>OX392499.1:38864989-40344364 GCA_947623375.1 Apotomis capreana
TCACTCGCGAACACATCTCTAATAAGTATCTTAAATTTAGCCCATGCCCGTTAAAGCATGTGAATTTCACATCCCATACAAAATATTTTCAGTGACCTCCAAAATGTTAAAATGTATAACATCAATCCCAAAAGCCTCTCGTGTGCATTGATGGTGTACCGCCTATTACATGTATTTGTTTACCCGCAATTCATTGTCAAAGCGACACATTGCCATTGCCACGCAATTTCTCAAACCACATTTGTCAATTTTTCCCCCGACCACGGCGCCACGTAAGTGTCCCCTCGGGGAACAATCTGGAATACCGAAATATGCTTCGTTGGGCCTTTTGTGCCTGATTGTGTTAAGACTCGATTATTTTACGCGACGGGAAAAATTTGGAGAAGGTGTCGCTAATTTAAAACGATTTTCTTTGAAATTTTGTGCTTTGGTTCGTGTCTAGAGTAGGTTGATTTTTATGTTATCTGTAAATATTGATGTGAAATTATCAACGTTTTAATGTCTAATGTGATTCTACTAACTATGATTTGACAGAGTTAATACTGGAAAAGGAGGCCAGAACTATCTAGGACACGAATAAAATTAGTTTGTTAAAGTAATTAATTGATTATTGTGGTAGTGAGTTCGTGAATGCCCCAGATCACAGGTGTTTGTGTCCGATCCGAAGGTGAGGGCCATAAATAAAAATATTTACGTCACCCTTACGCCGTAAGTGGATTTTGCGCTCGCTTCGCGGGGAGACTTCTTCTGCGGGGAGGCTCACTTCCTAGTCAATGCAAGACGTAGAACAGATTGCGTATCTATGGCCCTCATCTTGGGTTCGAGCAGCACCTGCGATCTGGGACATTCACTTATCCACCGCCCTAGGTATGTAATGTACTACCTATGAGTTCATCCCAAATATCAGTGTGTTTACTTAAACACAGGTTAATTAAACTGAATTTACGATGGAGTGACTAAGTATAGTAAAATACCCTTTTAATCTCTGCCAAAATAGGAAGTTTGCAGAGTAAACTTCAGGAAGGAAATTCAAACTTGGAGCGGCCATCTGTGTCTGCGCCCGACGTGACTCCAGGCCTCGCGGATGTCCGGCCAGTTCTCAATCTGCAGCATAGTTTAAATAGTTTTGTAGGGCTAGCACATCTTGACGAGACTTCGTTTGTCACGGGACTCAGCGTCACCCTTCTCGTACGGTATTGTCTTAGAATAAATACGGCTAGAAAAGTTTTTTTAACATGTCTTGAACTGTATCAGGGTTGTATAGCCCTGAGTACCAGTGAGTCGGACTTTGTGTGGGAGTACGATTATAACCCGCTAAAGGGATTATCTCCGCACCATAGGAGTGATTCGGGCGCACTGTGTGCATGGACTGTGTCATGAATAGACTGAACCGGGTCAGTCTGACTTAGGCTGCGTTTCCACCAGAGCTGTGCGAGGATGCGTAGCGAGGGATGTATTTTTGTTAACCAATGGAATAGCTTATTTTAATTATCCTCGCTCAGCGCAACTGATTCTATTGGTTAGCAAAAACACATCCCTAACTCTTGTTACGCATCCTCGCGCTGGTCAAAATGCAGCATTCGGCTAGGAGGAGAGGGGAAAGAGAGACGGGCTATGATGCAGAGAAAAACGTGAACTAAGGACCCCCCGGCGGGGATTACGCTGAGGCACCGTTCAAAATTTAAAAATGAAGCCAGTATTAGTTAGCCACAGGCTAAGTTTCGTCCGTGTGCGCATCTGTCACAACGTCAAGCTCACAAGCAACATGTCTCTATGATTCTTTCGTAGACACGCACACATAAAAACCAAAAGCGGCTTCATCGTTCGCAAATCTGTACGTCTAGCATAACATTGACACGCGACTCTTTGTCGCGCGACAAATACCACCTGTCACTTTCCTTTTAATAACGTGCGAGCAAGACAAGAGATGCTGACTCGCGCAACAAGTGAAGTCGGGGCAAGATATGCTACAGTTGGATTTTTTGACACATATTTCACACTTGTCTGTTGATGTTTGTAGTGATGTAGCTAAGACATATTGCATGCCAAATCTAATGATTATTAATCATGAACGATTTATAGAATCGATGTCACTGACGATATTGTTTTATCTAACCTTCTCATGTATGACAAAAGAGCGAGAGAGACAGGTATAAATCTCGAATCACATTCTGACAGAATGCTTCTGTCAGATGGGGGACTCAACTGTAGCTTGTGTTACTTGCTCGTTGTTGCTGTGTAGCCGACACAACAACATAGCTTTACTCCGCACGCACAAAGTTTTGATTTTATTAAGTTATATAATCGGCTGTTGCGTGCGAACCCGTGCGAAAGTTTAATTAATTTATAACCGATTAAATCGAAATTGCGAACATTTTGTTGCCATTTCACGTTCGCGAACTTTGTTCTGTTGTTCAGCGGTCTTATAAACTCATTAAAATATTGTTTTTCTTTGAAATTGTATGTAAGGCATTCGATATCAAATCCCTCATTCGCCATGCCCCTGATGCCACATAAAAAACAGGCCAAGTGCGAGTCTGACTCGCGTACCGAGGGTTCCGTACAAATACTTATCCCATCTTAACTGGCCGGGTTAAGTTAAATTTGCACCTGGTATGTATTGCGCCGCATACAAATGAGGTGCAAAGTTAACACAACCGATCACGTTTGTTGTGTTTGCTCCCTTAAATATTAATTTTATTCTGTTTAAGGGTTCCGTACCCAAAGGGTAAAAACGGGACCCTATTACTGAGACTTCGCTGTCCGTCCGTCCGTCTGTCACCAGGCTGTATCTAAAGAACGGTGATAGCTAGACAGTTGAAATGTTCACAGATGATGTATTTCTATTGCCGCTACGCTAAGATTATGGTACGGAATCCTTCATGCGCGAGTCGGACTCGCACTTGCCCAATTTTTCTACAAGGTGACGTCATTTGAGTGCTGATTATTAGACGACGCTGCTTTCACCTTTTTTTTTAATATTTTCAAAACTATTCCGTATAACCAAATAAAAATAATAGTTTTGGGCTCTGTGATAATTGATAAAGTAATGAAATAAGTTTAAACTTAACACTTTTTGATAAATTATGAATATTGTCAATTTCCAATGTCGTGATATGATGACAGTGGTGAAAAGGTTAAATATTCGATAGGTATACTAGGATATTGCCTGGGCTAGTAATTTATATGGACGAAATATAGTTACCCTTGGCGCACGGCTCATGACATGTTATATTCAGGCCGTTCAATATAAGGTAGCGTGTCTATCAATGGTGTGTGATCTAGCTAAGCGGTGTGCGAAATAATATCCACCAATAACATAAATTTTACCCATAACACAAGCCTTCTTGAGCTTAATTTGGGACTAGGTCGATTTGTGTGAGGTTGTCCAATATTTATTTATTTTATTTTTTCCCAGAATGCTCGAGAATGTCAACTTTATTGATAAATAATCAGGACGCGAAGTGCATAGTTAATGGTCAGTCAAAAAGTAAAAAAAACCTTGCCTTGCTTGGTTTGCTCAATAATACCTATTGTATTTTAATAAAACAATTTAAACGGATTATATCGCGTATATTAATTATTTGAGCCTCCCTGACGTTTCGCTAGCTTTACAGTTACCGTTGTCAAAGCTTGACTGAGAAAAACACAATTTTAGGCCCATCTGGAATGTGTGTACCTATACCTTTATTTTGAATTCATATTTTTTATAAAATGGGTGCCGTGATGTTTCAACTTTATTTATATATATGTTTGAAAACTACAGTTTGAATAGTATTAAGCATATGAAGCTGAAATAAAACCTTAAAGTAAAAATTAAAAACTAGACTTAAAAATAAACTATAGATCAAATAACCGTATATTGGCAGCGTGCCCAGAAGGCTGGCAGTATTGCCGCGTTGAATGGCAATGCTGATCCACTGTGCGAGATATGAACCAGCCCTCTGGTCACGCATCAACTTGACTAACCTGCGGCTACACTCTATAAAATAAAATCGGTAGTTCGCACAAATGTAACTTTAGACAGAGATAAAGCAAACATAGACGCACCTACACCGCTGCCGCCGTCGCGCAAAGTCGTGGTATCTTTGTTATGGTGGACGCGCACCCTAACCCTGAAAACACTAGTGTACCTACACATCTATCTTGTACCGTTTTCATCGTGAATTATTGAGAACGGTGAACGGGCAACTTTGAAAAGGACAATAGAACTTGTTGACACGGAAAATAAAACTTACTTTTAATAATGATAGTTTGTTTGTCTTGAATTTGGTTTTACGTACTTTAATTCTATATACAATACACACAAAAAGTTCAAAATGATTTAACGTTGACGCGTATTGTTACAATTCTATCCCTTTATAATATTTAAAGCGATATGCTATATTATCGCCATATGTTAGGTTTTTGTACTTCAGGGTACATTAAGTGACACAGAAGTTATTATTTCAAGGTAAGTAGAGATACACCAAAGAGTAGAAAAAGATATAAGAAGAAATTGATATTTAGGAAATTATATGTACTTGAGAATGAAGCCTACAATGAAGGTAATTTTAGAAAGTTTAAGTTCACTGATTATCTGGGATGATACAGATTTGGGGAGGAGTTAAGAATAACTTATTAGACTTGTAGACGACATAGCAGCGTTAGCTGAAATCAATAATCAGTAGGCGCCGCTATAGACAATATATTCAATCAATATGGACTTAAAATAAAAAAATAGTATTAAAGATAATACAATAAACGAGTTACAAGATTCATATATTTGGGTAGTTTAATAACAAGTGGCTCCAGTTGCATTGTAGATATATATTGTACAGAGGATCGCCATTGCCAAAACAGCCTTCAACATAAAGACAAATCGAAGGCTTAAAGGATTAAAGGAAAGATATCAAAAAAGCTAAAAAACGCTTAATCTAGGTGTACATATGGAGCATCCATACTAATATTATAAATGCGAAAGTGTGTCTGTCTGTCTGTCTGTCTGTCTGTTACCTCTTCACGCTTCAACCGCTGAACCGATTTTGATGAAATTTGGCATGGAGATAGTTTAAGATCCGAGGAAGGACATAGGATAGTTTTCATCCTGGAAATTACCCAAAAAAAAATGAAAAGTGAGTAATTCATGATGACATTGATGACCCTGTAGAAAATGTAATAATTAGACCAAAAGCACAATTGCTCTTACATTTGCTTAGGCGCTTTTAACAATCCCTTTTGTTACGTGTGTGTGTTGTACGAGGTTGCTTCCATACTTCCAAGTTCCACGCGGACGTAGTCGCGGGCAAAAGCTAGTTGCTTTATATGGAAGTGAGACATGGACACTAACACAAAATGATAGGAAAAGCTGGAAGCTTAAAATGTGTTGGAGGAGAATAGAAAGTATTAAGTGGACTGAAAAGAAAACCAACGAAGCGGTTTTTCGTATCATGAAAGAGATGCATACTGAAAACTATACAAAATAGAACGTGAAAAATGATAATTGATAGGACACCTGATGCTACACGACGATGCTTTCTATATTAACATTATGGAGGGCAAAGTGAACGGAAGAAGAGGCATAGGGAGACCAAGATATTTATTTTATTCAAGTAAAGGAAACAATAGGCACTGTGTCGTATCAGGAAACCAAAAGCTTACGAGGAATAGAGAAGAGTAGCGATTGCTCCACCAAGCTCTTAAATGATGAATTTATGAAGTTGACTGAAACTTTCAAATAAATGCTACTATACGAACTAAAATGCCACATCATAACAATTTATTTATTTCATAAAAAACACAAGATATTAATAAAAACAATAAACAATAAACTAATATGTGACTAAGACTAAGTATATGCTAAAAACCTAAACTATTTACAAATAAAAAAATTGCCCTAAATCGCTGTCGCTCGGAAGTGTGCCCAGAAGGCTGGCCGCATTGCCACGCTGGATGGCAATGCTTATTCGCTGGGCAAAATAGTGGCCAGCCCTCTGGTCATGGGTTGCGTCAATGAGGCGCATCGACAATTCTTTGAAGAGTCGACGCGCACTTGGCCCCCACGGCCCCAGAGTTTCAACCCCAAACGCCGCAAATATGTAACTGCTACCGAGAGCAGCATATTTACGACGTTTGAGGCTTTCCGCAGACGCAACCGCCGCGCCAGCACCATTCTTGGTACCTGGAATATGAGACGGTGCCAGGGTGTCTACACACGTAGCATCCCACACCAGCGGCCGACCCATACTCCAAGGCACCAAAGTCATTCCGTCAGGCCTTTTGCAGTCGTCCCTAGCCAAACCGCTGGGCTCTAGGACTGCCGGCACCTTGGCGCTAACAAAGGCCCTCCGGATGACGTCATTGATACTAGCGTGTCGAGATATTCTGCCTGCACTCCGGTGGCATGAGAGGCCGTGGTGGCCAAGGCCATCGACCAAAGCTCCGCAGCGACAGCGATGAGGCTCGTTTGTTGGTGCCCCAATCCTTAAACATGTGGCTAGTCTAAAAGTATTATTATCGATCAAAGTCCCTATTGTGTGTGATGGCAAGGCTTGCAGCCACAGACCGGACTCCCATTCCGCGGCAGCAAGGAGACGAGCTCGGTCTGTTGGACTACATGCTTTCTCTAAGAGATTGTTTTTTATTATCCGACAGAGAGGCTCATCCCATTGCCTCTGCGAGCACGGGTTATCAGGTGCATCCGAGTTACCACATGTTAATGACCATACATTTTTGGCCTCGGTGCAGTGCGCAGCCTCCAGGACCCCAACAGAGGGGGCTAGTATTTTCCCAATGAGGCTATTGGCCATGTGCACCGAAGCCAGAAACGCAGGTAGTGCCAAGCAGGAGATTTTGCGGATGCCCAGGCCACCGAACCTAATTGGTAGGCTGGCCTGAGTCCATGATCTGTCGCCGAAAGAAATATTGAAGATGGACGTAAGGGTTCCTTCAATTAAATGATCTAAATCTAAAAGCAGGTTAGGGTGTTTCCAAAGGTGGGAGCCGCGAAGAACATATGTGAACTTTGGAACAAAGAGACAGTGTTTTATGATACAGTACGCTAAATGTATATTAATTTTTGTCAATTGATGAGAAACTGTTTTGAAATTTTGATTTTGTTAACATAACATACTTGCGACATAGATATCATTACCATAATATTACACGCAATAACACAATGGCAGTTGTATATCGGAATATCACATGTAAGAATTTGACGGATGATTTTCTATTCAGTTAAATCCTCAGGCACGGCGGGTGACAATGACGAATGTTGCGTGGGTACTGCAAAGCCTTCCCATAATCTTCACGTTGGCGGGTGGGCGCGAGACATAGGTAACAGCGATAAACTTTACTTTACGTTACCTACTTACAAAAGTATTATGTTTTTTTGAAGCGTTTTATTTAATGTATGCTTTGAGCATGATTTAAACCTATGCCTCCACGATTTTCCGCGCCAGACGGGCGAACTACCAATTGTTCTATCAAATGGGTTTTTCAACCAATTGCTTTTTTTTTATTAACACGGTAGAAAAGTATTTCCTGAAATTTTATGAAATCAATAAATTCTCGGGGTCGATGACGGACTTTTTGTTTTCCTCGTGGTTCGATTCACAAACTACTCGGAATATGAAATTCCTTATAGTCCGACTGTTGGACAGCGCAGAATGAAATGTCGTAGTGGGCCGACATGTCGGACATGGCTGTCAAACCACGCGGAAACACAACACAGAGTCAGAAACGGCCCAACATGTTTCGAACCCGTATAGAATTCTTCTTTAGAGATCTCGATGCGGTCACCACCGCGGCGAACTGAATGTATTTAGTAGTGGCATTCATGTAGTAGTTGTGGCAGTCTTAACTGTGTTATCACTCGTATTGTCATTTGCCCAAATTTTAACTGTGACGGCAGATGATTTCAACCCCCGCTGCACCGTGGAAACCTGTAGTTCCGACGGACGATCATTGTCGAAGATGCCGTGAATCTAGGGTGCCTAAAACAGCGGTTACACGTTCAGTCCAAGTCTGCTCAGAGTCAGGTCAAGAGAATGATCGTGTAATCCTTTGGGACGTCAGTCCCGTCATGGACGGTCAGGTCCCATCTAGTGAAATTAATAGGTAAATATCAGTAAACCGACTGTGACTGATCTGACGCCAGAATGAAGATGTAACCGATAACTTAGGTATACATGGAAAGTAGATGCCGACATATCATATGTCAAGGATTATACTTATTGGTGGCGGAGAAATACTGCATGAATTTACGCACGAGAAGCCTATGAAGTAAATGTAAATTCAAATATCAATTCCGCTCTTATCTTCTCCTGTACACCGCTACCAAAGCCTAAAACAGCGTAAGTATTCCTCAAGTATCAACTTCAGGTTGAAGGGATGGTACTCCGCGAGTTATCAATTTTTACCCATCGGAGATTAGCTAGATACGATTGAGTGAACCAATAACTTGAATATTAATCTGACACGTACTTTACGTCACCCTAGGCCGTAAAAGCCGCTGGCCTAGGCCTAGGCCTAGGCCGTTTTCTGCCCGCTACGTGCTTCTAAATCTCGCTTTCTGCCCAAGGCAAGATGTAAAACTTAAGATACGGGTGAAAATTCGTAAAGCCCCAGGTCGCATCTTTATGGCCCTCACCTTCGGTTCGGCATGGCAATCACCTGCGAATCCGGGACATTCAGGAATTCACCGCCCTAGGTATGTAATGTAGGTACTATGAAGGCGGCATATCTTATCATTTTCATTAAAGCGAAAATTAAAAACGGTACTTTTCGAGCAGAGTGTAACCATGGTTTACTTTAATTCTGTCAAGTTCCCACTAAATACGGAAGTGTTCGAAGAGATTTTCAATTATTTCAAAAGTCGTTTTTAAAACCAGAAATTTATGAAAACTGGGGCACAGAGCTGTTTACAATACGAATTCATATATTTCATTTTCTACAGAGATATTACAACGTGTTTTTTACGTCTACTGAATATCCTAATACGACGTGTCTGGTAAACCAGGTTTTTGGGGAAGAGGTTCCATAAATGCCTATTAGGTACTCGTACTTTTGGGTGCCAATCGAAAACTATATTGAGCTGCATAAGTAGTTTAATTCATACATGTTACCTCGCCCCCCGCTAAAATGGCTGATAAATTTGTCCGCTAATGTCATGTCATACCATGTCCATGGTGATATCGCCATACGTGTCTCACGTATAGCTGCATCCCTTAACCGCGGCTAACTTTCCTAGTAGTGTAGAGCTGGGGTAACAGCGTTATTTGACGGAGACTATCGATCGGCAAATTTTTTGACATAAATTTTTGGTTTAAGTTCATACTTCAAACTAGTTCAATTTAAGTTCAAACGTCATTTCAGTCAATTTATTGTGAAAGCATAACAGCTGTGAGAAATGTGATAATATAAAATTGAGAACTGTGTCTACAGGTAAACCATACGCGTAGGGATAATACGCATTAGGTGTCAAAATGCATGCGAAAAAATACGTCTAGCAAAAAAATCGAATAGAAATTAATGCGTCCGAAGAAATGAACTAATGGTAACACAGCTGCATAGGAAATTTATAAAGTGGGAAAAAAAGCGAATGGAAAATAAAATATCGAGGAATAAAATTTTTGGGTAGCTATACTACCTATACACTCTATTTCATTTTCTACAGAGATATTCCAACGTGTTTTTTACGTCTACTGAATATTCTAATACGACGTGTCTGGTAAACCAGGTTTTTGGGGAAGAGGTTCCATAAATGCCTATTAGGTACTCGTACTTTTGGGTGCCAATCGAAAACTATATTGAGCTGCATAAGTAGTTTAATTCAAGACATTGACCCAGTTGGGCAATTTAGTCAGTAAGAGCTGTTATCTTAGAATAATTTATACTTGTTCTGGTATCCACCAAAATGGATTTATTAGTTTAATTGTTTAGTCAATAACTTTCAACGGGCCTCTTTCTGACAAACAATTACGTAATTACGAGAGGTACGGACCTACCTTAACCTTTCCATTTATTCGTTGTTTGCAGGAGAATTAATATTCTTTTCACACTTATAGAAAGGTTAGAAAGTAAGTTTTTGGTGTACATATTTTATAACTTGGCTTTTGTATAGATAGATAGTGAATTTTCGATTTTCTGTTCGTTATTAAGGTAGTTTTCACGTGCTCGAGAAAATAGACGTTCTGGTGGAATACCTCTTTATCACAAAACGTGATAAAACTTTTACCCAGAAGTAAACGTACTTTTTATCTTGTAAGACAGATCAAACAAGATCAAAAATACGTTACTGTCGAAAAGTTCTGACGACGCAAGTGGCGAAGCCTGATGAGTGTTTACTGAGCGGTCCTGGGTTCAAATCCCGGCAAGGTCAGATGTCTGAAATCATCATAGATGTACTTATAATATTTAAGGAGTTCCCTCAATTCCTCATGGATTTAGTAATGAAATTTTATTTCTGAGACCAACGTGAAGATGCCTTCTCTCGAATAAAAAAAAAAATTTCGAGATCTGAGTCGTGAACCTCCCTTTTAAAAGTCGGTTGAAAAGACCGTTCTTTGACGACTTTTTATACGGAAACAAATTCGAAATTATTCACAACCGGAGTCGATAAACTTAGTAAGAGTAGGTTTGACGTATTGCCATAAAATATTTACGGCCGAGAGATACCTGAGAACCGAGTAAACCGTAATAACGCGAAACATTTTAGTGGTTTTCGTCCCTGTACGCAAATAACTCTCGCTTTATGATTCGCGAGGCACGCACTCTGAATCTTTAATTCGGTTGAAAAAAGTGTCTTGAGCACTAAGTAAATGCTTTATGCCCGGTGTACGGATGATAGGAATCTTAATAGATTTCGGTGACTTGGGCCCTGGACGGGCGTAAAAATCTATAGCAGAGTGCTTCAACCCTGTTTTATTCAAGATTTGCGATGTTGGGTATATATTTTTCGTACTTACGACTTTATATTAAAAACTCGGTGACTACTCGGCTTTCATGGGAAAACAGGAGTTTACCGAAGCGCATAAAAGGCGTGCAAATGAGATTTACTCTGTTCAGAGTTGAACAATGACGGTATGATAATGTCGTCTCCGCAGGGTGATACTAGCCGCACATTGCGAGGTCGGAGGTTTCTCATCACCTTTCCGACCGGTGCAGACGTGCGACTATAGTTGGTCCAAGTACGTACAATAGTGTTCTTTTACCATAGTAGGTCATAGACTACTACAGATAGGAATTTAATCGGAATATACAAATTATTTTCTGAGAATAGCGCAATCAACTCCACTACCCAAAGATTGTCTGGAAGAGATCGCTCTTTAGCGATAAGACCGCCTGTTGTCTACCGTTATTAAAATTATTGTTTCTGTGTTTAATTTGTAAACTTCTTTTGGTGTGCAATAAAGCATTTTGTATTGTATTGTATTGCATAGTTACATAATTGCATAGTTTTATTAAGTACTAGCTTTTGCCCGCGACTACGTCCGCGTGGAATTTGGAAGTATGGAAGCAACCTCGTACAACACGATGGATATCCACCTAATCACCTTAATTAATAAAAGGGATTATTAAAAGCGCCTAAACAAATGTAAGAGCAATTGTGCTTTTCGTCTAATCATTACATTTCCTACAGGGTCATCAATGTCATCATGAATTACTTACTCACTTTTCAATCTTTTTAGGGATAATTTCCAGGATGAAAACTAGCCTATGTCCTTCCTCGGTTCTTAAACTTTCTCCATGCCAAATTTCATCAAAATCGATTCAGCGGTTTAAGCGTGAAGAGGTAACAGATAGAAAGACACACTTTTGCATTTATAATATTAGTATGGATAACATATGTAGATATCTCGTTGTACACAGTGTAGTTTGCCTATTTTCTTCAAATACCCATTCCTTCAATTGCTCAAAGGTTAATTGGAAGAGATAACTAATAGGGATAAGTTCGCCTTTGTACATGTTTCATTTGTAATGAATATATTTACAACCAGTTGTTGTGTACAATAAATTGTTTACATAACATAGGTACAATTGGATATAACCCTTTTAACCTTCGCAATAACCTCATATGACCTGATCTTTATTGGTTGTTTGTGTGGAATCTGACACAAATGTGTGTTCGTTTTGTGTCTGATCGAGGCGACGCGACTTTGTAGTATTTATGAATGGCCACAAACTCGCTTCGATTTGGTCAAACGAAAGCGAAGAACGGAGCCGGACACCCTGGTGCGGGCTGGGTCGTAGGCTATTTAGCGAAGTCTTGTCGTGCAGCGCGCCCATCACGAGCAACAGCAAACCATACGAGAGACGAGGCAAAAACAAACTGCTATTCCTACAGCGTACCTACGTCTAGGCAGGAAAAAAAGTTAGTCTAACATATAAATAAGTGTCCTTATAAACAATTGGCTTCGAACACATATGGAAGTGCGACAATCAGTGTTATGTGTCCGATAATACGTAGTAGTTTATGCAACTGATTTATAATAAGAGGCCTTAAAACACGAGTGTGGTTTTATGAAACGAGCGTCAGCGAGTTTCATAATAGGATCACACGAGTGTTTTAAGGCCTAATTATGTACAGTTGTATACACTACTTTATCTAAACACATATCATAAGTACTCTAAGAAGGGTTCAGAAGCCATAAGGAAATGACCGGCACCACTAGTGCTACCTGTAAAATATCTAAAAACGACATATACTAATGCAGTAAGAAATAAATCTGAACAAATACATAAACAGATTATTTATTGTAATAGTTGTAATTTACATTTACATTGAAACAATATTTTCAACTAAAATGTGAATAACAATAAACTTTTCACAATTCTACTTTCGTAACAGCAAAGAACCAACAAACAAATGACAACAATAATGGCGGCAATTCGAACCTCCGTCAAGACGAATGTTTTTTTTCTAAATCATAACAAACGAATGTGTGCATATTCTCATGTCACTCGAGATCAAATGTCGTGCGGTTTTTATAAAAAAAAACATACTGAGTTGACGTTTCGTATCGATAACAATATTAATATCTATGGATACTAGAATAGAGACCAATTTGTGCTTTGACAGCTGTTCCTAATTTAAACTCGTAAGCTTACAAAAATCGGTACTGTAATAACATTACAGTACAGATTTTACCTACTACCACAGACAAAAAAGAACTCATAGTAAAATTGATTGTAATAATGCTGGTCATTTCCTACGATTTCTGAACGCATTTTAGAGCACTAATGATATGTGCGTAGATAAACTTTATTAAACGATAAACAATCAATAATTAATTCAACCTATTCTAAGAGAACCTAACTGAAATTATTAAACTTTATTGCACAAAACAAAAGTCAGTACAAATTGCGAAGTTAATTCCTAATGGCATTCTCTAACAGTCAACTATAGATATTTATTTATATGGCATTTTTATTTCTGGCGGTCAAATAAATGGATGCAGACGATGTTGCGGCCAGAAGAGAGTCTATAATATAGGTAAACATTTCTAGTTTCGATATTGAAAACGGGTTTCTATTTGCCCGCAAGCTCTCAACAGAAACTCAAGATTATTCTATACGGCTCTGCAGGTACTAAGAAACTCAAACCGCTGTTTTTGGCATCTAGTTTCAATATCAATTAGGAGTTAATAATTAATTACAATTCTAAGTCTAAGGAGTCAAAATTAATGTGGCTTTACGCTTTACAGTACTGATATTTCTGAATATCGAACGAGCTCATCAATAATTTAAATTAACGCTCCATGGATGTTTCATTAAGAACAAAAATAAGGTTTGTAGTTTTTAGACATAGAAGAGAAGACTTCTGGTAATCAAAAGTTTACCATATTACAAATTCCTGTAACCATTTTTATGGCTTAAGATGGAGACCCACGCCCACTACCCTATCCTTTGCTCAGGCCCTCTTGCTATTCTACCGAGAGTGCAATCCCCTCGACATGCACTCTAGTGTTGCCGCCATATCGACCTGAATCTCAATCGTATAGCGCAATGGACAGCCCGCTTATTTTAATGGTAATTTCGAGTCACCCATCGACCGCGGCTGCTTGATATTTTACAGAGAGTACAACCCCCTCGACATGCACTGTAGTGTAGACATTTTAAGCATTAGCCCAAGGGATAGCCCGATTATTTTAACGGTACTGTCGAGTCGCCCGTCTGCCACGGCCGCTTGCTATTCTACAGAGAGTGCAATCCCCTCGACATGCACTCTAGTGTTGACGCCATACCGGCCTTAGCTCAAGCGTCAACGGGTAGTGGACAGCCCGCTTATATTAACTGAAATGGAAAATCCGGCTTCAGGGACATCCTTGCGGAAACTAAACATTGTGTGAGACCTGCAGGGGGTTTAAGGTTAACAGTGCACATTTTATATTGTTCGACTGCAATATCATATTTCTCAAAAGATAGACTTATTGTACAATGCCAACCGAAAATTACGGTTGATGAAACAAATAGGCGACATTTCTTTGCAATGGAGTTTGAATGGCAATTTATAGAAGTGTTTTTCTAAAGTTCTTTACTAAGATAAATAACAATACTGCAAATCTAAAACAGGTATAGGAAGTGGAAAAAGACTTAAGCTACTTTTCCTTAAGTACACGACCCACGTAGAAAAGCACTCATGCTTACTCGTAACAGGTAAAGACACTGAAAACCTTAACATAAGATACCAGTGACTGTATATAGGTAAAAAGCTACTTTTGTGGAAAAGGTCATAGAAATAGCTAACCGATTGAGTATACAGGATGCCTCTGCATAACGAGCAGCACTGCCGCCTTAAGTGCACATCCTGTTCGTTAGCCGCGAGCGAGCGTGCGGTGCAGAAAACTGAACATTGTTATACGACGGACGAACTAGTAGCCGTCATAAATATGTTTTAAATGTTCAGTTTCAGATACGAGGTGATGTGAAAAGTTAGGCATGTTTTTACAATTGAATTATTATTATTAAGTATCAATCGTTTTTACGACTTAGGTACTCGTGACAAATATGCAAAACTCAGTTCTGATACACTAACTAGTATTCATGATCATTCTGCATTCGTAGAAACACTTATCTATACTATTATAAAATTGTAAAAATTAATTATAATATTAAAGATAAGAAAAAGTTAAGATTTGGAGGTCACAAAATTAAAAGAAAAGTTTTTTGGATTTTTTGTTACGTTTCTGTATGTCTGTATTGTGCCTTCAACGCGCGGGTCACGCCTAAGCGGCTAGACCGATATCAAAAAGATTTAGCGATCGCGTAGCTGGGATTTTACAGATGTTTACAGGATACTTTTTACTCAACATCGGCGAAACAGAAAAGTCATAACCAATTTTTCTTCTGCGCACACGAAGTTAGCTAATATAAGAATATTAATCATAGCCTCGTCAGGATTTTTTTAGGCAACCCATTCACGAAATATATTTTTTCATACTCGTAAAATATCAAATACGGGTGAAGGTCGTTTCTAATTTGTGTGCCTTTTATCGTCTCGGTTCGTTTATACGGAACTTCATCGTGACCATATTATATTTATACAGCGAGACACAAAAGGTTTGCTTATTATTTACTTCCCAAACATAATATATGCACATGTCATATGACCATTAAATGGACATTTAAAAAGTGGTCTGAAGAACAACCCAAAAAGTGTCAACATCGCTTTGTTTTCCCATTTATTTCCCCTTCTCCCGACACTCGATCGCAGCACCTAAATCTAGTCTTATTAATTTCACGTCCCCGTAGATCAATTTAGGTGAGAATCGGGGCGGAATTTCGGGAAAATCCACGACAGCCGACCCTTTATGAACCTGTCAGCAGCACGTTGGGATCAACAGGATTTCAGAAAAGTAGATCTTACATAAAAAGGCATTAATTTCGTTTAAAGTAAAAGATTATGAGATACAAAATCGAGCGAGATTGCCGTTTCGTGAAAGCTTTTATATTCTAAGGAAAGTAATTTTATTTAATACTTTCACATACGTCGAGAAATGTAAGGGCCTAACCCTTGTGGCACGGCACCACGTCTGTGGACGGCGTCTTTAATCTTTGCAAAACTGCCACTCCGTTTACAGACGAATATTTCTCATAGTTTTTATATTAATGGCAATGCCTTGTGCCTTTTTTGGCCAGAACATTCTTGTATGAGCTTTCTCTGTCCGTACCATGCAATTTTCAAAATAGTTCTGTGTCTGTGAGCTTGTAGAAGCAGTTCAATTCAATACAATCTCAGGAGAATCTCACATCTATTATAGCTTTTATTGCTTATGAGAGTAGAGCCTTTTTTCGGATTATTTTCTGATTACGCAAGTAAATTGTTTGATTGATTCATTATTGATTCACTGGCAGAAGTCGAGAAAACATAAAATACATTATCATAAAATTACAAAATCCACTTACATTACTTGGACATAGAAAGCTGTAGCTGTTCTTTCCTGCAGCCAAAAGAAATATACTCAAAAACAGTACAACCAAAACAATATATACGTGATTTAAACTATGCGTTATCGAGCAATCTTTTATAACACGAAACTGTTATGTACATACGTATAGATGTATGTATCTAGCATGCACAAATAGTGTTCACATCCACATATCCCCGAGCGGTTGTAATATTCATGCTCCAACCAGCCATAACTCACGGTTATCCCACAACAATGTGTTTACACAAAAACTCCGCAATAGGATATGAAAAAAGTTCCATCACTTTAGGCATTAGTTGCGTCATAATTTCACGGCGGGTATACACGGGTACAGGCGGGTGACGCGGGTACAGACATGTGTACACAGGCGGTGTCATCCCCACCTGACGGGAAGAGGTTTGTTTGAATTGTTAAAATATTCCGGGGGAATAATTTCTATCGGATTTCGTTCGGTTGAGGAACCGTTTCAGTCATAAATAGTGTTTACCAGATCTCTTAAGAGTTTTTTCGCTTGGCTGGTTCTTGACTGCAATTCGTGACCCTTTTATGCATTCCACCCTGTATATTTCATTTGAAAATATTGCGTTAATCCGGTCGTAAAGGTACTCGTGGGATGTCACAAATTACAAGAATACCAAAAAAAACAGGTCTCACTTAAGAGGCCTTATTCCTTTTAAAATGCTGATTGTTAAGACATCTTTATCCATGATCAAACGTGTTTCTTAACATATTATTGATGTTACTACCTAGAACAGGGCTATTGGGATGTATTGGTATATATTTGAAACCTACAGTTTGAATTTTTCATTGATAATTTTTGTTTCAAAAACTACTCGAAATTGACAATTTTCACGCGGAAAATTAGTTTTTACAACTTATTTTTGACTGCACGCAATGAAAGCATATAATAGCTATGTTACTACCTAGAACTCGGGGAAAAGTATTATTTACTTCAAAAAGTTGGTTGAAATTATCAATATATTTGTCATAATATGAAAAAAATAATTTTTAAAAGGAATAAGGCCTCTTAAGTAAAAAGGTTCTATGTATTTACTTTATAATACCTCCTTACGTTTCTAAGTGACCGGACGTACGAAGGGTGTCTGTCTTCAGCTTCGCCAAAATTTCATTTGTATGTTCGAATGTTTTGATTTCCGACTGTTCTAGCCTACAGACCGACCAAAAAGAGTAGAAATTAAAAGGTGGCAATACAGTAGTGTCCTCCCTTTCTAATCAATATAAGAAAACGGGGACGACACTACAGTATTGCCACTTTTTAATTTCTACTCTTTTTGGTCGGACTGTACAAACCACATCAACCGATTAGTATGAAATTTTGAGTAGCTTCGATAAGTAGGTATAGAACTTTTTTCCATTCAGTTGATGTTGTTTTTATTCATCAGAAAATGTAAAGTAAATAAATGTTTTATTTTTAGAGCACTCGTTAATAAATAGTTCATTTTACAACTAGTGTGAAAAGAGTGTCTTTTTACCAGTAGTACCGAGGTATCTTGCCACGAGCTGAAAGCGAGTGGCAAGACTCGGTACGAGTAGTAAAAAGACATTTCACACGTGTTGTAAACGACGTTTTTTAATGCAATTGCGAAAAAATAATAAATTAATATATCATTGCCATAAAATATGCTTGCTTCGAAGTTATTTTTGAACGAACCCATACTTTACAAATGACACTGACAGTGACAACATACTATTGGAATCAGCGCCATCGGCCTCGAGTTGAGAAACTAAATTGACACTTGGCAGTTGACACTGACAGTATTTATAAGGATAATATTTAGCTTGCCACAGCCCAATGCAGATAATTATAATACTGAAACGACATTAATTAGAACCTTTAACATTATCAAAACAGAAGTACAAGACATTACAGTATCAACAAACAGAAACAGATCATGCAACAAGAGTTTTAGTGCCAAATCTGCGACATGTGACCAAGGACACGTTTACAACTAAAATATCATGAATTGTTTGAATTTTTGAAGACTATCAAGGATAATTAGAGGTAAAAGAAACATTAAATCACATTATTAGTTATGTTTAAGGTTATTTTTTTGAACAAGAAGCTGGTGAAATCTATAAATGTTACTAAATTATTAACATTTTGCAGGTCCCTAACAAATTGGCGGAAGGATAATATTCACTCAAAGCGGCTCCTAGGAAGTCAACCAGTCAATTACTATGTACCTACAACTGCTGCTCAAGTGCCACGTTGATGACCATGTTTAGAAGAAATGATGATTATGTTTAACATTACGAAAAGACAACTATATCAAATGAGGTCTAAGAAAAATTACTTGCTTTTGTGATTAAATGAGAATAATAAAAATATATATTTGTATTAAAACAAGGTTGATATCAGAAATATTTTATTTTCAGTAATAATTATAGTTAATGGTACAATTAGTGCAGTTCATAGTTATGTTGTGAGTTCTTCCATGTAAATTAAGTGTCTGACTAGTCAGGCATGGTGTATTTTCAGGTTCCTGCTGTTGTGATAATTCCTGTGGGTCAAAGTTAGAGGGGCTATGTGTAATCCAAGTGTTGTTGGCACGTGATGGTCCTGGTTGGTTAACAGGGCTGGGTGTAACCAAAGTGTTGTTAGCATGTGACGGTCCTGGTTGAGGTTCAGTATTAACAGGTACATTAAGACCAGATTGGAATGTGGATGACGAAAATTCTGTGGACTCTTGCGACTTTACATTAATTGATTTTGCAATTTGTTTTCCAATTTTTAATTTTTTATCAATGGAGTTTTCTATGTATCCTTCTGCTACATTACTTGACCGCCAACCTCCATGCCTCTTCAAAGTTGTTATGTCAGCTCCTGAGTCGGAAAGTAATGTAGCAGAGGTTCTCCTAAATGCATGTCCGGTGTAAAGATTTGCATCAGGCAAATTTAAGTACTGAGCGATATCTCTCGGCATATTCCCAAACTTGTTTAAGCCTATTACCTGGGCAGTGCACCTTCCTCTTTGAAAATTCTGAAAGAATCGGTCACTTTTGCCCTTAGAAGACCGCAGACTCTGATATTTCTTGACTATTTCTGCAAATGGGCCGTCAATAGTGAAGGACCTGGGAATTTTATTTTTTGTATTTGGTATTTTGACAAGAAGTATGTCCCCATGTGTTTCTATATCTTTTACTGATACATTTGTGAGCTCTTCGCGTCTGCATGCGCCACAGACTCCAAATATAAGAGCAACCTATGAACAAAGTTACATATTTATTATATATTGTAAGACAATTGTTTATTTCATTCTATTTTTTTTAACTTCCTACTTTATTTTTAGAGTTAATTTACTTAAATTGTGTACATATTTTATTAGATTTATATTTAAGTTTATACCTTTGTAGCTAGATGTTGCTGATCTGGAGCTTCATTAATAAACGTCTCAATTTGTTCAGCTGTTAGTACCTTCTATTTTTTACTCTGAAATCCTGCACTTTGCCTTTTTAAGAAAGCAGTCAATCTGGTGTAAGTTTTTATATCTATGTCATGTTTTAACTTTATAACAGCTTTCAACATAGAATATTTTGACCATAATGTTGATGGCCGATAGGTTTCAGACAGCTCTTGAAAATAGGCCATCAAAACGGTCTCTGAAAAAGACTTTGCGTTATGTAAGGTTTTCCACTCGATAAATTTTACATAGACGGCATTATATTGGTTTTTAGATTTTTCTGGAATAACACAGTCATTGGCAATTGCTGCTCTAGCACGAATGTCTGGTGGTGTCATATCAATGTTTGACTCACTCATTTTCAATATTTTTTTATAACTTCTCGTACCAAATTATATATTTATATGCGTTAATGTGTTTAAATAATGTTAGAAGTTATTTCAAAAGGGCGGGCTGATTTGCTTTTAAACTTTTTTTTTCTAGGCATATGCTTGTATCATTCAGCCAAATCAAAGAACGATTTTTAGGAAAGTAAATATTTCATACATAGATACTGTTTAGGAAATAAGTATGGTAACTGGCAACATTAAATAACGTCAAAATCTAATTAAATTCACTTCCGTATCCCGCCTTTGTTCTCATTCGCTCATTTCTACATTTTCATTCACTCTCACTCTAACAATTTTTTCGTTCGCACGGCGACAACGTGCTCCCGCGTTTGAAAATGTTAACAAACCATTTAAAGTAATTCTCATCTTCCTGATATTGCTGTCTGCCTTCTGCATTTCCCGAAATTTCACTTTTTTGACGTAACGGACGGACTAAGTGTGGTGTAATAGCCAAGAAGCAAGCGGCGCCGCTCAACGAGGGATCCCACGCAAGTACCACACCACACTTTCCACCTGAATCGACTATTCCAAGGTACAAAATTTTCATATCATTTCTGTTTCCACAACATAAATTTGGTCCACGAACCGCATTGTTTCCAGACATTCAAATTTAAAAGTTAACCTTTACTAAATTTGTCCGCCATGTTGTCGAAGTTTGTCTAAAATAAAACTAAATAGTCTGCAAGATTGCATTTGTCTGATTAAGTTCATTATTTGTCTGCACTGCGTGCATTTGTTACTGTCAATTGTCTGCAACATTGCATTTGTCTAATTAATTTCATACATTTGTCTGCATCGCGTGCATTTAACTGTAAATTGTCTGCAAAAATTGCATTTATCTAATTGAGCCAATACCTAGTCTGTAACTTGGTTACTAAACATACAAGTCGCAACGTGTCTGCTTTTGCATAATTATATTCTAATCAATAACGATTGATTATTTTGTATTGTCTGTTGTTGTGCATAAACACTTATTTTTTCTGCAATTCGCATTTCTGTGTATAACGAACTTTTATTTCCAGCAGTGAATAATATTTTTCAATAATCATCATTCATCAAAGTCGCCATTTTATTACTTGCTAGTTTTGCAAAGTAAAGTAGGTAGATAAAATTGTACCCACGGAAATTACGTTCAGTCAGTGCTGTGACAAGTGCTTCGTTCATTCATTCGGTCAATTATTTCGGAGTGTGGGAGTGTTCAATTTGTCTCACAGTTACGTGTCTGTGGCGAGAACGAAACGCAATCGACCATTCATTCGTTCAAGTGTCAGTGTCAATTCGATTGTCAAATAGTTGAATTGTTATTTCGGTGTCTTAAGTGAGTTTATTTTGTGAAAATGTCGGTTGATATTCGATATAAAGTTGTAAAAATGCAAATAGATAGGATTTGGGACGCCGCTAATAGTGCAGTGGATGACGTGTCCAAACGTGTAGAACTTGAAGCGCGTTACCAAAGTCTAAACGCCGTGAAGGCTGATTTTTTCGAATCGTACATTTCTGTCGAGGCGAGTAAACGAGCCGGCTTTGACGCCGACCAACATTTAAAGGATTTCGTGGAGTACGACACGAAATTAAACCACGTAAGTGTGATTTATAACAAAATATTTCCAAAGTGTGAAACTTCGTCTACGTCTGTCGATCGCAACGTTGCACAGTCAAGCGTATGATTTACCGCGTATTTCGCTGCCAACGTTTTCAGGTAAAATTACCGATTGGACTAATTTCATAAATATTTAAAAATTTGATAGCTGAAAATGGTAGTATGAAGCCTGTAAGAAAATTACATTATTTGATATCATGCTTGTCAAAGGAGCCTCTTGACTTGGTGAAACATTTGCCATTCACTGATGAAAACTATAGTGTTGCATTGACTTTGCTGGAGAATAGGTTCTCCAATACACGACTAATAGCCGATACTCACTTGGAGTATATATTAACATTGCCGTCAATTGTTAATATGAAGTCCGATTTGAGGTTGTTCCTCAATTCATTCAACGAACATATTGCTGCTCTTAAAGCATTAGAATTTAAACCTGATGAGTGGTCATTTATCCTTTTGCATGTCTTGTTAAGGAAAGTGCCCAATGAAGTGCGAAGCCAATTTGAAATGAGTTTGAAGACTTCTAATATACCTAAATATACTGATTTCATAAATTTCTTGGAAACCAGGTGCAAGGCTTTTGAAACCGCCTGTATCATGAAACCGAGCTCTAGTGTTGTGTCCAGACCACTGCCTGTTAAGTCTCAACCTTTTAGAACTGTCAAAACTGTCATGCACGTTCAGGAACGTAGCAATGAATGCAAACAATGTCGTTATTGTAGCTTGGATCATTACATGTACATGTGTAACAAATTTAAGGACTTAAGTTTGGAGCAACGTAGAGATTTTCTCAAGTCGAAAAATTTATGCTTCAACTGTTTTGGTATTCACAAGTACCATGAGTGCACTTCATTGCATAAATGCAAGGTGTGTCGTTCCAAACACCATACCTTAATCTGTCCGTCGGTGGCAAACACTGAGGTCTCACGGCCACCTCTTAGATCGGCAGCTGTTGTGGCTGACAGCCTTGAACCTTCATCCTCAGAGGTTTGTGATGAAATGGATGTGCCCAACATTCCTAATGTAAACAGTACAATGATTATGCCATCATGTTCTGCAATTACCAAGTCCAATTTACAAAATATATTGTCAGGTACAGCGTTGTGTATGGCCGGCAATGGTGATGGCCATTTCCAGCTTGTTCGGGTTTTCATTGATCCTGGATCTCAGTGTTCTATCATATCAGAGGAGTGTGTTCAGCGGCTCCAACTTAAACAAAATCGTCAACCTGTGGCTATTCGGGGTGTAGGCTCGGGCGTGCCGCACAAGTCACAAGGATTGACAACTTTGTTCTTGAAAGGTCGACATTCGGATAAGCCGTTATTGACTGTATCGGCTATCATATTGAAGAAGGTGACTGGCAACTTGCCATCTGTATCTCTGTCTGAGGACATAAGGCTAAATTATCAGGATCTGCAACTTGCAGATGATAATTTCCATCTGTCGCGGCCTATAGATATTCTCTTAGGCAGCGACATATATAATGATATTTATTGTGGCGAGAAGGTGTGGCCTTCCCACAATGTTCCGGCCGCTTATCTAACCGTCTTCGGTTGGGTCATAATTGGTGACGCCTCAAGGTTCACTGATTCGGTTCCTCAGCTGGTGTCACACCATGTGGCATTGGATGATTGTCTGTCTAGATTCTGGGAGCTCGAGCAGATCCCAGAAACTATATGTCCCGATCCCGATGATCAAATTGTCGAAGATCATTTTCTGAAAACTGTCTCACGCGACGATGAGCAGCGATTTATGGTGCGTCTTCCCTTCAAAGGGAATCAAACTGAATTAGGTGACAGCCGAGAGCTGGCTTCCCGCAGACTTTTGGGCCTTGAAAGAAGGTTCAATAAAAATCCTCAACTGAGGACTGAATACAACAAAGTTCTAAACGAGTATTTGGAACAGAAGCACATGGAGCCTGTTGAAGCGCCCTCTGGCGGCGGAAAATATTACTTGGCTCATCATTGTGTGGTTAAGGAGGAGTCTTCAACCACGAAGTTGAGAGTTGTGTTTGATGGGTCTATGCCTACGACTACAGGCATATCTCTAAATAATGTTCTACATGCTGGTCCGAAGTTACAACGTAACATTGTGGACATACTCTTACGTTTTCGACTTCAACCTGTCGCGTTCACATGTGACATCAAAGCCATGTATAGACAAGTCCTCGTGCATCCTGATGACCGAAATTACCAATTAATTCTTTGGCGTCAGAACTCTGATGATCCTATCCAGGAGTTTCGTCTCAGAACAGTCACCTTTGGTGTGTCTTCGTCACCATATGTAGCCATGCGCTGCATTTTACAGCTGGCAGAAGAAGGAAGGGCATCACATCCTGATGCTAGTCAAATTTTATCCAACCAGATCTTCGTCGACGACGTGGTGACTGGAGCTCCTGATATAGACACTGCTCGAAAGTATAGAGCTGAATTAATAGACCTTTTGCGCCAAGGTTGTTTCGAGTTGCGAAAGTGGTCTAGCAACAGTCGTGATTTCTTGTCTGACCTACCTGACAACGTCTGCGAAGGGTCGTTGTTATTTGAGCCTCAGAATGAAGGGTCGGTCAAGGTACTTGGCGTCAAATGGAATCCTGTATCTGACTCGTTCACGTATCATAGCAAGATTTTGAATACTGGATTGACAAAGCGCGCCGTGCTGGCTAACATTGCGTGCATCCATGATCCGTGTGGTTGGCTAACGCCGGTCGTATTTACTGCTAAGGCATTTATGCAACGGCTGTGGCTCCTGGGCATTGGATGGGATGACCCATTACCTGAAGATGAGCAGGCTCAATGGCTCACTTTTATTGATGAGTTTGTTAACTTGTCAAACATCGAAATACGACGATTTGTTTTGCCTGCGGACGGCATAAATTTCCAGCTGCACAGTTTCAGTGATGCATCTCTCAAAGGATATGCGGCTGTGGTCTATCTTCGTGTAGAGAGATCCAATGGTGAAGTGGAGGTTCACTTACTGTTGTCCAAATCGAAGGTCGCACCGATCAAAACGAAGATGACTGTACCACGTCTTGAGCTTTGTGGGGCTCTCGTATCGTCCAAACTAATAAAACATTGCGCTGCATTACTTGATGTACCTCTTGAAATTATCGCTTGGTGCGATTCTAGTATTGTATTGTCCTGGATACGCACTCCTGTCCATCAACTTAAAATGTTTGAGGGAAACAGAGTTTCTCAAATACTGACAAATACTGTTCCGTCTGATTGGAGGCATGTACCTTCTCAGTTGAATCCCGCTGATGCGGCTTCGCGTGGTCTGATGCCCTCAGAACTCGCGTCACATCCTCTTTGGTGGTCTCCACCATGGCTCACGCTCTCGGCGAACACTTGGCCGAAGAATGTAATTGTTAACTCAAACACGTCGTTCTCTGGTGACAGTGACGTACCAGAACAAATTATTCGAACGAGCAATATCACTTGTGAACCGATGACCACTGACATTATAGAAAAATATAGCAGCCTTCACACACTTGTTAAAGTTCATGGATATTGCCTTCGGTTTATCCACAATTTGAAACATCCAAATTCAAAATATACAGGCCCATTGACATACTCGGAATGGCGACATTCCTTGTATTCATTGATAAAAATAGTTCAACGGTCCGAGTTTGCTACAGAAATCAAATTTCTGAACGCTGAAGGGCTCTTGCGGGTCCGTGGTAGACTTAGACATGCGAATCTGTCCCGTCAACATAAACATCCAGTGATTCTTCCGAAATCACATACTCTGACGATTTTGATCGTCAATCACTATCACGAGTTATACTTGCATGTGGGTGCTCCCATGCTACTATCGTTGCTAAGGAAGCAATTTTGGATTTTATCGGCTCGCACAGTCATCAAACAGCAAATTAGGAAATGCTACAAGTGTTTTAAGGCTGACCCAAAACCTGCAGATTACTTCATGGCAGACTTGCCTCCATCAAGAGTCTTACCATGTAAACCCTTTTCTAGAACCGGTGTTGATTACGCAGGGCCGTTTCTAATTAAGGCATCTAAACTGAAACGTGCGCCTATTGTAAAGGCTTACCTCTGTGTTTTCGTGTGCATGGTCACCAAAGCTTGTCA
This sequence comes from Apotomis capreana, assembly GCA_947623375.1. Classification (NCBI taxonomy): domain Eukaryota; kingdom Metazoa; phylum Arthropoda; class Insecta; order Lepidoptera; family Tortricidae; genus Apotomis; species Apotomis capreana. The sequence continues at coordinate 38,890,895 of OX392499.1, forward strand.
TCTCGACCTCGTATCGGATCTGTCTACTGACTGCTTTATAGCATGTCTCACTCGTTTTATGGGTCGTCGTGGCTGGTGCTCAGATATCTACTCCGATTGTGGCACTAATTTCGTTGGCGCAAATAACCAACTCCGAGAACTGTACACATTTTTAAGGAAAAATACTGGTTGTTCTGACGTGCAGAATTATCTCCTAAAACACCGTCTTAAGTGGCATTTCAACCCTCCGTCCGCTCCTAACATGGGTGGATTATGGGAATCGGCCGTAAAGTCGGCGAAAACGATCCTAAAACGCACTATAGGAGACACTGTATTGACATTTGAGGAGTTACAAACCGTTTTTACAAAGGTAGAGTCGATTTTAAACTCCAGGCCCTTATGCCCCGTCTCTGACGATCCAGACGACATTGATGTTTTGACACCCGCTCACCTTGCTATGATAGGAGACGACATGGTAACTCCTCCTGAACCAGACTTAACGACCGAGAAATTGAACCGGTTGTCTCGGTGGCAACTCCTTCAGAATTTCACTCAACAGTTCTGGCGTCGTTGGAACTTAGAATATTTACATACTTTGCAAGGCCGTAACAAATGGTTCAAGACCACGGAAAATTTAAAAATTAACGATATTGTTCTTATCGTTAACGAAAACACCACTCCTTATTGTTGGAAATTGGCTCGCATCGTTTCGTTGTCGCCGGGACGTGACGGTGTAGCCCGCGTTGCTACCTTAAAGACAGGTACAGGTAACCAATTAGTGCGACCTATATCAAAGCTATGTCCACTGCCTCATCAGCATTGACTAAAGGTAATTTCATAATGTAGTAAGTAGTTGTAGGTAATTAATTAAGTATTATGTACAATAACAGACGATTTAAGTATTCTTTCTTTTTCCTAAGAAATCCTACAGATTTCTTCCCGGGGAAGTATGTTTAGGAAATAAGTATGGTAACTGGCAACATTAAATAACGTCAAAATCTAATTAAATTCACTTCCGTATCCCGCCTTTGTTCTCATTCGCTCATTTCTACATTTTCATTCACTCTCACTCTAACAATTTTTTCGTTCGCACGGCGACAACGTGCTCCCGCGTTTGAAAATGTTAACAAACCATTTAAAGTAATTCTCATCTTCCTGATATTGCTGTCTGCCTTCTGCATTTCCCGAAATTTCACCTTTTTGACGTAACGGACGGACTAAGTGTGGTGTAATAGCCAAGAAGCAAGCGGCGCCGCACAACGAGGGATCCCACGCAAGTACCACACCACACTTTCCACCTGAATCGACTATTCCAAGGTACAAAATTTTCATATCATTTCTGTTTCCACAACAGATACCTAAGACAGAGTAGGCTATAAAATGCAAATTCTTAATATTTTTTCGTCATTTATATATTAATGAATACTTTAAATAAATACTCCTAGTATTCGTAAGCGTTTTTAATTTCATAATTTCCAAGTAAAAAATCTAATATAAAATTACTGCGTTTCGAAAGTATAGTTTGGAACTAAAAAGTAAAAAGCACTAGTTCGAGAAATTGAGCTTCTCGCACGCTACGCAGCCACAAAAAGTACCACTTTTTGAGCAACTGTATTAAAAAAAAGCCTTTCTCACAATTGGATATCCTCGCATACAAGCCGCCGTTGAGGAAGCCCTCTCAGGTCGCCGCCTCTGATTCTGAGTGACAAGCGTGACGACTCGCGTGACTTCCTAATAATATCTACTTAGGAGTAACGCTAAACCAGCCCGGCTAGCATAACTAACGCTTTGCGACTCTGGTCACGGGACACACCATCGCCCGTCACTTTTTTACAGTACAGTGGAGAAAGTGACAGATAGTATTTGTCGCGCGCCAAAGAGTCGCGTGTCAAAGTTATGCTCGTTCTGAAGACCTGATGGGGCTAGCATATCTTTACGCGGCTTCGCTTTTTGCTCGTCCATGGACCTAGAATGCGCTCGTCTTAGCATCACCTGCCTTGGCCGCAGAGTATTGACAGGTAAGTGATAAATACTACCTGTCACATTCTTCGGTGTACTGTGAGAGAGTGACGGGGATGCTATGTCGTGCGATGAGAGTCGCAAGGCGTAGTTATGCCAGACGGGCTGGTCTTGCGTTACTCCTAAGCAGATAAAAAAAAATTGAGTCATTTCAAAACCCGCCAGGTGTACAGCTCACAGAATCAGTAATTAAATGTTTAATTTTTTGAGCACTCGCTAATAAACAGAGCCTTTTTCGTAATTGTATATCCTCGCATACAAGCTAAGCAAGCCTCTCCGGGCGCCGCCTTCTGTACCCTTACCTTTAGTTTACAGTGACAGTCCTCGCTAGCGCCACGTACAAGATTTGTATGGAGGATTGTAATTATACAAAGTATCCGCTAGGGGGTGCTGTACTGTTCTCCATACAAATGGTTTACGCTGTTGCTAGCGAGTACGGTCACGTTAACTCATGGTAAGGGTAGATCCTGAGTGACAAGCGTGACGACGCGCGTGACTTCGTAATAATGTCTACTTAGAAGTAACGCTAAACCAGGCCTTCAGGATCAGGATATTATGTTAGTTAATTCTATTGAAAGTTTGGTGAATATAGTTCACGTGGAAGATACACATTTATTTTAATTGTATGTATTCACGTGAAATTGTCAAGAACGTCTCGATATGTGTCGAACTCGTATGAAGCTGTTCATCAGGGACTGAACCATGTCGGGCCGTTTCTGACAATTTCACGTGAGTCCAAGCCGCTTAATATGTTATATGTTATATGCTCACAAATGAAAGTATTTCTTTCTTTCTTTCAAACATCCGAACAAATGAAAGAATTATACGGCAAGCTGAAAGTGAGAGACTGCGCTCGTTTCGCTCACTCGGTCAATAACTTCTATAAGTAATATTATAAGATTCTAGGTTTGTATTAAAATACTTTTTTTTAGGGAGAGGGGTCATGATTTCACGAAAAATCTTAATAACGTGATGCAGGATCGTCATTTGTTTTGTACGGGCGCCGTGACAACCTGGCGCCATCCGTTTTCATAATTTCCTTTGTCCTCGCATCACGCCGAAACGGCTGGACGAACCAATTTTGATACAGGGATAGCTGGGCATTCAAATATGTTTATAGGATACTTTTTATCCGTCTACGATAAAGAAAACAATACGCGGACGAAATTGCGGGCACCTACTAATCCATCCATACTATCCATACTAATATTATAAATGCGAAAGTGTGTCTGTCTGTCTGTTACCTCTTCACGCTTAAACCGCTGAATCGATTTTGACGAAATTTGGCATGAAGATAGTATAAGATCCGAGGAAGGACATAGGATAGTTTTCATCCTGGAAATTATCCCTAAAAGATTGAAAAGTGAGTAAGTAATTCATTATGATATTGATGACCCTGTAGGAAATGTAATGATTAGACCAAAAGCACAATTGCTCTTACATTTGCTTAGGCGCTTTTAACGTGGATATCTACGTTGCTTCTGTACTTCCAAGTTCCACGCGGACGTAGTCGTGGGCAAAAGCTAGTATGATATAAATGTATATACATGATTATTTATACAAGAAGCTGCTAAGCAATTCTAGATCTCTCAGCTCGCTGCTTCCTGAGCGACAGGCGTCAGTTCACGCGTGACCTAATACTCACTTGGGGGTGATATTCTTTTAAAATTATTGCGGGGTCGAGGACGAGAGGAACACGTTAGTAATGGTACCAAATTAAAAAAATATTAATAAAGATAAAGTATAACATTTTCATACTAAAAATAAACGTACAACATAGATGATTATGTGTTTTACACGGTTTTACGTGCGCAATTTTTTCACATAACGATTGATTGCCATAGCGTATTGTTTGTCATAAAATCGTTAGACATAACTAAAATTATAAACTTTACAAGGGTTTTGAGAGTAAAACCCTTTAGCTTAGGTAAGGCTGGTATTATAACAATTCTGATAAGGTGATAGTTATTCGTTTCAGAGATAAGTAGAAAATATGACATCAAAAATCATAACAATAATGAATAAGAATTCTATGTGAGCCAATATGGACCCGAAGCATGATACCATGTTTTACACGTATAACTTACTTATAAGTAGGGTGTGCAGTCACGGGAAATTGAGAATGACAGTCCCGGGAATTCCCAAGACTGCCATAATACAATCTTCCGGGACTGCACACCCTACTTATAGGGTTTTCCCGTTTAGTATTCCTCATCGGCTGACTGCCTCCTGAGCGACAAGCTAATATACGCATGATTTGAATAACGCAAGGGTTTTCGCGGCCTTCCAAGAAGTTATTGTACACGGCTCGATTATACAATTTTGTTTTAAATGTGTTTCATCCTGAGACATCTTTAATTATTATAAAAATGTTATAAACTCAAGTAAAAATTGTCAGAGCTCTTCATCAGGGATAGGGAATGCTGCTACACGACTCGCGGCCCACTGCACTGGTTTTTGCCATCCTCGCTGCCGCAAGCGCTCGCGCAGATAGCGCGGTGGGAGGGGGGAAGGGTGCTTGCATTGTCAGTACTGGACTATCTGTTACTAATGTCGATCAACATCTCGGGCCGGTCTTGCCAATTTCTACGTGAGTTTAAACCGCTTCTTATAATGGTCTTTTCTTTCTTTAAAATTGAAACAGAAAAATAAAACGCCGAAAACTCTACAAAATAAAGACATTTCTAACGGTGGCTACAAGCCCAAGGCCGTTCGATAGCTATATTTATACGTATTATGCATAATGCACAAACACTTTTGAAGCACCACAATGGTTGCAACAATAGCTCGCTGTCTCCCTCGGGAATGATCCACTCTCACGCTCGTTTAATGAAAAGCCTTCTTACACTAGTATCTTTTGTAATTGTTGGTGCAAACAAATGGATCTTGACAAAAGAATGCGCCAATAAAAAGGTGTCACAAACCAATAAGTCCAAACATCAAATGAATTACCAAAGCGAGCATGAAATGACTACCAACCGGAAATGTCCTCGAGTATAACCATGGCGCCACATGCGACGAGCCATTTCCGGTTGGGCCAAGTTGCGGCCGTGTCCCGTCCGGCGCAGCACGACATATTATCGCCCGAGACGGCCCTATTCGGACATTTTAATTGAATCTCCATAGGGGTTGGTTCGGGAGTGGGTATAGCATTGTGTTGTGAGATTACAGTGAGTTTAAGCGACATAATTTGATAAAGCTTAAGCTTACGTAGTCTATGAATTTGATCTTCCAAATTAAGGTTTAATGCGACTTTAAACTGCCCGAGTACACAGGCTGCATAACTGGAAGTATTAGAGTTTTAAGGGCTGAATAAGCGATTATACAGCCAGTGTGCTTGGGTGATATGTATTCGGGATGTCGCTGGAATATTTATATTCTAGCGATATAATACGCTAATATACTTACCTTAATCACTTTTTTTTCTCATTGAGTTACTGTAATTTGGTAGACATCAAATTAGCGAATCATATCACTTAACTTACTAAAAATTAATGAAACGTGACATCAAATTAATTACTAAAACAACAAGTATACAATAAGTACCGGATATGCCCTTGACGCCACATGCGACAACAGCATCCGGCGGACCATTTCCGGTTGGACCGAGTTGCGGCCGCGTCCGTCCGGCACGACATATTATCGCCCGGGACGGTCCTATTGGGAAATTTTAATTGAATCCCGATAGGGGTTGTTTGGCGATGGGTTTAGCATCGCCTCCGGTATAATGGTAGTACATGTGACGTCCCGGTACTGGATCGGGACCACCTCAAATCAAGCCATCGATTATTATTTGTATAACACTTTAACCTATCAAATCCATAACATCATCGCCCCGCCTCTCGGCTTACGCTAACGGCCCGGCTTTGAATTCGGTCTTAGCGGCAAGCGGCAGCAGTGCGCGGTACACTCGTATGGCCGCCGCGCTCGAATCTCTCGCTCAACCGCTCGCCGCGCCGCTTGCTGCTGAAAGTGGCATGTCCATCATGGCGGGTGTACAACGTGCCGTCATCGCTTGAGTCAAGTGAACGGCGCGCTTGTAACTAGCCGCCGGCGCGGAGACCGCAAGTGGATATCACATCTACTGAAAAACCTGGACGCCTCGCCGCAAGCGCGATGGCACACAGTCACCACGATGACAGTTCGCGTGGCCGAGCCGCTTTCATTACGTGCGTATGGTTGACGTCTGGTTGACGACGAGCTGATGAGTTAAGTTAGTACCGTTACGGTTTTGAGCTGTTAGGTCTGCGATAACTTAAAGGGACGGCCAGAAAACCAGTGCTGCACAGACGTCTGGCTGCACATGCTGATCCGCTTCTTTTGTCACACTTTTGTCTTTTGTGATTATTCTGTTCTTGCTTATTCCGTGTACCCATTTTATTTTTGGTGTGGTAATAAATGTTTATTTCTTTCTTTAAGCTTGCGTGTTCTAGTTATGCGATTAGGTTTCCAAAATTGGGACATTACTGACCAATTAAATTAGCTTCTTTTTATGACCAATCACTATGATTCGATCTCCTCAGGTGACCGAGTCAACGCTTCTGTTTGCCAGCGCAAGTTTTTGGTAATTTCAACTATCAAAACGTACAGATTTATAATGATTAAAATTTAGGAAGCGTTTGCAATTACGTGGAGCTGAGAGAAGTATTATGACTATTTATGACCAATCCCAATGCTCGAAATAAGTCAATGGCAACATGTTATAGCCGAATCTCACACCGCTCCATACAGCACCAAACCAGTAGAAACGCACTCTTATAGACGGGTAAATAATACCCTAGCATTAAACCGTACTCACCACAATTTACTGCTCATTGCATCGCGGTAAAGTTTTCTTTTGAGCCAAAAGAGTCATTGAGGCGTCGCATCCGCGGCACCCACTGTGTGCAACACCAACACTGAATTAGAAGTGTGCACGGGGACAAGGAAATTCTCGGAGATGAAATTATTTAAATAGAGTTGACACCTCATGTCTTTGATAAATTACGCGGTTATCACAGTGATAGTGCAGCCTACTGAGTCGGCGGTACTGGGTCTTAGCTTCGAATCCTGGCAAGGCCAAATATTTGACTGATGAACGCTTTCTTACAACACAATAATTTCCAAGTCATGATTGTCATTAAACGGCTTACTAAATGGCTTCGGAGAAATTCGTTGAAGTATTCTTAAACATCCTTTGGTACACGTATTTTTTGTTTGATATTATTTGAGGTTGTCTATGGTTGGACGGTTTAGGGAAGGCATAAGTCAAAACTAAACAACTGCAACTGACGATGATAATTATATTCATGATAAATAATTGGTCTTACCATTATGTTTACATGTGAGTACTAGGACAGGAGTAGCCAAGTTTTAGTATCGGGACGGGTTCAACGAAATAAAGCAAAGTATCGGGAGGGTTTCAACGAAATAAAGCAACATCCACATCGCGATTAGCTCAAGCTGATTACGGGCGTGAGTCTTGATGTGACTGGCAAAGCCGATCTTACTCTTAGACACCCTCGTTTTTAGGGTTCCGTAGTCAACTAGGAACCCTTATAGTTTCGCCATGTCCGTCTGTCCGTCTGTCCGTCCGTCCGCGGCTTAGCTCCGTGATCATTAGTACTAGAAAGCTGAAATTTGGTATGAGTATGTGTATATATCACGCCGACAAAACGATAAAATAAAACTAAAAAAAAAAACTTTTTTTCGTGTACCTCTCGAACACCTAAAGTGGGGGTGAAATTTTTTTTTCGTTCAACACTAGTGTGTGGGGGTCGTTGAATAGGTCTTTTAAAAATAATAGGGGTCTCCAAACATTATTTTTTGATCAATTCAGCGGTATAGTATATATTCGCTCCGAAAATAAAAAAATAGCGTCCCCTACCTCTAACTTTTCAACCACGGGTCAAAAAAAAAGGAAACATTCATGAAAATGAGGCCTTATAAGTACTTTCAATGAAAACTATACCTATTAAATAAAATCGGTCGAGCCGTTTTTGAGTAATCGCAAAATTTCATAATTTCCTTTAAAATGACGTAAGTGCCACGCGGTGTCCTTATACTTCGATCGTTACACATATAAGTTAAGTGCCATATTGCATTAAAACAAATCGCTCAATCTGGCGCGTATATTCGATAACTTCCAGAAGGTAACAAGTAATTACAGTTACCTACTTTGGCGTTTACGACCTTTTTTATAGAGCTTGAAATCTTTCTCGTAATTTAAACCTTGAAGCCCGTCTATTGTGAAGGATGGTGTTAAGGAGTTTTTATATTAGTTTTTATATTGTCTATGTTTTATTTATCTATTTTTTGAAGTACCATTGTTTTACGAGTTGTCAATATATTTCAGTGTCAAGCTGCTGTGTTTTTGTCCTAGCTCCGTAGTTATCGAAGATTCCCGTACAGATGGGCAACTACGGAACCCTACACTGAGCGTGGCCCGACATGCTCTTGGCCGGTTTTTAGGGTTCCGTACCCAAAGGGTAAAAACGGGACCCTATTACTGAGACTTCGCTGTCCGTCCGTCCGTCCGTCTGTCACCAGGCTGTATCTCAAGAACGGTGATAGCTAGACAGTTGAAATTTTCACAGATGATGTATTTCTATTGCCGCTATAACAACAAATAGGGGGGCTCCCATACAACAAAGGGATTGGTTGCGTTAACTTTGCACCTCATTTGTATGGAGCGCTATACATACCAGGTGCAAACTTAACTTAACCACTTAAGGATGGAAAGTGTTTGTACGGAACCCTCGGTGCGCGAGTCCGCTCCGCTAGGTACTAATAAACACAGACCAGAATGAGGATTGATCGGGTCATATTTCAGGGAAAGTTTGAATCCCCAAAACCTATCTGGTTTCCCCCTTTGAGTACTAGACTTCACAAAACCACGAGAATCTCTACAACCTTCCTAGCTCCATGCACTAAACGAATTTGCCTCAGCCTCCGCTTAAACATGCCCCCGCATCTGAATGCCGCGCGCGCCCCAAACTTTTTGAGCAAGTCCTATAGTCATTAACATTACGCCTTAGCTACGGTATGCACTGTTCTTTTTTAGCCTAGACGATTTAGGAGCTTGGCCATGTGAAATAAAAATAATAAGGCATAATACCCAATAATTTGGAAATAAGTTATTTATGTAGGGTTGAAAATATATATTAATAATAGAATTGAAAAAAATATATATCATAAATGACGCATTCTTTTTGGTCAATTTAATTTGACATGTAGCAGATGATAAGTTCTGAATATCTGAATGGTCCAATTGTCGTTTAAACAGGTCAAAACATTATATTCTTCTGAATTATATTCTAAAAAGTAGTATCTTACTTTAAAATCTATGCTAATATAGTCGTATCTTTTTTGCCGAAGGTACGGACAGACGTGCTCATTACTAGCACGAAAGCATGCTTTTATTGAGCAAGTGCTCATTAGTAGCACGTGTGACACAACGTTGCTAGTAATGAGCAAGCTTATTTAGAGCATGCTGAAAAATCAACCGACGTTTGATTTTCGAGCATGCTCCCTGAGGCGCGGGTGGAAGGGGGCGTGCTCCGTGCACGTCTGAACAGGTTTGCTTATTAGCATGCTATTATCGATTCGATCTCGATCCGCGACAGTTGCAATTCAACATGTCGCGTTGGGGTAGAAAAAACTTTGTTTTTTATAACTGTCGAGATCTTCGCTTCGCATCTCTGCGAACAATCGATTACTTGCTCCCAGTGATTCTTTTCTGTTTATCCAATAAGAACCCAAATTCTCCTTTTTTTTAGTTCTTTTCTTTTTACCAAAATGCTCTTTATCAATTCTGTTGCAAGCAATATGATTATTATATTGAGTTGTGCGCGGATAGCACTGTCACTATATCTGTGTACATCCATTTTGGCCGAGATAGAAGTGTCAAATAAGTACGTATGTCCGTACGGTTGCTTTAAGCATGCTTATTTATGAGTGTGCTTAAAACAAGCATGCTTATTGCTGGCAAATGTGAACAGTTGCAGAGCATGCTAATTTTAAGCAAGCTTATGAGCATGCTTTTTTTTTAGCACGTCTGTCCGTACCTTTAACACGGACCATTGTTATCGTGTTTGCTACACTAATAGATGACCAGTTTTCAAATGGACATATGTATACGTAGTTTTGAGTACTGGATTTAGATCATTCATGGCCACATTTTCGAGCAGTGTGGTATAAAAATATTAGAGCGCTCCACAGTATAAGTTTGTTATAGTATAGAGGTGCTCTTAGTACAAATATTGCACTTTAGTTGCATAGCAGCTAATGCAGTTGACCACGGAAAAGAAGCCAAGGATATGATGGTGCGATCAGATATTCATCCAACTGGATACGAAGTTAAGCAGCACGCTCCAAAAAGCAACTGTCAGCGAGAAGTGGAAAGTAGCTAACGAAAAAACCGGCCAAGAGCATGTCAGGCCACGCTCAGTGTAGGGTTCCGTAGTTGCTTATCCTTCACAATAAATAGACTTAAGTAACGAGAAAGATTTCAAGTTCTATAAAAAGGTCGTAAACGCCAAAGTAACTGTAATTACTTATTACCTTCTGGAAGTCAACTTACGTCCTTTTAAAGAAAATTGTGAAATTTTGAGATAACTCAAAAACGGATGGACCGATTTTGATCAATGTGGTTTTTATTGAAAGTACGTATAAGGCCTCTTTTTCATGAATTTTTCCATATTTTTTTGACCCGTGGTTGAAAAGTTAGAGGGGTGGGGGGGGGGGGACACTATTTTTTTATTTTCGGAGCGAATATTTACAAAACTACTGACTTTATCAAAAAGTAATGTTTAAAGACCCCTATTATTTTTAACAGACCTATTCAACAACACCCCACACTTTACGGTTGAAACGAAAAAAAAAATTCACCCCCAATTTAGGTGTTCGAGAGGTACCCGAAAAAAATTTTTTTTGTAGTTTTTATTTTACCGTTTTGTCGGCGTGATACATACACATACTCATACCAAATTTCAGCTTTCTAGTACTAATGGTCACGGAGCTAAGCCGCGGACGGACGGACGGACAGACGGACATGGCGAAACTATAAGGGTTCCTAGTTGACTACAGAACACAAAAAAAAATAGGCGCATTGTAAGACGTTGAGTTGCGGAAAACCAGCCCGCGATGACCTTTTTACAATGAAACATAGAACTACCTCCTTTTTTTGGAAGTCGGTTAAACAATATAAATGGGGGAGTCACGAACCTCAGCAGGGAGGGAGCGACATAGAAGAGAGTTGCATAGCAAAGATGCGTTATTGGTGAAGCAGAAATAAGCGAGTACTTAATTAAATACTCAGGGGACGCGGCGATACCACGGGTGTTTCGAAAATTGTACAAACTCGATCGTAATATCTTTATACTTTACTGTTTTATTACGAGTGAAAAGTGGTTTCAACTATGAACATTTTTTGGATTTTCAGGGCAGGGCCAAAGGATAAGCAATTATACGTACAGTCCATAACCTCTCAGATTGCGACTCGGGTTTGGGTGAAAATTGAGTTTCTTGTCTGGATCGCGTAAGAGCGAGTGAGACAAGTATAAAACGCGAAGGGCATTCTGACAGCTCACACACTCTCGGCGCCTTGTCCGGAAGGACGAGGCGTGTCAGCTCCAAGGCAGGCAAAGGGCCCCCATGGACCCGCAGTCAAACATACAGGGTGTAACCGACAGCGTACCGAAAACGAAATCCGTAGTTTTAGACCATAATCACGAACTGAAAACGAGTATTCATTTTCTCGGAAAACTCAAGGATAAGATTTTCCAAAATAAATTATAAAACTCGACGCGCAATGTATTGCGTCCAATTCTCTCGGGTGCAGACGCGCGGGGAGGGGAGCACGCGGCGAGCGACCGGTCCAGGCACTCCCCACTCCACTCACGCGTCAGCGCAAAACATACCGTTACGCCAATGCGCATCGAATGACATGAATGAATGCAACCACAAAAACAACGCAACCACAGATCACTACTACCTAACACCAATAACAACTGACCGATAAATTAAAATAAGATAAGTCTAACAAGATTAGTTATTTTCATTCAAGCAAGTAAAGCAAATAAAATGTGCGGGTAAGTAAACATTAATCTCGATTCACGCGTCCGACCGCAGCGGCCTGCGCGAGCACACTGGCCTGGCGGATCAATGACCGGCCAGTACCGTTATCTTTCCCACTCCACGCACTCTGTGTTGTACCGTAAAGCTTGCATAATATTGTTTGTGATACATTGTGTGTTTTGCGGAAAATGCTATTTTCATGCGATTTTTCATGAAAAATTGTTACCGGTAGAGTTCGTTAACGGAAAAATAAATAAAAAATGAAAACTCGCGAGGAAAATTTGTGAATTTTCTCAAAGAAATTTCCACGATTTTCCAGCCCAGAATAATGGTCTGAAGCCATGGTTTCAGTTTTCGGTACACCGTCGGTTACACCCTGTATATTAAAAAAAAACAGCTCACACACTGTACATTGTTTTGTTTTCGTGATATTGATTATTTTACTGATAAGTATTGTTACGGACAGCCCTGCAGAACGTCTAATTTTAAGAGAATAAATAAATAAATAAATTCGATTATATTAGATATAAGATTTTCGCCCGTACAAGTGGCAAACTTATTAAAATATGTGTAAAATCACTTATTATACCGAGCTCCCGTCATGTCTTAATAAAGACCATGTAAAGACTAAGAATCAAAACAAAGATGATTCATAGAAACTTTCCATCCGAAAGACGAAAACAGATGAGTCATCTCTGTTTACATTAGATGCAAAATTTAGGGAAAAATTATAGATTAATTTGAAACTTTGTAAGACTATAGATTTCAGTAAATAAAGTAATTTTGTAGAACATTGTCCCGGCCGCAACCGTCCGAGAGCACGACAAATCACAGACTAAACGGGACTCGCAGCGCGCAGCACGTTAAGAGTGACCGCGCGAGTGTATATCTCGGACGGTGCGAGCGAGACGGCCTCTTGCCGGGGACAAAGAATCGTTAGGTATTTTCGCATCTCACAGTCTGACGGGAGCTCCCACGACGTAAACATATATTGAATATTGTAAATTCAAACAGCGTCAATCCATAGAATAAGTTAGTTTTAAGCTAAGTCATGTATAACTATGGTAAATTAAAATATAAACACAGGGCGGGCGTCCCCCTGGACCTAGAGTCGAATTATATAAAAGGACGGCCATTTTTGCATACATTCACTTCCAGTTCTTGCTCTCTTGCATTAACCATCTTGTAACAGTGTAGCGTAGTACCATCGGTCCGCGAGTTTAGTTTGTTAGTATAGCGTAGTACCATCGGTCCGCGATTTAGTGTGTAAATTCATAGACAGAGACTATAATTAATTAAGTGTTAATTTAAGTGTTTCCGATCCGTTGTTGTTTTTGTTAATTTTGTGTAAATATATATCGTTGATTTTTAGTTTGCGTTTTCGTGCTCGTCCGTTTTCGTTTACCTTAGCCTACAGTCCATTCGCTCCTTACTCATCGCTGAGTTTCGGAGTGCCCTTGTAGCCGATAGCCGACGGACGCGGTTGTCGTCTACATTGTTTGGTCCTTCGATTAGCCGGATCGGAATTAGTTTAGGTTCGTTTGTGTAGCGGGAAAAGTGCGGTTTTCCCAAATCGTCAAACAAGACGGTTATTACGCGAGGGAATAAGAGTGAGGAGAGTACGCGCTCGCAGCGTGAGCGCAATCAAGCTGCAGTCGACCTACAACGGTTCGCGGTGACAAACGTTGCAGTCACGCACTCACCGCCCGCTGCCCAGGCCCGGCCGGGCCCTTCGGGACTGCAATTTCATACAGACTCGCCAGAGTCTCCCGCCGAAGAAGCTCCAATTGCGCCGCCAACCGACACTATGGCTTGGCGCAGCGAACTGGAGAAACGGCTGTCGAAGAACGCCGAGCGCTTCGACCAATCACAGCACGCCGTGCCGGCCGCGCCGGCCGGCCAATCACAGCACTCCGCGCCGGCCGACCAATCAGAGGCCCGCGCGCAGCGGTGCGACTTCAACGTGACTTTCACCGATAAAGCCCACGCGCCGCGCAAACCTGCATCGTTCAGGCTTCCGATTCGGAACGCCAACGGAACCCTAACTTGGACCCCCGTTCGGACGCACCAACTCTAGCTGCACTTCGTGATTTTCGCTGCCCCTTCGTTTCGAAGACTTCGGAAATCGCCTGCTCTTCGAGCAAGAACGCCGCCTGCCGCCACCTTCTGCGTCTTGCCGTCGGTGCCCTTCGACGCAAAGCTGATCCCGGTCCCGCTCAAACGGATGCCCCGGGGGAAGCAATGCGGAGTCGAGCATTAAGCCGACAGTAAGGAGCGTCGCGGAATCGCCGTTTCAGCTTCCTGTATGGAAGAGAAAAAGAGAGCTGCTCCCGATGGGAAGGGGGAGGGTAGTTTGCGTTCGCAAGAGCGCGGCCTACCTCCGTCCAGGCAACTGGGCGCCGCCCAACCCCGCACGGAGCTAGCCCGTCCAGAGGCCAGCAAACTCGGCCGAAACAAGGACGGCTCATCCTCAACGAGGGTTACCACTCCCGATGGGAAGGGGGAGGGTGGTCAGGGTCCCTCGGGACCCGGGCTGCCTCCGTACACGCAAGTGTGCGCCCCCCAACCCCGCATGGAGCTAGACCGCCCGACGTCCGATTTACTCGGTACAAAGGGTGGTAAGACTCGGATTCCTGCTCCCGATGGGAAGGGGGAGGGTGCGTCGTGTCCTACAGGACGCGGAGCACCTTCGCACACTTTTGTGGGCGCCCCCCAACCCCGCAAGGATGCACACCAGTCGGGGGGTAGTTGTAAATCGGCCGGTTCTCAACTACCCACCCAAAAAAGCCGAAGCATCGAAGACCTCCAGAGGGAACTGGAAGGTTTCTCGGACGCCCTAGACACCGCCCCATCATCGCAAACACCACCTGCGAGCCAAATGGAGCCCACGCGCCGATCTTCGGCGCCAAACACAACCGTGCACAGCCTTAAGGTTGTAAACAACGGAAACCAGCCTACACCGCAGCGCAGCAGGCCAGAGCCCCCCCGCCGGGACTCACCCCCGCCGTCGCCCGCGAAGTAAACAAACCGGCAGTGAAGAGCAACAACAAGCCCAACTACGCCGCCGCCGCCGCCTCCAAACCCGTGAATGTTCGGTCCAGCTCGGGAAATAAGAGGAAAAAAGAAACCTCGACTCCTGCTGCTCCGCAGCAGGAGGGAGCGGGTCAAAAAAATCTAGACCCGCCAAAAACAAAATACAAGCCTATCACACTCGAAAATTTCCCGGACTGGCCGAAACATTTCGCGGAGCTGAGGAAACAGTTGGGGCACGTTCCCAACGCAAAAGCTGCCGGTGACGGAGTCACCTTCCATCCCAAGGACGACGACGAGTTCAGGGTGGTACAGGCGTACCTCCTGAAACTACAAGACGACCTCGGAGTTGATATCCTGCCCTTCCACATCTACAACACGAAGGAGGGGCAGATGCTGAAAATCTGCCTGCGAGGTCTTCCTACCAACACGAAGGAGGAAGAAATTATTGCTGCGCTGCAAGAGCTGGGCTACAGCGCGACCTACACCAAGCCCATAAAGGCGAGAAGAGGGAGACCAGGCTGCGTATTCTTCGTGCAGTTAGCCACGACCGCCGAAGAATCACGCAGCATTTACGATGTCCGGGAGCTCCTGAATATGCCCGGCATCAGAATAGAAGCTTGGAGGAGCAAGAAAGGCCCTGCGCAATGTCATAATTGCCAGGGCTTCAGGCACTCATCACTTGGTTGCCATCGCCCCACACGCTGCGTCAGATGCGCAGGACCGCACAAGGCGAAGGAATGCCCGCTGCCAAGAGGAGCGCCACCCACCTGCGCTAACTGTGAAGGGCCACATCCGGCCTCGAACAGGAAGTGCCCCGTCTTCATGCGGGAAGTGAGAAATAGGAAGGCAGGCACCTACCCGCTCACCAAACCACTTCGGCCAGGCCCGGTCACACGAGCGGCACTAGAAGAGCCCACGGTGGCAGAGTCGGCGCCGGCAACACTGATGGCGCCGGCCAACAACCCCCAACAAAGGGGTTCAACCTCCGCCGCCCGCCCGCCCGCACCAACGCCGAAGTCCAACGCACCCCCGGGTGCCAAAAAGAAAAATAAGAAGCCGCAACCAGCGCAGCCCAAGCCCGCGCCCGCGCAGCCCATGCCCAAGCCCAAGCCCGCCGCCGTAAAGGCCGCCGCAAAGGGTCGCACCGCCGCCGCTGAGCATCAACAGCCACAGCAACAAAGAAAGAAGGCGCCCGCACCTAAACCCAACTCCGCTGCAGAGAAGATGCTGCAGCTTATACAGCAACTGCTGAGTGTCGCCGCATCCGCCGATTCAGCCACGCTCCAAGCTGTATCAACTGCCGCCATATCACTCCAGCCTACCATTCAATAGGGAACTGCGAGTGGTATACTGGAACGCGCACTCACTGACCGGCAAACTGGGCCTGCTCCGCCACTTTCTCCAGGAGCAAAACATCGACATCTTGCTGGTCAGTGATACGTGGCTGCGCGAAGGAGAGCCGCTGAAAATCGGCGGATACGTCGTCTACCGGCATGACGACGTCAGCGAAGCTACTGGCCGCCCACACAGAGGGCTGGCCATTGCCATCAAGAGGCGCATCGTCCATCAGCCGGTCACGTGGAAGGCCTTCAACTCCATCCTGGCTCTGGGAGTTGACATCCGTGTGGCCGACTACGACCTGCGCCTCTACGCCATCTACCGTCCCTGCGGCCCGCCGAGCGACTTAGTGCCTAACGTCAGTGAGCTGTTGAATGCCCCCATGCCGACCATCCTGGCGGGGGATTTCAACGCCAAATCCACCACCTGGCACTCGTCGCTCACAGACACTTCGGGCTCTTACATCGAGGCAGCAGTTGTGAATGGCGAGTTTGAGGTGTCCGGTCCCACAGAGCCCACACACTACGCGGACAACTACAACTCGTCGGACATCATAGACTTCGCCATTCACAAAGGGGTCAACGCGGTGCTGACCCACGAAGTCCTGGCAGACCTCCCCTCGGACCATCGCCCTGTCCTGCTTACCATCAGGGACCTGCCAGTAACGACGACTGCCCCGTCGCCCAAGAGACGCATCTGCTGGGAGACCTTCTCGGCGGCAATGGACGAGAACTTCGTCTCCTTGCCGGTCTCCTCAGCAGAAGAAGTCGAAGAAGCCACTGCCTCCATCACTGCCAAGATCCAGAACTCGCTCAACACCGCGGCGCTCACCGTTCCGGCCGAGGCGACCGTCAACGCCCGGCCGCTCACACACGTCTCCGTGGACCCGAGGGACGAGGAGGCGCTTACGCCCAACCATTTCTTGTTGGGCGGACCGACGGCGACACCCATCATCGGGCCGTGCCTGGATGCCGACCGCCGCACTTGGCGGGCCAGCCAGGCGCTCGCCGATCAATTTTGGGCGCGGTGGATACGGGAGTATCTGCCGACACTCGCGCCCAGACAATCATCGCCGTCGGGAGCAGAGCGACGGATCCAGCCAGGCGACTGCGTGGTCATCGCCGACCATACGCTGCCGCGCAACGTCTGGCCTCGCGGAATCGTCGAAGCAACGCATCCGGGTCCTGACGGCGAGGTGCGGAACGCGGACGTGCGCACCAAGGGCGGCGTGTTTCGACGCCCTGTACGGAAGCTGGCTGTCCTCCCCATGCAACCCGAGTCTACGCGGCAGCTCGACGGGAGGAGTTTGTTACGGACAGCCCTGCAGAACGTCTAATTTTAAGAGAATAAATAAATAAATAAATTCGATTATATTAGATATAAGATTTTCGCCCGTACAAGTGGCAAACTTATTAAAATATGTGTAAAATCACTTATTATACCGAGCTCCCGTCATGTCTTAATAAAGACCATGTAAAGACTAAGAATCAAAACAAAGATGATTCATAGAAACTTTCCATCCGAAAGACGAAAACAGATGAGTCATCTCTGTTTACATTAGATGCAAAATTTAGGGAAAAATTATAGATTAATTTGAAACTTTGTAAGACTATAGATTTCAGTAAATAAAGTAATTTTGTAGAACATTGTCCCGGCCGCAACCGTCCGAGAGCACGACAAATCACAGACTAAACGGGACTCGCAGCGCGCAGCGCGTTAAGAGTGACCGCGCGAGTGTATATCTCGGACGGTGCGAGCGAGACGGCCTCTTGCCGGGGACAAAGAATCGTTAGGTATTTTCGCATCTCACAGTCTGACGGGAGCTCCCACGACGTAAACATATATTGAATATTGTAAATTCAAACAGCGTCAATCCATAGAATAAGTTAGTTTTAAGCTAAGTCATATATAACTATGATAAATTAAAATATAAGAGCTAGGTCAAAGTGCGCAATGGACACTTGTTTTAAGGCCTATATCTCTAGTATCGAGGAAAATATTTCACGTGACATAAAAATGTTCTGGAAGTATACAAAATCAAAGAAAAACACAAACGATATTCCAAAATGTATGTATTATAATGATGCTCATGCATCTAACGGAAACGATATTGCTAACCTTTTTGCAGAATACTTCTCTTCGGTGTACAGTCTTCCCTCCACCTCCACAAACTATGTACCGAATTTTCCCGCGGCCACTAGCGCCCTCTCTTCCGTAATTTTGGACAAAAAAGTAGTTTTTAACAGTTTAAATACCCTGTCTATAGACAAAGGACCTGGACCAGACAATATACCGCCGATTTTTATCAAACTATGTGCAACCGAACTTGTACATCCAATGTTTATTCTTTATAATAATTCTCTTAGGACCGGAACTTTTCCTGATGCATGGAAAGTTGCTAAAATCATTCCCATTCACAAATCAGGAGATAAAAAGGACGTAACAAACTACAGACCGATAAGTATAATTAGTTGTTTTGCTAAAATCTTTGAGGCCCTTGTATACGATCATATATATAACCATTTTTCCCAGATGATAAGCCCAAAACAACATGGTTTTGTTAAAAATCGGTCCACAACGTCAAACCTTCTCACTTACACGCATGACCTTGCTTCAGCTCTCAACGATAAATGTCAGGTAGACGCCATTTATACTGATTTTGCCAAGGCTTTCGACAGAGTAGATCATGGGATCCTTTGTCTCAAGGCCGATAGACTTGGTATTCATGGATGTCTCTTACGTTGGCTACAATCTTACCTACTCCAGAGATCTCAGTTAGTGTCGTTGTATGGATATCAATCCCGTGCTTTCATGGCTACGTCTGGGATTCCCCAAGGCTCCAATTTAGGCCCTCTTCTATTTTTGATATTCATTAATGACCTTCTAGAAAACATTACATGCAAATCTCTGGCGTACGCTGATGATATTAAAATATACACTAGAATTAAATCTATTGAAGATTGTATCGTGCTACAAAACAATTTAAACACTTTACACAAATGGTGTAATGATAATAATATGTCTTTAAATATTGGCAAGTGTCAGGTAATAACTATTTCTAAGAAAAAAAATAATATCCAGTTTCAATATAAAATAAATGACGTTCCCCTGAAACGCGTTAAAATTATTAAAGACCTAGGAGTCTGGTTTGATAACGATCTATCGTTCCGTGCCCATTATGATTATATTATACCTAAAGCCAACAAAGTAATGGGATTTATCTTAAGAATAAGCAAGCCCTTCAAAAAACAAAATACGTTAACTCTCTTATATGGTACGTTAGTCGCAAGCATACTGGAATATTGTGCCATAATATGGTCACCTTTGTATAAAACACATATACTGCGGATTGAAAACATCCAGAAGCGCTTCATTCGTCATCTCAGTATCAAATTTGGTCTTAGAAAATCTCTCCCCACGTATGACGAACGACTAAAACATTTTAATCTCATGAGTCTAGAATCTCGACGCAAAATAACTGATCTCGTAACCTGTCATAAGATCCTTAATAACAAAATTGACTCGTCTGACCTACTGAACCAATTTTCATTTCGTATAGCCAATAGGCCCAGTCGCACTATGCATCTCTTTTCTGTTTCAAGGGCTACTAATAATGTATTCTACAATAGCCCCATAGCACGAATGACACGCTTTTATGATAGTTTATTAAAGGAAAATCCAGATCTAGACATTTTTACATGTAAAATTAGTGTTCTTATTTGTACTGCCCGCAGGATATTAAACACGTAGTAATTTTGGTGTACTCTTAGTTATGTTTTTGGTTAATGCATGCTGACTCATAGTTGCATGCACTTTACAAACACTCTAAAATGTTGTGCGTAGTTGTAATTGAGTAACAGACACATATATGTCTCAATAATGTAAGCCTTAGTTAAGTTCTAAAGTTTGTGACTTGTAACTATGCCTTTTCTAAATAAAATAAATAAATAAATAAATAAAATAAACACAGGGCGGGCGTCCCCCTGGACCTAGAGTCGAATTATATAAAAGGACGGCCATTTTTGCATACATTCACTTCCAGTTCTTGCTCTCTTGCATTAACCATCTTGTAACAGTGTAGCGTAGTACCATCGGTCCGCGAGTTTAGTTTGTTAGTATAGCGTAGTACCGGTCCGCGATTTAGTGTGTAAATTCATAGACAGAGACTATAATTAATTAAGTGTTAATTTAAGTGTTTCCGATCCGTTGTTTTTTTTGTTAATTTTGTGTAAATATATATCGTTGATTTTTAGTTTGCGTTTTCGTACTCGTCCGTTTTCGTTTACAGTCCATTCGCTCCTTACTCATCGCTGAGTTTCGGAGTGCCCTTGTAGCCGATAGCCGACGGACGCGGTTGTCGTCTACAAGTATTATAAATCGCTAAACGTTATTTAAATTTTTGTTTTGTATTTTATTGATTGATTATTTGAAATGTGTAATTGAATGGAATAATGTAACCTAATATAATTTGATAACTTAATATAATATGTGACATGTAAAATTGAAAAACATTTTATAAATAAACGAGTATGAGTATGAGTATTGAGAGTTGTGTTTTGTTTTGGAGCAGACGTTCAAACAACGTGCGTCGATGTTGGAGTAAACAATATTTTTATTTTACGTCACCCTTAGGCAAAAATTTCACTTCGTGGTTAAGGCAAGACGTAGGTAAAGCTTTAGACAAACTACGGGCGATAATTCGTAAAGCCCCAGATCGCATATTTATGACCCTCGCCTATGGTTCGGGCCACAAACACCTACGATCTGGGACATTCACGAATCCCCTAGATATGTAATGAACTATTTCAGTCTTGTTGGCGTTGTACGGTAATGTTAATGTGAGTTTTGTATTACGTTATCGCTGAGTTCCATAAATGCACGTTTCTCGAAGTTTTTTCCGTCACGACGACCCAAATGTTAGTGTTTTTGGCCCTTAACCCCAAAAACCAACTTACGATCACGTCGCTAGGCAACCAGTCCGGACACGACGAGACGTGGCATAAATTGTGCATTCTTGCCACGCCAAAATTTCATGTGCTGCCGAGACGACGAAGCTAGAACTAGAACTAGGTGATTTTGCGAATACGATACGAGAATACTAGAAGATTGAAGATGTTCAGTTCAGACATGCTTTTACTGTAGGTACTAAAATTAAGTATGAATTATGTATTCTCATCCTTACCACATCAGTTCGGCTGAAACCTCCGTGCTAGAAAAAAAAGTGACACGAATAAGTATCATGATAAGAAAATAAAAGATTGCTGCAAAGTTGTATCTTATAGGTATTTACTCGTACTATACTAGAAGGTGTTGGAACTGCGTTTGCGCAGGAAATAGACGTACATAATTTTTTTTAATCAGCGGTTAAAAGTATTCGTTATACATCCTTCAGTAGGTATTCTTCGGACGAAACCTTCGCATAATTAGGATAGAACTTCACTTACAGGTAAGTTCGTTTAATCTCTAATTATTGATGAAGTCGTACCAATATTTCAGTCAAAATATTGTATATTCTTTGGTTCAAATACCTAGCCAACATCTAAAGATAAACTTGAACTAAACTTATTTAAAAGGTAATCCCAGATAGCCTAATCTGTCTCCCCTGTCGGTTGTAATGGCAGCAAACAGGACGTCATTCGCTGCAATGGCCCATAACCTAGCTAACGACTAGATCTACGGAACCTCGGAATGTGTCCTTCTTCAACACAATGTCGTAACTGACGCGATTTTCTGAATTACATAAGACATGTAGCGATTGGAAGCCCAGTGCGATTATGGGGTTTAAAACTGTTGAAGTTTCAGACAATACTATTATAACTTAAATTGATTTTATTACCCAGACCGGTTAATAAAATTTAATAAACCTTATACAACACACAAGACGGGACTTGAACTAGGAGATCAATAGTAGATTGTTAACCAAGGGTAGAAAGTGACCCATTGCACCCGAGATATTTCTGGCGCTCGAACGAAGTGAGAGCGCCAATAGTTAGAGGGTGAAATGGGTAATTTCACCCGAGTTAAACACTCTACTTTTCATTTCGACTGCGAGGAAAATAAAATACTACACGCACAAATGTCATGAGTGTGTTAAATTAATGTCCATGTCATTTTTAACCAATAATTAATAAAAGAACCGGTATTCATATTTAATCTCGTGTTCCCGCTTTTTCTATTGCAAATTTTCATTATTATTATTTTTAATAGAAAAAAAATTTCAAATATACATACCGCCAACATTAAAAAAAAACAAATCCAATGGTTTCTATTTTGTTTTGTATCAAAATGTACGATTCTATCAATAAATCAGGGACAGAATTATATGTATGTATATGAATTAGGGATGTTACGAATATTCGCATTCGCATTCGCATATGCGAATGATTCGCATCATTTTAAACATTCGCATCAACATTCGCATTCGCATCAAAGGATGCGAATGTTTTGCGAATGAGAATGTATGCAAATCGTGAGTCACGATTCGAAGTTCGAAATCGCCTTATGGGTGAAGAGGCGGCGAAACTACTATTTTTGAAATATAATTTGCCTGTTTTTAAAATTCGATTACTAATTTTAACAATTTTTAATTTTGTAATTACTGTACGGGTTCTCGATTTTACTTTTAATTGCAAGATTGTAAAGAAAAAAATTAAAATGGTGATTTAAACTGAGTGTTTTAATTAATTTCCTTAAACATTCGCATTCGCATTCGCACATTCGCATCCGAAATATTCGCATTTGCGTTCGTGAATGTGAACAAATTGACATTCGTGACATCCCTAATATGAATATATTTAATAATTAGATGTAAATAAATTAAGCCTGCATATATCTAACTTTTGGAGAAATTTTTTCAATGGCCACTTACCACGGCCGACTAAATTGTACCTAATTGAGTTGGTCACGACGTGCATCTAGATGGCAATTATCTTTAACTCCGTGGCAATTAAAAAAAAATTACTTTCCACCCTAGGGATGGAAAAGCTATTTTCCACCCGGCTATCTACTCATGAAAATGACACTTCCCGAACAGGAGAGATGAAAAATAATATTTTCCCTTATTAAGATACCATTTCATATTTTCCCTTAGTAAAGCACCTGCGTCAATATTGTCACCGTTCGAGACATATTGTGATAGTTTTTTGTCAACTCTTTGCAGTGGTATATACCTAAAAGCTAATAACAAACACGTAACAACAATCGATATGTACAAAGGCGAACTTATTCATATAAGTTAGTAATGTAGGTAAGCGTAAAAAAATACAATTCGCTGAGTAAAATTCAGGGGTTAAATTCAACTGTACTAAATGAGTAGGTTTGTACTTTCATCGCTCTGTTCTACTTTAAGGATATGCTTAAACTCATATGCCAACTTATCAATGTCACTTAATGCACATTAAATTGCAAAACAACAATTCTTCTTTTTTCTTTATCTTGGCATAGCGTGGTTGTCACATCAGGCACGTGGCAAGCTTGAGCAATCCGTCGCCATTCTCCCAAAGTGTAGCGCTATTTGTGCATTCGTGGAGTATCACCCACTAATGGGATTATCTCCGCGCCACAGGAGTATTTGGGGAGGTCGACGCGGGTGCACGCGGACTGCGCCGCGAATAGACTGAACCGAATCAGTCTGACTTAGGAGGAGAGGGGGTCCATTGAGTGCAGTCTTGACTTATAAACATTTTGAATATGGCCACGAGTTGGCCGATGCATCGGTCTGCATCAAAAGTTATCTGTTACTCTCAATAGAATTAGTCAAAAAATGTGTTACTACTCAGTATATATGTGTCCTACTGCTATAAGCCATACAAGAGGCATACCTCTTGCATGGCCTTCCAAATTGTTCTTGATGCGCCGATTCTATTCCAGGTCGACGCTGCCGTCGTTTAATGTTATCTGACCATCTGGCTTCTGGTCTTCCAACGATTCTGCCAACCGTTAGAGGTCTCGAGTGTAGCGCTACGCCGTGATATGCCTATTAGTCACCAGATAAGTTACTATGGAATCATGTTTAGTTTTTTTATTGTTGGTCAGTTATCTGTCCAACAATAAATACGACTTTTAGGGTTAATTATTATTGTAGCACGGTTATCAGTCCAACTATAAAGCTATGTCCACACTGTGCCCTTTTTACGTTCAACTTGCGCTTTCGTCTATTGCTATCTTGCTCATTTTTGTACGATGCGAGCGAGATCGCAATAGACGAAAGCGCAAGTTGAACGTGAAAAGGGCACAGTGTGGACATAGCTATAAATACGAGTTTCAGGTGAGTTTGTCCCTTCGTACCGACGCAAGAAACTGTTCAAAGTTGCACGACGCTCGAGGTTTTCGTAGCGGTAACGTTGTTTCGTCATTAAACAAACATACGAGCAAACTGATTTATTCTGAGAGCAAACTTCAATTGAAAATCGGATAAGGAACATGGAACACCTTTCAGTGAAATGCAGTTAAGTTTTCAGTATCAGTAAATGTTTTAACAGTTTCTTTGCCCCAATTGACTGAATTATTTTTCATCGAATGTCTCATTTCTTCTTACACCGTAATCTATTTGAGATTTTTAATAAAACAAACCTAGCCTAATCAATAGAATGATAGTTTATTTTATTTTATTTATTGGACCTTCAACAATAAGTACACTTTTACACTTTTTTATACAATTACAGATTTAAAACTAAGTATCTTATTACTTACAGAAGGACACCGCATGCACTAATTAGCAGTAATAATTATAACTAACTTATAATTAAGATAAATTGTTACTTACTTGCTCTTTTTTGTACCTTGAACTAAACTTATATTATAAAATACGCTTAAATTAAAATTGTATAGACAATCTACTGTATTTTGCCTACATTTCCTTAACGAGAGCAGCCTTTATGCAAGAGATTGATGAGAAGTTGAGATCAATACAGTGCTGGAACTCCCTATATATAGAAAACATGCGCGAGAGCGGACAGTGTCGTTTGAGATTGGTGCGATAATTAGTTGAGCCAAAGAGTCTTAAGTTACCTGGCCTAGGCATTTTAGACGGAACATGAAAATTTATTTTTAGCAGTAAATCAGGACAGTTTAGACTACCGGTGACAATTCTTTTTAGGAAAATTAAATCCATCATACGCCTTCTTGCCGACAGCGATCCTATTTTAAAATATTTGAGACGTGCGTGATAACTTTTAAGTTCCTTATTTTTCTTATAACTGTATGTTAAACTTGATATAAATCTTTTCTGGACTTTTTCAATTCTATTTATGTTAACATTATAACACGGGGACCAAACTACGCTGCAATATTCTAAATTACTCCTAACCAAGGCATTATACATAATAATCTTCGTGTCAGTTTTCCTAAAATTCTTGCACTCTCTTAATACAAAACCTAACAGTCGCGAAGCTTTTAAGACAATCTCATCGATATGTTCATTAAATTTTAGCTTACTATCAAAATTAACTCCAAGGTCCCTTATGCTCATGACCTCCTCAAGCGTTTCATTATTCAAACCGTACACAGAGGGCACAATGTTTTTGTTCTTTGTAAATTTTATATGCTTACATTTCTTTACATTAAGACACATTTTATTCATTACACACCATTCTGAAAGCCTATTGAGGTCGTTTTGAAATGCCACTGTATCAGAAAATGATTTTATCTGTGAAATTACTTTTAAGTCGTCAGCAAATAAATAAAATTTCGAATTTTGATAACACTGACTGATGTCATTAATAAAAATTATAAAGAGGTAAGGTCCAAGGTGCGAGCCCTGCGGTATGCCTGATGTAGCAGCATACTCAATAGATCTACAACCATCCATTACAACCCGAAGACCACGCCCACGAAGATAAGAGGCGAACCAACTCAGCAAGGGATTCATAGTACCATAACATTCTAATTTATTTAACAGGATTGCATGGTTCACTGTGTCGAATGCCTTGCTGAAATCAGTGTATACGGCGTCAACCTGTATGCGCCTATCAACTAGATCGACGAGGTCTTCAACGTACGTAACTAAAATTGTTCCGCAAGATCTATTTTTTATGAAACCATGCTGGTCACTCAGTAAGAGTTGGGAGACGTGCCAAGTAAGTATCGGACAAATTAAGGCCTCAAACACTTTACCTAACGCTGGTAGAATAGCAATAGGTCTGTAATTATTTACTATTCAAAAATATTAAAAAAGTAAGATCAACGAAATGGAAATTCGATTAAACGAAAAAGCAGGATACGTTCTGATCGCAATTAGATTGGCAATAAACAGACAATAATTCGTTTTTGGTGAACTTTTGAATATATGTCAAGTCCAGGTCTGTCCATTATACACCTGCACATATCCATAAGTACTTCTCAACTAAACAAAACTATAATAAGAAATGTACTCGTAGCCTGAAAAGGCAAATTCAAATGACATCACGGCGATACGTCTATTTCACTGCAAATCCAATTTACCCATCGACTCCGCAACAATATTGCCAGCGAGCCCGTATTCCAGTATTAGAACACATTACGTTCATCCAGCCCTCACTTATTCTTAGACAATGAAAAATAATATTTTCTCAATCGAACACAACGTACGGTTTTAAAGCGACGGAGTCACGTACCAGAAAACCGTATTTGTCCCGCAAACACGTTCCCAATAAACTGTTAACTCCGATACTCGCTCCGTATTTGCGGTACATTTTCTCAACTCAATCCGCAGCCAACGCATCAATGGTAAAAGGACGTAATAACCTACGAAGTTCACTTGTATTTACTGCTTTTTAAATGTGAGATACCACATTGGTTTATATTTTTATGTACTTCGGTGAACTCACGTTTGAAATGTTCCAAGAATGAGTTACGGTTTAAGTTTATTATAGGTTTCTTTAATCAGACTTTGAGGGTAGTGGATATTATACTTATTTTAAGTTTCTCAACTTTACTTTGAGCGAGTAGTTGTTGTTCTTACCTTGTAGGTAAAATTTTGTTTTTATTTATCTGTACTATCCAACGATTCAATACAATTGCATGCGTCTTGGTCGCAGATGAACTAAAGCGCCACTTGGCGTTGCGTGTGCGCAGTGAGTGACCAGTCGTGAGCGTCGATATAGTGTCTTCGTACTGCGGTATCTTATCTTCCATACTTTTGACTGCGTTTACGTGCGCGTCAACGTATTTGAGCAGTTGTGTGATCGTTCTTAAAAATACATCCATCATTGATTAACAGAATTGCTTAAGACCCGTCATGAAGCTAGCTTTAGCTATTTTCTAGCTATATCAATATATATGACACCGTATAATTGTGACTACCATACCGTTAGTTTATAAACTGACTAAGAGATTATAAATTGACGGATAGGTTAGTTTATAAACTGACTAAGAGATTATAAACTGACGGATAGGTTAGTTTATAATCTCACGCACATGAAATACTTAGATATCCGGCTCCGTAAGCCAAGCTCCTATATTTAGATTTGCGCGTGTATGGGTGTGATAAAACACTAATTACCGTGAGTGCGTAGAGAATGGGCAGCGGACAAAGATCCAGCAGGCAACAATGAGCTGATAGATTATCTTATTTTTACACAGAACTACTTATAATGGTGCTATAGCAACAGCTGACGGTTTGACGTTGACATTGACCAGGCGTCGCGGTAACAGACCTCCTCCAACGGGGTGAGGTAGCTCGGCATGAAGAGGAGAGTAAGGGAGCCTAGTGACGTCACACCAGTATAAATAGTGTTGATATAACAACTGGCGGGGCAGTAACTACCAGGCATCACGATGACAGACCACCTCTAACGGAGTGCGATATGAAGAGGTGAGTAAGGGAGCCTAGGTCACACCTGTATAGTGTTGATATAGCAACAGCTGGCGGGGCTAACTACGAGGCATCGTGGTGACAGATCACCTCTAACGTCCAGCAGCTCGGCATGAAGAGGTGAGTAAGGGAGCCTAGGTCACACCTGTATAGTGTTGGTATACGAGTAGCAACAGCTGGCGGGGCTAACTACGAGGCATCGTGGTGACAGATCACCTCTAACATCCAGCAGCTCGGCATGAAGAGGTGAGTAAGAGAGCCTAATAGTGACGTCACACCTGTAAAGTGTTGATATAGCAACAGCTGGCGTGGCAGTAACTACCAAGCATCGCGGTGACAGATCACCTGTAACAGGGTACGGCAGCTCGGCATGAAGAGGTGAGTAAGGGAGCCTAGTGACGGCACACCAGTATGTTGATATAACAGCTGGCGGGGCAGTAACTACCAGGCATCCCGGCGACAGACCACCTCTAACGGGTTTCGGCGGCTCGGCACGAAGAGGTAAGGCAGCCTAGTGACGTCACTTCTTTAAAGTGTTGATATAACAACAGCTGGCGAGGCTAACAACGAGGCATCGTGGTGACAGATCACCTCTAACGTCCAGCAGTTCGGCATGAAGAGGCGGTCAAAGTGACCCTAGTGACGTCATACCTGGAAGGCGTTGCTCTTGTAACATCTATCGTGTTTGCTTATGATAAAACACTTCTGAGTGACGAGAAAATGTGCACAATGGTACACATTGCTACTATCGGTAGGATATTGGAGCAACGTTTAAAACTTATTCTGAAAACAATACAGACAGATCAAATTCTAAAATTAATAGATTCTGCCCTGATTCAGCTGTCACCTACCGATGCGGAATTTCATATCATTTTTATAGTTCGTTATTCAGCAAAATAGCATCTACGTAGGTACGTTAATATTACAATATTTCATTGATCTCTAAATAACCCATTTTTTTTATTAATATTTTTAATGTTGTATTTTCATTTGGCATAACTATTTTCCTCAATAGTTTCATTTCACAACTGCATCATTTGATTTCACTGGGAGACTAGAACCATAAATCCTGCTGTTTCTTATCGCTGGGCGGAACCCGCTGATCTACTGTATCTGTGTTTTTGTCGCGTATAGTTTGTTGCACCTTAGTTGTTTAGTTATCGCCTATTATCAGAATATATAGTCGAATCCCCGTGCTTCATGAATACTTCCGTAGTCAACTTAACTTATAATGCATAGAACGATCCTATAATAGAGTCCTGGGTTATTATATCACAATTTTCGGAATGAGGCTTTTCAAAGTTTAGCGTGTATGTTTTTATAGGATCGTACCTATAATATTTTAAAGTCAAAAAGTACCGATAAGTCCTAATGAACAGAATTTGATAGAGATTAAAAAAGCTCATTGGTGACGTCAATAACATTGTACAGGATTTTAATTTATCGATTTTTAATGCATGTGATGTGATTTGACCTCGATTGCACTTTATATTAAGTGACAATAAAGCTAAGATGGAGTATGTTTGTCTAGAAGATGCCTATTCACTCTCGACTTGAAGAGATCCAAGTTATATTTTTCAGGTGAAAAAGTGGTCATTATTATGTGCACACGTGAGTGATTAAATAAATGTTGGCGACTGGCCGAGATGCCATCTCTTTTGTATATATTTTATATTTTTATACTAACAGCCTTTGAATTGTTTTATATACCTATAGATTTTGTCATATGATTGAATCAGTGTCTTTTACCTTGTAAAAACTTTATTATATTTAACTTACCTATTAAATTTTAAATTTAAATATAATTCAGAGTTTATTTCGCAAGAAGAACGAAGGAATGAGCAGCATTCCGTTAACAGTGTTTTGAATTTGATTAATGAAAAAGCGGACAAATCGCTATTGACGTTAAATAATGCAAATATATGACGTTTGCACATTATCACCATATGAAAGCTGTTTGTAGCGCCACTATCCCTGGGCCGGACACTTGTTAGGGTATAACTGCAGGGCTAGCATATCTTGACGCGACTTCGCTTGTCGCGCGACTTAGCGTCACTTGTCTTGCTCGCACAGTATTAACAGGAATGCGACAGATATATTTGTCGCGCAAGAAAGAGTCGCGTGCCATAGTTATGCTAGAGATGCAGATGTCATTACGACATAACGACGATAAGGGACTACGAGACCGAGGGATTTTTCTGGCTCAGTAACAGCCTATCCACTCATTCGCATTGAAATGAGGATAACCCCTAATTAGATATATAAGCAATCTGTGAAACCCTAATTACAGCCTGTGTAATTACTACATGTCTAGTTAGCCACTTGGCCTAATTGCTGTTTATCAAGATATACATTTCCATTTCACAGGTGTACGGACTACGGAACAGCACATTAGATGGACCTAGGGCTGAATTCGACGTCTCTCATGACATTTGTCCAAGATATCGCCACTATATTACTACAGTTGACATTTTGTAAGCTGTCTGAATTCCACTTGAGAGCTTATTTTGTAAACATGACTCCACAAAACCACTGATTGAATCAAAACTACGTTATAGCATCATGTTTTGGGGGAATAGCTATAAATATAATGTCAATAGAGCTCTAGTTGCGCAAAAGAGAGCCATTAGGATTATGTTGCGTATCCCTCAATGGGTTTCCTGTAGGGACCATTTTCTCAATCTGGGTATACTTACAGTGCCTAGTTTGTATGTTCTCGTTCTTCTTACAGAGTTGATAAAACATAAATCTAGGTTTGAGACTTATGAAGATCAAGAGCTACGTCTCCTCACGCGGACAAAAAATATAAGCCACACTATTTGCCCAAAATCTAAAATTGAGGAACACTGTTCAAGGCATCAGGCTGTTAAATTGTTTAATAAACTACCTACCAGTTTAAAATGTATTTCAAATTACGCAATTTTTAAAAGACGTTTAAAGTGTTTTTTATTGAGAAGGTGTTCGTACAGTGTGGAAGAAATATTTGATGAAAAATCTGATTTGTATTCTTGACGTTGTATTTTATTTGTCAATTTTGATTTTATCGAGTATTTATATTATTGAATTTGCGATTTTTTAAGTCTTTGTAAATTTTATTATAATTATAATTTATTTGCTATATATATTGTCATCAATGAAAAATATTGTAATGTAATTCGTTGACATCCACAAAATATTAATTGTTAACATTATTATTTATTATCATATCCAGCACAAATGTATTTCAAACACAATCATGTATTGTTAATGAATAAATACTATGACTACTATGACTACTATTGTTTTATTGACTTTGGGAAAAATGGAAGCAAACAAAAAAACGCAAACATATATCGTCTTGTTTTAAATGTCTTTTCTAAGTAACAAGGTTAAAATTGCAATATCCTCACTAACCCATTAGAATAAGGTACGTTGATACTGAAGTCATAAAATGTGAAAAAAGTCCCGTTTCACACGAGCTCTATATTCCAAGACTTAGAAAACATGATAAAAGTTTATTCGCGTTTTTTGGTTAATTGTTTCCATTTGTCCTCGGTCAATAGTTTTCATGGGGTCATGTTTACAAGATAAGCTATCTTTATGAACATTTGGACGTCTTAAGAAATTTTAACTATAACTTATGGGTGAAGCCAAAAACCAACGTTTTTTTTTCGAGTTGACAGTCGAGTAATTTTCGCTGCATATTGCATGATTTGACGAATTATAAGATTGGGCAACGACATAAGTAATTAATACACAAACAATAGGTACAACATAATTATATGACCGTTATGTAGTCGTGATGAGACAGAGATATTCCTCACTTGGGAATTCCGCAATGCCTCGTCGAATGTATCCCTAATTAGGCATTAAACATAACAAAGCATTGGCATGCGGCCCGGCATCTTTGCGCTCCGCCATTAGTTTGAATTAAGGAGCCATTCTTGTAATGCATGCGTGACTTCCATACTTCTGGAGCGACTACTGTAAAAAACAGCTTAGTATTGAGATTACAATAATTCCGGCATATTTCTTGCAATTCTATAGCATTTCGACATTTTCTGGTGGTCCGAAAAAATCCGCTTCTCCGAATCCGCCCGGATCCAGCGTCATATTGTTGTAGCTTCTGGCAAGAGTGAGGGTTTCTTTCAAAATTGTTATTGATTAGTCGAGTGCAATTAAATGCTGTTAATGAGTGGAGTTCTATGCCTAATTAGGCATTAAACCTTATTTTCTCATACCATGGTTCAATCTAAACTGCCATAAATGTGGGGAGAATTAGTAGCAAGCTTTTAATGAACACTTTTATTACGCGCCGGGGATTTATATTTATTTCGAAACGGTTAATTAAAATGATTCGTGTTTTTATTAAAAATATTTTATGGTCTTCAAAAAACATTCTCAAAATATCGTACAGTGTTCACTAGAAGTTAAATTCAGTCAGAGTCAACATAAATCTGACAGTATCTAAAAAGTGTTTCAAAATTTGGTTCAGAATTATTTAGTTTTACTTTTTTTTTCTTTTCAGCTTTATCTATAGCCTATTAGGGTTTTATTTAGTCCACACCATATTCGGACTTTTAGTGTTAGGGGGAAGTCCCCTAACGCCGGACGGCACCTAACGCCGGACACTCGAACTGTCTCGGCAACTGGAAGCTCGGCAACGGTAACTCGGCAAGTGGAAGGGGCGCGGGGGAGCCCCGCGCCCCTTCCACTTGTCCTTGATTCGCTCGCGTTGCTAGTTGCCGAGATAGTTCGAGTGTCCGGCGTTAGGTGCCGTCCGGCGTTAGGGGACTTCCCCCTACTAATTCATTTTACGGGCAACGACAAATTTTTGGTAAAACTGACGTTGAAAGTTTCTGAACGTCACTGACGTAAACAAAGTCGAAACGGGGCTAAATATACTAAATATTCCGAAAATTTCGAGTAATTTGATTTGACATTAATTTTGCCAGAAGAACGAAAGACTGAGCAGCATTCCTGTAAACAATGTTTTGAATTTGGTTGATGACAAATTCATGGCAAATCGATACTGACATTTAATAATGCAAATATATGATTGAAAGCTGTTTGTAGCGCCACATCCCTGGGCAAGACCGATACCTGTTCGGCTATACATATGCATGGTTGTTATATATTCATAGTAGGAAAGGTAAATTGTACCCAATCTAGTACCTCCCGCTTGTCCGCTTCGGTTTCGGTTTAGAGAATCTATTATTTTAAGAGCACCTGTACACACATTTAATCACAATACGCAGTGGTGATAAACAGTGTCAAATTTTGAAATAGTGTGTCAAATATCGAACCGTTTATGTCAACAGGTTACTAAAATTACTTTACAAACGTATATTTATGAGGAACTCAATAAATGTTTTATAATGGATAGGGTTGGGACATTTGGTGGCAACCGTGGGTTAAAAATAGTGGGTTATAAAAAAAGACAGTCAAAGACTAAAAGTAGTTAAGTAACGGTATATTTTTAAACTTTGACTTTGAAATTGTTTACAACACCGTGAAATATTTGATGAAACACGGTTGCCAAAATCCTAACCCTAGTAATGGTCAACACTGGTATAGTTACTCTATCCATTTATATAAATCACACACATCTTTACTTTTAAAAATATATATACCTAAAACATTTGAGAAACACTGCCCAAAACATCAGAATAACTTTCGACTCACTAATTAACTCCGGCCGTTTCCATCTGACAAGAAATCCACCGTAATCCTCTCAGCGTCAGATCAGCTAATTCTATTTGTCTCATAAGTTCCCAACACCGGCCAGCCCGCTCGGCAGTCACGGCACGTCGGTATCGTGTTACAACCGTATCGGATTCCGGCAGATGGATGCTCAAAATTTGATTTAGTTATGATTTGGACCAGTTCCTTTGGCGCGCTTGGGTTATTTATCAGGCGTAGTGCCTGCGAGTCTACACGGCCCGTAGCTGTTGTGGGTACACAATGAGAGTTTGGGTCGTGTTCCTGTATTGGTTCGGCGATTTTCGGTAGCATTGCTGCAGCTGTTGTACCTATATTATTTAATTGTGCTATCTACACTGTTTTTTTTTTGTTAACAGTAGCCTAAATGTTAGCTACTAGTTACATACGTCGAAGGACTGACAAACTGGGGCTACCAGCAATCAAAATAAGTTTTGTAAAATTAACATAATTTTGGTTACAACTAAGCCGAATTTGGCTATTTCTGAAGTAGTTAACCTAGTTGAACTATTTTAATTTTTTCAGTGTATATATGTGCATTCGAAACTAATAGCGGTTTACTGAAAGCCATAAATGATAATGCTTAGTTAGAGTTAGAGTGCTACATTATTCATACTCCTGAAACGGCCCTAAATTACTTTTCAGCCTGCTGGAAACGCTTCTAAAGCACTGAAATTTACGTCTAAATTTTTAATTTAATCCATCGGCGTAACACTACTTACTTTGATTTTGGTCCTAATTTTGAGTTAAGATCTATCTAAACTTCCTATAATACTTATAGCACCAGTAAGAGTAAGAATTAATGTTGTGTACCTCAAACAAGACAAGGGAATCAAAATCTATAGGTATGATACAATCCATAGAATCCTGAAATATAGCAAGGAGCATTGCAAGGTCTTGCAATTGAAGTTTCTTGCAATCTTTATAGTAGATAAACTCCTTATTTTTAGTTATAAGTCATAACACAAAAGAAAAAAAAAACAGTTAAGTGTGAGGCTAATTCAAATCTTTATTTAAATTATCTTCTGATTTATAAATTAAACATCACATCACAAAACGGTGATAAAATGAACTCTTATTTCGATACCATTGCGATTATACTTTCATAAAATCGCAATGCCAAGTTGGAATTGAGGTTCAGCTGTCAAACTCAATTTAGCATTTGGAATAACGTATCCAAGAACACCTTCGTATCTGGGGGCACGTACTTTAGGTTTAATTGGTACCTAAAATACGCCGATTTTGCCACTCACTTATACACTGACGTATCAAAACCTTTGGGGTACTTCCCGATGACTTAGAAAGCTGAAATTTGATATGTAAGCTAGTATTAGTACACAAACAACAAAATAATTCTAAAACTTGGAACTTTTACCCCCCAACCCCTTAAACTAGGGGATGGAAGTTTGTATGAGACTTCTGCAAATTTTGATACTAGAGGTCTGAAAATTGATAAAGGGACTCCCTGTTATAAATAAAACACATAACATTCTAGGATTTTTAGAAAATCACCCCCCACCCTTTAAATAAGGGGATGGAGGTTTGTATGGAGTTCCCATAATAGGGGATAAAAGTGTATATTATATATGGGGCTAAACGTAAGTATTTCTTAAATACACAATTAACTTCTAGTACTTCTGTATCTACACTTTGACTTCGTATTTTAAATATTTTTTTATAGACCTACCAAAATGCAATAATAAATGCAGCGCAATTAACACGCGGAATTTAATATTTTTGATTGTTGAATCAATTATTTTTATATCCATCTTAAGCAGATTTAAGCGTAAGATGAATGCGTAAGAGGAAATGATATCAACAAGAAAAATTGGCAAAGCTCTGAAGACTGATGCTCAAGAAATGTAGCGTTTAGTTAGCGTAAGCCCAAAAAAAATAAAAAAACTAGGGCACCTTACAAAAAGAAATCAGATCCCACCAAAACATTTCATGTAAACTTGGCTGCCAAGACGTACATGCTCATAACGCTTTCGCTCTAAAAAGTTATCAGATCGCAGGAAATGCCAAGCCCCTAAGCCCTGACTTTACTAACCCTACACCTTTGTTTCAAAAGTATGGCTTGGCCGTTTCATAGTACCGTAAATAAGTCCAACGGACCGTCTGGCCCATTACGGTTTATATTTACGGTAACCTATGAAACAGCCAAGCCATACTTTTGAAACCAAGGTGTAGGGTTAGTAAAGTCAGGGCTTAGGGGCTTGGCTTTTCCTGCGATCTGATAACTTTTTAGAGCGAAAGCGTTATGAGCATGTACGTCTTGGCAGCCAAGTTTACATGAAATGTTTTGGTGGGATTTCTTATTCAGAGACATAATACAATAATAAAATACAAAGTACATTTTGTTAGTGTAATGTTAAATAAAAACTATTTGTTTAATCGCATCACTCATGTCAACAGAAAAAAGTATCTACATTTAGTATTTACGAGAAGGTGCCTGTAACTGCGTCCGCGTATTTTATTTGTTTACCGTAGACATGCCCTTTCTAAAAGTATCCCATTACCATTTTTGGATGTCCAGCTATCGCTATACCAAAATTGGTTAAAATCTATCCAGCCGTATCGGCGTGATGATAGGACATAGAAATTATGACCAACAATATGGGTGTGACCAACAGTGATACGGCCGCAGGCGCCCATGCAAAATAATGAAATAATGAACTTTATTCTGCAAGTAGGCCACAAGGGCACTTTTACACGTCTAAGTCTACCGGTATTTCACAAGAGGAGACCACTGTTGAGAAGAAACGCCGAAAGAAACTCAACAGTGTATCATTTTTTCATAAAGGATTAGGATTAGTACTTAACTATTACAGTAATATGAACTGCCGATCGCGCTATCAAGAATTTCCCTGAAATTATACCCCCATAGAAAACTAACTTTTAACACAAATTTAGAATTTATAATAGTTATTACGGCGGGATTTACATTTCTATCAGTTAGCTTGGTTTCCCGATTATCTCCATAGCGAGTAGCCAGTGAAATCAATCGGTTATCGATGCGACGGGTGGAATCAGTTGAATCGGAATCGAGTCAGCGTGCAGCGTCGCGATGACGTCGATTGTCTATGTCGACTGAGACAGAAGCCGAGATTGTGCAGTGACACGGTTAGGTTGCTGACGGCCGTTGTCCGGCATAAATGTCCCATAGACCAATAATTTATAGGCTACTAGCTTTTGCCCGCGACTACGTCCGCGTGGAACTTGGAAGTATGGAAGCAACCTCGTACAACACGATAGATATCCACCTAATCACCTTGATTAATAAAAGGGATTATTAAAAGCGCCTAAGCAAATGTAAGAGCAATTGTG
This sequence comes from Apotomis capreana, assembly GCA_947623375.1. NCBI lineage: Eukaryota > Metazoa > Arthropoda > Insecta > Lepidoptera > Tortricidae > Apotomis > Apotomis capreana. Next base: position 38,928,138 of record OX392499.1, read on the forward strand.
GTTTTGGTCTAATCATTACATTTCCTACAGGGTCATCAATGTCATCATGAATTACTTACTCACTTTTCGATCTTTTTAGGGATAATTTCCAGGATGAAAACTATCCTATGTCCTTCCTCGGATCTTAAACTATCTCCATGCCAAATTTCATCAAAATCGATTCAGCAGTTTAAGCGTGAAGAGGTAACAGACAGACAGACACACTTTCGCATTTATAATATTAGTATGGATTAGTATGGATATTTTGTATCTAGGTTAGCCCTCGCTTGGCACACTAGCGCAATATAATGAACTATTTAGATGGCATTGGTAGTTTTCGTAAGACTCCTTCACACTATGCGTGGACATGCCAACGTATGAAATGAGTAATGAAACTTGTTAGTGGCCAGTTCGGCCAATAAATTATTTAGAATTATTTCCTTGCTCACTTTATTTGCTCGTCCAAATATTCACATCGAGTCACGATGGCTTATTTTATAGCGCCTTGTCATACAGTCTGCTAAAAAAATAATAGAAGAGGCATGGAAAATAAACTAATAGAGAGTTATGAAAATAACAAGGTTTCCAACACTGCGCCCTGTCGTTTGGGGTCCAAAGGTGCCCATAACGCTCAATTATTTCTTTATAAGTCGATGGATAAAACCACGGTTTTAGGAGGCTGCAACCATTGAGCCGCAAACAAAGGCGCGTTCCGCTCTGCAGTTTTAGTTTACTTTGTCCGGCGATTTCACACCTGAGCAGGAACTCCAAAAAGCTTTGTTTTAGCCAAATTGAACATTGAGGCTCTTTTCCCAAGTTAGGAAAGTTCAAATATTGATTGAAGCATATTTATTTATAACTAGCTGTACCCCGCGGTATTACTCGCTCATCCCACGGGAACACTAAATTTATTCGGGATGAAAAGTCCTTTCCCGGGTCTCAAACTATCTCCGTACCAAATTTCATCTAAGTCGGTTCAGCGGTTTAAGCGTGAAGAGGTAACAGACAGACAGACAGACAGACAGACACACTTTCGCATTTATAATATTAGTATGGATTTTCGCTGTAAGAAAAACTTTAAGTTACCTACTCAAATAAACTTGACGTCAGCACCTCTAGCGCACCTGTGACACGCTACTCTTTCAATTGCGCGATATATTCTATCCTATCGTAAAATTCGAGCAAAATCGATTGAAATTACGTATGACAACCAGTGACGGCCCTCTAGCACTTCAATGGATTTTGCTCGCATTTTACGAACCCTGATTGCATTAAGACTGCGCCGAGCGAAATGTGAAAAATAGGCAGTTGCCGTTAAGTAGATGTCAACACTAGTTGTTTAATCCATTTCTAAACTATATATTTAGCATTTCGAACAATGTGTTAACAACTTCTCCGTGGAAAAATTATAAGATTATTAATATTTTACCCTAGAAAACTAAGTAAAGTTGGACGATAACTGTGTAAAATCGTAAGCAGGCTTTAAGTGTTTTTTTATACTTTAACAATGGAAATCTATTCTGATTTTCAGTTAAAAAAAAAGATAAATTACAAATTGTCGGCATCAAATATTTCAATTATTGTTTGGGTATTAAAGGTCCAGATTTATCAAAAAGTGCTTTTATAGTATAGAGTTGCTAAGCCGCGAAATTGTGCGCATCGGGTTACAAGCATGAAATTTCTACCACACATAGAGCGTTCCACGGTAATTATTTTCAGATGTGGAGGGAAGTCAGATTTGTCCCCTGTGTGGTGGGAGAGCGGGGTGAAGAGGACCAAGTACTGCTCTTTTTCTTTTTTTATTACTGATCAGTTAAGGCTATTAGGGCTTGTGCGACATCGTTTTCGTGTAAAATAGGTATCAGCTATTAATTTTTCATGTTATTTAAGAATAGTTTCGTATTAAAATGTGGGTTTATTGGCGAAAAGGTAAAAATCAGAACAAGTTTTTTTTATTCAGAACGATTAATTAGTTATCTATCCAGAATATTTACAATTTAAAAAAATACTACTAAACAGCAAATTTAATCTTGTTTTTAAAAATGTATACATATTGGGCACATCTGATACAAAAAGTACCTTGAAAAAAATGTTGATGTTAAGCTTAGCCTACGTGCTCTAGTACATTTTGCTAAGTCGCGAAATTGTGTACATCGGGATACAACGACGTTTCTACCACAGATAGAGGACAAAGGAGTCCTCTTTTTATTTTTATATTACTGATCAGATAACGCTAATAGGACTTGTGTGGTGTCGTTTTCGTGTAAAACAGATATCAGAAATCATTTTTCATGTTATTTATTCATAGTACCATATAAAAATATGGTTGTATTTCCGAAATTGTAAAAATCACAACAAGTTTTTTTTATTCAGGGAGATAAATCAGCTATAGTTCCTGAATATTTACAACTAATAAAAATATTACAAAATAGCAAATTTAATCTAGTTTCTAAAAATATATACATATTGGGCACTCTTCATACAAACAGTAACTTAAATAAATTGTTGATGTTGAGATTAGCCCGTGTGCTCGTGATACATTAGCAAAAAAATATTTTGTTTTAATTACATTAATTAGTTTTTCTAGGACGTATATAGTAAATATTATATGTAAAAGCATGTTAATAATCATTATTTAATGTATTTAATGAAGCGAAATAGGATGCGTTCGGAGATTTACGTTGGTTACTCCGACGTAAAGATATATTTTAAGCTACTGTTTGTATGATAAGTGCCCAACATGCATATATTTTAAAAAACTAGATTAAATGAGCTTTTTGGAATAATAATAATAATTTGAAAATGTTCAAGAAATTGAACTAATTTACCTCACTGAATAAAAAAACTTGTTGTGATTTTTACCTTTTCGGCCATACACCCATATTTTTATATAGAACTATGCAAAAATAACATAAAAAAATTATTTCTGATATTCGTTTTACACGTAAACGATACCAAACACGTCCTGGTAGACTTAACTGACCAGCAATAAAGAAAGAAAAGAGGGATACTTGGCCGTATTCACTCCGCTCTCCCGCCTCACAGGGGACGAATCTGACTTCCCTCCACATCTGAAAATAATCACCGTGGAACACTCTATCTGTGGTAGAAATTTCATGCTTGTAACCCGATGCGCACAATTATGTTAGAAAACAGCGAACTAACAACTCTACTATTAATTCTTCAATACATTTTTACTATGGCGGCCGGCGGCCGCGCGCCGATCTAAATACGCATTCCCCGCGCTGTATGGTTCAGCCGCTAACGCTCGGCGCAGTCTTAAGAATATGGATAGAATTACGTCATATTCAAATCTAGAAATGGAATGGTTGTTCACGACACGAGAGGCGTAAATTATGATTCTGGGGATACGACACCACGTCTGTAGACGGCAATTTTAATCTTCGCCAAACTGCCAGTTCGTCCACATTAAAAAAAAAAAAACAGTTTTCTTATACGGATTTTGGCTAAAAGTTGTTTGTATGAGCCATAGCATTCAATTTTCAAAATGGTCCCGAGTCCGTTAACTTGTTAGGTACTTCGGTGTCGTTTCTGTTCTGAGTTTCGACAATTTTTAAAATTGAATCAATACTCTTAGTCCAATGGCCAATATATCAATTTCGGTATTTAATTCTCATGTCGCTGTCGATGTCGGTAGAATTTATGCACGGAGCTCAGAAATTTGATTTTGCGGTGAAAAATTGGATGATTGATTGAAAATTCGCTGAAAAATATATCTCCATTTTGTAAAAAAATACCTACCTACTTAGGTATATTAGATTTTCCAAAGTTTTGGTTCAATGGACGCTGTTCTGTGCATCCAATCGACATGGAAATTGGATACCTATGAAGTAATATATAAAAACATAATAAACTTCTTTTTAATCCCTGACGAAAAAATCACCCATTAAATAACGGCCTCTTGATTCCCTTGTGTCGTGAATGGTTTAATTTTTAATTTACCAAGTCTTTAGGGGCGGCTAAATTAGTTCTTGAGTAACATTATTAAAACTATCGTGAGACATCTTTAATAATTATAAAAACGGTTTAAACTCACGTAAAAAATGTCAAGAACATTTCCGACCGTTTCTGTCAATTTTTACGTGAGTTTAACCTGTTTTTATAAGCATTAGCTTTTGAGCAGTTACAACACTTACAGCCAATGGAGAAAGATGAAATGTTGCATTGAATTTCTCATTGTGATGAACCTGTAGTAGGCAGTAACAACGCGAAATGTGTTTTAATTCAAACACAGCGAAGCCGCTGCCAAAACCTTGTATTTTTAATTTCCCTTTGAATTCTTAACCACATATTTTCATTTCAGATCACGTTTCCAAAGCCACCCTGTATAATATCCATTGTACAAAGTGCCGGTGCTTACAAGACATAAGAATAACAATCCAACCGTATTATGACGGGGGCCTCATTACACCTGAAAAGGAATCTCACGTGTGCAGGAGACCTGGGGGATCGTAGACTAAAACTGTTGGTACACCACGTTGGTGTAAGAGATGAAAAAAATACTGACTGTTGAGTTTCGGCGGTTCTTCTCAACAGTCGTCTCCTCTTGTGATGTTCCGGTAGGCTTAAACATGTAAAAGTGCCATTCACAATTTGATTATTTCATTAAACTATCAATAGTTTAAAGTTCTTGTATAATTTGGGTTTTTGGTTGATACTGTTATAGCTTATTTAGTGGCTTCGTGAGCTGTAGACATCGCGTTTTTTTGCAATAGTTGAAATATATTATTTTTTACGTTTTCTATCCCCATGAAATCCATTCCCCTCCATTTTTATCCGCCATTTTTTGAATATCAAAAAATCATCGAAAAGAAAAATCTATATAATTATAGAACCCGCTGACCAAAAAATCACAAGTCAGTTGAGAAATGTGACCTACAAGGACATTCTAATTACGAGATATTCTAAGTGGGAAAGAATGTTCTGCCAAGTTGAAAAGGAGACGAGTCGCTCGCTTCGGTCGATCGTAAAAGTATTTTCATGTCGCTATCACTGAACCAACTAGTTTTAGACTTATTTTTAAGGTGCTTTTAAGTGTTAGTTTCTAACAAACAATATAATCAAATCTTAACCTACTTCTAATTATCATATCCAAATAAAACTGCATGTATATGTAGCTCACGTTGAAATACAATAATTTGGTATCTTTGAGCTGCTCTGATGATCGAGACATTGTGCAATATAAACTCATCGTGTTTCGGACTAAGAGTGGTCTTGCTGAGCAATGAAAGTGTGTTTAAGAAAGTACAATCAGCAATAAACGTGTGTCTCAAAAAAACTTAAAATTATTTTTTTCCTGTGGTTGATCTGCAGCACATATGCTGTGCCCTCTAAGGCCTCGTAATTAGTTTATCCCGGCTATTAATATTCCCGGGCACGCACCACCCTCGCAGTCGGATTAGGTTTATTACTCAGTTTTCGATCCCACACATCCCGCGATTGATAATATTTGCATGTGTTATGTGTTTACTCTGCTTTCAGTTTTTGGATGCTTCTTAGGGTTCCGTATCTCAATCGGAAAAAACGGAACCCTTATATATTTGTTGTCCGTCTGTCTGTCTGTCAAGACCTTTTATCTCGGGAACGCGTTGTAAGTTCGTATCGAGTTGAAATTAGCACCATATACTTAGGTCTACGGTTTCTTGAAGCTGTGAAAAAATCAAACTTCTATGTTAACGTGAACAAAAGATACGGCCGTTTATGTCGCAACAAACGTAGGTACATTTCGACGCTCTCAAGGGAATTAAAATGATAGGGTACTTCCCGATGACCTATTAGAACCATGAAATTTGGCAAGTAATATCTTCACATACTACAAATACTTATAAAAATCTGAAAACTATACATTTGTGATAAAATCATAAAAAATATAGTCCTTTTTAAACACCATATTTATTTGGAAAACTCGGTTGCGTTAAGTTTGCACCTCGTTTGTATTCGGCATCATACATTTCAGGTGCAAACTTAACTCAACCAGGCCAATTAAGATGGGATAAGTGAAAATTTGTTAGGAACCCTCTGTGCGCGAGTCAAGTATTTTTGTATTTAATGATAGGTACATGTAAAACAAAGTTTAAGGAGGCCCGCTAGTTCCATTTAATTTATTGATGAAATGTTCAATTCTCAGTAGTTTCTCGTATTATATGGCAAATCAAGCGTAATACACATTAGCGCATGCATTCGCTTCAAGTATGTCATTTTGTTTTTAGAAAATGTCGTCGCTTAAGCTCTTTCCCTATTATACAGCAGAATTTCAGTAGCTACTGAAACAGTTTTCGCGTTGTTGGAGCTTTTTAACGCCTCAAAGAGCCATAATCGGAATTGCAATCGAAATTGGAATGGAATTGAAGGTGAGGGCATGTATTTCACGCGACTTTATCACACATCAGTGATATTATTTATAATCAATACTTAAACATTTCAATGGTTAGTTCGTGTGTTATCCAAAAAATATTTAGTTAGTGTGGATACATACCTAAGTCAGTGCGAAGAGAAGACTTCAGGGCCCTGTTTCATATACGTGACAATGACAGGCGACAGGTGACAGGTGACAATTCGACATTTTGACAATTTTTCGTTTCATAAACATTACCTATGACAAATAAGTCGTGGTGGAAAAATTACAATTATGTCAAATTGTCGCGACATTTTGACATATTTCTGTTTCATAAACATTTTCCCTTGACAGGCGACAGGTGACAATTTGTCGCGAAAAACTTGACATATTTGTTTTATGAAACACAAAATTGTAATTACAAGTTGATAAATTTGTAGACTTGTCGAAGATTTCTGACAGGCGACCTCACCCAATGTCAGCGGCTACTTCTTACTAACTAAATTACTTACTACCAGTGAAATGGTGCTAACATCGACACATTAGTAGCAACAGCGATGAAGAATATTTAGTTCAACCAATACGTCGGCGTCGTCGAGCATTTAGGACAAGGGCAAACTTTACTTTTGACGTGGTTGACCCCACATTTATAGAAAAAATCGAGTTTGTAAAACTACCGTCGAATACTTAAAAACTATACATACTCGTATATAGGACAAGAATTACAACACTCAACAACAAGAAATTTCGCACTTACTCCCACTCAGCAAATTTTTTGCGTATTACAAACGAATTCAATGATTTAACAGGCCCAATATTTGCTAAATATACCCAATCCCTTCAAATTGCTCTGCAATTTCCATCTATTTTTTTTCGTGCGTTAAATGTTCACTAAATTGGCCAAACAATATTTCTCGGTTGTCTTGTATAAGGCCCAAAATTATTATTTTCGTGTCCATTTTACTTGTTGCAAGTTACCGAACAAATCCTAGAATGCTAGTCAAAATTATCTGATGAATGCTAAGGGATCATCCACATAATAACGTAACACCGTAATGGGGAGGGGGGGTCATACCAAACGTGACAGTACATGTTAAAGGTATAGCAAAAAAGCGTGACATAGGGGGGGAGGGGTTCAAAAAGTCGTTATTTTGCGTGTCGTAATATGTGGACGACCCCTAATCTAAGACCAACATTTTTATTGCTGCTCTCATACTGCTATATCATTTTAACAAAAATTTATGCTGTTACATATTTGTCGCAATTTATGACAATTATGTCGATTACCATGACAAAAAAGTCTTGACAATTTTCTTAAATACTGACATTTATAACTGACAATTGTAGACCTTTATGAAACGCGATTGACACTGACAATTTTGTCAACTATTTACTTGTCGCAATCGGACATATTTGTCACGTTTATGAAACAGAATTTATAGCTACAATTCGTCAATTTTGTCAAAAACTGACAAATTGTCAACTTATCACGTATATGAAACAGGGCCCAGGTGTATGTTCTCGTAGTCTACATATAGGTACTGTTATTTTTTTTGAAATTGTAAAGAAAATCAGTTATATATGGACTTTATTTCAGAAAAATAATAACAGTCTGTATGAGCGCAAACCGTATAGCGCCATCTGGTGGTAAAACAGTTAGTATCTGCTAGTAAATGCGATCCGTGTCGCAATGGAGAATTCCAAAATTGCTTATGCCTCTATCTTTATGGTTGCAATTAGATGTAAGACGTAAATGAACTGTCCAACCATACAAAGTGAGACAGTTTGTATGGTTTGAGAGTTCATTTGCTTAGAAGAGTTAGCGTGGTCTGACTCTACGACTGTCTACGAACGCGCACTGTTTTTCCCACAGGCCATAGGAATACTAATAAAAGTAAAAAACAGAGTGACTCCATCTTTTTTTTTTTTTTTCCAAGCTTGATCGCCTAATCCATACTGCCATCAGTTCGGCGGCATCCTGTAACTTTTAACCAACTTACGTTCGGTAGCTCGAGCTCTCCCCAACTTGCCTGTTAGGGCTGGTCGCCAAACGTCGTAAACGGTTACGCGAAAACTTGTATAGTTTGCTTGATGAATTTTATTTCTCAAAGGAACTAGCTAAGTGGAAACGTTAACGTAGGTGCTGAAAGTCGCGGTATATGGCAAATGTTTGCGTGTTTAAAATATCATTGAAGGAATTGATAACTTCCCATACGGGAACGGGAAAGTCTTATATTTGTGACCTACAAAATAAAATAATCTGTAGTTTTTCGCTAGGAATGAGGGGGTTTATTTAACGTGCCTGGGAGAATTGATTCACCATTGACTGGAGCTCTTGTTCGGAGTGAGCAACAAAGACTGCATCATCGGCATATAAAAGGCTGTCGACGAAAAGATCCTGACGGTTTCTTTTAGATTTTAGGAGAGAGATTGCTGGACCGGTAAACTAGAGGTATCGGGTTCGATAAGCGATCTCTTCCGCCAGGTATTTCAATTTTTCTTTGTGCTTTGATATTTGTATCAATATTTTGAATTTAGGTTATATTATAAATTTGCATTTGTACAAGATGTATGGACTATTTAAGTTCCTACCTTCATTTTAGTTACCTTAGATTATAAAGCAGCTCAAAAAGGCGAACATTTCAAACGTAGCGAACGCTCATAATAATATTTTTTAATTACACCATCATGAAGATTAAGGCCCCGGTCCAGATGCGTTCAGATGCGACTCACGCTCCAATGAAGAATAATTGTCGGATCGCCACTGAATACCAAGCTTTGTACTCTGTTTCTGGAACTACGGGGGACACTGTAAGGATTTACAAGCTTTTATTTTAAAGCATTACTAGGTGCCCGCGAATTTTGTCTGCGTATGTTTTTCTTTACCGTAGACAGATAAAAAGTATCCTATAACCATTTTTTGATATCCAGCTATCCCTATACCAAAATTGATTAAAATATCCAGCCGTTTCGGCGTGATGCGAGGACAAATTAAATTATGAAACAGATGTCGTCAGGTCGGCATGGCGCCGCGCGCCCATACAAAACAAATGACGATCCTACATCACGCTATTAAGATTTTTTCCTGAAATCATGACCCCTATCCATAGACTCCAATACAAACCTAGAATGTTATTATAGTATAGAAGTTAGCTTTCCTGTCCTGTCACTCTGTCTGTCTTTCTGTCCGCCTGTGTTTATCTGCAATTGGATCTTGCAAGTTTTTTACCCTTTTCGCGGTTTCTGATCGATTTCAAACTATTCACTCAATGTAAAGCTGATGATAATGTAGTAATATTATGAGACTGAGTTGTTCTATATGTCTGTCTGTCCGTTTGTCTATTATCAATCTTAAAAGACTTTTATAGGCATGATGATATTTTTTTAAGATGAAGTTACGTAAAGGTCGTAGGTATAGCTATAGCTATCACTTATCGCTAAATTGGAAATATAGTGGAGAGTTCTCGGGCAGCTGTAAGCGTAAAACGTTGAATTCAGGTCCTGTACCATTAACAAGCTAAAATCAGTAGGCTTAATAAAAGTAAATAAAAAATACCTTCAATATAAGAGGAACGTCTATATGAGGGCCTATGATGGTTGCGTTTATCACGGGATAAATAAGTGACAAATCATCTGTCACTCACACTCGCATTTTGTCAAAACATGACGGATGCTTTGTCAGTAATTTATCGCATGATAAAAGCAACCATCATACGCCCTTTATTTAATGATACCTCTATGTGCGGTCGACATCTACGTTACCCATAAAAGCAAGTTGTACCTAAGAATACGCAGTTAATACTCTACCCACTTAAGACCTGTCATAAGCCTTGCCTTTCATGGAGTTAAGGCAATTATGACAAAATAAATAGTATACCCGCTCATACACTCTGGGCTGGTACGCTTAGACCCCCATTATGTGGATTTCCTATTATTCCCAACCATTGTCGAAATGGCAAAGCCTTGCCTTGCTAATGGAAGGGTCAAGTAATGTGTAAATACTCAGCACCTATTGTGCTAAGTAATCTATGATTGTGTTGAAGATGCTTAGCGCGTAGGAGTTTTGTGGTTTTCTTTCAGGCGGAAATTATCCGTAATAAATCCTATGATTTATTTGGATAGGTATGTATATTATTTACTGTGATTGAAATAGGTAGTGTAACCTAAAGTCTGAATTTTTTATTAATAATTTTTGTTTCAAAAACTACTCGAAACTGACAAAATTCACGCAGAAAACTGATTTTTCTACTTATTTCCGACTGCACGCAATAAAACCATGAAATGGTTAAAGATTATTTACTTCAAAAGTAGATTGAAATTATGAATATATTTGTCACAATGTGTAAAATATAAATTTTAAAAGGAATAAGTAAGGCCTCTTAATATGTCCGCAGTATCGACGACCTCCGTATGATGATGATCAGGGGTCGGACTTTCTTTCACACGGTAAGACTAAATAATAGAGAACTATGGAGCCGTTATTAACATTAAAATACAATTCATTCTCATACTCATTCACCGTGAAATACGCCAACTTTGCCTCCACAGGGAACTTTGCCCAAAACGCTACTTAAAAAAAGAAACGTTACTGTAGACAATTTCAAGATGATTATGGCAACACTACTATTTTTAGTGGAAAATAGATTATATCTGTGGTATCACTGGGAGTCACATTTGCGCGCAACTTCATTCCGTAACGTGTTGGGACTAGTTGAATAAGGTGCGTGATTTGGCGGGCCAATTCTAGGTGAAGTTCTGGTGTATTTTTTACAGAATGGGGAAGCCTCAGGTGAATGTATCTTATTGCTTGTTATAAAATAAGAACTGTAGATCATTTTTATTGTAGTTTGAACTAAAAATACTTATTAAAACCGGAGTTATGATGGTGGGCAATGTTATCTAGTAACTTGCTAACCTATGAATGCCAACATTGCCCAGACTAAAAAAAGGGTTAGGGTTGTCACCTTGTCGTAATTTTACCTGACTGCGTAAATAAAGGAGGGTTATGTATTTAAGGTAAGGTAAAGTATATTTCAATTAAGCCGTTGTACTTTTAGCATTAGCTGCATGTCATGTCATGTCATGTCCATAAAACAAAAAAAAACATAGAATATTCAATTATGACAATTTTTATTTAGATTATTCTAACGTGAAGTAAAAAAATAACCGCCAAACTATTAGTATCGAATATTAAGCATATATTTTTCATTTTGATAATGGTATTGGTAAAAATGGTTTACTCAACCAAAAGTGACAACCCTGACAATTTCAAACTGCTTGATTCGGCTTGTATGGAGAAAAACAAAATACCTATGTAACATTGCCCACCCATATTGCACACGTGTTTGTACAGTTAAGACCATGATATTAAGTAGAACGCCATTATTACCCCAGATTTTATACTGATCTCTATCTTAACGTTGTAGGGGCTATAGTTACGAAAATAATCGATTTAGGCAATGTTTGCAAAAGTTTAGATAAATTTACCCGAGGTGAAAATTGATAAAAAAAAAAATGGTTAAATGTAGATTTAAAAATTGTCTCTCGTAATAAACGCATGCATATGAATACGATGGATGCGTTAGACAAAAAAAACTTTATCCCGTCATAGAAAAAATTAGAGAAATTCGGGTTTTTACGAAAAAAGCGGGCAAAGTTGGCATGTTTCACGGTCATCTATTTCATTCCAAACTGCCTTTGTGGTTATTATGGTTATCATTCCCAAGCATTAAATGACTAAAATTATGAATAAAAAATTTTTTTACAATATTTCAAACTCCTAATTTAACTCAATTTATTGTCAATATCATGAATTTTCTCGTTATAAATGGATATTCGATCAATATAGAACCCAATTTACTCCAGAAAACATGTATAATGTTGCAAATATTTACGTATTTTATGGTGGCGAAAAAAACAATGCCTACACAAAACCGGTCTTTGTATATTCTTCTGACTTTGTACTTGACTATAAAATTAAAATTGCGAATGAAATACACTTATGAGAATGAGTATGAGTATTAATAGAATTTAATGTTAATATGGGCTCCATAGCTTTCCATTAGTCTTACCGTGCGAAAGAAAGTCCGACCCCTGATGATGATGATGATGATTTGTTGTAGGGACGCCCGGCCGGAGACAGGCGGGCTGTCGATCGCGTGGATGCGTTCATTCAGCCCAATTTCCAATTGGAGCCAACGGTTACTGTCCCGGCGGCGCTCCCATACAGCCTTCTTCCTCAAATCTCCTCGTTTTCCTGCAGAAGGAAAGGACATCTTTAAGATTAATGTCCCTCAGCTCTTCTCCTAGTTTGTCTATTCTGAAGATGCTATAGCGTACTGCTGCATACATGCCACACTCTGCTATGACGTGCTTACTTGTCTCCTCCTGTCCACAGTGCGAACAGTATGGATTACTTACTACGCCTATGATGTTAAGGTGCCTGGTAAGGCTATTGTGTCCTTTGATTAATAATCTGAGATTTTTCTTACCTAGTTCCAGGAGATACCTGGTCCTTCTTCTGTTTATGCCTCCTAGGATCATCTTCGATTGTCGACAGTCCATTGTCTCCCGCCATTGTCTGTTGGCCTCTTCCTCCATTAACCTAGCTATAACTCCTTTCGTAACTTCCGCGGATATGGGTAGTGCAGGTTCGGGTCCTATGAGTTCCCTCTCTGCTCCTAGCCTTGCCATCTCGTCCGCCCTTTCATTCCCTGTCACACCCTGATGTCCAAGTACCCATGCTACCGTAATCTTTGTGTGTTCCCCTAGTTTTTTTAGGGCTTCTCTGCATTCCTTTACCAGTGATGAGCTTACCATTTACTTACCTAACGCTTTTAGCGCAGCCTGGCTGTCTGTATATATAACAACAGATCCTTCTTCCTGCGAGCATTCATCTATTATGTGTACGCATCTCATTATGCCGCATACCTCTGCCTGAAAAACACTAGCATACTTCCCCAGAGGTATGTGTACCTTCTTTCCCAGCTCCGGGATTACTATGCCAGGTCCTGCCCGTTTCGTGGATTCCCGCCGCGAACCATCCGTATGGTCCATCCAAATAGTCGCAGGGTGTTTCACCTCTATTTTCCAGTTATCTCTGTCTCCTATATGTATCCTGTATTTCTTATCAAACATCTTCTGCCTCTTTATGAGGTCGTTGTTTTGGATGAGCACCCCCAGCTTCGAGCATGCCTCCCTCTGAATAAGCGCGTGTCCCTTGCCCACACAGCTTCCTCTCCATTCCTTACAGGCTTTCATCCTGTACCATTGTTCCATGGCCCTTTTCTCCGCTTCTATCTTCAGTGGCTTAAGACCCAGCATGATTTCCATTGCTAGCGTGGGCGTTGTTCTCATTGCCCCCGTGATCATAAGAAATGCCAGTCTCTGTACTTTTGATAGCTCTTTGTGATATTCTTTAATGTTGGCCTTGTGCCACCATACTTTGGCCCCGTATAGCACTCTAGGTAATATCACTGCCTTGTAGACCCAGTGCATCATGGCTTGTTTCAGGCCCCACTTTCTACCAACCGCCCTTTTACACTGATAAAGCGTTCTTATGGCCTTGGCCGATTGTTCTTTTGTGTGTCTTATATCTGAGAGTGCTATCTTGCGTTATTTGAGATGTTTGAGCCCAGCCCAGATATTTGAGCACTTTGACTACTTCTAGTTCTTTATCTTGAATACTAATAGGCTTCATTTTCTCAATTTTTCTCTTGTTGGTAAATAATATTAGATTTGTTTTGTCGGGGTTTAGGTCCAGTCCCCTCTCCCTGCATGCTTATATCTCTACCACTCCTCTTCTCATTATATCCCTGACAACATCTAGGGCCACACCTCGCGCCAATATGACTCCGTCGTCAGAGTATGCTTGCACTTATAAGCCTCCTTTATTGGTATTTTCGATCACTGATGTAGTGTTTACCTATTGTGGAAAACATCCTCCTTGTGAAAATCCCCTTTTTGGTCTTATCCGTCTCACTTCTCCTCCGAGTTCCGCCATAACGGCCCTTCCTCTGAGCATCTTGCTTATCCAGGTCCTAATGGTAGGATCTATGCCTTATCTCTTTAGGCTTTTTTCCCCCGCTTCTCAATGATAATTAAGGGGGGCTGCCATACAAAAATAGGGCTTTTTGCATGATATTTCGTTCAACGGGCATTTTCTCATGAACCGTTATAGGTAGACAGTTGAAGTTTTCACAGAATGTATATTTTTGTTACCGCTATAACAACAAAAAATAAAAAATAAGTAAAAAGTAAAGGAGGACCCCATACAAAGAACGTGTTTTTTGTTCAATATTGGTACGGAACCCTTCGTGCACGAGTCCGACTCGCACTTGGCTGGTTTTTTACCCTTTGGGTACGAAACCCAAGAATCATTTTTTTTGAATTTCATCCATTTATATAAAGGTTCAATTTATAAGACACGTTATTCAAAGGTAATACTATAGATACACGCAAAATTATGGATTTTGGACACTTTTCACTCCATACGATCCCGCGGGATAAAGTTTGTTTATAATAAATATGGTTGTCCGTCAAAATACGTCCCTCACACTGGACGTTAACCCTTCAAACGCGCGTAGTGGGATTTGGAAGCAATTTGACTGGAAGCACTTCAACGACTTCAAATATATGGACTAGGGATTCGCTGAAGATTTTTTTAGGTAATCAAAGTCAAAGTGTTTCTGTTTGTAAAGGGGCTTCTAAACGGGCCATATTTTACTGCAATTTGTGGCTGGCAACTATGGCCGTCCTTCTCTGACACCCTACGCTAGAGCAAGATGGAAATAATGGCCAGCAACAAATTGCAGCAAAACATGGCCCGTTTAGAAGTCCCTTAACACAAGGTGAATGACAGGCGGATCTGTATGAGGGTAGCACTATATTTAATAATATTTAATAAGTTACGAAAGTAATTGCTTCAGTCTTCAAAAATATATTGTCAAAAACGTATCTACTTGTTTCATTTTAATGATGTTCTTAGCAAGGTAAAAAGTTGAATTTTAGTGCGCTTATATTAAATCATTGAGATTTGTTTTACTATTAAACCAGTGCGCCAAGTTTGCTGATACAATACCATAACATAAATGCATTATATAAGGAATAGACGCCAATCTATTATAGACTTATATGACGCAATAGAAGGCAAAATAAAATGAATATTTTGTAAGGCTTGACGTTCTGTGAACTCTCCTCTAATTTTGCTGATGATCTCATATACGATTATAAAACACTTGTGTATGAAAAAAAAAAAAAAAAATGAAAAAATGTTTATTATGGTTGAGGTAAATGTTTCACAAATAGACAAGGTTGGAGCCTCCTACTAAGCATTTAATTATGCTTGTGTCAGGAGACACCGCTCTTCCATAACAAGAATTGGTGACAAACCATTAAAACTAAAACTAACGAACTAAAACTAACCCATCAAAAACATAAATGTAAAATGAGAGCCAAGTTCAATATCGCGTGCACTTCGCCGACAAAAGAATTGAGATCTGCAAGGGCGCCAAGTTCTTTGCCCTAAAATTTTAAGATACAAGGACATGCGACATACTCGATGCATTTATTTTACTTGGGGAGTAATTCAATATCAAGATTTGACTTGGCTAGTTTTCACAAACTAACTAAATTTTATAAAAGTAACATAGTCATAGTTCATTATCAAGCTAACAGTAGGTATAAGTAACAAGACGTACACTAACTTGCGTACTTACCTTTACGAAAATAGGTTAATGATTTGATTGATTTTGATTTATAATATAAATTTATATTTTAAAACTAGCCAAGTCAAGTCTTGATATTGAATTACACCCCAAGTAAAATAAATGCATCGAGTATGTCGCATGTCCTTGTATCTTAAAATTTTAGGGCAAAGAACTTGGCGCCCTTGCAGATCTCAATTCTTTTGTCGGCGAAGTGCACGCGATATTGAACTTGGCTCTCATTTTACATTTATGTTTTTGATGGGATATCATTACTTTTTGTACAGAAATTATTATGATGTGTAAATTACTTAATTATTATTTGTTAATTAGTTCTGTGTGCTATTCTAGTACATCTTTTGAAAGTTTTGAATAAACAAAGAATTTTCCAAAACGGTTAGTACGTATTGGATTTTTATGTGCATGTATGTGTAAGTGTGTGCGTGTGAGTGTATAGGTATGCTATTCTAGTATATCTTTCAAACAAAAAAAGAATTTTCCAAATCGGTTTATAAATGACAGAGTTCTGAGGCAACAACCATCAATAATAATAATAATAAAAAAACATAAAAAAATCACTGTTTTCGATTTTTATATGTATACACACACAATTACTAAGCTGGATGCCAAATTTCACCTTTCTAGGTCACCTGGAAGTGGGTTAGGTTTTTGATTACTAGTGAGTCAGTCAGTCAGTGATAAAAATACCGTTTTTTGGACTTTAATATCTCAATAACTATTTAACCTATATTAATGAAATTTGGGGTTCTACTTGTTCTAAAGGATCTTAATACATAAGCCAAATTTCATTTTTTTATGTTAAATAGATTTGGAGTTATTGGGGGGTCAAAAGTGGCTCCAAACGGTTCGTGTAATATAACACACGGCTGCTGCTCGCCAGTTCCTGCGGTGAACTTGGCTGGACACGCTGCCGCGTGTCTAGATTATATGCCTAAAGAAACATGACTATAATTATTAGTGAACCGCTGGTAGATATTTTAAATAAATAATAAATGCCCTTCTGGCACATGTGTAACTGTCTTTACACATTAGGCCCATCTGGCATGTATGAACACCTTTATTTTAAATTAATATTTACAAAATGGGTAGTTTGCACAAATGTAACTTTGACAGAGAAAAATTGTGTTTTTCTCAGTCAACCTTTGACAACGGTATCTGTAAAGGTACTGAAACGTCAGGGAGGCTCAAATAATTAATATACGCGATATAATCCGTTTAAATTGTTTTATTTAAATATAATTATTAGTTTAATGAAATTTTTATACAAAGTTTACAAGTTCTATATTCTATTGTTCTATTTACTATTATAAAAAATATTAATTTGTAGTAGATTCATAAATGCAGAATAGAGTATGTAGCATTTATTACATATATGTATGTCCGTGTGTGCATGTCTTTGTGTATGTGAATAATATGTATATCTATTTACTTTAATCGAGACAGGAGTAGTTCAGTCTCGTCATAGCTTAATTCTTTTATCCATGTTATTACTGCTTTTTTACATGCATGGAACTGTAGTGGATATATGCTAATTTTGCTATTTACAAAGTTGTATAGGTATGCTGATTGGGAGGCAAACTGGCGCGAAGCAAATGTAGATTTACATGTAGGTAAAGGGGCAACTTTGTCTTTTCTCCGACGGGTAACGTTTGTTGGCTGGTAAGTGAGACTTTTGTGTAACCGTGCAATAGTATTTACAATATAGAGCTGTCTCATAGAAAGTAACTCACAAGCTAAAGCTGAGTGGCTGAGTGGTAGGATACATGTATGGTTTTGAGACGATAACCTTGAGCAAACATCTCTGGGCTCTCTCGACTTCCAGGAATTTTGTTTTGGAGGCTCCGCCCCAGACAGGTATGCAGTAAGACATAATTGACTGAGCTAATGCGGAGTAGAGTTGCTTGAGGAGTTGATGTGATGCTATGTTTTTCAGAAATTTTGAAGATCCAGATTAATTTTCTAATGCGACCATTTAGATGTTCCACATGCTCGTACCACGAGAGTCTTTGATCTAAAATTATTCCAAGGTACTTCGTCGAAGACACCTTACCAATAGTTGTACAGTTGCAGTTTACACAAATATCTAGTTGTTTACAGTTATGCAATTTTATATTAAGATTCGAGGGAGGTTGCGTGCTCTCATACTTTACAAAGCATAAGTAATTTGTTTTTGAGGCATTTGGTGTTAGGAGATTTTGGTTAAGCCAAATAGAGATCAAGCCTAAGCCTTTCTCTGCCTTGTCAAAAACTGCTTCCCAGGAACTGTCATTGAAGACGATTGCTGTGTCATCAGCGTATGAAACCACACTACCCCCATGTCCAGCAAGATTAATCAGATCATTTATGTAGGTTAAAAACAACGTTGGTCCCAAAACATTACCCTGGGGTACTCCGTAGTTAATACGTTGTTCACAGCTAGTATGACTACCTATTCTTACTATTTGGGTGCGATTTTGAAGGTAGTTTTTGATGAGATCCAGCGGTTTTCCCCTTATGCCCAAACGTTCGAGTTTGCAAGTAAGAATAGGGAGAGAGACGGTGTCAAATGCCTTCCGTAAATCCAGGAAGATTGCCAGACATTTTCGGCCATTGTCTACTTGTGCAGAGATTTCTTTAGTGAGCGCTAGCACAGCATCTTCCGTGGATTTCCCCTGCCTAAAGCCGAATTGCTTTTCGGAGATAATGTTATATTTATTGAGGTAATTTAATAGACGAACGTTTATTATTTTCGCTACTATTTTACTCTCGCCATCCTTGTATACCGGTGTAACAATTGCCTGTTTAAGTGGGTCAGGAAAAACTCCATTGGCAAAGCAAAGATTAATTAGTCTACTGATAATCGGAACAAAAATATGTCTAGCTAGTTTTAAGAATTTTGTCGGAATGCCGTCCCAGCCAGGAGCACTGTCGCTTTTAAGACTTGATAAGATGCGGTCAACTTCACTAGGATCTGTTTCAAGAAGGACAAAAGAAGAGGGGTTACTATTACTAGAAGGTAAGGTAATCAAAATATTATTTTGGACAACGGAGCAGCTTGGTGGGATAGCTTCAGCTAGATTTTTGCCTACATTTGCAAAAAAGTTATTTACATAATTTACAGCAACAGACGGAGAAGATTGAGTATTAAGTAATTCTGTAGCGTTACTGTCTTTGGGTTTGTAATGTGTAATTTTCTTTATGGTATTCCACATAGCTTTGGGATTTTTAGCTGATCTTTCTAGTTGTTCTCTTTCATACTTTATTTTTAATTTTCGAATCAGATTGTTGCAGAAGTTGCGATATCTCCTGTATGTGGCCTTAAGGATCTCATTGTCTGGATCTGAGCGTGTTTTTAGTTTCATTTGATCTCTATTTCTTATGCATCTAAGTATCCCCGGAGTAATCCAGGGTTTAATTATACGTTGATTGTTTGACATTTGTTTAACTTTTGTAGTATATTCTAGAGATTCAATAGTGTAATTTATTAACTCGTATATTATGAAGTTGGGGTTTTCACTAAATAAGAGTCGATTCCAATCTTTTCCTGATAGTTTTAGGAGAGCTTCAGGGTAGTTAAAACGTTTGATATTTACGGTATTCAATTCATTAATGCTATTTGTGAGAGCTAGGAAGATCATGAGGTGATCAGTTATGGACGTGTTAAGAACTGCAATATATGGTGTGATTTTTTTGATATTACTCTTTATCATGAAGTGATCTAAACAATTTTTTGGAGTTTACTTCTTAAGAATCGATTTTCATATATAAGCCCGGGGTATGAAAAATATGGGGTGTAAAATCGAACGTATCTGCCGTGCTAATTTAAAAGTCGTATCTCAGTATACGATCGGGGTAAAAATACGACTTCGTAATTTAGCAGGTTATGCGTTAAGCGTTATAGGCTAAGATCCCGATATAAAATAACCTTCACCGAGATGTTTATTTGATGAAATGTATTTTATATTTAATTTAATATGTCAATAATTATATTGCATATGGGTTGCCTAACAAATTTTAGTCCAGGGTATGTTTAATTAATAATAAAAAAAATTGTTTTAAACATTTCACCGGTTTGATTAATATTAGATAAATTCTATACCAATCGAAAGTAAGAAGCCCATAGATTATGCAAACATTAGGTTGCCTATTCTTTTCCCGTCACAACTATTGGGTAGCCAGGTATAAACAGGTAAATCTATACCTACTAGCATTTTGCAAAGGTCTGATTGTTGAATTGAAATTAAATAACGTTAAAGATTATTTAATTATGAATTTATCTAATAATCAAATCGCTGAAATGTAAAAAAAAAAAAAAATAATTTTAAACTAAACATACCCTGGACTAAAATTTATCAGGCAACCCATATGCAATATATTTATTGACTAAATATAAAATACATTTAATCAAATAAACATCTCTGTGAAGGTCATTTTACATCGGGAGCTTAGTCTATAACGCTTAACGCATAACCTGCTAAATTAAGAAGTCGTATTTTTACCCCGATCGTATACTGAGATACGACTTTTTAAATTAGCACGGCAGATACGTTCCAAAAATATAAGTATTGCGAGGATTGACGTTTGGTTGTCAAAGGCGACGGTTGAACATTTTATCAAATTTTATTTTATTTATAAGTTATTTCAGTTTTAGATTCCTTTTCGCTGTTTTTGCGATGAGTGAGTCAAGTCGAGGTGTAGTGAGTGATACTCGTACGTCACTTTTAGAATGTGGGCAGGTTACATTGTAGTCTTTGGTGGGCAGCGGGCAGCTCCGTCGTGGCTATCTGAAGTGGAGTTTGATAATAAGGCAGGGCCGAGTCAATCGGATATTGTATCGAACGCTGAGTCCATGTCGGATGTGCGGCATATAACGGTGAAGCGTGCTTGTGGTCTGAGCGACGAAAGCTGTGGTTGTAGTGATAGTTTTATCACAATAGGCAGAAAACCTAAACGCTTGCGGGTTTTAGCAACCGCCAAAACGCAGCTGGAGCCGGACGGTGTGCCTGACAAGCTATTTGAAGTTTATATAGTGTCAAAAGAAGATTTACCGAAACAGATTGGTTTGGCAAAGTTGCTGCAATTTAAGGGTATAAAAGGAATTTTATCCGTCAAGTTTATGGGTCCACGTAAAGTTCGCATACAGTTTAACTCTAAGGATGATGCGGAGAAGCTTCTGGCTTCTCAGGAGTTTAACAATGAGACGAGACGTTCTTATTGGTCTAATATGGCATGCTGCACTTATGGAATTATAAGGCAGGTTGAGTTGGAGGTTGAGGAAGACGAATTTTTAAAGAATATTGAAGGGTCTGAAGACATTTTGTCAATATGTAGACTGAACCGTTTGGATCATGATGGGCGTTGGGTTAAGGCTGAAGCTATTCGTCTGTGTTTTAAGGGAACTTCTTTACCGCCATATGTTTATGCCTACGGTTGCCGATTCAAGGTAAATCAGTACACTTTCCCCGTTACCCAATGTTCAATATGTTGGAAGTTCGGTCATCTGAGCAGGTTTTGTCCTACTACTAAAGTTACTTGTCCGAAATGCGGCGGGGAGCATGCCAATTGCGAAAGGACTATTCTTAGATGCATTAATTGTAAAGGCAGCCATATGGCCTTAGATAAGTCGTGCCCGGTTTTTGTGAAGGAGTAAGAAATTAGCAGGATTATGTCTGCTGAGGGATGTATATATATAAACGGGCTTTTTGGTTGTATATGCAAAATAAGGAAAAAAAGGATACGGATGTTTGTAGTCAGGATGCGCCATCTGTTTTTGAGAATGACTTAAGTTTTGGAAAGTCATATAGAGATGCTGTTTTGTCGAAGCCGTTACAATCTAAAGAGTCTGAAGATTCTGTCTGTCAGGCTGAGGGCCAGCGATCAGTAAGTCAGTACAGATTAGAGAGCGAGCCACAACAAGAGGTTCGTAAGCCGCGGAAGTCAAAAAGAGTAACAGATGTGAAGAGGTCCGAGTATCTATTGGTCAATCAGCCTACTATTGAGCGGGCTGATATGGAAGATCAAAGACAAAATAAGGACAAGAAGAAGAGACGTATTACTTTTGAAAGGCTGGTTGAGAAGACGAAGGATATTTTGTTTTCTACCGAAAGTTGGGAGGAGAAGTTCAAAACGCTGTTTGGAGTTGTTGTTAAGGAGATTTTGGATTTATTTAAGGATTTTTTTAAGGAAGGTGATTTTGTACGTTTGTTTTTGTCTAATGTAAATGGCTAGGTCTAATACCAGATCTTTCTTGAATGTAATGTTCAATTCAATATTGGCGGAACCCTTATCGGAATCGGCTAAATTTGTATATACAGTTTTTTTTATGTAAATAGTGTATACAAATTTAGTTGTTTTCGTGTACATGTTATTTTTAAGTTTATACGGTTTATGTTTTTATTTATCTATGTCTTTTAGATGAATGATGTTGTGTATTAGGCCTGCTGGAGCTGGCATGTTCATAAAAATGATCAAAGCTCCTTAATTAAAAGATTAAAAAAAAATGCACTGCAGACTGTAGTAACTAAACTAGCCGCTCGAGTAGGGCGCTTTACATCACGCTTCCTTATTTAGTTACTACTCATGATCTCTCCAATTTGTTAAAAATGAATCGGACGTAAATTTTCCTTGTAAAATATTGTAATTTTGCTGTATATTATACTCGTATATTAATATTATGTAAGTGCCTACCTTCTCGTTCTTGTTTGCAGCACCCAACAGGGTACATAATGTGATACTTAAACTATTTACTAATCATTATGTGCACTAAACGTATTGAGTATCGAGTATATATTTTATAATCGTTCTTAAGGCCAGGCGCGCACCACGATTTTAGTCGCGCGATAATTTTGTCGCATAAATGCAAGATATGGGTTTATATGAGAGTGCGCGCACCACGATTTTCATAAACCCAGAAATACGCTTATTTCTGCGACAAAAATATCGCGCGACTAAAAAAAAATCGTGGTGCGCGCCTGGCCTGAAGAGTAAACTCCAGTCGTGCGTCGGAGCTGACACACACACTTTTTTTTTTCTCTAGTCGGTAGAGTGTGACCTGGTAGGAAACCATAAGAGGATAACATGTTCAGATAGTTATTTCTATTTGTTATATCATAAGTTGGTTCCTGAGGTCGTGAAATAAGGTTGATATTAATATCGCCAGTTATAATTATGTTTGTATGTGATTTTATAGTTTCCAGGTGCGCGGAGAGAGAGTTAATAAATGTTGAAGCATCAGTATTAGAAGGTGAACGATAGATACCGATAATTAACGCATTATGAGTTTTAACTTGTACGCACGAGGCCTCAGCCAGCTTTATTTCACATGCAGTGGATTTAAATCTACTGTTTGAGAAACTGACTACCCCGTCATT
Source organism: Apotomis capreana (assembly GCA_947623375.1). Taxonomy (NCBI): domain Eukaryota; kingdom Metazoa; phylum Arthropoda; class Insecta; order Lepidoptera; family Tortricidae; genus Apotomis; species Apotomis capreana. The sequence continues at coordinate 38,951,546 of OX392499.1, forward strand.
TTGGTTATAATTATTAGTCGTTGCGAAAGATGTATAGCCAGTTAAAATGGGAATAGGTTTTAAGGGACTTAGTCGGCATTCAGTCAGCATCAAAATATCTATATTAAAGTCTAGTTGAGATAATGTTGCCTGGAGGTCGCTGAGGTTACTGTAAATGCTGCGTATGTTTTGTGAAATTACTATTAGTGTAAAGTCGTTATTTATATGAGGTATGCGCTTGGAGAGATCCTGGATGTCACACACAAAGGATTTCACAACCTGTGTACGATCGATGTCATCTAGCGTAGAGAGTTGATTATTCATTAATCGGGTTAAAAAAACAATTTAGGATGAGTAGCGAAAGGGTGCGGGTGTGGAAAAAATTACTTATGTTTAACCAGCTAATTACCAGGGAAGCATGGGTCGCAGGGCTGTGGCTGTGTTGGCTTAGCGCAATTTTAAGCGATGTTAGCTGCCTAGAGTGTTTCCTGAGGTTACCAGGGGAGCATAACATAAATAATCGTATAAAATTTTGTCAAACATTAATATTTAGGTAAGCGTGATATTTGTTTGTGTGCGTGTACACCAGAAATATAATTTTAACTATAGAAATATATAGACAATAAGCATCAGAGATACAATTAGGGATCAAGCTACCAGGAGAACATGGCTTATAACGTTTATCGTAACTAGTTTGGTTACATTGGTTGTTGTCAGCGTAATAACATAACATTATATAATTTCGAATAATAAGAGTGGGAGCAGGTAATAATAACCTTAACTTGTTTGAGTCGTTACTAAAAGTACCAGGGGGACATCAGTGGCGTGCACAGAGTTTTACGACAGGGTAGACACAAAATTTTGAGAACCTAATAACTTACAGAAATACTGCGGGACAGTTTTTTTTCTTCGTCTTCTCAAATATCAAGCAAATCTCTAAGTAATTTCCTCTATTAACTGACGACCGCAAACAATAAACACCACCACAATTATCACAATTAAAATTATCCAATTTCAGACAACTTTTAAGAATACACTAAAACTTTTATTCGCTTATTTACTAGTCACCACTATCACACACGTAATAAATTAATAATCAAAACAAACAATAATGGCGTCCAATCCAAGTATGCAAAACCAACAAAAATACGACAAACTTAAATAGTACTGTTTTTGCACTAATTAAAGTTACAAAAAAGCGCCTTTTTAAATTCGTTACATACTCAACATCGGAAAATCGAATCTACAAATAATAGCTAACGAGAGAGCGAGACAGGCTACCCGTTCGGAATTGTTCGCTTAACATCGGGCGTCGCGGTATTCGCGCCTCGCTCGCACCGAATGTTGTTCGCCGATCGAGTCGCGGGTCGGAAACATCTTACTTCCGTAAGGAAGTAAAAGACATGAGACAGTGTCTTACTTCTGTATTTGTGTGCGTGAGTTTTGTTATTGTGTGCAATATTTTTATAAGAACGCACACACACGCGGTCCGTGTTACCATGAGGCACACAAATATAAATTTAGACAGAAAATCGCCTGTCTTTACCGCTTTCGGCGCGCAGCGGCGCTAGTGCCGCGGAATGGTTCAAGTCAATCTCCACGGAATCGACCAATACGTACGTAATTTTGGCGCACCGACTCGATAGATGGCGCGGATCGCAAATTGATTATTTTTGTACATTTGTTTTATATAATTTTATAAAAAGGTAATGTTTGTAACAATAAATAATATATTTCGTTCCTGTAATCAACTAGGGTAGGCAGTGTCTTTTTGTCTTTATAAGGTGCACGCCACTGGGGGACATAAAATCTTAACAGGTATACACATGCAAGGTAATAAAATAATCATACTTAACTGTTTAAAATTAACAATAACAGACTCGAGACGATTTAGGAGGTTAAAGACGTACGACAATACAGTAAGTAGTAGTCAATTACTATCTGCGCGTACTGACTGAGTAGAACCAGAAGCTTGGGGGACGTTCGATGCTCCTTCACCACGGCGGCACTCATTTCCCAGACGCTGGATCTGAGCTTCACTTGCCACCAATATAACCGGAGAGTTGTCTGTCTTCTTGACGTAAATCTTGCCATAGTCGGTCCAGCAATGTTCTAAGAGCTTAGCTCTTTTAAGTTCTCGTGCCAGGAAGTACAGTCTGGATGCTTGTGGGGTCAACTGTTCAGTGACATAGATTGGGGTCTCTGGCCTAAGTTGCAGGCCCAGGTGTTTAGCGCTAAGCTTTTCCGCTCTTTTTATGTTAAAATCTTTGCATTTCTTGAGTACGTCCTTTTTTAACAGAACTGATGAAGTTTCTACAATAATTGTTGAAGTGTTGGTGTTTTCTTTTTTGTTTTTTATTCTATAAATATCTTTGATGTCACACTTATTTATGGTACAGGCGATAGTGCTGCCGAGGTGGGCAACCATGTTGATCAGGTGTTCTTTGTTTTCATTTTTCTGTGTGGGGACATTTTTTATCTCAAGGTTGCCCTTTCGACTATCTCGTAGCAGGTCCATAATTTTGTCCTCGAGTGAGGCCATGTACCTTCTGTCCTCCACGGCCTGAGATTCCAGTTGTGCTATTTTCGCTCTAGACTCCTCATATTGCGTCGACAGAAAGGACATAGCGTCCTCAATACTACGGTTAGTCTGTTTAATTTCGTCTAACATTTTCGTGTTCTTTTGTATTTCTTTCAGCTGCGAGGCCATCATATTTGACATCATAGTTGCAATTTCTTCCTTGAACTGCCCAAATTCACTTTCTCGCTGCCGTTTCTTGCCTTTCTGGCGCTGCGTGACATACTGGTTATCTGGGGTCGTTTGCGTTAGGTCAGATTCTGACAGCGATTTTTCAGTATAACTGATGTCCATTGTTACTAGGTAAGTAGCAGTAGCGATGGTCAATGCGCGTACGCAAATGGTCAATCGTTAATTAGGGGGCGTGTCGTAGGTGCTCCCAGTGCACCAACCGCTTGCAGTGATAGATAACGGCGGCAACCAATCAGCGACGCGCAAAAAATACGTTGATAAAAGTATCGAGACACTGCGCGCATCTACCAGGAGCGCAGCAGGAAGACGTAGTTTCTTGCAGTTTGCAATGACACTTTGCACTTATGCACTCCTATTTTTGGCACTGAATTTATGAACTTATAAATTTAATTTATTTTTAAGAATTAAAGTTTTATGGATTAGTTGGCACGTTTACACCCGAAGGCGGTCCGAGGGGAAGAGGATATAATAATCTAATTAAAAAAGTCGTGAAACATATTTAATGATTGTATTAATCGGAACTCACGTGAAATTGTCAGGAACGGTCCGACATGGCGTCATGTTTCGAACTCGCTGAGAGCATCATACGAATTCGACCGCTTAATACAATACTTGTCTATATATTTAGTTCTTCGCTGGATAGTAGAATGATATTTCACCCCACATTAAGACTCGTTTAAACTAGTACAGAGCTAGTTTGTTGCTAATGATTTGGCATTAATGGGAGTGGAGTGTAGTCCCTAAGGCTCGGCATATAGATATGATTAATATTGTTATGGGGGTGAATAAGAATAAGGAATGATATCTGAGTAAAGAAACATTTAGGATGTGTATAGCAATGTAACGAAATATTTAACGACCTATTTTATCAATGCTATAAAAATATACACTAAGTTTACTTTGCTTGGATTTTGTTAAATTTGATGACGCGGCTAGCGCAGTTTGTAGTACACCTGCCTACTGAGCCGGCGGTCCCGAGTTCGAATCCCGGCTTCTTGAGCTTAATTAGGGACTAGATCGATTTGTGTGAGGTTCTCTGATACTTATCTATTATTTCTTCAAAGTGAACCGGAGTTCACTTTAAAAAAAATTGGCGAGCAAAGTTTGACCCCTTGAGATCAAAAAATAAGCATTTAAATAAATATCGGATGACCAAATCGATCTAGTCCCAATTTAAGCTGAAGAAGGCTCGTGTTATGGGTACTAGACGACAATATACATAATATATCCACTTATATACATAAATATATATTTAAATATGTAGAACAACCATGACCCAAGCACAAATATTCGAACGTCAGGGAGGCTCAAATAATGACAGTTGCGGAAACCGAAGAAAATATTACAAATATTCGAGTTCATCACACGAATATTTGCCCTGGTCGGGATTCGAACCCGGGACCGCTGGCTCAGTAGGCAGGTGCTTACAAACTGAAAAACTTCAATATACGTAAGATGATCTAAATTCAAACCAGTTACCTATTCGTGTTAAATATTATAGTGAGTGTGTAAGTCCCTTACCACACCGTTGGGTTGAAATAAGCCGTAAAACCGCTTTCAGCTGGGCATTGATTTAGTTACCTATTAGACGGTCCGGGGGCTCGAATAAGAAATCAAACGAATGCGAAGGAGAAGGCGAAATAGTGTGTAAAATAGTATAAATTTAACCTGTACACCCGTAATAGCAATAGAGAAATATGATCGTTAATTGGCGCCACGTCTAAAGAATAACGACACTCGAAATACCGAAATAGGTATTTAGCAACAAATTTGGGTAGTAAAACTTATTTTTTTTTTTACCTTTAACTCAACCCGTTACAGTAGATTGTTGGCTACAATATGGTTTTAGTCGTTCCATTTGCTCCGTCTGTACCGGTTAGACGAAACTGGAACAACGGAGTTATTGAGAATTCTAATTAGAGTGTTGAAATCATAACGTCATTAAACACATCGCTTAGAATTCATATTACTTCGATAGAGCATAACACATTACTTGCCTATTTTTTACATTGCTTCTCCAGAATATATCGAAACATTATATTATAATTATGACGATGAGATTATTACTTTCACATTAAGATGAGACTTAGTTAGTGTATTTAAAATAAATACCCATGACTTTACAGTCCAGTCTGGTTCTGGTCGTCCCGTTTTCTGTACTGGTTAGATGGAACTGGAATAACAGATTTATTGAGAGTTTTAAGTAGAATGTTGAAATCCAAACGTCATTAAACTGATCGCTAAGAATTCATATTACTTCGATAGAACATTACACAATACGAACCTAAATTTTTACATTGCTTTTCCAGAACGAAACCATAAGAGGCTATAATAAGCTATGTATCTTACATTTATTTTTAAGTTAAATATCTTCATTGTACAGGCTATCAGAGATAGTATATATTATTTTAATTAGGAGGACGAATGACCTTGAGAATAACCTATATTTTTAGTTAAGATTTCCACGCAGGTTTTCCTTTATAACGATGAGAATATTACTTTCACATTACGATGAGAGTTAAAATCATTTGTTTAAAAAAATACCCATGACTTTACAGTCCACTCTATGACGCTGTTGTGCACAACAATGTAAAGCAGTTACGGTTACGGCTATAACAATAAGGTGGTTCTGGCCGGTCCGTACGTGCCGAGCGCCAAGGCGTCCGGATTGGGAGCAACAGAGTAAGCTTCTAGGGGCACGTCCGCTGCGCCAAGTTCGATTCGACACCTGAACTATAATGACTGTATTTACCTAAATGTAGGTATGTAATTGTTATGGCATGTCAGATTCAACACTTTGGAATAGTCGGAAATGTAATCATAATTGGAACAACTGAGCCATCGTCGGAAAGTTTCATATTTATCCCATTCCGGGCTATGCCATGAAATATGGGCGAATAATTGCAAAATGATCGTCACACATTAGTATACGTGGCATTATCACTACATAGTATAAAACAAAGTCGCTTCCTGCTGTCTGTCCCTATATGTACCTAGGTATGCTTAGATCTTTAAAACTACGCAACGGATTTTGGTGCGCCTTTTTAATAGATAGAGTGATTCAAAAGGAAGGTGTATATGTATTATATAGCATTGCATGCATAATATAGCTATGCACCCGTGCGAAGCCGGGGTGGGTTTAGTACCTAATAAAGTAACCCATTCTACAATGTAGATATGTTACTGTTACGGCTAGAGGAATAAGGTTCTGGTCGGTCCGTACGTGCCGGGCGCCGCGGCGGCCGGATTGGGAGCAACAGAGTAAGCTGATTCCAGAGGCACGTCCGCTGCGCCAAGTTCGATTCGACACTTGCGTAATTTCTTGTGGAAATCGTTCATTGGATTAAAATACTGTAAGTTAGGTTCAAAACACGATCCTACGGCACATCATTGTGACGTGGAACAGCATGTCACTTTGCGTCGTCGTGATGTGGCGCGATGCGATAACGTCAGGTAAAAACTGTTTTAAACTGGCTCTAAGACATTGGTAATGCTTTCCCGGTTCGCGGCGTTTTTCAGAGCCTCGAACATCTGATATATTTTGCACTTAATCCCGCCATCCCCGTTTCGCCGTCGGATATCTAGGCGAGGGAAGTGACTCCATCCTTATGTTGTCAGTTTTATTCGCACGAAGAGGAAAAGAATGGAACTCGTGCCGATCTCGTGTATTTCCTGGAAATTGTAACCTACTGGGTCTCTTCAAGACAACATCGAATAGGCTGTTGATGAACCAGCGTGCTACATCTTCGACCCCATAGTCAGTTACCATCGGTTAATACTGAGGTCAATCGCGGTCAGTTTATGAATAAAAGGTTACTAATGTCTATGTTAGTAGACATTGTGTTTTGACCCACAGTATTGACCCTCTGTATTTACCGAGTTCATACTCGGTGCAAATATGAGTGACGTTACAGGGAGTGCCGGCGAAGAGTTTAGATTTTATCGGCCATCACCCAGCGGCTTAACCGGCGTTGTTTGTCTTGCTTTGAACTCATTTTTAAACCAACAGTCAGGAAATAGGGTTCGTAAAATAGCGATATTTTGCTTTTCCCGTTTCTTCTTTAATCCTCTGTAAAAATGCGTCTTGCACAAAAGTATTTGTCTTGTTATTCTTGACGTAAAAGTTATATTTGACGACGCGGTTGGCTCAGTTTGTAAGCACCTGCCTACTGAGCTAGCGGTCCCAGGTTCGAATCCAGGCCAGAGCAAATATTTGCGTGATAAACTCGAATATATGTGCTTGGGTCATGGTTGTTCTATGTATTTCAGTATATATTGATCTATATAAATATGGATATCGTCGTCTAGTACCCATAACACAAGCCTTCTTTAGCTTAATTAGGGTTCCGTACCCAAAGGGTAGAAACGGGACCCTATTACTGAGACTTCGCTGTCCGTCCGTCCGTCCGTCTGTCACCAGGCTGTATCTCAACAACGGTGATAGCTAGACAGTTGAAATTTTCACAGATGATGTATTTCTATTGCCGCTATAACAACAAATACTAAAAATAAAATAAAATAAATATTTAAGGGGGCTCCCATACAACAAACTTGTTATAGATTATGATATGAATAAACATTATCGTTAAATTAATAAAATTATGTTTATTTTATAGACATTGACAAGACCGGAAACATGACAAGACAGAGAGTCGATATGATATATGGAAAGTATTAAAGAGGTTTGCGAAGTGCCAAATGAGTTTGTAACATTCGTCCGCCTTTCTAAGACTCAATTTTCCATTTCGTCTATTAAGCCTCGGGGTGGTCTAACGATACGCTTGCTGCGACGTGGAGCCATAGGTGTAGTCGGTGTGTTGGCCGCGTTCTGCGGTGATCGTGATGTAGCAGCTTCTGGAACAGCTTCAGATGCGTTTTCTGGCACTTGAGACGCTCTAGGTATTTGTGCAGTTTCTAGTATTGGGGTCGAAGATGCGACTGGCGTAAGATGAGTGTGAGATGTCCGTCCAGAGGAACCTTCGTCGTCACCAGTGAGTCGGGGACGTATATGGTCCGCGTGATACCTCCTTTCCACACCCACTGGAGTGTTGATGACATATGAGTATCGATGAGTCCGTCGTGATACTGTGGCTGGTTCCCATCGTGATTGATCTCTAGCACGTACATACACAGCATCACCGGGTCCATAATTCGGCGTCTGGTCATCGGAGTTCACGTTAGCTTGTATTTGCTTGTATTGTAATGACCTTTTGGCACTTGGTCGGGCATTATCAAGGACGCAAGCTATCTGACGCCCAAACATCAGCTGGCTCGGCGCCTTGCCAGTGGTGCTGTGGGGAGTGATGCGATATGCAAAAAGGAAATGTTCAAGTCGTTTCTTTAGACTCTCTGTGCTTGAGGACATTCTGGTTTTGAAAGTCCTTACGAGACGTTCTGCTAACCCGTTTGTTCTTGGATGGTAAGGTGATGATTTAATATGTTTAATTCCGTTATCTTTGCAGTAACTCTGGAACTCCTGAGAGGTAAACTGCGGCCCATTATCGGAGACTAAAAACAGAGGAAGGCCAAAGGTAGCAAAAATCATGTCCAGTTCATCACACAGTTTAGTAGTTGTAATCTTTGTCATCGGTTTGACCTCAATCCATTTGGAAAATGCGTCTGCGAGGACCAACCAATATAAACCCTCAAAAGGTCCAGCGAAATCGACGTGAATCCTTTCCCAAGTTTGATCTGGCAGGGACCAAGAGAAAATAGGCAACTCTGGGTTATTAGGACGGTTCTCCTGACACTTGCGACAACTTTTCACGTGTGTGTCAATATCTTTCTCAATGGTTGGCCACCATACGTAAAAACGTGCCAGTGCTCTCATTGCTGATATGCCTGGGTGTCCACGATGCAGATACGTTAAGGTCGTTTTCCTTAGTGTGTCGGGGATTATAATTCGACCTTGCCACATTATAATCTTATTTTCTAGCGAAAGTTCACCGCGTTTGCGAGCGTATGGTTTTATATCGCTTGAGTATTGCTGTTCACGCCAGCCGGTTTTAATGTGCTGTGATACGTGTCTGAGTGTGGTATCCTTTTTTGATTCTTCTTTTAAGATCTCCTCCGAAAGCGCGAGATCGGTAAGTCTAACTGACTGCAGGTGTGACACAATCTTGTGGACTGCGAGTTCAGCTTTGGAAGGTAGCTCTTCCGGATTGGGCATTCGTGATAAATAGTCGGCAATCAGATTGTTACCACCTTTTGTGTATACGATGTCGTAATCATAGCTCCCTATTATCAAAGCCCACCGCACTAGGCGGTTATTAGCAAGTTTCGGTAAGTTGCGTTGAGCCCCCAGGATGTGTATGAGAGGCTTATGATCGGTAACCAGCGTGAATTTGATACCACGAAGATATTGATCGAACTTCCGGACAGCAAAAAAAATTGCAAGAGCTTCGCGGTCTATGACAGAGTATTTGGATTCCGCAGGACGAAGTTTCCTTGACGCAAAAGCGATTGGTTGTTCAACGTTGTTCTTCTTATGGAAAAGTATCGCTCCGACGCCTTTTTCTGATGCATCACAGGCTAAGAACAGAGGGCGATTGTCATCGAAGGCTACAAGAGGCTTGGAGCGTACAATCAAAGACTTTGCATGTTCAAAAGCCTTAATTTCTGTGTCTGTCCATCGCCATTTCAATCGGCTTCCTGTTAGTGCGTGGAGGTCGGCACAGACACTGTGTAAATGTGGTATGAAACGCTCGTAAAAGTTGTTTAATCCAAGAAATGACCGCAGCTCCTTGGCGTTTGTTGGAGGGGAAGCTTTGGCGATTGCTTCAATTTTCGATCTTGTAGGACGAACTCCATTTTTGTCAATTGTGTGACCAAGGTACTCCACTTCAGATTGTAGGAAGGTGCATTTCTTCAAATTAACTTTTAATCCGGCTTGTTCGAGTCTTTCGAAAACGATTCGTAGTGTTTGGAGGTGGTTTTTGTCATCCTTGCCTGTTATTGCAATGTCATCGAAGTAGACTGCCACGTTCGGTATTCCTTCTAGGAGTTTGTCAAGGTAATGCTGAAATATTGATGGAGCAGTGGAAATCCCAAATGGCATTCGATTGTAGGTATAGTAACCTTTGTGCGTCGATATTGTTAGGAATTGCTTTGAATCAGGACTTATTTCGAATTGAAGGTAAGCGTCTTTTAGGTCAATTTTAGAAAATTTCTCTCCATTTGCGAGGTTCTGCCGTAACTGGTCGAATAATGGAATTGGATGTGCGTGTGTGATCAGTACGGGATTGATTGTGCTGCGGAAATCACCGCATATTCTGATCTGACCGTTGGATTTGACTACGTTGACTGTTGGTGTTGCCCATTGAACTGGTGTGACGTTTGGATCTACTTGTGTTATAATGCCTTCTTCAACTAGACGTTCTAGCTCAACTTCTATGTTCTTCTTCATCGAAAATTTGATCGACCTTGCTGGAATGTGTTTCGGCTCAGCTTGAGGTTTGATGTGTATGTTTACTTGGTAATTTTTGACTTTTCCAAGTTTACCATCGAAAAGAGCAGCGTGTTTGTTTAAGACCTCCTTTAGGGTATTAGATTCGTGTCGGGTGTTTTTGATAGAGTAGACTGGTTTGGGAAAGTCCATGTGGAACATTTCACTCCACTGTAGGCCGAATAACATTGGTTCTGCTGACTTCATGACGACGACAGGTAGTATTTTTTCCTCCCCTTGCATCTGTACTGTAACGTCTGTAAGGCCCTTTGGTTTGAGTTTGATGTTGCCGTAGGCGCGTAATCCTGGAGCCTTCGTGAGAGGGGGTGCCCCGATACGCCTCCAGAACTTGGTGCTGATAATTGAATAGACGGAGCCGGGGTCCCAATCTAACGTACAATGAACGCCATTGATTATGACGTCTATCCGCTTGCTGTCTTTGCTTTTTGTAAGGTTGATTTGACAAACAGTATCTGTGTCGTCGTCATTGTCATCTGAGTCAGATGTTTGTGAAGAGTCGTTATAGCTTCCGTTATGTTTCAGCTTGTACAATTTGTTTCTTTTAGTAAAAGTCCTTGATGTGTTGTCGTTTCGATTAGGTAGACATGCTTTGCCTGACTTGATGCAACAGTCTTCGAAATGACCCTATATATGACACTCTTTACATGTATGAGCTTTGGCTGCGCATTGATTTAGTGGATGTCTTTCTGCCTGGCCGCATCTGAGACATTGATGAGTTCGTAGTCTGCGTGGCGATGAATGTGTTGATGGCTGATGAGGTCTATTATTTCTTTTAACTTTGTTGACTTTGACGTATCCATCTTCATCGCCTTCTGCTCGTTCACGTGACTGTGCAACGCTGAAGATTTGTGCAAACGTGACTTCTTTAATTTTTTCGTCTAAAAGTTCTTGTAAGTCAGGCCATTTTTGTTTCAGATCGATCTGCAACTGTTGGTGGTTGAGGCCGGTGGCAAAACGGTCACGTAGTTGTCGCTCTAATAGATTGTCGTTATAGCCGCAATCTTTGCTTATTTCTTTAAGTCTGTTAGCGTAGTGTTCCATTGATTCATTTTCAGCGCGTATGCAGTTCCAGAAGTCTGTAAGTGCTCTGTATCTTGTGCGCTTTATTCTGTACAGGTCGAGAAGCTTTGTTCGGATGTCTGCATATGTACTGGTTTCAAAATGTGGTGTCAGAGCAACTTTTATGTCGTGAAAAGTTTCAGGAGTGAGGCAGGCGAACAGAAGCTCTTTCTGAATTTTTCGTGCGTCTTCTTCCCAAAGTCCGCATTTTGTTTCGAAATAGTCAATAAAGTTTTCGATCGTTGTGTCATCAGGATTGAATTTGTCACCTTTAATACTGTTGTAAATGGTGTTTCTGCTGGTAGAGCTAGATGACTCCGTGCCGTTTGTCGTGTTCGGTGTGGAAGTCACTTCAGCCGCTTTGTGTTGTTGTGATAGTAACAATTGTAAAATGTCCGATATTTGTTTCTGTTGTGCTGCCTGCAATTGCAGGAATTTGTCAAATTGTTCGCTGTTCATTTTGTCTTTTAATTCTCGTCGCCACTGATATGAATAAACATTATCGTTAAATTAATAAAATTATGTTTATTTTATAGACATTGACAAGACTGGAAACATGACAAGACAGAGAGTCGATATGATATATGGAAAGTATTAAAGAGGTTTGCGAAGTGCCAAATGAGTTTGTAACAGATTATGTATATATATATATATATATATATATATATATATATATATATATATATATATAGGTACGGAACCCTTCATGCGCGAGTCGGACTCGCACTTGCCCAATTTTTTGGGACTAGTTCGATTTGTGTGAGGTTGTCTGATATTTATTATTTTATTGGAATCAAAGATTTTAAATCTGTTCGCCCTTCATACTTCAACCTTTTTAGGGTTCCGTACCCAAAGGGTAAAAACGGGACCCTATTACTAAGACTTCGCTGTCCGTCCGTCCGTCCGTCCGTCTGTCACCAGGCTGTATCTCAAGAACGGTGATAGCTAGACAGTTGAAATGTTCACAGATGATGTATTTCTATTGCCGCTATAAGAACAAATACTAAAAATAAAATAAAATAAATATTTAAGGGGGGCTCCCATACAAAAAACTTGTTATAAATTATGGTACGGAACCCTTCATGCGCGAGTCGGACTCGCACTTGCCCATTTTTTTTAAGTTATCGGCTACAAAACTTTTTACTTTTTATGCAAACCTAAATATGATCTAGCTTTTATTATGTCTAGTCTTCAATATTTAGGATTGCGATATTATAAACAAAATATTTCTAAGCCTACTTAATAAATGTAGTAAGGTTTACCTATGCTTTAAACTACACATCTAAATAACATTAACGACAACACAAACCATATTACCCCGCATATGCGCCCCAAAACAGAAGTTCAACGGTAAATTTCCATCATTTAATGCTATAGCTTGCAATAGCAGTATGCACTAACAGCTCGCCACAAATAGCCATTACTGTCCCGCTGCATTAAAGCGATACCGCACATGTGCAATGTGCATTCTCTTAGCTTTCAGAGAAGTTTTCACACGGATCTTATAGACATTTGGCCACTTTAGAGTTGTATAAGACAGTGGTTTTATAGTTCGAAAATTTTACGATAAAAACTACTTAAGTTCTTCTATCTAGTCATCTAACTCTTGTCAGAGTGATAGTGGTCTCGGTGATGATGTATTTGTAGACGGCTGATCTTCGTTCTCTGTCCTCTGGACTTTGGTGGCAGCCTTCGCAATTTACCTCCACTTTACTTTATTAGCAGCATTCCGAGAACACTCTGAAATGTTGGTATCTTTCAATCTGTCGCTGTCTTAATCAGTGCTACTTAAGTGCCTATTTCTTATTCTAACTCCTACGATAATTACCCAGAAGAATAAAGGCGGAACCCACGTAGCACTTAGGCTGCATAAGAGCTAATTCAGCCCTTATATGACTTATTTCAGCTGTGTTTTGAGATGTACCGTTCTCGAGAACGTTTCACGATTTGTATGGAGAAAGAACGTTCTCATCGTACAAATCGGGAAATGTTCCCGAGAACGGCATATCTCTAGCAGTGTTAGGGCTGTATAAGCTCTTATCCAGCATATGTGCTACTTGGGAAGGCTACATCTTAGAAAGGTCTTTTTACCGATAATCAAACTCAGGGCTACCGGACTAAGATCGTGTCAACTCAGGTCACTTGGAAAAAATTAAAGATAACGATTTAAATATAAATGAGTTTGATCATATGTTTTTATTTTTGTTACTATGGTTAAGTACTAAATATTCATAGGTACGACGAAGCAGACACCTGCCTACTGAGCCGGCGGTCCCGGGTTCGAATCCCGGCCGGGATATTTGTGTGATGAACTCGAATATTTGTTCTTGGGTCATGGATGTTATCTATATATGTATTTATATATTATGTATATCGTCGTCTAGTACCCATAGTACAAGCTTTGCTTAGTTTGGGTCTAGGTCCGTTTGTGTATGATTGTCCCATGATATTTATTTACTTTTCTGCATGTATGCAATTTCCTCCGCCCTTAGTGGTGGAGTCTGTCCTCTGTGTGCATAATCCTCACGCGAATCAATAGCCAACATGCACGCGCTATTTAAGATTTTCCCTGAAATCATGATTTTCTGTGGAGAACTGGTTTTCAATGCAAGTTTATGTTTACATTGTGGTACAAAAATACTGGTAGTAAAACTAGAATTAACCCTAAATTTTACAATGTATAGCCAGATATACATATTTTTGGCCATAACAGCACCGAGGCTTGTATTATTATTTTATTTTATTTTGCAACCTAAAAGGCCTAAAAATAAAAAATTAAGTTCAATTAAATAAAAAAATAAACATGTGCTACTTGGGAAGGCTACATCTTAGAAAGGTCTTTTTACCGATAATCAAACTCAGGGCTACCGGACTAAGATCGTGTCAACTCAGGTCACTTATCTTCCCAAGTAGCACATATCTAAAAAAATAGCTTTGTGGCATAGTGCCAAAGATGTTGGCGGCGTTTCCTCGCTGAATCACCAAACTAATCCTTTTAGCAAACACCTTTAATTAGGTAAAAAAAACCTACTGTTCTATACTAACAATTTTTGCACACAAGGGTTCAGTAAATTTTACTCCACCAAATATTTTTGGCATGTGGTTGGGGCTTGATTTCTTTGAACGCAGCGTTACAAAGTCCGGTTAAACCCGAATATGAATATTGATGAGGTAATCTTTGCCACGGGCACAGGTCAAAGTTGAACGTTTAGGCTTTGACGTTTATGTGAAGCAACGTTACCTGGAATACTAAAAACTACTTGGAATATTGGGTGACGACGCGGTAGTTTGTAGTACTACTAAGCCGGCGGTCCCGGGTTCGTATTTTATACCAAAAACGGCTAGCATTTTATACCAAACAAACGTTATGCCAATAAATTTTATGCCAGCCGATAGGATGCCCATCTACTGTTTCCCTTTTGCAGAAGGATTTTCTTTCAGGAAGGAGGAAAACTATTTCAAAAATCGATTACACGCATTTTTGTAATCGTTTTCAGTTGACATCAAGCTCCGTAAAAAAGCCTTTATGTATGTTTTGAGTGTTACACGTTAGGTATACTACTTCCATTCTACAAAAAGATCATTCACAGGTAAGTGTGTTTTGCTTTAATTATATTTGCAATAAAAGTTTCAATTACATAATCAAAAAACAAGCTTCGATTACTGTTATATACGTGTGTATGTGTGAGTGGCTGCTCCCACCACCCGCATACGTAATAAACCAGTGTGCATTAGACTAGCATTTGTTTCACTCGTGTCCCCCGTATACCCATATATATCAGTGGCGACGAGGATGGGATATTTAAATAGATTTAAAATAATCGGTTAAATTCTGACAATCGGCAACTAATTTCATGTTTGACATTTCGTTGTATTGCAAGTTAAGTTTGTCTCTTAACACGTTCGCTGCGGCATTTAAGTTAACTCATATACCTATACCACGGGGTTCTAGAGACCCCGTACCGCAACGAACGTGTTAAGTTAAGTAGTAAAGCACCTCTAGCACAACTGTCACAAGCGCCTATTTCTCACGCGATATAATTGCCTGTCTCTTTCTGTGCAGTAATGTGAGACGGAGACGGGTAGCGCGATGTCGCGCGACAAGAGTCGCGAAGCATAGTTGTGCTAGACAGGCTGTTTACCTTTTGCAATATTAACCCTTAAACCATTTTTTTTTCTACGATGGTAATTCAAATTCTGGCAATATGTACGGTTCAATTGATGTTTTGAATGATTTTTAACGGAGAGATTTTTTTAATTTTCCTTTGGATAACCGAGATATAAGACGGCAATTCAATTTCAGCATATAGTCATATTTAATCGTATTTATAAGGAAAGTACAGTTATAGTAGCAGTGCGAAATAATTGTAAAAGGGAGAACCAGCCGTGGATAGATAAAGATTTGTATAAGATGTTGCAGCGTAGGGACTATTTATTTAGAGTATGGAAGGCACAGCCGAAAAATATGACTAAGCGTTTAGATTACACTAGGTTCAGAAATAAAGTGAATAAATTAGTAAATGAAGCAAAAAACAAATACAGGCAGGCAGAAATATTAAATTGTAACGGGGACTTTAGGAAAATTTGGGCTAACATTAACTCATGGCTGGGCAGAAATAAAAGTAGTGTAGATGATGTTATTTTAAGATTTCTAGGTAAAACAGAAAGTGTTAATCAAATTTGTACTAATTTTTCGAAAACATTTACAAAAGAAATTCAAGAAATTAAACATATCTGTCATAGAAAATTTTTAGAGCGAATCGAATATGTAAAACCGTGTGATGTGAGTTTTAGATTTAGGAAAGTTACCCCGTCAGATGTAGAAAATGTAATTGATTTGTTATCAAGTGGGAAGGCAGCGGGTCTAGATGGTATAAGGGTTAAAGATGTCAAATATTTGCGGAACCAGTTGAGTCCCATTATATGTAATCTGATAAATACATGCCTAATGAGTGGTACCTATCCTGACCAATTAAAATATGCGATAATACGGCCCATTTATAAGTCTGGAAGCCATTTAGAATACGCAAATTACAGACCAATCGCCATATTGTCTGTAATCGACAAAATTGTCGAAAAAATTGTCGTTGGTCAGGTTAGTTGTTTTTTAGAACGGCATAATGTACTATCAGATACACAGCATGGTTTCCGCAAGGGGCGCAGCACGGTCTCGGCTTTAATAGGGTTCACGGATTTTGTAAACGATTGTCTAGACTCAGGTAAACAGGTAATTGCCCTTTTTATAGATTATAAGAAAGCATTCGATACACTGGATCACGACATTTTATTGCAGGCGATGGATGAATGTGGAATACGCGGTCCCACGAATGAATGGTTTAAAGCCTTTCTGACAGGAAGAAAGATAAGCACAAGTATCGCGGGGTTCACGGGGGAGGAGGCGAACGTGGACCTCGGGGTGCCGACCGGCTCCGTGTATGGTCCTGTGGGATATATAATGCACGTGAACAGTGTATCGAATGTTGTTAAACACTGTAGAGTATTTATGTATGCGGATGATATGTTATGGATGGTTTATGCGTCAAAAGACATAAAAGAAATGCAAACATGCGTGCAACAAGATTTTGAGAGTATCACAAAATGGGCACATGATAACGGTATCATCCTGAACTTCGCAAAAACTAGATGCATGCACATACATTCTCCATACAACCAACAAGCAAAAACGGTTCAACAGGAAAACTTAGACATAGTAGGACACACGTATGACTGCTTACATGTAAACAAAATTAACTGTAAATGTACGAAATTAGAGTATGTTGAGACTTTTAAGTATTTAGGCCTAATTATTGATAAGAAATTTAACTGGAAACCGCATGTAAGTGATGTCTGTAATAAGTTAAGATGTGTGCTGGGGAAGTTCTACCAACTCAATGCAGTGTTAAATAGGAAAACACTGCGAGTCGTGTATTTATGCGCTTGCTGACTCACTACTTAGTTATGGACTTATTGTGTATGGGCGAACGTTCGCTACTTATATTAAAGATGTAAAAAATATACAGATAAGACTGATAAAGTTCCTCGTAAGTAAAAATGTTAAAAACAAGTGTAATAGAGAATGTGAAAAGTTATTTCCGTTATGTAAAATTCTACCCGTTGATAAAAAAGTTAAATATCTGATAGGTTTAGAGTATTTTTATCGTGATGAGCACAAAGTAGCTAAGAATAATAGGATTAAGACTAGAAGTGTTACACAGGGAAAACTAATTCAGCCAAGTGTACAAAACTATTATGGTAAAAGTACCTCTAAATATTTAGTACCAAATATTTTTAATAAGATTAAGTTACTTAGACAAGACAGTAAAATAAGTAAAACAGTGTTAAAATCAAAACTAAAGGACTTCCTTCTCGACGATAAACCAGTCACCGTAAACACGGTAACGCGCGCTATCGTCGAAGTACCCGCATTGTAAATACGATACGTATGCAGATTGTACTAATAACCGTTTCATTGTATTTGTACCTGTAGTATATAGACATTTATAGATAATAAATGTACCCTCGATCCGCCAGCTATCGGTCATTACATTGACAGACGTCACCGGTGGCGGACGCACTGCAGGTTTACTGAAAGCCCGATTAATGTGTTTATTGAAGTATCCCAATAGGAAACCCTAGTGAACACTACAATGGCGACGAGTATAAAGCAACGGAATAAAAGCGTGAGTTAAATTTGACTTAAAAATCATTGACGTAATTACCGACGTCGTTGACAGTATTTTCTTGGAAAATAAAAAGGGACGACAAGGGCATTGGAAAAGTAGATGCGGTTTCTTTGGGGTGATAAGACTATTAACACAAGTTTTCGGTTGCTAAATGTAGGATTATTTTATTTTGGGTAGTGTATATTAGTCACGGAATTCGTGCTGAGGCCTACCCGCCACATGAGGCTGAGGCCTACCCTCAAAGCACCACCTTGTGGAAAGTTAAATAAATAGGAACACAGGCGAAGTGTATTATTTTGAATATTAATTTGTAGTTGTGCACTCGAGGAATATAAATATTTAGCAGTTTAGCGTAATTCTCGAATTGGTCGTGTTACTAATCTTCGACTGCGCAGTGGCGCAGTGGATGACGAATCACAATATAATAATTATGAACAGATTGGGAAAACGATTGGACTGCTAGGCGTCTATTTAATTTATACGACTGTTAATTTGTGCGTGCGTACTTAATTGAATACGCTACTTAATACTATCCTATGGAGTGGGCTTGATTGTTCTGAATTCCAAAATATATTGACGGGTTAAATATTAAAGTGTGATAAGCTTACTTGTCTTACGTTGAAAATGTTTTTTGGAATAATTATCCAGAGTATCTTGTATAGCTGATAAACCGTATGAACATCCAGCTCAAGGGTCAGTATTAGTACACATGACACACATAGGTGCATATGTCACATGTAATCAATTTGGTATAACAAAATCAGTAATTACATACCAGCAGATATTTTTATAGAATTACAGACCAGCGTCTTGTAAGGTATAGAACAACGAAATATAAAGAAGCAAGAGAGCCTTACGTCTGTGGGAATTTCGTTGTAATTATAAGCTATTTGCGAGTGTTGACTGTTGAGCGGTCATTATCATTATATACCAAGACGGATTAAAAGCGATATGGAAGACTTTTATTTGGAAAATCATTTTGAGTTAAATTATAAATGTATTTGTTCAGTAACACCGTAATCCAGTATACAAACAGTTTAGTATCTCTTAAGTATTTAATACTTGTGCTAAGAGGCAGCACTCTTCTACATGGTAAAGTTATTTGTATTATTGAGGAGTTTATTACTTTTAATTAAAATGTTACTGACTTAGTATACAGTGGAAGTCAATATGATAGGCTATGACTGGATTGTTATAGAAAATAGGTGTATCTATAAGGAAGGTCAATATGATAGACCAAGTTGAATTTAAAAGTGATATGGAAGACTTTTAAGTTGAAGGTCAATATGATAGGCTATGACTGTATGGTTACGGAAAACGGAAGGCTTTATGAGAGGTCAATTTGATAGACCATGCTGGATTGCCAATATGATAGGCAAAGGCCGTATGAGAGGTCAATTTGATAGACCATGCTGGATTGCCAATATGATAGGCTAAGGCCGTATGAGAGGTCAATTTGATAGACCATGCTGGATTGCCAATATGATAGGTAAAGGCCGTATGAGAGGTCAATTTGATAGACCATGCTGGATTGCCAATATGATAGGCTAAGGCCGTATGAGAGGTCAATTTGATAGACCATGCTGGATTGCCAATATGATAGGCTAAGGCCGTTTGAGAGGTCAATTTGATAGACCATGCTGGATTGCCAATATGATAGGCTAAGACTGTATGAGAAGTCAATTTGATAGACCACGCTGAATTGCCAATATGATAGGCTAAGAGGATTGTTAAAGTAAGCGAAATGCATTTTGAAACGTCTATTTAATAGACCACGGGAACCAAAGTATTCGTAAGAAAGATATCGTAAGGCTTAAAGGCGAAGCAAATATAATTGCATGGAAGGTAAATTTGATACACCATAGAAATATTATAAGCGGTATGTAAAGTGCCGCGTTCGTGCTGGAAGCTCAATTTGAAATACAATATTATTAAATTTGATTACTATATGTATTAAAGCTTCCTTTTAATTGGGAAATATTAAAAGTAGTTACTTTAAATTCGAATTTGTAATGAACCTGAATCTAAGGTCTCAAAGCGTTCATAAACTGGGGAGTATGTGCTTTTGAGACTTCTATTAAAATCTGAATATGGGTGGCTTCGACGCGTCGATTAAATTGAAATATGATGTGCTTTAAATCTTTCATTCAATTGAAAACGGCTGTTTTTTTAAGACTTTCATTAAATTGGACTATCTGAGGTTTCAGAGGGTCCGTAACATGGGAATATGACTTGGTTTTGACTCCCATTCAATTGGGATACTAGAGATCTGAAAGCCTTCAGTGAATTGGAATTAATTGACAACCTTTATTGAATTGAAAATAGTTTGGTACTTCAAATGAATGCCTGGATAAAACTGTAATTGTTCGAAAACATTTTTAAATTGACAAAAGTTTGGCATTTAAAATGAATGCCTATATTAGGTTGGGATTGTTTAACAACCTACATTATTAATTATAAAAAAACGGTATAAACTCACGTAAAAATTGTCAGGAACGGCCCGACATGTTTCGAACTCATTTGGAGCTCTTCATCAGGGGTAGCTATCCGTGCTGCTACGCGACTCGCGACCCACTGCACTTTTAATCGCTCTTCTTGCCGCCCTCTGCGCACGCGCAGATAGCGCGGCGCGGGGAGGGCAGGGCTCTTGCGCTGTCACCACTGGACTGTCTGTCACTGCATTTTCACTATTACCCACTGATACCACGCACACTTGACTTATTGTATCAACGACATTGTCTGAACGCGAGATGTTTTTTAACGCCGGAATCACAGGTTTCCATGCTGGAGGTAGAGCCCAACCACCGTCTCGGTTGAAATTCGGGCGCCGTCCAATTTCGATAGCTTCACGTATCTTCCGTTGTACACAGCGTTTCTCACGAACCAACAACCGTGCCTTATCGAAACGTACGAAATGGGACGCACCGGCCTTGACAACATGCTCCGCAACAGCGGAGTCTCTCGTATCCATTTTTCTGACACTGCGTATATGTTTAGACAATCTTGTCGAAACATTACGTCCCGTCTCTCCTATGTATGCCTTGCCACACTCACACGGTATTTCATACACCCCAGGGGTTCCAAATGGATCTCTATCTTTAGGAGACCGTAGCAACTGCCTCATCTTAGTCAAAGGACGGAACCAGGCTGTAATGCTATATCTACGGCGTAAAATGTGTCCGATGGTATCCGTCACACCTTTGATATAAGGTAAGTACGCAGGCGCTCTCTCTACAGTCTGCGGGCGTTGTGCTGTACTGGGGCTCGCTACACGCTGACACTGTCTCCACTTATAGCCATTTTTCTCCAATACCTGTCGCACATGCGCTAACTCCCCATTTACGTATTGAGGATCACATAAACGGAGAGCCCTATTAATAAGCGCCCTCGGGACTGATGACAGGTGGGCCGGGTGGTGATGAGAATCAGCTTGTAGGTATCGGTCGGTAAAGATGTCTCACGATAGTTTTAATAACCTACATTATATTGACAAAAGTTAGTATTTTGAATAAGAGCTTACATTAAGTTCGAATTGTTTGAAAACATTAATTAAATTGACATTAGTCCGGTATTTCAAACGAATGCCTAACCTATTAGGTTGGAATTGTTTAACAACCTCCATTATAATGACAATAGTTTAGTATTTAGAATAAGAGCTTCCATTGAGTTCGAATCGTTGGAAACATTAATTAAATTGACAATAGTCCGGTATTTCAAACGAATGCCTCCATTAAATGGAAATTGTTTATCAACCTTCAATTGAGAATGATCTGGTATTACAGATGGAAGCCGGAATTAAATTGGAATTAGTATATCACTGTAATTTAAAACCTCGATCCAATTAGAAATGTTGCGGTTTCAAGATCTCAATTCAATTGGATCTTATAGTTGCAATTTAGATTAGGAATTCAATTAAGTGCCTTCATTAAATAGGAATCGTTTGAAAACATTAATTAAATTGTCAATAGTCCTGTATTTCAAATGAATGGCTCCATTAAACTGGAATTGGTTATCAACCTTACATTGAGAATGGTCTGGTATTCTAAATGAATGCCGCAATAAAATTGGATTTTGATTATCTGTGATTTAAAATCTAGATCCTATACGAAAAGACGCGATTTCAACATCTCAATTCAATTGGACTTTAGTTGCAATTTGGAAAATTTGGATTCTCATATTCTTTTGAATGGTATATCGGAATTTTAGATGACAAATTATAATGATGGCCTTAGTGAGAATATTGAACGAGAGTACATGATGACGTATTAAGCAAGTTAGCTACTTTCAGTTTCAGTTTCATTTTAAATAATTGAAGATAAATAATAATGAAGATAATAATTGATGGTAAAAGGGGGAAAAGAGCAAGCACTAGTTCTTAAGCGCTTGACAAGATGGTTGTTGTGAAATAATTATCCAGATAAGGCTACATGTCGCAATTCTTAAAAATTCTGGTATCAAGTGTATAGACCTTTGTTTTAATAATTCATTTATTTTTCAAATAAGTTACACGATATTACAGTAATTAACCCTACATGCTTTGGAACTACAAAACTACATGCAGACCAAACTTAAAACTAGTTAGATTTAATTTAATAAGCGCCTTAATGGCTTAAGCGACATAACAGCGTGGCTCCGTTGCGTTGTTTGACCCGCAGCTCTGGCATAACTGTCACATGCGACTATTTCTCGCGCGAGATATTTGCCTGTCTCTTGCTGTGCAGTAATGTGAAGGAGTGACGGCTAACGCTAAGTCGCGAGGCATAGTTGTGCTGGACAGGCTGGCAGGATTAGGCAGGTAGTAGCAGCCTGTAGCTGCTGGGACACGCGTAGCTCTAACGAGCTGAATTGCACGTAGTGACAGGTCTGAAGTGGTACACCTTCATGTCCTCTCGTTGCGGTGTCTGTGCCACTTAGTGTTGTGGGGCACCATGCGCGTCTTGCTCTTCCTTTCCACCAGTGTGACTCCCTCCCTATCCACATTGGTGTGGGAGAACTTTTCCTTATCGCGAACGCGTACGGGGACCGGTTAGCCGCGACCGCGACAGACTGATTGGCGACTACAGCATATTGCACGCTGTCGCGACTTCGAAACGGTATCCTTTGTGTATCCTCGATGTATCCTCTAAAGCGTTGTGTCAAACAAGATTCAGGGCAAGTTTATATTGCAGAACTAGTTCTAATGGGTTGTGTGAAACGAATTAAATTTTAAATTTGCTTTGATTTCAGAATATTGTTTTCAAGTATCAGGAATGTTGTTTCAAGTCACTAATGTCGAGAACTATCACTGGCTTAGAAGTGAATATACTTACGGCATTTTACGATAAGGAAAGTAAGCTCGGAAAAAATCTTCATTAAAATCTTTGAACTAATTTATATATTTTGCTGACAGGCTTGATAGAATTATATTAAAAATGCAATCTGTGAGTTTTATTGCGGCGCTTCTTTATCACGCAAGCCTTGTTTAGAAGCGCCGGTAGATATTATAAACTTTCAAATATAAATAAATAGCTTTCTAGCTACCGCATGAGTAAATACTTAATAAATATCTTAGAAACATTTAGTAGGTATGAGATGGTAAAAAAATATAAATTTACTGAATAGTTAATAAAAATTGGAAATAAATAATAAAATAGAAACGAACTGAAATAAAGATAAAAAATTAAAGCAAAAAAAAAAGTTATCAACGGGATATGGAGGGCGGCATAGAAGTTTCCATGGGATAAAGGAAAAAAGTGGGTATGATTAAAATAAATAAGTAGAAGACCAAATTGTTATACCTACAAAGAGGATTATAAAATCATAATACAAAACAGCTCGGGTTCTTAACGAGACGTCGTAATCGACATAGTGTAAAGAGCGTTGTGTTGTTGGTCTTCGAGATCTTTGAGCGAGCATTTCGTGTGTTGGTGTTTGTCATAGCTGTCTGGTGTAGGGCGCCTGGAAGTGGACCCTAAACAGAATTAGTTGACACTTGGGCGGGACAGTGAGTAAGTCTACTAAAGGCTTGTAATACTTGTAACTACCTAATTCCAAGCAATTTCTAATTGGTAAAAAGGGAGAGATGTAGTATATAGACATTTATAGATAATAAATGTACCCTCGATCCGCCAGCTATCGGTCATTACATTGACAGACGTCACCGGTGGCGGACGCACTGCAGGTTTACTGAAAGCCCGATTAATGTGTTTATTGAAGTATCCCAATAGGGAACCCTAGTGAACACTACAGTACCTATTATTAACATAATTTAATTTAGGCATACTAAGTTGTTATTATATTTATTAAAACTGAGCGCCTCTCGCCATTAAACGTCACAGTTTGGCGAGTAATATTACATTGTTAAATGTTATTGTTTAAAGTTAAATAAATAAAAAAAAATAAAAAAATATATATATATTTGCCGCTGTCCATGAAGCGACTGACAATTTTTAGTTCAGCCATACATAATCTATGGGGACACAGCGATGATGTAATTTATTATGAAAACATAATATTTCACCACTACCATAATCTCAGAAAGCCTAATATTATGACTAGTAACAAAATTAGACGATACGAATTTTATTTTCTAGCTTTTTTTCTTCAGTTATATCAATTAAGATATCCTGCAAATGTTGTCGAAGAAAAACCCTATTATCAATGGAAAAAACAAGTTTTACGAGCTGTGGATTTTTTATGGATTGATATGTTTATATTTTCTGGCATTATGTAATAAATTTCCAAAATAGTCTCTTTGTATATTCAGTGAATGAAATAAATTATGACGGCAAATAGGGTAAGTGCTCCAGTGAATGAACACTTAAGGAAATTATCAACTTTAAATTTTTTTTTTTGGCAGATTGCAATAATTAAATTTAATTATTACTGTTCCTATAGCGTTAACAACTATTCTAGTTTTCTAGTATCATTTTTATTTCACAGTAGTGCTGCACAGTCTTAAATTATAGCAAGCTGTAGGGGATAAAATGGAAAATCACCAGTGAATGAACACAAAGTTCTAGTAAATGAACAAATGAAACCAATGAATGAACTACCCTTAAAGTCATGCTTTATTTTGGTAAAAAAAATACCAAATGTTAAAAAACTATTTCGTAAAGGTATTAGGTACATCAAATGAAATCAATAAACTACTTTTCTAAAACAAGAAAAATACAAAAATAAATATCGTAGTTCATTCACTGGTCTTTGAAAACCAATTAATGAACTAGCTGTCATTGCGGTAGTCCATTCACTGGTTTTTGAAAACCAATTAATGAACTAACTGTCATTGCGGTAGTTCAGTGAATAAACTGTTAAAATTGAATATTTAAAGTTTTGTTCGAACACTGGCTGTTTGTCAGATAATACATTTCTATCAAAATCATAGAAAACCAAATCTTATAACTACTAACAAAACGTCAGATATTGGAAAAACAATAAATCACGCGATTCCAGTGAATGAACCCCCCGGTTCGTTCATTGGATTTTAGCCATTTTGGTTTCTAGTTATAGAACACTGGATTAAAAGCCACTTTTTGAAAATAAATCACATTAACCTACACATTAATAGTACTAACAATACCTTAGGGCTTAAAAAAACACGCACTGTACATGGCAGATGCACAGGATACACGTAGTGACACATTAAACACAACATAGCTTACCTTAATCCTTATTACACCTCCATATAAAAAAAAAACAGCAGCCGCATGCCCACTTTACACCGTCACCATTTTGACACTGATGCGTATGAGTTGAAGTAACTGCTACTAGAACTTGTCAAATAATGTTGCTAACCGAAAAAAAATATCACGTGTGGTAGAAAGGTACAGAAATCTTATTTTACGAAAAAAACATGCATTTTGTTCGTTCACTGGATTTGTTCATTCACTGGAGCACTTACTATTGCCACTAACCACTAAAGAGTTATTGTTGCCTTCATCGTTTGAACTGAACCCTCCGTAGGCGAGACCGACGTTCACTTGCCCGATGTTTTACCGTCTTTAAGGAAACGCAAGTTTCACCTTTTTGGGAATAGTTAGCGAGCTTAGGAGCGCTAAATAAAATCCCGCGAAAGGCAAGCATAGCGCAAACAAAGTTTAATGCGAACGCGAAACTTCCATCCTTGTCGACTGCGCGCCCCCGGGACCCCGTAAAAGCTGAGTGCAGTGTCACCGTGGCGACACAAGTTGTTTAGCCAGTACTTTGACTAGAACGATTAGAAATTTGTGAAATAATATCGTAATTTTACCATTGATACAAAGAACAAAGAAAATTTTAAACCGGTTTCTTCCGCTAGGTTACGCATTTCTTTCTTCTGCTTTCTTAAGGAAAGGAGGAGAAGGAGACTACAGACGTATTATAATTATTTTTCCGAACACTTTAGTCCTGTTTTGCTATAATAATGTGTGAAAATCGTGAGTTTAAATCAATATACTATTTTCTCAAACATGCAATGAAATATTGTCTTTACGTTCCTTATAATAGGCTCGGAAGTATCGCTTTTTGGGCGCAACAACTCGAGAGGACTGTAAAGGGATTTCATACTGCTTTTCAGGGCTAGGCCTGCAAAGTAACTTTTTTTTTTGTTTCAACAACAAGGTCATTCACACAGCTGGCTGGTTTGACAAAAAACAGGTTTTGTTTTTAAAGGTTGGTTGTTAGACTAAAATGTCCTATTTGTCAATTAATAAAATGTTGTTCTTTGAAGTATATTTTTTTATTTCATTGTATGTTTGAGAAAATCACTATACATGCCTCGTCGTGAAAACGGATTCCCGGCCTCGTATCACTATCCGGCAGTAGGTATATACCTACTTGGCCGGAAATCCTCATTTTCCCGGCCTCTGATGTAATGTACTATTGTTTTTATTGAACAAAGATACGCAACCTTTTGGAAGAGACCAGGAATCGAATCCGGTACCTCTGGATTACCGGTCCAATGTGTCAGCAACTCCACCAGTCTAACGCCAGAATACCTGTCGATTATTTTCTTAAGTTGTGTGTGTTGTTGATCTTTGCATTGTTTTCTTGAAAGGTTTTTCATCTTAGCGATCTCTTATGTGAACACGTTACTATTTGAATTTTACCGTACTCCGGGTTCGATTCCCGCCATGTTACACATTTAAATATTTCTTTGTGCTAAGATCTTTGTATAAATTATAGAAATATTAAAATGAAGATACCTAGTCCCTCGCTGGATGTATCGCTTGGAATTCTTAGCTTCAATATTGGCTGAAATCTCGTCACTTGTTCCAAAAAGCGGTATGTATTGGAAATATGATCCTGCTGAAAAAGGGCTTAATGGGTTTGGCTCATCAAAGACAAATAATTTATTTGTAATCTACTAAGCTGGATAATTCTATATTTTATTAAAGGTGTCAGTGCATAGGTATAAAACAACCTTAAAAATCTACGACGCCGCGCCGTTTCACGGTGGCGGCGCCGTGCCGTGGTGATGTGGCCAGGCGAAATGTATTTGAGTTACACGAAGCTTAGAGATAGTCTTTAATTAATTAAGATAAGCCTTCATCCAGCCGATGCACGGACCTCTGGGTTATGGGCCCTGCAGACAGCGCCACTCTGCCACAGCGCTGCTTGAGAGTTGGTGCGTATTAGACACGACACGATACCAAGTAAAGAACTGTAGATTATGCTTGTGTATGTACGGTTAAAAAAGCTGAAGGTACTTGTTTGAACTGGCTACACGTCCTGTAGTATGTACAATGAGCTGCAGAATTGCATGGCCCATGAATTGCATGGCATGAATTCATTCATAAATGGACCATGCATTTCTGCAGCCCATAGTACATAGGTTGAAAAAATCGTAATATACGTGATTTTAACGATTTGCGCCCAATAAGTATAAAACTATAATTAAAACATTATTTATATTTGAAGTCCAAGTACTTGACACTACTTATATTGTGACCTACTCGTATAAAGGCAAACGCATTATCCGTTCCTGAATTACCACAAGAAATAGCAATTTTTACTAGCATTGTCTGAAGTTTCGCCATTCTTTAACTAAGCACCTTGAAAAGCATTTAAGCACATAACTGAATACACTGCTGGCTGGTTAAGAGAGCTGAAAGGTCACGGCAGAGATAACGGCGTGCTATATTGTCGTTCTGATAGTATATAGTACCAGACATAAAAAATATAGTACAAATACCATAATAGGCTAGTAGACCCATTTTTGAAATATTTATGAAATGGTTAATAATGATCTTACTACTTACTTTCTTAATAATGTTCTTTACTAGCTCTAAAAATAAAGTTTTGTATTTTTATGAAAGCTAGAAAGCTAAATTGTATTAATTGAAAATTAGAAATTTCATGATCAGTCAAAAACGCCGTCAGCCATTTTTGCCTTTTGCTAATCTGTGGCGTGACGTAAAATTCCCCATAAATGTTCGAAATTAGACCGTCGTTTAGTGCCGTCCCACTCACTCCAATATAATTTGACAGGAGATCGAGAGGGACGGCACTATTCGAAGTCGTCGGAGTTTTCTTTACGGGGCCGATGACGTCACTATCATAAATTTAAATGGCGGACAGCGTTTTAAAAATCATATTTAAAAAAAAAAAAACCAGCCTTTTACTTCTATGAATTGAAAAATATATAGTTAGGTTTCCTATGCTAAATACTATACGAAATAAACATTAGTTTAATACAATTTGACAAGCGTCAACTAGCCTATTATAGTACAACATCCGACCCTTCGATTCTCCATTCACATGAATGCCTTTCCCCACCTCGCGCGTCCCGCGCTCGCCCCCGCTCGCCTATCGACACGCACACATAGCTGCGAGTTTTGTTACTGCATACAAGTGTCGCTGTCGTTTCGTTTTACGTTAGTATATAATATTCTTTGGCTCGGTATCTTACCTTAAGATATCTTAAGGTATATTAGACTACGAGCATAATGGCATCAGAAATTTTGGTATGATTGTTGTGTGGGGGGCTCGATACGCTAAGATATCTGCCGCTATATTAATATATGCTATCGCTCAGTGTGTTACGGGCTTTATGCTGTGTGAAGAAGTCCCGTGTAGCCAAGTCCCGCAATTTCATCGCAAAAGTACCGTATATATCGTGCACTAACAATGCGCCTGACCGCAGAACATTCGCCGCAGAACCGACGATCGCCAAAATTTCTTACGGTCCTGACGATGGAACTACAACTTCGGATAGCAGATGTTCGAGGCACAGTTGACCAAGACTAAAATATCGTCCAGCAATGTATAGTCTGCCCGATCTCTAAATCAAATGAAGTCACTTTAGCACAAGTTACAAACAGCCGTCGGTCGGCTGGTCTGTAGGTCGTTTTTCATTTGTGCCAGTTTGACATAATTTGATATTAGAATTACGGATAGATTATAATTATAATAGTGTTTTTATTTAATAATTATAAAAACCGGTCAAGTGCGAGTCGGACTCGCGCACCGAGGATTCCGTACAAACACTTTCCATCCTTAAGTGGTTAAGTTAAGTTTGCACCTGGTATGTATAGCGCTCCATACAAATGAGGTGCAAAGTTAACGCAACCAATCCCGTTTGTTGTATGGGAGCCCCCCTTAAATATTTATTTTATTTTATTTTTAGTATCTTTTGTTATAGCGGCAATAGATATACATCATCTGTAAAAATTTCAACTGTCTAGCTATCACCGTTCTTGAGATACAGCCTGGTGACAGACAAACGGACGGACAGCGAAGTCTCAGTAATAGGGTCCCGTTTTTACCCTTTGTTGTCAGGAACATCAGGTATAGCCATTTGAGCGTGACGAAGTAACAAACATACACACTCACAAACTTTCGCCTTTATAATATTAATGTGATATCCATAGAGATATCTCACGATAGTTTTAACTATATCAGTGTTTTTATTTGTTGTGAATCCAACGCAACGGTGTGTCCTCCATGTTGCTTAGGACACAGTTTTCAGAACTGTAACGCCGAATGGAGTGTTTATCATCAAAGTTGCGCAGGACACCGGCGTTTTAGTGAAAGTGCTGTATTAAATTGTGATTCAAGCAAGCCGGGGGCTTCTGGGGCTTTATTTAAAAATATGACCTTATTAAAGCATTAGTAGGTGCCCGCAACTTCGTTCGCGTGTGGAAATAAGTCATACATAACCCCTTTTTTTCTGGAAACTATCCTAATATGGGATATTAGTCGTAACGACGATGTTTTTAAGCTACAGAAAAATCGGTTATGTATTGTAAGGAATGAGAGGTCCTCTAAAACATAACAGATTTTTCTCCAACTTGCTTGGAAATGTTTCCATTAATGTAGTAAACCTGGACCGCGAAATCGTTCATTATTATTATAAGGCGTTAATACAAATTAAAAAATATATAATATATTATTGGCCTTACCCGCGAAATCAATATTATTTAAATAAGACGATTAAGTAAAAAACACACCTTCCGTTTATGACGTCTCATACAAATGAGGGTACTCTTAATTTGGCCGGTTACTGCATTTTTACTTTAAAATTTTTCAAAGACTGATAATTCACCATACTGCCAATTGTCCACTAAATTTAAAAAATAAAAACTAGTATAAACTTTTTAATTGTTCTCTGCGTTTAGTTCTTCCACTGAACATTTTTCTGCTCTGCTACTGTCAATGTATTTTAAATGTCGACAAATTTCGAATAACGGGCAAACAATTTAAATAATAAAATCTTATTTGCGGTTAATTTATTTTCATGATACTTGGTTATTTATTAGAGATTTCTCACGAAAGTTTTAATTTGAAGAATATGATGGTATTTAATGAGTGAGTTGAAAAATAATCAGTGTACCAAACGTAAACAAATTAAAAATATAACAGAAATGATTGTGTCCAAATCAATATAAAAGTTCTTTTGAACTTATGATCTTCTTTGAATAATAAATATGGTATGGTTTCTAAAAAAAAAAGTGCGTTTAGAAGTTGTTGTTTTAACGAAAATTAATAATTATGTGCATATTTTTTATTATTGTGTTTTCATATAATTTTAATTCTTGTTCATATATTTTGTTTTAAATCAAACATATGATTCGGACCCGATTTTTTTGCATTTTCCTAAAAAGAATAAGTATACCAAATGAACATCATGGCACTGATATATTAAATTAAAAATGTAGATGGTGATTATTTCCAAGCATATTTGGAGAAAAGCACTATACAAGCCTCGGCGGGAATGTCAGTTCGCAGATTCGTAATTATTGAAGGACTCGGCTACGCCTCGTCCTTCAAATCATACTCATCCACGAACTGACTTTTCCCTGCCTCGGCAGTAATGTACTATTTCTGTAGCAGTAGGTTACTTCGACCTAAAAATATTCAAGCATTTGAAAATCCATTTCCCATTATAGCCCAAAAGGGGGTTTTACAACGCATGCCATATTGCGAATTTTTGGTTTGTAACTGACGTTGAAAGTCGGTGATTATCACAATACAGCAACTTTTGTTTTTTGAACTGACAATGAGCCGCATGTAAACAAGAGGAAACATGGCTAAATATTTCGCAATTTTCAAGTATTTTTTTCATAATAAAGCCAAAACTATCCACAGTGATGAAACTTTTTTTTTCAGTACCTAGGATTCAGTATTTATTTCGCAAGAAGAACGAAGGATTGAGCAGCATTCCGGAAAACGATGTTTTGAATTTGGTTATTAATGATAAATCCTTGATAAATCGCTAATGACGTTTAATAACGCAAATATATGACGTATTCACATTATTGCCATATGAAAGCTGTTTGTAGCGCCACTATCCCGCCAATGGGGCCGACCGACACTTGTTCGGCTGTACACACGACGAAGATCAAATTGGCAGACCAAAATAAATGCTGGCTTAAAAAATTATAACGAATTTTAAATATAAGTCAAGAAGAACCCAGATTGTCAAAGTGCTCAACTTATTTGGACTGATAACGAGGATTAGAATTTCCCGAGTTTGTGTTTTCTCTTTAATTTGACTTTTTAATTACTAAAGAGCTTTTCTGTCTACTTAATCCGCTTATCAGATTGTCCAAATTAAAATTCCGAAGCGTCCTACTTTGTTTTATCGTCTCATTTTGCTTAATGCCCTGTTGGCTATTTAATGGCGAATTATCAGTATTTATGGACTCCATTTTATTAGACTAATATATTTTTGCGCTTGCCATTAAAATAAATATACGACCGCAAAGGAAACCATAAATAACAGTACTATTTGGTTGTTCTGTTGCTAAAAATCTGAAACCGTATTTTGTTCATGTTAACCTTGTGCTTTGTCTAGGGGACACGATTCTTGGAAGTACGTAATATCTTCAAATAAACGGAATAAACGTATTGTATGATTTTGTTGGCTCTATTTTGTACCTTATCTGTCCTTGACCTAGCGAAGTGTCTCTTTGAATCAATCTTTGTCAAGCCCTAATAATACCAAGAACGATAGCACTGTGCTTATGACTTCCTTAAAATGAGCCTGGTAAAAAATTTCGAGGGCAGCTATCCGTTCTGCTACGCGGCAGTGGGCCGGCGAGTCGCGTAGCAGCACGGATAGCTGGCCCTGACAATTTTTACGTGAGTTTATACCGTTCTTACAGTTATTAATATTATACGTAGGTATTCAAATCTTCAAGTCACTGAGTTCATTTTAAGGCAGTCCAGCACAGTGCTATCCTTCTTGATATTATTAGAGCTTAACAACCTTAATTCTCATGATAACATAAGACATTCTCTAAAATAGACTGCCTCGGACGTAAGTGCCTAGTCTGGACAGTTGTCAAGTCGACTAGGAACCAATTTCCTCTGCTCACAGAAGTCGGAACAGACTTATCACTGTAAAATCATTTTAGCTGAAGCAAGACGGGACATTTTATACTGAAACGTATATAATAGTTAAGGCATGGTCCAAATATACACGGTATACATCGTGTATATTTGGACCACGAGAATAGGAGTAGTAATATTCTTTATTGAGCGCCACATGAAAAAAATACGACACAGAAATAAAATAACAAACAAAAAAAATACGACACAGAAATAAAGTAACAAACAAACAAGGCCGTATCACACTTGCGATTTCTGAGCGAATTTTGTATGAAGGCGATCACGCAGCGAGTTCGCTGCGACTGTTTGTATGGAAAATACGCTCGCAACTCGCAATATGATAAGGCTCTAAAGAGCGGTCTCCTCTAGGCAACCTTTAAGCAGCAAAAAACGTCGAAGGATACATTTGAAAAGATACTGCAAGTATAATTTTTAATAGAAGTTCTATTTAACACATAAATCTGTTTAATCTAGTCTGTCAGTATA
The DNA here is from genome assembly GCA_947623375.1 of Apotomis capreana. Taxonomy (NCBI): domain Eukaryota; kingdom Metazoa; phylum Arthropoda; class Insecta; order Lepidoptera; family Tortricidae; genus Apotomis; species Apotomis capreana. Next base: position 38,984,781 of record OX392499.1, read on the forward strand.
TTTAATTATTTATAGTAAATAGGTAAATACAAATGATTTAGCTGTTAATTTTCGTTCTATTCAAATTCCGGCACCCCAGTTACTAGTTACCAACTGAAATACATATTACAAACGTACGTTAACACAATGTTGATTCCTACTGAGAGAATACGCGGTGAGCGTCTTGACTCTTGAGTACCTACATTATACATAAGACGGGAACCAAGAATACCAAGATGACATTTTACTTACTTAAGTCACAGTTTAGTAGCATATTATCATAACCAGCTTGTTTACTTGACAGATAAGCATGAAGGAGGTCATTTATGAACGATGTTAGGGAAAGAAAGAGTGTACCATGTATAAGTTCTATAAATAACCTAAATCACTAAGTACTTTGTATAAAACAAAGTCGCTTCCTACTGTCTGTCTGTCCCTATGTATGTTTAGATCTTTAAAACTACGCAATGGAATTTGAAGCGGTGGAAGGGGAAGGTGTATATGTATAATACATGCATAATTTATTAGCATTGCACCCGTGCGAAGCCGGGGCGGGTCGCTAGTTTAAAATATAAAACACCCCCGACAAACGTAGCTGGTCATCATGAGACCCTCATTCAATGACTAATGTAAGAAAATGTTACTAAAGCTGAACATAACTACAAAGTTTGGAATTCTTAGCTTCAATATTGGAGATATCTTGTCACTTGTTCCAATTAAAGTTGAATATCTTGGAAACTATTGATCCTTTTTCCACCAAACATAATTAGCTAAGAAATATCTTAACGGACAAGTAATTCGATTAAAAAAACCGTTTTGATTTCTGCGCAATTATTTATACAATTTGTGTAGTATAGGCGTCTGTTTTGGGCCCCACCACAAACGGACGCCTACACATAATTCTACAATAATTTGCGCAAGAACAAAACGGTCCGACACAGAACATTTCTTACTCATTCTGTTCCTAAGATTTCGGACAGATTGGTTAAGTTTTGGAATACTCAAATATCATAAGAGAATGTTAAAGAGATTTTTTAGGCCTCATTCAATAACAGATTCATTCTTAATTACTTCGGTCGATTAATCGTGAATTTTGAAGCCTCTTTAATCTTCGCCTTTTCCGTTTAAGTCTTTCCCGAAAAAACTAGACTTTAATGAACTTTTTTAGGATAAACCTCGAAGAATTTAATATCGGCGGGCCGTTGGCCTCCGCCCAGCCTGCGTTAGAACTGTAAACCTTTCAAATAGAGCGTTAATTCTTATAGAATTTAATTAAAATGCTGATATTGAGAACACTGAAATAGTATTAGTTCGATCTGCCTTCTAATTATCCATAATGAACTCCAGTTCATAATAATTGCAGTAATAAATAAATAAATAAATAAAAATAAAATACACAAAACATGAAAAAAAAGAAGAAGCATGTACAAAGGCTTCATCGAACTTGTCTAATGGATCTCTTCCAGTCAACCTTTGAGTAAATAAATGAGATAATATATGCTTGTCAAACTTGCATTGCAATAAAACAGTAACGAGGGGCACGGTAGCGCGCCGCCAAGTGCACGTATCTCGGAATAACGTCGTCCGCACTGGTCTCTGAGCCACCCGAACGTCGTCGCCAGCTTGTTGCCACTCACAAAGATACCGCGCTGGTGCAAGCCACAAGATATGAAATATAACTGGATTTAACAGAGGAATAGCTGTAACGGGAGGCACCGCCAAGTGTACACGTCTCTCGAAATAACGTATCTGCACTGGTGTCTGAGCCGTCCGAACGTCGTCGCCAGCTTGTTGCCACTTACAAAGACGCCTCTTTGGTGCAAGCCACAGGTATGCTTGAAGATCGTGTATTTCGTGAAAATATTTATAAGTTCAATAGAACTGAACAAACCGTTTCTTCAGGTTTATACTACTAATACTTTCCTCTTATTTCCTTCTACGCTATAGTAACTTTGGAGGTTGGTACTGAAAAAAGCTTGTTGTCACATAACTAAAGCGCAATGAAACAATCCAAACAATAACAAAAGTAACTCTGTGTGCCTGTGCGTCTGTTACCTCTTCAAGTCTTCAAGCTTAAACAGCTGAATCGATTTAGATGCTATTTGGTATGGAGATACATAGTTTGAATCACAAAATGACATAAGATTTTTTTACCATGGTAAACATCACTTAAAAGCGTGGAAAGGTCACTGGGTATTTTGTTCGGACATGTTATGACCCACGGCGTACACAAATGAAATGGTATAAGTAGGTAAGTAAATGTATCTGCTACTCAGTGGTATGAGTCGCATTCTTGTAAACCGTGGGAGAATTGAGAAAAAAAATAAAAAATATATCTTATCATTATAGCATTTTTGCAATGAATTAAGTTAGAACTATTGGAATTATTTCAAAAATACTTTGAATAGTGCTGTTATATTGCGTAGCTGTTGTTATATTGTTTAATATACTAGACTTTTGACTTTTATAGAGAATTGTGCATGAACCAACACCTTTGCACAATGCTGAAAGTAAAAACATTAATTAATAGTATCACTACATTGTACATATACTATTGAATAACTTTTTTCTGCCGGTTGATACATAAAAAAAATACATATTTAGAAAAGTGAATTAATTCTCTGTTTTAAAAAAGCTACTTTAGTCTCTGTGCGTGAAAGTTCGGAAAGCGGGTCAAAAACGCCCAATAACCTTTATTATGGAAGTTGGGTCACATGTGCAATATGTGCGTGCGGCTATTACGAGTATTTAGATGAACGAAAACGCTTGTAGAATCTTGTATAAAATATGTTTTAATTAACTCCTTCCGTTACTCTTATAATGTTGTACCACAGCTATAAGTAGTGAAGTGACCCGCGCAGAAACAGGGGAACGCTTTCCGGCTGATAACGATACTGCCGCACACACTCGCTGAAAAAACAACGGCTTTTGTCTATGATTGTCCGGGACGAGGCTTTATATATTATTTGCCGCGGCAAGATTGTGGAACTTAAAACCTGCCAAGAGCATGTCGGGGCATGCTCAGTTGTAAGATGCCGTAGCTCTCTGCAGGGCTAGCATATATAGACTCAGCGTCACCTGTCTTGCTCGCACGGTATTTAATGGAAAGTGACAGGCAGTATTTTGTCGCGCGATAAAGAGTTGCGTGTCACAGCTATCCTAGATGTACAGGACCGACATTTTACGTTAGGTCCTTAGAATAATTGCGCCTAGAACTTACTACCTTAGAAATTACGTCTTCATACAACAGATTTGCCAAAGATGAAGCCGCTTTTAGTTTTATGTGTGCGTGTCTATGATCTAATCATATAGATTTGTTGCTTGTGACAGATGCGCACAAGGACGAAACTTAGCCCGTGGCTAACCAAAACTGGCTTCACCTTACCGTCATCTAGGTTTCTATAGGCGTATTTATTTTAAGGCTAGGTTGTGGAGCGTTGAAAAGACCCATAACATTGTGTCATTAAGACGCTGAAATGTGCGTCGTGTAACATTGACATTTTACTAAATCGGCTTGATGCAATGATGATGATGATTATTTCAAATATATTTTAATGTAGTATTTCTTAAATTTTTCTTATAAGTTTAGTATCTTTCTCCTCGATTAAGGCACAAGATTGTTATTGTATTAGCTATGTACATCCTACCTTCCACAGCATACGTGAAAAGCGACCGACTCACCGCAAACACATTGACGAGTTACGGAGCGAGTTCCGGCGGAAGCGGCGTGTCATTTCCTGCCGCAACCTGCCACAACCTGTTGGTGCATATGCCTCAATATTGATGACAAATAGCGTCTACTTCCCAAAAGTATGTCAGAAACCGTGTCAATAACACACATATTAAAACTTGGGCAGTGAATGATCAAATCATATCTCCCTTATTTCAGAATAAGAACAAACGATTTATATGGGTATATTACTTAATTTATGTACTCATAGTTTTTTTGAAGTTTACATAAATATCTCGTTTGTAACGCAGTAGTTTGCCTATTTTCTTCGAATACCTATTCCTTCAATTGCTCAAAGGTCAACTTATCCCCTAATAGGGATAAGTTCGCCTATGTACTATGGGCTATACAAATGCATGGCCCATTTATGAATGGATTCATTCATAAATGGGCCATGCAATTCTGCAGCTCATTGTACATGTCTCATTTTGTTATGAATGTATTTATAACCAGTTGTTCTGTACAATAAAGTGTTTACATAAATACATAAAAAGCACAGTTAGAGTTCCCATTATGCTCCATGTTCGCGGAAAACCAGAAACCTCAACGCGCATTGACAACGCGGAAATAAACAAAACACTGGAAATCCATATCGTGGAAATTCTTTCAATTCCCACCTCCACGCGCATCAATCACAATTTGCGCGCGAGTGTCGTGTAACCGCCGAATGTTCATGGCTGGCGGGGGCAGCATAAGTCTTGAGATAGCAGCGGGATAGGGCTCCTCTTCATAGGTGGTTTTCCACCACCTAGGCCCTATCTGTGGCGCGGAGATAATCCCATTAGCGGGTTATACTCCCACGCAAAGTCCGACTCACGCGTTCCCTGAAGGTAATACGTATTGGTCGGCGCCGTCGATCAGCGCGACACTAAAACCAGCCGTAGTGAGGGCTAAACAACCCTGATATAGTTCAAGTCATGTCTAAAAAAATACCAGCGAGGGGAAGCGGGATGAAAGAGACCAGCTGTCTAATTTTACGTACTACCCGGCCAAGTTGAGTATGCGCCGGATATCTATGCTGTCACATACAGAGGAGACGCAAACTTAATGCGACTGGCTTGGCAAAGTTGCGATCTTCTAAGGACATCGCCACATCTCGCCATCTGTCACATCAAAAGTGATAGATGGCGATATAACGGAGATATCTCAATAATTTCGAATTGAGCACCAGACTTTAATTCGCCGCCCTCTCTAATCTAGACACCAATAACCTAAATTAAAAATGTAAAACACCCTGAACCCACTTAGCTGGTCATTAACTATGAGACGTTGAGACCCTTATATTTTGCTGTAGTACTTTTTTATACAAACGTTAATCTCTCATTAAGGCTCCGTATCCGTACAAAAATGCTGATTGTTTTAGAAATTTTTCTCTATGGATCAAACATGTTTCTTAACATATCATCAATGTTAGGTACTGCTTAGAACAGTGCCATTGCGATTTATTAGTATATATTTGAAATCTATAGTTTGAATTTTAATTGATAAATTTGTTTCAAGAACTACTCGAATTTGACAAAATTTCTTGTTAAGGTTCTCCAGCCAGTTCTCGTCATGTTTTGATGTTCAGACTTTAATGTCATGTTGCCGTTTAGGTCTCATCTGGGCGCGTTTTTCCCATGCGACCGTCTGTCCGAATACTGAATAGTAATCGCTTAATGCAGCAAATAAACGAGTTAAAATAAAACCGGCCAAGTGCGAGTTGACTCGCGCGACGAGGGTTCGCACAACTAAATGTTTTTAAACTTTGTTGTTTTCTGTATTGGTTGTTATAGCGGCAACAGAAATACATCATCTGTGATTATTTCAACTGTCTAGCTATCACGGTTCATGAGATCACGAACGGCAAAAAATCACGTTTGTGGCATGGGAGCCCCACTTAGGGTTACCATACGTCCGGATTTGTCCGGACATGTCCGGACTTTTTGACTCTTGTCCGGACTTTGTCCGGCCCTTTAATTTGTCCGGCTTTTTTCAAATAAGTTGGAATAATGAGAAAACCCCGGCCGCACCCCGCACCTACCCTTTCGGAAATCTCGCAATGCGAGCGTCTACCTACTACCATGCCTACCTATTTTGGTGACTAAAAAGTCCGGACTTTTTTCGATTCGTCCGGCTTTTTGCCAGGATTTTTCAAATTCCTAAATGGTAACCCTAGCCCCACTTGAATATTTATTTTATTCTTTTTTTAGTATTTTTTATTGTTATCGCGGTTCATGAGATACATCAGCCAGGTGACAAACGGACGGTCCTGTTTTTACCCTTTAGGTACGGAACCCTAAAAACAAGGAACCTAAATTTTACACGTTTATTTTCAGTAATTTCAAAGTAAGAACGTCACAGCCTCTCGTTTGCGGCAGCCCAAAACGCGATCTTTTAATTTGTCAACGTCACGTTTGTTGAGGATTCTTTCATGAAATATTTTTGTCACATTTGTTAAATGGAATAACAAAAAATCACGCGACCGGCCAATGTCGGTGTCGGGTGAATTGCGAGGTCAATGTGAATGATGATAAAATAAGTAGAAATACTACGTAATGTGCTTTATTCAAGAAACATTATTATTAATTTCATAATTACCTAACAGAAAACCGTATGTATAAAACCTTACTCTAAATAACCTATAGGGCATTTTAAAAAAACCGGCCAAGTGCGAGTCTGACTCGCGCACCGCGGCTTCCGTACAAACTTTCACTTATCCTATCTTAATTGGCCTGGTTGAGTTAAGTTTGCACCTGAATTTTATGGCGCCGGATACAAACGAGGTGCAAACTTAACGTAACCGAGTTCTCCAAATATATGATGTTTGAAAAGTACTATATTTTTCATGAGTTACTACAAATGTATAGTTTTCAGATTTTTATAAGTATTTGTAGTATGTGACGATATTACTTGCCAAATTTCGTAGTTCTAGGTCATCGGAAAAAACCCTATCATTTTGATTCCCTTGAGAGTGTCGAAATGTACGAATTTTGCGACATAAACGGCCGTATCTTTTTTTCACGTTAACGTAGAAGTTTGATTTTTTTACAGCTTCAAGGGACCGTAGACCTGAGTATATGTTGTTAATTTCAACTCGATTCCTCTACGCGGTCTTGTGATAAAGGGTCTTGACAGACAGACAGACGGACGGACAACAAAGTGATCCTATACGGGTTCCCTTTTTTCCGATTGAGTCCATGCCACAGCCAGACACACAGATACACATATTAAGAGGCCTTATTCCTTTAAAAAAAAATTATGACAAATCTATTGATAATTTCAACCAACTTTTTGAAGTGAATAATACTTTTCCCCGAGTTCTAGGTAGTAACATAGCTATTTCATGCTTTCATTGCGTGCAGTCGAAAATAAGTTGAAAAAACTAATTTTCCGCGTGAAGTTTGTCAATCTCGAGTAGTTTTTGAAACAAACAAAAATTATCAATGAAAAATACAAAATGTAGGTTTCAAATATACCAATACCAATAAATCCCAATATCCCTGTTCTAGGTAGTAACATCAATAATATGTTAAGAAACATGTTTGATTCTAGAAAAATGTCTAAAACAAACACCATTTTAAAAGGTATAAGGCCTCTAAAACTTATAAAACCGCTCTTTTTCGTCGGGAGTTAAAAAATAAATAAAGTATTATCCAATATGTCCATCGTCTAGCGGCTGAAAAGTGCAAGCCGTATTTGACATATCGATCGCCCGGCCATCTTTGAAAAGGGCTGCGTGTAATAATAGATGCGTCGGACCACCTGGCCACTACAAAAGGCCGGGAAATTAGAGTAAATTACTAGTTCAACGTGACCGATTTGCCACTTATCCTGAAGAAAGTATTATTTACCTCCTACTTGACACATGCTTTTAATATTCATACAAAGACAGCTCATTGACTGATATTAATGATTACCAATAATGGATGGCCTAGACTGAAGAAAATTTGAAAATATCTGAGGACACGACGGTAGACGAACAAACTACGGAACCCTAAAAAGAAGCGGGGCACTACTAGTACCTACCTTTTCTCGAACCATTTCGTCTCTTTTTCAATAGCTTCGTCGCAGTTAACACCAGAGCGCCCAAATTCACAGGTTAAGATGAAGTTAATTTAACTGAAAATGAAATGCACTAAATTTAATTGATTTAGCTTTTATGCAGTTGGTTTTATTGGTACCTAAAATACTTACGCCGATTTTCTGCCCGCCATTCAATTTGCTTGTCTGTACATCGGAATGTCCAGATTTTTGGCTGTTCTCGCTGACAGATCGCTTTTTCCAGACAATTGTCGTGAAATTTTGTGACCAAGTACGATAAATATTTAGAACTTTTGTCGGTTAAGTTTTTCGAAAATTTTCTAAATGGCTGAAGGCGAGTGTGAGAATGTAAGTAGTAATTATAATTAAATAAATTTTATTTCAGCCATTTTGAAACTGCTCACAGAGCCCTAGTTTTTAAGTACCTTTGCCACAGAATGAAGACACGACAGAAGCCGCACTCTATTGTTACTTGCAAAAGCAAAGGAATTAGCCTGCTAGTATTTGATTGCCTTTACCGAATCCTCTTCTCCAAGTACTAACTTAAATTCAGACATCCAAAAATAATATGCTTTTTTAAAAGTAAATTCATAATTTAATCCTAGATAAAATATGCGAATAGAGTATGTGTAATAAACGGTTTTCGTGTGAATCATCTGGAGTTACCGCGTGATATACGGGCGCGAGCGAATTTTAATGACAATTCCTAGAATTTATGCTCCTGTCGCAAAAACTAAATTGGATCTTACTAGTGCTGGAAACGGCTAACGTATGTGTTTAATCATACTAATTGGCAGGACTTTATTACTGCTATAAAAGTTTGTACGATCCCGTTATTTCGAAAAACATCACACACATTTCGCTGGATGGAAATAAATAATGTGAAATTAGCAATTTATTTTACAATTGCGTGGAAACTACGTCCATGTATATTAATAATTATTGTTACCGTCTTTTCCAGAGTTTAGTAAATATGACCACTTAAAGTTTACAAAATAACAATAAAAACGTACCTATACATTGTTTGATTTAATAAACAACGTACCACTTTTAAATATTTGACTTTTATTTATTTGTTTGTTTATTAAGTTAAACAGCATTACAGTCTTAAACTAATTCACTGTGAAACTAATTATTAAATAAAATTTTACTAAACACATTTTATACAAGGATTACACAACAATTCATACGTAAATGGGCCAATTAATATAATAAATTTTGAAAAACTCAATGGAAAACTTTGTAGGAGATTGAAATCTGGGAGAAAAAAAGAAATCAACAACTACATAAAGAAATGGTCCTAATAGCATAAGGTAACAAAAACATCATCATAAAACCCTAATAGATTCTTTTTTATCCACCATATCACACAACGTCAAGAACTTACATAAAAAGTAACATATAAGTTGTGAAACGTTCAATTAGTTTGAAACATCTCAACAATTTCTGAGAACGCAAATATGTATCCGATTAGAAAGTCTTGGTAGAAAATTAGTTAATTAGCAAGAAGCTCTCGCTAAGAATTTTTTTCAATATTTCAGTCAAAAACGAATGTCACTCATTCAATATCGAGTTCAAAATTCCGAACAAATTGCTTTTCGACGGATTATATTAGAAATAATATCAATGCTACGTTTTTGACGGCGGCAAAAAAAAAATCTATAACAAGAATCTCTACAAATGCCGTTTACGTATTTTAATGAGGATTTCCACCAAAATTCCTAGACTTTAGAGCATACTGCACAATAGTTACCGATGTTAGGCCATAATTTCCATGCCCTCGCACACAGCATTCTCCAGAGTCCATCTTAACTACAAAATTAGTTCTCCGCCATATTACCATAGACACAGTTACACTAAATGCGATTTTATGGCACATATTGCGAACCGGAATAACTCCGTAACTTGTATTTATGCAACTCGCTAGTTTTAATTAGTTTAAGGGTTATGTCGCTCTACACTTTAACCTGGTTAGGAGTTATGTTGCCTTGTTTTATACGCGTCAATTTGGAGCTGTTACAATGAGAACTTTGAATGGATTGTTATCTAGTTAATAGAAGGCGCAAATTTGTCCGCGTGGTTGTGTAAAAAAATATCTATTTATCTCGTATCCTTTGGGTGTCCAGTCGTACCTCTACCAAAATTGGCAAAACCTGTCCCGCCGTTTCGGCGTGACGAGCGGACAATAGTACATTACTGCAGACGCCGGAAAAGAAGGGCTAGTGATACGAAGCCGGCAAGCCCTTTTCACGGCTAAGGCAATTTATATTGCTTTTCTCAAACATATGCAATGAAATAAAAAATATACCTGCGGTCGGCCGTCTATACCTACTCACCTGGCAAGCCTTTCTTTGCCGGGATCTCCAGTAATGTACTATTTACCATCTCTGGTGTATCCGGCTTGTCCGGGGCAAACTCCGACATGACTAGATGTGGTACCTATGTTCATTGTTCATGTTCATATTCAACAGATGGCACCTCGCCCGCATAGCGCTGTTGTATACATTGTTCCTGAAAGAATGACCCCCTCCATCTTCTTTATTCTTTCTAGTCGTCTCACTCTGGTCAGAGTGGTCGTGGTGATGATGTGATGATGATGTATTTGTACACGGCTGATCTTCATCCTCGGTCCTCTGGACTTGGCGGCCTTCGTAATTTGCCTCCACTTTTCTCTATTAGCAGCATTTCGAGAACACTGAAATGCTGGGGTCTTTCGCTGTCTTTATCAGATCCATTCATCGGGCCCTCTAGAAAACTAGTTTCAAATACAATTATAGATTTTTTCAATTATTTGACACATTTTAAAATCTGCACATACTTACATATATACAAATGTAAACGATGAGAATATTTAGTGAGAGATAAGACATGCGTTCGTTTGCCCCACACCTTGATAATATACTTTATATACGAGCTTAGTTTACCCACAAACAAACGAACGATGTTTCCCCACAAAATGAAAGACGAAAATGCCAGGGGACTAATCGGGGGTGTATAATACATCTTGGTGCAAAATCGCCATGTTTTATTTTCTCTACACATGGACAAAGAATATTTGGAAGTCAGGAGGATAGAGATAAAATTGAATCGCTAACGGACATGCGGCGAATTTCGGTCGCAAGCGGCGCGGCGAGCGGTTGAGCGAAAGATTGGAGCGCGGCGGCCATACAAGTGAGAGAGACACACGTACTGCGCACCGCTGCCGCTCGCCCCTAATGGACATGCTACGGCTTTCGACAAGAGGCGCGGCAAGACACTATACTTAGATGGCATTTTTTAAATGGGTGTTTTAACTTTTCTTAAAGTTTGTACCTCGACAAATAAAGGAATTTCATTACACAGTATTATTGTCGAGCAAACCGAACCGGCAAGGTTTTTTTTTTTTATTTTTGACTGACATCTTGCCATCTTTGAGAAAATTAATTAAGGGCCCCGAAAAGAGGATGATACGGTGTGCTCCAATATTCCCATCCCAGGTAAAACAATGCCAACGAAACCTGCAAAACCCGTACGAATAAACTTAATAATGCTTCATACACATTTCGAAGCCAAGTGAATATTATAAAAATGTGCATTTCCGCACACACGGGGCCAGATATGAAAAATTCTTGTACTCTCACAAGAACAGAATAATGCAATTAGAGGCTTTTGTTTTAGCAGCGTAAACTCACGTGCTCAAATACTCGGGGAGTAGGTAGGTACTAGCGGAAATGCTTGGTCCTCCCAGTGTTTCAGTGTTACTCGCGGGCCCTAAGGAACCCGCCGCACTGAAGTTACCGGTATTATGTAATGTACAGTCGGAGAAACTATTCAAGACACTAAAACTTAAAAAAAAAAACATTTTTATTTCTGACTAGCTGCGCCGGGCGGTATGACCTGCTCATCGCACGGGAACACTATTTTTTCGGGATAAAAAGTAGCATTTATGGTAATCCAGGGTGTCAGCTACCTTCATATCAAAATTTATGAAAATTGGTCCAGCTGTTAGAGCGTGAAGAAGCAACGCATAATTATATACACATAAACACACTCACAAAGTTTCACCTTTATAATAATAGTGTGATTGAAGCAATAACGTCTGCTAGCGGTAACGGTAGATGGCGTTACGATGCTACCCTAAGGTATGCAAGAAGCAACTGGTTGAAAAATTCAATGGCTCACGCATCAGGTTCAGTAGTCCAAAAGGTATGACGCGTGTGTTGGCCCGGAAAGCCGTTGGAAACACGGTTCGAACTCCACCTGAACCATTTTTTTTTCGCTTCATTGTAAACATTAATATTTTCATTTCAAACTATTACCAACAACGCTGTCTATTGCGAAGAATGGGCAACTACGGAACCCTACACTGAGCGTGGCCCGACATGCTCTTGGCCTTTTTTTTATAATTTTCTAATTGACGTCGATTACTTGTTGTGAAAAAGTGATTAATGGAAATTATATTTTTAAAACTCAGGCAGCTTCGTAATTGCGTCCGACTGTACACACACTAGCTCACTACTCCGCGTTATGTGCGTCCCGCATAACACTCAGCGTATCCCGCGGTAACTGGCGGTTCCGTGAGTGCATTTTTGTTATACACTAAGGTAAACGCAGGTATCAACGACCCATCGAAAATCTGCAGGTAATACCGACCTATAAATTGAAAGTCAATTTTTACGCTTCCTGTACTATTCTAGCTATAGATAGCTGAAGCTACGCACACGTTGGTTCCTAGACCATCATTTACTTTTGCGTTAGTGTGTGTGAAAGTGCAAAAAAGAGACAAAATAACCCAGTTTGTGCGGAGACAGCGTGGGCGCAGTTCACGTCGTACTAGGCCTTAATCCATCAGGTAAGCACGTGACTTTTCCACTTTAAGCGATTTATTCGAATAAGTGAGTGCTATACTTTTTGTTGTGTTATTAAATATGTTCCGTTGAGTGTCAGTTCTGGATTTCATACCACATTTTATTGAAAAAAAAGCTATTTGAAACGATAAAACCTTAAAATAAAATAGGACGGTCTTAGCTTCATCAGTTTTAGTTGTGGCAGCTATCGCCGAGTCATGAGTCGTTAATGACCTCAGCATAGTGTTTCGGTTTTTTCTATATTGTGTTATTATATGACAATAACACAGGTAGTTCAATAGACTAATTGAAATTCAAACATCTGTTCTTTGGGAAAATGTATTAGCGACCTACGTATTGTTGTCTACTTTCTTTTTTATTACGCTTTTATTTTAACCAATATTGACATATTTTTGGAAGGTCGACTCATGCATCGTTACATTTATAAATATTTGTTTTTTGTTTAAAACTGTATGCATGGGTACATATTTCTTGTTATATTTATTCATTACGATCTGATTTATAGTCAGAAGGTGTAACTTAATAATAAATACCTACTTTTTATGAGTCGCTACTACATCATATGTTTGCACTTACAAATTTTATTACCGACCCATAAGTCGTTAATGGCCGCAGAATAGAGTTTTGTTTTTTTCTCTATTATGTCATTATATGACAATAACACAGGTACTTTAATAGCCCAATTTAAATAAAAACATCGGTTCTTTGTAAAAATATATTAGCGACATACGTATTGTTCTCTACTTTCTTTTTTATCACGTTGTTAATTGAACTAATAATGACATATTTTTGGAAGGTCGATTCTTGAATTGTTACATTAGAAATTATTGTTTTTTGTTTGAAACTGTGTGCATGGGTTCATATTTCATGTTATATTAATTAATTACAATCTGTTTTAAAGTCAGAAGGTGTAACTTAATAAAAAATACCTACTTTTTATGAGTCGCTGATAAATTATATGTTTGCACTAACAAATTGTATTAGCGATCCATAGGGGTCGGTAGTAGCAACAGTAAGAAGCTATTACCGATCGTATATAGATTATTGTATATCTCACCTACTTTGTGACCGGACACTTTCTTTGTTTTTTGTTTAAAACTGTATGCATGGGTACATATTTCTTGTTATATTTATTCATTACGATCTGATTTATAGTCAGAAGGTGTTACTTGATAATAAAACCTACTTTTTATGAGTCGCTAATACATCATATGTTTGCTCTTACAAATTTTATTACCGACCCATAAGTCGTTAATGGCCTCAGAATAGAGTTTTGTTTTTTTCTCTATTATGTCATTGTATGACAATAACACAGGAACTTTAATAGCCCAATTTAAATAAAAACATCGGTTCTTTGTAAAAATATATTAGCGACATACGTATTGTTCTCTACTTTCTTTTTTATCACGTTGTTAATTGAACTAATAATGACATATTTTTGGAAGGTCGATTCTTGAATTGTTACATTAGAAATTATTGTTTTTTGTTTGAAACTGTGTGCATGGGTTCATATTTCATGTTATATTAATTAATTACAATCTGTTTTAAAGTCAGAAGGTGTAACTTAATAAAAAATACCTACTTTCTATGAGTCGCTGATAAATTATATGTTTGCACTAACAAATTGTATTAGCGATCCATAGGGGTCGGTAGTAGCAACAGTAAGAAGCTATTACCGATCGTATATAGATTTGTACGATCGGTGATAGCTGCATAAAAATCGTTAATAGCTTCACAGGCATTTTTGTGAGTCGGTATTAGCAACAATCGACTTCGTCGTTATATAAATTATTTTATACAGTATAGACCTTTATTCAGTAGCCTTTAACATGGAAAATATAGAATTTACACATAATACAAACGTAAAAAAATAAAAACGTGAATCTGAGAGCAATCAGCATCCTTAAAAATGATGGTTCATTTTGAAATTGCCTTAAGGGGGTCGGTAATACCTGCGTTTACCTTAGTACCTGACTGAAGCGTGGAAGGTTCCGTAGCTTTTAAATAATAATAATACATTGATGGTTACGGGTGATATTTTTCAATTGCAATAGCCAAAATAAATAGTCCATCCAAACTCCATTTTCATAGCCCGGTGTTGTCTTTTTGATATCAAGCAATAGTCCTCCTGCTGGGACCTGTTGGATGTATCATCTTATTGATATGATCAGGAACAGTTCCCAGCAGGGCTACAGCCACAGCAAATTTCTCCAAGGGGCCTCTACGTGTTGGACCCATATCCCCACGCAAGCCTTCCAAAATACCTGGACGTATGGTATCAGCCTGAGACTCGAAATTGAGAAACAAATAATAATAATACCCTTTATTGCGCACCACAAAATAGAAAGAAGAAAACACAAAGAAATAAAATACATTAAAGTTGGTAACAACAGGCGGTCTTATCGCTAAAAGTGATGTCCAGACAACCTTAGGTTAGAGGCTAAGTACCTAGTTTAAATGTATGAAGCATGGAAATAAAACAGCATGTTTAAAATCCCGACAAGAGGGGTGTTTTAAGTTTAAAACGTGTATCTGTGAGTCTGTCTCTGGCATTGTAGCTCCCAAACGGATGATCCGATTTGAATGGGTTTCTTATTTTATTTGAAAGGCTTGTCCAAAATTACCACAGCTGTCAATTATTAGCGGACAATTATTTTTTTACCTACAAACGGCGCTGTACCTACGGCTAACATCGCCCTGTTAAGATTGTCCCTGATATAATGAAAAATTCTTAATAGAAAACAGATATTTAATACAATTGTATAATAGTATTAGATAATATAGAAGCAGCATTTGTTTTGATACTAATCAGGTTTCAAAGTTTTAGTCTAAATTTTCTATTTGGTTTTACGAAACGAATTTCGATTGCCAATCAGAAAAATAAAGTAATACTAATATCACCGGAGCGGAAGCACGCTTAAACATTTTTAATTTTCAATACTCTATTCAAGATAAAATTTTCCCATTTCAGACGGGAACCAACGAACACACATATAGACAGATCATATCCAAAACGGTCCCGCCTTTTCCTGAGTTACGGAACCCTAACTTGGTAATAGCATTGTGCAAAAATCCCTTACCTACCGTCTTACTCTTTCAAACTTGGCTAAGTAAAATGCTATTGCAATTGGAATGAAATTCATCCTCTAAGAGTGCTATTTTCGCCCCAATGACAAAATATGCATTAGGTACCGTAGGCGAAGGAGGTAATTTTCTGCGTATTTTTCTTACGCGTGAGAAAAAATTTTTTTTATGCAGATAAGAGTAAAAAGAAAATAATGGATCTTTGGTTAAAATATTTTGGTTATTTGAGACGAATGGTCGCGCTTTTGAAGATTATTAACCCCTGACAAAATGAGGGGTGATACAAGTTGGACATGTGTACTGTGTCTGTGTGTATGTCTGTGGCATTATGGCTCCCAAACGGATGGACGAATTTGAGTGGAGTTTTTTTATCGATAGACTTGTCCGTCGAAATGGTTCCTAGCTAAGTTTGGTGAAAATAGGACCAGTAGATACAAGATATTCAGTTTTAATTGGAACAAGTAACGAGATCTTAGCCTATATTGAAGCTGAGAATTCCAAATTTTGTTGTTATATTCAGTAAACTATTGATACCAAGATCAATGCTTAAAGATTTTTTTTAAAATGTGTTACCTGGTGGAAGAGACCGGGAATCGAACCCGGGACCTCTGGATGCCGGTTGTAGTTATTGTATCAATAGTTTAATATAATAATTGTGGTGTGTACCCACATTTAAAAAAAAACCGGCCAAGTGCGAGTCGGACTCGCGCACCGAGGGTTCCGTAGAAACACTTTCCATCCCTAAGTGGTTAAGTTAAGTTTGCACCTGGTATGTATAGCGCCCCATATAAATTAGGTGCAAAGTTAGGTATTAAAATATAAAAAAAAAACTACTTGCTAGATCTCGTTCAAAACAATTTTCGTTGGTAGTTCTTATAGTAATGTACATCATATGTTTTTTTTAGATTTTTATTTTCTTATTTTAGAATTTAGAGGGGGGGGGACCAACTTTTTTCCACTTTGGAAGCGTCTGTCACGCAAACTATTCGGTTTAGAAAAAATATATTTTAGAAACCTCGATATCATTTTTGAAGACCTATCCATACTCGTAGATACCCCACACGTATGTGTTTGATGAAAAAAAAAGTTGAGTTTCAGTTCTAAGTATGGGGAGCCCCCAATATTTATTATTATTTTTTTATTTTTGCATCAAAATCTTAATGCGGTTCACAGAATACATCTACCTACCAAGTTTCAACAGTATAGCTCTTATAGTTTCGGAAAAAAATGGCTGTGACATACGGACGGACAGACGGACAGACAGACAGACAGACAGACAGACATGACGAATCTATAAGGGTTCCGTTTTTTGCCATTTGGCTACGGAACCCTAAAAAATGAGACATTACATGTGTCATAAATTTATAGTTATGTTCAGTTTTAATAGTATTTCTTACATCGCTCATTGGATGAGGGTCTCATGATAACCAGCTACTTGCATCGAGGGTGTTTCAATTTTATTTAGGTTATTTTGTTGTGTAATTTGCAGCCGAAAGATGCAGTAGGTATGATATCCAAGAGCAATCTTAGTTCGTCTGTATACATATTTATTTTGATTTTGTGCCGCATTAAAATAACGTTTGCTACGACTTTCAGCAACTTGTTTGACTTTCAGCAAAGTTGAACACCTACCTCCACCAACTTGCTTTACATAATTGCTCATCTAACCAGCCGCAGAGATTAGTAACTCGCCGGCAGTCGATCGCAGCATCTGTTCGCTCGCAGTGCTGTTCTTAACCTGTTTCCACGGACCCCTAGATCATCAAGCACAAGTCCAAGATATATTTGACCTCTCGGATGAGTCTGATAAGGATATAAAGGTCCTATTTATGACGGATATTTTTTTTACTCATTGCAGCACAAATCAGTCTCGGAGGCGCGTAATAGTGAGGAAAATGCATGTCTATACTATTATAAAATTGTAGATTTCTGTTCAATATCAGTTTTCTATGGGGATGATTTGCGATGGGGAGGGGTTATGATTTCAGGAAAGATCTTAATAGCGTGATGCAGGATCGTCATTTGTTTTGTATGAGCGCAGCGCGCGGCGCTATGCCACTCTGGCGCCATCTGTTGGGCTTAATTTCCATTGTCCTCATCACGCCGAAACGGCAGGACGGAATTTAACCAATTTCGGTACAGAGATAGCTGGACACCCAAAGATGGTTATAGGACACTTTTTACCCGACTGCGATAGAAAAAGAAATACGCGTACGAAGTTGGAGGCACCTCCTAGTCTATATTTTTTATAGAACAAATTTTCTACAGAGTATAGTCACGCCACAAACCACAGACTATAACCACAAACCTACAAAATAGTACCTACTATTGATTTGTCTGTAAAATATAAAAATGTGTGTATCTCCGTACGATCTATGCAACGTATGGGCATAAAACTGAGGCATAATAAAAATATCGAAAACACGAATTTTTAGAGCAGAATAGAAATATTTATGGCTTCTGTTTAGGTGTATAAACAAGATGGAACCCACTTTTGTCATGCGATATTTTCGGGTATAAAATGGTAGGTGGAATGTTTGCGCTATTTTGTATGCAAAGTCCAAGTTGTTTAAGAAAATGTAAGGCGGGTTATGTCAAGTTCTACATAAATATTTAATAGTCACTACTTTTTAGTAATTTCTCAAGCTTTCAATTAGTTCATATTTTAGTAGATTAATAAATATAAATATCCCTAAGTACAGTCCGGTTGTATGTTTATGAAGTACTAACATTAGGCAGTGCAGTATATCTACCGGGGAATTTTAGTATAAAGAACCCCAAAAATCCGAGCTCGTCTAGCATGATTGTGACACGCGACTCTTTGACGTGCAACATAATCTATCTGTCACTTTCTTTTCAATACCGTGCGACCAAGACAGGTGACACTGAGTCGCGCGACAAGCGAAGTCGCGGCAAGCTATAGCCCCGCCGCTTTTCCTAACTGCCATAATAAAAAGAATACAGTGTGAACTGAAAGCTCGAGTACCCCATCGGCACAAACGTTATAGTTCGATTGCAATCAGAAATAAACACCCGGTCCAAACAGTCTACAAAGTACTCAACAATCTCGGGCGATACTACAATGCATTCGTCACGTCTATCCTCCCATGTTACCGACAATGTTATTAGCTAATACAACTTTGTCAAGCTCGAGTAGTTCAAAGAGGACGTAAGTGCACTCCAATCTTAACAAACATAACCCTTTTTGTTCGGTTATCTAACCTCAAGGGACAGTATAACCTGATCATCAGATCACACGACCAATTTCCCTCCAAGCGCAATGACTTAACTTATTGGACTTTGATTAATGCCTTGGAATGGATCCATGCATAGTAATCAACTATTAGGCCAAATGTGCGGATTTAGTGCTATGTAAACTGTCGCTGTCCTTGTCGTTCGAATGTGGAGTGTTAGTAAGCAGAATGAACATACAGGGTGAATCTGAAGATCAAGATCAACTGAACCCAACTTAGTGAACATAAGCTCTAGTGTTGTTTAGCTTAGTGTTCATTATTTAATTATAAAAATGACATTATAAATTAAGTTTTTTAGTTTTACTTATTAACTAATTGTTTGGATCAAACTTGGTGTCAAATTGAGTGTCTCCGGTAATTTATTACATCGTACTTCGTTCATAATGACATTAACAGAATGTAAAAAAAAAAAAAAACAAGTGCAGGACTATCGAAAGATAACCGAGTTAAAATTACACAAACTTAATGAAAAATAATAATAGGTAATTAAAAGTGTGGTTCTTTCACAAGAATCTGATGGTGAAAGATGGAGTAATTTACTGAGGTGTGTAGGGTAGATCCTGATATCTGAATCACCCTGTATAACTACAGGTTCATTGTTAAGCTAAGTTTACACGGTGCAAGTTGAAATGCTTGCAGTAAAGCAATCTGGGTCACATGTCAAATAAAGGCAATAAGGTAACTATGTATATTTTTTTGTCAAAGAAAAAAATAGTTTCTTGTATCAAGATATAAAATCTCGAAGAATTAACATTTATTCAACTGCCCTTAACGATTTATATCTGTGACCTTAGTGAAAAGGGGTATAAGTCGGATTAAACCGAGGAGCAAAGGAGCTTAAATTTCCTAAACGAGTTATGACATTTAGTTTCCTAGTGAATCGGTATTTCAAAAACTGGTAAATATTGTGGGACTGCGGTGCGGCCTATCGTTTGTAACTGGAAATTCTATGTTATTCATGGTTTTAAATATTTAGAACTTTTTGAATTGAGACTTGAATTATGGACGTTTTTTAGCCTATAATCAAATAAAGAATCAAAAGGACCTAACAAAATGCTGACAGCTGCCTGTATAGCCATCAATCTCTAGTAGCCACTCGAACCAGTCAATCGCCACTTTATCACTGGCCCTTCTCAACATGCCTCAGCTAGGACATTTATTCTATACCCGAACTACGACTGCCAGTTTCTGGGCTTTGTCGATTTCTGGGTTAGTGTTGATTTTTTGGGAAACTTGGAAAATACGCCTAGAACAGACTCGGGTGGAATCTTGCAACTCATTTTAAAGCAAATATCTTCAACTGATTGAGCTAAAATTTTGCATACTTACTTAATTTTGATGACAATTCAATTCATGGTACCATGGGGCTGGTCTGATGATGTGGTCCTAGAGGAACTCTGTAATAGAGCAATCCTACTGAGTTTAGGCTCTTTAGAATCGTATCATTGAGCAATTGATATGTCCAAAGGAAAGTACAGTCGGCTATAAAAGCTTGTTACAATTTGTTTGTTTTGTGGTGTTTCGATTTTTGACAGAAACTTTTATGATTAATTGTCTAATAGGCGATGCAGTTACTAATATGGGTGGCTTAAAACGCACGTTAATTATGACCGTTACCAATTCAATTTATTTATTTCAGACATCAAAGGCCCGTAGGTTTACCTTACAATTTAACATACATATTAAGTAGGTAGGGGAGATAGGGAAGCATTGGGCAGTCGGGAGGTTCGGGCACCACCTTGTAAGTCAGGTCGTATGGAAGCTACTTAATTTTGTATAATGGGGTAGTTTAGCTTACTAACTAGCAACACCACTCAGGCTAATGTCATCTGCCATTTTGATTAGTTGTCAGTGTCACATGCCGTAGGCTGTTTCGTGCGTGCGAAAGTAAATATTTTGATGTGATTTCGAAGGAAATAACAACGTGATCTGTGAAAAGTTGTAAGTTTCTGTATTGTCATCTAGTTTTGTATTTACGAAAGCTAATATTAACGTATAAATTAAGGTAAAACATTAGTCTACAAAAAACTTATTTCAATTTATTTGTGAAATGAGGGGGTGGGGAGCATTGAGCACAAATTCTAAAGGGAGGTTTGGGCATGCCCAATGCTCCCGCCACTATTGTTTGTTTCGGCAATCGGTGTAAAAAGTAGGTTCTGTTAAAAGAATATTATTTCCACGGGTTTAAATTGCGTGTAAATATTGAATTTGAATACTAAATACTTTTGATGTTTCATTACTATTTGTGTTACTAATTATTATATTATTTTTTCTAGAAAATGGCGTTTGAATTTAAAAAGAAAAATAAGCGACGCGAAATCCCTAAAGAGAGAAAAGAGTGCCATAGAAGAAATTAAAACCCTCTTGGCCGGTTTTAAATGTCGGGCCACGCTCAGTGTAGGGTTCCTTAGGGCACGATAGACAAAAATTAATTTAATTCAAGCTTGATAAAAAAACGCCAAAGTAACTGTAATTACTTATTACCTTCTGGAAGTTATCTATTATACGCGCCAGATTGGGATTTTTTTAATGCAGTATGGCACTTAACTAATATATGTAACGTTTGAAGTATAAGGACACTGCGCGGCAGTACGCCATTTTTAAGAAAATTATGAACTTTAGCGATAACTCAAAAACGGCTCGACTGATTTTATCCAGTATAGTTTTCATTGAAAGAACTTATAAGGCCTCATTTTCGTGAATTTTTCCATAATTTTTTGAACCGCGGTTGAAAAGTTAAAGGCTATTTTTTGGGTTTCCGGAGCGAATATTTACAAAACTGCTGACTTTATAAAAAAATAATGTATCATTTTTAAAAGACCTATTCAACGACACCCCATACAATAGTACTGGAATGAAAAAATAAAACACCCCCCTTTAGGTGTACGAGAGGTACCCGAAAAAAAGTTTATTTTTTATTTTACCGTTTTGTCGGCGTGATACATACACATACTCATACCAAATTTCAGCTTTCTTGTACTAATGATCACAGAGCTAAGCCGCGGACGGACAGACACACGGACCGACGGACATGGCGAAACTATAAGGGTACCTAGTTGACTACGGAACCCTAAAACGGGAGCAAAAATTTAATCAACTGCAAATCTTAGATAAAATTTATTACTGAAGTAAGAATACTGAGTATTGAGTACAATATCTTTAGTTTTTTTTTTTGAGTACTTATATGTTAAAACAGTTGATCGTTTGTTGATTTTATTAAATTTTTTATGATTATATTATTTAATATTCAAGTAATTTACCATTAAGAGGCATATTTAATACAGTGCCCAAACCTCCCATTGAGGTGCCCAAACCACCCGACCATTGGGAGGTTTGGGCACTTTTGACAGTGTTCAGAAAATCACTTGCAATTTTGAGACTGATTATTATTGTATAAGTGTTCTTCGTAATAATTGAAGCCAAATATATGTGCTACTCATATAAGGAGTAAAAAGTTGATTTTGTTAAAAAAATGCATTTTTATTAAGACTTAAGTAAATAAGTGCCCAATGCTCCCCTATCTCCCCTATCTACTATATAATAAACTTAACAACTAGTTCCCATTATTACTGCGATGTGTTTATGCTATTCGACATTCGTCGTGTCAAGTTGCCGCTTTTGTCTGAACATAACAAATCAACATCTTTTGGCCAAAACTCTTCTTCGGAGAAGGTCGCTAGCTCCGAAATTGGAACTCCCAGTACATAGGAAATAAAATTGATGCAGTACGACCTTATATTTACTTACATGACTGCCCCATCATTGAGTTTTTTCGGCTTTCTTCTCAACAGCGGTCTCTTGTAGATTCACCATTTGACTTGTAAAAGTGCCCCTTACTGAATAAATTATTTCAATTTCATCATTTAACAGACTATTAAACTTGTACCAATTGAACTGTATCTATAAAATTAGTTTTCCCATTCCATTTGTGCAAGGTTCGAGTTTACGACAGTTTTATATCATGATTGCCGTTCGTATTTCAGAATCGAAAGCAACAAAAAAGAGATGGCTTACTAGGAATTAGCGCGATACCTTTATAGCTTTTCCGCGCTAAGTAAGTGTAGGGTTGGCAAAAGTTTGGTAACTATAATAGAACTAATAGGTCTATGAGGCCCGCATTTTTTTTTAAATGGCTGAAATATGTCTTTTTCTTTAAGTTTTCGTTTAAAATAATTGACTAAACGAGTCTGTTTTGAAATGGCTGAAATATGATATTTTTACGTTTTCAACCCATAACTTTGCCGTTTAGAAACATTTGTAAAAACTGAATCGACAAAAAAAATACAGTCACGATCATACACATTGAGAGACGGATTGAGGAGCAGGATAATATGGCATTTATATTTAATCCACTGTAAAAATGGACCGCAGTGGGAGTGGCAGTTTTATTGACTTCAGCTTCTTCGTCACCACGTCGTCACTTACACCGAGTGATTTCCACTGATTTTAAAATTTAAAATTTCGAACGATTTAAAGAAAAGTTAGTTTAGTTAATTTTAGCTTTTTTGTACTTAGTAGTTAGTAGTGTTAAGTTTTTATTTTCTGTTACTTTGTTTTTTATATAATAAAAGTATATTAAACTGTTCTGTGTACAATAAAGACTACGCATACAAGAAAACTTAAAATGTTACAGAAACGAAACATGATTAACAACTTTAATTCCTCTGTAGATAGTTTATTCACTTATAAAACGGCAAATACACAAACACTGAACAACACAAATTGTTCCACCGTAATCAACAAAATACTTATAAAACTAATGACGTTGACGAACATAACCTACCTCTACAAAGTCTACAAGCCATAAGCTGATGGCTACTATCGTCCACGATTATAACACAACTGAAGCTAGTTGCATGTGACCTGAGGAGTTTCTGGTTATGTCTTTATGACGGTATCGATCAGTTTTAAAATTAAATACATCTAAAACACTCGATGCCTTCGTACGCGCCATAGAATCATTTTTGTTTTAAATATTTACCGGATAAATTAAAAAATCTGGATGAAGCACCCACCGAACGTCAAAATTTGCACTTTTTTATTTTCAAGTACCTCTCCGGACGATTTTATTCATAGATAGGTGACGATAAATTTATCGTTTATTATTTATTATCGAACCTGCCTCGTCGAACCAATTCTTTAACTTTGTGGCTCAAACTGTGTTTGTTTTATTTATTATTTTACGATATATTTATTTATCATGTCTAAGTATTTAAGTAAGAATCTATCTGTATATTTTTATTTATGTAATATTTATCACTTTTGTTTTTTATGGAACCTAGTCGTTTATTTAGTCCTATTTTTATTCTGGACCACCTGCTATTTTCAAACATTAATTTTCAACTACTCCGCTACCGAAAGGTTGTCTGGAAGAGATCGATTAGCGTTAAGACCGCCTGCTGTTTACCTCTGCCTGTTATTTTAATGTATCTCATGTTGTGTTGTATTCCTTGATGTTTGAGGTGTGCAATAAAGAGTATTTATTTGTATTTGAACCAGTTTCAACCCGGAACACGTAAAATGCTCCTCTGGAGAAATGCCCAGTTCACATCTAGTTATTTAACGTGAACCGAACGGACGATCCCAAATATTTACTTGAGCCAAATCTTAGGTTTGAAAACAAATATGGCAAAGTTACGGTAACTTCTGTAAACCACAAGTTTAAGTGGGTGTCTTTAGACATACCGACGTTTCGCAACAAACATT
Organism: Apotomis capreana; assembly: GCA_947623375.1. Lineage (NCBI taxonomy): Eukaryota > Metazoa > Arthropoda > Insecta > Lepidoptera > Tortricidae > Apotomis > Apotomis capreana. Next base: position 39,009,404 of record OX392499.1, read on the forward strand.
AGGTAAGTAAGTATCTAATATTATTTAATAATTTAAACGTGACAGATTGATATTTGTTTTAAACCTATCCCCTTTTTTATTGTCTATCAAATAATCTATTAAACTAAGAACTTCCTCCTTTTTTAAGTTGATTGAAAAGGAGACGCTATTTGGAACACGGCATTTAACATTTTGTAACCAAGGCAATGTTAAAATTTGTTATATGTTGTACATTACCTATATGAAATCTCCGAAATTCCTCATGCTGTAGGCACTAGTATATGTACTGTACCTAGAACCTAGGATTATTTCCTAAAACAATCGTTGCGTGTAAATATTCTCAGGAATAGTACTGAATTAAGTTTTCGCAGGATTCAGCAAATTGACAAGTGTCAGCGTCTCTCCAGATGAAATAAGTTTTTATGTGGCAACCCTGATTCTACGAATGAACGAATTTAAAAAGGAAACTTTTTGAACAAAAACAAAGACATAAATTGGTATCTGAGCGCTATCCCGATATTCTTTCAATTTTTATTATAGAGTTGCACATCCGGTATAATGGTAATGGCATTGTAATAATAACTAATAAAACAAAATTGAAAATGGCATTACGAATTGAACAACATTCTAGAAATATCTTTTCATAAACGTATATTGAATAATATTTTTTAATAAGTTATGATATTTGATGCTTGAAACTTCCCTAACCGAAAATAATATCACGCAGGCGGGAGGCTGATATTGCTCTATTAAGACAATAGCAATAGGCAATACTTCAATTTATATTTACTTTAAATATTCGTGAATAAACATGCAGTTGGGAAACCTCTACTGGTAAATAATGCATAAGGCTGTTAACTTTCGGGCACAGGAGAATTATTTTCGGTGGTATAGGTATCATGAAAAGTTAATAAATTGTGTGCATATCAGTTTATATCGCATAGGTATTAGAAGATTGTTTGTTTTTTATGCAAATTGCTACAAATCTAATAAGAACATCAGGACTTCAATTGTATTGTTGTTTCCATGAGCCTAAATTTGTGAATGATCCAAATCCCTGAATCTAAAATCGTATGAAAGTTCCGATTCCATTAAATCTTTTTTTGCAAATATTTAAAACTATACAACTGAGGGACAAATAGAGCTTGATGAGGGCACAAGACAAGACACATAGGCTTAATTGACCAATCGAGCGAAGCGATGCGTGACGTCCAGGGTTTCAGGGCGGGAATAGATTCAATAAAACACTTAAATGGGTTTACTGTGGACTTGCCCATTTTGACAATTTCGAGTAGTTTTTAAAACAAACATAATCAATGAAAAATTCAAACTGTAGGTTTCAAATATATACCTACCAATAAATCCCAATAGCCCTGTTCTAGGTAGTAACATCAATAATACGTTATGAAACATGTTTGATCATAGAGACAATGTCTAAAACAATCAGCATTTTAAAAGAAATAACGCCTCTTGAGTCCCGTTGTCGATCCATATTAATATAATAATAATAATAATAATAATAATAGCCCTTTATTCAGACGATGTAAAAGTATAAAATTACAGTTTTTCTTAGTTCCTATTCATACATGTTTGTTTTTCTCCACTTTTGTATGTCTGTTTGCCAATTGGCAAAGGCCTCCTCCAATCTTCTCCACTCTGGCCTATCGATGGCCACTCTACCCCATGTTGTTCCTGCTACCTGTCTGATGTCATCATCCCACCTTTTATATGGCCTTCCCCTTCTCCTTTTCCCTTCTCTTGGGTACCATTGTGTGACTATTTTGCTCCATTTTTCTCGCCCCCTTATCATATGGCCGGCCCATTTCCATTTCTGCCTCCTTATTTTTAGGGTTATGTCCTGAACCCTAGTCTTTTTCCTGATAATACTGTTTCTTGTCCTTTCTTTTATTTTCAATCCTGTCATGCTTCTTTCCATACTGTGCTGGCATATGGTAAGATTACTAACTGTATTTTTTGTTAACGACCATGTTTCGCTTCCATATACCAAGACTGGTAGAATGCTGGTGTTGAACAGTTTGCCCTTTGTAGATGTGTGGAGATGTTTGTCCGTCATTACTTCTTTCAGGCTCCAGTATCTCTTCCAACCGCTCGCTATTCTTCTTTCAATTTCCTTACTTATGTTGTTATTGGGTGCCATCAGCTGCCCAAGATATATGTATTCGTCTACATAATTGATGTGTGATTCACCTATCAGTATCGGGTTTTTAATGCCATTTGTCATTATTTTAGTTTTTTCTGGGTTGAGCTTTAACCCAACCTTCTCACTCTCTGATGCTAGTTCGTTTACCATCTTACATAGGTCTTTTGACGTTTTTGCAAATAATACAATATCATCAGCGAAGCGTAAGTGAGATAAGGTTCGGCCATCTATGTTAAGACCTAGGTTTCCCCAATCTAGGTTTCTGAAGATCATTTCTAGGACTGCCAGAAAAAGTTTTGGGGAGAGGGGGTCTCCTTGTCTCACTCCTTTTTGAATTTTGAACATCTCGCCTTTCTTTTCCAATTGAATACAGGCTGAGCTGTGTCTATAAATATTTCTTACTATCCTTATATAGTTGTGTTCTATCCCTTGTTGTTCTAGTGCTTCCCAAATCTTCGTGTGTATTAGTGAATCAAAGGCTTTACTGTATTCAATAAATGCTATATAGTATGTGAGGTGATATTCGGCATATTTTTCTAAGATCTGCCTTACTACATGAATGTGGTCCAGTACTGAGTAATCTTTGCGAAAGCCTCCTTGCTCTATTGGCTGTTGTTCTTCTAATTTTTTTTCCATTCGCCTTAATAAGATCTTTGCAAAGATTTTATATATGTTTGACATTAAGCTGATAGGACGATAATTTGAAATATCCCAATGGTTACCTTTTTTGAACAGCAGGATTATATTAGATTGTGTCCATTGTGTTGGAATTGTTTCGGTATCAATCACTTCATTAAACAATTCTGTTAGAATAGGTACCATTACAGACTTTGTTTGCTTTAGGATTTCGTTGCTTATACTGTCTGGTCCAGGAGCTTTGTCTTTTCTTAGTGTTTGTATGGCCAATTCAATTTCTTCCTGCATGATGGTTGCTATTTTTGTGCGCCCTGCCAAATCTGGTTCACATTCAGCACCGTCGTTTTCGTATAACTTGGCATAGTATGATGTAGCTATTTTTAATATTTCTTGCCTATTATTTTTTACTCTTCCACTTTTATCTTCCATCTTTACAATCCAGTCCTTCTTGTTGGTAAGCTCTTTATATGCTTTCTTAATTCCACCTGTCCGTTTTATATGCTTTTCTATTGTTTCCATTCTTTGTTGTCTTCTGTCTTTCCGTATACTTTCTTTTATTTCTTTGCTCACTTTTGATATTTGTATTCTTCTGTTGTTTGTAGCTTTTGAGTTTATTAAGGTGGCTCTTTGCTTAAATAAGTCAATGGTTTTAGCTGCCATCCATTTATTGGCATTTTCTTTGTTATTTTTACAGTGTTTAGAACAAATATTCTTGATTGTATTTTCTAGCCAGTCATATTTTCCCTGGATAACAATGTTTGCTGCCTTTTCTTTGTACTGTGTGAGCTCCACCTTTAAAGAGTCGACTATTTGTTCTGTTTCCCACATGGTTAGTGGTCTATTCTTTATCCTTTCCTTGGGCCTTGTCTGTTTAGGTGGTGCTGATTTTAATTCCGCTCTAACCATTCGATGGTTGGTATTGAAATTTAGACAGTTGATGACACTTACGTTTGTGAAACATTTTGCTTTATTGGACATTATGAAATCAATTTCGTTTTTTGATTTGCCATCTGGTGATGTCCATGTCCACATCCTGTTCCTCTTTTTCTTGAATAATGTGTTCAGTAATTTTAAGTTATTTTCCATGGCAAAATTTATTTAGTTTCTTTCCATTTCTACTTCTAGGTTTTGTGCTATAGGTGAACGGTCCTATCACTGCATCTTCCTCTAGTTGCCGTTCTCCAATTTGCCCATTGAAGTCGCCCATCAGTATTATATTTTTATGTGCATGTGATCGTAATGTTTTGCCCAAATCCTGGTAAAATTTGTCGATAGTTTCCATGTCTGCTTGTTCTGTAGGTGATTAAATTTGTGCAATGGTCCATGAGTCTTTGTATTCTGGTAACTTTAAATTTAACAATGCAATGCGTTCTGAGACACCGTGGAACCCTTCTATATACTTTGTCAGATGATCTCTAACCATAAATCCAACTCCATATTGTCCTGGGGTCTCTCCGATATGGTAGAGTACAAAATCTGGGTATGCTATAATTTTCTCTCCCATTCTTCGCACTTCGCTTAAGCCAAGTATGTCCCATTTGACCATCTTCAGTGCATGTGTTAATTCGTTAAGGCTGTCTTCTGATTTTAGTGTAAGTACATTTAAGGTGGCTATAAATATTCTAGTGCTTTGATGACTTTGTTCCTCTAGATGGGTTTCTTTGTTAGAGTTATTTTCCAATTCAGGTAGAGTTGCTTGTGTTTTCTTGTTTTGTATGTTATCATTGTGTTGTCTATTTATTGGAGGGTGTCGGTCTGATGTCCCACGGGGACCAGCCGGGTTGGGACCTTTGGTTTTTATAAGTTGTTTCTTGTATTCATGTGTTTTTTTCCTACCAGTTAAACGTTGCATATTAGTTAAGATATGTGTTTTTTTCGCACAGAGAATAGGACCTCTCTCGCATGACTTGAAATGCATCTTTCCTTCTATTCTTTACTTCGGTGATATTTTTATTTGAGCTAGTAGGTGTTGTAGCACTAGCTTCTTCCATGTTTCTTGATATGTCTTCTGCTTTGTGAATTTTGGCAGCTTGAGATGAAGAGCCTTGTTCTGGCGAGGTGGGTTCCGACCTTCTCCTTTTGTCATTGTTCTCCTTATCTTTAATGACTACCCTATTGTTCTTTATCATGGCATGGTGACCTGCCTCCTTAGCTTGTTTAAGTTCCTCTTGTAACAGTTTTCTTTTCTCTAGGATTTCTTTAGTATAGTCCTCCGTTATGTAAGTGTCATTGCTCATTTTCTTCTTGTTTTTCAAAATTTCGTGTTTTTTAAAAGAAGTAGTTGTAGTTATAAGAATTGGTCTTGGTTTTCCCTCTACACTTTTCTTTCCTAGTCTGTAAATTTTATCTACATCATTTGGCGTTATCTTCGCACCAATGTTTTTTAGCATTTGTACGGTATTATTAAGTAGATCCATGATATTTTGCTCGTTTTCTTTGACACCGTGAATTAATATGTTGTTTCTTCTATTCTGTACTTCGAGGATATTCATTTTAGCGTTTAATTTTTCTATTTCTTGTTTCAGTAGCTTGTTCTCTTCTATTACTGGATTAATTCTGTCATCAACGCTCTGTAAAATATTTCGTGACACATTATTTGTTATTATTTCGGTCTGATTAACCATTTCTTCTCTCAGCTTGACAAACAGTAGCGCCATCTCAGGTGACATTTCCGAAACCATCTTCGAAGCAATAACAAAACGCAAAATTTTATTAGTTTCCGAACGGTTTTCGTCCTTGTTATTGTATGTTGGTACTTTGATCTCAGTTTAAGTTGTTTATGATTCTATTACTGTCAGATCAAATCACATAACCTATAAAATTCCTGGGTACTGTTTTCTTATGTTTTCTGATCACTTTTACCGTAATACGATATGTTTATTTAGTCACTTGGTAGTTTTCACTCCCGAGTTGCCGTTTTTTACAACGATCTTGCGAATTCTTCCGAATGTTATAAGATATTCAATTAAATTAAAGGAGCACTTGACAGTACGTATTCTCTTGCGAGGCACCGGAAACGGAAAAAAAAAAAAAAAAAAAGATAAAAAAAAAAATAATAATAATAATAATATTATAACATGGTAAATAATATAATTTTTATTCAATTTCGAAACAGACTCCCGAGCTCTACAGCTTACAGATCCACTAGTCGAATCGTATTGATCCCATTAAACCCGGTATTTAAACTCAAAGCCGTAGCATTAAACCTAAAGGCCGATAAACTATTATCGCCCACAATTTGCCCCGTCCATCTCTTATACAAAATGCACGCGCGGCTTGCCGATACATAATGCATGCCGGATGGCACACCTGGCAGAAATATCGATCTAGCCATTGGAAATAGTAATCTGACAATCTGTCTGTTGATTTAAATAATCGACACTAGCGATTCTGCCGCTGAATGGAAATTTGTTGATATTTGAAGAGGAGTATGGAAGTAATATGTTGACAGAAAATCGGAACGATTTTATTACTACAAACATAGTCGTCCAACGCGATGATACTTCCACTTCGACATTGAATGTCGTAAAAAACAAAATTATTTATTTGTATCTAAGGTTATTACAGGAAATACGTATTCTTATAACTTTAGTCATATATTTTCATTTTCAGTCAGTCGAAATATCAAATTAGAAAAATAATATTCGGCAATTGGGAAATTCGTAATGGGTAAAATAATATTCGGCAGATAGCAATGAATGCTGGTAAACTGTGATCAAAAAACCAAACTAAATGAAACGAATCCTGGTCACAGCACCAAACCCGTACAATTTCCGAAATTTGTAAAGTTATTTCATTGTTATTCAAAAACAAATGTACACATAATAAATTGCTTTTGGTCTCATTTCAAATTAATAAATAAATAAATAAATATTATGGGACAATCATACAGAAATTGACCTAGTCCCAAACTAAGCAAAGCTTGTACTATGGGTACTAGACGACGATATACATAACTAGCTTGTGCCCGCGGCTTCGCTCGCGTTGAGAAGTATTATTATTCATTATGTATAGTTTTTGCGGCTTTACTTTTGTTTAGCGTGTGTAAAAAAATAGGGCCTACAAAACTTCTTTGTACACAATATTCTTGACTAATCTGTCATTAGGCGCTAAAACTATCAAGCTACTGGGTGAACTTACTCGAGAGCAAGCAACATAAAAGGGTCTATATTGGAATCCATAATTTCCTTTGTCCTATTTGTAAATTCCATAATAACTGTGGTCATAATGATCTTTTGCCATAATAACGTTCATCCTAATGTAAATGCCATAATATTGATCATCCTAATATTGAATATCCTAATGATTATTTGCACTATTATCTTAAGTACCAAGATCAAGTGTCCTATCAGTTACATATCCTAATACTAGTTGCCATAATCAGGTTCCATATTGGGTTGCATAAATTTTAAAGCCATAATGTCGGTGCGCATAACCACTTTTGTCATAATAGTCCTTGCGCATAAGGTGTATAGTCATTAATTGATCCGCATAAATTTTATGACCATAATGTTTTTACGCATAAGTAAGGAATGTCATATAATTTTGGAGCATATTAACCTGAATCATTATCATTAATCGTCATAATGTTCTTATGCATATCGTCCATTGGCGCATAATACTGACGAACATAAATATCAAGCTCCTAATTTTTTATTTCAACATCAGCCTAGTTTTCTGGAAGCAGTTCATTTCTGAGGGGGTCGCAGTTCTTTCAAACATAACTTAACCTACTTTTCTGTCCGATGTTCGTATTTGTAGGTTCACAATTCTAACCTAACCTAACCTACAACAAAGAGATCAGTGTGGAGAGGGATTTCTTAATGCGGGGGGCTTTGCCCCCCGAGCCCCCCTTGTGGGGGGCTTCGCCCCCCCGTCCCCCCTATTTGTTTTTATGCTCATGTAACTTTTGTATCATTATTTCAAATGTTATAAAGTATTATGATTGGTACATGTGATATAACTTATACCATATAATTTCTATTGACAATAATTATGAAAACCATAATTTATGCGTTGCTCTTCTTCGTACTATCAATTATTATGACATTCAATAATATTACTTGAAATTTTGTGCCATACTAAATTATGCTTATGAAAAGCCTGCCAAACAACAATTATGACATATGAAATGTTATGCAAATAATAATTTATGACAAATAACATGTATGAGGAAAGCCATTATGCCAAATGAGTTATGACAATCAAATTTATGACATGAATTTTTATTCCACTAGAGGTGATCCCCCATAATCATCATATGTCTTAATAGTTACTTATCTTAGTTAGTTTTCGGGGTTCAGCAAGTCTTTTGACGCTCCGCTCGCTTCGCTCGCTCCGCTATACGTGGTCACAATACAAACCTAACCTAACCTACAGTTTTCGGGGTTCAGCCAATAACCTAACCTATAGTTTTCGGGGTTCAGCAAGTCTGACGCTCCGCTCGCTTCGCTAGCTCTGCTGTACGTGGTCACAATACAAACCTAACCTAACCTACAGTTTTCGGGGTTCAGCCAATAATCCAACCTACAGTTTTCGGGGTTCAGCAAGTATTTTGACGCTCCGCTCGCTTCGCTCGCTCCGCTGTACGTGGTCACAATACAAACCTAACCTAACCTACAGTTTTCGGGGTTCAGCCAATAACCCAACCTACAGTTTTCGGGGTTTAGCCAATTCTATATTTGTCCAAATCCGGTTTTCTATTTTTGTTTTAACGTAAAAAATTGGTTAAAAAAATAATCTTTATCCAAATACTCCGAAATGTTTAATTCCGAATTTACTTATGAATATAATTATGGTTTTGCATATTATGACTCGTAAGTTTTATGTGTTAATAGATTAGTACAAAACATATTAGGTATTTAGAGCATTAGGTAATGTAATATTATGGTTTATGATCATTAGGATGTAAGATCATTATGGCAAATAATCATTATGACAAATGATTGATATGTCAAAAATGTTTAGAGTAAATGTGGTATGGCATTTGACTTTAGGACATACGATATTATGGATTGCGAAGGAGACCCACATAAAACTGTCCATGAGAGAAGCAATGTTCCCTCAAGTCAATACCCGCAAATTTGAGAGTTTGCCCCTGAGACTTGTTATTCGAGATTGGTTTAATGATTCTAAGCCAAGATTTAATGTTATAAGTTACGTCATGTTCTATTGTAAGATATTGAGGTTCTCTTCGTTGATGAATAAAAAATGTATTATTCTGAGCCAGATAAACGTAATTCAGAATTCTGAAATGACTTATTATTGAAAAGCTTGAATGTATTTATTACGGATGCAGGAAGTTTCCCGATCATTACACATCCCGTCCCAACGCGCCGCCCGCCTATAGGTACCGATTGACGACGATCGAGATGCCACCAAATACTACTTTTTTAATCTATTAGGATAACACGGGTCTCTATCCATACCTCAAAAGCAAAAAAAGAACCCCCTTATAGGATCACGTGTAGCTGTCTTTCAGTCCGTCTGTTACAATCGATTTGCTGCAAAACTACTGGACCTATTAAATTGCAATTTGGCGCAAATGCTTTCAAGAATTTTCATGACCACATCAAAATTTCAAAATCGGTGGCATTTTCGTAATTAACGTCCCAACAAACCATAAAAATTACACCCGTACTCATATTTAGTCATTTCAACCCCATCGCACCCCAAAAGGCGACCCGACCCGATAAACCATTAAAGCATTACCAATGGATTTTCAGACTTTGTCACCACATTTCTCCCTTTTAGGGGTTGAATTAAAAAAAAACCTGAAACACGTGTTAACTCATTTATTGTTTGAAATACTCCTGTGAAGTTTCGAATAAAATAGTCTAACTAATCTTCTTTCGCCATACAAACTTTGGACCCCCATTTCACCCCTTTAGGGGGTAAATTTTGAAAAATCCTTTCTTAGTGCACCCCTACACCTTATAAGGAACCTACGTGCCAAATTTGAACTCTCTAGAACCAGCGGTTTAGTATTTAGACATTTCAACCCCATTTCACTCCAACAGGGGAGATGGTAACTCTCGTCCGCCACGTTGGATCTTAAAATCGTTGCGGTTTTTGTAATCAGCTACCCGATAAACCATAAAAACAATACCCATGCTGATTTTCAGACTTTGTCACCACATTTCTCCCTTTTAGGGGTTGAATTTTCAAAAAACCTGAAACACGTGTTTACTCATTTATCGTTAGGAATACTCCTGAAGTTTCGAATAAAATAGTCTAACTAATCTTGTTTCCCCATACAAACTTTGGACCCCCATTTCACCCCTTTAGGGGGTGAATTTTGAAAAATCCTTTCTTAGCGGATGCCTACGTCATAACATCTACCTGCATGCCAAATTTCAGCCCGATCCGTCCAGTGGTTTGGGCTGTGCGTTGATAGATCACTATGTCAGTCAGTCAGTCAGTCAGTCACCTTTGAGTTTTATATATATATAGATATATAGATAACATCCATGACCCAAGAACAAATATTCGAGTTCATCACACAAATATTTGCCCCAAATATTTGGTTGAAATTGTCGTTTATTCACATTGTTTAATCTCATCTATCATTAAGCTAACTTTTATCTTTGATCTGTAAAGCAAGCATACAACTCCACGCCGCGCCAGTAGCTTCAATAATGATGTTTGATGGCGGATCATTTTATGCAATTTACTGAATCCAGGTCGCTTATTACTGGGCGACTTGGAGTTCTATTTACGTATTCAGCAGGTGGATGAGTCGATATTGCCGTTTGTTGATTAGATTGACACTGGCTTGTGTACATATACAATACTAGGTTTTTAATGCGGCTTCGTCTGTGTAGCAAAAATGTTTTGCTTCTCGATGTACTGTGCATTTTCCATACCTTTAATCCAGCTATACATTATATTTAAATAGAATAATCTTATTTCTGCCAACAAACCTTATTTCTGCCAACAAACTGTTTTACAGTTTGGCAGAAGTTGTGTAATGTGTAGGAGTACTGTTACTACGAATAAATGCTTTTTTTTTATTATTATTAACAAACCCATAAAACCACAAAAACACTTTGACATTTATTTAGGGAGCATAATTATTATGGTCAAAACTTAAAAAATACATTTATATTAGCAATTGCAAATTGCAAATTGTTTGAGTTATTTAACTGTTAAAATGGAGTTTACTTAAAGTTTACACAATTAACATACAAGTAAAAGTAATTAACCGAAAGAGGTTTAAGATAGGTCAAAAGGATTTCTTGGTCATTAGGTGATTTGGAGGTGAAGCCCATACTGGGAGAGGCTTAGTTTTCAAGCTTTGTAAGCCTGTTTAAACCATTTCGAAAGCTGCATATACCATAAAATGTTTAATATCAAATATTGATTACATTTAAGCATAAAATAGAATACTCTTTATTGCACACCTCAACAAGAAATAAATGCAAACACAGATAACACTTACCATTACAATAGAGGTAAATATATCAAGTTTATGACATGCAACATATTATTCTACTTATTCAACATTTTTTTTAAGTGGATATACCTACTACTGCTCATATTTCTATACAAATCGAAGTTTCGTTCTCGTCTGTTTCCTCATCCAAAACTTAACCAATATTTACGAAATTTTACGAACTGGGACCTAATTCGAGAATGCCGTTTGAGAGATCGCAAAACGTCAAAACTCTATTAGATAACAGTGATATCGCCTTTGAACTGTCATTAAAATGCGATGAGCTTCAAGTGACAAACGAAGGGCGTCTGGAAAGTGCTAAGCCTAAGATACAAAAAAAACAATTTACAAAAATTAACTTATGTTTATTATTCAATATAGTCTCTTTCTAAATTAATGCATTTTTTTATTTTTTATACAGTGCTTTTAGGCCATTAAAAAAATATTATTTATCTTGCCCTTCAAAATACTCCTGTACAGCCGCCTTCATCTCTTCGTCACTTATAAATGGCTTTTACCTCAACTCTTTCTTCAAATTATTGAATCAAAAATAATCGCTTGGGGCTTGATCTGGGCTGTAGGGTGGGTGGTCAATTTCGTCAAAGCCAACTTTCTTCAGAGCATGACTCGCAACATTAGCGATGTGAACGGGTGCGTTGTCTTGCAAAAACAAAATGCCTTTCCTTAGTTTACCCCGCCTTTTCTCAACTATGACTGGTCGCACCTGTCTTATTAGATTCGGATAATAAGTTCCGTTTATCGTAGAGCATTTTTCTAAATCATCGTTTTAAAGAATGCCAACACAGTCCCAAAACACCGTAGCCATTACGTACTTAGAGACCGACTTTTGCACTTTAAATTCCTTCGGCGGCCTTTCACCCTATTCAATCCACTGCATCGATTCAGAATTACACTTGTTATCATACTGTCTGATTCATGTATCATCAACAGTTACTATTCGGGAACAAAGGACCGAAAGGGCCGAGAAGTTTCAACACGACGTTCTTTATCGAAGGCCGTCAGCATTTTCGGTACCCAACGAGCACTGACTTTACTCATGTACAAATGTTCAAGTAAAATTTCTCCGAATCTTTCTTTACTAATACCTAAGACCTCAGCTATTTGCCAAACCTTAATTTTTCTATCTTCTCATACCAGCTTTTTGACTTTTGCTACGTTTTCTCCGGTCACTACCGACATTGGCCGCCCTGAGCGAGGGTCGTCTTCGATCGATTCCCATCAGAGTTTAAATAAGTGACTCCACTTTTTGACCGTGGCATAAGAAGGCCCAGAAGCACCGTAAATAATAGCCATTTTCTCAAGAATACTCTGCGGTGATTTGTCTCTTTTTGTAAGGAACTTAATAACAGCACGGTGCTCAATTTTCGCAATATTCGTTGAAAATTCACACATGATGTACTTTTCCGTTGAATATCTTGATATAGTAAAATAAAAAAGTGAAATATTTTTTTGATAATTTGTTTCTAAATGGCCTATCTAGTGGCCAATATCATAAACGCATATATAACCTCGAAATACCTTAGGCTTAGAACTTTTTAGACACCCCTCGAATCTCATCTCAATTTTGGAAATACGAAGGCGATAATGATTGTCAAAAATGCAATTCATGCATATGAATTTCTGTTTTGAACGAAATGCAACTGACAAATTTCACGCACTACACGGTCAAGTAAAAGTATGCGCTGTTATTCATGTCGTCACATAAACGCGGATTGACGAAGTTGCGATGTTCTAGGGATATCGCCACTTGTCAAGTAGGGACACGTAAAAAGTGACGGATGGCGATGAAATAGAGAGATCTCCATCATCTCTCTAAAATTCGTCGAATTACCCCCTTAATGGAAAAAAAATGTTGTGTGTCGGACCGTTTCGGTATTTGCGCTTCTTATTATGAAATTTAAAAGTGTCGATAGAATTAGCTCCTGGCTTAACTTTATCAGACTATATACCTAGTTCCCTGCTGCATTGAAAATATGACAATGATTTACGGACGACATAGAAATTAGAAACTGATTGCCTGAGCTACGAGTGTTTTTACAGTAAGTACGATAACCTTAAAGACTTTATCTTGTGGTTGCTTATTCATTGCCGCATGCATCGCGGTATTAATCATTTTCTTGCAATCTTGACGCGCAATGGAAATCAAACTCAATCAAGAATCTTATCCTCGAATGACTAACGATTTTATGCGCATACGTCGACGCGAACACTAGCTGTGTTTCCCCGAACACACACACTAACACACTTTCTGCGCTCACACATTCACCACACACACACTAAGACATCACCGCATTAACTAAGACTAGATCCATTCAAACTTGAACCAACGTGCGATGTTAACTAAGGTTTATAATTGAAAGTTGTTGTTGTGTCAATGTTCATTTGTTTTCAAGAAGCCATTTTGCATCGCATTTCGTTTCAGTTCCACGCATCGGCAGTTCATGTTGATATTGCCGTCGAGTTTCGTGCTGCAATCGATTTATTAAGTGCGCACGAGTGTAAAAAATTAAAAATATATCGAGATTTGTTTAAGGTTAGTTGATTTTATTTTGTTTTGATCATGTCCGCTGCAGACGAGTGATGTGTAGTGATAGTTACAGTTATAAGAAGATTCTCGCAAAGAACTCGTTCTTATATTGCAGGGAAAGTGTAAATTATAGAAATTTATAAACTACACTTACGGTATTTGAGGTGTGTTAATTAGATCAAAATGAAATGTTAATATGATAAAGTACCTAGCGCTTGAAAACAATTACTATGTTGTATATTTTTGTTGAGTGTAGTATTTGTCATGAATGTTTTTTTACTAGTCAACGAAAATTAAATGTTGCAAACAAATCAAACTATAGAATTGGGACACTACTCAACGTAATGTGACGACAAACTTGAACTTAGGATTGGTTAGTTTGAGACTAGGTCGATTTGTGTATGATTGCCCTTAATATTTTTTTTAATACTTATTTAATATATCACGGAGATATTTCGATTGTCGCAGGAAGTGACATAAACTAGTAATTAAAAATTAGACAATATATATGCGCTATATCAGATTTATAGTTATGATTTTACGGATAACACGTTACACACGCAATACGGATACACAAAGACAGATATCATTATCATTACCATCGTAGACATCATATCATTCATATGAATCATTACCATCGTTAAAAAATAAAGCCACTGATTTCCACTGCTGCCCGATATAATCGTATGACAGAAAAACGCCAAGCCATATTTTCCCAACTTTGTGGTTACAAATTCTATTGCAAGTATAGGTCACATCTTAGTTTAAGAGGCGTTTTCATCATAATACCGTTATCTGTAATAGGAGCAATAAATTAACGCATTCTTCAAACTGTTCAACAAGTTCAAGAGAAAAGGATTTGTTTTTTTTTATGTATTTCAGTATGAATTAAACCAATATTTATAATATCTATTTATTTTAAACTTCGACATGTGGACATATTAACAATATCAATATCGCTCAAAATCAATACAAAAGAAAGAGGATTCATATAAATAGATGCATGCTGTGTTTGCCTATCATTGGAAAGACACTGCCTTCTTATGTACTCATGTTTTTCATTGTAATTTCATATACTGTTGTATCTGTTGGGAAACCTTTTAATAAATAAATAAATTGGCATTCGCAATATTGACAGTGACATCATCATCGATGTCACGCCACTAAATAGACATAACCAACAAAAATTTATATATCAAATATTTCGCGATACATTGACTACTTAGAATAAACTTTATTTTACTACTTATTATTTAACTAGCGACCCGCCCCGGCTTCGCACGGGTGATATGCTAACAAATTATGCATGTATTATACATATAAACCTTTCTCTTGAATCACTCTATCTATTAAAAAAACTGCATCAAAATCCGTTGCGTAGTTTTAAAGATTTAAGCATACAAAGGGACATAGGGACAGAGAAAGCGACTTTGTTTTATACTATGTAGTGATAGTGATAGTGATAATAAATAACACGGTTTGAAGAGTAGAATGTACGTTTAAATTTATTGCTTCTATTACAGCTCACGTGCAGTATGTATACGTAATATAGATATGGTAGTAGATACGTGATATTCAGAATACGGTTACGTTTATGACCACCATAAAAATATTGTTTCATTAGTCACTATTGAAAATAATCTGAAAGGCTGCATTTGATTTGCAATTTCTGTATAATTTTAGCACAAGTAATGAATATACGTATATTGACATAAAATAGCATATTCCCTATTTTCATATCTATCATTATCACAATAAGTAAGAAAATTTTTAAGTTACTTTGAATAGGTAGACCACGTTTGTAAAGCAGATACAGTGATGGGATCTCGGTTATACATCATTGCAAACGATGAATTGACAACATTTAATTATTTTAACCAGACCTTTTTCCAATATAATCAAATAATGGATAAAAAATTAAAATACATTTGAGCTGTCATCAAATCGGTAGTAAAAATAATATAATATATAGATGCAAAATAGGTAGATGTAGGTTTGAGTGCATTCTGAGTTAATAAAAGAACAAAATGAACTTTGTCACTCTTAAAATCTAGAGCACTTTTGTTTCTCAAATGTAATCATAAGCAAAAATTCACGAATCGAATTGATTTAATAAACTGTTTACTGCAAACTGCACAATAATAGGCTAGTTGACTCATGTTAAATTGTGTTAAACTAATGTTTATTTAGTGTTTGACATTGGAAACCTAAATATATATTTTTCAGTTCTTTAAAGTAGAAGATGGCTGAACGAATTAAAATTGAAAATGTGATTTCTATTTTGTGTTTTGAAATGCTTAAAACGCTGTCCGCCATTTCCACTTTTGATAGTGACGTCACCAATCCAGTAAAAAAACTTAAAACTAAAACTGTCATTCGCATCAAAGATAAAAGCGTATTAGGTACTGGTCATTAATTATTTACGGGGTCGCCAACGTCACGTCGCAGATAAGCCACACAAAAATGGCGGACGGCGTTTTTGTCTTTTAATGAAATATGTATTTTCAATATAAAACTTCATCATCTCAGCCATAGGACGTCCACTGCTGAACATAGGCCTCCCCTTTGGACTTCCATATATACCGGTTGGAAGCGACCTGCATCCAGCGCCTTCCGGCGACCTTTATAAGGTCATCTGTCCATCTTGTAGGTGGACGTCCTACGCTGCGCTTGCTGGTCCGAGGTCTCCAATATAAAACTTAGCTCAATAAAAAAATACGGATATTTTTTTTGTGCTAGTAAGATAATTATTAAGCATTTCAAATATATTTCAAAAATGGAGCTGATGATGATTGATTTTTTTGTAAACATTGTTTATTTATCCAGTGAAGAAAATGGCGGTGGTCTGGAAGGATCTTTGCTGCGGAGTGCGGTATCTTCGCGCCAAGTGTTTCTTCATCGGATACCTGAATTTGGTATGTTTGTACATTACATACCTATGGTGGTTAATTCGTGAATGTCGTATGTTTGTGGCCCGATCCGATGGTGATGGTCATAAATGAGCGACCTGGGGTTATACGCATACCGTCCGTGGTTTATCTAAAGTTTAACGTCTTGCCTTGGCCAGTAAATGGTGAAGGGCAATCCCGGCCTAGACGGACTTAAAATATTTAACGTTACACACGATACGATACAGTAGGCTCTTCCAGTGTCCGTAATATTAGGTGAGTTTTAAGGTGTTAGCTAAGGTGCCCATCGAGTTGAGACGAATTAACGAAACAGTACATACACCATTCAACAAAGAGGCGGCGGCGTCAACCGGCCTCGACTGGAAGAAACTCGAGGAAGCAGCGCAGGATCGGCGTCAATGGAAAATCCTTCTGAGAGCCCTATATCCCTGATGAGGGATAACAGGATACCATCACCATCATCACATACATCATTGCATAATTTGGACCAATCCTGAGATCCAGTAGTCTACTAAAGGATCCATCATCATATTATCGTTATCATCATTAGAACTAAGGTCCGAGTCAAAAATTATGCTGGGTACACAATCACTAGTATTCGGGGCATTTTAGGGGTATAACCTCATAAGGATTTCGCTTATGTAATATTGCCTGCTAACCCACCGCCAAATAGCAATGTTCGCATTGTTGTGTTCCGGTGTGGGGGTAAGATAGCCGGTGAAATTACTAGCATAGAGGCATTCTATCTTCGTCCTCCGGGTAGGCAAGCACTCGTGACTCCTCTGGTGTTGCAGGTGTTTATGGGCGACGGTAATCGATTTCCATCAGGCGATACGTTTGCTCGTTTGCCCCCTGTGACATAAAAAAAAAAAAAAAGTAATGGTTATAAACCATGTAAATTATGTACTTGAAGTCCTAGAAAACATTATCATTATGGAATTCCAGCTGTAAAACGTTTTAATCACAAATTACCTTCTATCTTTTCCTTTACAGATTGCCAGTACACTGGATTTAGGGTGTCATCTCGTGATATTATCGGCAATTACGAATTTTTTCTCATGTGACGTGGATTTGTCGATTGTAAGTTCTTAATCAGATGTTTTTCATTTTATTTAACTAGCACTTTACAAAATAACCAAAATGGCGAACTTAAGTCCTATGAGGTTGTCTCTATAATGCACATGATGAAATATCTGAAATAAATGTAAATATACCGGTGCATTGAAAAAAAGTAATATTGTATTTAGAAATTATTTATTGTTCTGAAATATGTATCGTTTAGACGACGTTTTATTCAAAAAATATTCAAAAAGTTGCAGTTGTAACAGTACGGGAATGATTTGATAAGTATAAATTACTGTGACTATTTTTGTTCTGATAAAATATTATCGAATGTCCACTTTCTCACACTTAAATAACCTACCTATTACAAATTAGGATTAATACTCATGTGTGGTAATTAATTTGCTGTAAGTGTAAGTTGGTTAATAATAATAAAAAAAAAACTTAACATCAACTGGAAAGATCTCATCGGTTTTTTGCTTTTGCCAGCTTCACAGCATAAACTGGTCGTGGTTGGAGCCGTTCCTGGTGATCATCAACATCGGCACCCATGGGTTCTACCCGTTCCCCCTGGTCCTCAGCTACTACGACAGCCTGGGCGTGTCCGGCACGCCACAGTGCTACCCTGGCATGGTGCATCTGTACCTCATCGACGTAATCAACATTCTCATTCACATCGTGTGGCTGAGACTCGTGGTGTCATATATAACTGCACTTTATAAGGTATGAGACATTAATATTATTAAAACTATCGTGAGAAATCGCTAAAAATTATAGAAACAAAATTATCAGGAACAGCCCGACATGTTTCGAATTCATATGGAGCTCTTCAACAGTGGGCCGCGCGTCACGTAGCAATGTTTACGTGAGTTTAAAGCGTTTTTATAATTATTATGAGACATTAATTTAGATTTTGGTATATTTGACATACACCCATACGTGGACACTACTTTGGGAAATGGGAAAGTCATGAATTGCATATGAATAGAACGGACGGAATCTCTTTCCGGAGCAATATTTTTTTAGTAGTTACGAGGTTTATGCCAACCACAAAACTGCAATAATATGGCTCAAATAAAGAGATAAAGCACAGCAAAAGTCGTAGATGACTCTCTTAATAAAGAGATTCGAATCAGTACGACGAACCAAATCAATGCCGTTATACCATTTAAAGTGATTTATTATGAAGAAGTACTTAAAAGAGTAGAAGAGAAAGAGAATTTGCTGAAAATTATAAAGAATAGGAGAGTGAAAATGTTAGACTACCTTATACGACCTGCTGCTTTTATGAATAACATCATAGAAGGAAAAGTTAGGGGAAGCGAGGAAGAAGGCCAAGAATAAGTTATAAATAAATAATAAATAAATATCACACAACCTCACACAAATCAATCTAGTCCCAAATTAAGCTCAAGAAGGCTTGTGTTATGGGTACTAGACGACGGTACCTATGCCTGTGCCTATGCATACATAAATAGATAAATATATACTTAAATACATAGAACAACCATGACCCAAGCACAAATATTCGAGTTCATCACACAAATATTTGCCCTGGCCAGGATTCGAACCCGGGACCGCCGGCTCAGTAGGCAAAGGCAAGTGCTTACACTGAGCCAACCGCGTCGTCAATAGTTACATTAAACAAAAAGTTAAATGTCACGTCGTATAGAAAAGTCAAGGAAGTTATGGTTAGGAAGTATACTATGAATAGAGTTAGATGGAGAAAACTACATACTCGTACTTTATCAGCTACACCGATAAGAGTTTGAGCCTCTTTAAATTTTTTTTTTACTCACAAACTGACCGGTGATTGACCTCAGTATCACCTGATGTAAAGTGACTACGTGGTCGAGGATGTAGCTCGCCGGTTAAGTAATAGCCTATTCACTCTCACCTTGAAGATAACTATTATATTTTTTTGGAAATACACACTATGCGAGTTCCATTCCTTAGCGGTTCGCATTATAAATGATGAAGCATACCGCTTTGTGCGAATCAGTGGTAAACTGACAACATAAGGGTGAAATCGCTCCGCTCGCCTGGTTGTCCGATGGTGAAACGGAGATGGTGGAATTAAATAGTGCAATTCCTGTGCACACTCTCCAAAATATATCCGATAGAACACTGACAACCTGGCAACTTTGCGGTGATGTTCGAGGCTCTGGAAGGTGGTCCCAGCCGGCAAAGCATCACCAATGAGTCTTAGGGCTTGAATTTATTGGCTTGTAATGGTCTCGGTTTCATAGCAACTTCGGTATCGATTGTATGACATCATATTTGTTATGAGCATCTTATTAGTTATTGTTTATGAGCGTGAAATCAGTTTACCATCACACAATATTCAGCTTTGACATAAATGGCGATTTGCGTGACTAATGTGTCTGCTTGGCTTCAATGCCAATTATTCATATTGCATCATTCGTCAGTTTCATGTTATCATGTTATACGAAAATGCACTCTGAGTTAAAATAAAACGTATTCTAAAGAATATGTACAACATCATTATTGTAATTATAAACTACAAAGATTTTCGAATGCATATTTCAATGATTAAAATCATCTGTGAAATAGTCAAAGGTACGCAAATTTTACGATTCATAATTTTAATCCAAAAGAAAATGTATTTTTTTTCAGAGTCCTCATAATTTAACGAAACAATAATTGTATGACATTCGTGAAATTTTTCACGGTGTAAATGGCAAATTACTTATTGTCTCCATACAAATACTGATACCCAACACACAAAGTTAATAACCTCAGACGTAGGTGGCCATTTGTATGGAGCGTTTTTAGCGTTCCGTATGAATGTTGAACATTGACGGTAATTTCTGACTCTTAGATCAGCCTAAGATGGTTAGTCCCATATAGACATATAATTCCAATAAAAAATAGAATCATGTGACACCCTCAAAAAAAATGTCTAGATGCCTATTCACATTTTTCCAAGCGCGCGTCGGCCATTCCATTGATATATATATACGTATATCTGTCATAGCTGAGATGCTTCTCGGCCGTTTTAAGGATGTAAGAGCCTGTATCACTCTAAAATTTGCTCATATAGTATCCGGAACTGAACTATCCTGGCCTGGCTTCGGCCTTCCTGGACCTAAGGAAATAAAAATACTTAACTACAACCAGAGGTACCGGGTTCGATTCCCGGTCCCTTCCACCAGGTAGCTCCTTTTTCAATTTTTCTTTAAGCTTTGATCTTTGTATTAATGACTTAACTACAAGTTAAAGTTTCATTAATAAAAGCCAAGCAAAGTGAAGTGAAACATTTGTTATAATTACAAAACGCAAAAGTTTTGCACGTAGACTGGACGCGTAATACTTTTAATACCTTTTCCTGGTTAAGTTAAAACGTGCTGGAGTTTTTTATCTACCAGATGCAGTGAAAAAGAACAATAAACTGCATTATTGTTCGTATGAAGTGGTTTATTCCATTAACGAGATGAAATTACCAATGCATTGTTAAAAAGGTATCAGGCCTTGACAGCAGTACAATCTCCGTAATACAAGGTGGAATTTAGGAATTATAATTATGAGCTTTTTGCGTGGATATAATATGTACATATTTACAATGTAGGTATAATTCACTCACTCACTCACACACACAGAGAGAATGAGGCACTCCATTTTGCGTTTAAAGATTTTGCTAATAGGTCGTTATGCGATTGGGAAATTTTGCGTTTAGAACATTTTGCGACTTTAGGACATTATGCGTCTAATCCTACGAAGGGTATACATAGCTCAATGGCACCTACCTACGAAGCTACACTGTCCTAATCCCAGCAAGGCCAATATTTGCGTGATGAGGTAGAATATTGGTTTTTAGATCATGAATGTTTTACATGTATACGTATTAAGGTCAATTTCCCAAGCAGTATTTTTTGATGGCAAGACTGAAAACGCAGGTGCAGAAAGGTTGAATAATAAAGTACCATTTTTTTTCGGAAACAGCCCGCCATTGTCTACCTCGGGCAACAGCTAAAATTAAAATATTAATGTATATATAATAATTTAAAAAAATATATTTCGACCAAATTTCTCATCAAGGTGGGTTGTCCCCAAGCCGGTTTTGTTTGTAAAATGCCGGGTAAGTCAAATACTATGCATGACAAAGAAAATCTGTTACCATTATTTTATGACCATATAAATAGGTAACAAAAAAAGCACATTACCCGTTTTACATATCCTTTGTATACCCTTGAATAAGTGCATATACGTTTGTCCCAAGAAAACTTCTCATTACCGCCGACAATGTTTCGAACCGATTTATTTCCCAAACTTGATCAAGTACGCCCCCTGTCTCCCGCGCACTTCAAAGAATTAGTCAACCTGCGGCGCTCGACGAGTATAGTGTATAGTGGCAATACGTTGGCTTGTATAAACGTGAATATATCATCGCGGTGGACTGGGGACAAAAAAAGTGTCATTCCGGAGTTTGTTATAAATTCTTTATTTTTTAACTGCGTGGTTTGAAATTTATATATATCAGGTAAAGTATACTCGCGATGTCAAGAGTTGAATTAGTTTTAGAATATAGGTCTTACTTTTTTTTTAAGAAATAAAAATATGTCGTGTTTCTCATTCCACCATTCTCATTCCGGTGTTTCCGGTGTAGTAAAATAACTTTAAACCCCACCAAAATGAGGAAAACACCGGAATGACATCAAAAGTAGCTTCACTTTTCATAGTTATTGTTGAAATAATAATATTTTTTTTATTTTGCTTTTAATACCAGACTAAGATATAGGTTTATATTATTATGTAATTCCAATATAATATATATTACGAATATAAAACGTAAAATTACTTTCATAATATGCCACTTTTCTTTCATTCCGGTGTATGAAATTTCATTGCGGTGCACTTATTTTATCATCCTGGTGTACATTTATCATTCCGTTGTGTGTTTTATATTCGATCTCGAATATCTCAAAAACTATTTCAGATTTCAGGGTCCCTTTTACATATGTTTAATAATATAGTCTAAAGTATCTCTTCACATTTAAAAAACTCAAAAATAATCAAAAATAAAGAATCACACCGAAATGATACAAAAAATGCGTCTTGTTGAAATTGACCCATTAAGAATATCGTCACCTAGTAGTGCCATGTAGTAGTGAAAAATCGTTCCGTACAACGATCACCGAACATATTTTGCTTATAGTTATTTACCTAAAATCTGAAACGAAAATAATTTCATATATTTTTCTAAGAAAACCCACCCGCATCCAAGAACTTGGGCGTTTATCCTCCAAATAAAGTAAATTCTGGCTCAGCATCGTTCGGCGGGATAAACAATGATCCCTAGCTGCTATAAAGATGACGAACCGAGTTCCCACGGGACAATATCGTCGCCAGGGAACGGATGAATATTGTGAAAACGGTCCCTTCCGCATAGAGGCTTTTTTTCTTCTACTCGAACACGAATTTTTGAATCTTCCCGTCCCTTTTACTCTCTTCTTGTTCACAATTTGCGTGAAAGCATCAACACGATGCGAAATATTTTCCAAATGTAGTAGACCTGTCGATGCTTCATAGTTTAGCAATACACACATTCAATTTGTGTGTAGAAGGTCTGATAGGTTGGAGTGGCAATGGAAGAAGGGAAGATACTTTAAAGTAACTGCGAACTGTTTGACTTACCCAAGGGAAAATAACCATGTGAAAACTTTTGCATGGTAATGATATCAGTAATATATACCTATACTAATTTAAAATCATAAGAATCTCACTTCTTATTTTTATAATACTCTGCGCCGCGTTACATGCTTTACATGCTCATCCCACGGGAACACAAAATTTTTTCGGGATAAAAGTAGCCTAATGTTAATCCAGGGTGTCAGCTACCTTCACACTGAAATGTATTATTAAATTTGGAACAGCCGTTTGAGCGTGAAGAAGTAACAGACATAGAAATAGACATACATTCGCCTTTATAATATTAGAGTGATTATAATTGACAAACCTTGTCTCCTCAAGGACCAAGACGTCCAAGACGTAGGTAATATTTAGACGTAAACAAGAGACAGTATTACTCGTATCGGTAAATAAAAAATAAATTAATTAATTGAATATCTAACGACGCATGCGACCTTGGATGACAGAGACTTGGTAAAAAATCATTGATGGTTGATGAATGTTAATCTCACACTTAACCGATCGATTACTAAAGTTCAATGCTAAATGTTAAACGGGAAATTTAGACAGCCCTCCCCAGTGTCCTATACGGTAACTACATTGGCGCGACGAATAGATTGCCTTATAGTTGAGCAAATAGATACATTTCTTGTTAGGGTAATACGAATGAAACTAGAAGCACTATTAAGCAGGCGCTAATTTATGATAGGTATAAACAAGAAAAAACAATCAACTGGAGATGTGTAGTCGAAAAATTGATTTCTTTTTCTTTTTTGTCGTGGTTTTTATTAACAATGTGTCCCTTTTATTAAATTAATTGTACATTCGTTGATTAAACTCTTTTTAGTTAAAACAATAATATATCTCCTTTCGTTATATTTGGGTCATTGTCAGTTCAAAAAACAAAAGTTGTTTCTTCGGCGGCCAATAGTTAACAGCATATGTGCATAGAAGTTTATGTTTTTAACACGCAAGCCCATAGAAAGGGAAACGTCGTTTATGCTAATATATTTTTGATGGGAAAACTAGGCCTTAAAGTCCTTAACTTTGTACGTGTCCACCGAAAAGACGCGCGAACCTAAATCTGACAATGACCCATGCATTTTCTCTTTTTCCTTTTCGGTGCGATTCTGAGTCGTGCGACAAGTTTAATCGCAGCCAATGGTCAGTTTCGATATGAGTCTAATATAATATTACCTATGCTTATTTTTCCATGCAAATCGAGGTTTCGTTCTCCTCTGTTCCCTCCTCCAAAACTTACCAATCTTTACGAAATTTTAGGAACTGAAAGAAAATTAAATGTTCTGTATTGGGCTGTTTCGTTCTGTGCGCAATTATTGTAGAATTTGTACACTAGACGCCCGTTTGCGGCGGAATGTTGGCCACAAACATAATCCCAAAATATTGGTTAAGTTTTGAAAGAGGAAACAGACAAAAACGACTAGGACTAGGGAGCATTTGGACCTCATTTGTATGCTAGGCCATACTAACCATGGTAATAGGAGCAGTGGGTTTACCCTTGTTTTATGGAGAAACGTTTCATCGAATTTTCGTTTCATAGAAAATTCATTTAATCGATTTTTTTTTTCTGAAACCATAACATATTTTGGAATGTTATAACACAAACCTAACCTAATAGAATCTATAGGTTGACATTATCAAGATTTCTGAAAAAAATATAACTTCTGAGAAAAAAAAAACTATGAAATGAAAATTCTATGAAGTGAAGCATTCGGTGAAATATTTTTCTATAGAAGAAGTGGACATTAGCAGTGATATATCCTCTTAATCAACAGAAAGACGCGGATACCATGCGCATGTTCTTCAGCCTGTCGGTGATCAAGATCGTCCTGCAGTTGCTGTACTTCGCATACACCCCCCTCCACATGTCGCTCTACTCGGAGACCATGTTCAACTCCTACTGGCTCATCAAACTCCTTGACATCTGTGAGTATAACATTAGCTTTTTTTGAGCGTTTAAAAAGTACAAGAACATTTATTACAAAAAAAAAATTAAGCGCATCATACTCAGAATCGTTTGTACATTCGAATCTTATACAAAAAAGTGTCCTAGAATGTTGTATGAATATATGTTTTTTTCTGCGTCACGTGCATAGAAAAAGGACACTTTTTTGCTTGTATGAGGTTCGAATGTAACGATTCTGAATACAATGGGCCTGAAACATCAATATTCTGAAAAAAAAAGTTTATGTAGGTACACATTTTTCTTTAAAAGATCTTGTGATCGTAGACCGAACTTGATTTAACTAGTAGGTACCTACTATGTATTTGGATTTTTTTTTCCACCAATCTGTACCTACTGAGAGCTACTTTAGCTAACAAACTTTCCCCGATGATGGATGTGTAACGTTAACAGATTCCTTTAATCATGTTATACTCTTAGTAAGCAATCATGCATGTCATCGAAATCCATACGGTTAAAGTGTAACACGAGCGAAAATTGTTTTTTTTTATAATAAAAATTTAAAAACATTCAAGCTGTCTGAGGTAGACTGGATTTAATATGATTAATGTATTATATAATTTTACATTGTCTATTTTTTTGTCCATCCTGCGGACCTTAATCATGAGCAGTTCCGGTTGCTGCCCACTTCGCATACCAAAACAGATCCCCCGGCGTGTGCAGTTGAAAACAGTGTTCACCATTAAAACACCCCTACTCTCTTCTCACTCTTTTTTTTACACCTCAAATACACTTCGCATTACAATAGAGGTAAACAATAGGCCACCTTATCGCTTAAGAGCGGTTTCTTCGAGACAATCTTTGGGTAGCGGATTAATTAATGAAATGAGATGAGTAGGCGATGCAAAAACTAATCAAGAAAACTTGTAAAAAATTATAATTTTTAAATAAAACAATTTAAACGGATTATATCGCGTATATTAATTATTTGAGCCTCCCTGACGTTTCAGTACCTTTACAGATACCGTTGTCAAAGGTTGACTGAGAAAAACACAATTTTTCTCTGTCAAAGTTACATTTGTGCAAACTACCCATTTTGTAAATATTAATCTATATATATAAATGCAAGTGTCCTGACTGACTGACTCATCAACGCAGAGCCGAAACTACAAATGCTAGAGAGTTGAAATTTGCACACTAGGTTGCATTTATAAAGTTTACAAGAGATAAGAAGCGATTTTGAAAAATTCAATCTCTAAGGGGGTTAAATAGGGGTGCAAAGTTTGTATGAGGGAAACTTTTTTTTAGAGCTAGAAACTTGAAATTTTGTAGAAAGATTACGTTTTCAAAAACACAAAAAGTACTTTCAGCGTTTTGGAAAATTTCACCTCTAAGGGGGTTAAAAAGGGGTGGAAGGTTTATATGGGAGAAACTTTTTTTTTTGAACTAGAGACTTCGAACTTTGTAGAAAGCTTACGTAATCAAATAAAAAAAAATTAATTGAAAAAATCAATCTCTGAGGGGGTTAAATAGGGGTGCAAAGTTTGTATGGGGGAAACTTTTTTTTTAGAGCTAGAAACTTGAAACTTTGTAGAAAGATTACTTATTCAAAAACACAAAAAGTACTTTCAGCGTTTTGGAAAATTTCACCTCTAAGGGGGTTAAAAAGGGGTGCAAGGTTTATATGGGAGAAACTTTTTTTTTTGAACTAGAGACTTGAAACTTTGTAGAAAGCTTACGTAATCAAATACAAAAAAAGTAATTTCAGTGTTTTGGAAAATTTCACCTCTAAGGGGGTTAAAAAGGGGTGCAAAGTTTGTATGGGGAAATCCGCTAATCTATCTATCTGTATATATAAATGCAAGTGTCCTGACTGACTGACTCATCAACGCAGAGCCGAAACTACAAATGCTAGAGAGTTGAAATTTGCACACTAGGTTGCATTTATAAAGTGTACAAGAGATAAGAAGCGATTTTGAAAAAATCAATCTCTGAGGGGGTTTAATAGGGGTGCAAAGTTTGTATGGGGGAAACTTTTTTTTTAGAGCTAGAAACTTGAAACTTTGTAGAAAGATTACTTATTCAAAAACACAAAAAGTACTTTCAGCGTTTTGGAAAATTTCACCTCTAAGGGGGTTAAAAAGGGGTGCAAGGTTTATATGGGAGAAACTTTTTTTTTTGAACTAGAGACTTGAAACTTTGTAGAAAGCTTACGTAATCAAATACAAAAAAAGTAATTTCAGCGTTTTGGAAAATTTCACCTCTAAGGGGGTTAAAAAGGGGTGCAAAGTTTGTATGGGGAAATCCGCTAATCTATCTATCTATATATATAAATGCAAGTGTCCTGACTGACTGACTCATCAACGCAGAGCCGAAACTACAAATGCTAGAGAGTTGAAATTTGCACACTAGGTTGCATTTATAAAGTGTACAAGAGATAAGAAGCGATTTTGAAAAAATCAATCTCTGAGGGGGTTTAATAGGGGTGCAAAGTTTGTATGGGGGAAACTTTTTTTTTAGAGCTAGAAACTTGAAACTTTGTAGAAAGATTACTTATTCAAAAACACAAAAAGTACTTTCAGCGTTTTGGAAAATTTCACCTCTAAGGGGGTTAAAAAGGGGTGCAAAGTTTGTATGGGGAAATCCGCTAATCTATCTATCTATATATATAAATGCAAGTGTCCTGACTGACTGACTCATCAAAAGGCCAAGAGCGAGTCGGACTCGCGTACGAAGGGTTCGTTACTATTTCGTATACAATTGCAAAAAAAGCACGTTTAGCAATTTCAACATTACTTAGATCTGAAAATAATAAAGATGTAAAATTTTCAAGATAATGGTTCCACGCGGACGAAGTCGCGGGCAACAGCTAGTTTAAAATAAAGGTGTTCATACATGCCAGATGGGCCTAATGTGTAAAGACAGTTACACATGTGCCAGAAGGGCATTTATTATTTATTTAAAATATCTACCAGCGGTTCACTAAAGGCTTACTGAGGAGAAAGAACCGCCAAAGAAAACTCCCAGATTGCCTTATTTATTACTATAAAATACTTTTAAACAAAAACTCTACATATACTACTTTTAACACTAATTTGTTTTACACTGTTCGAGGCCCAAGGTTTCCAGTCTTGTGTCTTGCTTGATCCTTGATAAGATGTACAACAGGATCCCAAGCCGGTGGTAATGACAAACCAATCTTCTCTATTGAAATTGGGATATTTTTTGATTTCAATAGCCTCGCGCAACATTCTGGGAAAATATCGTTTCTCTCTGGCAAGGATTGAAGTGTTATCAAACTTAATTGAATGGTTTGGTTTGTCCATGACATGCTCGCAGACTGCAGACCTGTTGCAACGACGGTGCTTGACATCGGCTACATGCTCCTTAACCCGTGTAGCTATACTACGTTTCGTTTGGCCAATGTATGACAGACCACACTCGCAGTCCAGCTTGTAAACACCAGCACTCTGCAGAGGGATGCTACACTTCACGGGCCTCAGGTATTGAGACATCTTCTTCATCGGCTTGAAATATGTTTTAATGGAAGCCCGTTTCAAGATGTTTCCAATCCTATCCGTGACCCCTTTCACATATGGCAGGACCGCAGGTTTACGCTCGACTGTAGGAGTCTTCACACGAGGTTTCTGGTTGAGGCGTGGTATCTTGAGCCCATTGGCCCAAAGCGCACGCTTGACATGCTGTAGTTCATCAGTCAAATGTTGGTCGTCACAGATTCCCTTGGCTCTCTGAAACAAAGATTTACCCACTGTAGTAAGTTGACTAGGATGGTGATGTGATTTGCCATTTAAATACCTATCAGTGTGAGTAGGCTTTCTATAAACAGTATGACCTATTGTATTATCAGACCTTCTCAACACACTGACATCTAAGAAGGTTAGTGAATTGTCATTTTCTAACTCCATTGTAAACTTTATTTTCTCATGAATGGAGTTTAAATGGTCTAGGAAAACTGAAACACTAGATTTAGGTAAAATACCACCATTGTTGTCATTACCACCGGCTTGGGATCCTGTTGTACATCTTATCAAGGATCAAGCAAGACACAAGACTGGAAACCTTGGGCCTCGAACAGTGTAAATCAAATTAGTGTTAAAAGTAGTATATGTAGAGTTTTTGTTTAAAAGTATTTTATAGTAATAAATAAGGCAATCTGGGAGTTTTCTTTGGCGGTTCTTTCTCCTCAGTAAGCCTTTAGTGAACCGCTGGTAGATATTTTAAATAAATAATAAATGCCCTTCTGGCACATGTGTAACTGTCTTTACACATTAGGCCCATCTGGCATGTATGAACACCTTTATTTTAAATTAATATTTACAAAATGGGTAGTTTGCACAAATGTAACTTTGACAGAGAAAAATTGTGTTTTTCTCAGTCAACCTTTGACAACGGTATCTGTAAAGGTACTGAAACGTCAGGGAGGCTCAAATAATTAATATACGCGATATAATCCGTTTAAATTGTTTTATTTAAAAATTATAATTTTTTACAAGTTTTCTTGATTAGTTTTTGCATCGCCTACTCATCTCATTTCATTAATTAATCCGCTACCCAAAGATTGTCTCGAAGAAACCGCTCTTAAGCGATAAGGTGGCCTATTGTTTACCTCTATTGTAATGCAAATTGTTTTATTTAAATGTGTGACAGTCGCGGAAACCGAAGAAAATATTATAATTTTTACTAAATAATATTAATAAATAAATATACAAAAATAAACATATTTTGTCCACATAAACGTACTATAAATATATATTTATCCGAAGAATCACAACCCTCAGTAATGAAGAACGCGTCGCGAGGAGGAGGTCGAATATGATAATTTTTAAAATACTCATAGATATTGATCCTATTTTATTCCAGGTGTATCCATATCGTTCCTGATGGTGATGAACAGCTACATCAAAGCGGTGCGGGCGGAAAAGGCGGCGCAGGCGCAGGGGACGGCGCAGCCCGATTTGCCGCCATCTTACGGCGAGTGTCTGCGCACGAAGGAACCCGAAGTGCCCGTTGAAGAGAAAACTGTATTAGCTTAAATAAAAAGGAAAGATTAAAAAAGTACCCTTATTTATTTTCTAACTCAAGCTAAAACCTAGTAAGGACCAGTCCTCCAGTCGTACCTAACTAACGTAACGTTAGGGTGCACAGATTATCATTTCTGTTCCGTACCCTATGGGTAAAAATCCCTATTACTAATACTACGACTCCACTGTCCGCATGTTGAAATTTTCACAGATGATGTATTTCTGTTGCCGCTCTAACACTAAATACTAAAAACAGGATAAAATAAATATATAAGTGGGGCTCCCATACAACAAACGTGATCGGTTGCGTTAACTTTGCACCTCATTTGTATCCGGCGCCATACCAGGAGCAAACTTAACCCAGCCATTTAAGTTTGAAAGTGTTTGCACGGGACTCTCGGTGCGCGAGTCCGACACACTTGGCCGGTTTTTTGTTTTGTTACAGGCGTATGCTCGCGGTAACGGAGCACCCTTAAAATACTTCCCACTACATCTCTTGATCTGCCGACAGCCCGACATGTAACTGCCGAATAGTTACATCGTTTACATAATAACAAAATCAAAAGTAAGTAAATAACTTCTTTCAGTGCGAAACCGGGTATCACGTTAACCAATTCGGGCACGGATTATACTCCAACCAGAGTATTACAAGTTTCCCCCGGGAAGCCGCCAACTAAGCTATTTCTTGATGTCTGATTTCTGATGTAAATTGCTTATTACACTTCGCCGTACAGTCCCGGCGGGACACCGATACCTGCCGAGTTGATACGTATCGTATTAAAATCGATTGGTACTGTAAATTAGGATGCGAAGGTGAACATTAAGGAATAGACGTGAAGGAACAACGAAATAAACTCCTTCGGAGTGGTATAAGCGTGATGCTTCATAGATTCCTCTATATTCGTGCATTGTCGTTTTGGTGGATTACGAGTATTAACTCTAGCCCTAGCTCGACACTACTCGTTGACCGAAGTTGGCCGAAGCACGAGTTACCGCAGCGAAGTGCTACTCCACACTTAAGAGGACTTATTCCTTTTAAAATGCTCTCTTTCTCTATGATCAAACATGTTTCTTAACATATTATTGATGTAGCTACCTAGAACAGAGCTATTGGGATTTATTGGTGTTTATTTGAAGCCTACAGTTTGAACTTTTCATTGATAATTTTTGTTTCAAAAACTACTCGAAATTGACAAAATTCACGCGGAAAATTAGTTTTTTCAACTTATATTCGACTGCACGCAATGAAAGCATGAAAAAGCTATGTTACTACCTAGAACTCGGGGAAAAGTATTATTCACTTCAAAAAGTTAGTTGAAACAATCAATATATTTGTCATAATATGAAAAAAATTTTTTTAAAAGGAATAAGGTCTCTTAAGTATCGTATTCGCCCAACCTTAGCCAAATTCGTGAGTAGTGTGCAGCCGCAATTAGACCTTCGTCAAGAATAAAAATTGCTTAATATAAACGGCGTTTAACTGGCTACCTGATAATCGAACAAATGCTAGGTAAACGCAATTTTTATTTAAGCAATTTTAACTCTTAAGGCCTTAGAGTTGATAAGTAATTCACCAAAATGACAATGCACGAAATCCTTATCTATGAAGCTCGCTTTTCTTCTATTACGGGTGATAATGAGGTACAAAACCACACAACAGTATTGTTTCCGTGAAGTAGACCGTCCACAACACGAAGGACTATAATTTGTAATACATATGTGTATTACAGATCTACAACATGTTTCTTGGTCGATGCTTTTGGATACCTGGTTGGTTGGATTTATGTTTTAAAAAATCATGCCTTTTCTATTGTGCAATAAGTGACTGCTTCGTTTACTTACACATAGACGCTGGTTCTGTATTCCAAATACCACTTACATTCCATCCTCACAGTTTATGAAAACCACTACATTAAAGCCAAGACAGCACAGCTCAGCAGTATTCTGAAAACAGTTTCCGAATTGCAAAATTAACATATAATTTTCTGCAGCTTATTATTGGTGCCTTGCAAGCACTATTTCAGCATAACTTGCATTTTACCCTTATAACTTGAATAGTAAAGTCTAGATTTGATTCATACGGGACTACCTGGCCTGGGGTAAAATTCAACGGTTCTAATAACATATGGCCGAGATATTACCAGTATTATATATGTCTACTCGCCTATGCGCTCTATTCGAAGCAACAGTTATAATCGACATAGCTCACACGATAGCACGGTTGGCAATGGGCAGGCTATGTAGCCCGGAGAACGGATGGCCGTTGGCCGCAAAGCGCAGCGTGGGACACCCACCATGGATGACCTCGTCCTCGTGAGGGTAGCGGTGAATCAATGGATGCGGTCTGCACGGTATCGCACTTTGGGCGAGCGATGGGGTGTATACGTGTTATATTCAGCAGTGTACGTCTGTAGGTGAAAAATAGTATCCATACTAATCCGTACTATAAAAAAATTGAAAAGTGAGTAAGTAATTCATGAGGACATTGATGACCCTGTAGAAAATGTAACGATTAGACCAAAAGGACAATTGCTCTTACATTTGCTTAGGCGCTTTGGTGGATATCTATCGTGTTGTACGAGGTTGCTTCCATACTTCCAAGTTCCACGCGGACGTAGTCGCGGGCAAAAGCTAGTCCATACTAATATTATAAATGCGAAAGTGTGTCTGTCTGTCTGTCTGTCTGTCTGTCTATCTGTCTGTCTGTTAAGTCTTCACGCTTAAACCGCTGAACCGATTTAGATGAAATTTGGTATGGAGATAGTTTGAGACCCGGGAAAGGACATAGGATACTTTTCATCCCGAATAAATTTAGTGTTCCCGTGGGATGAGCGGGTAACACCGCGGGGTACAGCTAGTAATATTATAAATGCGAGTGTGGCTGTCTGTCTGTAACCTTTTCAAGCTTAAACTGCTGAATCGATTTTGATGAAATGTGGCATGGAGATAGTTTAAGATCCGAGGAAAGACATAGGATAGTTTTCATCCTGGGAATTATCCCTAAAAACATTGAATAGTGAGTAAGTAATTCATGATGACATTGATGACCCTGTAGGAAATGTAATGATTAGACCAAAAGCACAATTGCTCTTACATTTGCTTAGGCGCTTTTAATAATCCCTTTTATTAATTAAGGTGATTAGGTGGATATCTATCTTGTTGTACGAGGCTGCTTCCATACTTCCAAGTTCCACGCGGACGTAGTCGCGGGCAAAAGCTAGTATTATAAATGCGAAAGTGTGTCCGTCTGTCTGTTACCTCTTCACGCTTAAACCGCTGAATCGATTTTGATGAAATTTGGCATAGAGATAGTTTAAGATACGAGGAAGGACATAGGATAGTTTTCACCCTGGAAATTATACCTAAAAACATTGAAAAGTGAGTGAACATTTCTGTTGGGGTGCGGTGACCCTGTAGGAAATGTAATTATTAGACCAAAAGCACAATTGCTCTTACATTTGCTTAGGCGCTTTTAATAATCCCTTTTATCAAGTTCCACGCGTACGTAGTCGCGGGCAAAAGCTAGTATACTATATATACTATCCATACTAATATTATAAATGCGAAAGTGTGTCTGTCTGTCTGTTACGATTTTGATGAAATTTGGCATGGAGATAGTTTAAGATCCGAGGAAGGACATAGGATAGCTTTCATCCTGGAAATTATCCCTAAAAAGATTGAAAAGTGAGTAAGTAATTCATGATGATATTTATGACCCTGTAGGAAATGTAATTATTAGACCAAAAGCACAATTGCTCTTACATTTGCTTAGGCACTTTTAATAATCCCTTTTAGTAATGAAGGTGATTAGTTGGATATAGATATCGTGTTGTACGAGGTTGCTTCCATACTTCCAAGTTCCACGCGGACGTAGTCGCGGGCAAAAGCTAATTAAGAATAAAAGCACTAGATTTTGGGTAACAATATATTTTAGTATTGAACAATTATCGATCAATTCAATTCAATTTTAAAATAAATGGCTAGTGTCCATTGGGACAGTTCCAATTATCGATCGTATAAATAATCCGTGACGCTACTGTCATTACGCGGCAATCTCTGTGACAGTGTGCTGAGTTGCCAGCACCATCAAGCACGTTCCGAACTACAGAATATGATTCCCGGTCTCTTGAACCAGGTAACTCATGTAAATTTTTCTTTGAGCTTTGATCTTTGTATCAATGGTTTAATATTCAAATTGTGGTGATAACCACATAAAAAATGAGACATTACATGTTTCTCAAATTTATAATACACAGATAGTAGACAAATAGTTGCGACATGCAGGAAATATGTCATAAGAAACGTCAGATTTGGCCTCTGGAACTCGTC
This sequence comes from Apotomis capreana, assembly GCA_947623375.1. Classification (NCBI taxonomy): domain Eukaryota; kingdom Metazoa; phylum Arthropoda; class Insecta; order Lepidoptera; family Tortricidae; genus Apotomis; species Apotomis capreana. The sequence goes on from OX392499.1 coordinate 39,044,077, forward strand.
CAAACGCCCCGGCTGCGGTGAGCTAGCGATAATTCGCTTTATTAATTTGGAATACAATTTCAAGCATTTTGGAGGCATATGGTTGTATTAGTGGGATTTACTGTTCAGTGCGGATACAAAAGACACATGTACTGATTATTTAATATCCAATGTAAGTTAATAATTTAATAGTGATGGAGATTAATTAATCTTATTTGACTTACTGTACCTATTGACTTGTAAAATGATGAAATTTAATTAATAAACGAGTATGAGTATTAAGTATGAGTATTCGAATCTGGGCGCTAATTCAAGTGTTTTTTGAGATATCGTCAATTAAGATATATCCCAGGACTAAAGGCGATATACGCCTTTAATTGTCATTAAAACGCGGTGTTTGCTATCGGAGCTGCATAAAGTGACAATTTACGTTACTATTCGGTCAAGTTAATTTTGCATTAGTCGTATATCAAAGCACGAGAAACATACCTACACGTATACACGTGCATATACATGCGTATTTCTAAACGAGCTATTTGCTTCAGCACGCTTCAGTAACAACTATTTCTGAGAAGATCTGCTAAACTGGCTGTCGGCTGAATCGGCTTGAAGCTCTACTGTTTCTGTGTAAAGCGTACTCGTAGGTATTTCAACCACAGAGTAATGTTTACAAGACCTAAATAACACGAAAGAGGTACTTAAAATTCTGCGGCGTGGCGAGCTTGTGGCTAACATTATTTGACAAGATTTTGTTATAGTTACGATTAGGATACCGGTGCTCTAAAATCCACGGAGTCGCTAATAATAAAATATTTAAAAGTCAAAGTCTAAATATATATACATGTATCATTGTATTTATACATGTATTCACTTGTATCTTGGATGCCCTCCGAACGATTAATTTTCTACTCTGCACCCACTTGAAGCATCTCGGTTTGGCCCTATATGGTTGACTGGTAGAGAAAGCCATTAGGCATTAAGTTCGCCATTTGTACTGACTTTTGTTATGTGCAATAAATAAAGTTTAAATAAATAAATAAAAATATATCACAGTAAACTTGAAAAATAAATACAACTGCGAAAAAGTAACACTTTTAAAAACAAATTTTATCCTCTTTGCCGCCGTACCCGTAATATCCAGATGGAGAAAACTAGTCTTTCTTTTTACGGTGATATTAAACATATTTTCTGGACTATTTAAATGAGTTTAGTAACAATGTAACATAAATCATATTTACTATTATATTGTCCTACATTTTTAGACATTGACTTTGAAATTCTTAAAAATTAGCGACTCCGTGGATTTTCGAACCACGATATGCTACCAAAAGTCCTAACCCTAGTAATAGTGTAAATATTTGTCATTGGAGCGTTTGTGCTACTAAACTTTGCTATCTCATGACTCTTGGTCATAGGGAAGTATTCCGTAGGTGCAGAATTGTTGATTCCCTTTCTTGACAGACGAAGTGATTTTATAAGGGTAATTTTATTTTCCGTTTACGGTACGAAACTTAGAGTAACATGACGAAAATCTTTTCTTAACTCGTAAAGAAAATGTTTTCTATAGTATTAGTATTGTCTGAGATTTAAACTGCCAGCTGAAACTGCGACTTTTCATTTAATATCACGCGACGGGACTTGCGCGTCGGGCCGCCGGGGTCCGCCAAGGCGCCCGGGGGCGGAACCATTTGTTACTGTCCCGGCCCGTGCAGCGGCGTGCGGTGACTTGGAGAATTACATTTGAGGGAAATTGATATCGTGGACGCATTAACGAGCATTTATCCAAGTTTCAAAGATCTAGTCCCAAATTAAGCTGAAGAAGGCTTGTGTTATGGGTACTAGACGACATACGTACTTATTTAGGTATTTAATACACAAATATTTTCCCTGGCCGGGATTCGAACCCGGGACCGTCGGCTCAGTAGGCAGGTCTACAAACTGCGCCAAACGCGTCGTCAAATGCATGCAATGCATTTAAGTATTTTAAACATAAAGACGCAACGATTAAATTTGTTTAATTGTGAAAAAAATATATGTTTTTTTTTTTGTCAAAAAGAACTTCAAATTAAAGCAACCAATCTACATATTTACAATTCCTACTTACAATCAAAGCCAAATGAGACAAGTTCAGATAGGATCTTAATTCCATAACTTAAGTAGTGGCGCTCTTGAGCAGTGGGTAATATTTTACAAAATGCCTAAAATATTACTTTTTTTACGTTTCCCATATTCCGCCAACATTTCGATCGATGTCGAGATCTTTTTAAATACGGCCTGCAGGCGAGAACGGTCGGAAATCCAGACCAAATGGACATCCGGATATACGAAAAATCAGTGCTCTTTCTGTGATTTTCATTTCATCGTTTTTAATCTTCTTAAGGATTGCAGCATTTTTCCTGCGCTCACTGTGAAAAAAAAACGAAAGCTATTACTTTAGTTATTTACCGGTTCGACATCGTTACTAGGAACGAACTGATCTAACGTTCCCAGGTAAAAAATCTGCTAATGGTATTAAAATATTTATTAAGAGGAGAATTTTATGTAATACTTTTCATCATGTTTCTTTGTGATGTTTTCTAATATCACCACTAAGCTTTCTAATAAGAAACGTAGTTTTAATCTTTCAAAGGCGAATACTACTCGTACTCTCAAAAAAAGAAAATACGATGTATTTGTTTGTTTTAAATAAGTCGTATTATACTACGCCTATTCTCGTCTAAATGACGCAAATCCCTTAAAAATAGGCTTCTAATTTCTCAAAACAGCCAACTTTTTTATGTAGCTGTCATCACTTTACAATGTAAAGGTCAAATGTTTGTTTAATCATAAAGGGCAAGGTTGAGGAAAAATCCAGACGAAATTAGTATGAATTTTATTTGTTAGATAACTTCTTGTCCTATGTCAAAAAAGGTTACGACTGTTTACCAATTTTAAAGTCAATAAGAACCATATTAGTTCAAGTGAAGTTCGACTATATGATCACGGGCCAACCAAATGTACCAACATTAGACAATGCAAATATACATATAAACATCCCTAACACATCATCTTTGGACTAACCTCTATTTTCATCAAAATCTAGATTTGTTCATTCCACCAAATTGAAAAGTGCTATTTAACGGAATAAGTAATATCTTCTTACTATACAGTTAAGGCTGCTTTCGTGTACTAAAACTAGTTTTTATTGCATTTTAACTGAAATAAGTAACTGTAATGACATAAGCAGGGATCGGAAATTCGGGTAGATATTTACCTAAACTTTGGCGGCGTTTTCGTTTAGTTGTAGTTATAGGCGGCTTTGTTTGACGTATGAGTGAGATATCAATAGGATTTTGGCAAGTTTAGGTAAATATCTACCCGAATTTCCGATCCATGGACATAGGTGTTCTGCCTTGTCGCCAAATATTTTTCGTCGAAATTTCCATTCACCAATTTTTCCTTCTGAAGTCATGTACCTACATGTTTCATAATTTTTGAAAATATATCATCCTATTGATTAGATTAGGTTTGTTTTAGTTATAACAATCCGAAGTCGTTTACGGTTTCACAGCAAAATGTTTTCTAAGAAATTACACTTCGACGAAAACTAATTCTTAATTACTTAATTCTTATTCACTTACGTCTAGGTGCCTCTAGTGCATAAGATTGCGATCTCCCAAGGACCATAAAACTCTCAAGTATCCATTAAGAATAGTTTCCTTAACGTATTCTCCTCACACAAACATAACTCTTTTAAATTAATAATTCCCGCGTGATTTACCGGCGGGCTCGGATAGAATCACACGATTTAATATAATTAAGTGGGCACTTGTTCGCCACCTACAGGGCGGGTAATTAAGTATGCGACGTGGGGCAAAGAGCAACCGCTATTGAGATGAACAGTGTACTCATGTACTGCATTTTCTAGCACCCTTGTATGTGGTTGGGAATACGCGACCGTTAATTTGAAGTATCTTACGGATTTTCTTTACACTTATCTCGTCTGTTATCAAGGTTTTTGCTGTGGAGATGGCATCTATCTTGAAGTGAAATATGCCGGACGACCAAAACGAGTTACGGACCAAAGCCAGTTAACGAAGCTGAAGACAGAAGGCGGCAGTGTAGCGTCGACGAAGCCAGAGGTGTTGTGGGAGATCGAAAGGTTCTATGGGCAGTTATATACCTCAGTTGCCAAACCTATTGATAACTTGGCCAAAGACCCGAGGCCAAGCTGACCCGACACGCCGGGTTTCGAAAAGGCTTCAGTACCATAGACCACATACACACGCTGCGGCAAGTTATACAGAAAACCGAAGAGTATAATCTGCCACTCTGCTTAGCGTTTGTGGACTATGAGAAGGCCTTTTATTCCGTCGAGACATGGGCAGTACTACAGTCCCTCCAGCGATGCCGAATTGACCATCGGTATGTCGAGGTGCTCAGGAGTGTGTACAACAACGCCACTATGTCAGTCCGAGTACAAGACTAGTGTACGGAGGCGATTCCATTGCAGAGAGGTGTGAGACAAGGAGATGTAATATCTCCGAAGCTCTTCACCAACACAATGGAAGACGCCTTCAAGCTCTTGGAATGGCAAGGACTTGGCATCAACATAAATGGCGAGTACATCACGCAGCTTCGGTTTGCTGACGATATCGTGGTCATGGCGGAGACGCTGGAGGATCTCGGTATAATGCTGGATGATCTCAACCGAGTATCCCAACAGGTAGGCCTTAAGATGAACATGGACAAGACGAAGATCATGTCGAATGTCCATGTAGCACCCACCCCAGTAGGTATTGGTTGGGAACTCGGTCCTCCAAGTTGTCGACGAATACGTCTATCTGGGTCAGACGATCCAATTAGGCAGGTCCAACTTCGAGAAAGAGATCAATCGACGGATTCAACTCGGATGGGCAGCGTTCGGGAAACTGCGAAGTGTCTTCTCGTCCAAGATACCTCAGTGCTTGAAGACAAAAGTCTTCAACCAGTGCGTATTACCGGTGATGCCCTACGGAGCCGAGACGTGGTCTCTAACTATGGGCCTCTTAAGGAAGCTCAGACTCACTCAGCGAGCTATGGAAAGGGCTATGCTCGGGATCTCTCTACGTGATCGAATCAGAAATGATGAGATTCGTAGACGAACTAACGTCACCGACATAGCAAACAGGGTTAGCAAACTGAAGTGGCAATGGGCAGGGCACATAGCTCGAAGAACCGATGGCCGTTGGGGCAGAAAGGTTCTCGAGTGGAGACCACGTACCGGCAAGCGCAGCGTAGGACGGCCACCCGCAAGGTGGTCGGACGACCTGGTCAGGGTTGCGGGGACTCGCTGGATGCGGGTCGCTTCTATCCGGCCCATGTGGAAGTCAATTGAGGAGGCCTGTGACCAGCAGTGGACGTTCTATGGCTGAAATGATGATGATGATGATGAGTGATCATGAGAAAGAGGAAAGGGATTGATATTTCAGGAATCCTTAATCCAGTATGATCAGTCCATGACCCGAGTGTCAAGTTAGAGGAGGACAAACTCGATCGTACACGCCAAGCTAACAGCAAATAGTATGACATCGCATAGCGGTAAACGACGAGGCGTCTGCGCTACAAGTTTCCGTCGTCGTGATCTGTCGCCTTCGGCGCTCAAAAGGTTAACTAGGTCATTAGTCGCGTTTGATATCAGTAAAGGCAGAAACATATTCACCATCTGTTTTCGGCGCTGATCTTTGCCTGGACGCAAATTAGTCTGCACGGAGGCGAGGCAGCGTCGCCGGGTAATGATGACGTCACGTCCCGTTACACCTGCACTGTAGGTGCACTCGGTTATCATTTAAGGCAGTCTGCTTTGCATGCTGAGGAAAAAACGTTTTGATTAGACTACTCTATTGACTCCCGACTCTAGTCACTTTTTTGCTATAATTCGACGACGCGGTTGACGCCGTGGTTAAGCAACTGCCTACTGAGCCGACGGTCGCAGGTTCGAATCCCGGCAAGGGCAAATATTTGTGTGATGTACACGAATATTTGTGCCTGGGTCATAGATGTTCTATGTATTTAAGTATTTATTTATCTATACAAGTATAAGTTATATGTATATCGTCGCCTAGTACCCATAACACAAGCCTTCTTGAGCTTAATTTGGGACTAGGTTGATTTGTGAGAGGTTGTCTGATATTTATTCTTATTTATTCATTAGTAGGTATTACCTAGCAGTAAGTTTTATCTCATCATTTTAATGCAACTATCTTGTCATCCTGAGAATAGCAAGTTTTTATTTTTCACAATTACAGGCTAAAGTAGAAAAAGTAAAAAGAAAAGAGTCTAAAAGTAGAGTCGAAAAACTGTTAAAATAACGAAAAAAAAAATCTTATCTGAAGAATTATTTTCTTTCATTAAAAATAACTTAACCTAACCTTTATTATAATATCTCGAGCAGAGCTAAACCGTGTTACCGAATAGTGGTAAAAATCATGGTAATCATCTAGAATTTTATAAGTAGTAGAAGGTGCCCGCAACTTCATAAGCGTATTTCTTTATACCGCAGTCAGGTAAAAAGTATCCTATAACCATGTTTAGATGTCCACTGTCCAGCTGTCCCCATACCGAAATTGGTTAAAATTTGTCCAGCCGTTTCGGCGTGATGCGAGGACAAAGGAAATTATGACCAACAGATGGCACCAGGCTGGCATGCCGCCGCGCGCCCATGTAAAACAAAAGATGATCCTGGATCACGCTATTAAGATTTTTAATACAAATGTAGTTTTTTTTTTTATTTTTTTTTTTTTTTCTTTATTATGATAGTACTAGCTGTGCCCCGCGGTGTTACCCGCTCATCCCACGGGAACACTACATTTATTCGGGATGAAAAGTACCCTATGTCCTTCCCCGGGACTGAAACTATGTATATACCAAATTTCATCTTAATCGGTTCAGCGGTTTTAGCGTGAAGAGGTAACAGACAGACAGACAGACAAACACACTTTCGCATTTATAATATTAGTATGGATTTCATCTAAATCGGTTCAGTGGTTTTAGCGTGAAGAGGTAACAGACAGACAGACAGACAGGCACACTTTCGCATTTATAATATTAGTATGGATAGATGTACAATTGATATGCATGCTTTGCAACAAGACTTTTCCGTAGCCAATATGAACCTTTTTACATTTGTATAGAACAGTCACTTCACGAGAAACTATCACAAAAGTCCGACGAAACAGGAAAATCCAATCCCGGGAGCTGCGTAATGAAGTGTTATCCCGATTACCTAATCTTGAGCACTTCCTTTCCTGTATCTAAGTTAACCAATTATCCTGTAAGCAAGGGACCATAATAGCACGGAAAATATCGATAATTCGCTTTCTTTATGGCTCGATCTGCTCAAAAATGCTGATTGTTTTAGACATTCTTCTCTATGCTCAAACATTATTATCAATTTACTTAATTACAAATTATCAATTTTACTTAGAACAGGGCCATTGTGATTTTTTGGTAAGTATATATGTGACACCTACTAGTTTGAATATTTCATTGATAATTTCTGTTTCAAAAACTACTCGAAATTGCCAAAATTCAAGCAGAAAACTGGTTTTTTCAACTTATTTTCGACTGCACTACGCAATGAAAACATGAAATAGCTATGTTACTATCTATAACTCGGCGAAAAGTATTATTCACATGAAAAAGTTGGTTGAAATTGTCAATATATTTGTCATAATATGAAAAGAAAATTTTTAAAGGGATAATGCCTCTTAAGTTGCAGTAAATCACTATTAAATTAGTGACTTGGCAGTGACTCCTTTGATCTTAAGGAAAGCCCCGCGAGAGGGCGAACCAACAACATAACCATCGGAGTACGCAACAAGTGAATCTTCGTGGATTATCTATGAGTTTACCTAACAGCCTCAGTAATGAGGCCGCCTGCAGTTTCTTGTAGCCGGGAAAGTGTACGTCTAGCATAACTTTGACACGCGACTCCTTGTCGCGCGAGAAACCCTACCTATCACTTTCCATTCGATACCGTGCGAGCAAGACAGGAGATGTTGCGACAAGCAAAGTTGCGGCAAGATATACTACCCCTGCACCTCTAGCACAACTGTCGTGACACGCGACTCTTTTATAAAAGAAAAATATTAACTATCTCTTTCTTCTCAGTACTGTGAGAGAGTGACGGGCGATGTTATGTCGCGCGACAATAGTGGCATAGCATAGTTGTGCTAGAGGCAGCACCTCTAGCACAACTGTGACACGCGACTCTTTTTTAAAAGAAAAATATTAACTATCTCTTTCTTCTCAGTACTGTGAGAGAGTGACGGGCGATGTTATGTCGCGCGACAAGAGTGGCAGAGCATAGTTGTGCTAGACAGGCAGCACCTCTAGCACAACTGTGACACGCGACTCGTTCTCGCGCGAGAAATATTACCTATCTCTTTCTTCGCAGTACTGTGAGAGAGTGACGGGCGATGCTATGTCGCGCGACAAGTCGCAAAGCACATAGGGTTTTCCATTTTTTTTTTTATCGGGACACCTCACACAAATCGATCTAGTCCCGGATTGAGCTCAAGAAGGCTTGTTTTATGGGTACTAGACGACGATATACGTACGTATATATATAAATATATACCTTGAATACTTAAAACAACCATGACCCAAGCACAAATATTCGAGTTCATCACACAAATATTTGCACCGGCCGGGATTCAAACCCGGGACCGCCGGCTCAGTAGGCAGGTGTCTACAAACCGAGCCAAACGCGTCGTCACAATTACCTATCTCTTCTTTCGCAGTACTGTGAGAGAGTGACGGGCGACAAGAGTCGCGAAGCCCAGTTGTGCTAGAGAGGCTGCTGTCATAAGGCAACGACAAGATGGAGCGTCTGAGAAGCCGATATAAATGCCTCGGTGCACTAGCTGTTGCCAAGCACATTCAAGCCATTTTTCACTGCAAGGCTCCTGTAAGTTTAATATCAGCTTTCTTTATCCATGTGTTATTAATGGAGACGGGAACTAGCGTTATAGTCTGAGCCTGAGATTGTATATTTTGATTAGAGTTGAGTGACTAAAAGGAATATTCCCGTTCTGGGAGAAAATAAGTGCAGGATAGAAAAATATTTAATTTGTATTTTCTTTAACGAAACGGTTTCCAGTAAATTAAATTATTATGGGCCATCTACCACCTGGGGCCACTAAACTGGCTAGGCCCCTAGGCCCTGGCCTTGTGGGCCTAGGGGCAAATACGGCACTGCATAGTCCTCTCCGTAAGATATTTTCGTGATACTTTGCTCGTAAACAAGGGCTTACATGCTAGAAAAGCGGGCGGTAAGTCGCAAATTACGCCCTAGGGCAGTAAGTAATTTTTATCACACTTTAAGTGGTTACATGCTAGAAAACCGGGCGTTAAATCGTATATACCGCTCTAGGGCGGTAATTCGTATATTACGCCCTATGGCGGTAAGTAATTTTGGTATTGACTACTACTACTTTCTACTTTTGTTTTATTCCCTCCAAGTGTGATGAAAAACTTCGTACGTGACTCTGGTGGTAAAGGAATTCCTAACTCGTGTCATTAAAGCCCTCGCCTTCGGCTTCGGGCTTCTAATAGACACTCGTTTGTAATTCCTCGTTTACCACCCTTGTTACGGTATGTACTATTATCGACCCCAATAGAGCATGCGTACCTCGTGAAACAGTTAATAAAGGAATAAACAAAAATATTAATGAAGATGATCCGATTATTAATTATTTATTAGTATATAAAGTCTTTAATAAATAATGCAACTTATCTACCATCCCATGCAAAAGTTTCAACAAGTTGTTAATAGAGTTTCCTACTCCACAGTTTGCATATTGCTAGGAAGTTGCCTATAGGCGATAAAGCTGCGATTGAAAAATCTCTAAATCCCCACAATTTGCAACAAAGTAAGAACGGTCACATCGGTGATAAAGATACGCTGACACGTAACGTTTACGTAGTGGAGTATCCTAGACGTTACGTTTTTAATTTCTTTTCAATTTAGACAAACATATCACAGAACAACGATATTAAGATACAGGTCACTGGATATAGGTGTTATCAGTTGTTAAACGTCCTGCCTCATTACAACCGAACCTCGAAATATGTGACGTTTATACGGACAACATGTGCAGTTGTGCACGCGTCCTTTTGGTAAGTGACAAAGCTTGAAAACGCACCATCAACATACTTACTTAGTGACGTTTTTAACCTATAGCGTCCAGTTTTTATTGCTTACCACACGACGAAATCTTACATCTTTATACCTACAACATGTACACGCGTCCTTTTAGTAAGTGACAAAGCTTGAAATGATGTAATCAAATTCAGCAATAGAAAGTGGACCCTGTAGATTAAAAACGTCACATTCAAATAAGTATGTTGATAGTGCGTTTTCATATTCAAACGTATGACGGAAACATGACGTCAAACTTCAGTGTGGGCAGCTTGTTATAAAAACGTGTCGCATACGACATTTCACTCCGTAAATGCATCGTATTTTGAGTGACAGTGTGGTCGCTACTTATATCCGCCGCGATTGTACAGTAAAATCTCTAAATCTCCACAAGGATATCTCTTTTTACCGATAAAGCCGTGATTGAAAAATGTCAATATCCCCACAATTTGCAACTAAGTTTCGTATCACGGAGCACTGTTTGTCATGGGATGGAATGAATGGCGCTTCCAGTTTGGCATCTTCGTCCATGGGGAGAGGGGGCCTGATGCTGGCAATAACTTTTTGCTAGATTTTATCAGCTGTATGTTGTTAGAAAAGAAACAATTTGATTTTTAAAATGAATTTACGATATTCAATTATTTTATTGTTACGATTAAAACTAAAACTGTAAATACTGAAGAGAGTTCTCAACAATTTAGGGGAATATGCTATTTAGAAGGAAAGTAATTTATTGGATATTTTATGTACCTACGTCCTTTTGCGGCTATATCACTACAAAATGGTTGCTTGGCTTTAAACCATTTTTGGTACTAAAGATACGTGGGTAGCTCTAGTTGAATTGCTGCGTCAAAATCATTGGTACCTACTTACCAGTGCCAGCTCATATATCCCTAAAATAACCCATAAAATTTTATAAATTTTACCGAGCAAAGACACTGACACCTTTTCGTGAATCCCTGTGAAAATGGTCGTAACGATACACTATTTCAGTCTGCCACGGCTCCCGTGCAGAAGACTCGAGCAATATTTTCGCAAATTTATGTTTGCGCCCTTTATTTTACTGTCACTTTGTCTTCTTGACGTCGTTGCATGAAAACAAGATATATTTGCACTCAGCGATATTCATAAACTTTATTTAACTTGCTTTGTGAATGTAATAAATGTGCGTTCGTCGTGTCTCTCAAGGATCTCAATTTTACAATTTGGTATAATAAGCATAGTAATAAAGTAACGACTTTTTTGTTTTAGCAAAGAGGAGCCAAGTTTATTCAAACCTGTACAGAGTGTAACCTCAAAGTGGTGACGGTGATCTGTCATGAGGAACATTTAAAAATGATTTTGAAAAACCACAGTGAAGTAAAATTAAAAAGTTGCAGATTGTAGATACTCCTAGCTTAAGGACTATCTGGAAAAAAAAATGTCTTCCAAAAATTGTACCTGCATAGTTTATTTGCGAGAAGCCAAAAGGGATGAAACTACTTAGTGGTACCTAGGTTCAAGATACAGAGAATCCGGATTTGTCTCGCGGTATTTACGAAATATTTGATTTTATTAAACCACTACACCATATTATGTTTTTTTCTTGAGGTAAACGCGAAAAGTCACAACTGACCCGTAAGGGCCGCATAACGCGCTGCAGTTTGCTGAAACTAGACCTAAACTCTAATAAATAAAAAACTCCAGTCGTTTTTAAGCACGGTTCAGGAATACTGTAGTTCCATCCATGAGTATTGGTGGGGAATGCCCTCTCTTACGATAAAATAATTATCACAGGAATCGGGTACACGACATAGCCGCTTTTTAGGGCTAACAGTGTTCCTAAAGCTATGTAACATTATATTATAAATATTTTGAGAGAATCTTTTTTTATCGATTCTATTTTTTATGTGGAAATACCACATCTTAACGCAAAGGTCGCAGGTTCAAGCCCTGCTTAGATTGTAGTGGATCGCATTAAATTTTTCTTTCTTAATTTACCTTTGTGTCATTATTTATATAATAGTTATTTGTTATGCAAGGCTGCAAAGTTGTTATTTGGCGCGAGTGTTGGAATTGAAAGCTGAGCGAGCGAAGGAATCTAAGATTGAACCATGAGCGAAGCGAATGGTTCAAAGATAGATTCCTAAGCGTAGCGAGGCTTTCAAGACACGAGAAGCTAAATAATTTTGCAGCCATGCGGAACACACAACTTTTCACCTCACTCCAGCGAGGAAAATGCAAGATTCAAGAAAAACAATTAAAACATAAAAATAATCATATTTAATTTTGCCTTCTATTTAACACATTAAACTTAAAACATAACACACTCAAATCCAAACCAAATAAATACGAGAGAAGCACACATATTAAAAATTAAAAGTAATATGGCCGTAATTTGTATTAGGCATGTATTTAACGCGGCGACAAATTAATCAGATTTAGGGATTTATAAAAAATTAAAGGGGATAGCAAAAATAATAAGTTGGCGACTAATTGCGGAGACTATTAAAGTAAAAAGTAGCAGCTAAGTAATCAATTTTCGGCTTTGTTTCAATATATAAACTAGCATCGAGTTATTGTTTTGGCGACTGAATTAACTAATTAAGCGGAAACATGACAGCGGATAAAAAGTTGAAAATGGCCTACTCTAATTGTTCAATGGAGATTACATATAAAATAAATCAAGGTCATAAAAAAAATACTTTGTGCGACAATTTAAGAGCTTTAATCAAAGTTGAAAATTGCATGTATAAATAATAATTTTGGTCTATAGTTTTATTTAGTGGCTCTGATTTTGGTCAATTTTTCGTCAGGTGTGATGTCATATTGACACCTCTTTTTTATGATTCTATCGTATAGAATACGTTAAAATAAACGTGTTTTGTATGGACAACTTTTTTCTAAACTTAATAATTACCGAGATATGGACTCCTAAAACCGACAATATTTTTTTGGATATTGTGTTAGACTCTGCCTTAGCTCCGGCGCTGCGGGAAGTGCAGCCCTTCCGCCCTTGCGTGGCAAAGCACGGTCGCCCGTACTCCGTTCCGCAGCTTCGGCTTGTTGGTCGCCTTCGGCGACCAGCCTCAGCCGCTCCGCACGGCTCCCGAGCTTTGTCACGGCGGGCGAGGGCTGCTCTCCCTCTTTTTTTTTTTTTTTTTTTTCATAACATGAGTAGACGGAAGCTTTATTTAGCTGCATCCGCTAGTCGCTAAATGCGGGGGGGCGGCAAGCCACCGGCCCCGCAGGTAAAATTGCTCTCCCTCCGCGCCTCCGGCTTTTTATATACACTCTAGGGGTAGGGCAGACAAGACCATGTGGAATCGGGGTTGACAGCTTCGGTTCTGAGGCAAGTCTTATGATAATGCAATGCTTATTTTAGCGTAGCGTGTTTTAGCTAGATTCGGACTAAAATAAGCGTGTTTTGTATGGGCAAAACTTTTTTACCTAAAAAACGCTTATCGCCGTTTTCATTAAATTATGGTTTCGAAAACTAAAAAAATAACTCCCCATTACTTTTATATAGTACCCATTTTAATATTTAAGCAAAAATCAAAGCCCAAAATGCTTTTTTAGATGGAGACCTGTAGTTGCCACTAATATAAAGTTTGTTATCCTTCTGCTAATATTAGTCGCCAAGTCATTATTTATAGTACCTCACCTATGATTTCAGTAATCTTGTTTATTATTTCTGCTACCTTAAAGTAGCTGCCATTTTTTGAATTTTAAAATATCCCTAGTTTGAAGCTCATTTAATATAAATGATTGCCAAAATATTTAATCGCTGACAAGTTATTATTTTAGTTGCAAATAGTTTGCTGCTCTTTAATTTTTCTGTCGCCGCGAAAATAATAAGCCTTTGTATTATCGTCGTGTATATTTTATCGTTGAGTTTTTCTTGAGCACTGTTATATTATATTTGTATTTGAAACTACTTGACACATTCGTTGTGAATGTGGGAGAATGGCATTCTGGGAAGGATTAGTTGGTCACTCGGAAGTATTTTCCATAACACTTGCTTTGGAAGTTATTGGACGATGGGATCCGAACAAAATTATTTCGGCTTTATCTTCTTTAAAAACCCCAATAGCTTCGGTAAATTACTTATTGTCTCCAAATTTTTATAACAAATCCTTTTTCGTTTTAATGCAGGTTTTTAGCATTGAATAAATACTTCAAATTGGGCTTTACTTTCTTGTTTTCGATATTTCTATAAAGTAAGACAACAGTATGTATTCTCCACAGAACAAATTTACGTTGTTTACGTGAATTGTGAAAACTTCCAACTTTTTAAAAAATTTTTTCTCGGGTGCAAAGTACCCGATCAATACTTCACTTCACGGAACTAAACAACAAATGCCGAATCATGTGCACAGAGGGGCTAGTCTTAGGGGCTTGGTAAACAAAAGTAAATAAACACAGAAAAATTGCCTCGGCTCAAGGTGGACGTCAAACCTGAAACGTTCAAATCGATTTTATTCTATTCCCAGCGGCTTTTCTATTGAAGTATCAATCGCACGAACAAAGTTAGGTACATAAATAATGGGGCACGCTGCTCATAATCGACGAATTTCCCTTCAATTAAAAAAGTAGAGCTTTTGAACGGTCGCAAACGTTTCCAATTAAAAGTGAAAAATGAACTTCGCGGTGAATCAACATTAGGCGAGAGTAATTGCAAATCGTATCGTGCTAAACTTTAAAATGACGATCACGCATAAAATAATTAGGAATCCGAAATCACAGATCGTATCGTATCGAGATGCGATAAAATTTCACGCCAATAAAGATATATAGATCTTTTAAACGTTCGCGTATACACACATTCAGATTGTATCAAAGGGTCACAGCACGATCACAAAAATAAGGCGAGAACCACAAATCGTATCAAGAATTTCGGAGCGTTCGCGTAAACACAACCGATTGATTGTCACGAGGCGAATTAGAAGGCGTAATTACACTCTTATGTTCCAACTTTTATAACAAATAAATGTTAAAATTTGTGTTTTATTTAATATATTTACTTTTTTTTAATGATATATTCACCATGAATAATTTATTGCAAGAAAAACTTAGCTTAGAACAAAGAAATAGTAATCGCAATATGTAAATGAAACTGAAATACTTACTATTAATATATATAAACATATTCAACATAAAATAAAGTGTAGAAAAATAAAAACTTAATAATTTGTAACCACAAACTAGGTTTCTGGACGTGATATTGTAGGTGTATTATTATAAAAAAGAAGTATTCAAACGTACATATATGATTTTAGCCGGCCTGACCAGATCGCCCTTTATTAGCGTGCGTTGATTGGTTATTCGAAGATTCATCGACTGATGAAATCAGTCACGCGTTGAAGGAGTCTTAAATATAAAAAAGTTACATGCACCACAGAGAATCAAAATCGTCGTGTTCGAAATTTAAATGACTTTTGCACGCTAGCGGATAAAATAGACTTTTGCACGCAGATTTCGCCCTATAAACGGTTTTCCGAGCGAGTGAGGTGAAAATTATATTTATTTATTTATCTTAGCCTAAGTTTTGACTAGCTGAACGCAACAAGTACAAACAAGCTACTCTTGAATTCAATACCAAATGTCTCAAGTACTTTTAAAAATAGATTTGCCGACGTCCTCAACCTCAAATCACTGATTCAACTAGAGAGCTTATTATTTCGTCCTTTATGGGATTCCTATAATAAAATCCTTTATTGTCCAAATATCCCTCCACTTTAACCGGACAAAGGAACGGCAATGGTTATAGGTGGCTGCAGCCGGCCACTTCAATTATTTAAAGAACATTGTGATCCTGTAAAAGATACCCGGAGAAAGTTATGGGTACTTGTAGACGGGGTAAAAAATAAAGGGTTCTATTGCAATTTTTACTTTTATATTAAAAATTATTGTTCTGTGGAGAGGAGTTATTTCCGTAAAAAGAGCTAATAGCGTGATGCAGGATTTGCACGTGGCGCTAGCTTTACAACGCCATCTATTGATCAAAACGTTTTAGTCCGCTCATCATCACAAGGGCTGAACAGATTTATAAGGATATCCAAAGATAGTTAAAGGGTATTTTTACCCGACTATCGTAAAGAAAAAAAAACGCGGACGAAGTTGCCCACTTTCTAGTAAGAAGGTACCCAAAGCTAAGAAAGGGTTATAGTGTGAAATAGGTAAAAAAACGCATGTCTGATAAGTTATGATAAATCAAGATTTGTCTAAGATTTTAAAGTAAATTGCAAGCTATAAGGACTAAGAAGGATAGGATCTGTGTGGTATATGCACCGATGTCTTATCATAGACCAACTATCTAAAACCGCTTGCAGTGCAAGGTGCTTGCTTTATTGGTAACCTTGGCACATTATGATTTAGTAACTATCTGACAAAACGTTCTTGCCACGCAGGCGAAGCCTCGCACAAACCTATTTGTTATATGTTTTTGTTTAGGAACTTTCGTTTCGTAGCAAAATTTTGTAAACACTAAATTATCTACCGTAGAACAAGTTAAGGTTTTTACGATTTCACCGTGAGCGCGCAATGATATCGTTGCGAGTGCGCAGCGAGTTTGTTGAGTATGAAATATGTAGGGAATGTAAACCGGTAAATTTTACTGTACAAATTACCGGTAATTTATTGGTAATTTACCGGTAACTAGATAATTCTCTTACAAACCGGTTTGCATTCCCTAGCAATATGGCGTCCTCACCGCTCTCGCTGTGCGCTCGACTCGCTTTAAACTTACCCACACATTTGGCAAGTCTGCCAAAAATATCATCAAGTGAAAAATTAATGAAAATGATCCACATTCAGATAAACAACTAAAAATCACAAACATGGTGTAAAAATCTGATCTCTAAAAACGGCAATGGGTACGTTCTACAAAAAAAAAGGGAACCTCTTTTATTCGTAAAATTATTTACGTAAAATAATATTCGAAGCCACGGAACCCTAAAATTGCGGTCCCCGCCCGGCACGACGTCTCGACTGAACAAACTATTATCTTAGTTTTCCCTTTTTTCAAAGAAAGGAATTTCATTTCACTCCAGTCTCCATTAATTAAAACACTTTTTAAATGTGATTTTTTACCGTGGTTTACACAGTTCTGCAAATGCAATTTTCCTCATCCACGATGTAGTGTTTATCTCGGATTAAAGTTAGTCGTGAACAATAATCATTAGAGGAAGGTTATACTTTGCTGGCGCTTTCTCTTATTGTTTTACTTTTCTTGTACAAGATTTTATTTAACTTGGACAGTTTGTGTTTGACTTTGCGTTGCGTTTGTCAGTTCTATGCTAATAGCAGCACCAAGAACGATTTGTATGTATGTATGTATGTAAACACTTTATTGTACATAGAAATAATTCACAAAACTTCAAAAAACAATAAACATGTACAAAGGCGAACTTATCCCTATAAGGGATTTCTTCCAGTTAACCTTTGAGCAAATGAGAAAATAATGGGATATCCAAGAAGATAAACAAACGAACAAGAACATTTGCTTTCGTATTTGTTGTATAAAAAATATGGAAAAATATTTCTAGCCTCTTCTGACGTAATGCCTTCAGAAAAAAATGATGTTGAAAGATATCAATTACTATTTTATAATATATGCTTTAGGAAAATACGAAAAAGCCTTCGACTCCATCGAAACTTGGGCCGTTCTTGAATCGCTTCAGCGATGCCAAGTCGATTGGTGATACATCGAGGTGTTGAAATGCTTATATAGAGCCGCTGCGATGACCGTCCAAATCCAGGATGTCCAGACGCGTCCAATCGCATTACAACGCGGAGTGAGACAGGGAGACGTTATCTCTCCGAAACTGTTCACGAACGCTCTGGAGGACGTATTCAAAACACTGGACTGGAATGGACGGGGCATCAATATAAACGGTGAATATATTTCACACCTTCGATTCGCTGACGACATAGTCATCTGGATTATGCGATCGATGACACAAACGCGATTCTACATATGTCGTCAGCGAGTCGAAGGTGTGAAATATATATATATGTGGATAAAACTAAAGTTATGTTCAATTCATTCGTAGACCCAATACCGATCACCGTCGATAATGTTAGCATCGAAGTTGTTAAAGAGTACACGTACCTAGGCCAGGTAGTCCAGTTAGGTAGAAACAACTTCGACAAAGAAGCTGACAGAAGAATCAGGTTGGGCTGGGCAGCATATGGGAAGTTGCGCCATATTTTGCAGTCATCATCACTGCCCCAGTGCCTTAAGTCCAAAGTCTTCGACCAGTGCGTCCTTCCGGTCCTTATTTATGGGGCCGAGACGTGGACACTAAGAAAAGGCCTCGTCCACAAATTCCAAGTTGCTCAGCGAGCTATGGAGAGGGCTATGCTCGGAGTTTCTCTGAAGGACAAAATCCGAAACCAGGAGATACGACGGAGAACCAAAGTGACCGACATAGTCCTAAAGATGTGCAAGTTGAAGTGGCAGTGGGCGGGGCATATTTGTCGTAGTGCTGATGGTCGATGGGGCAGACGAGTTCTAGAGTGGAGACCACGAACGACACGCCCTGTAGGACGGCCTCCCGCCAGGTGGACCGACGACCTAAAAAGAGTGGCGGGTAGCGGTTGGATGCGGAAAGCTGAGGACCGGGTATGGTGGCGCGAACTGGGGAAGGCCTATGTCCAGCAGTGGACGACTCCGGGCTGATGATGATGAATATATGCTGTTTATACGACATGATGTTTACCTTCTCTTTCATTTGTTTTATTATGCAGCTCATTTCTTGGTCTTCTCCTGTCTCGCATTTCTTCAACTTTTCCTTCGATGATGTTGCTTAGACGAGTAAAAGCATCATGTCGTATAAAGTGACCAAACCTCTTCCGTCTCCTCTTCTCTGAATCTATGTTTCATTTTTAGGGTTCCGTAGCCAAAGGGTAAAAACGGGACCCTATTACTGAGACTTTGCTGTCCGTCCGTCTGTTTGTCACCAGGCTGTATCTCAAGAACGGTGATAGCTAGACAGTTGAAATTTTCACAGATGATGTATTTCTATTGCCGCTATAACAACAAATACAAAAAAATACGTGTTTTATGGTACGGAACCCTTCATGCGCGAGTCGGACTCGCACTTGCCCAATTTTTATTCGTATTACAGGCCACACAAAGGGTTACAAAAAGCAAGCCCAAGCAAAATGTTAACACTTTACTTTTGTTAAAAATTTACTTTTTCTTATTCTAAATTGTAGTGCACCTGCTGAACATAACATTTTACCTTAAAGAAGAGCGGGGCCTCCCGACACAGGCAATAACACGCTTAATGGGAGGCTCCATCCCTTGTATTATGTGACCACGTGTTTTTATTAAATAAAGAAATTTGAAATTTTTGAAATTGAAATTTGAACACGACTTTTTGCTGAAGTTTTTAAATTAGCTTTCATTTTTACAAGAGTTAACAAAAGTATGTGTTGAAATATTGTTTTAATTGTTTTGTTACTCAAATCACAGGTATGCGTTTAAAAGTTTCGATAGTTGACCAACCCAATAATCATAATTATTTCTTGCAATCATGTTCACATCATTTAGGGTGTTATTTACGTACATTATTAAATTTGCTCTCTAAAACTAGTATCTTGCTTTGTATCGTATCATTTGTATCTGTGCAGAACACAACGTAGTCTTCATAATTAAAAAAGGTTAGGTTAGTTTACATCAAGTTTAAACCTCAACCTCAGATTCCAACACAGAAACAGTAATCCCATCATTGTATAAAAGCCACAAAATGTACAATCGCCAACTAAATCCCATTATCAATTCACAAACAATACATTCATGTCATTAAAACATCTAAACTAATTTTATAAGTATCGATTTTCCATTGTGTACGAGTAAACAATGCGCCGTAAACCCATAAAAGGCTAAACCCAACACAGCCAATAAAGAGTAAAGTTGGGCTAAACTATATTAAAATGAACATTTGTACTTTGATGAGACTCGAATGGTATAACACGACCACTTCATTAGTGCCGCTAGGTTCTTCAACCCGCGATCTGAGTCAATGCGCGACGAAAACAATTTCGAACGGGTTTTAATAAATATAATATTTATATAACACAACAAAAAAAATTCGACATAAAATATATTTAATTGAAAAGATATTTACACACTTGTATTGTATGTGCAGTATTTTCGTCGTTATTTTGATAGTTGTCCAAATACCTATTAACATTAATAATATTATGGTATAAATTGTTACACACCAAATTATCACACAACGAGTGAGTTTCAAAAATATTGCACTTCCGAAATTGCTTTAAAATAATGTTTACTTGTTATTCTTAAAGATTTAGCGGTATCTCCGCTGGTCTTAAGGAGACGGGTAATGAGAAACTAGCGCCACTTACAAATTTTTATTATATCTTCCAATTTCTTGTTCTTTAGTTGTCTCTAAAAACTTGCCCAAAACTATTGTGGCCGCTTTTGACGTGAACAAGTTTTGTAAGGTAAACTACAGTGAACAAATTGTATATAGTGATTTAATAAATATTAAAGGTGTTTTGCTAGCTCCTAAACTTCAGCTACGTATTTCTAAAAAAATATCAGAATATGAAGGTATAAGAAAAAAATCGAAAGTGGCGCTAGTTTCGCATTACCCGTCGCCTTAACATATTTTCGTCTATGTATGTATGTATGTATGTATGTATGTATGTATGTATGTATGTATGTATGTATGTATGTATGTATGTATGTATGTATGTATGTATGTATGTATGTATGTATGTATGTATGTATGTATGTATGTATGTACGTACGTACGTACGTACATACATACTTTATTGTACAGAACAACCGGTTATAAATACATTGATAACAAATGAAACATGTACAAAGGCGAACTTATCCCTATTAGGGATCTCATCCAGTTAACCTTTGAGCAATTGAAGGAATGGGTATTTGAAGAAAATAGACAAACTACACTGCGTACAAACGAGATATCTATATATTATATGTAGATATCTATATGTCTACTGTAGGGATCTCTATTTCCTTCAAGTGAAACCTGACCAAGGAGGTCAAACTATTTCCAAGGCATGACCAATTGACCATTCATGAATGTATCAAAATACATACACTCACACAAAATAGAATGTCACGCGCTTATACTGCAGTAGCCCAGTTACACCGAATGGTCAACGGAGTTCCTTCGGGATTAAAGTTTTAATTAAGGGATTTTCTGTTCCACAACCATTGTCCTCAGTCCTGTGTAATGGTGTAAAAAGACATTCTCGAAATTAGCGGCCGGATTCCCGCCAACTGGATTTTATTTTAAGAGTTCCCCAACTTGAAGAGGTAATTCATATGTTCCCAACTTTGCCGGCCGAATTATATTTTTAAAGTTATAACAGGAAAATGTTAATACTGTTGAGTATGGAGCGATGGCGTTGTAGGAAATACGCTTATTGAGATTGTGATGAGTTTTTCTAAAAATGTAGTCAGCAGTCATGTTAAGGTGATGTAACGGAACTGCTCTAGTGGGCCAATGGTTTTATGACGTGAGGCGCCATCTAGTGATTTATTGGGAGTCTATTGTAAGGAGTCGGCGTCTGCGCTGCCTTGCCTTACAGCGCCATCTCGTAGTTCATTGATGAATTGGGTATTGATGGGGTTGCTGGAGCGTGGATTAAGTTTGGATCTTTCGGGCTAGAGGGCGTTGTGATAAACAAGCATAAAACAGGATTGTGTTTATTAAATATTTTAATATAATTAAAAGGCCGCATGCTGTATTGGTCTCGACGCTAGTAGGTAATTGTGCTGGAAAGCTCAGTTGTTGTAGGATTGCATGCCGGGGTCCTGGGAGTGATGGTTGCATGGACTGAAACGGGAAAAGAATTAAAATTAATTAAGTTGTCATCGATGACTTCGGATGCTAGCGAGTTGGATTATATCTCTTGTTGTTGCAACTATATTACAGTCTCACTGTAGGTTGTTCACTAATATATTTATATACTTATATATATTTGTACCAGAAAAGGAATGATATTTGGGAGATCAATAGAAGTTACCGAAGAAGTCGCTACAACTAGGAAAATTATAATTAATTATTGATTTGTTAAGAATTCATGAATGCATGGTTGTATATCAATGGTGTTATACTAAATAAATAAGTATATACCATGGAAGGTCACAATGCTATGTTGGGAAGTATCTCTTGATTAATATTTTATTATCAGGAACGGTTATATATTATAAGAACTGGTGTCAATTTATGAGAAATTGAACGATGATGGTATGTGAAATGGATTTATAAGGAACAAGAAGTAATGTACTTACATTTTAATGTCCTTGGGAGATGAAATGGCCGGGACACTGCTTCTCTCTCATGCATGATTTTGATAGGTAATGTCTTGCATGTTTTCCACTATTTGTGTGATGTGAAACTGGGAAGGTTTAGGCTAAGTGAAATGCCTTCTTCGTCTATAATTATGAGTACACTGTTGTATAAATTATTTCCTGTTCACAATCACTTAGCAAGAGGAGTTGCACTTGACCAGGAGAGGTTATTATTTATACATTTGATTTGCGTATGCTTGAATACATAACTTGAATAGATATTTGCGTTGGGTAGTAGGTTGAAGAACACTATTTATGTTTTAAAACTACAATTATCATGTTAATGTGGTCTTGTCAGGTGATGGAAGATGTCAGTGACGTTTTGGGAAAAATTGCGTTTAAGACACGTTCTTATTATCTTACAAGGATTGGGAACTTTTAAAATGTACGAATTTTAAAGGCAACTATTTTGGGATTAATAATTAATCTATAGTAATAAAGATAAATTTAAATTTGGGTTAATTTACCGCCAATATCATTGGCTACAGTAGCGATCAACGGCGAGTAGCAGAACTAAAGTATATCTACCTATAAGTCTATAGATATCTTTTATTTGTGGGAGTTGTATATAATATCAACCAATGAGGAACCTGGAATTCATTGGAACATAACACACATGTACACCAAAATAGTTCCGCTATCCGACGCAGTGGCGCTTATTGGAAGATTTTGCTTGATTTTTATCGAGAAAGTTCTGAAGGTTGTAGCTCGGTGAAAACGAAGGATATATAAGGAGATGTACGGAAGGCCGGGGAGTTCAGTCTGGATCAAGCGTGCGCGACGGCGAAGCTCTGCTCGAGCGATTACTGGTGAGTCGATGGGTGACACGTTGGCTCAAATAGTTTGGTGAAGTCAGCTGTTCGGGGAAAACAGCTGACATGGGAGTTTTTTAAAATGTTCCGTAATTGTAAGGCGCGACCCCTAGGTAATATAAATAATTTCTATTCGTACAAATAAAAGTAATTAGTGGCATTATCAGTGCGTATTTGGTGAGTGTTTATGATAGGATACAGTGATGTGTGGTTCTGTGTGATGGTAGTGAAGTGGCCTTGTTTGGATTGTTTGCTTGCAATAATCCTTATTGCAAGAGGGGTAAGCTTTATTGACTTTTAATGGTTAGAATTTTAGGAAAGTGTCCATTCCGCCCAGATTGCTATGTTCCCTTTTTCATTTTGGTATTTATATTATTGCCATTGAGAATCTAAGCATATGAGTAATCAGTGCTCTTACAATAAGTATTCCTGATACTGACTCAGACTAAGATTTCAGGGTAAAGTTATGTAAATCACTCTGTTTCAATTTTGCCCTACTATAGCATGACATGTTGATAATTTGTGTTATAAAAATTGTTAAAATAAACTATGTCTGTCAAAAGCCTGGTTAATAATTTCACCTACTACACATCTTACCTACTGACTGAACACGTCTGACACATATATATTGATATTGGTATTGGTATTGGTACACAGATTTGTCTCTGTTTAAAAATAGCTACAGAGGCAGGCCTGTCTTGAAGGTATAAGGTATGTGGTACACTCTCTCCTTCGAAGCAATGTCAATGAACTGAGTGATTCGACTTGGTGAAATATACTACCTTGGTAGTCGGTTGGTTGTCTGTTCCAGATTGACATTAGAGGCTCAGCTGTTATGGCGACTGGTTTGCAAAGACCTTTGCGTCATACATAGTAACAGGTTCGAAGCGTATTGCTGGTCGAAGGAGTCCTCTATAGAGCAATTCCGGAGATTGGCCATAAGCTTTCATCTCTGGTAGGCTCGGGCTGTGCACTGCTGTGGCTAAAACCATCTACTAAAGACTTGGAGTTTTCTCTGACGAGGGAGATGGTTGGTGACTATCGACTTTGCAGAGACCCTTTGTCAATCGACTATAAGTCTTAATTCGGGGCGACAATAAAACCCATATACGATCCAAGTTGAATGTGAATTATTAGAAGTGCTGATGGGAAGAGTTTGGTATGGGTAAAGGTTTTACAAGGTAAAAGGTTTTATAAGATAAAATATCCTTCCTTTCCCTCTGACTGTCCTGGCACAATTTTCATATTTTTTATCATAAAGAAACGGCTGGGTTCATTGTTATATCAAATTATTATCATCACTCAACCATGTTGTGTTAATCCATTGCTATGGTCTGGTATTACTTATGTGTCATTTCTCAGTTGTAATTCTCTTATGAGATGGATGATCTGTCTATATACCTAATAATAGCTGAAACAGACACTATCAGTATTTTCATACTGCATTTACAAGCGACCATTATGGCAGAATATATTTATTTGGTTTATTAGCCTTATATTGACATAACTTGGTGGCGAGATATTAACATGAGGATATGGCTGAGTCCATCTCCTGTTTTACTTATCCAACTCAGCTGCCTGGTTGTGTAATTTACTGCTTTGGTCTTGTACTCCTTTTAGTGTCTATGTATCAGTTGCATGTCTCCTGGGACAGATTATCTATCTATACATTTAATAACTGAAAGAGACACTAGCAATGTTTTTATATTGCATTAACATATGACCATTATGGCAGAATATATTTATTTGGTTTATTAGCCATTATATTGACATGACTGGGTGGTGAGGAATCTCTATCAATAACTTATAATGGAATTAGCTGTTTTGTTGTAGCATTCCAAATATGTGTCTTCCCTTAATCCTTTCAAGGACGGATTTATTTGTTGGACGAATCTGACTTTGGACAGCGGGGTGGGGCTGTCCTTTCCTAAACAAAAAACCCCTTTAGTTATATATTTATGTATTATATCGAACACTAAACAGCCACACACTATCCACATTCCTACTGGGTCATTTGGAAAAATGTTAGAACAGTGACATTGCATCATATAAATAAATATTTCAACCTTTATTTATTATTTGTTTATTAATTAAATAACTAACACTACTTCTCGTCCAAGATGTATATTTAGATTCATTAACCTTCATTATTGCTTCTGCTAATAATTATTAAATAATATTGACTTGTCCTAAATAAACTGCTAATGTCGTCTGATTTGTATCCTTACCGCAGAGAATCTGGTTATTATAACACACAACTGGATCCTTTAACCCACTAGACATGATCACAATTTATTATTAATTAAGGCCAAAACATAATCTAATTACTATATCAATTACTGAATTCTGGTATGGAATCCGGTAAGGTGACTGACCCTTGCTCCTTTAGCTCCTTCCAGTTGAAGTTATTACAGTATATAATATATTATAAATCTATGAAGAAAAGAGTCGTCTACTTGAATATTCAAAAAATTCTAAATGAAGAATCATTTGTTTGTAACTATTCTGTGATTAAAGTTATTACATATAAAATATGTCGAATCTTCCTCTTTTACTGTTTTATTTGTTTTAGTTGTATGTTATATCTATTAATTAGCTAATTAATATAAAACTTAAGTACTTATCTGTGATATTTTTATCACGATTAATCTTTACGACACAGCTTTAATACCCTTTTGTGAAATATTGAATAGTTAATAAATTGTCATCATTACAATGAAACTGAATGCATTCAACCATACGTCTGCGGCGTTCCTGCAATTGTTTCGATAAAATAAATGTAGATAAACCTGGTAGGTCCATCTTTCTGTACTAGATTGTGCTAAAATTTAAATAAACGAACGTTCATCGTAATTAAAAACCGGCCAAGTGCGAGTCTGACTCGCGCACCGAGGGTACAAAAACTTATCCCATCTTAGCAGGTCCGGTTAAGTTAAGTTTGCATCTGGTATGTATGGCGCTACATACAATTGAGGTGCAAATTTAGCGCAACCGATCACATTTGTTGTGTGGGAGCCCCTTTACATATTTCTTTTATTCTATTTTTAGGGTTCCGTAGCCAAATGGCAAAAAACGGAACCCTTATAGATTCGTCATGTCTGTCTGTCTGTCTGTCTGTCTGTCCGTCTGTCCGTCCGTATGTCACAGCCATTTTTTTCCGAAACTATAAGAGCTATACTGTTGAAACTTGGTAGGTAGATGTATTCTGTGAACCGTATTAAGATTTTGATGCAAAAATAAAAAAATAATAATAAATATTGGGGGCTCCCCATACTTAGAACTGAAACTCAAAATTTTTTTTTTCATCAAACACATACGTGTGGGGTATCTATGGATAGGTCTTCAAAAATGATATCGAGGTTTCTAAAACATTTTTTTTCTAAACCGAATAGTTTGCGTGACAGACGCTTCCAAAGTAGAAAAAAGTTGGTCCCCCCCCCTCTAACTTCTAAAATAAGAAAATGAAAAATCTAAAAAAAACATATTATGTACATTACTATAAAAACTACCAACGAAAATTGTTTTGAACGAGATCTAGTAAGTAGTTTTTTTTTAATACCTAACTTTGCAAGTTTGCACCTAATTTATATGGGGCGCTATACATACCAGGTGCAAACTTAACTTAAACACTTAGGGATGGAAAGTGTTTGAACGGAACCCTCGGTGCGCGAGTCCGACTCGCACTTGGCCGGTTTTTTAGTATTGTTGTTATAGCGGCAATAGAAATACATCATTTTACAAAATGTCAACTGTCTAGCTATCACGGTTCATGAGATACAGCCTAGTGACTGACAGGCAGCGTCAGGTTTAGTAACAGGGTTTTCCGTTTTTATCCCTTGGGTACGGAACCCTAAAAATAACTATAAACTATTTCAACTTACTTTCTGCTTAAATTTCCCTCACAATATCCTGGTTCCCATGCATAAAGGCCAAAGTCAGGAATCGTTGATTAAGTTAACCTTTTCATTGAAACAAGAATGGCCGCCGGCAGCTTAAATGTGCTAAATTCTAATATAATATGCAAATAAGCCGGAGCGCTTTACAGTTGGAGCGGAATTACAGCTGACTGTACACACTACACACCCGTATTTTAGGCTAAGCGAAATGTATGAGAGTAACGCTGTGACTGCAAACATTCCGTTATTATGCTGTATGGGGCAGTTCATTAGTCTCAATGTTACTAATATGTTCAGGGATTATAATTAACATTTGTTAGCACTGCAATAGTTAGTGTATTACAATGCAAAATAGGTATATACAAATATACAGACCGTGAGCTTACAGATTGGGATTGGGGTTTGACTGTGAGCAATAGCTGTCCACACCTTACAGATAAAAAGTATACGTTACGTATAGATAAATAAAGTTTTCGATATGAAATACTTACAACAATACTAAATTGAAATTAAATCAATTAACTAATGTAAATTTCTAGTAAATCAATTAAATTATAATTCTTGATAAAAATACCAAAAATGGGCTTATTCTGATCATGATTAGCCCAATTTCATGCTATGTCCTAAAACATGTTCTCTATTGAATGAGAAATAAATTCCCATGAGCCAATTTTTATTTTTTATCGATTTATTTTTATTTTTAAATAACTGACGTCGAAAGTCGTGAATGTCACTGATGTAAACAAAGAGGAAACAGGACTAAATATTTCGATAATTTCAGATATTTTTTGCATACTAAAGCCAAAACTAACCACAGTGATGCAAGTCAAGTTTTTTTCAATAGGAACCAGTATTTTATTTCGCAAAAAGAACGAAGGATTGAGCAGCATTCCGGTAAACAATGTTTTGAATTTGATTAGTGACAAATATTTCACAAATCGCTACTGACGTTTAATAATGCAAATATATGACGTATGCACATTATTGCCATTATGAGAACTGTTTGTAGCGCCACTATCCCTGAGCAGCACGGCTAGCATAACTTTGACACGCGACTCTTTCTCGCGCGGGATATACTACCTGTCTCTATCTGTACAGTACTATGAGATAGTGACGGATGATGCTATCTCGCGCGACATGAGTCACGTGTCAAAGTTACGCTAGACGTGCAAGACCGACAAATAAAACATCATTATTGACAATATGCATGTATTAATACCCTCTGGGGTTAAAAGTACCCCACGCGAGTAATTAGGGGTTAATTATGTACACAATTACACCCAATCCTCGATAATAAAGCCAATTTATTACAACAAAGCTAACTATCAAACGTTTAAAGAAGCCTATTTCAAAGTCAATACGATCCCACCTCTGATTCAGCCATTATTAATTACAATTAGCAATTACAGAGAATCGCTAGCAATTATTGAGCTAACACGGCCCTTTGTTGAAAGTCTAAGATCTTCATGATGCCGTTCGCTTCGACTTATTTCACTTTGACGTTTGGAGACCTTATACATCTCGGTGAAACTAAATGAAATGATTGTATTTCCTGCATGCAGTAAATACGGTACGCCTTTTTTTACGTTGGGGAAATGCGTTTATGCATCCCGTCTAATCGGGGGACTAGAGCGGGTATGACGGACTAACCGAGACTTCGGACTACCGTCTAAAACTAAAACTACCAACGAATGCCGGCACCGCCTTTAATTGGAGCGTCGCCTAGAGACGGTGCCGTATTTACCTCTAGGCCTACAAGGCCCGGACCTCGGGGCCCAGCCAGCCTAGGGGCCCCAGTCCCGGAAGGAAGACTTGCTATTAACGATCTCTTAGGAGAAATTAAAATTAATAAATGTTATTTACTGAATGTCGTGATGCTTAGAGATCTTATATATCTCGATGAAATTAAATTAATTCATTATGTTTACTGCATGTCGTGACGTCTAGAGATTCTATACATCTCGGTGAAATTAAGTTATTGTATTTAATGCATTTCGTGACGCCTAGAGACCTTAGACATCTCAGAGAAAGTTGTGAGTTTTTTATATTATTTCTGTACCTAACATTGATGGGACAATTTGTACATCTCCTCTACGTGTTCCAATGAGTTATATATATATATATATATATAATTAACTGTTACAATTGAACCATTGATACAAAGATCTCTGGATTGCCGGTCCAGCGTGTTAACCATTTCGCCACCCTAACGCCCAAGCCACCTGTCGAATTTTTCCTTATGCTTTGTTCGTCGATCTTTGCACTGTTTATTTGAAAGGCTTACACCGACACTATATTTATGTATTTAGATGAGCAGAAACGACTCGATTTGTTTTAAACACCGGGTAGGATACAGCTACATTTCCTCTGGAGCTCACTACCGATTATGGAGCTTATACGGCCCTTTGTCGAAAGTCTAGGATCTTCATCACGTCGTGTTTGCTTCGACTTCGGCCGGGCTGGATGATCCGAAAGTCGTCAAAGGGTTGATTGGTTGGCTGAAGGTTGCTTTGGTCGGGTTAGCGATATTAACTCTGGTTGTCAAATGCGCGGTATTAAAGGAAATAGGTACTAGGCTTGAACACGTATCAACATTATTGGGTTCGCAATCGCCGATCATGTTGAAACTTACGTAGCCATAAGCCTACTGGACTTTATAGAACAAAAACCTCAAATACATAAAAAAGTACGTGGCAATGGCAACACAATCGCACGCCCTAAACATTTCAGAACCTATAATAGTATAGTATTTCCGAATTAACTTTATTGCACAAAACCATAGCCAGTACAAACGGCGAACTTAATGCTAAATGGCATTCTCCACCAGAATTATGACATATAGAAAGAGTTAATTTCTTAAGGGAACATCTCTGCTCATTTTCCATATACAAATTCAGGTTTTATTCTTGACTGTCCAAAAGCTGTATATCCTGCGTATTTGTATATCGCGACATTTAAAGGTGATACCTGGGAAATACATGTGACACTTCAAATGCGTGCACACTCAACTTTGTTGGCGAGTAGCGCTCGTAATGTAGTGGCGATGTATACTAAGTATTTCGGAGATCTCTATGGATATTAATTAATAATTATATGGAATTGGGGCTCCGCACACTTCACTCAACATTACTCGTCCGTCTCGGGAAGCATCACGTGCACATGCACATTATGCAGCCGCAAGGCTATGCCGCGCTCGAACAGAAAAGGTCGTAAGCGCCTCAGTTTCAACACCAGCTGTACAGGTACACTGCCATGCAAATTGCTGCTAATGGATGCACTAGCCGAGGGGAATGCATATACTCGTATAACAACAGTAGCACCGAGAATTGTACTATATACACTTATACAGTATACACACTATAATATATCGCCTGGTGATGACCAAAACCCAAAAATTTCTGTCACTAATCTTCATAACCTCGTATCTAGTTTGTAGGTTGATACTGAGATACGAGCTGTTTTAAGTAGGTATTTGTTGTTTAGTGAGATTTGGGTATCAGGCGTACAGTGCTTCGTTTCTTTCCAGAAAGAGTTCTGAGCGCTAAGTGGAATGAACCAATGCCTCGATCAGGGAATGAGTAAAGGAAAAAACATATCGATAGTTACCGTATCGAATTTTTTAATCAACCTATCTATAGAGTAGGTACGTAGAAAACAAAAAAAAACACACTTTTTTGTTTGGTGACACCGTTCATTATTTTATTTTTATAGGCTATAGTAACTGTTTATAAATAAACGGACATTACAACACTATAAGCGAAAACTTCAAGTCTCTATACAGCCCTATGACAGACGGATAGATAGAAATGGGGACAACGGAGACTTATCTGCGGGTTGCGTTAGCAGCCTTAGACTGCGGAAGCCTAAAAAAATAAAACAGCGGTTTGCGATATTTCCTGATATCATGGGATTATTTACATTACAGACGTATCTACTGTTGAGACCCAATATCATCGGAATTGTCTTATTCAATATCACTAAGCGCTGAGTCCCATTTGTTGCCAATACATATGAATTTGCCTTAAGTTACGAGTACGTCTGACATTTGTTTGGGTTAAACTTAAGATATTTTTGCTCGTGTTTGGCGCATAAATTTCGAAAACGAAATGTGCTCAAAGACATAAAGGAGGTCGCATACGACAACTTTTTGCAGCAATATAGTCACGCGATTTGCGAACGAACATGTGACCCTTCGTTGCATTTGGAACGCACGCTGATTCGATCGTTTGAACTGCCTCATTAAGTCATTACCGTGACCACTATATTTCGACGAGCCCCGTATGATAAAAGGCGCCATTTTATTTCGTCTTGTAGAAGAAGCAGATTTTTTAAATTCTTATCAAAATGATGTTGATTGCTTCTATAAGTTTGCAACGAAGCGATACAAACGTGCGACTGTCGCGAAGCAGTCGTGCTGTTTAGATTCAGCGTCACTTCTCCATCGATGCAGACGCGCGACTGCATTCATTCAGCATTGCTATTAATGACGCGTGATAGGAAGAGTAGAGGGAGGGGAGTTTGCGTCTCAATGAGTTCAACATCGCGACTATATCACGGCTGTATCATATCAGCGCTGTGTCGTGCTGTCTCAATGCTAAATCGATATCGACTGCATCGCTATAGTAGCGATGTAGAATCGAGCTAGGATATATGACCCGCGTCAACGATTGCATATCTACTGAATCGCTACAAAATGTCGCTACGACAGAACGATATTTAGACACGTACAGTTGCGGCCGCTCGTGTCCGTTCCAGACTTCGGAAACGGCATCAGACACTTTCATACACTGTATCCTTCTGTGTCGCTAGCGACTGCGTAAACAATTGGTATGGAGAATTGTAGTTCTACAAAGTAACCCCAATGTGGGGTGCGGGGGTTGGTCGTGAATGTTTAGAAAGTTCGGAGAAAAGTAGCAATTGTTTATTGTCATAAATTCCTAAGTAATACAAAACTGAATTATACTAATGTTAGTAGAATGTTGGAAAATGTTAAATGTTATAAATGTTATGTTCGAATGCACCCGGTCGCGATAGTTCCGAACACTGTACTATTCTCCATACGTTTACGTAGTCGCTAGTGAGTACGTTCACATTAACTGATGATAAGGGTATTGACTACTGTCGCATCAGCCGCACGCGTTCAGTCGCTGCGATCGGCCGTAATGCACGGAATTGCACTTTTAGGTAACTATTTACCGCTTTTATTTTGGATAAGT
This sequence comes from Apotomis capreana, assembly GCA_947623375.1. Lineage (NCBI taxonomy): Eukaryota > Metazoa > Arthropoda > Insecta > Lepidoptera > Tortricidae > Apotomis > Apotomis capreana. Next base: position 39,076,485 of record OX392499.1, read on the forward strand.
ATATGGAGAATCACAAACACTCTCATTTATTAATTACGAGCCGCTTTCAGTAGCTGCAGTGAATGGCAGGAGTAAACGGATTAAGCGACGACACTTATTTTGTGGACGCCGAAATGAATTTATAACGCGTCGTGGCGTTTTAATTTAAAGTTATTTTAAAATTAACGTTTTCGAACGAGCTGAAGTCTGTCAACCCTCAGCGTAGTTTGCTCGATTAAAAAAGATTTTAGCACACAATACTAAACGTTGATAGAATTTTGCAGGATGTTTAATTAAGTTTATAATCAATGCATCATATTTTAATACATGGTGACCTATAAATGGCATTAGCATTTATATATGACAAAATAGCAGTTTCATTTAAAGGTACAAACGAGTAAAGAACCGTATTTTATTGATTGTTTGTTTAAAATGCGACGCTATTGGTCGTGAGGCGTGGCGCCCAGACCAACCGACAGATGCTGTGCGCCGATTCAAATTTGTGGGAAAAGTAACCTGCAAGTTTATATAAAACAATTTAAACGGATTATATTGCGTATAATGTTCTGAATGACATAAAAATGAAAAGAAAATAACCTGCAAGTGTAAACTTGGACGGTGTTACAATAGATAGATATAGGTAATCAGTGTTATAGTTGCTAATGTGTGCAAATGTTAATGGCGCTAAACCACAGTATAAGACAGTAGTTAAAGTTCGAAGAAAAGTACATCGCGCGGTTTGTATGTGTGCGCGCCGTGTAGGTACGCGTCACATGCAAACGGCGAGTAATAAATAGACATGAATCAGTCGGGGCCGCGCTGTTGCCGTGTTCGGAACTCAGAGCCGCAATAATTATTGCTATTAAGTGTCAGAACTGTAAACACATTGAAAAATAATAATAAGGGATTTCGTACATCGCGAAATAGACGAAAGTATTTCAGTGTGGCTAATTTATAATAATTGTTATTCTTTTCAATAAATATTTTTGTTTTTCAATTAGTTGTACTTATGAACTTTTATTTATCGTATCTACCAACTTGTAAAAATCCAAGATGCAATATATAATTTGTAATAATAAACGTTAGTGCGCTTTCTGGTCTTTGTGGAGTTCTTTGTAAAGTGCCGCGCGCAAGCCAACCTACAGTCAAGCCAAGCTCCCCCTACCTACAGTCAAAGGAAATCGCCGCCACTTATCAAAGGATGCCGAATGCGCGAAAGAGGTACCGCACCTTCTAATTAGATATTAACCTAGCTAGTTCGGTAACAAATATTGAAATAATCGTATTCAAGTGTAGCGAGTATTCGTTGGACGAAGTAGGTAGCTACGAGTACTCGTATAATTATAATAATTCGTTTCCGTAATGACTGATGGGGTAGGTATTGTTAATTACATGGTTATATCTACTTATATAAATATTTTATAATAACACCTGACATTACACGACACCTAACAATCGAAATAACTATATACCTATGTTACCCCACAAATTTGTAGGTACAACCCTGCGCGCGTTAACGAAACGCGCCTGAGGGGCCGGAGATTTATTACTGTATTTGTCCTTATACTGTGGCTAAACTGTACCTATGAGTTAATTAGTAAGCACAGCTATCACGCAGAGAATTACTAACCGGGGAGCTGGGGCGCGCTTCCTTTCGGTGATAAATTAAACCAACTAATTTAACTAAATTTACTAACTACTAACTTGCTGGTGGACGAAAAATGTGGTATCTCAAACCTCAAACATGCTATCTAGCGTTGCCATAACATTGCTAAAATATTCAGAAGAGGAGCACACCGTCAGATAAGATATATTAGAGGTATGCAAGTATGTAGTCTTTCAGTAAAACGAAATTATTTTGGTAGGATTCATATTTTTTCCAGTAAAGAGAGTATGATCTTTTTACATTACCACCAATCTGTACGAAAACTATAGTTGTTTAGCACGATGAGGTCGAATATGAATTATAAAAAGTTCACTCATGATGAATGTAATTTTACTTAAAACATCTGAACTGAAAAAAAGGTTCGCAAAACTATGTAGGAGATCCAAAAAAGGTTTTTACAGACGCATCATATAGTTGTGCTAGACGGGCAGGCTACGTTTTTATGAAGCCCAAAATAAAAGTATTAAAATCTGAGAAATGTGTGTGTGAAGTCCATTTAACACAACTCCACCTTCACACCTTTTTCATTTTAAATTTAAGACTTACCTAAGTTGTTAAACAAATTTTCCGCGTGAATTTTGTAAATTTCGAGTAGTTTTTGAAACAAAAATTATCACTATAAAAAATTCAAACTGTAGGTTTCAACTATATAGGTACCAATAAATCTCGATAGCTCAGTTCTAGGTAGTAACATCAATAATATGTTTTATATGTTAAAGAGACATGTTTGATCATAGAGAATTTCTAAAACAATAACATAACGAAGCCTTACGCAGTTACCGTGCTCTCCTATTCAACCCTAGAATACCGCCATAAGCACATGTTTATGCTAAAAAGCTGAAACTAGCGTGCATGTTGCCTTAATTGTGATTAATATGGTTAGCACCCACATTTCCATATCCCAAATGTCCTATGAAACCAACCACTGTAATGTTCATATAACCTTCTCGCACCACGCAATACGCGCAGTTTTGGCGAAAATAGGTGGGTTCTCAGGAAATAGTTGCAGTAGTTCATATGAAATTAGATGGTAGCGCTGACGCTGGGCTACTAATGGTACCAATTCAAATACGCCGAGACAACACGGACATGCGATCTTTGTTGTTCGAGTCCCGTATTGCAATAGTAAATGTGATAGGGAACGGATGAAAAAAAGACTTAGCTGCCTCTTTTTCATAAAAAAAATGCAGATATTTCTATGGCTGTAAGCTTTGATTAAAGATTTTACTTTAATCAAAGGCTGTAAGTAGTTTTTTTTTTATATTATATGTATTATTGTCAAAGCGAGGGAAGAAGGCAATTTTTTTCTGGGAATGTGTGAATATAGGTATTTCTATCTATAAAAATCATAGGTTTCATAAGTTTCATTCATTGACATTACAATATTTTTGTCCAATCGTTTGTTCATACACTTGAAAAATTAAGGTTTTTTTAGTAGAAAATGTCTTATCAGTAATTACTTACAAGGAAGGGTACCCAACTGTCCGACTCCGATTTGATTCATTTTGGTATAGAGTATAAAATAGCAGACACGTATTTTTAGGGTTGCGTAGTCAACTAGGAAATCATATAGTTTCGCCACATCCGTCTGTCCAGTGTCCATCAGTCCGTCTGTCCGTCTGTCCGTCTGTCCGTCTGTCCGTCTGTCCGTCTGTCCGTCTGTCCGTCTGTCCGTCTGTCCGTCCGTCCGCGGCTTAGCTCCGTGATCAGTGATGTTATGTCCTTCTAAGTACTGGGAATTGACCAAACCCTCTAACGTCTGTAGAGACTTCTTCAAGCAAATTGATAATTAATTACTGGTTTCATTATATGTCGGAGAACATAAAAAAGAAAGGATACGTGTTTTGTCATTTCACCTCAAACTTATTATTTTTTTAATATGTGATAGACGATGAATGCTAATTGTCATTTGACCTCAAACTCATATTTTAGGAAAATTAACATCAGTCGTCATTCCTATTGTGATTAATTCAAATGAAGTACAACTTGTCCGCAAACACTGACATAAGAGATCAACACAGTGTAACAACTGCGATAATTGGAGCCAGGGACCTAATTCGAGAAAGCCGTTTGAGTGATCACCAAACGTCAAATCTCTATTAGATAATAATGATATCGCCATTGAACTGTCATTAAAATGCGATGAGCTTCAAGTGACATATCTCATCTCAATTTCGGAAATACGAAGGCGATAATGATTGTCAAAAATGTTATTCATGCATATGAATTTCTGTTTTGAACGTTTCGTTCGTAACGTAACGGACTAATTTCACGCACCACGCGGTCAATTTAAAGTATGCGCCAGTATTTATGCCGTCACATATAAAGGAAACGCAGATTTAGCGCGTCCGAATTGACGAAGTTGCGATGTTCTAGGGATATCACTGTGGTGTATAGACACCTTTATGAAATAGTGTCCCCACCACCTGCCCGCTGCCGCCATTACTAAGACAGACGTCAACGGCAGCGGGCAGATCGTGTCGACGGTAAACCCGTTTATGTTGTTTCATTGGATCTATTCCCGCCCTGAAACCCTGGACGTCACAATGGCGACGAGGATAAAAAACGCAACAAGGAAGTGTGCAAATAACCGATAATAATAATCAGTGGAATCCTTTTAATTAATTTCTGTAAAAGGAAAAGAAAAGGAAAAAGTGGGTAGTGGTTTCGAATATTAAAGTACCTACAACAAAAGTCGCATAACATTCTGACCAGTACTTTGTGCACTTATGTCAAAAAATAAGCAGAGGAATTGAAAACAAACTGATAACGGTCGGCGTAATTAGTCGTGAACAGGATGTGCCCGCTAATGTTTACCTAATTGCATTCCCGTTGTTGTGTTATGGTAACAAATTGTTAAATTCGACATAGATATACGTACAATTAAAATATTTGGTTAAGTATAAATAAAATGCTTGACGGTTGTTAGACAGCCAGTTACAAATTCGTTATCTACCTACAAATGTTTCGTTACATATTAACATTTCTAAATAAAGTTACACATTAAAACTGAATATCTAAGTGCCTTGAGAATAAGTATGTTCAAATAAAGACTACCATGAATCTAACAAAAGGAAGGCAGTACTGTTGTGTAACGAAAATATTCAACATTCTTGTACATAGTTATCTAGCTGTCGCGCAATACGTTGTTATGATATTATTTGGATCTGTGTTCAATTTATGATAATAACTTGAACAATATTACCATTCCATACGATTCCTAGTAGGTAGGTAAGTAATTAATATTGAAAACCCACACCTACCTGTACCTATTTACATCGTAACGTGATCAGGTTAGCTAGCTGGACTAAAACATACCTACATACTTTCGATGTAAATAGGTTAGTGTGTTATTGTTAAAATATATCATGTTTTACGGATTACCTACACAACAACAATAACGAGTGCCTGTAAATATTAGTGAATTAAAATAAATTATGGGGAAGTGAAACCCCCGAGTTCCTCATAAACTGGAAACTAAATAACATCAGTTCATGCAATTCACACCTACTTACATAGCGCCCGTCTATGCAAACATAATTATATGAAGGAGTAAAAGCTGCTTGAGTTCTACATAGACTGAATGTACCTAATCGCATTTATAATTCTCGGGGCTATCCTTAGTATTATTATGTTTCTAAGTGCGAGCTGAGCGCGAGTGGATATAGTAAATATAACATAACAAACTCAAAAGAGCGTAAGCTCACCGAGTTTCTCATGTCTTAGGATTGGAAATAATGTGCCAATTATTTGCATTTAATGTTTATTTTCAAGGAGTGGAAACTCCTCGAGGTTCTTTGTAAAAGAGCCAAAATGTGCCAAGGAGTGAAATCTCCTCGAGGTTCTTTGTAAAAGAGCCAAAAAGAGTACCCCTGGTACCGAGCAGAGGGTGGAAGTTAAGGCCTTATCCGAAAACTGTTCGTTTGCCTCCCATACAAGTATGTTTTCTTTTACCAACCAAACTGAAGTATCGACTGATGTTTGGTAGTAACAAATTTAATTTACAAATTTTACGTTACTAACTGCCAATATATGTATCAATTGGTAGAAACGTCGAGGGTAAGCTATGTGCAGTACCTAAATAAAACAAAAATAACAATACGGAGTCTCCTGATGACTATTAAATTTATTACCCATTTATCACAGTGCATTATACCGTTTTAACATTTCATTAAGAATAGCTGATCAAATACCAACCGTATTGGCACCTAAATAGAATTATATTTTAACTAGCCCGTCAACTGTTTACTCCTTGAGTACAGGGTGTCTGTCACTTTCATTTCAATGCCGTGCGAGCTAGACGGGTGGCGTTGAGTCGCGCCACAAGTGGGGTCGCGGCAAAATATTGTGCTAGCCATGCAGATGCTGCAAAGCATCGGAAATTCAAATATTCGTAATGCAATTAGTTTAAATAAACTACCCAAACATTTGGGTACCTAGCAGCAAATAAAGGAACGGGGAACGTAATTTAAATATAGGAATATGGGAGGCAAAACCAACAGGATTTGAGGAAACCAAACCCTATTACCTATACCCTAGTATCAAAATAAAATCGGTTCAGCTGTATCAGCGGTGAACAACTACAAAACAAGCTGTCATTGGTTGGCAATGACAGGCGGAAAGATCTCGTATCAGCCCTTAGAGTAGCCCGTAAAGGTACGGAAAATAACTACCAAACAAGCTGTCGTGCGTTGGCAATGGCAGGCCGAGAAAATAGTTTTCTAAATTTTAAATTGTATACTTTAAGTGACACCGTGTCAAATTCCAAAGTTAAATGATACTACAGTAATACATGTCGTAGAGGGATTATCGCGAAATTGATTGGATATGTAACAAATAAAACATGGTATTGATTTATCTGCACTGGAACTAAATAGACAATAAGTGTTATATATATTATACTCTATTAAATAAATCGTTGTCTAGACGTTGAAACGATTTGACTGATTTGAGTTCACTATAGAATAAAGTATGTAACAAAAGAATATATATACTAGAAATAACGACTTATTTGCCATTTAAAGTATTCGTGCATTATAAATAAACGACTACGAGTAAAACCTACAACATGGGTATTATGGTAATGACATTTTAAAACGAATTGTCTAGTTTGAGGCGTTTAAAGTAAATCTTCGCTTAGAAATTGAATCGATTTGACCTGATTGTCATAGTTCTCTGGAATATGTAAATTATACTAGTAATTGTGAATAATTTGACATTTATTACGCATTGTGAATTAACTAGTATGAGTATAGGTAATTCTATTCCATGAGCAATTGATAAAAGCATTTTGCCAGTTGATAGAATAGATAGAATATTCTTTATTACACACATAAACATGGATAACAAGTAAAATTAAAATTACAATGGAGGTAAACAACATGCAGTCTAATAGGTAAAGAGCGATATCTTTCAGAAAACCTTTAAGTAGAGTGTTGTTCTTGTTTTTTTAGGCATTTCATGCTAAAACTGAATATTAAATATAATGACAACCCTTTTAATTTACCATATTCTGAAAGTTGGTCAATTGTTTATCTTAATAGCGGGTTGTCAAAACAGAAAATAGTAGACTTCAGTAAACTTTTCCTGTGTAATAAAATAATACTGATATGTTCCTTAATTATAAGAAAATAGTTTCATATAAACGACAATTACTACGTTTTCAACCAAGTCCAAATACTAAAAGAAAATATATTTATAATACGTAAGTAAGACTTAAATTCGATGTTAAATTTAAATCATCAACCTGGTGGCTGAAATTCCAAATTACACAAATTTATAGTTTAAACGAACATATTGCATATTGAGAAGATCATTATTCGGTAAAAGATTAAGTGAGAACTAAAAAGGAAAACCAATATGAAAAAAAGCGCAATATGAATGATTTTTCGGATGTGCATTAGAGCAATGTTCCGGTTAAACAGAGGTCGTGTGTTCTAGTCACACTTGGACTTCACATGCGCGAAATTGTATGTATCCTTTGTATGTAAAAAAAATTAATTTAACTACACCAATTTCAAACAGGTTTTACAAACTAAAATCTACTCGCATTATAAATGGCATGCATTTCTATGGGATTGTATCGATATTAATATAACGTCGTATTAGTCTATGCATATAGACCATGCATTTGTTCTAGTGTTCGCTGGGTAGTGTAGTAGACACGTCAACACTAAGTTAAACAATACCTAGGTGTAGGTACCGATAATCACATCTATTTCTTAATGGACCGAGTAGTACCAAAGTCGGAATTGACTGGTACTAACAACAAGTAAATAAAAGATCTACTCTAAGGGGCTAAGTAGTAAGTCTCTGAAGACTGGTACTAACTAACAACGAGAAAACTAGTAAGTCTGTGAAGACTGGTACTAACAAGTCGTAAGTCTGTGAAGACTGGTACTAACAAGTAGTAAGTCTGTGAAGACTGGTACTAACAATTAGTAAGTCCGGAAAGACTGGTACTAACGACGAGCAAAACAATAGACTATTCTATTGAAATTTTGTAGCAAGTCTGTGATGACAGGCACTAACAAAAAAAAAATTAAAATACAGATACAAACAAGAAATTGGTAATTAATAGACATGGGGGATAAATAACGTCACGATGACAAAGTCACAGTGAGTCGCCGTCAAAAGTTGTCACTGTGACTTTTCACAAAGTAACAACGTGACAAAATCACACGTTCCTACTGTTCCTAGCGCAGTCTGTTACTCAAATCACGATCACGAGTATCACAAACGCCGTGAGCGTGGCGTGGCGCGGGAGTACTGTGACTCAACTCGGCTCTATTCGGGCTTAATTGGAAGTCTTCGGGAGTGGCGAACATCGGAGGTATCAATGTTAATAATGTGCATACAAATCGTTGTATAAAGTTGATCCAAAATAATAATAATAACACGCCGCATGTTCCTAAATAATATTCCGATAAGTACATATGTTTACTTGTAATGTGCGACAGTTCTAAGCCTGAGGAAAAAGTGTGAAGGTTAGGTACCTATTTTGGATCAATTAGTTACTTGTATGATAATGATAACGGTGTGACCAAAACACGGTTATAAATGTAATATTCATACCTCGGGGTTTTCGGTACGGGAATGTTTGATATTAATTAGCCAGTGTTCGTATTGACTAAAAAAAAACAGAACGTCCTCTGGCTGATTTCTACCTCAATTCTTTTACGAGGGCGGTTTGATAAGTCAGTGACTTTAAGTAAAAAAAAAAACTTTTTCATAATCGAACCTTTTTATTCTAATTCTTAACTCTTTGGTTACTGGCTGTCATATTTTTTTTCTTATATTGCGAAAATTAAAAAAGAAATCGAGGCATATGTCAGATAAGAGCGGGAAATTGACGGAAAATGGAGAAAAGTGAATTTCGTGTGCTAATTAAGCATTACTTTTTACGTGGCAAGACTATCAAAGAGACTGAAGACCGGTTAAAAAAATATTATGGGGAATCTGCTCCATCGCATGGAATGGTACACAAGTGGTTTACAGAATTTCGTTGTGGACGTATCACCACCAATGACGCAGTACGGTCTGGAAGGCCGATTGAAGTGACCACTGATGACATGGTGAATAAAGTCCACGATATTGTTTTGGATGACCGTCGAATGAAGATACGTGAGATAGCCGAGATTGTACACATTTCATCTGAACGAGTTTTTCATATCTTACATAATATTTTAAGTATGAAAAAACTTTCCGCAAGATGGGTGCCGCGCTTGCTGACAGCCGACCAAAAACGAATTCGCGTAAGAACTTCCGAGCAATGCTTAGCCAAATTGAAACATAATCCTAATGAATTTTTTCGTCGTTTCGTGACGGCGGACGAAACATGGATTCACCATTATACGCCAGAGACGAAAAATCAGTCAAAACAGTGGACTTCTGCTAGCGAACGGGCCCCGAAGAAAGCGAAAACCGTTAATTCGGCTGGAAAGGTAATGGCCACTGTCTTTTGGGACAGCCAAGGTATTATTTATATCGATTACTTGCAGAAAGGTCAAACAATAACTGGCGTTTATTATGCTGCTTTGTTGGAGAAATTTAACGCAGAAGTTGTGAAAAAACGGCCACATCTGTCAAAGAAGAATATACTGTTTCATCACGACAACGCCCCTGCACACTCGTCGGCAGTCGCAACAGCCAAATTAGTAGAATTACGTTATGAAATACTGCCGCACCCACCCTATTCTCCAGATTTGGCACCGTGTGATTTCTTTTTATTCCCAAACATGAAGAAATGGCTCGGCGGTAAAAGATTTTCATCGAATGAGGAAGTCATCGCTGAAACTGAAGCCTATTTTTCAGGGTTTGACAAAAAGTATTTTTTCGAGGGGATACAAAAGCTGGAGCATCGTTGGACGAAATGTATCGAATTGGAAGGAGATTATGTAGAAAAATAAAATAAAAAAGTTTGAAAAAGTTTTTTTTTTTACTAAAAGTCACTGACTTATCAAACCGCCCTCGTAGTTTCAAAAAACTAGCTAGAGCACCGCGACAATATCATATAAGGTGATATGAGTAACAGGCGTGACATAGTCACGTTGAAATAACAGTGTGAAAAAAAAAATAACGTAATTACAGCACCGTGACTGACCGTGACCTGTCATAAATATCATACAGTGAAACGAGTAACAGGCGTGACAAAGTCACGATGACCTTTCACTGTAACATTTTTGGAACGGGATCACCAGTCACTGATATCAAAAAGTAACGCTTTTCCCCATGTCTAGCAATCAACTGATATACAATAAACTAACGAATATTGCAATAAACTGACGTTTTAACGTTCAGTGGCACCACTAACAGTAAGACTGTACTGTAGGTCGCGCCGAATGTGAGTAGTACCTCTACTTATGATAAACGCGTCTTCATAATCATACATGCATTAAAACGGTGCTGTCCCTGAATCAAATGGTAAAGTGAAATAAACTTCGGGTTAGACGGGGGTTTTCCAAATTGAAGACTTTGTCTTACATTAAGATATGCAGCGTTTATGATATTCATGAGCCCTCATAAGAGACGTAGGCAGTGTGTATACCTACCTATCTATTCTGCTTGAGGTATACTCATTTGTAACTTTCAATGTAAATTTCAATAATGCAGCAGGAATTCGTGATTTCTTGTAAAGTTACTACGGTACTTGGAATTATGGTCGATATACCAATCAATAAAATTTGTACAAAAATTAAAAAAAAAAAAAAAAAACCCTATTTTCATTTCAAACGCTGACTAATCAACGCCGGTTTAGTATTCTGAAATACATACATTTCATCAGAAGATTTTTAAATTCATACCAAAAATTGGAAAATGTATATTTCATTGAAAAAGGCAAACTGTGAGTTTTCTTACGGCGCTTCTTTCTCACGGAGGCCTTAGTTGGAAGCGCTGGTAGATTCCTAAATTTTAGAAAATAATTGCCCCACAGTAGAATAATTCACGAGTCGAGTAAATGAATATAATAACTTAATGTTATGATTGCCAAAGGAATTAAAATAATAATAACTGTGACAATTCCAAATACAAAATATTTCATAATCGCATTAATCCATTCCGTTTTACAATTAATAACAAGTAATTGACAATATTTTCTTCGTGCACCAAGATTAAAAAAAAAAAAAAAAAAAAAGAAAAAAAAAAAAAGAGAAGAAAACGGAAACGTGAGAATTGTTTAGTGATGTAGAAGTGAAGGCGAACTTTTATATGCATAGATTTATGATTATTAAAAACCTTGTCTCAAACGGAGAATAAAGTGAATAGTAACAAAACAAAAACATAATTCTTTACGACACATTTATTACAAACTTACAATACAGTTGTTGATAAGATTAAACTAGTGTTATATTTCAATGTACATTCAAATTCATGATTGAGAATTAAGTTAGAAAATATTACATTTTTAACTACACTCTAGTGACCGGGATATTGCTATTGTTGCGCATACCCGTTACTTTGAAATATTGTTGGCTGGTTTGCTCACTGCGCCGACGCGAAATCAATCCATATTAATGGTGGAATTATCATCTTCGCTGTCTCAGCGAAGGTGCTGGATGTATGCGATGCGCCACAATAACCGTGCTCAACCCTGAATCTGAGCAAATGCTTCGCGCCTTGGTGTTTGGCGTGGTCGGCTGGTGTGGGGGGTCTGGATGTAGGCCCCGAATTTAGTTCAATTCACTCGGATGGAGCAGTGAGCGAATCCGCTAAGGGTTTGTAATTACTGATAATTATAAATCAATCTAGATTCGAGGAATAAATAAAATGTACATGTAATGCAATCTCGATATGAAATATTAATAACTAGCAATAAGTAAGCTATCAATAAAACTATTTAAAATTTATCAAAAGAGGATGGTGTGGTGTATAGACACCTTTATGAAATAAAGTGTCCCCACCACCTGCCCGCTGCCGCCATTACTAAGACAGACGTCAACGGCAGCGGGCAGATCGTGTCGACGGTAAACCCGTTTATGTTGTTTCATTGGATCTATTCCCGCCCTGAAACCCTGGACGTCACAATCACCACTTGTCAAGTAGGCACACGTCAAAAGTGACGGATGGCGATGAAATGGAGAGATCTCCATCATCTCTCTAAAATTGGTCGAATACCCCCCCTGGTTACAATTGCAATGTTCGAGCCGGACAGCCCTTATTACGCTTGTGGCTGTCTAGGGCTCCGCGTGGAGGCACAAGTGGCCTTTGTGTCTGTTGCCGGACATCCAGCCCTCTAGATTAGCTTCGACACAAAGGTTACCCGTGTCAGGTAGTCACAATTTTCCATCGGCCTCGGTTCGTTTGCTGTTGTTCTCTCAGGCATATTGTGCTTCAACTTTGCTGTTTCCTATAATGACCTAACGTATTTTATTTAAGCATGGTGCGGTATGGTCTCAGATGATCACACAGTTGGTTTAATAGAAATATGATATCTCCTTTTACGGCACAATAAAACCTAGATAGGTCTATAAACTAATACACCGTGTGAAAAACGCGTGTACATGGCGCAATGATCAAATTATTGGGGATTTCGGAAAACACATATTTATTACTTAAGTACCTACGTATTAATATGAAGATTTTGACTTATGTATCACTAAATTTTTGCAACATGTGAAGTTTCATTTTTAATGTGGAAACACGACTGTTTTTATTAAACCATTGATACAAAGATCAAAGTACAATGAAACATTTTAATACGAAAATTAGCGGAAGAGACTTGGAACATAGGAAGGCATGTTACTCGTATACATAAAAATAGCGACCTCCCTCTAACTAACTTAAAATGAAAAATAAATGTTGTTAGTGTTATCCCTTGTTTAATTTAAGTGGGCAACAACTTGGCAAATACCCTTGAGCATACTATATCATGTCATAACAAAGATATAATAACTTGGCGGTTACAAGAAAACTACATGTATAAATAAATGTATGTGACTGTACCTACGCTGAGAGAATGTTAATTTTGTCCTAAGTATACATATAATTGAAAACAGATACGCAAGTTATGTCTCATTACATTGCCTGATTTTATGATTATATTAGAATATAAAGTAGATCTGGAAAAATAGTCAATTGGCTAAAATAAGCCATTATGACACGCAAATATTATCTGGCTACGGAATCCAAAAAAAAAATCCACCATTCTAATTCGAAAATCAACATGGCCGCACAGCGAACACGACGTTTGACGGGCGGTGTTGCCAGCAGCAATTATCCCATATATCTCCGCGACTGACCGCGCGAAATTCGGGCGTTAATTTAAAAGTTGGTAACACTCGTCCGATCGCGTTTGTTTATGGCGTCGTGCGAATGCGCCAATAATTTATGGACTTTGGATTATTTTTGTAAACGTGAACTTCAAGAGTATATACAATACATAGTGTATTGTTGATTTATTTTTTAAAGGCTTGCACTAAGATAGGCAGTCCACAACTGTGCGTTTTTCAGAAATTTCCTGCCTCGCAGTCGCTTTGTAGAATGAACTGTTGCGTGCGGTATTTCCGAACCGATGCGACCTTCAAACCTTCAAGAAAAGAGCGTACTCCCACCTGAAAGGCCAGCAACGCGCTTGCGACTCCTCTGGTGTTGCAGGTGCCTATGGGTGACGGTAATCGCTTTCTATCAGGCATTCTTAAAAAAAGACAAAGCAAAAACAAGAGCTAACTTAAAATTGTCAGCTACTTTTGATGCTGACTATACCAGCCTCACTTTCTCTTATGCGCTCAAAATTTAATCTCACTGCATTCCTCCAAACCCGAAGATTATTTCAAGAGCTCCCGGATGATACTAGCTAATGTGTGTTTTTTTTTACTTTTCCATTTACAGAAGAAGCAAGTTGCGCTGCCTTCTCTACCGAAAAAAACCCAAAGCATGTTTCAGTCATGCTGAAAATCGAATGCTCTATGGTTTGACTTATAACGTAATCCACCTGAGATACGCCCTTTTGATAGCGACTCAATTACTCACATGAAGGGCACATCCCATTGAAAATTCAATGAAATGAAAATGTATATTTTACAAAAGACCCTTGTTTGTTTGGAAATGAGCTTCACAAAGAGTGGCCGAAATAAATTGTTTGTGATTGCTGTCCCTTGCCGCGTCTCAAATTTTATTACGTAAGTACTACACGTCAAGTTATCTGGTCTGAATGACAAATTAAGATAATACACAATACAGTTGTTGATCCTACATGTATTACTGTAAAAAGTTCAGATACTACACTGAAAAATAAAGATTTGCTAACAGTAGCCCAAATGTTAGCTGCTAGTTACATATCGGAGGACTGACAAACTGAGGGCTACTAGTAGCCAAAATAAATGAATGTAAAATTAGCACAATTTTTGTTACAAGTTACTACTAACCACAATTTGGCTATTTCTCAAGTAGTTAAGCTAGTTGAGCTATTTATTTTTTACCTAGGTAAAGACTTCATTACTTGTAAAAGTGCCCCTGTGGCCTACTTACTGAATAAATTATTTCATTTCATTTCATTTCACATTATAGTCAATTTTATTTATTATATAGATTCGTACCAGGTAACAAGAGTCAGCGAGTATTATGATACCCAACTGGCAACACAGAAACAGATTGACAGTCGCTCTATGATTGGTTGGTATCATAGAGTGATGACGTCGAAACGTCTACCTGTCATTCCGGAGCGCCATACCTTGTTTTCTTATACCATGGTTTTAGTCAACGCTAACGCTACTGCCAACCGACCACATAAGCTGGTGTCACTGTATGCGGACAAGACCCGAAATATTTATGTAAATTCTATTACGACTCTTACATAACTGAAAGGCAGTGGAATTAGTCGTTATAAGAGAGCCTCGGTAACCTTTTTTGCATAATGAATAATTCTAAGTCAGAGCTGTGCGTAAAATTACAGATAAAAGTATTATTTATTGTCTTACTTAGTGTTTTTAACATCCGTGTGTTACTAATTAATAATCAGATAAGTATTTGAAATTGTCCAATTGACCAACCAATCAACATAATTATCATGAAATACACAATCTTCTCAAAACCATTTATTTCAAAATATATAAACTGTTAGTCTGCGTATACGCGAACACTTCAAACAAAGTATGAAAACCATAGACGTACATATTATAAAGACAGGTCCAACAGGCGCGCGGAATGGCCCAGCGCAACGGCCCTAAATACAGTGATACCCAGGGCCGTATTTACCCGCCTGGGCCTAGGGGCTCAGTCCCCGGCGCAGGACTTGAACCATAATAATGCTGCTACAAAAACAGCTTTAATGCGCAGAAGCGTATATTCTATCTATAGCTATAAAAATATATAATAAATTACCAATAGAATTGAAATTATTACCAGTCCCACTTCTGAGACGTAAATTATTAATTATACTCACGAAGAAATGTTATTATTCTATTTTAGATTATTTGAATGATGTTGACATTGTATTTGACTAATCTATATTTTATTTTTATTCCTACTTTTGCCTTCATTATTATTATATTGTTAATTTAATTATCTTACATCATCTTGACATTGAGTACTTATATGAGAATTTAGTTTGTGTTTGTAATGTTATGTAACAGCTTAATAAGCATAATAGGAATAAGTACATTATATTGCATTGTTTTTGTACGCCAATCGGGAAAACATAGTGATACATTATGATATGTAATTACACCATTGTATTTATGCAGCCTTTACCTATGTGTCACAAATAAAAACAGTTTGACTTTGAATGTTCTCCTTATAGGGGAGGGGGCCCCAAATGCCAAGTGCCTAGGGGCCCTGGCCCTCTAAGTCCGGCCCTGGTGATACCAACACCGATCCAGTCGGCGGCGGAACGTGCGTGTGCCACTTGTTACAAATATCACTAAAATGCCTAGTTGCGTAGTCAAAGGCTGCAAAAACTACTACAATACTAAGTTTAGTGTAGTAGACGCCGCCGCGTCGGTATTTTTATTTTTACTATATTTAGGTCCAGTGCGCTGGAACATTCTACGCACGCTGTTGGCCCTGTCCTTATACTATAATATACGTCTGAGATGCCAAAATATTTCGACAGTAACTAATTTCTAGATTTTCCTTCTAACAAACATAATGTAAGCGTGCGTTGAGTCGATTGCCAATTATCTTCGCAAGATTATTCGACTACGGAATAATTCAAGTACTTATTGTAATCTCATTAGGCAGTTTCCACGGACACCGTGTAAATACTCTCGGGAAAATAACATTGAAAGCCTTCTGATGATTCGATCATTGATGAATTAATTATCATGACGAAGTTCGAAGCTCGGTTTCGATGGAGTAGTTAGGTTTACGCTTAACTGAGTTTTTGCCACAGTTACGCCTGTATGTTAATGTTACGGGTAGGTGTTTTCAAATATATCTCAAACTAAGCAGGGATAGTCTCTTTCAGCAGCAGACAAGATCAGGAAGTCGAAATACGCGTTTCAAACGCTTGGAAGAGTACATGACTACTAGTAGGTACATGAAAGCGATGATGAAGGGAACCCTTCCATTAACACTTAAGCGCTGATTTGTCGACATGTATATACGAGTACATTCTGCCTATCCTAACCTACGCTGCTCAGACATGGTCACGGAGAGTCAGAAGTCCACGTTGAAGGTTTACCAACGCACAATTCAGCGCAGAATCTTAGGTGTTAAAAGGATAGATCGCGTCCGGAACTTTTTTTGGTGTGCAATAAAGTATTGTTGTATTGTATCATTAATTTGGGCGACTTTTGTAAACCATGAATACAAAGATCAAAGCTTAAAGAAAAATTGAAAAAGGAGCTACCTGGTGGACGGGACCGGGAATCGAACCCGGTACCTCTGGATTACCGGTCCAGCGCGTTAGCCACTTCGCTACCCTCGCGACTTTTGTAAGTTCACTGTCATCATGTAAACATTATGTCAACATTTGAACTTTCTTCATCTACGATGTTTACGACCGGTAGGACTTCCGGTTCGTGTCTCAAGATGGCCGCATGCGTTTAAGTTTCGTTGTTCATTATTTATTCATTTTAGTTGTTCAATGTGTAGTATTGATAGCGTATTGTGCAGTGATCTAACGTATGAGTGAATAGCTAATGAAGAATTCAACTCGAAGCGTTCATAGCCCTTCCTGGGTCAAGGCCCGATAGTCCGCGTGGTTTTTTGTAAATCGCTATCACTTTACAAAAAGCACGACTTTTTCAACTCACCGTACAACGTGGTATCAATCCTCTATCTAGTCGCCTAGTGCGATTGGCAACGAGACATTGGCAGTAATGGTCGCTTAACTGTGACCGGCTGCCATTTAAAAAAAAAATAGAATAGAATAGTTTACGACCGGTAGTAGGGTATCTTGACGCGATAGCCCTTGTCTCACGACTCAGCATCACCTGTCTTACACTCGGTTTTAAAAGGAATAACAGCTAGTATTTGTCGCGCGAGAGTCTCGTATCACAGTTCTGCCAAAGCTATAGTTAGGTTGCCTTGATTTGATCGAATTTGGAGAAAAATCTGTCATAATTAACCGGGCGAGTGAAGCGTTTCCATTTCAGCATCACCAAAAATGCTGTCGTATGTCCGGCAGTTCTCCTGTACAGGTTGCATTTAATTCAACCGATTCTCGGGAAATTTTGTAAGCAGGATCATAATCATAATACAATGTGATTTAAAACTTTGATAAATTGGCCCTGGTCTCAGACGTAGTGATGAAACAGCGAGTAACCGTGTCGAAATGTCAGCCAATGAAGGTAAATCAAAAATATTGTGAGACCCGGTTTAATAAGTCTTAATTATGTGTACAAACCGCGAGAGTATAAAGTGTTATATATATGTATACAATGTGGTTGTCGATTCAGTGTTTTGAAATTTTTCAAAATACATATGGGGGTTGAAAACGTAGTATAATTATGTATTTCAGTCAATTCCAAACGTACTCACGAGGTTAACAACCGGCAGACGGCAGATCAAGAATGACTGCAGAAATCGAGCGCGAAGGATACATTTGTAGGTGTTTCGCATCATGCACGCTTCCATACCATATTAATTTAATATAATGAGATGAGGTACGGTATGCCTACCGTTGAACGGAGAGCGATCGAACTCAAAGTTTGTTAATATAAATTGTTGGGAGAAACACGACAACATTTCAACAATGTCGTAAAGCGGTGACAGGAATGAAAATGTAAACTGAATTTTGAGTGCCACAAGCATTCTGAAGTTAGGAATAATAACATTAAGGCAGAGATTGGAATCTCTGCATATTTACAGAGAAACTTATTGCGCAACACCTGACAGGATCCCATGCTTAATATTAAACACTTCGACCTAACGGATCAAATATTTTTAAGGTCACCTGTTTTAGTGAAGTATATGAAGGCCAATTTTTATTTTGTTGACGATTTCTGGTAAGCCCTAGATTTTTTCCATTGAGTTACACAAAATGTATAACATACATTAGCCCATGGGCTAAACTAGGTTTTAATACAAAATACGATGTCTAGTTACGGAATTTCCATACATTTTGTGTAATGCAATGGAAAAATTTGTAGGACACTTTATTTTTTTGTAGATTACTTTTGATCCCATAGTGGATTACTTTTAAATAGAACAGGATATTTTTGTTCACTCTTCAAGGAAGCGTTAGTAATTGGTGTGGAATATATAATAATAAAAAGCACATAATACTCAATGTAGTCACTTTATTTCAATGCTCAATTGAATATTTTTATTTCTATATAAACAATTTAAAAATATTAGGTCCTTAACAACTAAACTTATTCAATTTAATATGACAATCGTTCAGTCGGCCTCCTCTAACTCTCTACAATAGACTTTCTTTAAATACAATCATTTCTTTAGGCGTTCTGTTTCTATTCACTCACTTCGCTTTGTCATTTGACAAAATAAACACAGTTTTATAAAGAAGACTCCCGTGCGTCACAAACATATTAAATTACATACAAAACGGCTTTACTCACGTCGTAGAAGCCGAATATCGTTCGACATGTTTCGAATCGGTACGCGATTCATCACCAGGAGCATCATCTGTCGCGGCTCTCTCCACGCGGCTGCTAAAGGCGTCACCAACGGCGTCACGAGCGATATTCGACTCGAGTAAACCCCTTTCGAATGTATTTTAAAATAAACACACATTTCTGGTCACCCGAAATAAATCAATAAAACCATAAAAACCAACAGTTAAAATTACTGTTGAAATACCCAACGATTTGCTCACTACATACCAGGAAGAAAAGGTAACCAGAAAAAAGTCCCACACATTAATTAGCAATAATTATGTACAAATTATTGCACTGTAACACGTACATTATAATTATTGATAGAAAACAGAGCATCACATCAAAATCGCCGTAGAATACTATATATAAATTCTTATACGTACAAACACACGGACTTCACTCACTTACAGTAGAGTAAAATTACCAATTAATCACTTTTTAATCCCATGCCCGTGAAAATTAGAAAAGTCAAGAGGTAACTTTTGACGAAATAATACAGTCATGGAATTAAAAGTGACCTTTTTATTTTTAATAACAATGGCAGTGTTCTGTTCGAGGGTGACCATTCTTTTTTATAAAATTAAGAGGATCAAAAATGATCACCCGCGAACGTTATTCTAAGTACGAATAATTGATCCAATAAATCTATCAGTAAATATGAAACATGCGATGTTTGCCATCGTAATGGAATGTAGGAAATAGAAATCTATTATTTGCTTAATACTACGCTATATCCGATTTGTAACAACAAATGAAATAATACTAACGGGTATTGACGTAACTGATTTGTGTACATACTGACGGCTGGATAGGAATATTCAGTAATAGATGCTTTTGCGAATAAATAATTTCACATATGCATTAAAATAATGGTGTGCGTTCCAAAAAATATTCTAAAATGTGTGAAGGGTTACAACCAGGGTTGCCATTTAATTCATTGTTAAATAATATCGTATTGAAGATTTTTATTTTTTTTAATGTTTTTTTGTAATCACAATCACAAATGAACATGTCAACTTCAGGGTATGAATAATCTAATATTCAATCTATTCGTAATCTAGTTTTTTAACTACATTCTCGTACAATAGGTAGGTATCTTTCTCTATTTTGCCGGACTATTAAAAAATGCTAAATTTCATGTGTTGCACTCTAAGCCGTAAGTGGAATTTTCTGCCCGCTACGGGGAGAAAATCTCATTTCCTGGCCAAGGCACGACGTAAAACTGAAGACAAACCACGGGCGATAATTCGTAAAGCCTCCGATCGCGTACTTAACACCTGCGATCTGGGATATTCACGAATTC
Organism: Apotomis capreana; assembly: GCA_947623375.1. Lineage (NCBI taxonomy): Eukaryota > Metazoa > Arthropoda > Insecta > Lepidoptera > Tortricidae > Apotomis > Apotomis capreana. The sequence goes on from OX392499.1 coordinate 39,096,931, forward strand.
ACCACCGTATGTGACGTATTATTAAATCATAACTCGTAAAGTATTAGATGTAAATAAGTAAGCCGTTATTTTCACAAGTCAAAAGCAGCTGTTACTAATCTGCCCTAGGGCGCAAAATATACCGAAAATATTTTTTATATTTCGCCACCAGCTGCGCCTACGTCTAGGCCGTTTTAGTTTATTGCCTTCATAATGTATTTTAATTTTAACATAACGCAGAATTAGCTTCGTCTGTGTTAAATTAGCTTAACATAAATTATGTAAAAAAACTACAAAATTCTGAGAACATTTCGCATAAGACAGGGTTTACTTAGCAATAAGAATAACCGTAAATTAGTTACTGTGTATAATTAAAGTAAATGTAAAGACGTTAAAAAACTTTGGAACAACGGAATAAGGCTCTTTTAATAGTAAAATTTATCTCACTCAACATAGCTGCCAAGTAAATAAATACATTATGTTCAGGGATACGCAATTACGTTACTTTTGCATTTAAATACGTACATATATAATGCGAAGAGCATCGACACGACTAGGTAGACTGACCATCAAAAGAAAGGAATATCAAACTACTTATGTGAGTATGGATCATGTATAGTGTGAGATTAGCCGTTATTTATTTATTTATGGACTAACAGAATCCCATGCATGCAAGTTTAGCCGCTCTGACCAACAATGAGAATTCAGTCATGATTTTTACTCCTGAAGCATCGACCATAGAGAGAAAAATATTCGTCTAGTACTTACCCATAGTAAGTACAAGCTTTGCTTAGTTTGGGACTAGGTCGATTTGTGTAAGATTGTCCCTTAACATTTATTAATTATTTTTTTATTTAACTGTCGCGATGTTTGCGATTCGAGCTGATAGTGATATTTACTACTCAAATTTCCGCCTGATATCTATGGCGTCGCATATAATTAAGAAACAAAGTTAACGCGACCGGGTTGGCGAATTGGCGATATACTACATATATCGCTACGAGATCTCTCCGAGATATCATTGAGACATATATGAAATTAGGGCCTAGGACCATTAATCGATTATCATAATCATCATGGACATGTTATATTTTCTATAATTCACTGTAACTTAATTTACAAGAAAATTGCCACTCTTTTCTAATCTGTGCATTACAAAAGGAAAATGATTCGCGTTAATCCAGTCGCATCAATTTAAAGTAAAAATTGCGTATCCCCGACCAGTAATGTAGTTAGTATTCAAAAACTGGATTTAATCACGTATTTATTTTCCTTTCACATTTCGGGCATGACCTTAAACGGGTATGGATCAATCCATAGACGTAGGGACACGTCTAAAACGTCAAAAGATTAAATAAATCATATTTCTAAACGACTGTCCCGTTTTATAATAACAATGCGAGAAAATCATCTAAATATAAATCAAAATTAAGCTAATAATTGGAAAACTCAAAGGATAATTACAATAGTACCGAGTTACCCTTACACTCGCCTATATTCGTTGATATGCATAATTTTAAGACACCTTGTATATTTGCCTATATTTAGCCATATAAAAGTTAAGGATAATCACGGAACATTCATATAATGGGCATATTCAATGTACATTATTTACACTTGCTTATATCTTAAAGTTATCACTAAGTCAGTATTAGGTCAAGAAGTTAGGTGTATCGATAAAAAATCTCATTTATTAAGCTTGATCCGTGACATGTGGTGGAATTTTTCAAGTAATTTGAACCATACAGAATTGATACCTAATAGTATGGAAGTATGAAAGATTATTTTCATCATAGAGAAAGCACTCGAACGAACAAAGCACGACCCTTTGCAACCATCGTGGCGCTCAAAAAGTGAACAATGTTCGTGAATTGAACACGATACACGAATTTGTAGGTTGTTGCTCCACGGTATGATCGCTGAGTGTGCCGCGCTCAAGTCACGTTGGTATCCAATATAGTGATAAATGTTTAGCAATAAGAAAACCTATCATTGTTTTAATAAATGTATTGTATTGCGGTACCGTACACACAGTTTTGCAGGGAACTGTATTTAAATAAAAAAATATTAGTGTAGCAGCCATGTTTTTTTTAAAGCTCAAATATTTCAAATGATAGCTTTTGTGTAATAAACTAATAACAGACCGGATACCATTTTCATTCTTTACAACCTGCGTTCTGCACTAAAAGTTTGATTTCATCATACTATGTAAACTTTTTGATGTCAAGCACGAAGTTCATGCATCAGAATCATAGATTCAAGCTTAATAAAAAGGATTTAACAAGTTCATTGTACACGCAAAACAAAAAGGACTTCATAGGTAATTTAACGAGAAACCAAAATAAATTCTTATTTCTTTATTCAAATGCACCACATAGAAAACTGGACGTTTTTGTTACAAAACAAATTGTATAAATAATTGACGAGAAACAAAGTTGTCTTCAATGATATAAAATTACGAAATAACATAAAGAATAATAAAAGAAACTTAAACGCTAAGCAATGGACGTATTCCACACAAAATCAGTTGCTACTTATGGTCTAGTTGTGTTCTTTCGTGATATCTCAAAATACTGCGATATCTTCTAGACCTCGATTAAGAGTGTAATACCTAAAGCAAGAAAAAGGGCTTCGTGAAAAAGTTCTGTAAAAAATGTACCTATTAACTATCTTTGCTTAAAATAATTTACTTGTATTAAGTCGTAGCAGAAGTTTATTAACAATTTCAATAAACAAATTAAACTGAAAATCTTGCAATATACTGGCTTCCAAAAAAATCTAATATATACTTGTCTTCTTTTCATGACACTACAGATAAATTAACAACACTGAACAATAAAAAAATATAATTATATTTTTGGATATACACAAAGAACACAGACTAGACCTAAAACTGGTCACAAAACAATCCGAATGACAGTTCCATAAACAACTCTAAGTTGTACGTAAGTAATTTTATTGTTATCTCTTTCTCTGTCATTCGTTACCATTGGTAAGCGGAGGAAAAGAGACTACTATAAAATTATATTATACAATATTTTGTCATTCATTATACTAACTACAAAATAGAAACCAGTTAAAAACAGAAATATGTCTACAAGTTTCAATACAAAATGTCAAATTTAATATTAAATCGGAGTCATGAGAGTTGGTCACAAAATCATATTGTCTAAGTACAAAAAGTTAAAAAATGGCACTTAAATTTAAATTCATACTTATTTAACTGCAATAGCTGTTGCCAGTTGCCAAAGAAGTATCTTTTTAATACAATAATTTACAACCATACAAAAGTAATGACCATACAGCAGTACTTACAATCACTAAGTTACTTACTCTTAAACAAGCTGTACGTACTTAAGTTTTATTTATATAAAAATTACCATACCTACAAGAAATAATTTAGGCGTATCTACAACGATGCCTAAACAACTTTACAAATCAGTCATTTCCTTAAAAACATATTTAACATGTCTAATGTTTGAATATTCTTAAGTGATGTTACGCAAAGGTAATTCTTCAAATCAGGATAATATGTGCATTTAACACTAGTCCATTTGTTTTTTGAGCCGTCATAATTATCCATAAATAAATACGGCAGTTTTTTACATAATAACGATATATGTAACAGTAAGTTCAGAATACTTAGGTATACCTATCACATGTAATTCATACATGTAATTAAAGTACCTATAATTGAAAAGAATAGCTGTCTCGTGTGAGAATTAAATCCGTGTGTATAGACGCAGGTACGAGTCCCACCCGAACATACTTGTGGGTTACGTACGTTTTAAAGTATAAGTTGACAAACGTTCAACTGGTTGAAAGTTGACATACGTTCAACTGGTTGAAAGTTGCAAACGTTCAACCCGAGATTGCGGCTCAAAAACCAAAAGGAGATGAATAAATTCACAGAAAAGTACAAAGTTCAAATAAAAAAAATGGCGGAACCTTGTATTAGCTAACGTCCTTACATAGAGCTTTATCAACGGAACAGTACTACTGTACCGTCCCCGTGCACAAAACAAATTCATCGCAATAATTATCACAGGCTTCCTAATATACCTATACGATTCAATTTCTGCTCTTAATAGGGAACTTATTCCAACGGTGGGTCCAACACTTAAACACTTGGAACACAGATACGGTGTCGAAATTAAACGCCGTGAAGCGATAAGGCATCTCGAAGCTTGGTCTATTCACTCAGCTGTGTAAGAGTCATATAAGGGTGGTTGATGGCTACACGAGCCACGCTCGGTGCTAGCACCAGGACTCCTCGTGGGGCGCTCTCTCGTCGTCGGATTCCCCGTACATGTCGGCGAGTTTGCGGAATCGCGGCCCGAAGGTGGATAGGTAGTTGAATTTTAGGTCGCCGTCGTCCGTACCTGTTAGGAAAACATGCTTTATTACAAAATACGCTTACAGTTATTATTATAGAACTAAGGTGGCCACAATAATGCAACGTCGATCGCGTTTTTTTTAACCATAGTGGAAAAAAAAGTTCATCAAAATTGAATACGAGGTTATGAAAATAGTGTTTTAATACTCACAGCTGGCGAGCGATGATAGCGACCCACTGGTGTTGCCGTCTCCCTCGTACGCATAGTGTCGCACGTCGTCGTACGGGTTAATGTCGGGGTCGCGGTCCAGCACCGACTTCTTGTCGTCGAGGAACCCGGAGATGTCGGGCGCTGCTCCTACGACACCTGTCAAAAAAAAGAACATTGTAGAAAATCTTACAAATTTTGACATCTGTCATCTCTATATACCTACATTTTTAATCGAATTTAGATTATGGTCCAAATTGTCAGGCGTGTATAACACATAATTTCTTAAAAAACAAGTTGAATTTGTTTCTAAAACTCAAATTGCGATCATCAATTTACACCGGATTTTGTTATCAGTTTGCGTTGCGATGCATTTCACAAAATGTTTAGAAATTTACCAAGTTCTGACTATTGTAAAGGCAAAAAGCTACATTAACTCTCTATAATAAGCTATCAACATGAAAATAATAAGCCGCAAGGGAGCTGAAATTACTATTCATTATCCTCTTTATTCAGCACATTTCGCGATAATGTGAATTCTAGAAACATTCGTTAAATCTCCACTATTATTCCTTTCTCAAATGTTAACTCGGCATAATACCGTAATAGTTATTTTAACTCCAACTGCAAGGTAAAGTTAATCTTTCCGACCGGCAAAAAGTTTTAATTAAGAAATAACACTGGGGCTGCCTTGGCGTATATTTTTTCATTCTTAAATCTACTTTCAGGTAATCCGGGTAAATCTGATTGATGGCTCTTAACCCAGTTACAGTTTGAGCTATGGAACGGATAACGGGTTACGGCTAAGCTGCAAAGTATATAGCCGTAAATAAGCCCGCGAAAACTGGTATTACGTGACGTGTTTAGAAATAATACTTTGATGCCGACTGGGCACATGGAACTAGACGTGAAAGGGTCAAAACACAATTTTATTTTACTTTTATATTTTATTTTCACTTTAGTTATATTTTATTTTTGCAGTTTAAAATTTTCAAAAACACGGTACCTATGTAGTAAAAACTATCTTTTTCATGAATTATTATTAAAAGTCTCAAAACTCACATCCAAACTCTTTATTGAGAACATCCAATGATTAAAACATCAATCGCTAAACTAAATTTCCTCTCTTTTTAAATTTTCTCTCGATGCGGTCGGAAGAAAAGGAAAACCTAATATTTTTTACGAATATGCTGCTTAAATACAAAGACGTACAATCTGTTCATCATAACTTGTTTGATTTGTTAAACAAGATTCTAACCTCAATGTTTACGTTCTCCATTTTTTATCGAAAATTGCAATTTTCTTATAAAGTAATTAAACTTGAGTCACTATTTTGGACACCACGCTGCCAACTTTATAAATTACTTTGATTTCCTTGCGAGAAAACAGTTTTTTTTCATCATGTCAATTTTGAGGTTAGAATCTTGTATACAAAATGGGACAAGTAAGAACGGCTACACTGTATTGTAGATATCATTCGCGGCCACTGGTACGGTCAGTATTGTTTTGACGGTCCACATCAAAAGTACATGACAATTTTACTACTGACATGTCAAATTGCATACGAAAATTGACATTAAATTTAGATGCCGACCGTGGAATAGACTGAATATACGTAAAATCACAAAATGCTTGCCAATACACTTACCCGGTGCATGCATGAACGTGCCGTCCTGATCGGGCGGGGGCCCGTCGTACATCTGCCGCAACACGTGGAGGTCGTAGCCGGCGTCACCCTCGCCGCCGCCCTCGTCCTCGTAAGCGATGATGTTTTCTCTAATGTCGTCTAGCTCCTTCTCGGCCCATGCGTCCGCTCTGCGACGGTGGACCACGACTGCTAGTAGCAGAACTAAGGAAACAGATAATAGTTCAGGATTAGTCATAGGAAGTTCTATTTCACGCCTGTGTAAAATAGTAGTTTATGCAGCTATTACATACTCGTAATGAGAGGTCTTAACAGAAGTGTGGTATCGCCTTGGACTCGTTTCATAATAGGATCACACGAGTGTTTTGAGGCCTAATTATGTGCAGTTGTATACACTACTTTATCTACACACATATTTGTAGATATAAAGTACGCAGACCCTATAACATCATTATATATGATGATGTTACGACGATCCCGCCTGGGATATAAAGTACTGTAATGAAATAAAATCTCTGATTTTGGTCATTCATGCCCCACCGTCTTCAATACCTAGTAATGTAGGTCACCTGTAGTATCTGAACTTGTAATAGTAATTTAATAATACGGGTTTAGATAAAATTTGTTAAGTTGTTTTTATCGGATGAGTAAAGATCATAAACCAGATAGACGGCAGACTGAGTGAACAACAGGGGAAACTGCGTCAACGAGAAGTCCCATATATATTTTCATTCCCTTGCGAACGTCAACATATGGAACATAAACGGTCTTATCCTTTAGATTACGTTTGCTCAGAAGTTTAATTTTTTTCACAACTCCTAAAAGTAGCATACCTGGGTATAATACCAATAATAGTTAGATATTTTTATTTCAGCTTGATACCTCTATGCGTTCCCGAGAAAATAGATAGGCAGACAGACGGACAACAAAGTGGTCCTATAAAGGTTCCGTTTTTGCCGATTGATGTACAGAATCCTAAAAACACGCGGAAGAAGAGATCGTCCACCGTAAGATTGGTGAAGCAGGATTAATGAAGCACGGAATAGAATTTAATCGTTAATAAACTTACTCCTTTGGACTACGTTCGTCGGCTGATGAAATTTTAATACGGAAAACCAAGAACTCTTTACTCGGCACTAGCCTTACATGATTCAAATTGAAAAGCAAACTAATCTGTAAATAAGCCTTATTGGTTCAACTAAGAACATATTTACGTAGCCAGTGAAATCCTTCGTTTAAAAACAAGAAAAGTGCTGATTTATTTTCACTTCGCCTGTAATAATAAATTACGCTGCTTGTTATTTTAACCCGGTGCATTTCACGCGATATTTTACGACGAGAGTAATATACCGTGTTAATCCAGCAAATTGCACTAGTGTAGAAGCGAATATTGGAACGCGGTAAAGGATTAGGAAATGAAATAGGATGTCCTGAAGTCAACATAAATTTTATGTTAATTGAAAACATTTCGATTTACCAGCAATGTTTTTTAAGAAGATACGTTATAACATGACAGCTGCAATATTTATTTCCCAATCAGACAGTCCTATTTGTGATCTTCCGAAGATCAACCAAATTGCCATAGCGATAATCTGCAATTGACTCTTATTTAGGTATTCACTTTTGGAGCATTAGTAACGTATCTACCGACAAAATATAATTGTTTCCCAGTACTAAATCAAAACCAATTTTTAATATGAAATCCGTACTAATATTATAAATGGGAAAGTGTGTCTGTCTGTCTGTTACCTCTTCACGCTTAAACCGCTGAATCGATTTTGATGAAATTTGGCATGGAGATAGTTTAAGATCCGAGGAAGGCCATAGGATAGTTTTCATCCTGGAAATTATACCTAAAAAGATTGAAAAGTGTGGAAATTATACCTAAAAAGATTGAAGATGTGGGCACAAATACACATACATACGTAAAATCCAACCTATATATGTTTTTTACTTCCGAATATTACACAATATTTTCAACAATTCTTTAATTTTTCTTTTTTTTTTAATAAATAAATAGAATTCCAGTGGGATACTCACTGACTAAGATGGCGATGCAGACTAATATGGCGACGAGGAAGTTGGTGTCGATGCCGAAGGTGACGGCAGTGGACACGCTCAGCTGGCAGCCCGGGTCCGCTTTGCGGTGGACCGACGGCTCTCCCAGGTTGTAGTACTGTGGATACAGACATATATTAATATAACACGAACATAAAAACAACCAATGGTACTTCTAGCGCTTTTGGATAGGCATTTGTTGGGGAACAGGGGCGTAGCTAGCCGCCGTATCAGCCATATAATTGATAACGGGTTGTGTTGTGCCATCGTCCGTCGTCGGGGCCCCTGACATTTTTTGGTACTGCTCCTGTCTAGATCTAGCTACGCCTACGCCATTGTTGGGGAAGGCTTTTGTCCAGTAGGTAATGGACGTCTTTCGAAAACATGACTTCCATTCCAGCGTGGCGGGGTAGTGATAGCGAACAAATAGTACAAAACAATTTAACTCTGCATAGGTATAGGTCACCTACATAGAAAAAAACTTATTGCTCAGTCATTTGTAGTCCGTAGGAGGAACTTTTTATGTGCCGCGCTATACTAGAAACCATTTTGAAAACCAATATTTACATGAATTTCATTGTCGATACTCGTTGATATTTAGTCTAGGAAGAAAGGCAATCTGACATTCAATGTAGGCACTATACAAAGGAAAAATTTGATGTAATAGGTATGTGGATATTCTTATATTTACATAGTCTGAATAGTCGGACAGGATTATTCATTTCCTGTCTTAGGCTAGGTCTTTACAATATATGTATATAAAAAGTAAAATACAATAAATTACAAAATATATAAACACATTATAAAAAACCTAACCTAGGGTACCGCCGGCAGCGGGGCAGGGCCCAGGCTACCGGTGGTTAGGGCAGAGAGAGGAACCTCCTGACGATGCGCGCTACACGCTAATGCCTAATAGTCGACACCATGTTGTCACCTCAATTGCTAAAGACAATGACAGTTCGACACCGTCGACGACGGCACAGAGACATTTACCTTACAGTATAGGAAATATGATTCAACCATCTGTAATCTTCACTAAGATCTATTATACTATGAGATATTAAAAAACTCATGCTGAATATTAACCTCAAGCAGTTTGCATAAAAGTGGCTGAAACTGTTAAGATTTTGCCTGAAATTATTCATAGAAAACTGATGCTCAATTTAATATATATATTTATATAGTTAAAACTAATAAAAAAAACACTATGTAAAATTTATCATTCCCTTGACGAGTGTCATTAATTTAACAAACTAACTACACGTATGCAAATAAACGAGCACTTGGCAAAACACACAGCAGTCCCGCCCTGATTGATGACGCGAAAATGCTAATGCTGAACCGTGCAAATGTTAAACATTTTACAACTTCGTCATTTTCATCTTCAAAAAAGGGAGAAACTTATTATCAAATTTTAAAATTGTATAAAAATAATTTTTATATGGAGAGGGTTAATTATTTCATCGGATTTGTAAGCGCGCAGCGCAAGCCGTACAACGCCATCCTGTTGGTAAACACTTAGTTATCCGCTCATAACTCCGAAATGGCGGGACGGATTTTTTGTAGGGATATCCAGAATTTTACATAGAAAGTAACAAATATAGAAGTATAGAAAGTAGGTTTAAGATATCCAAAATTCTTATTACCCGGCTACGGTAAAGATTTTACGCGGACAAAGCTGCGGGCACCATTTAGTAACGAAATAAAATAGTGTCAATTTCAAAACTGTACTGTCGTACCTCATAAGTACAAGACAAATAGTCTCAAGTTTGTATAGAAAATATTTTTCCACATTTTTCTACGATTTTATCTCTATGAACGTGACCATAGAGTTAAAACAATCGTATCAAAAGGTGAAAATTTAAAATGGAATATTCGGAACACAGCCTAACTTAAATAAAAATTAGGTTCGATAGAGCCCATCATCCCGAAAAAGACAAGCTTAAAAATCACAATTCTGAAACATAAATAATGTACACTTTAAAAAAAATGAACACCCGAACAGCATAGGTAATTTTTTCGGTAGCTAACTGTACTACTACATGTCGTTGCGTAACTCAACATTAGTGAATTTGCATTTTCATAAAAGGCTGTATTTTATTTGGAAAGTAACGAGGTGCGAGGTTTTATAGCAGCGCTAAAATACTAGTTTTACCGACAGTCTCGTTAACCTAGTGCGACTAATAACTAGTGCCCACGTTTTAATGTATTTTTTTAATTTAATATTAACGAGCCAGTACTAGTAGTTTATTTGTCACATACATGACAATGTCACGCATATTACGTGGCAGATGAATGCTTTCAAAGATTCGTCAGCCATCTTTCGTTTTTGTGAATTTCTTCCCATGTTTTAATAATTTTATTTTTATTTTTTTGATTAGTCTTTAACACGGAAGTCATGCATTGATAAACCAAACAAACTGATACTGGCACAAGCTTCGGGCCGCCATTTACGGATTAATAATAATAATAATGCTTTCAAAACTTGACATTGGCTCATCACTGTAAAGCCAACTTGTGGAGTTTTTCAAAATCGAATTGTCATTGTCACCTGAAAATTGTCACGATTTTACGACAAATAGTACATTTTATGGTGGAAGCTAGTCGCATTGTTTTCCTCCTTCCTTTTTCTTAAAAATTTAATTTATATTATATATTTAGGTACCTACATTTATCATGCAATATGTTTTAATTAGAATACATAAATGAAATAACTAAACATAAAATTGACGCATCGTCTTTGTTCATTAATGTGAATATAGAATTACAGCGGCAATTTCCGGTTATTTACGAGTTCTTCGCCATAAGCACAAAGCTTATTATTACGACAATAATAAGGCAACCGCGGCGATGAATAAATCACGTGAATTAATAAACCTTAATTAAATTATGTAAGCACTCCACGGCTACACATTAAATGTAAGATCCTGTGCTCGGTTCCCACAGTTAACCGAGATATATGGAGCTTGAACTGAAGAAGCAAAATAAGTTTAAAGTTGCGCTGCACTGCAAAACTATGCAAGCACGCACATTTGAAAGAGAAAAAGAAAGTTTATTCCGTAAAGGCACACACAGACACGAAATTATAGGCATAATAGTAGAGTAAAATTTTCTTCAATGAATCCATCAATGTGTGCAATGTGCGACCGAGCATGATGTTGCAATAGGCTAGTTGACTCGTGTTAAATTTAAGCTAATGTTTATTTCGTATAGTAGGTATTTGATATAAGAAACATAAATATATATTTTAGTTAGATTGGTAGTTAGAAGATAGCTGAACAAATTGAAATTGAATATATGATTTATATTCTGTATCTTGAAATGCTTAAAATGCTGTCCGCCATTTTCACCCTTGATAGTGACGTCACGAATCCAGTAAGCACGGGATCGCCTACGTCACGCCACAGATAAGCAATAGACAAAAATGGCGGACGACGTGTCAGTAATACTAGCTGTTCACGCTTACACTTGCATAGCTACAACAAGAAGCCATTGTGAAAAGAAAGCTTTTCAGAAAACCTTTTATGCATACAAAGTCAACAGTCTTTATTATTTTCGCATAGTGTATTAAGATTGTGTTTACGGTGTTAAAGCCAGGTAGCTTGAGATGTAACAAGTTTTGCACCGTATTACACTATTAGGTACGTAATAGCTTTTCCAAGTAATTAATTTACAAACAGCCAGAACCGCGAGTTGCTTTGCAATATTTTGCTGGATCTTAAACCCGACGTGTTTGAAATGTAAGAGTTTGTATGTTACTTTGTAGTTTGAATGAGTGAGCCATAAAGTTGGACATTAAGACCTTGGTGTTCTGAGGCAAATAAATTTGTACGAACCCTTGGAAAACCGTTGAGGGATAGCGGTTGTGATTCAAGATCAGGTTCGTACCTGGTTTAACGTATCTCTGGCAATCCAACGCCGGATGCGACGGGTATTTGGGACGTTTGAGCCAACCTACTTCTCGGACAGTACGTTCATTTAGAATTACTGTGTACATTATCACAATGCATATTGCGGATAATATTTCTCTGTATCTGAGCCATTATTTTTTATTTAAAGTTTATTGCACAAAATACAAAAGTAAAAGTACAAATGGTGGACTTAATGCCATAAGGCATTCTCTACTAGTCAACTAAGGACTAAACAGAAACATTTGTATGGCACAGGGTCTTTCATGTAATCTGTTACATGAAACAATTAACCAACACATAAGATATATACTATACAGGGTGATCAATCCAAATGGGTCAGTAGGGAGAGAACGAAAACTATAAGAGATAGGGAAATCTGTTCTTAGGAACCATGGCTTCGATTTTAGATTTATTAAAAACTGCATTAAAATTTTTTTTCGTATATCTCATGCATAACCCGGAATCGAACCAGGTCGAAATTGAGTAGAGAAAAAAATAAAAAATGAAGATGTCAATCGATCCTATTTTTTACTGGCAACAAATGTCTGTATAGGAGTACATACATTTAGAGTGCTCTAAGAGTCAGAAATTGGTGTGTGGATTTCCCTATCTCTTATAGTTTTCGTTTTCTCTCTACTGACCCATTTGGATTGATCACCCGGTATATTATATTTGTGTATGTTATATATATAATATACATATAGTACACAAATATGACATACAATATACTTACTTGTATTATCGGGTTTAAGAATCTTTATTTCTCAAAAGAAGATTATAAATGTACCTTGTGGGAATCATTATGCCATTGTTTATTGACGAAACCTGTGATGGATACAATCTTTTTGGGATTGGATGAAACCTGTGCTGGTGGTACGTATTTTGCTAAGTTTTGTCTTTTAATAAAAATAACTTGTTGGAATATATTAGTAACAAAAATGATAAAGGTACTCACGAAGTCGTTGTATGTGAAGTTGCTGATGCAGCCCACGAAGTGCTGGTTGGTGGGGATGTGCTGCCAACCGAACTGGTGCGCCAGATGCCGAAGATCGATGCTCGCGCCTCCGAGTTGTAGAGGGCCGTTTACTGCGAAAATAATTAGTACTTAAATAATATTTTTTTATGTGGAAATACCACATTCGTGCGTGTAAAGCGCACATCCTAGGGTATGGCTAATGCGCATAAGCATTTCAAACACATATGACGCAGAGGGCATATGATTTCCAGTAGCGTAAGAATTATGGAATGAAAGATTTGGTGTGGTTGACGTAGCGATCTAATAGCTCAGTTGGGAGAGCAATGCGCCGGTAACGCAGAGGTCGCAGGTTCAAGCCCTGCTTAGATTGTAGTGGATCGCATTCAATTTTTCATTCTTAATTTACCTTTGTGTCATTATTTATAATTAGTAAGTACTTTTTTTATATTTAATTTATTTAAGGACGACGACGACGCGTTTGGCGCAGTTTGTAGAGCACCTACCTACTGAGCCGGCGGCCCCGGGTTCGAATCCCGGCCAAGGTAAATATTTGGGTGATGAACTCGATTATTTGTGTTTGGGTCATGGCTGTTCTATGTATTCAAGTATATATTTATCTATACAGGGTGATTCAGGAGTCATGAGCAGGAGTTATAGAGGTGATCGGGAGGGCCACCCTGAGCATCTTTTACTATGAAATTACACACGAAATCGTGCTGTTTTTTTTTATAGTTAATTGCTAGCTAATTGATCGCTAACTATCCCAAATGTATGGAACGACTATCTTTTGTTTTGCGATTTCATGGTTGGCCCCATAGTGAAAGTTGCTCAGTATAATCTACCCCATCAACCCTATAACTCCTGTTCATGTCCCCTGAATCACCCTGTATAAGTATGTCTGCCGTCTAGTACCCATAACGCAGAGTCTTCTTGAGACGTTTACCATCGCAAAAAGTTTTCGAACAAAGCAATAACATTCTATTTTAGTCTGGATGAACACAAAGGCTACTTTTCATCCCGAAAAAATGTAGTGTTCCCGTGGGATGAGCGGGTAGCTCCGCGCGGAGCAGCTAGTATTGATTATAAAAACAAAGGAGCATGTGTGTGTGTGTGTGTGTGTGTGTATTTGTTAATTGTTCACGACATTTGGAACAGAAATAGTTACCGTAACTTAACACACATTCTTCTTTTTATTACTAAAAAACATGGCGAAACCGCAAGCAAAATGGGTGAATTTCAGGGCGTTTTAACCGCGCGGTTCTAGTTTCATTAGTGTCACATGCTTTTTACCAAAACGAAAGAGCAAGTCGCAATAACTGTGGTGAAACTGGGATCTGACTCGGGAGTCCTTTTCAGATTCATACAAATTCAACTTTAACCATCATCTATTTTGTCAATATTTGCGGTGACACTAATGAAAAAAAAAACCGCCGTAAAAACGCTTGAAATTCACCCAAATATAGTTTGTAAATAAAAAAACCCGCCGTGTAGCACGCTTACACATTTTGGTTGAGATATCACAAAACTACAGAAAATGTTGTAATAATTCATTCCGTCTTAAGAGTTAAGTAACTTTAAACAAAGTTATGTAAAAATTTCGACTCTGCAGCCCGCCTAACACAACTATGCTCGCCGACTCTTGGCTCGCGACATATCACCTCTCACTCTCTCACAGGACTGTACAGAAAGAGATAGGTAGTATATCTCGCGCGAGAAAGAGTCACGTGTAAAATGTAGTAGGAACAGCGATGTATGCGCTAAACATGAAGCAAAAAGTCGCAAAAAGTTAGTTCACACCGCCTGCCATGTTTACAATGTTTGTTTAGTTAAGTTCAAGTTGCAAAATAAACGGGATAAACACGATTTCATGGAGCTAAGGCTACCGGTTTAGGTATCTGGTGTATGTAAGCTAAAATTGACGATAGCACAAGAAGTCAGAGAATTATAGAATTATAAATAGTTTATAATTAGGATGGCTTGGATGTACTTATAACGCAATTTTATGTGTATATGTACTATTAATAATAAATATCAGACAACCTCACACAAATACCATGTAAGTTTTTTTTTTGATAAATAAATAAAAACAAACCCCAAATTAAGCTCAAGAAGGCTTCTGTTATGGGCTCTAGACGACGATATACATAGTTATAAAGATAAATACATAGAACAACCATGACTCAGGCACAAATATTCGAGCTCATCACACAGATATTTGCCCTGGCCGGGATTCGAACCCAGGACCGCCGGCTCAGTCGGTAGCTCAAACTGCGTCAACCGCATCGTCGCATTAAAGCATTAATACATTTTCTTCGGTAACGTTAAAGCCAAATTGAGTGCCATTACTTAATTTACTTGCCATTATAAAATTCCGTGTTTGGAAAAAATCTAACCAAAAATTTTTGCTAACGTGTGTAACGATAGTAAAATCATTGAAAATAGTATTAAATTTCACAAAACACCATGTCATAAACCTTCCTTTTCGTCCATTTAACTAGCCTCGTTAATTCAGCATAAATAGGCACCCTTATCAGATTTCAGCGGCCCTGTATAATCTGGCAATAATGGAAACCGGCAAAAAACGACACCGCCCCAGATACCTACAAACTACTCATTAGCCGAGTAAAAACATCAAAGTAAAGAAGTCTGGCTAAGATAATAAATGGATAAGACATTTGAAATGTTTTCCTTTCGTAAGTACCTACTGGCTATTAAAGTGGCTTCATGAGAAATTGAGTTTTGGTGGACATTATGATATTATTATATACTTATACCTCGGTCGGCGAATCGAATGTCGATCCGTGGGACACTTAATTTCAAGGAACATTATATATATGTATGTACACATACGTAGACAGCTTGCTTGCTTAAAACGATCTCGATATAATTACTCGCCAAAGAAAGACTGTAATTCTAAGTGCTTACCATTGAGAATCTCCCTAGGCGCAATAGGCGCCGCAAGACTCATACACGTAGACAGCTTGCAGCGGTCCACGAACATCTCAATGGAGCTCTTCATGAGAACAACAGACTATAGATCAATTACAGACTATAGTTCTAAGATGCTTACCATTAAGAATCTCCCTAGGCGCAATAGGCGCCGCAAGACTCATACACGTAGACAGGTTACAGCGGTCCACGAACATCTCAATGGAGCTCTTCGTGAAAACATTCTCAATGTAATACCCGCCACATACAGACTGTAATTCTAAGATGCTTACCGTTAAGAATCTCCCTAGGAGCAATAGGCGCCGCAAGACTCATACACGTAGACAGCTTGCAGCGGTCCACGAACATCTCAATGGAGCTCTTCATGAGTACGATCTCGATGAGGTGGGGCTTGCCGTCGGCGACGTGGACCACGCTGTTGTTCAGCCGCGTGGTCCCAGACCCGTAGTTCACCAGCAGGATCGGGAAGCCGTCCACTAGTTCAAGCGACAGGAAATCTGCGGAAAGAAATGTGGTTAAAAATGTTGTTTCAATTTTAATATAATCTTTTTTTTACCGATTCTGTTTTTAAGAGGCCTTATTCCTTTTAAAATGCTGATTGCTTTAGACATTTTTCTCTATGACCAAACATGTTTCTTAACATATTATTTATGTTACTACCTAGAACAGGGCTATTGGGATTTATTGGTATATATTTGAAATCTACAGTGTGAATTTTTCATTGATAATTTTTGTTTCAAAAACTACTCGAAATTGACAAAATTCACGCGGAAAATTAGTTTTTTTTAAACTTATTTTCGACTCGATAAAAGCATGAAATAGCTATGTTACTACCTAGAACTCGGGGAAAGGTTTTATTCACTTCAAAAAGTTGGTTGAAATTATCAACATATTTGGCATAATATGAAAAAAAAAGGAATAAGGCCTCTTAATGCGACGTGGGACGGCGGGACTCTAAGACGATTCGGAGCACTGCGCCGGAAAAGCAGGGTCGCAAGTTTGAGTCCCGCTTTGGCTGTAGTGGATCACGTTACATTATTTCCCTAATACTTAACCTTTGTCTCGATATAAAAAACAGGATATGGTTGAATTGCTTAATTAGGGAGTACATAATTTCAGTACCTAATTCTATATGATGTTTCGAATAAATAAATACACACAGTTTATCTAGAGAAGAGTATCGTTAGATAATCACTCATTTGTCGAGCCTCACTACTATATACTCAAGTATACAAGAAAAAATCTGTATACATATCTAGTTTTAATCGGTGATACATGATATCTTGTATCTTGAAGAGATTTCTGAAGTAACATAGTACATCGCCACTTCGGTAACCCGGTCGCGTTAAGATTACGCCTTATTTATATGCGATATATATCAGGTGCAAACTTAACTTGACGGGATAGTAACGTGAAATGTCACTTTTACAGCGCGAATCGCAAACATCGCATTTTAATAGCAGTTAAAGGCGATGAACCTGTGATATACCTGAGACATGATGTACTTGGCAATATCTCAAATAACACTCGAATTAGCGCCCTGAATAGCAAACACCTTCACTGAAAAATTAGCAGAGCTACGTATATTAGAATGTCAAGAAGATCGCGAAATGAGCATATAAAATATAGTAAATCTCAATGTCGCTAATCTCCCATTCCATCTCGCCCTCAATTGCCGCAAATTGCGACGAGTCCACCAGAAAATTAGGTTTGCCACTCAAGTTTATAAAAAATAAAATACGTTAGCCTGTCGCACTCTGGAACTTCTTTAGCCTCGTTCACATTTTTAGTATTATTTTTAAGTTCCGAGCCTCGAGTGTAAGTTTCCAAACGACTCGGGGTTTCCGTTCGAACATTCAAACCTTTTTGCGTTTAACCTAATGAATAATACTTAATAAATATTAAGGGACAATCTTACACAAATCGACCTAGCAATCTGGAGATGCCTATTCTCGAACAAGAAAAAAGAATTTTCAAATTTGGTTCATCAATTACGGAATTCCGAGATAGTGTATAAAAAAATACAACCAAATAGAGAACCTTTCATTTGAAGTCAGTTTAAAATGAGTGGCGTGCAATATCAAATAGGTCTCAACTCGACCAAGCACTCGTTACATCAAACGAGGCTTTACAGCAAAACGGGAAGTAAAGACTTTAACAACTTTCGTGTTTAGTGTCTAATTTTCAGCTTTCCAATAAACACATTTAACTTCCAAGGTAGCGCATTCTTAAAATGACTAAATCGGCGTATGCCGAAATTGAATTTTAAGGAATCCTTTAACGTTGTCAAGCTTTAGGTATTTGGAATGTCCGTCCTGCAATCAGATCTGTTTTGGTATTCTGTGACAGTCGTTTCGAGTAATTCGAAGCCTCAAAGGGAAGGTGATAATTATATTGCCAGACACAAAGACAATACTATCCGATTTCCAAAAGGGCGAACTGAAATTAATAACGAATTGACGATTAATGGTAAAAAATAAACCGTTATCAATTTTTTTTAACAATATTTTACAATGCCTACGAAATCGTAACGTGTAGGTACTAAGTTATTCAGGGCGCACGCTCTATTTTAGAACATTATATTAATTACGAACAAACAATGCCGAGGCTCCCAAACAAGCCACGCACTAAGTTATTGTACAGAATATTCCAGAAACCTAATAAAGCAATAATACTCGAACACGCGACCGTAGTTCATAAATCATAACACTCCGTACGGCTGTCAGTCATTATGTGATCATTAAAAAATCATTACAGCCGTAACGGTTGAACTAGGCGTAGCTACAGGCACAGGGGAAACGTGCAAGAGCATTGCCAAGTTATTTTTGCCTGTGTGAGACTGACTGCCAATCGAATTTGGAACTAATTTGCACTCATTTACATCTAAAAACACAGTCCCGATGCAGTACTGAAGCGTTAATTAAGCCGTCACATCTTCTGGAATGTAAATGAACTGCTGTGATTGGTCGATCGCAATGCGATTTCCTTCGCTGTAGCCACACTAATAGAGACTCCGTACAGCAACTATAAAAATAAAACCCACAATAGAAACCCAGCAAGGA
Source organism: Apotomis capreana (assembly GCA_947623375.1). NCBI lineage: Eukaryota > Metazoa > Arthropoda > Insecta > Lepidoptera > Tortricidae > Apotomis > Apotomis capreana. Next base: position 39,116,055 of record OX392499.1, read on the forward strand.
ACCATTGTGGACTGGGTCCGGAAATCATTATTCAAGTTGTTACGCCAATCCGATGTGACATATTCATTGTTGGTAAACATAGTTGCTTTCCTAGTCGAATCTTAGCTAACGACATTGTAACTTAATGAACTTGGTTGCCGATAAGTTTTATCGCAGAAGTGAGTTTTGAAGCCTTATCGCAAACGAGAACCGACTGTGAATTATCCCTTTAAAAGGACATTGTACTATTTGGCCGACTAGTGCAAGAGTATATAGTTTTGATATTTATAGAGGTACAATTATTGGACAGATATAATTGAAAGAAATGAAGACAACAGTCGTAACTAGAGAGAACTGAATTCCGCACCAAAGCAGCATTAGAAAGATATAACCATATCGTATCGTACTGACGTTCATGCGTCGATAAAAGTAACGGTTTGGAAAATCGGGATGACACAAATTAACTCTGGTCGGTCTGATTTGTTGGCCTTACTTGTGTGTACTTTTCACTTAACTGGATTGGCAATTTGGCATCGGCGCGGAATCTTTGCGCCCGTTGCAAGAAACATTGCCAAACTGGGGTTTTCAACAGCTTGAAATTTTAAATCGACGATTTACTTTGAGCCCTGATAATATATCATTACTTATTTGTATTTGATCTCATCTGGGCTTTTACATAAACAGAGAGAGTGATAGTCAAAATCATTATTATTTATTAATGATACCCAATTCAAATTTAGCTGCCGAGCTAGATGGCTATAGTCGGGCATCTTCACATTAATTGTGTATAATATATCGTAAACTGGGGTTGCTTTAGGAAAATCGAGGCTACTTTGATACACTTAAAATAGTTATTAATGCGCAAATATGCATAGCTTATTGTAGCCCCCAGGGAAAACCTCGGCAGGGAGCTCATTCCACATGCGAAGCGTACGCGGTAGGAAGTTCCTCTGGAACCGGACAGTTCTCGACCATTTAGGCTCCAGCATGTGAGGATGAACACCCTGCCGATGGCGAGCAGTGCGGTGGTAGAAGGTAGCCGTGGGCATCATGTCAAACAATTCCTCAGAACACATCCCATTATAAAGGCGGTAATAGAACACACACAAGGAGGCCAAGTCTCTCCTCAAACTTAAAGGCTTACTTGAAAAATTGAAGTAAAAAAGGTAATTCATAAAATTTCACTGCCAAAAATGGTCTAATAAATAAAAACTGTGAAACAAAAACCTTTTTTTTTTTTAAGTAGCCCCTGAATTTTAAGGTTTACTTTACAGTAGGCTTTAGTAAAGTCTAATCATTAAAATCTTCTAAGACAGAATAAATCAGGCTGACAGTCCGTGACCTCTCAGATTGCTATTCAGATTTGGGTGCAAACTGAGAGGTTCTTATCTGGATCGCGTAAGAGCGAACGAGACAGATATAAAACGCTAATCAGATTCTGACTGCTCACACACTGCGTAGGTTCTCGAACCTTTGAAACATGTAATAGAACATTTCGAAGTACTTTAATAATCCATACAATGGATTGTCGACGAACACGTATAAAAACAACAATTTTTAAAGCGTGTTGCCGTGAAATTATTGATAAAACTTCCATTTGATTACGGAATGTAGTATCAAAGTACTGATACCGGCTGACAGCAAAGTATCATTAGTCAAACTATGTCATCCAATAATTTTAAGTATATCAAAGCGCGGTTTACTCGACACAAATATAATAATTTTCGTGGCGGCGTGTTATTATCGGAGTACTTTGGTTAACGCACGATATTTGAATATGTGTATGTTCTAGTTTTGTTAGGGACTCGTCTCCAAAGGCAACGCGGGCTCATTCCTTAGCACCAATTCACCAGCTCTACCTTCCGTTTATTGGCCAAAATGCGAAAACGCAAGTTTGAGCAAATTATCATTTTTTTTTTTAATCTTATTTATTTTATAAGCCATACATCTTATGATTAAGTCAATTATCATTTTTTTATGTACTTACAAATGTTCTTCTACAAAATATGTAAAAAATAAAGATATATGGGACTTCCTATAATGCACATTATAAGCGTGTGTACAAGAAGCTTTAACCAAAAGGTCTGTTAAAAGAATATTTAAAGTAAAATGGCAAAGAGTATCACAAAAGGCTCGTCAACTAGAGTCTAGTTACTAGACTAAAGTAAACTTCACTACGAGAAGTGATCCGCTACTATTAGACGTAATATCTTTGATTTCAATTATAAGATTTATAAGTAAGGTCACCTGGGGCTATTGCGACTTTTGTGATATTATAGAAACGCAGCACTTAATTTAACACTGCTCTCTATTTGATATTAATAGTTGGTAAGGGCTGTTGTGCATTTATGATATTATCATCAAAAGTCGCATTTGCTTCATAGTCGCAATAGCCCCAGGAGAACTGGTGGGAAAAAAAAAATTGACGGACTTGGCGGCAATTTTTTAACCCATTTTCTCTGAATCAGAGTCCATGTTGAGAACCGATAGTTTTTATCCACTGGCCACACAACCAGTTAGTTCACTTTTATTCCGTGGCGCTTCGAGCGCGCGCGCTGTCGCCGGCGGACGCTACCGGCGCCATTGCTATTAACGTAACGGGTCTTGAACATTATAACCTCCGTGGTTTCGGGCGATTTTTTGGAAGGTTTACGCTTTAACGGAAAGTGTTGAGATACGGTGCAATTCCTTGTACGGTGGGCTGCTTCGGGCGCCCCAAGGATTGTTATTTAGAGTGATATAAGGACTACTACAGTGTGAACTGTGTTTGGTGTTTTGCTGACGAGATCGGAGCGGCGGCGGCGCAGACCGGGACGTCGTTTATGGTTGCAAGTAAAACATACATACACTTTACACAAAGCAGAAACACATACTTGCGGCCGGGAAGAGATTCGGCTGACATCCAGGTTAGCAACGTAGATCAAGTTAGGTTAAGTACATAGGGCGCGTATCGCGTTCCATTGTTTCGCGCTAGGCAAGATTGCTTTGATAATTTTCCATCACATGGGCCCGTGGGAAATTCAATTTGTGTCTGGCGGAATCAAATTTTGGTAGCAGAGCGTGGTTCATATCCACAGAAAAGATATTTGATTCATTTACGTTCGAATAAGTAATTTAGTTAGCATCAAAATCATAATTGAAATTTGAGGGTGGATTGCGCTTGGTTCGCATTCCAATCTATTAACGTTAAGTTGCATTTGCGTAATTAAGAGTAACTAAATTATAAGAATATTAGTTATTACTTTCAATTAAATGTTAGTTGAGTGAATAAGGTAAATATAGTTGCGTTTCGATACGGAGAAACGTATTAATAAGTAATTAATAATTGGGGTTCCGCTGAACATTATTCACTCAAAATACATTTAATTTAAATACATTTAGTGTTGTTTTCCTTTGCGTAATATATTGGTGTTGGGTAAATAACTTTGAATTTGTCGCGTTTGGTACGAAAACGGATTGTTATTGTCGAAAATCGGGGTTCCACGGACAAAATTATTCACCCAAATTAATTAATTAATTAATTTGTTTTCGGGTTATATTATTTTATTGATCCGCGTTAACGAGGTTGGTACCATGGCTCCCTCAGTAGTTAAAACGGTCGCGTCAAGGGTCGAATCGGAATTAAGATGGTTTTCATTAGTCGTTACGTTAATTGGTCGTACGGATCGCCAGGACGCATTGTTGTCGCGCGCGCGACAGGTAGATGAAAGGTATGACGCGGTATTGAAATTGCATGCCGAATATTTGGCCCGTATTGACGAAGAGGAGACTGGGGAAAGTCGGACCCAGGCTGTTGAAGTGGTGCAACGCAATGTAGACCAGTGCGGTGATATGGTGATGAGTATCATCCAAGCGGCAGCGGATATCGAGCGCGCCCGAAAAGGGGATGTTGGGGTAAGGCGTGCACCCAGTTGTGTGGCACTAATGGCGCCGTTGCCACCGGTGAATGTCCCGGAATTTTGTGGTGAATATGCCGACTGGCCGAGGTTTCGCGACATTTTTAACAGCGTGGTGCACTCGCGCACGGATTTGACCCCCGCGTATAAAATGGCGCAGTTGATGGGGAGTTTACGCGGTGAGCCTCATGATATTTTGACTCATTTGGAGATTACGGATTCCAGTTACGAGACGGCATGGGGCCTATTAATTGACCGATATGATAATCGGCGATTAATTATTGATGGGCTCATCGAAAAAATATTTAGTATATCGAAGGTCACTAATGTACACGAAATAAGGTCGAAAATCCTTAATCCCGTCACGGTGGCGGTGAATACGCTGGAGCGACTCAAGTTGTCACTAGGGGACAACAAGTACATTGTTGTGAACCGGGTTTTGCGCAAGTTACCTAGCGAGGTGGTGGCGCGGTTTGAGCAGTCACATGGGGGTGATTCATCGAATCACCTCCCAACATTTGATGAATTGAGGGCGTTCCTGGAGGGTGAGTGCAGGCGGGCGGATTGCCAAGGGGCAACCACGCCGCAACCCCCCACGTCACCCCGGCGTACGGTCGGGCCCAAACCGGTGGAGCCCCGTCGGGGAGGACAGCGGTACAACGCCCTCCAATCGGAGGTGTGCCCCTTCTGCCGGAAGGGGGGACACGCGATCACCGCGTGCGCGGATTTTGGAGCACAGCGGGTGCAGAGGCGCAGGGGGGTGGTCAAGCAGCGAAACTTGTGCTTCCGCTGCCTAGGCGCACACTATGTGCGTGAATGCAGTAAGACCACCAACTGCCGAGTATGCGGAGGAGCCCATCATGAACTTCTCTGCCTGGCTGAGAGTGGGGAGCGGTACGGGGCCTCATCGGGAGGCCATCCCCCCTCTCCTAAGCCAGCCTTGGGTGGACGGTCGCCCCCCCACCGGGGAGGGGGGTCACCCAGAGACCAGCGGTCGCCGCCCTCCCGGGGTGGGGGGTCACCGGGGACTCCGGAGTACCGCCGGATGCCGCAGTCTCCTCCGCGGGGGGGGGATCGGCGCCGAGATACGGGCGGGTGCCCGGAGACGACCCATGGGGAGTCGGGTTACGCGACTTAATCGGCCGCGCTGGGGGGCAGGATGCCGCCCCCGAGTAGTCGCTTCTCCCCACCCCTCGCAGAGCGCCCACGTTTGATGGCGCGTCCGCCGCAGATGGGACGGATGCCGATGAGTTATTACCAGCCGGCGCGCATGGCACCGATGGGTCGAGGGGTGTACTACCCGGGGTGGGACCCATACCTGGGCCAGGGGCCCTCTCCCCCTCCGGCGGAAAGGGAGGGAGGTTCCCCCTGCTAGCAATTAGCAGTCTGTTCATCCGTCGTGCCCACCCCACCAGTGACGGTATTATTACCGACGGCTAAGATTACCGTCAGGGGTACGGATGGACGGCCAGTGCCAGTGAGGTCACTACTGGATTCGGGGGCACAAGGTTGTATCGTGTCCAGCCGCCTAGTGGCCAGGCTGGGCCTCAGGTTGGAGCCATCACGGGATGGCGCATTAGGTATAGGTGGCAATCAGGTGCCTCACATCAGGGGTCAGACGGACCTCCTGTTTGAGATGGGTGACTCGGCATCGATCACGCGGGTGAAGGCCACGGCTATTGTTTTAGATGAAGTGGTCGGGGTTCTTCCTTCGGTACGGTTACCGCCGGCGGTAAAGGAGCTGACCAATGGATTGGAGTTGGCCGACCCTCACTTCGCGATTCCCGGACGGGTGGACGTCTTACTTGGAACTGACGTCCTCGGGAAGCTGCTGCGGAGCGGTAAGCGGGAGCTGCAACCAAACGGGTTGGTGGCCGTGTGTACCGCAGGTGGGTACGCATTATTGGGCCCAGTACGGGGACCACAGGACGCAACGGATTATAGCAACATATACTACGGCAGCGTGTTATCGGAGGTCCTGCAAAGGTTCTGGGCAACAGAAGACCCACCCACAGCTCCCAGGACAAACCCACTGGACGAGGAGTGCGAGACATTTTATCAGTGCAACACGGTGCGCCTCCCGTCGGGCAGATTTATGACACGGCTACCGTTTCTATCGACGCGACCTCCGCTGGGGAGCTCCAGGGGCCTGGCTGAGAAACGGATGATGGCCATGGAAAAGCGCATGAAACGGGACTCCAACTTTCGGCGAAAGTATGTTGAGTTCATGCGTGAATATTTGGCTTTGGGTCACATGTCGGTATCCAGGGTAGACTGGCGTCGTGAGGAGCACTACGTATTGCCTCATCATGCAGTCCTGAAGACACCTGACTCCAAGATCAGGGTCGTGTTCGACGGAAGCGCGGCGACATCTAACGGGGTGTCTCTGAATCAATGCCTGCACGCTGGTCCTAAGTTGACCAGAGACATTGCAGACATTCTAACGGACTTCAGGAGACACCAAGTTGTCTTCGTTACGGATGTGAGGATGATGTTTCGCCAAACGGAGATCCATGCGGATGACCGTCGGTTCCAGCTGATATTGTGGCGAGAGAGCCCAGAAGAACCGATGATCACGTATGAGCTGAACACGAACACGTACGGATTAAAGCCCAGCCCGTATGTAGCGATGCGGACGCAACGAGAGCTGGCTGACCAGGAACGGCTGCGCTTCCCTCGCGCAGCTGCAGTCATCGACCGGGATGTCTACGTGGATGACATTTGTACGGGCACGGACAGCATTGATCAGGCGCTCATCCTAAGGGATGAATTGGTGGCGCTCATGGCCTCCGGTGGCTATGAACTCAGGAAGTGGCTGTCAAACTGCCCAGAGGTGCTGGCAGGACTACCAGTTGAGCACCAACAAGACCCGCATTTGTTTGAGGACTCGGATAATCCTCATGCGTTGGCAATTTTGGGGGTCCAGTACCGACCGACTCAGGATGTCTTCACATACAATTATGAGGCCGAATTGCTGTCGAAGACCTGGACCAAGCGATCAGTCCTTTCGACTATCGCACGAACGTTCGACCCAAATGGTTGGATCTCTCCGGTCACGTTCATGGCAAAGTTCTTCATGCAGAAGCTTTGGTTGGCCCAACTAGGCTGGGATGAGCAGCTCACGGACGAGCTGCTGCACGAGTGGACGGCATTCGTGACCACATTGCCGCATATTAAAGAAATTGAGATCCCGCGCAAACTGCTCCCTCAGGCGGGAGCCAGGGTGACCCTGCATGGGTTCTGCGATGCGTCTGAGAAAGGGTACGCGGCCGCGGTCTACCTGAGAACAGGTGAGACCGCTGGCGAAGGCGTTGTACGCTTGGTCATGGCCAAGAGCAAGGTTGCGCCTGTTCGGACCCGGTGGACGATTCCGAAGATGGAATTGGCGGGTGCCGCGCTCCTGACCCGCCTCCTGAACCATGTGGCGCAGAACTTGCGTGGCACGGTGGATCTGAATGACACGGTTTACGCATGGACGGACAGCCAGATCGTGTTGTGCTGGCTGCAGGCTTCGGTCCATACGCTTGAGGTATTTGTGGCCAACCGAGTGTCACAGATAAATAACTCGGAGACTCCTCTGGTCTGGAGACATGTTCCAGGTGAAGTTAACCCGGCAGACTGCTCGAGTCGCGGCTGCCCGGCGCCTGCTCTGGTTGAGCATTCTCTCTGGTGGGGGCCTCAATGGCTGGAGCGGCCACATACGGAGTGGCCTTTCAATGACTGCGGACGCCAGCCACTACCCCCTGACCAGGGTCTGAGAGTCAATGTGACTACAGTGGAGTCTGTGGCAGTGGACCACACTCTTTTGGAACGGTATAGCTCACTAGGGAAGCTACTTCGAGTCACGGGATGGATAATGCGGTTTTTCCATAATTGTCGAAGCCCTGCTGCACAGCGCAACCTGTCACCTGTAATGGGACCTGAGGAGCAGCAAAGGGCTCTCTCACGTTGGGTGGGGGTCATTCAGGGGAATGAGTTCCAGGATGAACTTAGGATTTTGCGGACTGGCGTGGGCAGAATGAAGAAGAGCCTTGTCCGCCTCAACCCGTTTATTGATGAGCACGGAATGCTCCGGGTGGGAGGCCGACTACGGAATGCCGAATTGCCCTATTCAGCGCGGCATCCTTTAATTCTTCCCAAGAAGGGAGCTCTGGTGGAGCTGTTGGTTTGGGACCGTCACATCAGGAATTCACATGCAGGCTGCAACACTCTGCTGGGCATTTTGCAGCGGGAGTTCTGGATTTTGTCGGCACGGAGAGTGATACGGAGCGTTGTGTTTCGTTGCTTGCCTTGTTACCGGCTCAAGGCAGCCACAATGCAGCCACAAATGGGAGATCTCCCGCCCGACCGAGTTACGGAAGCTCGGCCGTTTGCTGGTGTGGGGACAGACTTCGCGGGGCCTTTCATGGTCAAGACATCACGCCTTCGCAATGCGAAGTCGGTTAAGGCATATTTGTGCGTCTTCGTGTGTCTGGCGACCAAGGCCGTTCATTTGGAAATGGTAGCTGATCTCTCTACGGAGGCCTTTTTGGCAGTGCTGGACCGATTCGTTTCTCGACGGGGGATACCGGCCTTGATACGATCGGATTGTGGTACCAACTTCAAGGGCGCCGATCGTTGTCTAAAGGAAATTGTATTATTTTTAAGTCAAAATGAGCGAGAGATCGGCACGGCCATCGCCAGTCGGGGCATTTCGTGGTATTTCAGTCCACCTGGATGCCCCCACTGGGGTGGAATATTTGAGGCAGTGGTTAAGTCTGCCAAGACTCATTTGTATCGGGTCATCGGCTCAACGATCCTCTCTTTCGAGGAGTTGTCAACGGTGTGTTGCAAAATTGAGGCAGTTTTAAATTCGCGCCCCTTGTGTCCGTTGAGCGCTGACCCGAATGACCTGGAGGCCATTACCCCAGGTCATTTTTTGATTGGCCAACCACTCAACGCCTTGCCGGAGTATCCGTATACGGATGTTAAGTTGTATAGGTTGTCACGGTATCAGATGCTGCAGCAAATGACTCGAAATTTTTGGAAGCGATGGTCGCTTGAGTATTTGCACATTCTTCAGCAACGCGTTAAGTGGACGGACAGGACGACCCCACCGTGCGTTGGAGACCTCGTACTGGTTAAGGATGCTAACCTATCACCGTTGTGCTGGCGACGGGGGCGCATCGTTAACTTGATAGCGGGCAAGGATGGGTCTCCACGGATCGCAGATGTACAAGTGAGGGACTCGATCCTTAGACGGGCGGTTTCAACGTTATCCCGACTACCGGGAGTTTGAGCGGACCGACGACGGGTCGGTCCGGGGCGGGTGATTGTTGAGAACCGATAGTTTTTATCCACTGGCCACACAACCAGTTAGTTCACTTTTATTCCGTGGCGCTTCGAGCGCGCGCGCTGTCGCCGGCGGACGCTACCGGCGCCATTGCTATTAACGTAACGGGTCTTGAACATTATAACCTCCGTGGTTTCGGGCGATTTTTTGGAAGGTTTACGCTTTAACGGAAAGTGTTGAGATACGGTGCAATTCCTTGTACGGTGGGCTGCTTCGGGCGCCCCAAGGATTGTTATTTAGAGTGATATAAGGACTACTACAGTGTGAACTGTGTTTGGTGTTTTGCTGACGAGATCGGAGCGGCGGCGGCGCAGACCGGGACGTCGTTTATGGTTGCAAGTAAAACATACATACACTTTACACAAAGCAGAAACACATACTTGCGGCCGGGAAGAGATTCGGCTGACATCCAGGTTAGCAACGTAGATCAAGTTAGGTTAAGTACATAGGGCGCGTATCGCGTTCCATTGTTTCGCGCTAGGCAAGATTGCTTTGATAATTTTCCATCACATGGGCCCGTGGGAAATTCAATTTGTGTCTGGCGGAATCAGTCCACATTGGTTCTTTATTTCCAGAACGTCATCAAAACGACATTTAAACGCTTGCGTAATCGGACCGATAAAACGAGATAAGAGGAGATTGCTCCGAAAAGGTCAAAACTTACCTTGTACATCAAGTAGAGGGTTGTGCTTGAGTGGCCCCAGATAAAAGATGAGGCTGTTGCTGGTGTGTGCGGTGACCGTGAGGGTCATGTGACCTTCGTGGCAGGCCGGTGGGGGCGGATACATGGCCCAGCCGTCGCCATGGAAACCGATGGCGGTCTGCTCGCAGCGGGGCCCGGAGAGGCCTTCGGGACATTCGCATTTGTCGGCGAATGGTGTGCCTGAGAGACATAGAAAATGAGATGAGTGAAAATAAACGAGTGAAAAGAACTTGCAGCTAATGGAGACCAATAGAAAAAAAAGGGAATGTCTTTGTCCAACCGTGGTATACATCCACTTCGATCAACAACGATCTATTATGCCAGCTGTCGATTATTCTGTTTATTTATACGTTTTTCCATGTACGACGTGTACGTCAGCATCAAAAACAGCTGCCAATTTTAGTATGCAATTACACATAGACCAGTAATCAAGTATTTGTGTCTTTAGTATTCCATAAATTCAGCTTTACAAAAACTTAGACATTTAAAACATTCGTTAACACAAACTTAACAGAGTAATTAAGGTCACTCGATTCAATCTATCCTTTCAAACACATTCGTTTGATTCCGCTTTACAAATAAAAAGCAACAATCATTAAGCGAGCCATCGACATCGAATCGTATTTTCCGAGCATTGTATGCGATACGGCGAGCACTCTCCTCCGAATATCACCGGTGTCAATAGTGAAGTGCTACTGCATACAGCAGCGTGCCGAGGATCGTGATGCTGGAGCCAAGATACGAGAAAGGAAAGAAATAGCGATACCAACAACAAAGACATGTTGGTACTGATTTTTCTTGGTTCTTAAAGAGTCGGCAACGCACGTCTGATGCACCTGGCGTCGCAAGCGTCCATAGGCGGCGGTAACTGCTTAACATCAGGCTGTCCGCATGCTTGTTTGCCACCGTTGTAGTATAAAAAAATACTAGATGCGCCCCGCGGTCTTACCCGCTCATCCGACGGGAACTCTATATTTTTTCGGGATAAAAGTAGCCTATGTGTTAATCCGAGGTGTCAGCTACCATCACTCCAAATGTTATCAAAATTGGTCCAGCCGTTTGAGCGTGAAGAACACATAAACGCACTCACAAACCGCCTTTATAATATTAGTGTAATATTTTTAAAATTCAAAATACGTGAACTAAAAAGTACTATGTTGTTAACGTAGTATTTCATGAGCTAAATTTTAAATGATTTATTTTTCCATATGACCTTGTTACAGCATGTTACGCGGCACTAGCAATTAGCATGGAATATTTTCAGTGCTCTGTTGAAATGTCGAACTTTTGACTATTATTTCTGTAGTTGGTCTCAAATCTCAAAGAGCCATTGAATCCCCAGTCTAATTTGTAGTTGTATCTATGTAATCACTATGATACAAATTTCATGAAAACGCGCAACGTTAAGAACCGCTAATTTAATGTTATTATCCCAAATTAATTCCATTTCCTATTGAATGATATTTAACGTGTTTAACATCGCCATGAAAGGCCCTCATATATTTATGAGCAGTATAATTATTATATTCATACAAAAATCAAACAAACAATTATTTTAATTAAAGCAGTAACGCTTGCTAGCGTTAAACCAAATGTTTACAATGAAGGTTCCAACCCTGCCTGAAACTATTTAAAAAAAAAACACTCCATTGTATACATTCGAACAGACAGTTCTTAAAAATTTCGTTACAATTATTTTTTATCGCTTTGTAACTACACAACGGGACTGGCGATTCCAACTCTCGGGTATCCGAGCACACTCTTTATTATTGTCACTGTCATTCGGTTCGACGACTAGCGGTCCTTTTGTGAGCCAAAGGGTTTGAACAACAGAGTAACCATTTTACTGCAGCAACATTGTACCTACCGACGTACACTGCAAAATGACGTATTTCCCAGGGAAGCTTCCAAGCTCAGCTGGATACGTCTTTATGGAACATTTTATAGTTTGAATCTGAGGTGGGAATAACTTTTGATGTTGTTGTTGAGATTTCCTTGTTTGTTGAAAAGTAAAGTGAGGTACGCTTAGGTTGAGTTGGAATCTTGCTTTGAGACGGTGGGAAGATAATGCTTTGAATCGAACTAGGGAAAGGTGCCTATTTATTAAACAGACACATTAGATATCTGTGTAATACCTTATTGTGAAAATTATCTTTAATGCTTTATTAATTTAGTCTGACTATTACTTAACTAAAATAATTGTATTAAAAAAATTGAATCACGCAAGATACCTAATTGTTTATTTTTTTACCTGTTCCTTGTCGATGTGAAAAGACCGTTAAAACTTTTACTAATAAGTATATATATTTAACCCTTAATCGGTTAAGTAGGTCACATAAATTTTACTATGGGATGGAGGAAATTTTCGATCCCTAATACCAGTACAGGGATAATAGTGCCGTGGCAACAAAATAATCTTGAGTAAATGTGATCAGAAATACGAGTAGCTTACTTTTCTAAGAACAATAGAGAAAAGTGCTCAGATGCCCTAGGATAGTTAAGCTGGCGAGAAAGTGAAATATGCAGAGATAGGACAAATGGCTTTATGGACTTAAGATAAACTAAATATTTTTTATCTGGGTTCTAGAAAGTTCGAATACACGCAAGTTAGAATTACTATTAAAAAATAAAAATAGAAAAGAAAAAATTGGGCAAGTGCGATTCCAACTCGCGCATGAAGGGTTCCGTACCTATATATATTTATACATAATCTATAACAAGTTTGTTGTATGGGAGCCCCCCTTAAATATTTATTTTATTTTATTTTTAGTATTTGTTGTTATAGCGGCAATAGAAATACATCATCTGTGAAAATTTCAACTGTCTAGCTATCACCGTTCTTGAGATACAGCCTGGTGACAGACGGACGGACGGACGGACGGACGGACGGACGGACGGACAGCGAAGTCTCAGTAATAGGGTCCCGTTTTTACCCTTTGGGTACGGAACCCTAAAAAATAAAACAAAAACAACAAAAAATGTCTTGATCTGTGGCCTAGACGGTCATTAGAGTGAAACAAGGTCCCAAATATTAAAGAAAAAATATACATAATATATATATATACACGGGACTTTTAATAACGCTAAAAAGAAGGCATATTATCTGAGCCATCTTAAGGTGTTCTGTACGACAGTAGAAGGTTGTCCATTAAATACATGACACCGTGTATAATGACGCCGGACCGTCCCATCTCTGGCTATATGCCTAATGGCTAAAAAATAATCAGGGTTCAATATACATTGATAGCACAGTCACTGTTTCCTAATAATTTGTGGACGGTATTGACCTCGCTAAACTAAATCATGGATGCACTCACCATAAGTGGCACTACCGTCTATTAGCTACTAATTGGGAGGATCGGCTAAATTTGAACCGACTGTGAACGTAGATAGAATTCTAGAGCATCTATTTTATTAAAATCCTTTTAATATATAAAAACAGCATCGGTGAGATTGGATTTATAGATTTTTAGGTAAAGATTATTAATTTTGAAGAGATCGATGCAGCTAATAATGGGAATAATTATGGCTCGTTAAAAAATCAGTTTCGCCTTGTCGTTTCGTTTCTCAATCTCCAAACGAGCCATATTTAATTGCCTGGCTCAAATTTATTATTAAGTGACGAGGTCACCGCGCGGCTGTTCAGGTCCCTGATGAAGAGCTCCATACGAGTTCGAAACATGTCGAGCCGTTGCTGACAATTTCACGTGAGTGTAAACCGCTTAATCCAATAATTAAAATATGTCCTACGAACGTTTTTTATCTTATTAAATTATGGGAAATGTACGTTATTTCCCTATACAAATCGGGAAAGGTTCTCGGGAACAGCACATCTCTAGACAACGGCACATTATGCTCCATCAGCACATTCCGTCACGTCACTCACCTCCATTCAAGCACACGATCCTGCTCTCCACCTCACACGTGCACTCCGGCTCGACCCTCGCGGACACTCCCACGAAGCTGCTGGTGTTGGTGTACACAGACAACGGCACATTGTTCTTCATCAGCACATTCCGGCACGAATCCTCGCACTCCACCTTCTCGATCATGCACTCATCGATGTGGATCATGTAGATTCTGGAGTTCAGCTCTTTCTCCAACTGAGGACAAAATGTTGAGTTTCAGACATTTTTAACGCTTGCGTATGTAATCGATTCAACAATCATTGTTTGTGCCCGATAGTCATTTCGGTGGACAGGTTTAGGCTGCGTTTCCACCAGTGCGAGGATGCGTAGCGAGAGCGAGGGATGTGTTTTTGTTAACCAATAGAATCAGTTGCGCTGAGCGAGGATAAGTAAATTAAGTCATTCCATTGGTTAACAAAAACACATCTCTCGCTACGCATCCTCGCACATCTCTCGTGGAAACGCAGCCTTATATAGCGAAGAGTTTCAACTAAGACCTTAGAAACTCGCTGGATGGCTACATAAACAAATAGATACAGAAATCAATGTCCCGGGTTTAACGCGCATCGTCAGGAGAATTCTCTTTCTGCGTTAGCTTGAGTCTTGCCCCGCCTCCGGCGTTGTTATACATAATGTTATTGATTTTTTGTATTTTTCTTCGGACAGGAGACGGTAAATAAATGTTTAAGCGCCGCATTGAAACGTTTTACAATTATAAAAAATCGGGAATACAATATACAGTAATGCTCTTGCAATTACAATTTGTAGAAATGGTGATAAAATGCTAATTATGAAAGTGAGTTAATAGAAAGCATAAGCTTGTAGGAATTTATTTTGATACAATATTGTGTCGTAAGTGAAAGAAGGCAGTATTAGGAGAAATCCAGGATCAAAATAGGCTACAATCTATACGGAACAATAAACCTTTGTGCGTCCATAGCGTAGGTGCGAATCTGGGCCAAACATAATGCTATTTCAGTAGCACAATAATACCTACAAGCTTTGCGTTTATCTTGAATGGCAGGCGTGTTTGAATGTTTGCACACTATTTAACAACAATACACAACACCGGACCACTCTTTTTGTGTAGATCTATTTGTTAATCTGATTCAACTATCCTACAGTAGGTTGACTCAGATAGTAGGATTCCTACTAATATAAGAAAATATGATTGTAAAGTTTTGGATGTATCATAATTAGTTAATAACGTGTAAACCATCGGAAGGGTTTAAATAAAACTTAGCACACAGATACCTAATTCGGTTTACACTTTTGATAATTGTATTTAAAATCAGTTTCCTTTGAAGAGGAAATAATGACAAATATTTAAAAAAAAATTGTGTAAAAAAAATTGGCCGCTCATTACATCGAAATGGATGGACAGATTTTAACCAATTGTGGTAGCTGGATATCCAAAAATGGGTATGGAACATTTTTTACCCGACAACGATACATAAAATTAGGGGGATAAGTTGAGGTCGCCTTCTAGAATTAAGGCATTAAACTCGGACCGTATTCGCGGGTAAAAGGTTAAGAAAACCGCAAAATATTACGAATTATTCTTCTTCTTGACGCTTAAATTCATGTACCTATGTAAACTATCCAAAATAACGTTATACATTCATTGTTATCCATTGGATTGGATCCAATGGATTCATTTATATCCATTTGCTTGTTTCTGAGATTTTCTCCACCCGCATTAATTGTATCCGTCTAACGAAGCCAGAATAAAGCTGGACATCAAATTAAGGTTTCTCCCCGCCACAGATGTTTTCCCATGTCAATTTGTGATTAAAATTGGATGCTTATTTAGGGGACTCGGACGCAGCTGGGGCTAAGTTGGTTCAGAATAATGCAATATTTATGTAATTAATTAATCTCATTTTGATGATGAATCACGTAGAAAAGAAGCAATTCGGATAAAAGAAGGCAGTTTTAAATTTACTGGGTAGGTAAATTTGGCACAAACATCTTTATCTCAAGTAAAAAACGTACTCTAGACTTTAATTTGGGATTAGATCGACTTTCTTGGACGGATGATGTATATTATAGGATAAACATGGCATTATGTAGGGTGTCCACGTTACTCTTCTCCTACTTCCTTCTGGATGGTGGTGACCATGCTATCCAGCTTCTCGGGGCTAGTAAGGCGAGCCGTGCGCGGAGAACCTGACGTCCAGGAAAGCGTCCTTTACTGTCGGTTAGTTGAAGATATCATGTAGGGTGTCCACGTTACTCACTTCATCCTGGATGGTGGTGACCATGCTGTCCAGCTTCTCGGGCGGGTAGTAAGGCGAGCCGTGCGCGGAGAACCTGACGTCCAGGAAAGCGTCCTTTACTGTCGGCTTGTTGAAGACGGTGAACACGTCCACGTTGTCCAGGGAAGTGTTGTAGAGTTTCGCTAGGCGGTGGTGGAGCTTGTCCTTTTTGCTTGTTCCCTGTGAAAGAAACGTTATGAAGGTTATTGATGTCAATAAAGTTAAGACTAGACGCGTTGGACCGATTGGAAGAAATAATATGCCCCTGGCCGCCAAAAATTGCAAAACGCGTTGATAAAATGCTATGCCCCATTTAGACACGCTGTCATACAGTACGTCTAATCAGGCGTGTCTCAAGCAATCGCTTGTCGTCTCAGGCAGAGTTTTACGACAACCGCAAAACGGAGTAACTACGCGCCGCGAACCGCGCTAGAAGCCTACACGTCTGTACAAACCTGGGTGCTCGACTTGACCTTCTGAGTTATTAGTTGTAGCGGTACACACGCGTTCATCGGACGTGTCACCATGCCTTACGGCTAATTGCGTCGCATATTACGCAAACAATCAACAAATTACAATAGTAAAAATCCAAAGAGAGATCCATCAAAATCCAAAAAGAAATCACCATGCCTCTAATTAATGATGGGATTTAATTTACCATCACTTATAAACAAACTCACAGTATAATAAGCTTCATTATTGGGCCTAAGACAAAATCACGACATCATTTTTTGATGAAGGACTAGGATTAGGCAATATTGACCGCAACTTGTTTACTCTCTCTAAAAAACTACACCGTAAATATGCCGGATTAGGAAAGGGCCGTTCCGACCGCCGTTCGCATTTTTGCCTCAGCCAACATTGTCGAAAGCCATATAGCAAATTGAATTCCTCTATGACGGTGAGATATTGCTGTTCTTATGCTAAGAATAGACGTATTCCCTTTGCGCTTAGGTATACCGCTTGACAGTCCAATATCTAGCGAAAATCGAATGAGACGCGCCAACGAACGGAAGCGATTGGTTGAGCATACGAATATATCAGCATAAGTTTGCCTCAAATGTACTATAAAGCAGTTCAACACACAATTCGATGGTTCATTTAATATTTCCCTTACTAAATGTTGTCAGTTTCCTAGCCTGTCCGAATTTAAATATTCAGATTTTCCTCCCGATGCGAAGCGAAAATCTTTTTGACGGGTTTTTTACGTTTATATTTTATTCGTTAAGTGGAATTCCCGGAAATCATTATGTTACAATTATAAGTCTTTTAGATCTATCAATTTTTGCACGTGCAAGAATTCAAGTGTTTTAAATATTAATTTAGAATGCTTTCTTAATGGTACATAGTGAAAAATACCGCATAAATCTCACAAGGATTTTGTGGCCAAGTGCCAGTATAAAGTTTCGTGCAGCAATTCCACAGTCATTTGTTTTCAATTGGAATGTGTCCCAGTTGGTAGAACATTAGAGCATTTGGTTCAAGTTATAAGTTAAATTAAGGCAATTCATTAATGTGATAAACTGACTGCATTCTGTCTTAGGTCTTGGCAAAATGTTTGACTATCAGTGTGTTGTTTGGTTTTGTTTTATTATTGTACTGAAAATTACGTAAAAACTAGGGATTCGAATCTAAGACAGTGGCGCACCGCTACTTTTTCCCCCAAATATAGCTCGCTAAAGGCGGAGTTGAAACTCTTAAGGTTTTTCTGTTTTTAGCCCCCTGATAAGGTGGACCACAGACCTGGTTGCGGGCAGAAATTGGATGAGAGTGGCAAGATCCATCGTTGAAGAGAATTTTAGGGAGGGCTTTCTCCAGCAGTGGTCTATCAGCTATGAAGATTATGATGATGAAAGAAGAAGACAGGATACTTACATCGCCCTCATCTACGATGAACTCCTCGGCAGTGACGTTCACGAACCGGATCGAGCCGGATTTGTCCACCGCCTCCTCTGGGATCTCCTTAATGGTAACGTTCACAGTCGCCTCCACCCAGTGGAACGGTACGATTGGCTCGTTCTCTTCTGTCACCTGGAAAATAACCATGATATAATAGTACATAGGGCGGTGAATTTTTAAATGTCCCAGATTGCAGGTGTTTGTGTATATGATGCTCAGACATTATAAGGTTTACTTTTAATATCGTTCTATGTTTCGAAACCCTACGGAGTCCTACACATATTAAATAATTTACATAAATAATAAATATTAAGGGACAATCATACACAAATCGACCTAGTCCCAAACTAAGCAAAGCTTGTACTATGGGTACTAGACGACGACATACATAATATAAATACATATATAGATAACATCCATGACCCAAGAACAAATATTTGCCCCGGCCGGGATTCGAACCCGGGACCGCCGACTCAGTAGGCAGGTGTCTACAAACCGAGCCAAACGCGTCGTCAACCTAAAACAACCATTACCTACCTATTTCATAATATTATTAAAAGAATAGTGAGACACCTTCAATAATTATAAAAACGTTTTAAACTCACGTAAAAATTGTCAGGGACGGCCTGACAAGTTTCGAACTCATATGGAGCTCCTCATCAGGGACAGCTATCCGCGATTCACGGCCTACTCAGCAGCACGGATAGCTGTCCCTGAAAAAGCTGTTCAAAATATGTCGGACCGTTCCTGACAATGTTTACGTATACTTATTAATTATTTTTTCTACTTCAGTACTTTTTTCTGTCATTTATATAGTTACTAACTCTAATATAAAGACATAAATTATGAAAGTCTGTAAAAGTCTATACTCTACTGCCCAAAAAAACACTGCTAAACGATGTTATAATGTCGCCAAAAAAGCATCACTTAGTACCACGGATTACAAGATAAACAGCTGCATTCAAACAATTTGCAAATAAAAAAAAAACTTATTGTACTAAGGCATTACTGCCAAGTTAAAAAAAAAGTTTTATCTTCAGTGCATGGATGTTTAGTATAGTGAACGTATACCTTTATGTATAAGTTCATATTTTTTTGACAGATGGACGTCAATAAAAAAAAAGTTTATCAGAGACTATTTTTTTTTATTTTGTTGATTCCGAGCGGGAACATGTAGTTATTTTCTTTGTTGTTTATTTGCATTTTATTTATGAAATGTTGAGTCGTAGAAAAAGTATTGTATGCAACGTTGTATAAGTAGGTCAAAAAACGCTCGTGGCATCTTTCTTACGATGTTCGCTACGCTCACATCGTAACCCATGCCACTTGCGTTTTTTGCCCCCTCTTATACAACGGTTGCATAAAATACTATTATTACCTATTTCATTAAATCCATCGCAAAGCGCCGGCTCGATAATACCACAATATTGCATTGCAACGAAGTTATATAAGTTTATGTTTATTATAATTTACTTAGTTACATACGAATATTGCCATATAAAACTTGTAAAAATTAGGCGGCTTCCAACCAAGTCGATGCTCAAGTTTTTAGAAGTATTTATACATATTTATAAACGTATACTATATAGCCAATGAAGGACGAGATTCTGACGGATATCTTCAGACATAGACAAAATATGCATATAATTTTACCATACATTTATCATATTTCCGCGTCCATCAGCTCTTATTGCAACAAAACTAATCATAAAGGGACGATTTTCATTAGTTCTGGCCGGATGGCAAAAGGCCCGATCAAAGGCATGTCCATGCCATCTCTCGACTTTGAACGTGTCTTATGCGAATAAAGCGAGTGGCTTCCGTCCAATTACAAGCCAATTTACAAACAAGACAACTCGGACTGGACACTGGCGAATAGGGTTACCAGGTCTGTTCGGATTAAAATCGGGGCAGATGGTTACACAAATCGGGACTTAGGTTTTAAATCGGGACAAATAAAATATTTTTTACTTTCTTATAAATGCTTCATTTATTGCTTTTTGGAACTAATATTACTTGCCAGTAAACCCTATTTTAATCGATAATAATGGTTTTTAATAAGCTTTTCGATTTATCGGGGCATTTAACGTCCCGATCATGCAAATCGGGACGCGTACCTAGACCCCTGAAATCAGGACATCCCGCGCAAATCGGGACACCTGACAACCCTACTGGCGAATCTAGGAGCGGATTCCGTGACCGGTTGCTTAGGGAAAGCGTTATCAGATCTGGGTAATAGAAGGGGAAGCGGCGAAGTAGGTATTATCAACCTCTTTTTGCTTCATTGGATCAAGTCTACACAGTCTGTGGTATCTAAATCTGTTTACTTTATAATTTACTAGCTACGACGCGCGGTGTTACCCACTCATCCTACGGGAACACTAATTTTTTTCGAGATAAAAGTAGTCTACGTGTTAATCCAGGGTGTCAGCTACCTCCATACCAAATTAGTTTTATCAATATTGGTCCGCTTGAGCGTGAAGAAGTAACAAACATACATACAAACACACAAACTTTCACCTTTACAATATTAGTGTGATTAAAATATTTGACGACAACTGCCTACTGAGAAATAGAAATAGAAATAGAAATATTTATTTGCAAGAACGCGTTACAATGATATTTGGTCTTATTACATCATAATAGAATCAGCATTCAGTCAACATAAAGTCAACATGCAAATTAATTAATTAATTAAATAACTTGACAACCATTTTCGCTGTTAAGTATCTTAAAAACACTCTTGTATGTCATAACTTAGAAAGATAATAAAATAAAATATTACATTAAGGCAATGTCAAGAGTCTAAATTTATATAAATAATGTTAATAATCAATTAATCACTGTTTACGCTTTATAATTTAAGAAGTCTTTTACACTATAAAAGCACTGATCTTGAAGCCATCCAGTCAACCTTGTCTTGAATGTTTTACCATCCAACAGAGCCGGTGGTCCTGGATTCAAATCCCGGACAAGGCAAATATTTGTTTGATGAATTCGAATAATTGTTCCTGGGTCATGGATGTTATCTATATAATAAGTATTTAATATAATATAATATATTATACAAGCTTTGCTTACTCGTAGTTTGGGACTAGGTCGATTTGAGTAAGATTGCCCCTTAATATTAATTTATTTATATGTACATATATATTTATATAAAATGGTTAAAAATACTTATTTACCTATTTTGAAACTCTTGTCATAACCTGAGAATACACACCGCCACAACTATCTAGTTTCTTATGTGAAATAGATTAACAATGACCATGTTAAAGGTTGTCTGGAAGAGATCGCTCTTTAGCGATAAGATCGCCTGTTGTCTACCGTTATTTATAAATTGTATTTGTCTTGTTTCCTTTTGTAAACGTTTATTGGTGTGCAATAAAGTATTGTTGTATTGTATTGTATTGTATTGTATTGTATTGTATTAAAATTCTTCAAAAACAATGACCATAGCAAAAAACGTGAGTAACGTTCTTAGTTACATACATTTTGCTCTGAATATAGTAAAATAAAATCGGAATGAACTGATTGAAATGCAATTTTAAGTTAAAGTTTGTCATTGTAGCTATGTTCGACGAACATTACTTAAATGAAGTAAAAATATCTGAAGGCTTAATTACTGTTTGTAATTTAGCTTATAATGTACATGAATATTTAGAGGGTTACGACGTGTCGCGCTCGACAAGATGTCAGTTGAGTTAGAACAGCAGAACTAATTGAAATCGAAATTCCGTCAAACGAACACACGTACCCAACCCTATGCAAATTCTACAGAGTCCATAATCAAATGGTAAACCAACGGGCACCGGAATACCAGGTCCAGGTTAATTCGTACTAGACAAGACTGTACAGTGTACAGTCGGACTAGGAATGGGAATTAAGGCCTAGATTACAAAATTGCGTTCGCACCGCATTGCGTCAGTCGCAATGTGGCAGTGCACTTTTATTTGAAGTTAAGGAAATGCTCGGGTTTTTGAGCCTTCTTTTGAACAGCCGGTGAATATAAAATAAAAACTATAGAAGAAAATTGCATGTAACTTAACTCATATAGACATATGAAACTGTTACCAAAGTTACGCTCTTCTCAGTAGGTAGATACGTACCTATTATTTAAAATTGTACGAACACATTTTGCGATGTTTCTTATTGATTCATCAAAATAATTTACTAAAATGCAACATATACCTAATAAATAATCTATTTTTAACAAAAAATATCCGACTTCAATCAGCGAAATGTGCATATATTTTGTTGATTTTCTCAGAAAGCGTTTAATCATTTACGATAAAATTTATATGGGACCACCACTGAAGTAGGATTTACCGTACTTAAAAAGTGTAAAAAAAATGGGTAAACCTGGTTAAAAATCTGAAAGTAAGCGCATGTCGTATTGTAACATTCTTTGCAGAGCGGTTTTGGTCGGGTTATGTATGACATTATTAAAAAAAATACAGTTTTAATTAAATCTAAAATCGACGTCATGGTTCCTAACAACAGATTTACCTATCTCTTCTAGTTTGTTACTTCTCCCTCCTGACCCGTTTAGATCGATCACCTAGTATGGCGCACGACCACCTGTTTTGACAACTTGGGGAGGCCGTTGCCCAGCAGTGGACGTTTGAGTGATATAATGACGATGGTAATGATAACCGTCAATTCAGACGTGTACTTACATTGAACCTCAACATATAAGTGCCGTTAGGCGTGCCAGTCTTCATAGTGATCATGCCAGTGTTGCTATGCACGTCGAAGTACGGACTGCGCTGCTCGTACGAGGGAAGCCACATGAACCGCTTGTCCGGCAAGTCCCAATCGTCAGGGTCCAGCACGTACACACGTCCGATCTCCGTGTCTGGAGCCTCGCCCTGGGAAACAAAAGATATAGGTTAGAAAAAAGCCTGTGCTTCATTTTTTTATACTATGATAGTGGCAAGCATGCGGCCCGCCTGATGTTAAGCAGATACCGGCGTCTATGGCCGCTTGCGACGCCAGGAGCATCACACGCGCATTGAAGACCCTTTAGGAACCTATTTACTCCCCTCTTGAAGAATCGCATACTATAGCCACCGGGGAAAACCTCGGCAGGGAGCTCATTCCACATGCAGAGCGTTCGCGGTAGGAACTTCCTCTGAAACCGGACTGTTCTCGACCATTTAGGCTCCAGGGTTTGAGGATGAACACCTTGCCAATAGCGAGTAGTCGATGGTAGAAAGTAGCCGTGGGCATCATGTCAAATAATTCCTCACAGCACACAAAATAAATATAAAATGAAATTAAATTAAATTTCCAATCGGTCAAAAATTATCATAATGTAAACCAATAACTTTGTCTCCTTCATTTTCCCGAATAAATTTAAAAATAAATATTCAAATTAAATAAAAACTCCTCCAATCCAAATCAATGACATATTCAATGAAATAAACGCATCTATAACAGGCGAAAATGTGTCATAAAAGAAGCAAAATGAAACAGTTGAACACCCTCTGCCTTTGAATCTGAGTAAACTGGAAAATTCAATTGTTTCATTTCAAAATGAGAAGCGGTCCGGAATGCGCATGTGTTAATGCGCGTATTAACTGCCGCAAGCCGCTTGGAAAGAGTATTTCTCTCTGGGCTAACATTGCTGGCGACTTTATTTGTCGACACGTCATTTCCCATCTCTCTGTCTCTATAAGATAGAAAGAGATAGAGCCAGAAGGCGTTATGCTGCAGTCTACATAAGTCTTCATTATTTGTGTACTAGATATTGTGCAGCTGAATAAAGGATACCAATCGTTTTATAATGCCCATTTACACCACAATTTTGTATGTGACTTACTTCTTAAAGTTCTCAAACAAAATCACAGCGCAATTTCGTCGTGGTTTCCTTAATAGTGTTTTATAATAACACCTATATGGGCATTAAAATGTTAATTTGGCCTTAATGAAAGTGGGTTTAGTACGGTGCGTGCGTAAACAGGGATTATGGGGAAGGCACTTTTTACTGCCTCGCCCTGATTCCTCTAAGTCACCGGCGGAATGTAGAATGTTCTGGATGCGGTATTCTATTGCTAACTTTGTGCCCTAGTGCCCTATCTATGGTAATCTGGACACGATTCTGGCCTAATATCTGTTAGACACATGTTTGCGTCACTTTGAAGACGGTTTCGAGATGATCTTCCAAAAAAATATTTAACTGTAAAGGAGTTCAAATTATAGAATAAAGTTTAGTATTTTCGGATAAGTGAAAAAAACTAAACAGTAGGAATAAAGCCAAACTGATGGCGTAAAGTTTACAGTAAATATAGATTTAAATGTGAACGTTCACGCGTGTAGTAATAAAAATAACGCATTACAGCATACATTTATATTCTCGGCACATTTTCTTGTTCGAGAGTAACTTCTGCCACACTTCCCAGAAAAGGACATCTTTGCATACGAGTATACTAATTACGCTTTTCTGTGCAATGAAGACTGTCAAAATCGAGTTACAAAGCTCTTTATCGGGCCCGAGCGCTCGAAACTCAATTGAAACGGCAACGGAGTTGGTATCCACAATACCGCATGTTCTAATTCGTAGCCGGAGTTGCTTAAACTGCTCGCCTCTTAATGAAGCGGCGACTCAGCCGCAAATAGGTAGGTATGCGCTGTGCTTCGTTTGGTACTGGTAGAGTTTAGTCCAGTAGCTAACGCGAGAAGTGTGGAAAAAGCCCAACTTAAAGGTGATAATGAAGCGGCGACTTAGCCGCAAATAGGTAGGTATGCGCTGTGCTTCGTTTGATACTGGCAGAGTTTAGTCCAGTAGCTAACGCGAGAAGTGTGAAAAAAGCCAACTTAATGGTGAATGGTCGTTTAAGGGCCAAATGTTGCAAAATTCTCGAATATGAAAGTATTTAGGTGCAAGATGACAAAATGCTAAATCGAGTTACAAAGCTCTTTATCAGGCTCGAGCGCTCGAAACTCAATGGAAACGGCAACGGAGTCGGTATCCACAATACCGCATGTTCTAATTCGTAGCCGGCGTTGCTTAAACTGCTCGCCTCTTAATGAAGCGGCGACTCAGCCGCAAATAGGTAGGTATGCGCTGTGCTTCCTTTGGTACTGGTAGAGTTTAGTCCAGGAGCTAACGCGAGAAGCGTGAAAAAAGATCAGATATTCTCCTCAAAGCAAGGTTTGACATATTCAACAAAAACAAATCTATAAAAAGCGAAAATGTCGCATGAAAAACGCGAGAAGTGTCAAAAAAGCCAAACTTAAACATGAATGGTTGATTACGGAGAAAATGTTGCATAATTGCCAGGATTTAGGTGCAAGATGGCAAAACTTATCTATTGGACTAAGGACGAGCTTAATTTCGGTTTAGATTTAATCGATCGACTTCCCAGTTGTTCAGATCGAATTGAATTGCATACATAGGCAGATAATTGTGTTATTATTTGTTCGCTTGAAACAACGCTTTTCCATAAACCTTCATACACACCATCAACGTTACTGCCAACTTAACTACCAGCGTCAGAGCTTTGTATATAGTCTGTTTAGTAACTAAGTAGGCGAGTACTGGTCCAATAGCAAAACAACCTCACCCCTTTAGCGATTTAGTGCCAACTGTAAAATGGCATAAACGAATGTATAGTCTATTTAGTAATTAGGCGAGTACTGGATAGATATCAAAGATCCTTCACTCCTTTATCCCGTATTCGTTTTAACGACAGGCTTACGCCGCGATACTGAACCCAGTATTATAATGTGCTGTCCAAAAGTTCCCGGAAACTTTTCTATCCCGAGATTGGGGGGCACGGATTAATTGGATGCTATGTTCAAAGTTGCGTGAAAAGGTTTTTGATATGTTTGCGAATTGTACTTTGAATGACTGTTGTTAGTATTCAAATGCGTTCCGGATGTTGACAATTATGACTTTTTTAGTTCGTGATTCCAAAAATACCCAAGTGACAGCCGCAGTTTGTACACATACTATGCTACGTATTATAGGAAATGTTGTCACTCAAAAAAGGATCAACTCAATTAAAGTAACAGAAATAACCATCAAAAATTATAATCACACTAATATCACACTAATTTTATAAAGCCGAAAGTTTGTGCGTGTTTGTTACTTCTTCACGCTTAAACGGCTGGACCAATTTTGATACATTTTGGTATGGAGGTAGCTGACACCCTGGTTTATTACATAGGCTACTTTTTATTCGGAACGTGGGTAACACCGCGAGGCGCAGCCAGTCTAATATAAACATATTTTTCAAAAACATGGCGGCGTTTCTTACAATCACTCGACCTTTTATAGATACTATTTAACCGATTACGCGTAGGAAATTGCGTGCACCTTCCAGTATACTATATATACATATAATGTACACGTTATTAACCTCAACCTTAAACCTTAACAGCCAATATCGCCGTCGACAGTCAGCTTAATTACTAAACATCCGCCAATCTCGGTTTTTAACGGGCAACCCGTGTGTTAAACAACTAAAGTCCGTAATAAGCCCAATAAAACCCTAATAAAGTGACTGTAACCCCGCTGTAACTTGGTTGCTGTAAACCTTCCAATTCGCAAAAACAGTACAGCAATGAAAAATCGCGAAATTGTGGGTGTTCGTGCCAGGGGGGCGTTATCGTATTTCATACGTTGCGAATAATGACTTCATGAAACGGGGCTCGAAACTTGGCCGAAAATGCCGGATACTTTTACCTACTCTACTTTATAATAGAGAATCACTAACATAAATAAATCGGCATCTTTCTTTTCTCAATAGAATTGTAATTCTTTTTTGTTTACATTTATATTGTTAAAAAGTACCATTACTGTGCAGCGACGGCGGTGCGGCATGAAGGAGCAAAATCAGTGAAGTTATGAAATAATATATCGATATATGACTAATGGACGATATTTAACATAGAAAATTCCATACAAATATTGGTACCCAAGCCACAAATGACGTCATATGTATGTGGCCATTTGTATGGAGCGTTTTTAGCGCTCCCTTGAAATGCTGAACTTTGACGGTCATTTCTGACTTTTAGAGCAGTCTAAATGTAGTTAGTCCCATATAGACATTTGATGCCAATAAAAATTGAATCGATTGACATACTCAAAAAAAAAATGTCTACACGCCTATTGGAGGTTTTCCAATCAACCATTTGCGTCAGATACGAGAAAGTACAATCGTAACGTGAGCTCCAATGAATCCGATTAACATTTTGTCCAATAAAATACAATAAAGCTTAAAAATACATTCGAATTAAGCACCATAGTTAAAGCATAGCAAATTGAAATAAACTCGGTCATGCGTAAAGTAACTGAAATTGAAGTTCGAACACATTTAAGAACGTCGTAAGTGCCCAGAACGCGAATATTCAGGTACGTCGTTATTTGGCTGTTACGTTTTATTGTATTCGCATGATGATGGGCAATGATTGCATTTTATCAATAATCGGCACAAAATGGTGGCATTAGTGATGCCAATTTAAATAAATCAACTAAACTAATTATCACGTGTGCAGTGAGCCTTTAATAAGGTGCTTAAGAGGCGTTCCGCTACGTTGGTAAATACTAAAATAAATATATAGTTAGATTAGATTAGATTATATTTATTTCACACATATAGGGATACATTATAAATTACACATAGTCAATTTACACGAATCTACACGGTGATCGTCAACATAATAAACAAATTAAACAAATTCAGCAGGTCATAATTCATTAGATAATTAAGAAAAAACAATGTCAGAAATTAAAAACAATATACCAATTTAAATAATGTCGAATAAATATGTCAATAAATTCACTTAATATACAAATTAAATGTCAACAGTCACCACAAAGGATCGTCGCCTACACTAAAATACAAAACATTTTATCTAAATATGTCAAGATAATCTTTAACTGAGTACAAAGGATTTTCCAATAAAAGGTTTCTCAATTTACACTTGAATACCATGTCAGATGGTTCATTCCGAAGATCGGCGGGTAAGCGTTCATAGTAGGTCGGACCGATGACTCGCGGGTTCTTACCTGCAAGTGCCATTCGTCGCGGGACGGTTCGAAGTCTCCCCGTCGATCGAATCTGCTTACCACAAACCTCGACACGCTTAAACATTGGCAGATTGTTTCTTACGAACAGCAACACTTCAAACATGTATACTGAGTAGTGCGTCATAATTCGATGCGTTACGAAAAGGTCCCTGCATGGATGTCGTGGTTGCACACCGGCTAGAGTACGTAATGCTCGCTTCTGTATGATAAATACTCGATTGGCATCCGTAGAGTTTCCCCAAAGGAGTATACCATATGACATTAAGGAGTGGAAGTGAGCAAAATAAACCGATCTTAATGAAACTACCGATATTAGGGGTTTTAGTTTCCGCAACGCAAAAGCCGCACCACTCAGTCTGTCGCACAGCGAATCGACATGGCACTTCCAGTTAAGATTAGAGTCTAACATAAAACCTAGAAACCTGGTTTCGTAGCATAACGGCATCGGGAGATCAGATAAACAAGGAGGCAATGAGATATGCCGTCCCGAAAAAACCATTATGTTGGATTTTGTTACATTTAGGAGCAACCCATTTGCGGAAAACCACCGTTGTAACTGTCTACACACCTCGCTTATGCCATCGCCGAGCTGCTCGTACGTTCGCGCACTAACTATGACCGTCGTGTCATCTGCGAACAGCACGGACAAACCAGTTGTTATGGCGGACGGGAGATCGTTAACGAAGGTCAGAAACAACGTATTTCCCAGGGCTGATCCTTGGGGGATTCCTGATGTGATATGGCCAACGTCAGACTCGAATTTTTCGCCATTTGTGGACAGTTTTACCACTTGTCTACGGCCCGACAAAAATGACGTAAACAACCGATGGGCTGGGTCCCCTACACCATAATGACGCAATTTGTTCAAAAGCAGTTTGTGACTTATTATATCAAAAGCTTTCGATAAGTCGCACATAATGCCGGCCATCTTGTGTCTGTCATCAAGACCTGTAAGGATACAATCAAAAATCTTGTGCGCTGCAGTTGTCGTAGACATGTTCCGCCGATATGCAAACTGATTTGGTGTTAACAGGTCGTTCGCCTCTAGGTGTGTCATTAAGCTAGATGATAACAACGATTCAACTATTTTAGAGATTGTCGGTACTATGGTTATGGGCCTGTAGTTGTTTACATCTGTCCTATCGCCCTTCCCCTTGTAGACAGGACATACCCTAGTACTCTTAAGCACGTCAGGGTATATACCAGCAGTGAACATCTCATTTATTAATACAATCAAAATGTTAGAAACGACTGGCCAGATACATAAGATTATGTTTAGCGAGATATCATATGCATCCACGGTTGTGCGCGTTTTTAACATTGATTGAATTGTTGTGTTTAGGAGTTCATGTGTTATTTTTGGGAGAGTAAATGTTGGCATATCCGATCCACAGAGGTGCTGTCGCAAGTATTGCGTGGAAATCGACTCATCACTCGGTATGACATATTTAGCAACAATATTCAAAAAATGGGAATTAAATTTGTTAGGGACTTCGCTGTCTGGCAGTTTGGTATTTGAAATTGGGTCGTTTAGGCATATTTGTTGAGACTTTGTTTTAGTACCAATTTCATCATTTATTACCCTCCAAATTTCTTTAACTGGATTTTTGCTTTCTCTTAGCTTCTGTTCTATGTGCTCCTGCCGTGCCTGCAAAGTTGCGGTTTTGATCAGCTGAGAATAGTGGGCAATACACTCTGATATTATGGTGCAGTCAGGGTATTGGCGTCGTATTTCTTGGAGGTCATTGTGTTTGCGTATGTACTCGGACAGCTCGTCATTCATCCAGGATACAGTATTCTTATTATTTTTGTGTTTCAACGATTTTACTGGGAAATGTATATCAATGTAGAATGTCAATATATTAAATAATTTACTAAATTTAGAATTAATGTCATGAGTATCATTGTCAATAAAACTAAAATCATAATTTGCTATGTCAAAATAAAATAAACGAATAGATTCATGGTTGAATATCCGACGTTTTACAACATGTTCCGTGGTATTACTGTGGCCGCCACTATGTTCCACTGCGAACTCGTACCTCTGCGCATTGTGATCGCTGATTGCGGTGTCCACTGCCGACACGGTATAGTAATAAAATAAAAGCTTGAAGAGGTGAAATGATCATCATGTCAATTTATCAGGCAACCTATATAACTATAGATTATTTTAATATTCTAACTATGTATGTCTGTGCTTCAAGTGATAAAGAATATTTCTTCATTTTGCGGCACAGGTCATGTACTTATTTACATTTCTTTGTAACCGTGGATAGGGGTTACTTTCATCCGCGGGGTCACATTGATCAATAGCTTCTAAATTATAGAAATCTTGTCTGCGAACGCGCTTATATTTTTTTATTGTATATAAAAGTAAGCTACCTCGATTTCGAAAAAATGCGTTAAAAACTATTCTCATCCATAAAACTTAAAAATCAATGATTAATGTTACCATGTGGATCAAAGTGAATAAGTGAACAGTCACCTTCTTGTTAGGGTGCTAAAATTATATGAACATTTTATTTGTTTTTGGTACGTTCCGTTGATATAATTACATTGATTTTATTTGAAACGCCAGACAAAAAACAACACCATATTTCAAGAAGTAAGCCCAAACTTCGTTAAAACAACGATAAACATAAACGAAAGTCTAATTTTCGGAAACAATACAGACATGGAAATCGTTTAGCCTGAAAACATTCCTCGAAAATTAACATAAAGAAAGGAACTTCATCATCTAATTACAGTAACGAGTTTCTAACAAAATGTTTAAGCAAAACAAATTAGAAAGTTTATACCATCCAGTACAATTTTAACATAAAAATAATTTAAGGAAACTGGCAAATTTAGGCTGAATCTAAGGGTGACGCTATAAAACGAATTAACCCTAGATTGGGTTTGAACGACGAAAATTAGATTAAAATTGAAGATTACCACAACAAAAAAGGAAATCTTAATTTGATTATTTCCCAACCTTAAGGTTTCCCAAGGTTAAGGCCCTTATACCTTATAATAAATTTTTTTTTCGTATTATGACAAATATATTGATAATTTCAACCAACTTTTTGAAGTGAAATGAGTGAATAATACTTTTCCCTGAGTTCTAGGTACTAACATAGCTGTTTCATACTTTCATTGCGTGCAGTCGAAAATAAGTTGAAAAAACTAATTTTCCACGTAAATTTTGTCAATTTCGAGTAGTTTTTGAAACAACAATTATTAATGAAAAAAATCAAACTGTAGGTTTCAAATATATAACAATAAACCCCAATAGCCCGGTGCTAGGTAATAACATCAATAATATGTTAAGAAACATGTTTGATCATAGAGAAAAAAATCTAAAACAATCAGCATTTTAAAAGGAATAAGGCCTCTTAAGACAGTGTCTGTGTAAAAATCGTGCTAGTTAAATAAATAAAATGAAAGATATTATCAATCTAGACGGGCAGAAAACTATTAGGTATATTATAATAAATTAACAAAACTACACTGCTTTTATATACGAATAATTATTAAAAGAAAAAACCATTTTACAAGTAAGAAAACATATGTACATATATAGACAGACAATACGACTTAAATAGATATAGTTACTCTACTACAGCAATAACAACTTAAATAGATATACTACAAAAACTATCGTGTATAAAATAAAACAGGAATTCGCAAACACACTACATAAAGATACTTACGTAATATCGCCAGCTGTATATCTCACTGAAGTACATTTCCGTCTGTCAGCATATAGGGAAATAGTTCACAATTAAAAATCACAATTCATTTCCAATACGCGAAGAAACGATATCACTCCTGATTCCAGTTCGTTAAAATTATTCGCAATGGATGATATCGGAGCTAATAAAAATACGAAGCGATACGATTTTTCAATAACGACACAGATGAACAATGATGAAAATAAGAGCGACTTTATTTCGTTTTTCACAGAACACAATCAAAATAGTACTGGATGGTCCAGGCCCAATTTCAGCAGGCTCTGTTTTTATTGCGCCTGCTTATGTCTTCCACTTGACTAGTGAAATCAATCGTGAATAAACCGTCAGATGAAATTGACATAAAATAATAGATGAATAAAAACCAAGACGTTTTGATTGATGATTTATTTTTATGTTCACATATTTTATCTACACATGTATATGTTATGAATAAGTACCTAATAAAAATAATCAATTAAGTCCCCTAAACATTTAGTGAACTACGTTGGAATTTACATGACAAGAAAGCTATGGAAATACAAGTGATATTGAAGCGGATCCTTTGTGAGGCAGGAAAATATGCCGTCCCTAGAGCTTTGGCGAATCTTCGCCAGTATTGAAGGCTGTTCATTTCCCCTAGTAGGCTTTGGATGTCTTCGCGAATCGGAATATATGGAAATAACTATGTTAGCGAGAAATCTACTTTTGCTTTTGCGCGTTTCGCTGGGACGTCCCGGTTTGACATGGGATGCGATGGTGGACTTAGCGTTGGGATTAAGGACTGACTATGGACTGAGGGTTCTCACCGTCTAAAATAGTAACTGACATGTTGTTAAAAGGTAGCATCTGTAAAAGCTATTTTTAACGCCGCAGAAATGGGAAACAAAGTAGTATTCTCTGGTACGAAATGACATAAATAGTTTATCCCAAAAGAATAAAAAAGGTTACTTACTTATATTTGTTACGATTTTATTCGTCAACACAGTTATTTTCTCAAACAAGAATAACACCAGATCTAATGTAATTTGTATTTGAGCAGGTAACAATAAATGAAATAAAGATGTCGGGAACATTGTCTTCTTGTCTTGTCTTCTTTACAAAAGTTCCACTGATAAAAGTTGACATGATTTACAAACAATATTACGGCTTTTGGAAATGCATATAAAAATAAAACAGGATGATCATATCAATAATGTGAGAATGAGTGAAAATGATATTCGGTCACATCACATTGTACAATGATCCATGGAATTAGACATCCGGGGATTTAGACGTCATGGACAAAACCGGATCGGTTTGATCAAAATGATCCTAATTTACAAATCCTTACCGTATATATCAAGAAACAAGTATTAAGTTATGGTGTTGTACTCATAGCTTCGCACTCGTTACAACAAATGAAACAATGAATTCTTCTACACTTCGTTGAACAGACGTAATGTCATGAATTCAATGGTTTTCTAGGTGATAGTCAAACCATCTGTCCTTCGAGATATCTGTCGGATCAGACATGCATGCGTCCACCGAAGCAGAGATACATGCATATGATGCGTTCCATGAATTATGTAAACAATCAATAGGGCGGAATAGAGACAAAGAAGGAGTTAGGGCCAAACACGTCGTCGTCAACATGGAGCTGTCATCGTGACACGACATTCTATAGTTAGCGCGACAAAATATCGTGGAATGATTGCGACAACATGCCACGTTGCCTAGGCCTCGTCCAGAAGTAATGTGATTACATTCGGTCTACGTTTTTACTACTTTCCCCCTTGGTGATATTTGCTGATAAAAACAACACATTACATATAATAAAATTATACGTGTTGTCTTGTCGGACCCCTCCCTCATCGCGACCATTTTGTAATATTTTCTGACCACCACCCCTTCGCCTCTTAAACGGTCACATCAAGACGAGCCCCTAGACGTGATGTAAAACTATATTAATATACAGTTTTCAAACGTCAACGCAACGTCGTCCCGTGGCTCTGTCGTGAAATTTTACGTTCTTTAAAATCTTTCCATGCAACTTTATGTATAATTGAACTCGCTTACACCATTTATAGTCAGGCCCTGCATAATTACGTAAGTACCTACTATCGTCACTTCCCGCTCAATACGCCTTCACGCTTATGTCACGACTTTGCGCGACAGCGGAAGCGGTGCGCGGTACGTGTGTCCCTCTCACTCGTATGGCCACCGCGCTCGGATCACTCGCTTAACCGCTCGCCGCGCCGCTGGTCGCGCAAAATCGTGACTTCTCCGAAAGATCCTGATCCCTCTAGAAACGTCTTAAGCGGTTTTTATCGTAGTCGTGTTTTGGTTATTATAAGGTTTTGAAACTTACCCTGTAGTTGTAAACAAAGATGTTGCTATGCCCCGGCGCCATGGGGTTGTCGTTCTTGTCGCCGATAACCACGTGAAGGATGGAGACGCCCGTCATCCTGGGGGTCCCAGAGTCCGTTATGGCGACGGGTATCCTGTACTCTTTGCGTTGTTCCCGGTCGAAGGAGACTAGAGTCCATAGCTTGTTTCCTGTGGATTGAGAAAAGGTTTTAGAGTAAGTTTGGAATAACAAACACATTAGAGGGAAAATCGCGGAATGATAGCTACACCGCAGAGAGAAGCCTACATAACTAAGATCAGGGTACTAGTTGCTTTATTTATTATTATTCAAACAGAGTTTAAGTTTTAATACTCATATCTGTTATCATTACACACTTTACACAGTTTAGTCCTTAAATTAACTTAAAAAAAACACCTTTACTGATAAATCAATCATATAATAATACGAAGGCAAACGTGTCTCTAAACTCAATACAATCTAAGTCTGTCGAAGAAAAAAACTTTATATTAAAAAAGATAAATTAGTTTCTAGAGTAGAATAATAATATTTTTTGTGACAGTTTTTGATAGTCTTATCAACACAAAAAAACTGCTAAATATTCCTCCCTACTTCCCTAGCAACCAATCGCTTTCTCGTAACAGGGAACTGTTTTCAAAAAGTTCTATTCAAATCTAGAACAATATTTTTTACAGAACGCTACGGGCAATTCCCGTAGTCGCGAGTGACAGGTTCCTTGATTAACACGCCACTCCTGGATAGGGCTGCCACTGACGGAACTTGAGCTTCATCCGGACATTTGTCATGTCCTAGCAGACTAGAAAAATCTCTCCAAACGCGAAAATTTTAAACGAACAAAATCCAAGCGTTAGAATAATAGGTAATCACTTTTGAACAATGGAATCCGACTTTAACTAAAATAAATCACATTTCCGGTGGCATCTTGTATCTAAACGAATAAAAAACCATTTCACGATAACCGCCTATAATAAATATTCAAAAGAGTTCTCTCGAATTCTTTAGAATCTCATCAGCAGATCTTAAAAAACATCCTACGGAAATGCGAAGCACTTTTTTTTATATTCAGCTAAAAAAGCGACGGAAAATATACCAATATTTTGTTTTAATAAGAACAATTTATTTCGGCTCGGCCTCCAACTACCCGAGAGAAGAAAAAAAGGGTTGTACAGATCATTGTTAGCATGCCATACTTCTTAGCTACTTCTGCTGCGGACTGTATCCGACATCTTAATTTTTTTCAGACGTTTTGGTCCCCGTAACAGGCAACCCTGAATAGGGGACGGACTAAAATTGGATCGACACTTCGCAAACAAAGTTAGAGCTAGGCCGGGTGCCATTTATTGCATTTTAACTGGACTAATTGATCGGAACTCGATTTTGGGGAGTTCTTTAAAGTAGGGCGTAATGAGCGGATGAAAAGACTCCGTAGCGCTAATTCTATCTTACAGAGTTTCAAGTCGCTTTAGAAAGGCGATGAAAGAACACTTTGGTGTAATTTTTAAATGAAGAGATAACTTACGGTTTTGGATTTCTTCTGTGTTTTTAAACAGTCGTTTTAAAGCGCGTTATGAAGAATACAAATATGGTTTTTAAACGGTACGCAACTATAACATTTCGGAGACCTGTGAAAAACACCTAATTTCATTTTTTGACCAGTACAGTACAGTAATTTTTTAGGTATTTTAATTTCATATTTTTATAAATTATTAATTTATAATCATTTGAATTTTAACGGACCGGCCCTTTCTACCACTTGTTTTTTTATGATATTGAAACAAGAGAGGTAGACCAAAAGGAAGATGGCGGGATGATCAGGAATTTGCCCTTCACCGAGACGACTGGCGATAAAGAGGGGGGACCTTTGCCCAGCAGTGGGACACATATACAGGCTAATTAAAAAAAATCTCCAGAATCTCATCAGTCTAAAAAAAACATTAAACTAGTGCAATAAGTGCATACTACACTCTACCTACTTCATTGTCAGCACCATTCATATACAATATACATTGTATTTTCTATTGACATTTACGTAGCACACAGGAATCACAGGATACATAAAGGCTTATTACACTTGGCTAAATTTAGCATCCTAAGTGAGGGATGCAGCAATTTGAAAGAGAGGGATGGAGTTATCTACAATCTACATACGTGTCTCACATATTGCTGCATCCCTCTCGTTAGTGACTAATTTAGGAAAATGTAATAGCCGCATTATACAGCTTATTTTAGCTGTGTAAGGGCCGTATATGGTCTACGTTGGTTGATTTTATTGATTATTTTTGTATGTAACGTATGTATGCATTTCTGCACATACTGCACATATTAAATCGCTGCGAAACCCACGAGCGGTGTAACGATATTAAAATTCATACGTTGCGGTTCTCGCGAGGCTTGATATGTTGAATGAACATTGCTTTCTACGCTTTCATATAAGGAATAACTTACGGCCAGTTTTAAAAACAATAGGATAATAGTTCACTGACTAAAATTGTATATTATTTCAGCTCATACTTATTTTCATTACATCAACGAATATGTTCTACCACGGTTGTTTCGACAAATAGTCTTCAAACAAATAAATAAGTATTAAGGGACAATCTTACACAAATCGATCTAGTCCCAAACTAAGCAATGCTTGTACTATACTATGGGTACTGGACGACGATATACATAATATATCAATCGTGTCATCAAAATGTACAGATTTTCTGAATTCATCAGCTAGTAAACTTCCGATCAAGTCATGTAAAATACGATATCAACGGTAATACGTGTCATAGCTCTACTTTAGTTGGTATTGTGTTATATGCGTATGTATACAAATAAACATTTAATTCTTTCAATTTAAACTTATAAAACGTACCTTACAAATTATTGACGTATGTCAAATTTCGGGGTATTCTGTTATTTGTATGCAGGTATGTGTACACCTCACGAGTAATACCCGATATGAAGTAATACTGTCTGGCTAATACGGCTGCACAATGCACATACCTACTCACCCTGTTGCCCCGGAATCGTAGCAGTCAAATTAAGTTTCAGTGGGACGCACTTGTTTTTAAAGAGCTGATAAGTTTTCAATACAATTCCAATGAGATGGGGTGAACTGCTTCATGGGATCGCTGATCAGAGAGCAGAGAACAGTGATGGAAGCTGTATCCCAGAGATCACACGCCGAATCGCAATGGCTTAAGACGCTATGACACGCCTTCAAGTTATCTGGAGAAACCGTAGCATAAGTTTTCACACGAAAACCCGCCTGGTCAGAGCTTTGGTCTTTCCCATTTTTATGTAACTATATAGACGTGGACGGTACTGGCAAGAGAAAGACAGAGAATTGACGTATTCGAAATGTGGTGCTGTGAGGCGGATGCTTAGGATACCTTGGACGGCGTAGTGCACAAATGTATCAATTCTTTCCCAACTAGGTATCAAAACTCGTCTATTCAGCACTATCTGCTGACAACGGTTGCTTTCATTCTTTGGACATGTGATGCGAAGAGGAGCTGGGAGCTTCGAGAAACTGGTCGTGATTGACGGAATGGAAGGTAAAAGAGGCCGCGGACGCTCGCCAACTAGATTGGCTGACCAGGTTAGAGAAGCCACTATCTCAAGGAAATTCCATCAAGCGTTGACGGCAACAATGGATCGAGACGGATGAAGACAACTGATCATGATCAAGAATGCGATAACTTGTGATCACGATCCTCAGGAATGAGGGACCGACTAAAGAAGAAGTAGGTTTCCAATCATAATTAATTGACCTTCACTTACGAACCGCAGGGTGCCGACCGCTGTTACGCGAAGGAAAGGTGCGTTTATTTACTGATTCGATGGACTTCGCTTACGTGAAAGGTAGTAGCCATAAACTGTTGGTTTTTAAGGTGTCTCACCAAACAAACCAGTGGCGTGGCGCCGAAAACATTGGGCCAGCCGAATTCATTCAAATTTTACCCTAATATAAATGCAAAACTATGTTGGTACCCCCTACTGTATGATGCACAACGGAGCAAGGGATGGACGTGACCTTTTTGCATTGAAATCATCAGCCGGAAAGTGACAGATGTGTTCTTCCTTGAAACACAGTCTTGTTTATTTCCGAAAATGCAAGGTAACCAAAAACCGAGCAAAATACTTTAATAAAATTATGAAACGTGTATGTATAATGTCTCATTTTTTTATGTGGGTACACACCACAATTTTTATATTGATACAAAGCAAAACTCAAAGAAAAATTGAAATGCGTAACCTGGTGGAGGAGACCGGGAATCGAACCCGGTACCTCTGGATTACCGGTCCAGCGTGTTAACCTTTCCACCACCCTAACGTCCAGATAACCTTTCGGTTTTTACCTTATGCTTTGTGTGTCGATTTTGCATTGTTTACTTGAAACGGGTTGGATGTTACGCATTTAAATTTTTCTTTGGGCTTTGATCTTTATATCAATAGTGTAAAATACTTTAATGTGGAAAAACCTAATCTTATTTATGTCATATTCACCTTGTATCTGGAATTTGGAGCGGATATCGAAAGAGGCGGAGTCGTTGAGAGCAAACGTGAAGGGAGGTCCGTTCTCCTTGGAGTCGTAGTCCTTCGCAGTCAGGGTCACCACCTCGCCCGGGGGTTCGTTCTCGTACCAGATGACAGGCTCAGTCTGAAAACAGAATAATACAACAAATCAGGTGAATATCTGTACCTCTAGCATACTCGTAACTATCACAGGCGACTATTCCTCGCGCGAGATAATTACCCGTCTCCTTCTTGTGCAGTAATGTAAGAGAGTGACGGGTAGCGCGAAGCATAGTTGTGCTAGACGGACAGTCGAGTTAAGTTTGCACCTAGCGTGTATCAAACTGCTTATAAATAGTTTTTAGGGTCGGCAACACGCGTGTGATGCTCCTGGCATCACAAGCGGCCATAGGCGGCGGTAACTGCTTAACATCAGGGCCGCATGCCTATTTGCCACCGACGTAGAATAAGAAAAAAATTAGGTGCAAACTTAGATTAAACGATTATTAATGGCACTTTAATGTGATAGGATTAAACTCATTTAACACAAAGTTATAGGATCCAAGATTAATAGCTATCAACATCTAAAATCACACTTAATAACTGTAAAATTCACTTTGTGTTAAATATGAAAGCAATCAATTTTCCTATAGGTACATATGTGTAACGCAGACACGAGTCAAAAATGCACTCTTCTCACTAACTGAACTAATACAACTGACGAGCTACAAAGCAATTCAAAGTAACAATTCCATTACAAATCGCAACGAGTACACAAAGGATTATGCGTTTGACGACACAAACGCGATTCTACCTATGCGTGATTCTACACAATATGGGTTCAACACAACTGCAGTTTACTACATTCGTGATTCCACACAGCCGCTATTTTAACGCAATCGGGATTCAACCTATTCGTGATTCTACACAATATGGGTTCTACGCAATCGCAGTTTACTACATTCGTAGTTCCGCTCAGTTGTTATTTTTACAATTTTTTTTTGTATTAGTTGTTGTTGTTGTTTTTTTTTTAATAAAATTCAACTGAGTAATGTATATACTAAATACTTTAAGGCGCCGCCGCATGCGGTGACTAAAGTTGTTTATCGTATCTACACGTTTGAAATGGTTTTTTCACTAGCTTCTTCAGAAGTTTAATTTCAGTCATCAGTTCGTCTATAGAAAAGGGTCTGCTTCGTCTACTTTTCGTTTTCTTTTTTTTTTGAGCGTAGCGAACATCGTAACAAAGATGCCACGAGCGTTTTTGACCTACTTATACAACGTTACATACAATACTTTTTCTACGACTCGACATTTTGATAAATAAAATGCAAATAAACAACAAAGATAATAATTACATGTTCTCGCTCGGAACTAACTAAATTAAAAAAAATTACTTATTATCACTTATTATATAGATACACGGCAACGTAAGAATTTTTTGATGCTGGAAGTGTGGCTTGCATGTTTTTGTGTTACCTATATTGACTATTATTCTTATTAACTTCTTTTGTTGGGTAAACATGGAGGAGAACTCTGTACTGTTTCCCCATAGAATTATACCGTAGGTAAGCCATGAGTTGGCATAGGCATAATATGTGGCGAGCGCTGTTTGTATATTCGTGGTCTTTTTCATTTCACGTAGCGCATATGCGAAAATCGACAATTTTGCTCTTATTTTTTTTATGTGGGCTTTCCAATTGATATGCTTATCTATAACTAGTCCTTTATCTATAACTAGTCCTAGTAAGGAGAACTCATTTACGACTTCTAACAGAATATTGTTATAGGTGAAGTTTATATCTAGCGGGGCTTTTTGATGAGAGTGAAATGTCATTAATTCAGTTTTATTGTAATTTATCTCGAGGTCGTTCATCCAGTTGGTTATTTTATCTAACAAGGAGTGAAGTGTGGCGTTTAAGTTAGTGTTATTTTGACATGCTGTGAGTAGAGAGATATCGTCTGCAAACAGTACGCAAGTTTCATCTACTATTTTCGGAAGGTCGTTTATGTAAAGAAGGAATAACAGCATTTACCATTATAGATGAAACCAAATGGTAGATGAAACGCTATTATTGTGTAAAAAAAATGAGCGGAATTACGAATGTAGTAAACTGCGATTGCGTTGAACCCATATTGAGCAGAACCACGAATAGGTTGAATCCCGATTGCGTTAAAATAGCGGCTGTGTGGAATCACGAATGTAGTAAACTGCAGTTGTGTTGAACCCATATTGTGTAGAATCACGTATAGGTAGAATCGCGTTTGTGTCGTCGATCGCATAATCCTACACAAAGGATTAACATATATTTAATGGAAACCGATGTTGTTCCAAAGTTCTCGTTACATTTCGGCCACCCATTCATCAATTGACCGAATCTATCAAATCGCCGATCCCTTTTATCCCCGAAAGCAAAAAAACGAAACCAGTAACAAATCTGATACGTTGACGGGCGAGTTAAAAAAAGTGAAATTTATGTAGGCTGGCAACCGATTTTGGAACGGGGACTGTCTCTAAAAGGGAATCTTTATCCGGGCGCCCACTCGGGGGTAAGCTGTGGTTTTAATCTAATAATCTTGCTAGCGTGTTAGTAAATTCGCTAGAAGGGACAGTATATCCTTGATAATTGTTTTTCATCACATTTGCTCGTAAACAAGGGTTTACATGCTAGGAAAGCGGGTGGTAAGTCGTTAATTACGCCCTAGGTCAGTTAGTAATTTTTGACACTCTTTAAGGGTTTACATGCTAGACAACCGGGCGCTAAGTCGTATTTTACACCCTAGGGCGGTAAGTAATTTTGGTATGGAACTATTAAATTTATTACTTTTGTTTTATTTCCTCCAAAGTGTGATGAAAAACGTCATACGTGACTCCGGTGGTAAAGGAATTCCAAACTCGTGTAATTTAAGCCCTCTCCTTGGGCTTCGGGCTTCTAATAGACACTCGTTTGTAATTCCTCGTTTACCACCCTTGTTACGTAATGTACTATTACAATATGCGAAAGGTTTGTAAAATAACGCGAAAATCTACTTGTTTTAATTCTTATCGACGACAAGCTGCGCCGCGCGGTATTACCCGCTCGTTCCACGGGAACACTACATTTTCCGGGATACAAAGTAGCCTTAGTATTAATCCAGGGTGTCACCTACCTTCGTACCAAATTTTACCAAAATTGGTCCAGCCGTTTAAGCGTGAAGAAGTAACAAACATACACACAAAGACACTCACAATGTTTCGCCTTTATAATATTAGTGTGTTTATGAATACAAAGAACGGCATATAAATCAGATTATATTAACACTTTAAAAGTATTTTCTTTTTAATAAATACATACCTCGTACATGTCACTTGATTTTTTTTAATCATTTATAGTCTACGCTCCAAAAAAACATAGTCGGTTTTGTTTTGCTTTATAATAGTTATAGACTACATTTCATTTGATTATAGCCCACTTGGCTGAACTCACTCCGCAACGATATTTTGCATTCCCTTTCATAGACTAAAACCAACATGCATGTGAACAGCAAAGAGGAAATATTGCATGTGCTACCACGGCTGATTAAGATTTAAAGGCAGATTAGCTCACTGAGAAGGATGAGCAATCTCGACAGCAAACAGCTGCATAAATTCTGCATACATTAACACAGCATTTTATCTACGAACTTTAAAATTTTCCGAAGTGACATTTCTCAAATTGGCTTAAAGCAAGAAAGCATAAAACACATAAATGACTCCTGGAATTATTGTTCGTCGAATATTTAATTTCGCCGAAAAATCCTTTCGTTGAAAGCATTTTTCTTTGCAACCTTAAACTATTTGAAATTGTTATAAAAAAAACCTAACCTAACCTAATCAATGGGATGATATTTGCAAGAATTATGAAAAATTTATGACTGCTGAGGAATAAAAATTCTGCGAAACATTTTTTCTACGAAATTAGTTTCTAGGAAACAAAGGGCTCAACTTCGGGTCTATATTGACTAAGTACATACTTCAGTCAGCGTCATCGAGATAGAAACAACTTACGTACCAAAACATACTTATAGGTATAATAAAATTACCCCAAATATTCTGTTTCGAAAAAAATACAAGCGAATAAATTAAAGATGCAGCACTCAAAGCTAAATAAAACCGCTATTTCGCTTCATACATTCTAAATATTTGACGTGAAGAAATTCTGCTGTAACCGTCTCATCAGATTGAAAGAGCGAAGCGCAAGTAAACAAAATTTTTCTCATTACCATCATCGTTGTTTTGACTACGGTTCGTTAGGAGTATATAAACAAAAGAAAATACTTATGTTTCCTTTATCCAGCCAGAAGTTATCTCCATGTTCAATTTAAATGTATTCCATTTAGGAGGCGGGAATGGAAATTAAGCTACCCTTTCCAACCAGGGTCCAGAGACCGGTGATGGTTGGAAATAAGAAATCGAAAACATAGGTACGCTTGCGGAAAAAGGTGTCAACTAAAATGCCCAAGGCGATCCATGCTGAAATGGGAATTATGCTCAATAGGGAAATCAAATATCTAACAGAGGGAAATGGTAGTGCTTTGGTTTGCCCGGTGGAATTTATTTTTCTAGTTTGTAGAAACTTCTAATGGTATATGTTTTACAACATATTTTACCGAAGTCTTGATGGCGTGGAAGAAGATTGTTTTATGACGGCTGGCGCAGTGGTAAAGCAGCTACTGAACCGGGTGGTGGGTTCCAATCCCGGCAAGGGATTTTTGTGTGATGATCTCGAATATTTGTACCTTGGACGTTATTTGTATTAAGTATGTTTTTATCTATGTATGATTATCATCGTTTAGTGTAAATATGAAAAGCCTACTAGAGCTTACTGTATGTGTGAGGTTAGTCCGATATTTATTCATTTAAAACGGTTTTTGAGTATAGTGTATCATTGAGACCACTAAACTTTATTCTGTAAATAGGCCACTTTAACATGAGTCTACCGGCATTCCACAGAAAACATTTTTCGTCGAATGTATTATTGCGCCGAATATTCACTTCGCAGAAATTTTATTCCTGTGTAGTCACACATTTTTCATAATTCTTACAAATATCATCCTATTGGGTTGGGTTTATTTTATAACAACCCTAAACAGTCTACGGTTTCACAGAAAAAAGTTTTCTGCGAAATTACACTCCTGCGAAATGAAATATTCGACGAAAAATAATTCGGCGAAAGGCAGAGAACCACATCACGTACGACATTGATGTGAAACTATCCTTAAGTACCTACCTAATTATTGGATACAAGGAAATGCTTTCCTTACCGCGCGATATTTACTCCCAGTGTTATAGCTACAATATGTAGTTTACTTAAGCTGCTATTACGGGTAACATAGGGCTCCTGAGGGGAACGCAATAGACTTACTATTTGTAATATTATACCCAAGTGGTAATACCCGACCATTATAAACAACTTCCTAATTTAAGCAAACATGTGATTTATGCTGATTCAAAATATCAATATGACAAAATAAAGAACGAATTATGGGAGCCCTTTGACTCCTAGAAACTTATTTCGTCGAATGTTTCATTTCGCCGAAAAATCATTTCACAGAATTGTTATTGGTCCGGAGTAATTTTTAGGGTTCCGTACCTGAAGGGTAAAAACGGGGCCCTATTACTGAGACTTCGCTGTCCGTCCGTCCGTCCGTCCGTCTGTCTGTCACCAGGCTGTATCTCAAAAACGGTGATAGTGTAAATTTTCACAGATGATGTATTTCTATTGCCGCTATAACAACAAATACTAAAAATGAAATAAAATACATATTTAAGGGGGGCTCCGATACAACAAACTTGTTATAGATTATGGTACGGAACCCTTCATGCGCGAGTCAGACTCGCACTAGCCCAAATTTTTTTTTTTAATTCTTGCAATATCATCCTATGAGCAGGCTAGGTTAGGTTATTTTATAACAATCTCGGATAGTTTACGATTGCAACGAAAAATGCTTTCTACCAAATGACTTTTCGGCGAAATGAAAAATAATTCTAGGAATCAATATAAATTCACGAATTATACAACTGCGAACTATACCAACTTCGAATCCTAGCCAGGGCTAGGGCAATTTATATGTAAATGAAAATAATCACTAAATGTGTGCTACTTAAGCACAAAATTCGAGAACGGGTGGCCCGATTTAGGGTATATTTTTTTTAAGTAACACGTAAATACCCCACACTATTTTTCCCATACTTCCTTCCGCGCAGACAAAGTGCCAAGTCAAATAGATTAAAAAAAAAAAGCCTGCCGAATCAGCCAGTTTCATATAAAACATGCGAACGCAGTCACAGGTTCTTAGTCCATCA
This sequence comes from Apotomis capreana, assembly GCA_947623375.1. Lineage (NCBI taxonomy): Eukaryota > Metazoa > Arthropoda > Insecta > Lepidoptera > Tortricidae > Apotomis > Apotomis capreana. Next base: position 39,160,981 of record OX392499.1, read on the forward strand.
ACCATGATATAAGCGATCCTTTGCTGCGATTACTGTCACTAGGTGCTGCAAAGCAATCAAGCAATCAAGCATTCACTTGTTTAATAGTATGTATCACCGTAAGGAGCCCTTAGTTTCTTAGAAACTTATTTCATTTCGCAGATTTTTTTTCTATTGTATTCATACATTTTTCATGATTCTTGCAAAATATCATCCTATTGATTAGGTTAGGTTAGGTTTGTTTATGACAATCTGTAATAGTTTACGGTTGCAAAGAAAAATGCTTGACAAATAATTGTAGGAGTCAAGCAAGACCCATCACCGTGACTCTTAACGGAGGAACAAGTGACAACGTTACAAAATTACTTAGGTTGTTCCTCCAACCTGTCACTATTTCATGTATTTTTAAGCGAAACATTTAAATTACAATGTACAAGTGTGACAACATTAGTTATTTAATATCAGTTTCGTTATCTGGATCAGTAAGCGCCATTCTCGTTCGAAAGTAACAGCGATATTTCACACTTACATCATTGATTTTGTTTTTACATTACACGTAATCACAGTGTTTCAGAGAGACAGTACTCTTCGTTGAAAAGTAACGCTCTTTCCCATCTCTAATTTAGACTGATGATTTCCATCTCTGGTTGCAGTGCAGTCTAATAACTAACCATAGTCATTATTATTCAGCTACAGTGGCTAACCCACGCCTATTATAGTCAACTCCAGCTGATATCACCACTTAGTACGTATTACGGTCAGAACGCTTACATTTTGTCCGTTATGTAGTCGGTCGGGTAAACAGTCGGGCACTCTGTATGGAAATTACAATATCACGCGTCGCGACAGGCGGCGATATACGGGTCTGTTCAGCCGAAAACGGTTTGATGGTGACTAACCATAAATAACTACTTGAAATACCAGGGAAGATATGTATGTATAAAATTTTATTTTAAGTACTACTAGTAGACGTCCTTAATTCCCAATGACACTGTTTTTTACTTCAGCGTAGTCGGGTTAAAAAATCGCGTAGCTATTCTACAAGCCCCGTACAACCTATCAGAATCTGTCCGACCGTCCTGGAGTTAATCTCTAGATCACCATCATCATATCAGCCGATAGACGTCTACTGCTGGACAAAGGCCTCCCCCAAAGTACTCCACAACGATCGGTTGCGCCGCCCTTATCCAATTTCTACCCGCGATCCTAACAAGGTCGTCGGTTCACCTTGTTGAGGACCCACGCTACTCGTACGTCTTCCGGTCCGCGATCGCTACTTAAGAACCTTTCTGCCCCAACGGCCATCGGTTCTACGAGCAATGTGCCCCGCCTGAGCGACAGTCTGAGCTATATCTACAACCTCGGTTCTCTCCAGATAGTATATAAATTGTACAGTGACAAGGTTAATTTTTTTTTATTATAATTTATGTATGTTTTATGACTTTTATTATGAGACATGTTAATATTTGATATTGAGTTTTAATGTTAAAGTTAGACGTGTTTTCACAATAGGTATTACCTACTAAAGTTTCGCATCAAGTTATATCGCACTAAATATAACAAAGGCGAAAGTTTGTGACTGTGTTGGTGTGTATGTTTGTTACTTCTTCACGCTCAAACGGCTGGAGCAATTTTGATAACTTTTGGTATGGAGGTAGCTGACACTGGAAAAACACATATTTGATACTTTGTATCCTGAAAAATTAAGTGTTCCGGTGGAATGAGCGGGTAGCACCGCGCGGTGCAGCTAGTAACTTTATAAAGCGTATAAAATATTAGTAGATATTCCATTCGGCACCAAACCTACTTTTGTACCGGAATATCGCAACTTTACTAAGGCGAAACACGTCAGTGTCGCGAATGATTCGTACCTGCGATATCGTAATGCCGCATAGGCGGCGCTCAATTGATATTGGCCTGGTAATTTTCGCGTTTCATTGCGATATAAAAGGTAATTCCGCGAATTTTGAACATGAAATTCCACCGTCTCCGTTCAGACAATATATAGAACACTCGGCGCGGACTTGGATTCCACCCTTTTGTTGTCGATATACCACTGATACGTACGAAACGCTTTGCGTCTACTTTCCTTATGAGGACAGCTAAGGAATGGAACTCTCTTCCTGCGCACCTGTTCCCCGATAAATATAACTTGGATCTCTTCAAGTCGAGAGTGAACCATCAAACCTCCATCTTAGGCCTTATTGTCACTTAACATCAGGTGCAATCAAGGTTAAATGCATGGCTAATTTGAATAAAAAAAAAATGAACATGTACATAGCGCTTCTTTTCCGAATTAGCTGACTTTCGGCGTTTATTTTTGTACTGATAAATTAGATTTTTTATTGGTGAAATTGTATACATTTTACAATTTTAAACATAGACTAGGTTTCATTGATAGTGATATAACTTCATAATGACAATCATTTATAATAGTCAGCTGACTAATCGGCAAGTCGAAAACTAATTATTCGGCTAGTGTGAAGGAGTTTTTTTTCGTCATCATAAAATACGTAAGTATTTGAGATTTTTTCCATGTTTTCCGGAAATTAGGTTCTTTATTGATCGAAGATCCAGTTATGACTAGAAGATGCAAACAATCGTGAATAAATATAGTTCAATGTAGGAGTTTGTAAAATTGTACAAATTTTGTTTTATTTATAATTTTAGTGTTTTAATGCTTGGCAATGTTAACCACAATAACAGTTTGGATTAAAATAGATGAATAAGTATGAGTATGAATTGTATTTTAATGTTAATATAGGCTATCAGAAGTCCAATTCGTACTCATCAAGTTATTGGCAGTTTCCAATCTACACTATCTTTATATCAAAATGTGTGTCAACAACATAATCATTTTAATACCGACAGGAATATATAGTGTCAACACCAAGTTTTCCATTTTCCTACCCTCGTCAAAGGGATTTTCCGACGGACAGACAGACATACATAATGTGAAATTATGTATATATAATACTTATACCGATGACCTGTATTGGCAGAAATATAACAAGGGAAATAAAATAAATATAATGCGAATTTATGACACTATTTTTATCGACACATAAAATTATCATATACAGGTTATAAAATATGAAAATCGAATTCAGGTTAGGTTAATATTTGATGTGTCTACTTCAAACAGCTGGTGATAAAAATGTCTAGACTTGTGCGACTATTCGTGGCACTAATTTGAGGTCGATAGTACTATTATGGGCTAAATAAAGCTCAAGTTTCATCGATCAAGCTCACACAACTTTTGCTATTTTAATTTGTAAACAACTGTGAATATCAGACGACTACCGACGACTACTACTAAGTTTTGCCTTGTGTTATAGAAAGAAAGAATAATAAATAAATAAATAAATATCAGACAACCTCACACAAATCGATGTAGTCCCAAATTAAGCTCAAAAAGGCTTGTGTTATAGGTACTAGACGACGATATACATACTTCTATAGATCAATATATATAAATAAATAAATATCGGACAACCTCACACAAATCAATCTAGTCCCAGAGTAAGCTCTAGCCACTAGATTGCTTTTGGTAACTACGGCTACCTGTCACCGCTCTTATTTTATTATATAAATAGAGTCCAACTCAAAATTCGAAGCAATTGAGTGGCTAGTAGGCTTATGTTATGGACACTAGACGTCGATAAACATACTTATATAGATAAATACATACTTAAATACAAATAACATCCATGACCCAGGCACAAATATTCGAGTTGATCTCACAAATATTTGCCCTTGCCGGGGTTCGAACCCGGGCCCGCCCGCTCAGTAGGCAGGTCTCTACAAACCGAGGCAACCGCGTCGTCAAATAAGTAATCTTGATGATGATATATGCAGGCCTTTGCTCAACCAACGTAGGAAAACGTGTCGTCAAGAATTAACATTACTGTGAATAGGTACACTTCAACTCTGCCGGTTTATACCAAATCCTAAGCACCGCTTAAAGATAGATTTTCCTAACTTCTCTTAAATATCCAAGCACCGCCATCAAAGCTACTTCCAAAAGCTATTATCGAGTTTGGTTTATAAATCATTCTCAAACAGCGTAAACACATTGAAAATTCAGCTCCAAATACAGATATTAGGGGAACACACGAAACTATACTGATTCGGCTTCGTTAGCGCGTGAACCTGATAACGTCGGTCTTAATCGGCTATTCAGTTTAAGCAGACTCAACTAGACCCAAAACAACTCATAGGCCTCCCCGAGCCTACACACATACGACCTTAAGTCAATAAGTTTGCTCGCTTTTGAAACCCGGAATGCGCATTTTCGTAACCGAAAATTAAATTTCCTTGACTATTATTGACTTCGTATAATGGCGAGTTAGTTTACGGTTGATCAGTGCAGTTTACCGAGATGATTTATATTTTAGCGCATAAGGAAAACCGGCGGTATATTGAGATACTTCCCGTTGTTTCCCTCTTTATCCCAACTTGAAGTTAAGCATGCAAAATACCTTCCTTAAACCTTACAAAAGCATGAAACCAAATCCCAATCGACGGGTAAATTTGCATAAAAAATTGACAGGCCCAAACAATCGCTCTTAATCATGAAACCCGAGAATTTGAAAGCGCAAGGGAACGGTGTACGATAGCTCGAGGTTGGGTTTTTGTCCCTTTTGTCTTAGTAAAGGTAAGCCTCTGAGTGACTGTTCAAACAAACGTGACCTAAATACCGACGGAAAACCACAAACGAATTGCAATCCTCGTCCGTCCGGATTAAGATCTCCAATTGAAGTATCTCCAATGCGAATTCGTAGTCGCGTTGCACAGACTAGCACCACTTCGACGCTACGGAATAGCTCATTACCTATTATTTTTTACAGTGCTCTCGTAAACCTGGTTAAATGTACACGCACTAAAATCCTTCCGCAAGAGGGTTTAGCCCTGATGGGTCCATTGAAATTTATCGATAGCAATTCTTTTAAAATGGTCTATAAAGCGGGTTGAACGAGTCTTACAAGGTGAAATTTCGTGTTCTTTAGCGAATAAGAGGTAAAGTAGGATTGAATGCCGATATTGATGGATCAATTAGTTTCGTTCTTTCATTTAATAAATCACGGATGTTTCCTTTATCCATATTGTAAGAATTGTTACTGGTGATTATTTTGATACTCGTAAATATTTTAAAAAGATTTGTGCGCGTTTGTTTAACTCCCAAGTAAGTATTTCGCGGTGACGTCCTTATTTGATTTAACATTACTGGTAGCTGCACAGTTGCACATCCTATTTATTCTAAGACTTATAAGCATAATGGTGCAAATAAATCTTAGAATAAATACGTCTCGAAGGAGAGATTTCATACATCAGATATGAGAAAGATGAAGCCGGGTTTGGTTTTATGTGTGCGTCTTTATGAACCAATCACAGAGACGTTTTGCTTGTGTCATTGACGTTGTGAGAGATGCCCGTGACAGGCCGTGGCTTACTAAAATTGGCTCCACCTTCAAGCGCTGACTAATTTTTAGGCGTATTTATTCCAAGTTATACTTAAGTATAGGTACTTACGTTTGTCAGGAATGGTGCGTTGTCGTTGATATCCGTTAGTTCAATGATGACTTCAGTCGTAGATCTCAAGCTATCAGATCCTAATTTTCCACCATGGTCCGCAGCGACTATTAGAATTTGCCATGTGGTAAACCCTGTAGGTTGGTCCCGGTCAAGAGGCTTGGTCAGTCGAAGGCACCCATCGTTATCAATTTGAAGAAACTCTTTCTGTTCATGTTTCACTAAGGAATATACGATGTTTTGAGGTGCGTTGCGATCTTTGATGTCTGGGTCGTATGCTTCAACCTGCAGAGATAATACTTATTTAAGGAGACATATATATGTATTGCGATTTTTTTTATATTTTCGAAATCAAAAACCTTTTCAGTACATGAATAAGGCACTAGGAAAACGCCTTTAATATTGATTAAATCTCTGTATACAATTTGTCGATCTGTAGTTATCCCCAAAAACTTGCCCAAAAGTAAAACGACCACTTTAGGTCACTTAATGTCAATTGACTCACTAACTTTCTTCGGTATGACAACGGATTGATGAATGATGACGTACAATTTGGACGGATGAGAACTATACAACTGAACCTACCTTAACCATGCATCCTTCATATAACTTTTCTTCCTCGATAGTTTTCGTGTAATTCGCTAAAAAAACAGGCGGGTTGTCGTTTAAGTTTTCTATATTAATAATGACTTTCGCGTAATCTTCGAATTGGCCGTCGAAAGCTCGGACATCTAGACTATAACTCGTAATATTTTCGTAGTCTAGTTCGTTGTTAACTCTTATTTCTCCCGTGAAGTTCCTGATTACGAAGGCGTCGTAGGTATTGCCGGCGACGATACTGTAGGAGACCACGGAAGCTGAAAAATAGCAAATGTAAATCATTATTAGCTAAAAATTTCGAACGAATTCATTATCTATTTAAAACATTTTACATCATCAAACAGTTGGTATATTGTAAAAGAACTCTCATACAGTTGAAATCATTAGGAACTCACCTGTATCGTTGTCTACTGCGGTAACTTGTGTCACCAACACGTTTATATTAGCATTTTCCGCTATCGACTCAGCAACATATGTATCTTGAGTAAAATGAGGAGGATTGTCGTTTTTATCCGCTATTTCTATCCTAAATACTTGCTGACCAGAATTATGTTTGCCAGGAATCAGAGCAGATTCAGAATTGTCAGTAGCAATGATCTTAATGTTGTAGAAACTTCTTTCTTCTCTGTCAAACTCTTTCAGTGTCGTGATGTTTCCTGTGATACTGTCTATAGAGAATGGATCAGAAGCGTCTCCAAGCTCGTAGGTGACTTGGTTATTTGCTGATGTACCATCAGCGTCAAAGGCTCTGACCTGCATAACAGGTGTGCCAGGAGGTTCGTTTTCCAGAACACTCCCTGATCTCACTTCACTGAATATAGGAATGTTATCGTTTACATCTTCTACTTCTATTTGAATGATAGTTTCTGCTGCCAAGTTATAATTATTCTGGAAAAGAGGTCATTGATTAAATAATCATCCTACTATTTATACTTCTATCTCACAAGAACAAGAAGTGATTAGAACATGTAATTACCTGTACTCTTACTGTTAAGGTGTAATCCGTAATTTTTTCAAAGTCTAAATGGTTTCCCAGCTTAATATAAGCTGAGTCAGCTTCGGATTCTAATACAAACGTGTGCCATTTGTTTGTCTGTTCCGTCTGTCCCATTACAAGCTCGAATAGAAGTTTCTTCTCCTCAGGAATATTTGAACTGAAAAATAAAAATGGATTGTTACTGATTTGTTAATTTATGTATTACTCACTGTTGGAAAAGAAGGTGGCCAACTTCCATGGCTAATGTATGTTAGCAACACGTCTCTTTGAATTGATTTTAAGTGATTCTCAACCATACGTTTTTATTTAGAATTTAAGCGAAAAGTACTTAGGTACTAAACAATGGTTTATCATAATGCGTATTTATACTCTTTAGGTATTCTTATACATGGCCGCGTAGAGACACGTGTTCCTCGACAACTCCTAAATTCAAATACCGTGTTTCTGACTTTTCTAAAGCAATAAACTCTCACATCGTTCACGCTGAACCAGAAACACGTGACTAATATGCTTAGTTAATAATTAACAAAAGGAGACACTAACAAACACAACTGAGAGGGCAAAATATGGATACATATTCAAAACGTCTGCTCGTTCTGGGGAGACCACAACACAATTAAGCTGTTTGTATTCAAAGCGAAGAGACATCTGGTTTACATCAGTCCATTAGGGGATCCTGGCGTCCATAAACAGTAAAACCGGTGAATAGAGTAAGCCCGGAATAGCGAAAGCAAAAATCCGAACTTGGAACTGTCGGAGACTAACACAATTTGGAATTGAAGGTAGAGCGTATTTAGTCGTTGGCATGTTGACGTATGCTAAGCATAAAACATGCAATGCTAGTCGATTTTGCCCACTAATGGAGTTCGATTTACTTTATTAGCATATCGCACCTATGCAATATTTATGCAATAAAATAGAGTAACGCAAAATATCACCCCCTTTCCCCCCAAAATGTTTTTTTGTAAAGATAACACGAGAATCTACATAAAATGTGTTAACAGATATCGGGCAAGGTAAAATAAGGGGATAAATTAACGGGCTATGTGCGACATGTTTAATAACGTCAGTCCGCTTAACGACACTATGTTTCTACTTTATATTCCAACTTGTCTGTCATGAAGCAAGTCATAAAGTTCGCGTAGCATAAGTTGCAATAATATTATACGTAATATATTCATAAAACCCGGTTCATATATCGTGAATATATCGCTCAAATCGCTATATCTCAATGTTAATCGAATTAGGCCCCAGGGCCTTAATTCCGTAAATATCTCGGAGAGATCTCCAAAGAAGCGATATGCCTGGTATATCATCACTTCGCCAAACCGGTCGCGTTAAGTTTGCGCTTCATTTAGATGCGACGATATCATCATAGATATCAGGCGCAAACATGACTTGGCCGGATCGTAACATGAAATGTCACTTTATACAGCTCGAATCGCAAACATTGCGTTGTAATGACAGTTAAAAGCGATAGACCCGGAATATACTTGAGGCATCGCTTATTTGGCGATATCACAAAGTAGGTATACGAGTGTAGTTAGTGCACATTCAAATCAAGTTTGGCTTTACATGTCACGTGCATGTCACATACGCGCACATGAACGGTGATTGTAAGAGTCGCCGTTGTCGGACATACCGGGTGTGGCCTTTAATAGTAGCAATAAATTAAAACATAGATTCTACTCTTGAAACTGAACGACATTTGTTCAGCCACTTTCTAAAAAAGAAAATTTTGAGAATTTCATTATTTCAACCAAATTAAATAGTATTTTTAATGTCCAACATTGACATTCCCTGAGCATTGACATAGCTGTCACTCTACTAATGTCGCACACTTCGCAATACATTGCTTCTTTGTCTAAACATTATTCTACAAAATATCATTTAATAAACGTTATTTTTAGAAGTTGCTTAACAAATGTTGTTCAGTTTCAAGGGAAGACTCTAAGTTTTAATTTATTGCTCCTATCACAGGTAACACCCGGTGTATATAAGTGCACAGAAATTTTATATATTAAGTCATTGTCAGTTCAAAAAAAAATTAATGTGTCCCTTCGGTGGTCAAAAATTAAGAGCTTGTATGAATCTAGGTTATGTTGCTAATACATCGGATTATAGAAGAGGGAACGTTCTTTATTCTCACAGGCATTTAATCAGAAAATTAGGCCCTGGAATCCCTAATTTTGCCAATGTCCACCGGAAAGACGCGCACCTAAATCTGGCAATGACCCTATTAGCAAATGTAAATTAAAATAACAAAGTATAAACAAAACAAATACTTACACTGCTCTAACTGTAGCTATATGCGCATTGAAATCTGCGTAGTTCTCTTTCAATCGTATGGGCCCATCTGGGACTTCTATGAAGGACGGACTCTTCTTGTTGGACTCCACGACTTGGATGTCCAGAGTGATGGAGCTCTGCTGCGGAGGATCACCCTGGTCCTTCACGATTGCGCTCAACTTGAACTTGTAGCCAGGCACTTTCTGTAGGGACACGTAAAGCTTTTGTTAGATTCGATTTTGAGTTGAATAAACTCTTATAATATTTTATGCAATCGTTGCACAATAAAGGTTCTTAAAGTCGAGTACCGCGTTTAGGTCACGAGGCTTGCCGAGTGGCCTAAGAAAGGTACGAGATTTTAAGACCTAATTGTGTAACTATTGCATACAATACTTTTTATACGAGCAAAACACAGAAAAACACTTTTTACTTTAATCGTCATTCCCCAATCGGGCTACCCCGAAGAACGAATTCGAAATTTGTATCATGCCATCCCTCCCTCCCTCCTGTTTTGAATCTCGCTCGATATTACGGTGATGCCGTAACTTTGCGCGACCAGCGGCGCGGCGAGCGGTCGAGCGAGAGATCCGAGCGCAGCGGCCATACGAGTGAGCGAGACACACGTACCGCACACCGCTGCCGCTGTCACGCAAAGTCGTGGCATCTCCATGTAGTACACATACATATTTATTTTTTAATATTCGCTAGCGCAAAAATATTGGCACAAGTTTTGAATTATTACCTACATCTCTCTTGGAATTGAATATTTATTTTAGCCTGGGTGAGGTTCAGGTGTAGACTTATTTTCTAAAATAAATACGAGACAGGTTAAGCTTTTCCGATCTAAAATATAATATTTTTGCGTCAAAAGTTATTTTGCCGTGAGGCGCGTGGGATAAATTCTTTTGAATTGTCTCTATAGACCAAATTGTCTCAAGTTAAAACTTTGTAGAATATCAGTCTCGTTTAACATATTCGTGGCAAAATCGAGTCTTTTTTATAAACGACTATATACAGCTCTTTGGAGATCAGACATTTTGGATGAACAAAGTTTAGTATAATATTATTAAAACTGTCGTGAGACAATAGTTATAAAACGGTTTAAACTCACGTAAAAATTGTCAGGATAGGCCTAACATGTTTCGAACTCGTATGAAGCTCTTCATCAGGGACAGCTGTCCGTGCTGCTACGCTAATCACGGCCCCCGTACCGGCTTCATACGAGTTCGAAACATGTTGGGCCTACATTGACAATTTTTAGTCCGTGAGTATCTATAGTTGTTAGTAAGTATTTTGGCTATGAGATTTTATCTCCGACATCTACTTTACATATAAAAATGATAACTTATTATTGGAAAAATAAAACCGTGTTCACAAAAGCAATTTTTTCAGTACTTCTTCACATACACATTCCTATCAAACTTACAGCTAATCTATACTATTATAAAATTCTACATGTATATTGAAAATCTGTTTTCTAAGGGGTTATCATTTCAGGAAAAATCTTAATAGCGTGATGCAGGATCGTCGCGGCGCCATGCCAATGTGTCCTCTCATTGCGCAGAAACGGCTGGACAAATTTTAACCATATTTGGTAGCAGGACATCCAAATATGGTTATGGGATACTTTTTACCAATCTACGGTAAATAAAAAATACGCGGACAAGGTATTAAATAAATAGTATTTAATAAATAAGACTGTAAGTACTTACGTCAATAGTTTTATTCAGGAATATGACTCCGTTATCTGGATCTATGTAGAAATATGCCTGGTCCGGAGAATTGTTGTCCAGGCTGTAGTGGACGATAGAGTTATTCCCGTCATCAATATCCGTCGCTGATATCCTCATCACTTCTCGGCCACTCGGCAGATCTTGAGGCACGGATTCCGAATACGACTGTACATGAAAAAAACATGTTAAAATGGCAGTGAAAAGTCCAAATCGTACTGAACACTAAAACGTATTCAGCCGTTGAACTTTACGGGGTTTATACAAAGATGTTTCCAGGAAAACATTTCAAAGTATCGTGGTAAAACTATATGAAGTTCAAACTGTGCAAGTTTTCACACAGTGTAAGGCAACTTTTCACTTAGACATGTTCTACGCGAAGCATGCCCGAAGCTTAGAGAAAGTTTGTTTTATCCAAAATAATAATAATCGTGCAGTGTGATAAAATGCGCCTAAGGGGAAGAGCAGCCTAGCTAAAGAAAACACACCAACTACAAATGTGCAAAGAAAGTGTATTTAAACACACTATACAAAAATATTACCAAAATCGCCTTGAGCGGCGTATGGTCCTAAATCAGACATGCAGCAACATGCAAGTAGAAAAGATAATTTTCAAATCGAATTCATTATTCAAATGTTACCAAAACAACATAGGTTAGGACATTTCGAATGTCTAATATTAGTTACCAAGTCTATGAGCGATGGTAACAAATGATAGAAGTACAAGATATCAAGTGTCAAAGATTACAAGTTTGTGCTCGGAACTCTCTCTCAGTAATTTCAGTTCATTTGGACAAACCTTCCAGACATCTCCACGGAAGACCTTTGGAAAACAGGCAAGTGTTAGTAAAGTCTTCGCCCACTATTTGGGGCTGAGAAATATTTGGTTAGTCACATGATTTATCGCTTGTAAAAAAATGTAAATTCCCTTCGCAAGACCTATAAATTATTAACATTGCCTGTATTAGTGCTAGCATGTCAGAATATGTCAATTAACTATGATTTATTTATATGTTTCTGCTAATCAAAATAAAGTTGGATAAACTTAATAGTAAAACATACTCAATTAATTGGCTAGTTGGTAAACACAAGTACCGCAACAAACTGCAACATATGCTGTTGCCAATGATGATGAGAAAGTAATCTAAGGGTGCTCCACACCGCAAGCAGTCGCCTGTAATGTAACAGAAAATAATGTGAAAATGACATTTGTTTTCTATTACATTACAAGCGAATGCGGTGAGCGAGCACCCTAATTAATATTTTATTTCGAAACATAATTAGTTTATATTCGAAATAATTTTAATGTGGGTAAATAACACTTTTTTAATAGCTATATAGATACAGAGATCAACACGTAAAAATTATATTGCGCTCATACATGGTCCACACCGGGGCTCGAAACCGGTATCTTTGGACGTGTGCAACGTCTTAACCTTTTAACCAGAGATGCACTATACGTACGGTATCAATTTTCCCATACGTTTTGATCTCTGTACCTATGTTATTTTTGAAAGTTATTTAACCTTAGTTAGCGCCATCTATGAGAACTTGAGTTACGCACACATTTCATTGCACTCCTTTTACAGTGTCCTTTTACAGAGATGGCGCCGTTGTTACTAATATTTCCGTAACCGTTGTAGTTGTTCGAACAACCTAATGCACACTAAAGCAATACTTACAACTTTGTCGAACACAGGCGGGTTGTCATTGATGTCCTCGATGACAATCTTGATGGTACAAGCGTCATCAAGCTGAGGTTGCCCGTTGTCACTCGCCCGTACAGTGATATACGCCTCTTTCTCTCTCGCAGGCTCATCCCGATCGAAAACCTGCACGATTTACCAACTTATAATACTTGTACAACACTTAACCACGACAAATATTTAATAAATGTTTCACCTACCTCTGCCCTTGAATACGTTTAACAAAAGAACTGTTATATTAAATTGTTTAGAGCAAGAATTTCATTACAATAGATCGAAAACATAAAAGTTTGAAAGTGAAATTAAGATGTTATCTATCTAAAAGTAATAACAGCTTTGTATAGATACAGTTTTTAAAACAGTACAACAAAGGACCGAAAATGCATCGAATAAAAGTTAAAAATCCCATTCGCGGCTTTAAAATTAGCGGACATAGGTATGTCTTAAATAATTTAGATCTGATGTAGGGAGTTGGTTCGACACTTAAATAATTCATAATGAAAACTAACAGCAACTTATATCGATATATGTATCTGAAGACTACGACCAGCAGAACTGTGACACGCGACTCTTTGTGACGCGACAAATGCTACCTGTCACTTTCCTCTCAGTACCGTGCGAGCAAGACAGGTGACGCAGAGTCGCGTGACAGCGAAGTCCTAGCAAGATATGCTCGAACCGCTGTATTACTCAACAATTTGTTGGATAACAAAATTTAGTTCAGATTAGAAGTATAGTATACTGACATCTGCTGTTGTGATCCTCCCAGTTTCAGGGTCGACGTGGAACCTCTCCTTCTCGCCGGCCGTGGACACAAACTTGTATGTGACCGTGCCTCCCATCTCTAGTGGGTCCCGGTCTTCGGCATGCACCTGTGAATATTACATAAACAATTTCTTTAGAACATCTTAGAATATCATGGGAATTGAGTGTGGATAGCGTAAGAACGAAGATAGTGGCAGCCCTGAGTGACGTAGCCAGCCAGCCAGCCGATTCCTGCTGATTTTTCCATTTTAGAAAAAGTTGCCTGTTTTTGAAAAAAGTAAGCTAAATCGGTCTCTGCTTGCCCTGAGATTTTGTTTCACGCCACACAACTAAGCCTTAGGGGAGAACTCTTGATCACTTGATTAGTAGTATCACATTTTTTGTTGAGATTATGATTGAATAATTTTCCAATGGTCTTCGTGTTTCGCTTCAGAATCGCTTTAATGTCAATCACAATCCAGGAATCGAACCTGTGACTTCTGCACCAACTGTATACTTTGCTAATTATTATTTTCTAATCTTTGGAAGAAGACAGACTATATAACAGAACCGCAGAAATTGGCTTTTCATCAGTGGGCGGACGTAGGAAAATTGTATTTTGATGTTACGGAACGGGAAAAATATGTCCTCATTTTCTTATGATAATTTGGGACGAATACCTACTAGTACAGAATTTATTTTCCACGGAAAATTAGATGTTGAATTCGCTATTTAGTCTTATCATGTCACAACCACAAAGGTTAGAAACAATTCGTGGGCCACCATTACCCGAGGACATTTTCAATTGTACTACCAATATTTGATTTTTGAGAATATTTCTTGAAACCCATTTCCTCTTGAGCTTTTACGTATTCGTATGTATTTCCCGATATATAATCGACTGAGTGGAATTAGAAATATAGAGTTGACCTTTTGTACATGATATTTTGATGTGTTCTGCTATATTTTCCACCCACGGTTCGATTTTAATTATTAACTAAGCAAAATAAATGCTATGCAATTGAAATAAATACCACAAAATGTAACACGATGTATCTATGTAAACAAATTGTTTCGACTGCAAATTTAATTTTCATACATAGTCTGAAAAAAAAAAAATTTTTTTTGTGATATATTAAATTTTCATATACAACATACTTACTGTAGATATTAATTTTTATTCGTCTGGTAGTATTAAATAAAATTTAAATCCTAGCCATAGAGTCAAAATAGTTATTTGTTATGCAAGGCTGCAAAGTTGTTATTTGGCGCGAGTGTTGAAATTGAAAGCTGAGCGAGCGAAGGAATCTAAGATTGAACCATGAGCGAAGCGAATGGTTCAAAGATAGATTCCTGAGCGTAGCGAAGCTTTCAAGACACGAGAAGCTAAATAATTTTGCAGCCATGCGGAACACACAACTTTTCACCTCACTACAGCGAGGAAAATGGAAGTTCAAGAAAAACAATTAAAACATAAAAATAATCATATTTAATTTTGCCTTCTATTCAACACATCAAATTTAAAACATTAACACACTCAAATCCAAACCAAATAAATACGAGAGAAGCACACATATTAAAAATATGGCCGTAATTTGTATTATCGTCGTGTATATTTTATCGTTGAGTTTTCTTAAGCACTGTTATATTATATTTGTATTTGAAACTACTTGACATATTCGTTGTGAATGTGGGAGAATGGCATTCTGGGAAGGATTAGTTGGCCACTCGGAAGTATTTTCCATAACACTTGCTTTGGAAGTTATTGGACGATGGGATCCGCACAAGATTATTTCGGCTTTATCTCCTTTAAAAACGCCAATAGTTTCGGTAAATTACTTATCGTCTCCAAATATTTAATAACAAATCCTTTTTCGTTTTAATGCAGGCTTTTAGCATTGAATAAATACTCCAAATTGGGCTTAACTTTCTTGTTTTCCATATTTCTATAAAGTAAGACAACAGTATGTATTCTCCACAGAACCAATTTAGTATTTACGTTGTTTACGTGAATTGTGAAAACTTCCAACTTTTTAATTATTTATTTTTTTCTCGGGTGCGTTCAGAAATTACACTCGTATGTTCCAACTTTTATAACAAATAAATATTAAAATTTGTGATGTATTTAATATATTTAGTACTCAAAATATGTAAATGAAACTGAAATACTTACTATTAATATATATAAACATATTCAACATAAAATAAAGTGTAGAAAAATAAAAACTTAAAAATCTGTAACCACAAACCAGGTTTCTGTACGTAACGTGATATTATATTTTTTTTTTAAAGAAGTTTTCAAACGTACATATGATTTTAGCCGGCCTGACCAGATCGCCCTTTATTAGCGTACGTTGATTGGTTATTTGAAGATTTATCGACTGATGAAATCAGTTACGCGTTGAAGGAGTCTTAAATATAAGTTACATGCACCACAGAGAATCAAAATCGCCGTGTTCGAAATTCAAATGACTTTTGCACGCTAGCGGATAAAATAGACTTTTGCACGCAGATTTCACCCTATAAACGGAGGTTTTCCGAGCGAGTGAGGTGAAAAGGAATATTACGTTTTTATCAGTTGTAACAATGACGATGACGTTGTACGAGTAAACAATATTAGCCTAGACAGCATTTGGACTATTATGGACTAAAGAAGTCTTAATTCATAACTTTAGAATCTTTGAACCAAAATGTCCTCACTTAGTTAAAGTGACTTGAAAAGGTCAAACTAACAAAAACCGGCCAAGAGCATGTCGGGCCACGCTCAGTGTAGGGTTCCGTAGTTGCCCATCCTTCAGAATATATGGGCTTAAATTAGGTACGAGAAAGATTTCAAACTCTATAAAAGAGGTCGTAAACGCCAAAGAAACTAATTACTTATACCTTCTGGAAGTCATCGATTATACGCGCCAGATTGAGTGGAATCTTTTAATGCAATATGGCAGTTAACTAATATGTGGAACGTTCGAAGTATAAGGACACCGCGCGGCACTTACGTAATTTTAAAGAAAATTATGAAATTTTGCGGTAACTCAAAAACGACTCGACCGATTTTATTCAATATAGTTTTCATTGAAAGTACTTATAAGGCCCCATTTTCATGAATTTTCCCATAATTTTTTGACCCGTGGTTTAAAAGTTAGAGGGGGGGACACTATTTTTTTTATTTTCGGAGCGAATATTTACAAAACTGCTGACTATATCAAAAAAATATGTTAGAAGACCCCTATTATTTTTTAAAGACCTATTCAACGACACCCCACACGATAGTGTTGAAACGTAAAAAAAAATTCACGCCCCACTTTAGGTTAGGTGTTCGAGAGGTACCCGAAAAAAAGTTTTTTTTTTTAGTTTTTATTTTACCGTTTTGTCGGCGTCATACATACACATACTCATACCAATTTTCAGCTTTCTAGTACTAATGGTCACGGAGCTAAGCCGCGGACGGACGGACAGACGGACAGACGGACGGACGGACAGACGGACAGACGGACGGACGGACGGACAGACGGACAGACGGACAGACGGACGGACGGACAGACGGACATGGCGAAACTATAAGGGTTCCTAGTTGACTACGGAACCCTAACTAGTTGACTACGGAACCCTAAAAAGTCAGACTGTGAGACAGCCTTTTGTAGCAGTTTGATGCTTGGATAACTTGTGCTAACTAGTTAGCAATAATTTAAAAATAAAAGTTGAAGATTATGCATACTTCAACATTTTAATGACAAAAATGCACCTGGTAGCATCCAGCCTAAGTCTATGGAGTATTTTTTTTTTTGTTTTTTTTAGTTTATTTTCCAAAAAAAGGTGTACATAACTGCATGCAATTGTAATTAACTCGCCAAACTGCTAAGACAGTTTGTTGGCGAGATCGCGCTCATCTACATTATTTTTAGTTATATGCACCTAACACTACATATTTACCTTATAATTATATTAACTGGTTAACCTTAAACTACAGCCACGGAAGCAAGAATACATTTGGAAAATCTGCCCTAGGGCAGTTTTTATTTTGTATATACTGACGCAACAAACAACACACATCAAAAGACTAAAATTATACAGCTGGTACATTTGATATAAACGCAAATTTGACGGGGTCGTAGTATTAGGCACTTATTAATATATTGATCCGTAAATTATTAAAAAAATCAAACTTTTTTTTTCATATAAAATAATTCAGCACGCAACGTATTTGTTTGTTGTTGTTAGCTGACACTAAACATTGTGATGCCACAACTGTCACTAGTAATTACTTTTAATAAGTGTACGCCATACACTGCTACTCAGAAAATGTTCAATAATTAAGTAAGCTAATTAAGCTGACATCAATATCATGAATATCAGATGTAGCACTAAAATCTACGTCTGGCTACAATTTGCGGTTATATCTAGTCTCGTTTACCATGTG
Source organism: Apotomis capreana (assembly GCA_947623375.1). NCBI lineage: Eukaryota > Metazoa > Arthropoda > Insecta > Lepidoptera > Tortricidae > Apotomis > Apotomis capreana. Next base: position 39,178,975 of record OX392499.1, read on the forward strand.
CACGGAGAACGGCAAAAATAAGTATTTAGCTCGTTTGTTTCAGTCATTCAAGAAAGATTTAGGGTTCCTCACCGTAAAAACGTAGGTGCCCTGCGGTTGCTCCTCCTGCACTGTAGGTCTGTAGGTCAGGCACTCGGTGAACAGCGGCTTATGGTTGTCCTTCACTGCGAGCTTGGGCGTCGATCCGGCGTACTGAAAGTGGTCAGAGCTCGACACGTCATATAGGTCCTGAGAATCGAACCGAAGGTCAGGATGAAATCGCAATTAGGCGCAAGCCAAACAGGAGAAACGTGGTACGATGACACGTCGCAGATGCAACGCCCCTTTAATGAATTTCCAGACATTATTATATTTGACGACGCGGTTGGCTCAATTTGTAAGCATCTGCCTACTGAGCCGGCGGTCCCGGGTTCGAATCCCGGCCGGGGCAAATATTTGTGTGATGAACTCGAATATTTGTGCTTGGGTCATGGTTGTTGTATGTATTTAAGTATATATTTATCCATATAAGTATGTATATCGTCGTCTAGTACCCATAACACAAGCCTTCTTGAGCTTAATTTGGGACTAGATCAATTTGTGTGAGGTTGTCTGATATTGATTTATTAATTTATTATTATAACATAACCTAAATTAAAATTTACACCCGACACAAGTAGCTGGTCATCATGAGACACTCATTCATTAAGTGATATAGAAAATGTTAAAAACTGAACATGACTACAAAATTTGGAATTCATAGCTTCAATATTGGCTAATCTTGTCACTTGTTCCAATAAAAGCTGAATATCTTGCAAACTACTGGCCCTAATTCCACCAAACATAGCTTAGACCCATCTCGACGGACAAGTCTTTTGATTTAAAAAACTGCACCCAAATTAGTTCACCCGTTTGGAAGCTATGATACCATAGACAGACACACAGATGAACAAATACACATATTAAACTTATAGCAGCCCTCTTTTTTGTCGGGGGTTAAAAATGGGACTTAATCGCGTTCAAAAAGTCGACATTTAAAAACCTCGACGTTTAGACATAATTTTGACATTTTGTACAAAAATTCATTAAAAGGGCGCCACATTTTTGACGCGTCCTCAACCTACGTCACCTCTGTTTCTAATCCCTAGATGATATTATTACATTTAAATATAGGCATAATTATATAAAATTATATAACATATTAACACGAATATCTTGTTACCGTGTTACGTGTAACGTAAGTGTTCCGACGTCACTTGCGTGGGGATAAAATAGTTCATATTAATAAAATCATCATTAATGTCGGAATTGGAAGCGGTAAAACATCCATTATGGTATATACTTGTATTCTATAAAACAGTAAGTACTTAAGGTGTGAAGTCTCGGGAACTTTTATTATGACATTCCGGAAATTCCCGGTTTTATAGTCTAGCTAGCAGAAAATGCACAGACGAAATTGCCGAAGAAGGAGTACTATTTAAACACATATCTTTAACGAACCGAAAAACTATTTAAGGGTTAAGCCAGACGAGCGTAATTTGTACTCTCAAAACAATTTTTTTTAAGCACGGCAGGAGTGAAAAGCCGCATTTTGACACACTAAAGTCGTTTTTTAAAGATGTTTCGAACCAACACTAATATCTACTTAGTACTTCCGCAACACGTAAAACGTAATATGGTGTAAAATTAATTATTTCCTCCCTTGTTCGCGAAAGCGGTAATTACGTTACGATTTCTATTCACAACTCAATTCAGCACTTTTTCATAGAACAGAATAATGGATGAATTACTGGTACCAAAGCGAGGAGTTACTTTTTGTCTCTCGGTTGAAATTAATGACTTTTTCATTTAATTCCCCTCATTATGGGCGCTAATCGAAACATCCCTTTATCGCCTTGAAACAGGCCTGTTTCGGGTATTCTTTTCAAACTTAAATTGAATTAAAAAGGGTTTCGGCATTTTTGTATCGGATCGGCAAAAAATAACTCAGGTTCTCGATTATGAAACAACAATAAGAGTTTCCAATACCGATGTTTTTTAAAGGACAAATTATAATACCTATATTAGAAGTCTTACTTAAAATCCACTTAATGTTGGCTTGTAGTAGAAAGTAAAACATGTTTAACACATCATACTTGGATTAAATTAAATACTAACTTTTACTTCCACTTGAAAAGAGAAATTAAATATTCAAAGCTCAGTTTGATGTCATTCGTATCTTTACGCGAGTGTGTCATTCTAACAATGTTATGTACCTAATATGAAAATTTACAGACAATTATTAAGCTTTATATGTACCGGATAAGTCCCATGGTAGTGTGACAACCAACACTCACTAAAATTACTGTCACTGATTTTCAAAACCTCGTATCTTGTTAGTAAATTGTTACTGAGATACGAGTTTTGCTTTAAGTACGTATTTTGTTAAGTACTTAGTGATTTTTGGTTGTTAAAGTCGTGAATGACAGCAACATGAACTTCCATACAGATTATGCTATAATAGTAGATTAATTAGGTAGTTATTAATTATTAAATACATACGTACATATAGGCACATGGGGTCGGCATTATAAAAGTGTTAAAATATAATTTCGCGTGTCACTAATGTAAGAATAAGTGATTAGTTTAATACCTTAAAGTGAATCCTGATCACTAATTAATGGAACAGTTACATGATAACATTTACTAGGTACCATCATTACTTAAAACTTAAGTTACTTACGTAGAATCCTCGCTAGCGTAAAAATATTCAAAGAAACGTATAAAAATAAAATGTTCACAAATTTACATTTAAGCTAATAATGACCATGACATGCGAAATACATCTATATTTGTATAAATAATAAATAAGCGTAAATAAATATAATGGACTATCAGTTAAGCTTGTAGGGTTAGAGAGGGTAACGAGAGTGTTTCGGTGGTCGAGTGGTGTACTCACGGATGACGTGTACATGGGTGTGTTCCCTTGGAGATGTCTGGAATGCCTTAGCCTTGTGATGTGGTGTGATTGGTGTTCACGGGCTGAAAAGAAAAGTATTTATTAAAAATTTGCTCATGTGAATAAATAACCATAAAACTCTTCGCAACAACAAAAGTAACCAAGACCACCTTATGGCATTTTTACTAATTCATTTACGTACGCAAACGCATGTTGAGAAAGAAGACTGACAGTCATTAAATGGGTGAACAATTAAGGGCAATTGTGATCAAAATAGGCACATGAAGATCAACCTTAATCCCAGGACACTTCAATGACCTAAACAGAAAATGATAGAGATATAATGAGTAGGCATCGGGGTTCTGATAGCGCCGTAGGAGTTTAAAGAGCTATGGAGTCGATATTAACATGAAGTATGATATGAATATAATAATTAATAATATATGAGTATGAATATACCATTCATACTCATACTCATTCATCTATGTCAATCCAAACTGTCTTTATGGTTATTGTGGTTAACATTCCCAAGCATTAAATGGCTAAAATTATAAATAAAAAATAAAAAATTGCCAATATTCAAAGCGGTATCATGCCTTTTCGCCTAAAAAGTTTTCGCAAAGTATTCATTTGGCAAACTGTTCATTTCCGAACTCACGAATTTTCTCTGAAAGCAAAAAAAAATCTCAGAGTATTTTTTTATCTTCTTATAGAATACAGTAGGTTACGTTAGGTTTTTTAAAAGTTCCGAAATAATATGGTTTCAGAGAAAATCGTGAGTTGGGAAATGTAACAGTTTGCCAAATGAATACTTTGCGATTTTTTTTAGGCGATACAGCAGAGAACCATTACAAGCTCCTAGATTTAACTATATTAATTGACGATTTCATGCTTTTGCTAGGCATGACTGGATATTTGATTAATATAGAACCCAATCTACTCCAGGAGGCATGGAAAAAGTCGAACATTTTTACGTTTTTTTTTTTATGATGACTAAAACAAACAATGCCTGTAGGCCATTTGTTTTTCTTCTGACTTTGTCCTTTACCACAAAATTAAAATTGCGAGTATGAGTATCAATTGTACTTTCTAAAGTCCTACTAGCCGTAACAGACGATCGAACGGTCCGGCGGACCGATAGGGACGCAGCTACCTGTTAGAAAGAGACAGTAATATATATCTCTCATTCTAACAGATAGCAGCGTCCCTATCTGTCCGCCGGATCGTTCGAAGTACGATGCCTAATAAAAGTAATAATAAGGGTTGAATGCATAATTTCGTTGAGTTAAACACAAAACAATCCGTCGGTTCGTTTGTTAACCCGCGCCGTACTTTTCACCAACAATTCCGCAAGGAGACATAACCCAGCGAATGTAGATAATCTATCCTTTAGTATGCGTGTGAAATATTTCACGGCGGAGATATGCTACTGCTTTAATATTATTCAGCCGATGTAGATTATACTTGTTTACATAACAATTAAACTTACTATTAGGGTCAACACAAGTATAGATTTTTAATGTGTATGAAATGTTTCACAGGCGAGTCTTTTTTTTATTAGGAATATTCAAAATTTAGAAATATTGCGATATTTTTAATCAGATATATATAGCTATAAATAGCACAAAAAAAACAACTATCTAACGCTCTTTTTTTATTGTTTCGCGCCTTTGCTATGTAAGACACCAAAGGCATGAAACAGTAAAAATAAAAATTTCATGTAATGCTTTAACACATATAGACACGAATTTGGTTAAAAACCATCAATTCAAGCCAAGAGTGGTCTACATCATATAACATTACATTATCATATATCTCAGTAGGTACTTGTATATTATTAGCCTTTTACTAAAAGTTAAAGACTGAGAACACAGACATATTTGAAAAATCTAATATTCCAAGTGCACGATATTCAACTCACACTCGAAGCTATGAAAAAGCCCGATATCAAAGCAAGTTACGCGTCTGTATTCCGTTTATTTGTATTGTGTAACTTTAATATAACACCGGTGGCAACCCTAGCTATTCGCTACCGCGATAACGACAGATAAACGTAGTTTAAGATTATGTCACACCGCCGATACCAAGTTGTGCGTGCTAAGTGGGAACACGTGACCCACTTGCACTCAAGCACAAATGTACACTTGCTATTTTCATTCGGAAGAGGTTGTGAAATAGGTTAGAAGTAGGTTATTATTACATTTTATTGTACATTGAATTTTTAATAATCAATAATTACAAATACAGATAGTCCCTCAAACATCAAGGAATATACAACACAACATGAGATACTTTAAAATAATTATGTACTCTTAATTATTTTTATTTTTAAACGTTTACATGCCTGTATGTAGGCTGAATTGAATACATAATACTTTAATTGTATTTAACACTTTTGTAACTGTATACTGGCAATTTTTTTTTTTTTTTTTGAATCTTCGAATCTTGAATCATGTTTAGTGTCGAAGTGGCGGTATAGATAGACCATCTTAGCGTCTTTAATTGTATATTTCATCGATTTTTTTTCTCTATCATAGAATTATTTACATTTGATATACTCAGACGGTCCTTCTACTTTGGTCGATTTTACTTTTATCCTTCTGATGCTGATGTCTCAAATTCGAAACTGCAAGATTTAATTTAGTACAAATAATGTAGTTCCATTTAACAAAGTAAACGTTAACATTAATTCCACCAAAATCTAATGTCAGTCTATCTACCTACGTTACAACTAACATTTACAGCACTTGCAAGCTATTATCAAATTTGCAAGACGGACGTCCACTTGATACTCTCAGCACTCCACTGGTTTGCAACAAAGGCTTTGCTAAATACAGCACAATGGACCAAGAATGCTCAATAGCTGACTGGTACAATAGTACGAAGACTAAAGGAATAGGGTTGGAAGCAGACAAAGACAATGAACATAACGAAGGTAACAAGACATTTCTAAAATCCATCAATTTCTTAATCGCCTTTGACTCAGGTTACTTGACTCATTTTTGAAATATATTTGAAACGGTTAATAATTATCTTACTAGCTTTAAAAGAAATGTATTTATTATTGAGCTAAAAAGTTAAATTGTATTAATTGGAAATGAAAATTTCATGAATTGACAAAACGCCGTCCGCCATTTTTATCTTTAGCTTATCTGTGGCGTGACGTAGACGATCCCGTAAATACGCTCTTATCTATGATGCGAATGACGTTTTTAGTTTTAAGTGTTTACTGGTTTGGTGACGTCACTATCCAGGGTGACAATTGTGGACAGGTTCAAGCATATCAAAATACAGAATATAAATGTTTTTTCAATTTCAATTAGTTCAGCCATCTTCTACTTTTAAGAACTCAAATAAACAATAAATAAATATCAGACAACCTCACACAAATCGATTTAGTCTCAAGAAGGCTAATGTTAAGGGAAAGAAAAGCTCATGTCACATAGTATGAAGATATGGGAGAAAGTGATAGCGAAACGAATGAGAGACGAAAGTGAGGTAACACAGAACCAATTTGGGTTTATGCCGGGTCGGGGAACTATGGACGCCATATTTGCACTCCGCCAACTTTGCGAAAAATACCGACTTGCACAAAAGGACTTGCATATGGTGTTCATAGATCTGGAAAAAGCATACGATAGGGTCCCCCGTAAGGTTCTGTGGTGGGCTATGAAAGGGAAAGGTGTGCCAGAGAAGTATGTTCGAATTGTTCAGGCGATGTATGATAGAGCTAGTACTCACGTCCGGTCCGAAGCTGGAGTAACTAGCAATTTCAACGTGGCTGTAGGTTTGCACCAGGGGTCGGCTTTAAGCCCGTATTTGTTCCTCCTAGTTATGGATGCAATCGATCTAACATCAGACATACAGGAGGAAGCACCCTGGTGTATGCTGTTTGCCGACGACGTTGTTCTTGTCGGGGATAATGCTCGTCCAGAGCAGACTGGGAAAATGGCAAGAAAGACTGGAGAACGTAGGATTAAAAATCAGTAGAACCAAAACTGAACACTTGTTCTGCGATTTCAGCAGCTTATCCAGTTTTTCCCATATTGCCTTGGATGGTGTATCCCTACCAGTCGGCTCCGACTTCCGGTACCTCGGGTCATTAATCCAAAATGATGGTAAATGGTGGTAGACCGTGACGTGAAAAATAAAATAAATGCGGGATGGATGAAATGGCGACAGGTCTCTGGAACAGCTTGTGATCCACGAATGTCCCTTAAACTTAAGGGGAAAATCTATAAAATGATCATAAGACCTGTCGTAATGTATGGATCAGAGTGTTGGGCAACGAAAGTGACGAATGAAAGAAGAATGCACGCAGCCGAGATGAGAATGTTGAGATGGATGTGTGGAGTGACGAGGAAAGATCGGATTAGAAATGAGTACATAAGAGGAAGTTTGAAAGTAGCACCTGTGACGGACAAAATGAGGAGCAGTAGGTTAGCGTGGTACGGGCATGTAATGAGGAGGGATGAACGTCATATTGGTAAAAGAATGTTAGGGATGAATGTCGAAGGACGAAGAGCGATAGGTAGGCCAAGAAAGCGATGGATGGATTGTGTGAGAGAGGATATGAGAAAGAAAGGAGTAAGCGCTGAAATGACGAATAATAGAGATGAATGGAAGAAGAAAACATGTTGTACCGACCCTACATAAGTGGGATAAGGGCAGGGAGATGATGAAGGCTAATGTTAAGGGTAGAAGACGACGATATACATATTTATGTATATAGATAAATATATACCTAAATACATAGGAACAACCATGACCCAAGCACAAATATTCGAGTTCATCACACAAATATTTGCCCTGGCCGGGATTTGAACCCGGGACCGCCACTCAGTAGGCAGGTGCTTACAAACTGAGCCAACCGCGTCGTCTTTTAAGTTTCTTAAGTCAAATACTATACGAAATAAACATTAGTTTAATACAATTTAACAGGAGTAACTTTAAAAAGTTGAATTTATCGTTGAAAAAATTATATTTGACATAATATGAAAAAAAAATATTTAAAATGAATAAGGACTCTTAACTTTAAACTAAGATTAAAAAATATTTCTAAAACTAAGACCACTTCTAGGTGTATTTATCCTAAGGTTCAAGAGTGTTCGAATATTTAAAACGACACTAGTAAAACACTAACATCTCCCAAAACTTGGAAGCCTAATCCTGTCGACTCGAATCGAAGATATGTTTAGCTCCACCGCATTGTTCAAGTCAATCCGACGACTATTGTTTCGCCGTGTGCTAGATTATTCGACAGTTTGTCTTTCCTATGTCTATGTCGAGACTAACACGACCTGAATCGAATATACCTACTGATTCGGTTGGAATACTTCAATTAGTTTGCCATTTGACTAAGCTATTTAGTTCTTGGTCGCTGTTTTTATTTTATTTATAACGCATACCTGCGCGCCTATTACGGTTGATTTTATCATGCGATAAATTAGTGACAAAGCATCCGTCACGTTTTGACAAGATGCTAGTGTGAGTGACAGATGCTTTGTCACTTATTTATCACGTGATAAACGCAACCATCATAGGCCCCCTGTGCTAACTCGGGGCACGTTCTAGGGATTTGACATCGATGAAAAAGGAGAAGGATTTAATAATACATGTCTCATTGAAAATTCTCGATTACTATAAAAAGGTTCGATTACACGTCTGATAAAGTGGATATTATCATATAGACGGCAATGTTTAATACCGACGAATATGGAAAATATATTAATTGTACACTCCCTATGAAAACTATGTTAAAATAAACAAATAAATGTACGTCTTAATTTATATAAATTTAAATAGGAATAATTGTGAGAGGACCACTGATAAAATCTACGCAAAATACTCTCACTATAAACTCTGTCATATACTTGTGTAGGTAAACAAACATGTAGCACTTTTTGACAAATAAATGAATTTTGTATTGTATTTGCATTAATCAATTGTCTCCCTATATATCTAAAGTTCATACATGACTTGCATAACCATACCACTACGCCAACAATTACTTGAACACAACACAACTTTTGTTCCATTATTAAACGTTTTCACTGTTTTTGTTGAGGCGTCAAACACTTTGATTGATAGACTACCATCGTATGATGGGACCTAAAAAGCGAGTGATTGAACGGCTGGCCAGCTAAGCCCGGCTGCCGGCTAATTGATAGTAGCATTACCGAGCTAAATTGAGGGACGATACCTATAAAATAGACGTATGGGCCAGAAAGGGCTTAGCGTGCCTTAGGGCCTTTCACACTTGCGATTTGCGAGCGAGTTTTCTATGTGAGCCCGCTGCGTAATCGCCTTCATACTTTCGCTTGCAATCGCAAGTGTAATAAGGCCCTAAAGGGTGAAATTTCGCTTAGGGATTTGTGATTGAGCGCGTCTACATGATTCATATTAATCTTGGAAGAAAGCGCGTGTTATTCTTTGTATAGGTATGCATTTATTTTTGTATAGCTGCTACGTGACTTAACGGTTTTATTATTGTCACTTCTCATAATTGAAACATCATTTTATTCATCTGGACGATACGCTATCCAAATAAAGTATATTGAGAAAGAAAATAAAATATCACAGCTTTATACCATACTTTTAAGATCTCCGACATAGGTATGTCACAAGAAATGTCGAATTTAGCCCTAATAGATATGATATGTGGAAAAGCACCGTTGGTTTCTTGTCAGTTGCCATAGCGACTTGGGCTCCCCTTTTTGTTTATCATCAGGCGAAATGGACCCAAATGTATCTGATTATTAATAAACCAGCGAATTTCAGTCCATTAATTCACATAATAATAACATTAATAATATTATGCATACAATAAAATTCAATTCAGACTAAGCAAATAAAGCGTAGTAACTTCGTGTTTCCCTCACGTATTTTATTTTATTCCATTTCACGGCCTAAAAACTACTTGCACGAAACAATATCGGCCGGTACCTACTGCTACTGTTATTTTCCAATATGCCTAAAGGATCAAAGCGCAGGAAACAATCGGGCAAATTCCCTTTCGATACGGAGGCGTTTTTGTAAGGAAATGAGTTCTTCAGCCATTTTTGTTTGAAAGTGTACAGCAACACGGTAAAAGTAACTTAAGTGAGTACAGTTTTACATAGGTATTTGTAGGTATATTGGTGTGAGTACAGTTACTTACTTTGGGATAAATATGTATTAAACATTAAGGTAGGGCACGCCAAAACTCTTCATTTAAAAAATAAAATATTGGACACAATTATGAAATTACAAAGAAAAGGTGATGCCAGTGTTCAAACTGTACAATGACGAAGATGTCAATAAAACCATATGAAAATAAAATATTGAGTAAGCAGACGACATAAATTGCAATTTAACTACCGTGTAAAAAAATCCTAGAACATCGTCACACAATTAACTAGATCATGCAAAGGACAACTTTTGATTCTACAAGAAACGTTAGTCATATTTACTTTCCCTTTTAAGGATTACTCCTTTTCCTGCACGTGCATGTGAAGATACCCATTTATCTTTAACCCCCAGGCCTCTATTAGCTATAAATAAATACCCTGAATATACTGGTACCTTTACCGAGAAAAAACAAAATTAATCCTGCTTTTGCAATGCAGCGTCGTCATATTTTCATCGTGAAGATAAAACCCTGAAATAAAATTATCGTACAAATTGGAAAATGGCACGCAAGGATTAACTCAAACCTTTGATGTGTGAGCGAGCGGGATAGGACATCAAATAAGATATTATCGGTTAATGCGAATATTATATTTAAGATGCGCACAGGTTTTCTACGTAAGCTGGTTGGGATGAATAAAAAGATTTAAGGCGAATGGTTTTTCTAAATGGCGGAGGATTGTTAATCAATTATTCAATTCTGCGCAAGCTTCAAATCTACACAGTACTCACGCCTATCGTGTTTAAAGGCTATGATTGTATTTAAAGTCTCACACTGTACCTAAAGACAATCAGCAGCAGGATTAATCATACTAGTGAATTCCTAGCAAGCAGGTAATTAGCATCTACAATCGACAAAGAGAACTTAATTTCTCAAAATACGACCCAGAAACAAATGATTCCTACAGTAATCCAGATGGTCACTGAGTCTAGAATTTTAGTCACAAGACCGTATTTAAAAAGGAAAATTTATGACTGGTTTCGTAGCACAATCACCCACGAAAGAACTTACCTATGGTTTACACGTACTGCCCAAAACGTGGCAAATATCAGATGGTTTTGTTTACAGAACAATATCCATAACAATAGGAACTAATGTCGACCTTTGGAAACTGTCACGCTCAAAATTCGCGAACGCTTCCAGCGCATTAAACCAATTTCCCATGTTAGGCCTTAACCCGTAAATGCTATCCAAAGTTCATCACCTGAGAAGGCAGCAGTGAACGAAATAACAGTAGCATAGCATAAGGAATTTAGCAGGGCGTAAAGTCGAACTTTGACGCGCTTAATCTTTGTATTATTTGTTTAATGGGCAAAAGAAAAAATACGTGTCTGAAAGTTTCTGATAATGTAACAGAAGTAATTAAATAATTACTTCTGTTACATTATCAGAAAGTATATTACTATAATTAAGCTAAATAGCTTAATTATAGTAATAATACTAACCATAGCCCTAAGTTTGTACCGCTAACTAACACTATGGATTAAAGTCCGAAATAAATGATTGGTATTTGTATTAATATTTAATTTTTGTTTTTTTTTTTTTATAATGGTTATCGATGTTGTAATGTCATTAAAACGCTTAATAGTAATGTATAGGCAGGACATTATTATCTACAGTTTTTGAGCACGGAATATTTATTTATGGCTCAGAATACGGTGTCATTAAAAAAAATGGGGCGCTTGTTCAAAATCAACTGAAAGAGTGTTACGTAGTGTTGTGAAGATAAGCAGTGACTAAACATTTTTTTAGGTCGTTTTTGGTCAGTGTGTAAGGTAGAACAGACCTATCCATAGATACCCCACACGTATGTGTTTAATGAAAATTTTTTTTTTGAGTTTCAGTTCTAAGTATGGGGAGCCCCCAATATTTATTATTATTTTTTTATTTTTGCATCAAAATCTTAATGCGGTTCACAGAATACATCTACCTACCAAGTTTCAACAGTATAGCTCTTATAGTTTCGGAAAAAAATGGCTGTGACATACGGACGGACAGACGGACAGACGGACAGACAGACATGACGAATCTATAAGGGTTCCGTTTTTTGCCATTTGGCTACGGAACCCTAAAAATCCCATTCGACATTAAGAAAAGGCGAAATTTTTTTTTTCTTTATTTGCTCTTTATTTGTTTTTTTAGATTACCTACGATATTTCGATAATCGTGCTTTAGGAAAAATGTAACTACGAGGTTGATCCGTTAAATTTTGCATATGCGTTACTGGAATTCTGTTGTCTATGCGTCCGCCACAGTATCGTATAGGACGCGGTCCCCAGAGGACAATTTGAACGGCCATTGTGTGCCATAATTAATGTATCTGTAACACGAACCTTATTAAACCTCACCTCACGGAAGTATAGCTCGCAAATTCATTAGAATAATTGAGAGTTTAACCTTGCCACTGATTTTAGGGTTAGGGTCAGTTGGAGTTCTTGACATTTATAGTAATGGAGCATTTCATTTATTTTTTAAACAACATCATAAAGGAAGAAGCACTCGATTCGGTTGAATTTTCAATTTAATTTAATCATACGGCTTTTACTGAAATATAGGCAATTATAAATTTATGAAACATGTAATGTCTCACTTTTTTTAATCTGGTTACACACCAATTATTTTTTTTATATTGAACTAAGCAAAGATCAAAGCACGAAAAAAAAATTAATTGCGTAACCTGGCGGGAGAGGTACCGGGTTCGATTTTTAGTTTATTTCGCCACATTTTATTTATATTATATAATTATATTATTTTCATTCAATAAACATTGGTATATAGCCTCGTGTGCCCGTTATATGTACCTACTTATATTTAGATTGTCGCTATTAAATGACATAGGTATTTATTGTGGTGATTACGGTTTTATTTAAGCCTTCTGCGAATCACCTAGTGCGAATTAGTTCACTGAGATTCCCTTTAAAGTGTTCTACATACCTATATATAAAAGCGCTATAAAAGCTAGTAGCGAAACTTAAAGCCTAACTGTAGCCTAAGAACTTGTCATAACTCCTTTTTAGGGTTCCGTACCTAAAGGGTAAAAACGGGACCGTATTACTAAGCCTCCGCTGTCCGTCTGTCTGCCCGTCTGTCACTAGGCTGTATCTCAAGAACCGTGATAGCTAGACAGTTGAAATTTTAACAGATGATGTATTTCTGTTGCCACTATAGCAAAAAATACTATTCACGATAAAATAATAATAATTAAGGGGCCCTTATCTCCCTTCTCATCCCATACAAAAATAAGGGTGTTTCCATGATATTTCGTTAGACGGGAATTTTTTCATGAACAGACAGTTGAAATTATCACAGAATGTATATTTCTGTTCCCGCTATAACAAAAAATAATAAATAAGTAAAAATTAAGGGATACCCATAAAAAGAACGTGTTTTTTGCTCTATATTGGTACGGAACTCTTCGTGCGCAAGTCCGACTCGCCCTTGGCCAGGTTTTTTTTATTTATTAACACTTGTTCCACAATCATACGACATTGAGAACTAGGGGTTAATTTAATGAAGCTTAACTTTATCCGGCGTACTTGTTTGTGAACTTGAACAGTTAAGACTGAGCTCTCAAAAGAGTTAAGTTTGCTCCATCTAAGTTTAGTAAGTAGCTCCAAGTCTCATCAAGGGTGAGGTGTTTCTGCTTGAATTAATATGAATATTAGGTAATTTTTAGTAAGAAAGCTTCTCGCAATGCATGCCTTTTGGATATTTTTTTGTTTGGTTCCATGGCCTGGTAGGGATGGCCTTTAAACATTTTTAAACAATAATATAAAATAATCACGTTAGTTTGGCGACGTGCGACGTAACTTCTGAGTGTTGGGTAAACGTCCGCGAAATAGCAAATGCAAAAGACATTTAAAAATCATGTATTTCAGAATCTAATTTTTCAAATACATATAAAACATAAAATAAATAAAGTGTAAGAAAGTTACTCTACTTTAACAGATATTTATTTATTTTTGCCATCTCTTTTATCGGTCAGCAATTCAGACTAGTTTTATTAATTAAAGCCAGAAAATGTCGCGGGAAAATGAAAATAAATCACATTTCCTACCCAAAACGTGCTAACAACTGAACAAAGGAACGAATTTCATCAAAAAAAAGAAAGCTACGGTATAACTCATAGTTTTAACACCCCTTTTAAATTTACGATATTTTCATGGATAAGTAAAAATGTAGCCACGAAAGCAATTTGTGAATACAGTAAAACGGAAACTTTATCTAATCTAGTGGCATTAAATCTAACCATAAACATAGCTTTATCGCTTATCAAGTTTTGATAAGACACCCTCTGCCGTGTTACGTTAAAAAGTCGTATCTTTATACGGATGTCATAGTAAGATACGTCCTTTTACCATAGCATGGCACCCTTTCTCACCTCTGATAATGGAATCAAAGGAACCGCTATGCGTTTTCAGTGTCCACTTTCTTAAGAAGTAACGATCTATAACATTAGTTAATCAATTGGATACACGTGTAGAGATTTTTGATAAACTACTAGGAAGCGTCCGCAAATCTGGTAATAAAAAACCGGTCAAGTGCGAGTCGGACTCGCGCACCGAGGGTTCCGTACAAACACTTTCTATCCTTAAGTGGTTAAGTTAAGTTTGCACCTGGTATGTATAGAACCCCATACAAATGAGGTGCAAAGTTAATGCAACCAATCCCGTTTGTTGTATGGGAGCCCCCCTTAAATATTTATATTATTTTATTTTTAGTATTTGTTGTTATAGCGGCAATAGAAATACATCATCTGTGAAAATTTCAACTGTCTAGCTATCACCGTTCTTGAGATACAGCCTGGTGACGGACGGACGGACGGACGGACAGCGAAGTCAGTAATAGGGTCCCGTTTTTACCCTTTGGGTACGGAACCCTAAAAAGTATCCTTTAACCAACTCTGGATGTCCAGTTATCCCTGCACCAAAAATGGTTAAAATTTCAGCCGTTTCGGCGTGATGAGAGGAAAATGGAAATTATGACCAACAGATGGCGCCAGATGGCAAGGCGCTGCGCGCCAATGCAAAATGCTGCGTCAAGCTAACAAGATTTTTCCTGAAATCATGAGCCCTGATTTTCATTACAAATCTAGACTTTACAATAGAACATAGAATGCTTTTCTCTTCCATTCCCCCGTATCATTCGTCCCTTCTCCGTATATACATCCCCTTTCACACAATCCATCCATCTTCCTTCCTCTCCTTCTACATCCCTCCATAGGGTCTTCAAATCGCAAGCAAGCTTTTTTATAACTTATCGGTAATAGTGGGCAAAAGGTCTCCTCAATATCACGATGTCACCATGATGATTGGTGTTAACAAGATTGTCCCCCGAGTAGAGATGCTCATGGGTAAATACCCAATAAATACCGGGTAAATACCCAATCTACCGGGCAGTAGTAGTAGTAGATTGGGTATTTACCCGGTCTTCATCGGGTATTTACCCATGAGCGCCCATCTCTACCCCCGACCATAAAATTGGTATCAAATCAGTTAATGGTTTTTCTAATGTTGTAACAATGTGGAAGTCCTTAGTCCTTCCGTTATTTCTAATGCTATTATAAGGTAGGTAAGTTAGCAAACAGATTAAAACTCTGTGCCTTAAACGAACTTGGTAAAGATAACGTCAGTCTTGACGACTATAGATAAGATCCATTTTATTAAAAGCTTCGTTTTATCAGCCTCGGTGGAAACTACGTTCAAGTCACAAGTATGAAATAAGCTGCAAATGAATTAAACTGCCATAATCTCTCTCATAGTGTTATTAAAACAGATTCTTTTAAATCACAACAGCTGCCCGCCTAGCACAAATTCATACAAAAATAAGTCCTTTTGAAAAGACACTGCTCAACTATGCTTCGCGACTTGTCGCGCGAGATAGCGCTCCCCGTCACCCTCTCTTATTACTGCATAGAAAGAGACGGGTAATTAACTCGCGCGAGAAATAATCACGTATGACAGTTATACTAGCGATGCAGGGCTAGCATAAATAAATAAATATTAAGGGACAATCTTACACAAATCGACCTAGTCCCAAACTAAGCAAAGCTTGTACTATGGGTACTAGACAACGATATATAGTTACATAAATACATATACAGGAACAAATCTTCGTGTTCATCACACAAATATTTGCCCGGGCCAGGATTCGAACCCAGGACCGCCGCCTCAGTAGGCAGCTGCACTACAAACCGAGCCAACCGCGTCGTCGTATCTTGCATATCTTGCCGGGAGTTCGTTTGTCGCGCGACCCAGCATCATCTGTCATGCTCGCACGGTATTCAAAGAAAAGTGACAGGTATTATTTGTCGCGCAAGGAGTCGCGTGTCAAAGTTATGCTAGACGTTCTGCAACTCTAGCACAACCGTGACACGCGACTCTAAAGGCCCTCATACATGACCAGGTTGACCTTCAGTTCCATCTGATCGGACTTAAATCCGTACCGTGTATGAATGAAACGGCCTTAAGGTCACCACGCTTTACGGCGGCCGGATGGACTGAACCGATTCAATCACATCGTCGTAGCATAAAAAAAAAAAAAAAACATCGGCCTGGAGCTGAGATCCAGATTTCAACTCAGGTCGCACCCTTAGTCGCGCGACATAGACTCCCTGTCACTTTCCTTTCAATACCGTCCGAGAGATGCGAAGATATACTAGCCCTGCTGCACAACTGTCACAAGCAACTATTTCTCGCCGAGATAATTGTCTGTCTCTTTCATTGCAGTAATGTGAGAGGGTGACGGTTAGCGCTATGTCGCGCGACAAGAGTCGCGAATGTGCTACACGGACATCAGGGCAATCATGGAATTACTACTACGTCATACAAAAGATTAGAAATAAGTAACATCAATAAACGCGCTATAAGTATGGAGTGTACCATAGCTACAACAGTACCTGACCAGAAATATGACATTTAGTATTGTTGATCAGTACCATGAAATCGTTTAAATATTAACATCGTGTTGTATTGTGAGTAGGCGTAAGTGCCTGTCACTGTGAAAGTCTTAATTAAAGTGGCCCATTAACAGCACACAAAAAATACACTTATAGAGAGAGAATACATAATCAACTTTGATGGAATGATTAATATTCGTGGTCGGAGTAGGGGTTAGTGTTTTTAGGGAAAAAACTTGATCGGTAATGTTGGCCCCGAAATTGTGACGGTATAATTACAATTTACATGTAAATTAAGTTGACTTGAACGTTTGATTCAATGTTTCTGTAATAAGTGGCGTGACTACTTGGATATACTCAAACTTTTGGGAACAAAATGTACACGAAAACCAACAATAATTTGTGATGCCTAGATGGCTATTGAGTGACTTGTGGTCCAGGGAAATGTTGAGGGTACCTGACCACGAGGAAGATCGCCTAAGAGATGAAAGATCAAATAAAAGCAATAAATGACTCATCGTCGGTACACGAATGCACGAGGAAGGCGGCTATCAGGAAAGCATGGGGGCGTATTGTGAAACTTGCCACCAACATCTGAAATGACTACGACCACTCTACCAAGGGTAAAACTGACGAAGAAGAGAAATAAACACGCGTAATGAGAAGACATCTGTATATAATACATGCTAAAAACAAAAGTATCAAATCGACCGTAAACAAAATAAATATAAATAGAAAATTCATATTCGAGTAGAAGTAAAGAGAATGCAGGATAATTTTATACACGCTCGCTTTAGTAAATTCTCTCTTGTGAACACAAACCCGTAAAAAACTTAACAAAAAGGATAGGTACACCTCTGAATTTTCACCCTGCATTTTAAAAACACGTTAAATTAAAAACTAATTTCATAATCACGGGCGACGGTGACCACTAACGATGGAACGGGTAAAAAATACTCCGCGTCGGTCGCCATCGTTTACGGCACGTGGTGGCACTTGAATATTCAAATTGGCCTACACAGTGGGGCCAATAGGGATGAAGTATTTATGTTGGTAAAAATACTTGGCACGAGTATTAGACTCGCTGTATCTGGATCCTAAATCTATACACTTTAAAAAGCGTATTAGAACTACTCAATATGTCATGAAAAAAAAGTGATTTTGAAATATGAGACATCAAGGTTATGCAAATTTAAAGTTTTTTTAAATTAAAATCAATTTTTACGTTACGTTCTGTAGCCATGGTGTTCTGCCTTTTCGCAGAGTTATTTTTTGTCGAATGTGTTATTTCGCCGAATTTTCACTTCGCAGAATTTTTATTTGTCTGTATTCCCTTGTCATGTTTTCTCTGTATTCGTCTGTACTTCGTAAGTTATTGATTACGTATTATTTAAAGGAGCATGGGTACCCTAGTGACCGGTCCCATTAGAAACAGGGGCATCTCGGTGACCACCCCTTAATTACCAGATTAAACGGAACACGTGTAAGCCAGACACGTGTATTTACACCGCATAACATATATATATTCTGCACGTCTAGCATAACTGTGACACGCGACTCTTTGTCGCGCGACAAATACTACCTGTCACTTTCCTGTCAATACTGTGCGAACAAGACAGGTGACGCTACGTCGCGCGACAAGCGAAGCGTCAATATATGCTAGCTCCGCAGATGTCAGTCAATACCTAGTATTTAACTTAATTCCGGAAGAATCATAATTCCTGTTGAATCGTAGCATTGATATAACTCCATCCATATTAGTCGAAATAGCTTTGCGGCCTCAGCACGCCAGACCGGCTGGAAAGATAAAAAAATATTTCCTCAAACAAGCAATGAAATATTGTCATTATGTTCCTTATAATAGGCTCCGAATACGTTGCCGGACCAAGCCAGTAAAGCTTCTTTTGTTTATCACTAGGATTTTTTTTCATCCATGTTTGAGAACATTTTTTAAATTGCGGGCTTGTAGCTATAGCTATATTACGTCCGTATACAGACATACGGACCAAAATTCTAATCGCATTTATTTTCGCCATGATAAGAGCGCGTTACATGTATATATTCCGACAGAAGAAAGTTAACTCTTTAAATGTCAAGAAGTCGTTAGAATTCGTGGGCCGTTCCCATATGGGAGTTAAGTAAGACATGAGAAAATAAGTTTAACAAGCCTCCTAGACATGAAAGAGAATCACTTTAGGGAAATATAATTTTCCGGCACACGTGTTTTCTGAATTTGCTTCGTTGTTACGTTCGTAATATAAGAATGAAAGGCCGGTAAATATACGTAGGTAACACAGACATTATAATACAGATGATTTACCTACATGTCACAATATAAGCCACAATGTTGTTATTGTGTTAGCGACGGTTTCAAATGCGAACAATTATCCAATCAGAAACACAACTAACTGTTCATAATCGCAGAAAATTCACTAGTTTTGGCATACAAGTATATACGATCAAATGCAAAAATGTGATCTTCTACATAAATATTGTATCTTACTTTATTATAGTAAAACATCTACATCAACCTGTGATTTGAGATAGAGGTAAGATACTGACCGGTCCAGGCATTAAAAGCTTCACTAAATCTAGCTCAGTCGACCAAAATGTGATCGTAGCTCCATTTACGCTACATCAAATCGGGCCCCACGTTGGGCGCCAAATTTTAGGTAGCTACTTACGATTAGGTACGACATCAAGCAAGAAGAGCACAAATCATAAAAATACTCTTCCACCGCGTACGAGCATTCAGTATACTGGAACAAGTATTTCTTATACCTGTGTATGTCCCCCCTCAACCCCTTGAGGCCGGACAGCCAAAGGAAGTCCAACAAAGGGCCTTGGAGAAAAAACGAGTTCCGGTGTCAGGCGCATGCGAGACTTGAATGGTAGTTCAGACCTACCATAATAATAAAAATAGTTAATGAACCAGCGAAGCAATGTATAATACACAATGGATGGATATAATAATAGGTCTCTAGAGCCATTTTTTATAATACTTATAATTATAAACATAGAGCATAGCAATGGGTAAATAGCTCTTGAAGGGTGATGATATTTTAAATAATAAAATAGTAATAATACGGTAGTTTGATGCTAATTGAAACAATAATATTGCTTTTCAAATCCGCGATACAATGCTGTCAATGTCAATCGGTATCAGTCTAGTAAGTTTTCATATAAAAAATCTCCTTTTTTCCTGCATTCTTTTAAGCGTTTCTTCACTTGAAACTTTCGGAACAGCAGATCTCCATTTCTGGTCAGCGTCACTAAACCTAAACTAAACCATGGCCTACAGAATACCCATGAAAATGTTGATCGTTGTACATATCTATGGTAAACTAGCGTTAAGGGGGTTTTCAAACGGCGAAGCGAGACGACACAGGGCCAGGAATGAAGTCGCCGGTCCATTTATATCAAAAATTGCTTACAAAAGCCATTGCGAGCTCACACGTGCTCGCGTTGCGTTTGCCATACACATTTCAATTCTCCTTTCGCCTCTTCACCGTAGGAAATACACCATTATACGTATACCTTTTAATTATCATGGGAATCAATTGTCTGTCTCTTTCATTGCAGTAATGTGAGAGGGTGACGGTTAGCGCTATGTCGCGCGACAAGAGTCGCGAATGTGCTACACGGACATCAGGGCAATCATGGAATTACTACTACGTCATACAAAAGATTAGAAATAAGTAACATCAATAAACGCGCTATAAGTATGGAGTGTACCATAGCTACAACAGTACCTGACCAGAAATATGACATTTAGTATTGTTGATCAGTACCATGAAATCGTTTAAATATTAACATCGTGTTGTATTGTGAGTAGGCGTAAGTGCCTGTCACTGTGAAAGTCTTAATTAAAGTGGCCCATTAACAGCACACAAAAAATACACTTATAGAGAGAGAATACATAATCAACTTTGATGGAATGATTAATATTCGTGGTCGGAGTAGGGGTTAGTGTTTTTAGGGAAAAAACTTGATCGGTAATGTTGGCCCCGAAATTGTGACGGTATAATTACAATTTACATGTAAATTAAGTTGACTTGAACGTTTGATTCAATGTTTCTGTAATAAGTGGCGTGACTACTTGGATATACTCAAACTTTTGGGAACAAAATGTACACGAAAACCAACAATAATTTGTGATGCCTAGATGGCTATTGAGTGACTTGTGGTCCAGGGAAATGTTGAGGGTACCTGACCACGAGGAAGATCGCCTAAGAGATGAAAGATCAAATAAAAGCAATAAATGACTCATCGTCGGTACACGAATACACGAGGAAGGCGGCTATCAGGAAAGCATGGGGGAGTATTGTGAAACTTGCCACCAACATCTGAAATGACTACGACCACTCTACCAAGGGTAAAACTGACGAAGAAGAGAAATAAACACGCGTAATGAGAAGACATCTGTATATAATACATGCTAAAAACAAAAGTATCAAATCGACCGTAAACAAAATAAATATAAATAGAAAATTCATATTCGAGTAGAAGTAAAGAGAATGCAGGATAATTTTATACACGCTCGCTTTAGTAAATTCTCTCTTGTGAACACAAACCTTGTGAAAGATAAAAAAATATTTCCTCAAACAAGCAATGAAATATTGTCATTATGTTCCTTATAATAGGCTCCGAATACGTTGCCGGACCAAGCCAGTAAAGCTTCTTTTGTTTATCACTAGGATTTTTTTTCATCCATGTTTGAGAACATTTTTTAAATTGCGGGCTTGTAGCTATAGCTATATTACGTCCGTATACAGACATACGGACCAAAATTCTAATCGCATTTATTTTCGCCATGATAAGAGCGCGTTACATGTATATATTCCGACAGAAGAAAGTTAACTCTTTAAATGTCAAGAAGTCGTTAGAATTCGTGGGCCGTTCCCATATGGGAGTTAAGTAAGACATGAGAAAATAAGTTTAACAAGCCTCCTAGACATGAAAGAGAATCACTTTAGGGAAATATAATTTTCCGGCACACGTGTTTTCTGAATTTGCTTCGTTGTTACGTTCGTAATATAAGAATGAAAGGCCGGTAAATATACGTAGGTAACACAGACATTATAATACAGATGATTTACCTACATGTCACAATATAAGCCACAATGTTGTTATTGTGTTAGCGACGGTTTCAAATGCGAACAATTATCCAATCAGAAACACAACTAACTGTTCATAATCGCAGAAAATTCACTAGTTTTGGCATACAAGTATATACGATCAAATGCAAAAATGTGATCTTCTACATAAATATTGTATCTTACTTTATTATAGTAAAACATCTACATCAACCTGTGATTTGAGATAGAGGTAAGATACTGACCGGTCCAGGCATTAAAAGCTTCACTAAATCTAGCTCAGTCGACCAAAATGTGATCGTAGCTCCATTTACGCTACATCAAATCGGGCCCCACGTTGGGCGCCAAATTTTAGGTAGCTACTTACGATTAGGTACGACATCAAGCAAGAAGAGCACAAATCATAAAAATACTCTTCCACCGCGTACGAGCATTCAGTATACTGGAACAAGTATTTCTTATACCTGTGTATGTCCCCCCTCAACCCCTTGAGGCCGGACAGCCAAAGGAAGTCCAACAAAGGGCCTTGGAGAAAAAACGAGTTCCGGTGTCAGGCGCATGCGAGACTTGAATGGTAGTTCAGACCTACCATAATAATAAAAATAGTTAATGAACCAGCGAAGCAATGTATAATACACAATGGATGGATATAATAATAGGTCTCTAGAGCCATTTTTTATAATACTTATAATTATAAACATAGAGCATAGCAATGGGTAAATAGCTCTTGAAGGGTGATGATATTTTAAATAATAAAATAGTAATAATACGGTAGTTTGATGCTAATTGAAACAATAATATTGCTTTTCAAATCCGCGATACAATGCTGTCAATGTCAATCGGTATCAGTCTAGTAAGTTTTCATATAAAAAATCTCCTTTTTTCCTGCATTCTTTTAAGCGTTTCTTCACTTGAAACTTTCGGAACAGCAGATCTCCATTTCTGGTCAGCGTCACTAAACCTAAACTAAACCATGGCCTACAGAATACCCATGAAAATGTTGATCGTTGTACATATCTATGGTAAACTAGCGTTAAGGGGGTTTTCAAACGGCGAAGCGAGACGACACAGGGCCAGGAATGAAGTCGCCGGTCCATTTATATCAAAAATTGCTTACAAAAGCCATTGCGAGCTCACACGTGCTCGCGTTGCGTTTGCCATACACATTTCAATTCTCCTTTCGCCTCTTCACCGTAGGAAATACACCATTATACGTATACCTTTTAATTATCATGGGAATCAAGTGTGTTTATGACTACGTGACGAGAAATTGTACGTTAAGTTAAAAGCAACCTTGCAAACTATAGTGAACTTAAAGACTACATAAATAGCATAGGTTTTTGGTTGGCAAAATTTTTGGTGTAGACGGATCATTATAGGTTAATGTGCGAAGTGTATAATAATATCATTTTGGTTTTATTACTAACAATTGTGTTTATTGCATTGGAATACTCGATGTTAATTAAATGAATGTATTGTGTGGCTTAAAGTTGTACATTTAAATATTATATGTCAACCTTCTTGATTATGAGCAGTAATGAGATAATAGGTAATTATGCAGATTATATGTATAAGGAGTTTCAGTTTATTTTATGAAACTTAATGTCGGATAATTTTTTAATGTGGGTCCACACCACAATTTGTTATATTAAACCATTGATACAAAGATCAAAGCACAAAGAACAATTGAAATGCTTAACCTGGCGGAAGAGACCGGGCATCGAACCCGGTACCTCTGGATTACTGGTCCAGCTGATTTTTTTTTCTATTATTATAAAATCGGGTAAAAAATGTGTTATCTGCCCTGGTAGTCGTGTGAGCATTAAATAACAATACAAAAAATAGAAAAAAACAAACTAATACTTGGTAGGCAAAAAAAAAACATTGGCAATTTAGCCAGTTAAAAACCAGGAAGGCCTCCTCCTAGTACCTCACCAACATAACTTAATTGCCTTTAGAAGCAAATCGGAATATTAGAATTGCCCTAAAGGCATCGATATTACGTAACAATTTACAATTTCACTTAGAATGCGAGTCTAGCCTTATTACAGTGAATAACGTGATTCCTCGGCAGCCGAGCCGTAAGTAAGCGATAAAAATACACAAAAACCTACTTAACCGACTTTCTCACATAATTATATTAGGTCCATAGGCAAATATTAAGGCGGTGGCAAAGGGCGCTGCTCCCACGGCCGACGCGGTTCGGTGGGCATCCAACCGCAAATCCAACTTTAGCATATCCACCTTAAAAACGGAAATGTACTCGAATTTGGCACTTATACCCTCTCCGTAACAACCAAGTGGCTGTGCTAGCGACAGCAAAATTACCAACCGTAAGTAATGCTATTGGTAAACCGAATGTAGCTCTGAAACAGCCCTCATGTGTTTCTCTTAAGGATTATGCTTTGGAAAACCAATTGAGGCTTGAGGCTGAGGCTTCTGGAGTCCTTAGGGAAACAATTTACCAGGCTTAGTTGCTTATTTCTTGGTTATGTCCATTGCGGATTAATTGTGGACTTACCATGTCCGATTTATATTAGAGAGACGTGTTCAACATTCGAGAGGTATATTAGGATTACAGACTTGGAAGAAATTCGAATTTTCAGTGACCGCGATTTCTCAACTTCATTGTTGGGACTTTGTTGTTGTGTTCTTTCTAGTAATTGAGATGAATGTATTTTTCACATTTCCACAAAGGCTCAGGTAAGCCAGGCTGGAAAATGTAGTACATATCTACATATTTCTATTGGTGGTATTTGGCTCATAAATCCCTTAACACAAGGTTTTGCTAAGTACATAATGTGATTGGCTACGAGCTTCGATTTTTTCGTTGCGAATGTGTTTATCTCGAGCACTGGTAAATACGTAGCTTAAAAATACACTCAACTCGCAAGGCTAATTTATCATCACGCACAGATATTGGTTCACGAAATCTATTTTCCATCCGATAGGTCGTTTGCATAAAAATACAGCCCACTGACCTGTAAACTCGGCTTTTAATAAACTAAAAAAATATTCCTTCATTTATAATAATCCTTAGATTGGCCTCGAAAAGCCGCAGTTTACTTTGGTAGGACATTTTCTTTCATCTTTTAGTTCATGGACACTTTTTCTTTTATTTTAGTTAGAAGGTATTTTAGGTTTGTTTTTTTATGTTAGCTTCGGCACTGCATCAACATGATAAAATATATCTATAATAATCATAGCTTTCGGAAACACTTTTAAATATGTGTTGAGAAGTAGCAGTAAGGCTGGCTTAGCAATAACTAGAGGTTAAATGTAACATTTTAGACTGAGAAGACTACTACCATAAGTATACGTTAGTAATATGCTTTATTAACTATTAAATGACAATTTCAATGCCAGTTGTCTGCCATTATACAGCGTCTGTGATATAGCTGACACATCGCTTAATGACAATCGAATTAAACCCTATTCACTTACCACCAATAGTCTTATTTACATTAATTAACAACCGAATAGCCAAATAATCGTTAACAAGTAACGATAGAACTGATACAATGCCCCATTGGGCCATCAATCGCGTGTGTAAAAGAGCCCATTTGTGGCTCAATCGCTGAATTAACGATTTGGGTTTGAAGCTAAAGTTGTTCTTAATAAAGAAATGGGTTGTAAATGTGACCTTGAGGCCTATTTGCAGAATAGTTTTAAAATATTGACGTGTCTATAATTTTCATCATTTCAATTATGATCATCATCTTATCATCAAAAATGCAGCGCAGCGCAGCTTTGTTCAAAAGGCCGTCACTGATTTTGAGGACCGTCGCTTGCAAGAACTCGACACAAAACGCCTGAACCGAAAGACCCGTTCAAAGCCTTCCTATTCCTATGCTTACACATGCAATAACAAAGGTGAGTTGCATTGCACGCTTTAAACCAAATTTGGTTTTGCAAGCCACTTTCGGGCACATGATCCACGCTCGTGCAGGTCATGAAGCCAGGTTCGCCATTAACGGATACGTCAAGAAGGAGGACTATATCATCGGAAAAGAAACTTAAAAAAAAAGATTACTTTGTCCAACGAAGCATACAATCCCAGACTTGTACCAGTATGAATAGTTTCAATAATTAATGCATGACATGACTAGAACCAGAACTATTTTATTCTTGCATCTAACAGGTCAATTACCAATTGTTAATCACCTCACAAACGATCTTAAAGTATTTCACGCAACAAATCATTGTCAGCCGCTCGGCTTATTTAAGTTATTTACGATGTCATTAGGACGGCGTGAGCGTGAAGCTATAACTTACTAGTTATTAGCTCTGGCCATTCAATCACTGAGGCAGCTAACCGTTATGGATTTTAGATACTTTTATGTTAATTTTCACTTACAGGCTTTTCTAAGCAGCCATACCGACCGCAAACTTTTTGTAATATGTTTTTTTTTCTTCAAGAACCTTTTCCTTGAAGTGATGAAATGCATGATATTTTTAAATGTCAGCATACACAAACTATTAGGTAAGTTAGGCTAAACTAACAACATTTTAACGAAAGTGGATCTTGACCTGAGAAGCGACACCATACCACAAAACGCTTACTACAGGCCGCATACGTGTGCTCGGCTACACTGTCTACCTATTGCGATCAACGCTGTCGCATTTTACACAAACAACCAATAAAATACAATTAGCAGAATGATTTGCGAAGCGCAAAGGGAAAACCTTTTGCAGTGTCTTATTCTGTGGTGGATGTAAATTGTGGTCTTATAGTGCGTTCGCTTCGTTCCCGAATCATCAAAAAAAATTCAAGATCTTCAAAAGACGAAAGGGATTCCCTGAGAAACTTATCAAGTATTCAGTGATAACCCAACCGCGTCGTAACAACCTCGCTAATCCCTACAAGACTCCTTCAAGATTTGAGCACATTAACTACACCAACAAATTACTGAACACGGGAACCAATCTTCAAATGCGTTGCACCCCAGCCTCTAACGAAGATTAATCGAGGGGAGGTTAATGATAATGAAAACAAAGCGGGAACCCCAAAACGTGGGAATTTCAATTCGTCGTTTAATTAAAATTACCTACTTAGAACTACAAGTTTAATTTAAATGACCTAGTTAGTACTACAAGTCTTATTAGCCGGTACGTTAGACAGGGTTCGTAATTTATGATTTTAGGGCTTTAGTAAGAAATTAGAACTTTGCTCATTGGTCGGTTCTTAGAATGGATTTATTAAGAGGGTATCATTAAGACAAGTCCAAGGAGCATTACCTCCAGAGCATATATAAATGAGCGGCAACACCGTCCTGTGTTTCGTCGACAACAAACAAAAAAACATAGTGCTATCGCTGCGGTCGACCGACGACCACAAACCACAATGACGCATGCGGCCGGAATTGGCACTGCAAATATTTAAAGTATTGGCAACATGCGTGTGATACCTACGTCGCAATCTCTCGAATCAGTGCTTGAAGTACTAACTTCAAGCACTGACTCGAGAGATTAGTCACATGGCGCAAGGGATATATCATTCAAATGGCTCTATATCAATGTCAATGGAATAAAACGCTTTAAAGCTCTTTCGCGATAAGACCGCCTATTGTCTACCATTTATAAATTAAGGTTTCGATTGTAATATTTTTCTTGTTAGTGTGCAATAAAGAATTGTTGTATTGTATTGTATTGTATTGTATTGTATTGTATTGTATTGTATTGTAAACCCTTGATACAAAGATCAAAGCTCAAAGATTTATTTTAATGCGTAATGTGGTGGAAGAGACCGAAAATCGAACCCGGTACCTCTGAATTGCCAGGCAGCGTTAACCTTTTCGCCACCCAAGCAACCTTTCGATTTTTTTCTTATGCTTTGTGTGTCAATCTTTGTCTATGTGAATACGTTAATATTCACATCTGACTGCACTGCTTTACAACAGTGAACGATCAATCGAGAGAAGGATTACCGATCATAAAAAAATGAGACTGTTACATGTTTCATCTATACATATAAACGGACAAGTCCTGAGTGACTGATTGATTGACTGGCTGACTGACTCACTCATCAACGTCAACCCGAAACTACTGAACCTAGAAACTTCAAAAATATCTTAACAATCATCATTTTAAAAGGAATAAGGCCTCTTACACAGATAACGTTTCCAGACCCTGTGCGAGCGAAGCCGCGGGCAAAAGCTAGTAAATGTATAATTAATAAACCCATTTTGGCACCCAAACAAATGATTACAAAGTATCCGAAACCTACATTACGACCGGGTATATTAAGAACCTTTAATAAAACTAGCAGAACCCGGGATAATCTCAACCCCGCTAATGGAATCTAAGGCCTGTTAAATCCGATCCATCCATAAAACGACGTAAACGTTGAATCTTAATGAAACTTCGCAATTACCTATATTAATATAATATGTTGTCCCTTCAGTGGCTTAGCAAGGGTTCTAATCTTTGCGTTGAACTTGGGTGGATGGAAATAGATTAGTGAATTCTGTGTTTAGAATCTGCCCAGGGATAGTGAGATTTTGATATTCTATTTTGTTCATATGTGAAATTCAAGTGAATAGCATTAAGATGTGAATATTAACATTCACATAGAGGTCGCTAAGGTGTAAAGCCTTTAAAATCGACACACAAAAGCATAGGGAACAATTTGAAAAGTTATCGGGGCGTCAGGGTGGCGAAAAGGTTAACGCGCTGGACCGGTTATCCAGAGGTCCCAGGTTAGATTCCCGATGTCTTCCACCAGGTAGGTAACGCATTTCCATTTTTCTTTGAGCTTTGATTTTTGTATCAATGATTGAATAGCTCCGTTTTCGAAACAATTTATAACTTAAATAAATAAATAATAAATAAATAAATAAATATCGGACAATCTCACACAAATCAATCTAGTCCCACAGTAAGCTCTAGTAGGCTTGTATTATGGACACTAGACGACGATAAACATACTTATATAAATAAATACATACTTAAATACAAATAACATCCATGACCCAGGCACAAATATTCGAGTCCATCACACAAATATTTGCCCTTGCCGGGATTCGAACCCAGGACCGTCGGCTCAGTAGGCAGTTGCTTAACCACTGCGCCAACCGCGTCGTCGAAACTAAACTTAACTACTCGATGATGGCCAATTCGTTCATCGAATTTAGATTAGAAAAAGTGACAGCTTGCGATTTTTTTTAATTTGCCAGGTAACTGTGAAACGTGACTCGTTCATACATTGCACCATACAAGACGATCTCAATGCGTTTTCATAGAGTTTTCTTTGTCAAAAAGGTTCCTGCAAAATTGATCACGGTTATTTTGTAACTAATGAGATCTTAATTGAACTATTTTATTATTTAAACATAACTGTAAGAACAAGGAAATCTCGTTAATTGTACATAAATACTGCCCGGCAATATTTACGAACGAATAAATTAATTTGATTTGGTTTAAAATATATTCTTAAAAAAGAACGTGCGCCGTCAGGGTTGTCACGCCAAAGCCCAAGCACGTATAAATAACTGAGTCAGCATATGACCTAAATAATGAAGCATAAAATAAACATTGACTGTATGCTTGAAAATGTCCCGGCCTTCGAATGTGCCACTACAGACTAAGCTACCGAAACTGTTGATAACCCTAGAATAAAAGACACGCTTACTCGTCAGCTGCTAACTTCGGTAGTGATTTTGGACTGCAACTCTTTTCTTTATCGATGATTAAAGTAATTAATTTGGATTGAATATTAAATAATAAAGCGACTATTCGACCACATATGATGGTCATATTAATGTTTATCACACGATAGATATGTGATAATGCTATCTGTTACTTTGGCACTCCTATCTGTCATGTTAATAAGTGACGGATGTTTTTTGAATTAATTTGCTGCTTGATAAATGGGCCATTTTTTGGCCCGGAGAAAAAAAGTGTCCCAATATTTTTACGCTACATTCCGTTACCATTTCCATACAAATTACTAAAGCGGTAACGGAATGAAAAACAAAAAATATATGAACACGATATGGACGCTTTTTTTCTCCTAATTAGATCGAAAGAGCTCGTGATTCTGAGTAGAAAAACCCTAAAATATCCAAAATTAAAAAAGGGGCGTGCAAAAAAAAACGGCCCAAATGTAGCCATCATAGACCCGCTGGACGCATTCCACGAATAATAGCTAGATCTAAGAGAATAGAAGAGAAAATCTTTGCGAAGCAGTGATATATTACAAAAAATTGTATGTTACGCGTAAAACTAAATAGGATCGCTTTTTCGTCAGACGCTGCCGTTCACAAATGTATTGATGTACTCGTAAGTATAGGGTTGACACACACTTCCTACGGTACAGATTTCCATTAAATATGTTTGTACTATGAACGAGCACAACAGCGCCATATCATGAATCTTTCACGTTGTGTAGGGCCCTGTTTTTATGCTTGGATATAAAATCGGACGTAAAATTCTAGTCACGTTCCTGTCTCCCCGTGCAGAGTCAATCATTGTTTTATTAGCTCCGTACTACAACGCAACGACTGTAAAACAATCTTAACGCGTTTTATTGTAGACGGGCCCGTAAATTAAATGTTTAAATCGTTGTTTGGACTGTGAATTTGATAATACCTATGACATTTAGAAGCATCTTGGCTCTTTAAACCGAATATCGCTCGACATGTTTCGAATCGGTTCGCGATTCATTCTCAGAAGCGACGGCCAATGGAACACTGTGCGCCATCGCTCCATCCGCGTGGCTGCTAAATGAGGGCGTCAACGGCGGAGGCAAAAATCTGCCTTCATCATCAGACACAATGGATTGCAGACAACACTCACTGCGTCACTTGCTAAGGTCTCGTCCACACTAACCACCGACGTAGTATCACCAATCTCTATTAAAATTCGGATAACGACTTTTTTCGATAGCCTAGTAATTTCCGCAGTTTAAAATACATATAGCTACCACCGATAAATTTTAATACAACACCGCTTTTCGAAGTATGTGAATAATAACTAGGTGTATTTACATTATAACCCTTCTGTCGTTTGGGCATGCTAGATCTTTTAAAGCTATTCTGTCGCATATTACTGCAGTTAACTGTACTAAAGATTCAAAGTTAACAATTTTATTCCTTGTATCTGTGATAGACAAATCACTATGAAACCTAGATATGTCTGAATTCGTGCGAATCCTACCGATATACAAAATGTGTTCCTCGTGTTTTCATTCAATTGGCAAACGTAATAGTCCATGGGCCCGCAATCGATTACAATTTTCGGTTTGGTTTTTGTAGGTGCCACAAAAATACCTTTTTGTTTCAATTCTTCTCAATTATGTTTAATAAACTCGTATATTTCAATGGTTTCTACACATCTACTATTTCATACCCCCAGTTCCACTTTGCTATGTTCGGTCACCTTATAAGTCACAATAATTAAATTAAGACTATATAATAGAAGGACAAAAGAAAAGAGGAAGACCAAGAAGAGTGTATATGGAGCAAATAAAAGATAGAAGAGCATAGATCTTAAATATATGATCATTACTATTTATCACCAAACCAGTACAAGGTTCTGTCCATTGAGCAACTTCAGAAGTTAGGTAAGCACTAAATAAAACCCAAACAACGTGTTATTTTTGTCCTGCCATGCTCATCGACATTAAGGTTCGTTTACATTATTAAGGCAACTGTGAATATATCGAACCCGTCAATCGGATTAGTTACATAAATACTGGCCAAGTGTGAGTCGGCGGCGCTAAACGGGTTCCGTAGTATTTGGAGACCAAGTGGTGGGGTTGAACGAATCCACTGCGCATATATGCGTTCCCAGTCATACAAGTTTATTCTTGAATACGAAATTAAACAATTGAAAAATCATAATGACCGCTTTGGTCCAAGGTCTTTCAGACAAAACAACGACCAACAAGAGATCGCTCCTGAGCAGTAACATTTTCATCCAGGGTAACCAAAGTCCTGCCCACTCGTGCAGAACCTTTTGTCCCTATCTGTGTGACTTCATGAAATTCGAAACTGGTCATTTATACTGATCCTAATAAATGGACAAAAAAAAAAGAAGTTTTTTTTTTTTATATCGGCACAACATAGTCGCTCCACTTCGCCTGATGGTAAGCAAAAAGGGGAGCCCAAGTCGCAATGGCAACTGACGAGAAACCAACGGTGCCAAGTCAGTTGACACTGCCATGCTGGCCCGAGAGATGCTTCTTCACGCTTCGTTTGAAGGGTCCCAAGTTATAAGAAGGAGGAAACACATGAGCCGGCAAGGAGTTCCATACTTTAATAGTTCGGCAGATGAAGGAATTGCCAAACTTCTTGGTACGTGTGGGAATATTCTCCACGGTGAGGCGATGGCATCGCAAGCTGGCACGTGTGGTTCTATGACGGAAAGGGGAGGGTGGGATAAGTAAGAGAAAATAACTCTTCAGAACACTCGCCATGGTATAGGCGATAGAAAACGCTCAGCGACCCAATGTCCCTACGTAATTGAAGGGGTTCGAGGAATCTGGTACTTTTCTCGTCACCTATGATGCGGACCGCCCGACGCTGCAATCTGTCAAGAGCATCGAGTAGATATTGGGCGGAGCCATCCCAAAGATGCGAGCAGTACTCAACGCACGACCGAAAAGAGAAACATGAGTTAAGAGAAAGGTGTGTCACTTGTGTGAAATTTGATGAAAATGCTTCTAATCGGGTCTTTAGTACCATGCGTAATAAGTAATAACATAATTAGAAACTTAGAATGTACGTTTAAGTACCGAATCCCTAACCAAGAAACCAAAAATGAATAAAATTGGCCTAGTTTCCACGGTATTTTCTGCAATAACATACTATACGGCTTGCCAAGATCTAAACACTATGCCAAATTTGAATACCGAAACCAATTCAATCGGATTTTATCGCCAACATTTACGAGTGCCATATATTTCGTTCGTATTTTCTTTCTTTGTCCCACGGTAGATGCGGTACCCTACAAATCCCCTCAACTCTTAAGACGCTAGTTAAAGGCTTGTTAATGAGGGAGAGCCGTTGAGAGCTAAGGATCGTTGTTTATAAACACGCTAAAGTGTTACTGACATGCGGTAGCTAAGCGACAGGGTTCTTCGGGGATTAGGGACACGTAAAATGTCTTTTACCCTTTGCAAGAAGAGTGATTCACGTCTTCCTGGATTGAGAAATATATGTGATTTCGCTAATATTGGTTACATGTATTTTACAAATCATTACACTCAAATAATGTCGATCTAACTTTGACTGACTTTAGAATGATCTATTCTTGATTCTATCCTCTCCAAAATCAAAGAATTGGGTCATTGTCAGTTCAAAAAACAAAAATTGTCCCTTCGGTGGTCAAAAGTTAAGAGCTTGTATGAATCTAGGTTATGTTACTATTACATCGGATTAGATTATCGGTTCTTTATTCTCACAGGCATTTAATTAGAAAATTAGACCCTGTAATCCTTAATTTCGCAAATGTCCACCGGAAAGACGCGCATCTAAATCTGACAATGACCCAATTACTCATAAATCAAAAAGAATGACGGGTACATTTCATAAGTCGCAATTGTTTTTTTTTTTGGTATTATGTTTTTTTATAATAATTATCTCTTAAGAAGTACGCTTTCGATTCCTATGACGAATAAATTGATCCAGTTAAAAGAAGGAAACAAAAAGTTGGCTTTCTTGACCCCCATCGGCAATGCACAAATCTTTTAATTTACTTACACGATTTTCACACATTATTATAAAATTCTATTATATTAAGTCCCTTCAAGACCATGAATGTAACATCACGTTCGAAACGTCGAGGTAATTAAATAAACACTTATTGACCGCGATAAAGTCCCATTTAGTTATAATAATGCACAAATCTATCAGCAGATTGCAATCAATCCAAAAAGCAAAAAGCTGACCCCACATCAGTATTCCCCACGCATCCCGCAAATCGATATCACTGTGACGGATAGCAGAGAGCCGTCTGTTTAACGTGACGTACGACCCGACGGGACAGGAAGGTCAGATCGTATCATCCAGGGATCCGAAATGGACGCAAATATGACCCACTTAACTACCAAACCTCACATCTCAGTCGTAATGCCGTTGGATATACGACCATGACGAATTCAAGATAGAGTTTATGTTGAAGTCAATGCTAGATGTTAAATGAGCTAGGGAAGATAACGATAGGGCGAATGACAAATTAGTTGGGCGATATGCAATGAATAAGCAAGTATTAAATCAGGTAATACTGTGTTTGCTTTATTAGGGCAATATTGCGGTGGATGGTTGCTGGTAAACTAGACTGATTTTTTTATTGCTTAGCTTTTCATTATCTATAGTTCTAGTCGACTGAAATTGGATATTAAAAATAGGCGTGTAGATATTTTTTTGAAGACGTCAATCGATTCAATTGATTATTGGAATCAAATGTCATGATCAAACTAATTACACTTGGACTGCTCTAAAAATCATCAGAAATGACCGTCAAAGTTCAATTCAGTTTCATTCATATATAACTACAGTACGTTGTATAATTCAACATCAGTCCACACCCCTATTGTTAGTACTCATTTTTGTTCGAATTTACGTTAAAACTCATTGCACAATAAGTTTAAGACTGGTTCTCATAGGATGGATTCAAGCCAACTTTGATTACAAAAATCGCTATTCTTGGAATAAATGGTTTGACTAGCCTTAGAAATAAAGTCCGTTGCTCTGTACGTCGTTGTTTTGGTTTGTTGTTTAGGCCTTTTACATAAAGATGTAAAAGGCCTAAACAACAAACCAAAATACCTATGCCAAACCAAGCAGTTCACACTAACGTTTAATGGCCAGAAACGGCGCGACATATTTCGGACTCGTATGGAGTTCTTCAGAGACGAAGTTACCGCGCCGCTGTACGTAACGTGCGTAGGTCCTTACACACGTAAGTAAGACCGCAACTCTATTGTTCTATGAAAGAACAAATTATATGACTGTAATATAGCCGTGTAATATTTTAAACATTTAATGCAACTTGGATCGCGGTAATTTCACCCGCTTTCACAAGCTTTGTCCTGTCCGGTGCATAAAGCCGTCACGAGCAGACGCCTGCACCGGCTGCATTCCGCTAAAAAACAATGCCAGATGGCCCCATCTTAGCGTTATTAATGGCCCCTTTGTAAGCCACCTGCACAGGACACACTGATGCTTAGTTGAATAAACAAGCATGCTTTGAGGATGGGAGATTTATTTTATAGAATTAATTCAAGTCTCCTAATGCTGTTGCATCTAGTTTAACGGGGCGATTAACGTTCATAATAATGTTGATACGCTTCGACGCATGGGAAAATGTTGTGTAGCGTATTCCTTACTTTCATAACGCACATATGCAGATTTTAAACGCCTGTCAGTATTTAATCACCCAGAAAAGGACATTTTTATTTAGGAAGGATTTTAAATTAGGTTTACGTCGCAAAATAAATTCGAAAAAATAAAACTTAGGAAAGGTAACCAACAGACTTCATTCGTAGCCAAAATAGCGGAACATATTTACCAGACAGTCAAAACTATATCGGTCGTCTTAACCCTGTCGCATTGGCTACCGTTGTAAATAGGCATGAGCATGACGAAAAACTTTTTTTGAGATTGTCAATCGATTCTATTATTTATTAGGATCAAATGCCTTTATGGGACAAACTACACTTAGACTGCTCTAAAGGTCAGAAATGACCGTCAAGGTTCAACATTCCTACGGAGCGCTAAAAACGCTCCATACAAATAAATGGCCACCAACATGAGACGTCATTATTTGTTATTATGGAGACAATAAGTCATTTGCCAGTTTCACCGTGAAAAAGTTTGTTAATGTTCATGTTTGTAATACAATAATTGTTTTGTTAAATTATCTGAAAAAATAACAAAATTAATTTTAAATAAAATAATGCTTCTTTGGCTTCACTTGATACTACGATCCTCCCACAAAAACCAAATTTTACCGACCATTCTCCTCATAATATTTCTAAACGTTGACATTGGCGAAATACCTCTAAGCTAAATACAGCTAGAAGTGAAACTCATAGTAAAAAATAAAAAATTACAGTACGCTGTAAAATTTAACATCATTACCGAGATACCTATTCTAAACCTTTAGCCTATTATACCTTTTAGGTGCTTTTAGTTAAGTATTTCTAAGTGCATTGGTTATTAGTGGAAATCGGAGTGACAGACTCATTTCCATAATAATCACGAGACGTCTTATTTTTAAACTAAAAGGGTTCGAAGAGGGCCATTAGCCGTTGACAGTCCGGAAGACTTTCTAAAACCAACAGTAATCGTCTTGTCATTGGGTATTGGTATTATAAAAATATTTCTAAATATATTTGGCGTTTGGGGGATGTCTCTGTTGGGCCCTTTTTTTTTTAAGCATGACTTGAACTGTACCAGGCCTGTTTAGCCCTCACCACAGTGAGTCGGACTTTGTGTCGGAGTATAAGCAATGTGCCACATGAGTGATTTAATCTGTTGGGCCCCTTTGCCTATATGGTAAATTATTTGAAACCTAAGGAGTTGTTTGGTACGAAGCAAAAAAAAATAAGCCTGATTTTTACCTACATGATTTCGGGTATATAAGACATTTGTTGCAAATATTCCGATGGGAAAATGTATTTTTATACTCGCGGTTTTTGATCTGTCAAATCTGGATAACGCACTTTTTAATCCAGTACCAAAATTCTATACTCTAAGCTACATGCCTTAGCCATGAAAAGGGCTTGCCGGTTCGTATCACTATCCGGCCTGTCTTCGATCGGCCGTCGATACCTACTCACCCGGCAAGCCCTTCTTTCCCGGCGTCTGCAGTAATGTACTACCTACATATTAAATCAGCTGTGTATTCCCTTACAACACTTTCGTCTAACATTTGTCTACTCAACGTAACTGTTTAAGAGTTAATACTGTAGATATAGAATGAGTACTTGTATTTGTTTCCAAGGGCATAGAATGAGTCCCAGGCTATACCTAGGTTAAATAAAACGGCATTATTTATGAGTGGATAAACCTTATCGACCGATCACACCCAAAAGGTCGTAACTTGGTGGAATGTTAGGTCTTTTATGACTTTTTGTATACAGACAGCACTACCGACTGCATTCCAAATCGCTGCATCATCGGTGACTCGCGCGCAACGTACCTGTAACAAAGAATTCTTTATTAGACGTTTATAGGCATATGAATGGAGAAGGTCGGAAATGCAGGTATGCGCAAAATCCAGGGCGCTCATTCGATCAAGTTTTGCGATGAATTAAGCAATATATCGGTTTTATAACGGTGTTATATTGGGAATATATCCATTTTGTTATCCACCCGATTGCTTTTGGTAAATACGCCTACTATACCTGTCATCGCTCTTATTTTATTATATGTATACATAGAGTCCAACTCAAAATTCCTAGCAATTGAGTGGTTATTGGAGCTGCAATTAACAAGTTGGCGTCTCAGATTCAGATTAGCAAAAAAAAAAACTTAGTATGTCTGGATGTTTGGATTCGGTTTTTAAGAACTGAATGGGAAGGAAATGTTCCGTGTCAGACCGTATCAATTTTAGTGCTTATTATTATAGAATTTGTGTACTACGCGTCCGCGGACGCGTTTGTGGCGGAATTTTGGCCGAAAACAGACTCCTAGTACACAAATTCCTCAATAAGAAGCCCAAAAATCGAAACGGTCCAACACACAACATTTCCTTCCGATTCAGTTTCAACAATTTCTTTATTTTATTTTTTTATAGAAAGAGGTTTTGTCAAAAATTTCTTAAGGATTGGTTAAGCTTTAAAGGAGTGTGAGATTTGTATGGAAAATGAGGTGGTATATCCTCTTAAAATCCACCACTCCTGTATCATAGATACGTGTTACACAACAAGCTACACGTTTGCAAAATGGTTTCCCGCTACGCTACAATTATGGCGCCGGGCGTACCGCGGCATTCCGTGTTGTTCGCTGCGAATTCCCTTTTATGATTCCATGCCGGTGTAATCTTGTGGCGATAAATGGTTATACAAACTGTACATACGTTATTATAACAAAACGGGTGTAAATCGTATTCAAAAACGTGTTTTTTTAATTACCACCACTTTTAAATAAAACAATTTAAACGGATTATATCGCGTATATTGATTATTGGAGCCTCCCTGACGTTTCGGTAGCTTTAGAGATACCGTTGTCAAAGGTTACCTCCACTTTTCGAACAGCAAGTTATGTCCATACCCAGGTGGCAAACAGGCTTATACAGCCATAACTTTAATTTAAGCTGTATAAAGGTGGTATAAGTCCTTTTGCAGCCTGTGTGCTACCTGGTAGGTCGAAGGGACCTTTTTGCACGCGATTAATTCTCGTTTATCCATACTAATATTATAAATGCAAAAGTGTGTCTGTCTGTTACCTCTTCACGCTTAAACCGCTGAATCGATTTTGATGAAATTTGGCATAGAGATAGTTTAAGATACGAGGAAGGACATAGGATAGTTTTCATCCTGGAAATTATACCTAAAAAGATTGAAAAGTGAGTGAACATTTCTGTTGGGGTGCGGCGACCCTGTAGGAAATGTAATTATTAGACCAAAAGCACAATTGCTCTTACATTTGCTTAGGCGCTTTTAATAATCCCTTTTATCAAGTTCCACGCGTACGTAGTCGCGGGCAAAAGCTAGTTTGTTATAATCATGCGTGAAAATCGTGTGACTTTAAATCAAGAAGCTGTACTTTTAGTTATTTTTGTTCTGTTTTAGTTTAGATGATATTTTTTATTTGACCTATAAAGTGGTTTTAAGTTTAGTTGTAAAGATACGTTTCGAACGCTTTTGGGACAAACGGACACAGTCCCTGATGAAGAGCTCCATACGAGTTCGAAACATGTCGGGCCGTTCCTGACAATCTTACGTCAGTGTAAACAGCTTAATACAATAATTAAATATGTCTCACGAAAGTTTTTATAACATAAATAAAGCTTTTCCATAAATATTTAGGTACTACAAAACCCAAACTACAATTTACAAAGCTTCACAAAATCAGCCCGCAATAAGACTTGGTATAAAATATTCTAAAGCCATAAGTACTTAATTAATATTAATATCAGAACAAAAGGAGCTTATTTCAATTAAAATTTCGATCGCCCTCTCATTGTAAAGACGCGCCCTTCAAGGACAGATTTGTAAGAACAACATTGATTCTGAACAAAGTTTGGCAACCCTATTCCGGCCTATTCATCAAAACTTGGACGACGCGTTTGGCGCAGTGGTAGTAGCTGCCTGTGCCAACTCAGCCGACGGTCCTGGGTTCGAACCCCTGCTAGGACAAATAATTGTGCGATTAACTCGATTATTTGTTGGGTCATGGTTGTTCTATGTATTTAAGCAAGTATATTTTTATTATTTATATAAGTACATACCTAAGTATATCGTCGTCTAGTACCCAAGCTTATTAGAGCTTACTCTGGCGTAGTGTGCATTAGTGGGAGGTTTTCGCTCATTGAAGAGAATTTTTTTTTGACAAGTGATTACTTTCCAATACCATTCATCAAATTACTACGAATATCCCGCGGGCTCCAATGAAAAACTAACATAACAAAATTATACGTACAGGAAAAATACCATTCTCCAAAAAGCAATTCTCGTTTACGTCATAATGATAAAAATCGTATCGAAAAAGAATTGACAATCGTCCAGTAAAAAACATTTTTTCTAGAATATTCATTCGAACCGCGAACCGCGAAAGTTCTTTGTAAAGGCTGTATTAATTGAAATTATGCTAACGAAGTTCCCGACCACCAATTATTCGGTTGTGATGACATTTCGATCTGACGAGAAAAACGAACGATATTTATTGAGTTTTGAAATATTTTGGAACACTGCTGGAATTCTTCTTTTGTGTTTAATAGTTTTACAAGTAATTAAACAGCGATACAGTGTTTCTTGTACCTATTTAAACCTTTTTCGCTTTGAGAAGTGATGAGGGGGTTACAGCCCAAAAAGTGTCGGCCCGGCCCAGGGGTAGTGGCGCTACAAACAGTTTTCATAATGGCAATAATGTGCATATGTCATTTGTATTATTAAACGTCAGTAGCCCTTTGTCATTAACCAAATTCAAAACATTGTTTACCGGAATGCTGCTCAATCCTTCGTTCTCTTGCTAAATAAATACTGAAGGCTATTGAAAAAAACTTTACTTTCATCACTGCGAATAGTTTTGGCTCCATTTAAATACAAATATTACTTGAAAATCGCGGAATATTTAGTCGTGTTTTCTCTTTATTTACATTAGTGACATTCACTGACTTTCAACGTCAGTTACCAAAAATGTATCGTTGCCAGTAAAAAAAAATAAGTACCAGTAAAAATTCGCAACATGGTGTTGGTTGAAAAACTATCTATTGGGCTATACTTTCTGTATTATCTTCTTCCACTTCCCCTTTTCTTATTTCACTTTATTCCAATCTACGGATCCCACCGATTAAAACTAAAATTAATTTCTAAATTTGACGATTTTAATTTAATGTTATTTTTTATTCTTGTTCAATAAGCATTACCTCACGGGGGGTCCCAATGTGTTCAGGATTGTATAACTTTTGTAATGTCTGCCCACATCCACCCACAACTGAGTAAAAACCTTCATATAGTTATGCCATTTTTGCCCAGGTTGTTCTAATTTCATCCATATTTTTGTCCATTACTTTTGTAATTTCTTTCCTACCAATAAGTCCCTATTACTTAGATATAAAATAAATAAGCAATAAATAAATATTAAGGGACAATCTTACACAAATCGACTTAGTCCCAAACTAAGCAAAGCTTGTACTATGGGTACTAGACGACGATATACATAATATATAAATATATTCATAGATAAGATCCATGACCCAGGAACCAAATATTCGAGTTCATCACACAAAATATTTGCCCTGGCCGGGATTCGAACCCAGGACCGCCGGCTCAGTGCACAACAAACTGTGCCAACCGCATCTTTAAAAATAGGTACAACATATGGCTTTTTATCAAAAATGTAACAGTAAAATAGTCACGTGAGTGAACAATTTAAAATGCAGACAAAGAGCAGCTCATTTATTATACACCCTGTATATTAATAAAAAAAATTAAAATGCATCGACGGATTTGACCTAAAAAAAGTTGGAAATGCTTTTAATATAATTAATCAAGATACTATATCGTATAAAATTATAAATATGTATTTCAATATTTCTGAACCGAATCGAAATCTGTACTTTTTAAAAGTCTTAATGGATTTTTTTTTATTAAAGCAGTAACGTCTGTTAACCAAATGTAAATATGGAAGCGAAAATAATATAAACATTCTGTTTACGTTAAGAGTAGTCGTGCTTTATTCAAATTAATTATTTTTGTTGTGTAGTAACTACATTTCGTGGGCAAAAAGCGTGAACGGTGTAAAAGCCAAGGGAATAAATTGGCATTTACAGCGTTTACGCTTTTTGCCGTCGATTTATACCTACTATCGATTATCATTATCAACAAGACTTGGGAAGATCGTACCGAACATACCGAAGACAAAGCAGCCGTGTTGGACCTTCCATTCTTGGTTTGTTATAATTTTCGCTCCAATATAAACATTGAATGTGTAATCTAAGCGTTAATGGATTTTGAGGTTCCGATTTTACATATGTATGATTGTACGTATACCTACTTATGCGACCGTTTTATGGAATAAACTTCAT
This sequence comes from Apotomis capreana, assembly GCA_947623375.1. NCBI lineage: Eukaryota > Metazoa > Arthropoda > Insecta > Lepidoptera > Tortricidae > Apotomis > Apotomis capreana. The sequence goes on from OX392499.1 coordinate 39,220,752, forward strand.
CTATTAAAATTTGTATACTTTGTCCAATAATTGTACTTTAGCGATCGACAACTTGTTATGTTACTCGAATGACAAAAGTCGATGTTTGCCACGGACACATCGCTCAAATGGCTATATAGCAATGTCAGTGAAATTCGGCACAATAGCAGATTTTATTAAAATAAAAAACTTATTTATGAAATGTAATATCTCCATTGCAGTTTTAACAGTTACATTTAAGAGGCCTTATTCCTAGAAAATAATTTTTTTTCACATTAAGACAAATATATGGATAATTTCAACAAAACAAACAAACTTTTTGAAGTGAATAATACTTTTCCCCGAGTTCTAGGTAGTAACATAGCAATTTCATGATTTCATTACGTGCAGTCGAAAATAAGTTGAAAAAACTAATTTTCCGCGTGAATTTTGTAAATTTCGAGTAGTTTTTGAAACAAAAATTATCAATGGAAAATTCAAACTGTAGGTTTAAAATATGTACCAATAAATCCCAAAAAGACGAAAACAATTACAGAATATCTTAGGGCCTTATCACACATGCGACTTTCGAGCCAATTTTGTATGAAGGCGATCACGCAACGAGTTCGCTGCGAGGCTTATTTGCATAGAAAACTCGCTCGCAAATCGCAAGTGTAATAAGGCCCTTAAGGATAGATTTTAAAATAACATTTCTAAGAATCCTATAAATCTACAGTTTATCTAGAAAGCTTACAACAACGTGATATTAGTATAAAATCTAAATCATATGTATAATAAAATTAAAATAAACCCCTTACCCAAACCTGAAACCCAAAACGACGCAGAAAAACTCTTAAACACCTGACCGACACCAGGTGTACTCCAAAATATAACATTTACTCCAAAAGGTCGTAACTTCATTGGGATTCTATCGATCAGACGCCATTTTACTCCCAAGAAATATACTTGTACACAGGTATATTGATCGAAACCCGAACAGATGGCCCAAACATGTTTTCTTTAATATTACTCGATGACTCCGTCCGTATCCGAGCAGATACAGAGTGCATTATATTGGATTACATTTGCTTTAGAATCTTTGTAGCAATATTGAGAATTGAAGTTGAAATGGAAGTTACAATAAATATTCCGTTAGATTGGAGTGGGTACACAATGTGTTAAAAAACACAACCAACACAACTTGCAAACAGGTCTGCAAACGTGTTTTGCAAAATTTGCTCTTCCTTACTCCGCCGTCGCTGCCGAGTAATGTAGGTCTTTACCTATAGACGTATCTGAACTTTACATAGTAAATTAACCATATGGGAGCAGATAAAGTTAATAACAATACCGAAGCTGATCAAAACAATGAATATTTCCAGCTAAAGCAGTTGATTTCATTCAAATAGCGTCACGTATTTATTCAATGAGATTATTCTAAAAAAATACCCCAACAAAAACTTATCCCGTCTAACCGACGTTTCGGACATTCTCAAAGGCTGCATCAACCGAGCCTAATTGCCAGAAGCTTTATATAACCTTTATATATGTCCTTATTTCGCCTCCCGGGAATCCAGGCATAACTTGGCGTATTATCGCACAGTTGCCTGACGACGCTAAAATATCGAGTTTATGCCGTAATCTCGAAGGCATAAGGGCGGAAGTCCTGGTTGTTAATAAGAGGTCATAAGTCAAGACTGCCCAATGACTCAGCACTGTAAACATGTGGGCCACTTTTTACGGCCATGCATCAGATGGATCGACACAAAAAGGTTTTATTGTAACGTTGGCTCTAACTAAACGTCAAACGATGCTTTATATCCAGTTTGTACCTTCTTTAATGTTATGATGGGACTAAAGCGAAGTTATAGGAATATCATTACACACACATTTTTATGTATCGAAAAATCTCGCGCCATTCGACATAGTCCCAAAGTAAGCTGTAGTAGGTTTTTGTTATGGATAGTAGACGACGATATACATAAAACTATATAGATAAATATATACTTAAATACATAGAAAACAATAATGACGCAGGTACAAATATTCGAGTTCATCACACAAATATTTGCCCTTGCCGTGAACCCAGGACCGTGGGCTCCGTAGGCAACTGTTTTACTACTGCGCCAACCGGGTCTTAGGATCTTTAGAAAAACATCGTTGAAAAACGTTGAGAAGCGCCATCTCTCTCGCGGCCCTTGCACTTGCTGTAGTAGATGTGATAGCTCAGTTGGGAGAGCACTACGCCGGAAACGTAGTCGCAGGTTCGAGTCCTGCTTACATTGCAGTGAATGACATTACATTTTTCTTTCATAATTTACCTTTCTGTCAATAATAATCGTTTGTGTGGAATGAAAGATCTATATAATCATCTAATCATTATACAAGCATCACTATTTACTAACAGTACGTACGTACAAACGAACTTTCAATACTTAACTAATGTTGCCAGTACTTGGCTATATATTTATGCAATTTCATGAAACAATTGCAGAAGGTACTATAAAACTTCGTCCGGATTTTAGCAAAATCCATCGCTTAAATGAGCGCTTTGAAATGAGCGTAATCCTAAGTCCGCCGAAGAACTTCCAACGGTTCCTTTTTCAAATTAAAAACTACCGGCTGATGGGAACGGTCTGAATCACTGCCTTTAGAAAAAAAACGCGATATCAATTAAATTCCGCCGGTGTAAATGTGGAATGTAAATTTCCAACTTCAACAAGATCGTATATTACCGTAGCCATATCTCACCAAACACCTTAGTATGTCGTAGATAAAGCTGTAATTTAAAAACGACGGATATGGAAGATAAGGTGTTAAAGAAGGAATCGATCGAAATAAACTACGAATGTTTGCGCGGTGAAGTGGGCGCGTTAATGAAAGCTGAATTGAACCTTCGCGTCTCAAACTATGAGTATATATCGTTCGTAGATGTATTTTTGAGACTAGTAATTATTTGGAAATTTAAAAAAATTGTTTGAATTTCAATAAGCCGTTTGCACAAGTTGCAAACATTGTGATTTGGAGTTTTTCGTTGCGAAATTTTAAACTTCGATGCATACTTACATTTTTATTTTTACTATTGGGGGTTTGTCACAAAGCGAACGTAGTTTGTCTGGTGTAAAACACAATTTTATGCAGGACTTATTTAATTTCAGGATTTTTATAGGTACAAACGGAATTCCTTAAACTTTTTCTTTAGTAGATAAAGGTAACAAAATATCACAACACATTGTTATATATATATGTATTTGGGTGGATCAACTTTTTCTTGCTGTTATTCTGTCCCGTGACTCAGGGGAAAATATTGACTAAACTTCTAAGAAAAGTGTTGATAATTTATAATACTGGTATTGTCAGGAGACAGTCTACATAAAATGGGCTTATAACTGCTTAAATTACAAAGCTTTTGCTAAATATAACCACGGAAAATCGTAGTTTCAAAAAGTGACCCAGGGGACATCACCATGGCAACGAGTGGCAGAAAATAGTTGATTGACCCATTTATTGTTTATCTCTAATTGTAATGCTAAGTGTTATCAACCCGTCTAGTCTAACAACTAGCTAGTTGTTAGACTAGAAGGGTTCGCGATTCTAGTCGCGCGACATGGCATCGCTCATCACTTTCTAACAGTACTGCGAAGAAAGAGACGGCTAATATTTCTCGCACGAGAAAGAGTGCTAAAAATGCTGTATTTTTATTTAATTGCTGTTGAGGTGTGCAATAAAGAGTGTTCTATTCTATTCTATTATTATATTAAAGAATAGAAAAGGTAGGTAAATTAGGTAAGAGATTAATGAAAACACAAAATGCGTATCAGTTTTGTGAATATTATCAGTATGGCGCCAATAATAGCGACCCTACCGAAGTTTCGAGCAATATAAAATTATCAACCGGCACTCCCCAATAGCAAATGGAGTTCAGAGCCCTCCCCGATAAAGATTCAATAACCTCTGGTAGACACTATCGGTTTATGCAAATAATCTTCCTCTCATCAAAAAGGTCCTAAGTCCACTCACCGCTAATACAACTTACCACTTTTGTAAAGTAGCTTCCGTTCCGACACGAAACGACGTTACTTAATAGTAATGGGATGCCGTTTACGTCCTTTTATAGGCGGAGGGTAACAGCAAGATAGTGACATAACAGAACCGATAAATATTAGAAAGTTTAGAGTGGTTTTGAATATTATTGATAAAGCCGGTAGGTACCCCTATAGTGCTAGTAAAATAAAGTGATATTGCTCATTTTTAACGTATTCACTGCGAGCAACGCGTATGTGCATTCAACGTCATACAAGTTTCTTCCTAGACCACTCCCCTGGCAGTGAATGCGTTCTGCAATTCAAGTCGTCTGCAACTTTGTTCGCGTGGACTTGAATAAAATCATAACGCCCCCTTTTTCCGCTAACGTAAAAAATTGCAATACAAATACAATATACAAAAAATAATAAAAAAATATACAAGTATTACGATTTAGTGCCAGGTAATGTAAAATTTTCATTGTATAACTGTTTTACTATATTACGTTCGTGTAGACGTGTAATGTAATAAAGTAAAACAGTTACGTGTTATGAATAAGTGAACGAACTTCAGGAAACCTTAACAATTTTACTCTTCGTAACAAATTCAGAATTTTGTATTAAATATTAATAACAAAGTAAACTATCTGACGCTTCACACTTATCAATTTCTCAAAGGAATTATTAATCATAGTACCTACAGTTGTGAATTATTACGCAGTATACTCATCCGTGAATCGATAGTCGTAAATAATACCTAATGCTCTAGTCTAGCCAGGACAAAGACAGCATTGACTGAAACGCCAGCCGAGATTGGATCCAGATCGCCAATTACACTTGATGAACGATGCAACTGTGTATGGAGTTTATAAGCAGTTATCACCTTATTTAATTGGGATATTATCAAGCACTTGGTTGAATCAGTCTTAAGTGGTGCAATTCGATTGCTTCTTAAATAGGTATCTCTTAACCTATTAATGCACCACACAGATGGCGTAATATAATTACTATGACTAGGTATATAAGTATTATAAATCGAAGACACGTTAGTTACAGGAGGCTTAGGCATTGCTTTGTAATAGTCTTACAATAACATGAATTAACACGGGCAAGAAATTTTTTTACCCTCTAATTGTGAGTAACTAGTAAACCATCCGTAGATGACGAACTATTAGTTAGTAGTGTAATAAAACATTTATGAAATCAACTTAGCTGTTTAGGCATAATAAGACTGATCATATACACAAACTTACAATCCAAATAGCATATTCCGTTGTATATAGTATTATAATCGGGGGTTTTCGGTCCACGGATGATTTAACACTAGACAGTAGGCGTCAAATTGTTAGTGCACCGAAAACCACGAGGTGTGATTCTAATATTAGTAGTACGGAGGTAGTTAGTAGATAGACGCCTGTCTATGTAGCACGACTGAAATTAATCGGAAATTTAATACGTTCGAAAGGCCTAATAAATCTCAACTGAAAATCCCGCCGTATTTATTTCCAAAAGCACGAGATTTTTCCCAACAATATCAAATTTACGTAAAATTGTTTTCGTACCTGAGAAAACAAACGTACTCGTCATGTCAGTAAAGCCGGGTCTACGCGGACCCGGCCTGTTTGAGTTACAAGCCGAGTATACACAATATTTGTGCGCGTTGTTAACCTTTTATTCGTTCCCACAGCCTCGAAACTTTGCTAATTAATAAATCAAAGGATCCAAGAGGTACAGTCAGCGACCTATATGCGACGGTTATAAGTGTATCAGCACGACTACGCATTGCGACTCTTGTCGCGCGACATAGCATCTCCCGTCCCTCTCTCAGTACAGCGAAGAAAGAGATTGGTAATATTTCTCTCGTGAGAAAGAGTCGCGTGTCACAGTGTACCAGAGGTGCAGTGCTGAGTTAATGAAACCAGATTTTGGTGACATGACCAACGCGTGCAGCTATGACTGTTTACGAACGCGCACCGATTCTGACCGAACAACGTGGGAGTGAAACGCTCAGATGTGGGTTTATAACGGGGTCTGCTTATAGCAACCCCGTTACTAGGGCTGGCACTACATATTAATATTACATTAATATTTTTACGTGTAGGTATAATTTGATAAACCTATTTGATAAAAAAACAATATATGTACCTACTTATTTTATTCATAGGTATATATAGTGTGAAGTCAATTGCCTTAAAAACCTGGATAGGGGAAGACCGGGTAATGGGAGTCAGCGGGCAATGATGGTCACCCACACATCTCAAAAACTACAACTACTAGAAACGCGTTTACGGCCGTCCCCGCCCCGCTTTGACCCCCCGCTATCGCAGCGAGCGCGCCGCGCCAGTATGGCGACGGCCTTTGGAACGAGAGGTGTATTTTGTTTTTGCGGCACGCTGATGTAAATTTTCACAGACGCAAAATAAACGGTAAGTATTATAATTATTGATCTACTTGTATCACATTTTTTTACGCGTTTACTCATACATTCAGTGTAACGATTTCATACTTAAATCACGAGTATTGTTAGTATTTGTTTTGTGTTAAATTTTTTTTCTTCAGAAAGTGCTTGTGGGTAATGAGGGTCGACCTGACTCCCATTGCCCGCTAGTGACCACGATTTCCCGCAATGGAAAAGGCATAAGATAATTTTGTTATGTTGCTTTTAGATGCCGAAAGTACGACAAAGAAGTACCACAAAAGCTTCCTGGTCAACCGATACTTTGGAAAGAGCGGTGAGACTAGTTGAAGAAGATGGATTTTCTATACGAAAAGCTGCTAGGGTTTCGAATATTCCATTCTCAAGTCTACAGAAAAGATTTAATAAAAAAAATTACTTGGCACCACGTCTTGGACGGCTGACTGTGTTCAGCGCTGAACAAGAAAAGCAATTGGCCGATACGGTAAAGAAGATGGCGAATATTTTCTATGGATGCACAGCTATAGAAATAAGGAAAGTCGCGTTTGAATTTGCTGAAAACTTGAACTTAAAACACAATTTTAATCAGTCTTCGAAAATGGCTGGTCGTGACTGGTTGGTATCTTTTATGGCCAGAAATGATATAGCTGTTAGAAAACCAGAAGCCACCAGCATAAATCGGATCACGGCATTCAATAAAACAGAGGTGCAGTTATTTTATCAGCTGCTGGGCGAACTGATGACAAAACATAAATTTGTCCCAAAAAACATGTATAACTGTGACGAAACGGGCATCACTACTGTCCAGCCCCCTGAAAAAATACTAGCAGCTAAAGGGCAGAAAAGAGTGGGTTCAATCACAAGCTGGGAGAGAGGAAAGAATATCACGTTAATGTGTGCAATGAACGCTGCCGGTGGATTCATCCCGCCCATGTTTATTTTTCCTCGGAAAAGGCTGAATCCACTTCTTGAGAAGGATGGGCCAGCAGGAGCTCTTTATAAGTGCTCAGACAACGGCTGGATTAATGCGGAGCTCTTTTTTGAATGGCTCTCGCACTTCAAGCATCACGCTAAACCTTCTGCCGAAGAACCTGTTCTGCTGATACTAGACAATCATGCAAGTCACATTTCGCTTCCTGTCTACGAATTTTGCAAAGATAATCACATCCATATGCTCTCTTTACCACCGCATACGTCTCACAAAATGCAACCTCTTGACGTTTCGTTTTTTGGACCACTTAAAGGGGCATACAAAAAGGAGTGCGACTTATACATGAAAAGTCACCTTGCAGAGAAGATCACACCTTACGAAGTAGCATCCTTATTGCGAAAGGCGTTTAATAACGTTGCGTCCATTAGTAAAGGAGAGTCGGGATTTAGAGCTACTGGTATTTATCCAATGAATCCCGACGTATTTTGTGATGAAGATTTTCTACCTGCCGAATTGCTCCGATCGGAAACTACTGCAGTTGCAATTGATAGCCCAAGACCAAGGCAAGAAAGCTCTTCAGTACCTAACATATCAATGCAAGTTGATTCACCGCTGCCACCGACGCCACCAAGAACTTCTAGCGCAGTTGATTGTCCAGCCCCTGGCTCATCAGTGGAAACTGTTTCACTAGCACCTGCCCCAGTACATTCACCAGTCCCTGGCACATCAGTGGAAACTGTTTCACTAGCACCTGCCCCAGTACATTCATCAGTCCCTGGCACATCAGTGGAAACTGTTTCACTAGCACCTGCCCCAGTACATTCACCAGTCCCTGGCACGTCAAAACAAGATGATCCAGCAGGCTCTAGTGTTGATATTCTGTCGAAATTAATTAAGTTGCCAGAGAAAACCAATACCCACAATACGAGACAAAGTCGCAAGAAGCAGCATGCAACAATTTTAACATCTACGCCAATAAAAGAAAACCTGATAGAAAAAGAAAACAAGAAAAGTAAAATCGTCTGCCCAGCCAAAGATAAGGGAAAAGGAAAAAAAACCGTTGGGCCAGCCAAAAATAAGGGAACAGGAAAAAAAACCGTTGGTGCAGCTGAACATACGGGAAAAGAAAAAAATACAACTAAGGGCAAGGGCCAAGGAAAGAAGACTAAAGTGGCGAAGAAAGGGACCGAAAGAGTAAAGAGGAAGGTTCTGCAGGAATCAAACGATACCTCGATATCAGACGTGGGTACTGATGATTTATGCCAAGATGATGAGCTAGATGATGCTGACGACGCAGGGAATAAATGCTTACTCTGCAACGAATTCGGCCGAAACAATGAGGTTTGGTATAGGTGTACCTCATGTGGTTTATGGGCTCACGCAGACTGTACGGGGTGGGAGTCTGCCGAGGGTTATATTTGCGATTTGTGTTAGATTTTTTGATGATTCCTATTGCCCACAAGGTGACCACAATTACCCTTACCTCAGGGCAATGGGAGTCAAAATCATTTTTTTTTTTAACTTTCAGATTTCCCAAAGATGATTATTTATGTCATAATTACTGATCTCAAATGATAGGCAATTAAGTTTATTACGTTATAAGGCGGTTGCAATAAAGATTTTGTTTATTATAATTTTTTTATTTCAATTCTTGCTTAAGTGATCCCCATTACCCCTATCTACCCTAATCGTGCTGACTTGTCTCAGTTTAAAGTAGAACTAATGGCAAAATTGGAAACAAATCGAATGCGACGCGGAATAAATGGTTAGTAATTTTAGTAAAACTGTGCTTCATCTTAAATTTTTTTAGCGACGTTTACGAGTATACTAATATGTCAAATGTACACGAATTAAATGAATATTGTGTGACAACCCTATGATTCGATTTCAATGAAACACTGATAACGGGGTCTGATTATAAGTGTAGTGTATAGACATCTTTATATAATAAAGTGTCCCCGACACCTGCCCGCTGCCGCCATTACTATGACAGAAGACGTCAACGGGAGCGGGCAGGTCGTCGTCCAAAGTAAACTCGTTTACGTTGTTTTGAACCTATACTCGCCCTGAAACCCAAACTAACAGAAACGTCTAGCATAACCTTGACACGCGACTCTATCGCGTGAGAAATACTACCTGTCACTTTCTTTTTAATACCGTGCTAGCAAGACAGGAGATGTTTACTCGCGCAACAAGCGAAGTCGCGGCTAGATATGCTAGAACTGCTGGTCGTCACAATAAGTGAATACGAAAATGGAGACGTAACTTGCTGGTTCAATGAAAGCCTTTTTTTCGCACTCGTCTCTTATACTCCAACCCAAAACATAATTATCACGAAAGCACTTTGATAATTGTATCCGACTTTACGTTAATCGAAAAAGGTTATGCGTTTAAACTTGTTAAAACGAGTTATCTAACTCTGGAAGTGAAACCGATAAATCCACACAACCGATATTTAGGAAACCCTTAATTAAGGTATTAATTAAATTATAATTAATTTCAAGCCGAGCCGAATGAGTTTCGTGTTGACATAACCAACCAAAAGAAACTACACAAGCTAAACATTACAACTCCTTTTACTTTTAAAATTAATAATATCATCCAAAAGAAGAAATATACTCAAAGTTCAACTCAAATTATCCTAACGTCCGGCCGTTTCACAATAAATATTCCTATAAAAATAACATAGAAAGACCAGTATTATAAATATTTAACAACTCCGACTCTCGACGGGAATGAACAGGAGAAAATTTCAAACCCCGTAAAATATCTGGAAACGCGATATAAAAATATCCATAAAAATATACTGGTGACCTACTAAGAGTTTCTTTAATATGCATAATATGATGCTGTGCCGTCAACAAGGTAACTTTATAAAGTGAAATGTAAAATATTCAGGACTCTCGATTGGGTAAAGGTGAGTTCAGGGCAGGATGTAATGAATACCGGTGATTCGAACAGGCGGTTCGGGATTTTAGAGAAGAGATTTCACTTTTGGTTCGGTAATGATTTTTAAGTGAAATATTCTAATAAATTTCAAGCTAGGATCCGACAATCATCTTTTGTAATGTAATAGATCTGGGAGATACTCGTAATGAAGGACATCTCTCGGTAAGGTGTGCACAATTATGTTCTTGTTGCATTGACGTTAGTATGATAAACATACCAGCGATTTTTATTTTCTATGATATAGTTCAAAATGTACGAAATTATGAAACATGTCTCTTTATTTTAAAAAAACCAAGCTAAGGTGTAAAAAGCCTTTCAAATAAACAATGCAAAGATCGACACATGCGACTTTCAGATGTTCCCTTATATTGTTAGGAAACATTCGAAAAGTTTCTGGCGTTAGGCTGGTTGAGAGGTCAACACGCTGGTCCGGTAATTCAAAGATATCGGGTTCGATTCCTGGTCTGTTCCGCCAAAGATTTGTATCTTTGACATTTTGATCTTTGTATCAGTGGTTAAATATACCTATTACGTTTGATATTATAGCCACGCAAAATCGATATAGAAACAGTTCTTTCGATGACCATATTTCGGTAGATAGATGCTAAGGAACACAATAAACAAGAAGATGTCGTGCATTCAGAACAATTAATCTCGAACCCACACAAGTACACCTCAAGAGTACCTGAACGCCCTCTTACAAAATTCCCATTATATATTCAATTCGCGAAACGACCATCGCATAAATCTAGCAAGGCATTCGTAAATCAAACTTTTTGTCTCCAAATCTATAATTCACGAGTTTCGGCGACACTCTTCGGAGTGCTTTTCTGACCTTTAAGTAAATCCAGTGTTGATTTAAGACGTGACGGATGTTTCGTGCGTACAATGCTTATTGCGTAGGTATTTACAGAGTAGGTAATCAGTCAGAATCAGAATTTGTTTATTTACATGTTATCTAACATGAACGCGTTCGAGCGAGTCGCTTAAGTCAGGGTATGAGATCACTGCAAGTGCGGTGTACTTTAATTTCTGCTAGTTACTTTATATATAGACAACTATCACGTGTTGCCTTGTGTGCAATGCCTTGTTTGTGTGTTACGGATTAGGAAACATCAAATACTACATGTTTATCTAATTCTAGTAACACAAGCCAACTGTGGGACTAGATCGATTTGTGTGAGATTGTCCGTAAAGGAACCGGAACAAATGACAATAAAACAATTATCTTTGAATTAAATTATATGAAAATGGTCCCAAATGAGAACGAACTCTTAATAAATTAAGGACATATCGCCTACACGGCTTGGTGATTTTTACAAAGCAAACCTCAATTTCAACTCCCAAATCCCATTAGGATAATCGAGAGAAATGCGGCAAAGCAGAAAATTAGTGACGGTATAAAGTCCAAAAAAGGTTCATAAAGAGATTATACCGTTTAAGATATCCTATTACAGCTTTTTAGAAATTTCGACGCACTCGTAAGTAGACTCCAACATTTTTCCTATCAAAGACAATTCTTTCAAAAATCATTGAATATTTACAAAAAAAAACTAGTCTAGATTCAGTAAAAAATCAGCTGAAAATTTTAAATCTAAAGAAAATGGCAAATAGGAAACAGCGTCCAAATCCAAACAAGAACCACACTATAATGAAAAATATTTGACTAAAAACAACAATTTGTTTTGCCTTTTAGCCGGTACCCTCTTAAAGGCTATAAACATTTCAGAGAAGCTTAGTGATTTAACTTTCGTAGTGTTAATGTCAAATTGTCGACCCTGCGCAGCAAACGATCGTTTGATGCTACAAGTACGGTCCCAGCAATTTCGTTTTCGCATTGATCGAAGCGGCTTATATTCTTATTTTCAAGAGGAACTATATTTGGGTCCTCAAATATTTAGTGGGATTTGTATTCTGCTGTCCCACGCATTAAATGCTTAAGTGAACATTTCACCGGCAGTTATATTTAATTGTAGTATCAGGTTTAGCCGTTGAAGGTATCCTATGGCGTATCAGAGGCTGGGTAATAGCCGTAATAGCTGCTATCCTATCCTCTGTAAACACGCTATATCAGCTTGTTTTAAACCTTATACAGGAATAGGTGTAATACGTTGCTATCCATTATTATTACCCGTGAAGGTTGAACGGTGTATTATGAAAATATTGCCTTATCTTGGGCCACGTGGAAGTCGTCTATGAATTATCGGCTGGGTATGTTGGTTGGAGTTCGCATAGACGAAAGATGTTGAGGAAAAATCTTTTAGTAACGTGTTTAAAGCTGATTTTAAAATGTTTTTGACGTTATTCCAATCATTTCTTATTGATACTGTTTGCAGTATTTAGTTTATTTACATATTCAATTAACATTCAATTGTAAATGTTCTGTTGTTGCAATAAGAGTGACCTTTCTTTGTCGTCATTTCATTCCAATTCAAAATCATTGCAAAGCTGCGGTACCTTGCCAAACAACCCTTAAAACTTTTTTATAGTTGGAAGTCGATCAGAAGTTTAAAAGAAGCCTTAATATAAAACGGTATAAGGCACCTTAGAAAACTTGGGCGTATTATATCAGTTTCATTTCAGGATAAAAGGAGCTACCTGCCACTGGAAGGGCGTCGCAAGATTGAATGATTTATACCCGACGTACGGCGATATTCGAAGGGCGTATTTTTATTTGTCGTAAAGGAATTTATGAGTGCGTCCTTCCCTAGCTCCCAAGTACTTTTTCCTTGTAAAAAAGGACGTATAAGCCACGATCAAACGTTTATGTTGAGTCTTTTTGGGCAACGTACCTGTCCATCGTTCGATCTCGATGCCCTATAAACCCAATCTTTATATTGTGCCAACGCTTTCCTTTCAAAGTGACTGTGTAAGGTGTTTTCAATTTCATCGTGGAGTATAAGTAGATACGTCGGAAATTTAATAAAGGTGATATGAGAAATTGGAAATTATGAGGCAGCTCGCTCCCGTATTGTATTAGTTTACGCTTGCTGATTTACTGTTTCGATTCGTAAACCTTTCGAGGGTAAAAATAAAAGAAAGAAGCTTAAAAATCTATCATATAAACCATGTATTCTGATTAACAGGAGTTTTATTTTAAATTATTTTACAATGTTTGACGCAAAAAAACCTGATTATGCATGGTGCGTACTAGTATGCTATACCTGCCTACATTACTTATTTCAATATTGATACGCGACCACGCATCTTTCCTCGATTACCATTATAATGGCGGGACCAGGGTTCGGTACTCTTTTTCAATTTTTTTTGTCATATGGCGGTGATCACTGGTTGGCAAAATTTTAAATTGGCAATATCTAGAATTTGCAATGTAGGTATACGCGCGCGTCCTTGGTCAAATGTTTGAAGTCCTCAATCTGTTTCTATACAAATCCAGCAACAGAACCGGGAATTCCTATACATTGTATAGTATACAACATTCCCTAGTTATAGCTTATAAAAAAAAATTGCCTTCTAATATTGTCAACAAAACAGGAATATATTTTTATTTGCGTTATTCACCCCAGAGGCTAATAAATCCTCTCTTAATTAAACCGTATTTCGTCTGAAAGCAAATTCCATTAAGTTAGTAAAAAAACTATAATTCACTAAGTTCCTTTCAGCTCGGTGTTTCTAACAGGGAACAAGATTGTTTTAGCAATCCTTTTGTGTTCTTCTACCAGCTTGATAAATAACTTACTAGAGGAAAATTAAAACTCGCGACTTAAAGTTGGACTGAAGTTTTAGTTTTTTATTTTGTAATCCATTGTCACTCAAGGCAGTAAGGCTGTGTGTTCCAGAAGACGTTAAGGCTTTCTTCTCTGGAACCGCTGTTGAGTCGTGTCTAACTTTTTACTGTTGTCACACGGTCGGATGCTTTCATTGTTGTTCTTTATTACGTTTGCTCTTTTGAATGTTAATTGGATGTTTGATGAGTAAATATGTGGATGTGACCTGTTGTGATTCCGTTTTCATGAGCTCATCAGGATATACTTCCTTAAACATATATATTAAGAATGTTTATATTTTTTACAAGCTGCATAATGAAATGAATCCTCGCGTCAAGTTTCTCTTTAGTTATTAAAGGTTGTGATTCCTGCTTGATTGCTGCGTGGTTTTTGTTTTGGGAACTCTGCAGAGCATCTTGGTTTAGAGTGACCTTCTTAAATCGTGAATTTCTGAAATGCTTACCTTGCAATGAATGAGATGTAAATAGCCGTTTAAATTTACATCGCGTCTTTGTCCCAATAAATATGATAACATTGTTTCTCTAGAACTTATAAACGATTCAAGGAACTGACCGTTATAAACAAAACATTGCCAAGTTTCCAACGAATTTTCAACTCCAGTACAGCGTCAAATGTCAAAGTAACAATCGCAGGCCACAATAACGAGAAATAAAACCCGTGAGACACTCCATAACGCCACCTAACGGGTTCTATGAGCGCTAATATTACATTGCTGCTCGACACAGAAGCCATCATGGTAACATGGAAGAAAACCAGCGATAGTAGACGTTCTGTCACCGACACAAGGAAACACAGGTGTGCAAAATGTATGTGGTTTTATTTATAAGTAGAGGTAACAGTAAAAGTTGTTCGTATTGTGAGATAGTGATACTTAAGGTTTGAAACGCGATAAGTTTCGCTGGCGTCCGTATTCCATAAAATCTGTGCAAGAACTATTTTTATCACTAATTTTAAATGCTTCTTTTTTAGTATACATCATAATCGTCTCAAATGTATACTATCAGGTAAAAGGATCTCCTCGTTAAATGGCCCCGTGGTTCACGTATTCAACAGCTTCCATCGTCGCCTCCTTAATTCTTAGTAGTACCTACATGTTCTATTTTTGCATACATTTGTAACGTAGGTTACATTACTCCTAAATTATCTTGGTCTTACTGTATAAGATTCAAGATTCCACGCACGTTTCAGCTTTGATAATGTTAAATCTTACATACTTCTCACATTTCTCCCAACTCTACAGTAGATTCTAATTTCGTATATACATTGCGCCATCTTCAACTGTGTTATTTCGTCTCGATCAGTGAAGCAGCAATGTACGTGGTACAAGACGAGAGCAACCACCATCTAATGACCAACCGGGTTCCAGCAAACTCATTTAATAAATTCTTAGAAGTGACAGCGATACAGTAAATCCAACTAGTACAGACGGCGGCGAAAGTTCAAATTAACACTAACCTTATACGAGTATGGCTCAGGAATTTTACGATACCCTCGGCGCCGAGGGTACGTCGTCACGAGACTTAAGTGTTATTAGGAAACTTATCTCGTAATTGAATTATTATTTTATTGGATTAATAATAAAGTAAAACAATTACAGTGAACTGTCTGTGTTGGGATTGAGTTTTGATTAGGAGATTACAGATATTGTTGCTCGTAACAGTAACTTTGAGATTCGGTTTGATAAAGTTTGACTAAAATTAATTCTCGATTCAGTTCTGCACCTTTTTGCGCAACCGTGACAAGCGACTCTTTCTTGCGCGAGAAATATGAACTATCTCTTTCTATGCAGTACTCTGAGAGAATGACAGGTGGCGCTATGTCGCGCGACAAACAAGACGGACTGATCTGACATTTGTTGGCATTGTAAATGACAATTTTCATCCTCGTCATTTGGCTATCAAAATTGTTTCAGAGTTCTTCGTTTCTCCACATCCAAATCTTAAGGACGCTACAATTTCCAACGGTCCAAGTATTCCTATCTTTTTTACGACTAAGTTATACCCACTACCAGTGGAAGCCTGATGTAAAACAATAACTCTTGGCGTGGGCAATCCGGGACCGATTCCGCTGAGGTAGATTATTCCAAAAACAAAAAATAGGGAAGTATCATTTTGTAAGATAGGAATCTGGTTCTATAGACGACACGCCACTGCCCACTATAGATGAATATACAACGTGAATTCGGAGACAGGTTCGGTTTTTGATGAAACAGTTGGATTTGAAATTAATTCATGAAATGGAACACTACCACGATCCAATAAGTCTGTTAGATTTCCCGCAGTTACACTATGTCCACCACAACTACGTATTCATCGTGGGCACCTTGTAAAAACCATTAAGCACCCTTAGAGGGAAGCCACCACGATGCAATATGTTTGTCAGCTACCCCATGGTAATTATAGCCAGGACGAGCTCCATTTTTACACGCCTTCGTAATTAATGGTATCCTCTTCGTGACTCTGCATTATTGCACACGCAACATAATCGATTCGTTTCTGACGTTCTCTTGGTTCTGATTTTTTTTATTTCTTTCCCGTTAATGTCACTCTTGATATAGTGTTTCTGTTTAATGTTCTTCGCTTGATTAGGTGACTCGCTATTCCATCCTTTCTTCTTAAATTCGTGCAATTTCCTATTCACTGCAGCCTATATCTTATCTCAGTAGGTTTATCTCATTGTTGATTTTATTTACAGCCTGTTGTCGAAACTGGACTACAAAACATTCAGTATCATTACGCTTGCAAAACAGTAAAATTATAGCTACCTGCTATATATGTATTGTTTCAGCGTTAAGTAATTTACTTCGGAGCCAGGCAAGTATAATTCGTCCAAGTTTCCGCGATACATAATGAAACAGAACTTAATAACTTAACACCCTCTTCCTCAATATTTGTTTAGACAACTGTAATTAATTTTACTGAAGCACTCACGTAAATAGTTTTGCTTGTTCACGGACACTTTCGCAAATGATTGATGACATATTCCATCACGATTGTAGCCGGTTATTCCACTCTAAACCTTATAGCGTTGGCAACATGTAGGATCAACATGCTGCATATAAATGTGGCTACGTGACGTGACACATGTGACGTCACTCCGTGCAGTGTGGTAAATGATGCACTTAACAATATTGCAACGGAGTCAAATTTGTTGTTTTTCCCACTCCATAATGGCTTTACGTTCGTAACCTAATTGATTCTGCCCGTAATGGATTGCTGGCTAATGTTAAAAAGTGCAATTAATGCACTAGGGCGGAAATTAAAAAATGCTCTAATTTGAAAATGCAGAAAAAGTTACTTTTCCTACACTCCATCCATCAACCTAAAACTGTTAAGGCAGTAATTGGATAAGCAAAATTTTATTCCGTCCAGAAAGTGCCTTAGGCATCTGGCAGGAAAATAACGATCATTACTTTCCAGACCAATTAATTATTTACTCCTGTTGAAATAGAACTCTTGAGAAACACCAACTTATGGCGGATCATGGGCGAGAACATGGACAGGCTAACAACTGTTCAACTTTTCCCGAAGGCTTTACAGCGCCTGATATTTACACTTAAAATTACTAGCATTTCCAGCATCAAATACACTGAAGTCAACATTCAAAATACGTTGCAAATTCTGACCAAACAAGATTTTTTAATTTAACATACTTCCGATAGAGTAAGTACGACATTATTTAATCTGCAGTGTTGTTACAGAATAATAAACTATGTATTCATGTATATTCAATTCAGTCTCATTATTTTTTCGACAAATTGACTGGCTTTCTGCTAAAACGGTAATAACTTGAAGCGTATTTCTTTTTACTTTTTGCATTGGCACGCAACGCCTCATGAATGATTCACGCAAACAACATTAATTAATACAAGTCATTAAGCAGATATAATGACTTTTTAAGATTAAATGATTAAAAAATCCGATTCGCTGCGCCACCCTCATATTTTTAACAATGATATATCACTTGGATATTTTGTTAATGAATTAAATTACAGTAATATCTCCGGATTCATTTCGTTCATTGAAAAACTGACACGCACACTGGATTTTATATTCATATTTCGATGTAGGGTTATCACCCTTGTATTTTTTATTATCGTAAAATTTATATCAGGGCGAAGTAACGACCTGACGACCCTTCGTCGAGAACCTTATAGCATTATTTTTATTGCCCATAAAGACGATGGGAAAACAATACATACCTACATAAACCTTTAAAAATATTCAACGTATTCAAATTTCACATTAAGGTTAAACAAACGTACGCAAGATATCACAAACACGAATTTGAATAAAAAAACATATCCGTACATTTGTGGGGTTGTAATATAAAGAGACTTAAATGGATTATATTTAAGGTGCGTTTACGTCGTTCTAGCCGTACATTTAAGGGTTGCACACACGAGACTTGGTCATCAATCACTAAGGGCGTTACATACGTACGGGACGCCACAATGCGACAGGTTTTAAGAGCTTTTTCCGAGGATTGACGGCAAAAGGTGATAAGTGAAAAGGGTATAGAGCAGTCGTTGTCTGAATAGGTTTTGCATGGAATCGCCCGGTCATCCGGACGGCAATGCGTTAAGAATACACTAAAGCGTGCGAATAATGAATTTTACGATGAACATTAGTAACATAATATGTTTTGTAGCTAAGCTTTAAAAAGAAAGCCTCGTCAAAGTGGAAAGAAATATCGAGCATATTTTTCGTAAACATCACCATTTATAAATAAAAGAATGGTGATTTTGTAAAGAATCGTTTACTAAAAATCAAACGGGGCCTAACATGTTTCCTCGAGGGATCCTCTAATTTAATGTAAGCATAAGAGCAAGGTCGTTGCTATCGCCAAATTCCCGCATCCGTGGATCGCACGTGTCTGCTGTTGTCGACACATTATTGCTTCTGCTACATTCCCTCTATAAATAAGGGAAACAGGTACGTAAATATATAATGTGTGTACGTACGAGGTGTTGTCGTGTCGAGCAAATAGTAGGTGTTTTAATATTAAAGTGTTTTGGTTGTTATTGTTATCGAAGTTCTGTCATAGAAGTTTCTACTTCTTATGCCAGCCCCCTTTACTTTTCACAATTCAAGATGTATTTTCCGTCTTCAGTAATGTTCTCATCAATTACTACTTTTGAATATTGTATGCAACAATATACTAGTAGTAATAATTTCATCGTGAATATTGTTTATCCTACAGGCAATATGGATTTACAGATACACATTTTTTTAATCGTGTGTGAGTATTGTAACTTTTCATTTCTGTTTAATAACTTTAGCTTATGTTATGTTACTTGTCATTTAAAAACGGTGTTATACTGTGTTGTTATTTCACGGTTACCTATCTGAAGCATTATTTTTTGTTTCC
Source organism: Apotomis capreana (assembly GCA_947623375.1). Lineage (NCBI taxonomy): Eukaryota > Metazoa > Arthropoda > Insecta > Lepidoptera > Tortricidae > Apotomis > Apotomis capreana. Next base: position 39,240,147 of record OX392499.1, read on the forward strand.
CATCTGTAACGTTTCGGCAAATTTTCAATTGTCCGAAAGCCATAAATTTTTCAGAATAATTATAAAACAAACCTAACCTAAATGGGTTCTTTAAAACAATGTTTATAAAATCGTGAAAATATTACGGGTTTCAGTAAAAAAATACTTTCGGACAAATGAAAATTTGGCGAAACGTTAGAGATGGGAAACAATGTTTCAGAGTTGAGATGAATACCGTTGTTTCACACGTTTATCACATTTGTCTGTCACCACCGAACCGCGAAGTTCAGACCGTTGTCTGTCCGTATGTCACTAAGAGCAATCAATCGAAGGGGCCGCTTAGACGTAAGTGCTTGTACGAATCGCACGATATTAGTTCTAGGTTTGTTCAGGCTTGGCACACGGTCCATTTGGCGCTCGAATAATTGCTTCTGTTGCAGATATAATGTTATATCGTAATTGATTGATAGCAAGTTTGATTGAAAAGGAAAACATGTCCAGATCAGAAAAATAAGAAGGGGCGAAATGGGAAATTTATCGGTTGAAATTATTTTCGTTGGGAGTATATACTCCCATGGATCGACTCGAATGGACTTAGTAACAATGCGCAGATCTCAGCGTGTTCTCAACCGATTGTATAAAGTCGAGAGGTAGTTAATTTTTTTCCCTCTGAGTTCAAATCAAATTGACGCTCAATTTATTTCCTCGTAATCTTTACTGTACTGGATGAAACCAAAGCAATTAAATGAATGGTTAGTTTGATTGTGTTTCATGCTCCAACGACACGACTAATTGCTTTTATGTATCGAAATTTACGTTGACGTCATATAGAAGGATACCTATTGGAGAATTAGGTTCCCGAGGAAATTTGGGAACTTCCGGAATCAACAATCAGAGACTAAAGTGGTTGTAGGCACTTTAGTCTCTACGACAAGAAAGGCCCGTTTGAATCGGAAGCCCTGAATATACCGCCTCTACAAAATTGGGAACCCATAAAAATGAGGCGTCATATGAAAACACGTATAATTTTGCTCGCGTTACAAGAAGGTAATCGGGCTATCTCCCATCTGGACGCCATTACCGTTATGCAGATTAACCGTTCCCGACGAAAAACCGCGCGGTACAATCACGTAGATATGTAGTTCCAGATAAAATCGGAGATTTACAACTGCCACTGCAATCTGTTCAGTGCAGAGACAAGGCCTTTCACATTACAAACATTCTAACCTTAAAAGTCAGACACAACTGTTTTGCTAAACTTAAGCCGAAGACCAGAAGACTCTGATAATGAATTCCTCAGGGCAAGAGTATAAATAGGACAGCAATTTAAAAAAAACGCATATATATTTGTGTAATCTTCAGATAATGTGCGTTGGTAAAAGTTCAATTTGGATGAAATACATTAATGTTATTCGTAAAAAGTGTTTATCACTGCTTATTTCCTTTTAAATATCACAAAGCTTCGAAATTTGCTGAAATAATCTAAAGGAATTTTCTAAACAAGAAAACGAAAAGTTAGCACTAAATAATGGACCAACCGTTCCTGCGAACTGTGCCACTCGGAATATTTATTCAAACAGTATTTATACCTGGAAGCGGAACGGGATATTATTATTTGTTCCTTTAATTGACAAGCTACGTGCAATCCGATTTCAACCGTTGTCATTCATATTTAAATACGGAATTTATCGTTGGTACAACGCGTAAATTTATCACGGTCGTGTAAAATGTAGAGCCGAATGTTGAATGCGTGTATTTTTACGAATGCACTAAATTTACCACAAAAGCTGTGGGATATAAAAACTGGCGGCAGTTTGTGGACTCAAAGAGTATCGGTTGAGGATAAAGTAGTGAAAACCCACCATAGGAAGCGGACCTTTTGAATGTACTTACATTATTTCAAAGGATCATCCAAAAAAGGGGAAGGGTGGCATTAGAAACGTATCCACTTCAGTTGAGCAATGATTTTACTTAATTAAATCAAACTGCAATAAGCTGTTCCTTTCCTAGCGTGATTTTAAAAATAGGTGAGAGAGACATCGTAGTTAGAAACGTTTATCAAGATGAAGATAAATTCATCAGAAATTCCAAAATTGCAGATGCAATCCAGGAGATAACATCAAAATATATACTTCTCTTAAGTGAGACTGCTCGATTTAGTTAACGATAAAAAACAAAATACATTTTCAAAGTCACAAAGTTGTACCTCATTGTTATGACATGTATATTTTAGCGTATTTTAACGCGTTAACCGGTCCTTTGGATAACAATAAAGAATTGTACTGATCAAAGGAACTAAAAACAGTTTTTTATTTTGTCTTTTTTATATTAACCCTTTTGTGGTTAGCGGCAATATATTTGCTGTCTTATTTTTTTATTTACTGATAATACCTAGAAACTTTTTGGGAAATTTATTTAGTAATGCTAGGAAATATAAACGTAAGGATCCATAAAAAAATTACAGCTCGCAAAACTTGTTCTTTCCATTCACAAAAACCCTATTATGAATAGAAACTTCTTAAAATTTCTTGAGTTGATGTAACTGAAGAAAAAAGCTAGAAAATAAAAATCGTATCATCAGATTTTGTTAAACTAGTCATAATACTAGGTGTTCGGAGAATGGTGGTAAAATAAATTACAACATAGCTGTGTCCCCGTAGATTATTTATAGCTAAACTACGAATTGTCAGTCGCTTGATGGACAGCGGCAAACATATTTATAATTATATACATAGTTAACATTCATGACCAAGGAACAATAAATATTCGAGTTCATCACACAAATATTTACCCTTGCCGGGATTCGAACCCAGGACCGTTCAGTAGCCGCTCGATATGCGTCAAAGTAAAAGTACTGCGTATTTGAGCGATGCAATGATCGCCGTTCGTTACCAAACATACACTGTTATTTTATTTTGCTAAAACATCTTATGTTTAGCCATGATATATAGGACAGATACCGTTAGAAGCAATTAATTTAGCTTCAGGCTTTAGTAACAGGCCTTGATCGTCTTGACACATTTTCTAGAAACGTCATTAATAAGTTTTTGTTATTACTCCCAGGTCTTATAAAGGACGTATAACTTCATATTCTCAATAAAAGTGTTTTCAAAGTCGGCCGTTATTAAAATACTTTGAGACAGAAGTCTGGCATACACGAAGTCTTAAAACAAGTCATGATTCAATTCATTTGAGCATTAATAGAATGATATAAAATAGTCAAAATTAAGCATAAGTTATAAAATGAAGGTTCAGAAGTGGGTTATCCAATTTGACACGATTTTAGCTACTTCCTTGCCTTACTTTGATATATTAGCCAATATAGATGATTTCATGGACGGCAATAAATTTCACACAAAATACGGAATTGTATTAAACTAAGAACGGAGAAACTAACACTTTTCTCGTAACCGATGGCCGTTGGGACAGAAAGGTTCTTGAGTGGCGACCGCGGACCGGAAGACGCAGCGCAGGACCTGGTTCGGATCGTGGGCATAAATTGGATGTGGAGAACTTTGGGGAAGCCATTTGTCTAGCAGTAGACGTCTATCGGCTGAAATGATGATAATGAAAGCTAAATTCTATAATGACGGTTCAGAAGTGGTTAATCAAATCAGGCATGATTTTTGGCACCAGGAATTTAGCGAATTATCAATCAGTTTCATTAAAAATACGCAATTGTATTAAATTAACAACGGGGAGTAGGTACATGATCCTTAGACGATCAAGAGATGTAGTACTCACGTAATTTTTTAACTCCACCCATCAGTGACCCGTCTTCCAGAAACGTCCCAGAAAAGTACCAGGGACATACAACACGTTTACCTGCAATCAAAAAATATAATCGATCTTTGATTCTTTACAAACTTTGAACTTATTTAAAAGTTTGACAAATCAAGAACTTCAGGCACTGATTGAATAAGTTAATGTTAAAAACTTATTTGAGACAAGCTTTTATTTCAGACTGTAATTTTTGTGTAGAAACGTCTACTGCCGGTCGCTTCCAAACTCGATGAGTCTGTAATATAGACCATGTTCTATTGCGGTATTAACATAATTTAAGAGGGGAACCATTTATCACACTAATACCACAGCACCACCACCATTACCATTTTGTTTACCATTTATCACAGCATTTGTGTATTCTTCCTTACTGTACTGAAATACTTGTGTTCATTTTGGTAATAAACAGATTTTTATTTTTTATTTTTTTTTAATATTATTTATGAAGGCGAAAGTTTGTGAGTGTGTTTGTGTGTTTTTTAGGGTTCCTACCCAAAGGGTAAAAACGGGACCCTATTACTGAGACTTCGCTGTCCGTCCGTCCGTCTGTCCGTCCGTCTGTCACCAGGCTGTATCTCAAGAACGGTAATAGCTAGACAGTTGAAATTTTCACCGATGATGTATTTCTATTGCCGCTATAACAACAAATACTAAAAATAAAATAAAATAAATATTTGAGGGGGGCTCCCATACAACAAAGGGATTGGTTGCGTTAACTTTGCATTTGTATGGAGCGCTATACATACCAGGTGCAAACTTAACCACTTAAGGATGGAAAGTGTTTGTACGGAACCCTCGGTGCGCGAGTCCGACTCGCACTTGACCGGGTTTTTTGTTATTTCTTTACGCTCAAACGGCTGAACCAATTTTGTTAAATTTTGCTATGAACGTCGCTGACTTCATTAACACATAGGCTATTTTTTATCCCGAAAAAATCTAGTGTTCCCGTGGGATGAGCGGGTAACACCTCGGGGCGAAGCTTGTTGTCGATAAAAAAGAAGAACCATCAAGTTTTTATGTCCATACATACGATCTGAATCATCTTATTCTTTATTCCTTAATCCACTCAAGAGATCACGTAGCCACCATCTTCAGTGCTAAATGTTCTCAAACTCTCCCAAGTACTCGTCTCAGTCAATTATGCAGTTGGAACACGATCTGATTCCGCTAAATACTTAAAGTTTCAACTTGAGTTCAAACTCTATTTGTAGGTAATGCGGTCGATTGGGAATAGGTATATTTTGTCTCAATTGGGATGTAACATTTTTTTACGAGCTATGCATTTTTTAGGGTTCCGTAGTCAACTATAGGAACCCTTATAGTTTCGCCATGTCCGGCTGTCCGTCCGCGGCTTAGGCTTATAAGTACTTTCAATGAAAACTATATATTGAACAAAATCGGTCGAGCCGTTTTTGAGTTATCAGAAAATTTCATAATTTTCTTAAAAGGACGTAAGTTGACTTCCAGTAGATAATAAGTAACTACAGTTACTTTGGCGTTTACGACCTTTTATAGAGCTTGAAATCTTTCTCATAACTTAAGTCTATTGTGAAGGATGACCAACTACGGAACCCTACACAGCCTACACTGAGCGTGGCCCGACATGCTCCTGGCCGGTTTTATTTTGTTGTACACCCCACTTTTTTTTATTTTGGATATTGTAGGTGTTCTCTGTTACACAGTATCACGAACTCTTTCGATCTAATTAGGGGAACAAAATTGTATGGAAATAGTGACGGAGTGCAACGTAAAAATATTGGGACACTTTTTCTCCAAATTAGATCGAAAGAGCTCAAGATTCTGAATAGAAAATACCTTAGATATCCAAATTCTAAAAAAAGTGGGGTGTACAACAATAAGAATGAACCTGTTATACCGCAATAAACATTAGATTGTAAAAATATGACACCAGTGAGCAGATTTTTTTTATTACTTTTATTTTTTGTCGTTGCCTTTTTGCAGTACAAGTCACATGAAGTGAGTGACGATTAATTACACATATAGTCCTACTCCCATTTTTTAAGCGAATCCCATTAGCTTTGTACCCGATGAACAATACACATTATCTGTATTGTTAGCTGTGGCCACAACTGCCACTTCAAAATGTAAGGCGTTATAAGTGCAAATTACTTTTACACTAAATTAGTCTTTAAATCACACAAAATAAGGTTTACTCTTAAACAAAGAGAACACAGATGTTGGTCACTTCGTAAGTGAAAGAGCAGTGAAGCTCGTTTCGATGCTTATAAAGACAATGAAGTGACCAACATCTCTGTTCTCTTTGTTTAAGAGTAAACCTTATTTCGTTTGATTTAAAGACTAATTTAGTGTAAAAGTAGTTTGCACTTATAACGCCTTACATTTTGAAGTGGCAGTTGTGGCCACAGCTAACAATACAGATAATGTGTATTGTTCATCGGGTACAAAGCTAAGTGGATTCGCTCAACCAAAAGAATTATTTCTATACTTACTAAGGAGAAAACCAAACGTATCTGGCAAACGGATGAAATTATTATCTTAACGACGCGGTTGGCGCAGTGGTTAAGCAACTGCGGGTTCGAATCCCGGCAAGGGCAAATATTTGTGTGATGAACTCGAATAAATTGTGCCTGGGTCATGGATGTTATTTGTATTTAAGTATGTATTTATCTATACAGCGTGTATATTTGATACAACCGCATATTGTAGGCAGACGCATATTTTAGTGCTATAATCTGATATTTATAACAATTATTAACTTAGCGTTAACTGCCATAGCGTAATTAATTTTTGAAAATTTTCTGAGCAGCAATGTATGGCGTAGTTATTACTCGTGACAGTTGTGACATCACGATGTTATGTGTCAACAAACAAGTACATTGCTTGCTGATTTATTTTATATGGAAAAAAAAATGTTCGATTTTTTTATAATTTACGGATAAATTATATTAATAAGTGCCTATATCAAGCCCCCGTATAACACAACACAAGCCTACTAGAGCTTACTGTGGGACTAGATTGATTTATGTGAGGTTGTCCGATATTTAAACTGATAAAAAAACAGGATCATTTTTTTAAGTTTATCCCAATTTTAATTCGTATTTCCCTGACTCCCAGCCGTAGGTGCTCCACTTATTTTGATTATTTCTCAAAGGGGTCTACAAAATACCTACATTCCCTATATGAAACGCACAGACCATATGAAACGTATGTAGCTTTGAAGGCTCCCCTTTACCAAACTAAAACCAATCTTTCACGTTATTTACCATAGGATTAGTATCGGAAATATGAATTTAGGAGGCCATTCAGTGGCTTGTTTGCCGAGAGGGAAACGAATTGTTGCAATAATATTATTCATACTTTATGAGTTGTGGATTATTATTGCAGCTGAAAAAATAGGGTTGGCGCTTTTAATTTCTTTGTCATTTAGGGTTCGAACACTTAGAACCTGCAATGCAGTTTGTTAGGGTTGCCAACCGCAAACTTTTATTCAAGGAAACGGAATCCTAGACTCGCATTTGACAGCTTTTATGATTATGATTTATGACTTACTACTTACAAAGCGGGACTTAATCCCGTGTACGTCGTATGACGTCATCAATGTTTTGTATGGGATTTTGAAAATGTTAGGTCTGAAACTATCATGTGACACATCAAATAAAAGGGCTTTGCGAGTTGAGTCAAAATATAATCCACATTATTGCCTTAAAGATACTCGTTTAAAAACAGGCCACTAGGGCATCGTCAGAATCTATCGGCATTTCACAAGAGACGATTGTTCAGAAGGAACGCTGAAGGAAATACAACTACGAAAAGTTAAAAACGTAGTCTGATAAACTGATGATCGAATATTTACTCTACAATAATTAAAATGGGTTATTCTAAATCAAAATCAAATTCACGCAAAATTAGAACAGGTGTAAAGCTTTAAGAATCGCCCCCCGCGGTTTTAATTTTGCTCGCACCCCGTAGCGTCTCCTTAACTCACGCAATCTCATCTCTGCAAGTGCATTATAAAAATATACTCTCAAATGGCGCTGGACAAGGTTTATTATAAAGACACGGAAGTTATATATGAGGTTTTGTAAGTAAGTCTCATTAAATGAGGACTTGGAGTAACATTTCGCGCTCATTCGCGAGCATTTAACGCGAAAATCTCCGCAGAATGTCAACTGAAAACGCTACTTAATTTTCACGCGTTTCTTTCTCGAACAGTCACGTGCCACAGCACAGACAAAAGTATAAGCACAGAAGACTCACTCTGTACAATGTACATACCTCTTTTATCTAAAGTAATTAATTTGTCATATAACAATAAACCGAATAAAATGGAATTAATTGTGAGGATAGGAAATAAAATTTGGATTTTGGTTTCTTAGTAAATAACAGATAAAGGAAGGTGGGCTAATAGGCCTATATAATAAATAAATAAATATCAGACTAGGGATATATCACTGGATAGCTTATTCTAAGTTCTAAAATGTTTACTATGGCAGGAAGTGAATAAAATTATCGCTGCATAAAAGAATTTTGAGTTGAAACGTTATTATGTAAGGTTTTTCGATAACTACTAAGTTCCTGTACCTATCGCTTTTTTATTCACTTTTTTTACACAGGGATTCGAGATTTTCCGTCATACAAAAATGTGTAGAATATGAAAAACCTTTCCAATCAACTCTGCCCAACCTCCTTTTCGTGAAACTAAAATATTGGACTTTTTTTTTGTTTTCTTATTTTTTTTGTAATAATTAACAATGTACATCCGTAATCAATGTATTATTTTTTAATATCACCACACTATGCACCATATTTGCAACATGAAATCCGCTTAATTTGGCCGTTTTTCCAATAATAAATATTCATTAAACCTCCAGCTTTATGTTGAACGGAATCGACAGATCCCATTACGAAATGCATTTGTCCCCCCGTAGGGTCGGCCCCCGATAAGTCCTAATCAAATAGCGGCTATTATTTAGTTATATGTTAAAGTATAGCACTTGGCACCCCTGGAGGGTCACTCCCTACCTTAGATAGGGCTAATAAGAATTTTATAAGATATAGAGCTTCGGAGTTTTAGAAGCGGCTCTTTTAAAGCAGAATGTAGATAATAACAGTATACGGAAAAAATATTCAATATACAATTCCTATAGTATTGGTATTAGCTATGTTAACAGAAATAATTAATATTATTGACGTCCAAAAATGTGTTTATCGAAACGGCAATCCTACTTAACCCACTAAATCCTGATTTACTATATTCTTGCATTTTTTATGAAGGTTATTGATTTATTGATACAATGGCGTGATCTTTGTACCTACTTTGTAATTAAAACATTTATTGGTAGCTTGAAAGCAGATAACATTTTTACTTATTTGTCTTTTCTTGTATAGTATATCTAGGAACTCTGACAGCTATAATTCTAACTATTACCATATTACTAGTTTAGTTTGAAACTTGAAACCGCCGGTTACACATCCTGTTGTTGCCCTAAATGGTCCCTGTGAAATCCGGCCTTCCCAAATTACGTTCATATACGAAAGAGCATTCGACAATTGCATACAATGTAAACACATAACTCAGCGTCTTGCCAAAACACCGACTTAGAATTTATCAACCGTTTCCAAAATTCAAATTTCGAATTCAAGATCCTCATTTAAAAATAGTCGCGTTCACAGAATGCACTTACCGCGAGTGGGTATGAAGTGGCGTCGTTCGGAATTTCTGAACGCATTCGTTGCAGCAATCTCGGGCTTTGGCTAGGGTTGACAGTTTCTACTGTTATGTGTTTAGGAATATTATCATTTTTACCTAATCCTGGTAAATTGGTTATTTTATTTATTTAAACGCTATTGAACATTAAAATAAGTACAAGTGAAGTATTAAGTAAAGGTATTCTTTACCAATCAACGAAAAACAGGTTATCGTGGTTTGGTTACCAACAGAGAACCGCGAACAACAACAATGCTACACTGAAAAAACAGTTGTTTCTATTAGATTATCAACCATTCGGCCATGTATTCAAACACTAAAATCATTAAAAGAAAATGAAATTGATTTGATTAAGTATAATAAATCTGCGTAGCAAGGCATCATGTTCAGTTGCCAGTTCTACATCCAATTGGCACGGAAAGCCACATTTTAAAATTAAACCCTAGTCGAAAAATCTAAACGAACTCTATCCTGTTATACTGCAATCAATGTTCAAAATTGCCGAATAAGACAGATAACTTCGCTGAACGAACAATGACTTCCGGACGTACGGGTCGGTAGCTGCAAACTTTCGCGTTTGCGGGCTGGGAACTCCGAACAATCGACAATTTGGACGTGCGGCAACCCTGGCCCGCGGTTTTACGGAGTTTGCTCGCGCCGCGTTCCGAACGTGATCGCCATGCGGCATAGGATTAGCAACGTTGTTAATGTTTTTAAATGTTCCTAAACTTTAAAGAGATGGGTTATGGACCCTGTGTGGGATATCGCGACACGAAGTCGACATTTAAATCGGTTTAAATGTCTGAGAAATGTTTAAGTGCAGTATGTCTTTTTAGCCGTTTATTTCGTTAAAGCATGCTTTAGCTTTAATGGTTCTTTTATACTTCCCACATGGCTGAGGATCGTGACCAACGTGCAGTGTTCACATGATGCAGTCAAAGGCTTGAGTGTTGAGGTTGTATATAGTTTTATTTTTAAGTATATTTATATTATATTGTCTATTAATGCGTTTTTTGAAGTTGCTTTTGTTTTACTTTCCTTTCACTGTCTGTCTTGTTCCTGTGTCAATATAATTTGCTACTTCAATGTCCAGCTGCTTTGATTTTTACTTGATTTCACCTTTTCTCTTTTTCTTAATTATCGAATCCGCTTTAGTGAGATAGCTACCTTTTCTATGGTCTCACAAGAGTTTGCTTCCGCTGTGTCCTTTCAGGTATGTCATTAGTTAATTACGTAATTTCGAATGGACCTTATGGCTGCTTGTCCACAGAGGAGAAAATAAACCAATCAGGCTGTGTCAATGTGAACCCAATTAAATTGGAGGAATGTGATTGGTCCATTTTATACATCTCCGCTCCGCTCCGCTTCTGTAAGCAGGCTCCATAGCATTAAAAAAAAGAAAAAAAATACATTGCTTTTTATCGTTAGCGGACATGAATAAATAAATAATAAATAAATAAATATCGGACAACCTCACACAAATCGATCTAGTCCCAAATTAAGCTCAAGAAGGCTTGTGTTATGGGTACTAGACGACGATATACATACTTATATAGATAAATATATACTTAAATACATAGAACCCAAGCACAAATGTTCGAGTTCATCACACAAATATTTGCCCTGGCTGGGATTCGAACCCGGGACCGCCGGTTCAGTAGGCAGGTGTCTACAAACCGAGCCAAACGCGTCGTCAAATAAAGCGGCGGAAATGTGTAACTGCAGGTTCTTTTTATAGTATTTTTCCCTTTGCGGTGGAGACGGCGGATTGCAGCCTACCAGCCCTGATACAGTTCAAGCCATGTCTTAAAAAAAAGGTAGGGGGACAGATGCTTAAAGTTTGGAGCGCGACGTAGGTCGTAGACTTAGGTCAAAGGGGGAAGCGTCATTTCTGGTACAAATGCTGTCCATTGCGATCCAGCGTGGAAATGCTGCGAGCATTATGGGCACGTTCTGACTAGAAACGATAGCAAGCGGGGTTTTTTGAACCTTGGTCTTTTTAGCATTTAGTTTTATTTATTGTATTTATTTTTCTTATTTTGTATTTTTTTATTATCATATTGTATTCTGCAGAATAAGACCTGGTCTTACATGTCAAATGTCTATGGCAGTAAACACGAAAAAGGTTGATCGTAATAAAATGGATAAGCAATAAATACAAAAGCGAATTTCGGGGTCCCGCAGCGCCGCGGTTCCGCCGCCCATTAATCAGGGGCCCGCGAGCAGTGACGTATTACGTAATTTTTATCGTTGCCAACCCTAATGACGAACCTGGTTATCTTGCTTCTGGCATAAATCAGAAAGCCACCATTGTAAAAATAAGGGTTAGAGGGTACTAGGAATTGCAATTCTGGGATTTTTTGTGTTCCGAGATCTCGAGATCGTCTATAGGAAAAATCCCAGTACCTATATCGATAGGTAAGATAGAGGTTTATCATTACCATTTTTTTGGAAAATAGAGTTGTTTTAAGAAAATAAATTATGTACCTATATATAAATAATTAGAATATGCCATCGTAAGATAAAAACCGAAATTAAATGATATTTTCTTCGGTTGCCGCGACTGTCGCACCGTTTAAATTATTGAATTTAAACGAAATGAAAAGACATTTTTTAAACTGTGGCTACAATTTTTTATAAAACAATTTAAACCGATTACATCGCGTAATTAATTATTTGTATTAATTAATGACTTTTCGGCAGTTTTCCAGTTACCGTTGTCGATTGTTTTATTTAAATAAGTGACAGTCGCGGAAACCGAAGAAAACATTTGGCCACAAATATTTTAGACAAGACAAGACAGGCTAATAATTCACCAAAATTTGAATCTACACAATTTGTACCCAACTTCACATAAACAAAACTGGGATATTGTTTCCTACCCACATGAGCAAGACATATTGTGACAAATGTCGCCCATTATTCTTTGAGTGACGTGATGGTTACCTTTAATAAAACATTTAAGGTAGGGAATCGAACTTACAATGACGGTAGCTGAGTCCCAAATTTGAATTTGGCTTCCGGTTCGTGACTTAAGATGGCCGCATGCGTTTAAGTTTCATTGTTCATTATTTATTCATTTTCGTTGTTCAATGTGTAGTATTGATAGCGTATTGTGCAGTGATCTAACGTAGGAGTGAATAGCTAATGAAGAATTCAACTTGAAGCGTTCATACCCAAGTAGCACAATTGGGTCTAAATAGCTCGTATATCATATCTAATTAGATGCTTAAGTGAAATTTACCACCATGACTAAGTGCTATATAGGTGGCAAGAACCCTTATGCCACCAGTATAGAACCAAAAGGAGAAAAATTGCAGCCTATTTTTGGTGCTAAATAGAATCCATAAGAGATCTCACAATAACCTTAAGTGCAAATTAGAACTATGGGTGAAAGTTATGCGTCCATAAGAGATCTCACAATAACCTTAAGTGGCAATTAGAACTAAGGGTAAAAATTATGCGCAGTGAACGAATGAAAACATTTCAGTTCGGTCAATGAGTGATAAATGAGTCGCCAAAATTATCTTTGAGTGGCGAGGCAACTGTCAAATTGAAGTAATACGTGATCTGCCATATTCATTTTGGATTTATATGTCTGTTTGATGAGTGATTAAAACTTTACGTTATACAAGCATCGAAATAAGCACGAAATTCTTGCGAATTTTTTTTTACTGTGAAACTATAGTATGTTTTCTTTGTAAATTTCGACGCGCCCTTCATTTGATCAGGAATATTAAAAAAGAGAGTGCTAAATTAAATAAGGAATAGATACTGATAAGAAATAAAACTGTTAAAAACCTGACCTAATGATTGTAGGTTACGTACAATGTTAAAGTAACATCGTCACAACTATCAAAAGTCTGTGATTATGCGTCAGTGTGATAAAATTCTGGTTAAAATAATCGATTTTCATAGGCTTCCATTTGTAAACATGGCGAAACAAAAACCGTCCAAGAGCATGTCGGGCCACGCTCAGTGTAGGGTTCCGTAGTTGGCCATCCTTCACAATAGACAATAAAATCGAATTTAAATTACGAGAAAGATTTCAAGCTCTATAAAAGGTCGTAAACGCCAAAGTAACTGTAATTACTTATTACCTTCTAGAAGTTATCGATTATACGCACCAGATTGAGCGAAATGTTTTAATGCAGTATGGCACTTAACTAATATGTGTAACGTTCGAAGTATAAGGACACCGCGGGGCACTTACGTCATTTAAAAGAAAATTATGAATTTTTGCGATAACTCAAAAACGGCTCGACCGATTTTATTCAATATAGTTTTCATTGAAAGTACTAATAGGGCCTTATTTTCATGAATTTTTCCATAATTTTTTGACCCGTGGTTGAGAAGTAAGAGGGGGGGGACACTATTTTTTGGATTTACCGAGCGAATATTTACAAAACTGCTGACTTTATCAAAAAATGATCTTTGAAGGCCCCTATTGTTTTTAAAAGACCTATTCAACGACACCCCACACGCTAGTGTTAGAACGAAAAAAAAAATCACCCCCACTTTAGGTGTATGGGAGGTACCCGAAAAAAAGTTATTTTTTTAGTTTTTATTTTACCGTTATGTCGGCGTGATACATACACATACCAAACTTCAGCTTTCTAGCACTTATGATCACGGAGCTAAGCCGCGGACGGACAGACGGACAGACGGACATGGCGAAACTATAAGGGTTCCTAGTTGACTACGGAACCCTAAAAAAGATCCTACAGTGTTTATTTTCACTTATTTGTTCCTTATTTGGAACTATCAAGTCTAATAATCACTTATTTGTATCTTGCGAGTGGCAAAGCAGTGAATGATATTACCAATAGTAATTATTTGCTCTTTTGTAGACTATTAAACAAGCAAGACTATTAAATATATTTTGACAAGGCGCAAATAGGAACAATAATAGAACTTTTAGTTCGTTAGTGGTTCGAAATAAGTGAAAATAACTGCTTTTGGTTCCAAGAACCTCCTACTGACACCTATTTATGCGTTGGAGTGGCAATAAGGTACTTCTTAGGCCTTAAAGTTGCAATATTTTTTGGTTCCAAAAGAGCCGTAAAATTATCCCTTTAGCCACTATTGGTGATATAATTCGCTATTGTACTAGTCATTTGGAACTTTTAGTTCCAAATAAGGGTATGTTCCCACTTATATGTAAAAGTTGCTTATAAGTGATTTTAAGGCCTTATATAGCACTATTGCTTCTTATTGAGTGACAATTTGAACCTGCATGCAACTTTAAGTAGCAAAATCGACTTTATCCCACCATAAGTAATAAAGTAGAAACAAAAAACGTTCCTATGCAACTACAAGTGATAGGATGAACTCATATACAGTTTTGAGTGGTGTTTAAAGCTATAAGTTGTATCAAACACTGTTAAACCACTCATTTAGAACTTAAAGCTATAAGATAAGCTGCAAAATTCACTAATGTGCTGCTTGGGTAGCCCTTCCTGGGTCAAGGCCCGATAGTCCGCGTGGTTTTTTGTAAATCGCTATCACTTTACAAAAAGCAAAACCTCACCGAACAACGGCATGCTCTACGAGCAAACTCGAAATTGGCGAAATCATCATTAACTATGATGGAAGCCATATTTTAAAATTAGAATTAGAATTTACTCGTAATATTCTATTTTATTATTGGTCCATGCGGTATGTTACAGCTTAGTTAAACGAAAATTCTCTAAATTAAGCCTCAGCTAGAAAAACAGACAAACATGCTAAAACTATAAAATAATCATAATTCCATTATAATTAAAGGCTCGTCAAACAACCCTCGGTGAAACTCTTAAACAAGGAACTCTTGAATAAGACATGTGTTTTTTTTAAATGTCTTATTCAAGAGATCCTTGTTTGTGATGAATATGTGTGATGTTCTCTTGAACATAAACCCCACCTCCAAACGTACTCACGACCACGACACATACTTGTAATATGACAAATGTCGGCGACCAGGTGCCACCAGTCACCGAGTGACGTCGTTTTTGGGGTTCCGTACCCAAAGAGTAAAAACGGAACTCTATTACTAAGACTCCGCTGTGTGCAAACAAGTTTACATAAATACATAAAACCTCCTCTGATTTAATAGTACATTACTGCAGACGCCAGGAAATAAGGGCTTGCGGCTAGCCTTTTTCACGGCTAAATAGTTTCTCAAACATATGCAATAAAAGAAAAAAATACGCCATTAAAAAAAACATAAATAAGTTTAGCCACGGACGCCATGTTTAAAAAAAAATACTACCCGGCCTAGGCCTTCAATTTTGTATGAAATTCATTAACAGTTCTCTAGAATTGTTCCGCCCGAAACGTGACACTTCGAAGCCTGTGTTAACGCATGTTTTGACGATATTTCATTGTATGTTTGAGAAAATGCACTTCTTTTGGGCTTTACAAAGACGCAGCCTGATTGGTTCATTTCTCCGCTTCGCTCCTGCAAACAGCCGGCCTAAAAGGTCTTAATGGCTCAAGGCAGCGTAATGCCGATTCATTGTTATAAATGGACGGTAACATATATTTACTTCTATTTTGGGTGGTTTAATGAGTGATGCTTGTCATTAGAGGGTTGTTTAATACTTTTACATCGATCGAAGTATCATTATGTTTGGTTTGTCAAAAAGATTTCATTATTAAAGTAAGGCGCAATTTGTAATATTTGATTACTAAAAACCAAATCGGTAATCAATTAACATTCCGTTTTTTTTGTCTTCGATGAAAAAAATACTGAATCACTCAAACTTTAAGTGTTCAAAGTTTCACACGATAAACCTGTTAAGGGGTAGCCAAAATAAAAACGAACTAAAGTTGATACTTTGCACGTATTACGACAACCTTTTTTCTTTAGCAATGTGGTATTTACGAGCATATGCGAGTCCAAATAATTAATAAAACTGACCATTAAACTTAATGCGTGGCTAACACCCCTTCAACAAGTGTACCCCAAATTTCCACGTTCCACCCAGTGTACATGCCCTACCCTACCGAGGTAGCATGTGTCTACTGTCTCCCCTGCTTCTAAAACTACACAGATAATGTAAACCATTCAATAACTCGTTACTACGGAACCAGTAAAAAGAAAAAAAAAGAAAATAAAACAATATTTCCATGAAGATCCATCGACATAGACTTAACGAGCTATTAATAATAAGTGTCAGATATTTTACATAACTAGGTATAACTGTATTTTCCTCAACAATGAGTCACTGATTTCATTCATGAACTAAACGAAATTAACTTAATTAGCACTAAAATTCGTAATTCAATATAATGCGCTCACTTAACATCATACACCATTTTTTTTGTAACTTTGCACAGTGGGTTTAAGTTTGAAGACATACCTCTCGTCCAAAGTAAAAACTGTTTCGCTTCAAAATACAACGTGCTAAATCATAGGTTCATAAAGTTTAGTTTCCCAATTAATTCGTTATCACAAGTGAATACATACCTACCTATGGAATTATCGTAATTCTAATGTGAACTGTTTCCCTCGAGAACACCGACTTCATTTATGAACCAAATAAGTAATATCCAATAAAATTGCCCATTGAACATAATCCGTAACTAACTCACTCGAAGCGTTCATATTTTCTATACATTCGTACAATACATTGTGTGAAGTACAGGGTTCATAATTTAGCTATTGCAATGGCCAATTTGCGGGCCTTGTTCCAAACAGAGGGTGTCAACTCATTTAAGAGCATATGTCTCTATCGACTGCACAAAGAACGAAAACAAGGAAAAAATGTTCCTCAAATTTCTCTACATATCTTAAGAAAATAAGGCATTATCATCGTCAAATCAAGATAAGGACGTCCGGGTAAAAGTATGAAGATTGTTATCTATCTTTCGCCCCCCTTATTCATAGGTTTCCCAGCCAGATTGTCGAAAAACTATTTCGAGGGTTGCATCGTCCGAATGGCCATTTTGGAAATTTCGCCAGCAAAATCAATTGAACTGACAAAATTTATTAATTTTCTCTAAAATTAACGAAATGTCGTCAGAAGGTGCGTTATAACAGGCTTCGAAGTATCACGTTTCAGGCGGAACAACTCGAGATAACTGTAAAGGGAATTCATACAAAATTGAAGGTAACCGGGAGGTAACTTTTTAAACATGGCGTCTGTGTTCATGAACAGGCTAGACAGCTCTGAATTATATTTAAAATATTTTTTTGAGTGGTTATTTTTTTTATTTCATTGCATATGTTTGAGAAAAGCACTATACATGCCTAGCCGTAAAAAGGGCTTGCCGACTTCGTATCACTATCCGGCCTCACCGTTTCCCGGCATCCGCAGTAATGTACTATTAGTCATAAATTAGACCAAACATTGGAAATCTAAAAGTAACTCAAATGCACCTCATGTTTTCCATATTTTCGCACAATAGCTAATTTGTCCCCCTCGCTCAGCACGACTGCACATGGGGTGTGACGTCACGCGGCATATGTGTGATAGCCCTTAGGCCATGCTCCTATTATCGCGCGTCCGGCAATATTCTAGGGGCGTTAAAAAAAAATTGGGCAAGTGCGAGTCCGACTCGCGCATGAAGGGTTCCGTACCATAATCTATAACAAGTTTGTTGTATGGGAGCCCCCCTTAAATATTTATTTTATTTTATTTCTGGTATTTGTTGTTATAGCGGCAATAGAAATACATCGTCTGTCAAAATTTCAACTGTCTAGCTATTACCGTTCTTGACATACAGCCTGGTGACAGACGGACGGACGGACGGACGGACAGCGAAGTCTCAGTAATAAGGTCCCGTTTTTACCCTTTGGGTACGGAACCCTAAAAATGTATTTATGTCTAGTTAGCATATGTTCGCGCCATCGCTTGCAATATTTTTTATCAATACAAAATACAATGTATCGCACACCAACATAAATTTCCAACACAAATATAAATAACTAGCTCGCCCGCGATGTATCCCGCGCATCCCACGGGAACACTACATTTTTTCGGGATAAAAAGTAGCCTATGTATTAATCCAGAGTGTCAGCTACCTTCATACTAAAAACGTATCAAAAAAATCCAGCCGTTTAAGCGTGAAGAAGTAACAAACATACATAAACACACAAACTTTCGCCTTTATAATACAGTGAAACTTGGATAAGTGGGACCTGGATAAGTGAGAAACCTCCATAGCTGGAACTCATCTGCTGTCCCCACACTTTACCACTGAATTACCTCTGTTAGTGGGACAAAACAGACCTCTATAACTGGGATTCGTTTTTTCGATTATGTCTTCATAATTACCTCCATAACTGAGACAGCGGGCGTATTTAACCTCTATTATTGAGACTAAAGTTTAAGTTAAATACTTTTAATAAATGGTTATCTTTGAATTTAAAGATTTCGACCTCTATAACTGCGATAATGTCAATCCATTACCTCTCTAACTGGGACTTCATTTTATTTCAAAACGCGAGACAGTAAAAGCACTATTCTTTTGCACACCAATGTTGAAATATCAACATTATACCTAAGATTAAATTTATATTAATTTAAAATAATATCTTAATAGCTGACCCCTAAAAAAGGACAATATAAAATGTCAGATTTATTTAATTTGTATTTTTGTACTGTTTATAAAAAGTGTTAATATTTCTTGTTTATGAGGTACCTTTTTATTTCTGCCAACGATTATAATTCATGTACAATCATTATGAAATACACCACCTACCTACCTATTTTATTTAATACTCGCACCTCTATAACTGGAATATCCTCTTTTTTACCTCTATTAATGGAACCCTATCTAAATGGGACAGACATTAATCTATACCTGTATATCTGAGACACTGGGTAAGTGGAATACCTCTTTAAGTGAGACAAATTTGCTGGTCCCTTCAAGTCCCAGTTATCCAGGTTTCACTGTATTAGTGTGATGGGAAACCAGTGGTCTCACATATTCAGGTCTCCTCCAGGTAACCTTGGAATAATTTAATCTAGATTTTATCTTGAGAATCGACTGAAATATTCAATTACAGACTACTAAATGAAAATCGTAATTTGGAATGACAGTAACAGACTGATAGGTCTAGAAAGAAAAGTTTGCGCAAAATACCTTGATTAAATTACTAGTTGTATAAACTCAGTCCATTTACCTATCATTGTATTTGTGGTGATTGTATAATATATATGTCGCTTGTGTCTAAGGGCCTTAAATAATTATATAAGTAAGTATATATTATTTTTTGTATAAAGGCGAACACGCAGCGAGTTACCGCGACACTTATTTTGTATAGAAAAAACTCGCTCCCAAATCGCAAGTGTGATACTTATCACTGATAAGGCCCTAAGACGTTCTCAGAACGATATTTTTTAGGGTTCCGTACCCAAAGGGTAAAAACGGGACCCTATTACTGAGACTTCGCTGTCCGTCCGTCCGTCCGTCTGTCACCAGGCTGTATCTCAACAACGGTGATAGCTAGACAGTTTTCACAGGTGATGTATTTCTATTGCCGCTATAACAACAAATACTAAAAATAAAATAAAATAAATATTTAAGGGGGCTCCCATACAACAAACTTGTTATAGATTATATATATGCATAGGTACGGAACCCTTCATGCGCGAGTCGGGCTCGCACTTGCCCAATTTTTTATCCTGCACCCGCTTGGAGTATGTATATGTAGAATGTCATTTGGCAATAAGTTCGATCATTTGTACTAACTTTTGATTTGTGTAATAAAGTTTAAATAAATAAATAAAATAAAATAAGATTTCTAAAATTAATAGTGGACCAAAAAACTAAAAATAAATGTAATGGTAATTATTTCAAGCTATTTAGAATTTGTAATATACTCCCCGTTAGTTTAAAACATAAATATCTTTTAGCTGTAAACAACCATGGCAGCGAGAGCATAAACCAATACTAATAGAACATAAGCATGGAACAAGGTCGGTATCAGCGGGCAAATTTGAGGTGCCAAGGGTCAGGAACTACTATGGAGATAGAACATTGAGCAAAAGAATTCCCTACATACTCAATAGTTTGCCCGAGAATATCCGACATGAGCCAAATAAGTCCAAATTTAAAAAATGCTTAAAAAAGCATCTGTTACAGACACTTGAGTGATAAAGTCGTGTATTCAAAGTGTCACTCAAGTGTTTAGCAATAAATAAACTTTGTTAAAATTATTATATGTATAGAGACTCACACCTGCAGACAAACTGTACAAACAGTTTTGCAGGGAGCTGTATACATTTAAATTGTATACTCTAATTAATAAACAAATAAATTGAATTGAAATTGAAATTCTTAAATATTTAAGTGTCTGTATCTCTACAACTACATTAACAAAGATGGAAACAGACTGTCAAACAGGGTAAATAACATAATACATCACTTCGCTTCAAAGGCAAAACGCCAAGAAACCTTTTTGAACAGCTTAAGTTTTGACAAAGTAACAAAATGTGTGGCAAAACTTACTGTAACAGGATTTGTTCGAGCGACAACTTGAATAACATGTTGAAACAATACAGTGATATGTCAGAAGGAAACTAACTTTATAGTTTGAAGACTGTGAAGTCACAGTAAGTACCAGTAGAAGATTCTCGTTGTAGAAAATGCCCGCAACTTGGCGCAAGTGTCAGTCTGGAAATCTGGTTTAAACCGTGTCTAGATTGCTGGTATGACATGTTTGTTTAGTTATGAAGCGGTTTACACACGTGAAATCGTTAGGAACGGCCCGACAAGTTGCGCGCGCTATGAGCGTCTATCAAAGAATCAGTGACAAAGTTGCCGCGCCGGTGTAAGCAGTCCCTGATGAAGAGCTCCGTACGAGTTCGAAACATGTCGGGCCGTTCCTGACAATTTCACGTGAGTGTAAACCGCTTAATACAATGTTTCAATATGTCTCACGAAAGTTTTAATAATATCATTGTTTGTTTGGTATTTAATTATTTATCGTATGACATTACAAAAAACGCTGGATCAGTAAAAAACAATAAAATGTACGTTTAGTATAATAGGCTAGTTGTATAGTATTTGGCACAGTAAACCTAAATATATATTTTTCAGTTCATACAGACTTTTTAACGTGAAAAGACTCGTTTGAACGAAAGACAAAATTGAATCACTATTAAGCTGACTCTCGTCCATTTGCACCCTCTATAATCAACTCCGACATTTAATAAAGCGCAGTCCATATAATTAGGCAGTTCACTGAAGAATCGTAAAATATCCCCTTAGGATACTTAACAAGAAACACCCCTTGCAATATCTCCGTAGCCATAACGTCGTAACTCCATATAGACACATATTGAGAGAAGCCTTTACGACTTGAGCTCGACACTAGGGGCGTATACTTCACCCTAGAGACCCAACAATGAGGCAATATCAAATTGGCAACAGTCGGTAATTGCATTTACTATAAATGAATCCAATTTTGAAAACGACTTAAGTCACCGAACATCATAGTCGTTTAAGCTGTTACCAAAATGATGGGCCTCAATATATCCTCGGGCTGGCCATTGTATGAAACTATTCAGTGCTGATTTAAATTGTAAAACGTGTTTGATAGACAGAGTCAATAAAGGACGATTGTGCCCTACGGCGTTAGTAAATTGGAGACAGAATTTGTATTGAATCCAATATTTTTACTAGGTTAGTTTTCACTTTTACTTAGATTATATCCTGGCTGTCTGTCTGTCTGTCTCTATGTATGCTTCGATCTTTAAAACTACGCAACGGATTTTGATGCGGTTTGTTTAATAGATAGAGTGATTCAACAGGAAGGTTTATATGTATAATACATGCATAATTTATCAGCATTGCACCCGTGCGAAGCCGGCAGGTCGCTAGTAAATATATAAAATAAATAAATATTGAGGGACATCATATACAAATCGACCCAGCCCCAAACTAAGCAAAGCTTTTACTACAGGTACTAGACGACGGTATACATGATTTATAAATATATACATATGTAGATAACATCCATGACCCACAGGAATTCGAGTTCATCGCACAAATATTTGCCCCGGCTGAGATTTGAACCCAGGACCGCCGGC
The DNA here is from genome assembly GCA_947623375.1 of Apotomis capreana. Taxonomy (NCBI): domain Eukaryota; kingdom Metazoa; phylum Arthropoda; class Insecta; order Lepidoptera; family Tortricidae; genus Apotomis; species Apotomis capreana. Next base: position 39,262,620 of record OX392499.1, read on the forward strand.
TCAGTAGGCTTCACGCCCTGACAACCCGGTTGCATTAAGTTTGCGACACATTTGTATGCGGCGCCATACGTACAAACTTAACTCAACCGGACCCTACCAGTTAAGATGGGATGGGATAACTAAAAAAATAGACGAAACGCTTGGTGCGCGAGTCAGACTCGCACTTGGTTGATTTGTTTGCTAGTAATACTTGTTTTTCGGGTCCTTTTGCTGTTACCTGATAATGACACCACAAAGGTCCAAACTTAAGCCGCCAATTTTTTTCTAAGCGCCGGGAGCTCTGTACTTCACACGCGAAACATCCCTAATTCATTCAAATTTTCCTCTACGATTCAGATACCTCACGCCAGTGTGGTTGATTCACCATAGAGTTCATTACCTGAAATGAAAGAAACATTATCATTAGTACGTGAAAACATCTGTAATAAGTACCGTTCAGATATCCGAGCAGTGACCCCGCAAACGAAAAACAGATACACATAAAACGGACATCAAACGAGATAGACTTTATTTTAGTCTATGAATAAGTGTAAACGAGAGGGTAAAGGCATCGTAAATTACATATTTTATTTCTAAAATGATGGACTGTGAAATGGGCGAAGATAATTTAAGACTTATTATACCTGCAGTTATCCAATAGTATAGTCGGAATCATGTTATTTGTATTATTCAAAGTTTATTATATTGTTATAAATTATTTTGACGACGCGATTGGCGGTTAAATGAGCCGGCGGTCCTGGATTCGAATCCCAGTAAGGGCAAATATTTGTGTGATGAACTCAAATATTTGTGCCTGGGTCATGGATGTTCCTATATATTTATTTATTTATGTAAGTATGTATATCGTCGCCTAGTAACCATAACACAAGTATTCTTGAGATTAATTTGGGACTATTTATATATATCTTTTTATCTTTAAGAAAATACTTTATTTCAAAGATAGATCGCTTATAATATTTTTACTGCACCGATTGTTAGATTTTGTTTTGGCTTGGTATAGATAATTTTTTTTGCTATAGGTTATAGTTAAACTTAATTAAAAAGTTTATTGATTAATTCCGCAATACTCGTGACATTTTAATTTTATAGATTTGAAATGCCTTATTAAAACAGCTAAACATACCATGTAGGGTGATTGGTTATAAACCTATCGTTGAAAAATCGAATACATTTATTATTTTCATAAGGGTATAAATATACTTTGACAACCATAAATGAAATAATATTTACTAGCTCACATGAATAACGATTTAATTCACTAAAAATCCTTGGGAAATTGCCAAGACGGTTGGTCGCTAGGAAACAGTTGCCTTACTGTAACCTACTGAACCTAACTTAGCTATTAGGGTTGCCAAAAAGTCAATTAACGAAACAATTAGGTCTAATTAATGTTTAATATTTACCGAATAACCATGTAAAACTACAATATATAATTTAAGATATATTTCATCTACAAGCCCTTTCAAACTTCATATTAGTTAAAATATTGTTACAATCTTAAGGATCTTTTTTACATATATTTTTTTGTTTATATAAATACTTGTAGTCAGTTGTATCTTTTTTTCTTACGTAAAGTTCTAAAGGAGAAAGCATTGTCAAATAATTTACAAAGATATCACAGCAATATAACTACATATCGAATAAATGCCATCTTAAGGATATGTCATAATATTTATTTGGATTACTAATCCAAATTTTTGTTGTGAAATCATACTGTACTGTTCATTATTCCAGAAAGATGTGGCAACCTTAGCGACGGGACAGTCTGCCAAAAAAGTATTTGTCGGTCAGGCAATACAGCAACCGTCTTTATAGTCGGCTAATTCTGGAAGTTCTCCCGTGTAATTCATTTTCACTAACACTTAAGCTAGCGCCTGGAGATCCGTTAATAATATATAGGTACCTTTTCTTTATTATTGATACAAACATAAATGGCGGCGCATTGGAATGAGGCTCAAACTTAATGCGATCGGGCTGTCGAAGGAGCTTTATAATGCGAGCGTGAAATGTCACTTTATGCAACTTGAATCCCAAAATTCGCGGTTAAATGAGAGTTAAAGGCGATATACCTTAGATATAACTACTAGAGACATAGCTTATTTGACGATATCTCAAAGTACAGTCGCGTTTTTAGCGCAATTAGCGCCCTGATTAGAGATTACTCAGTGTTGGAAAAATTAATACCATAATAATTGTTCTACTTTCCTGAAGCCCCGTTCAGTACTGACTTTTATCATTTTGAGAAACTTTCCTTTCAGTCGTGATAATTGAAGTTTACTGCTCCGTGAAACGATGAAAGCAGAAAGTTGCTCGTTATTAGAATAAGAACACTTCGTCAGAATGTGTTGGTGCGAATAAAAAGTTAACACTTAGGTCGAGAAATGAGCGCAAGCGAATACATACTGCGCTGCTATGTTAAAAAGTCCTATCTTACTATGAAGTCCATGTAAAGATACGATTTTCGCTGTAGCACGGCAGCACTATTGTCAATAGCTTCGTTTATGCACATAAGAAAACACTACGCAGACTGCCTCTTGCAATTTAACTGGTGTTTGTGTAATGTGACACCCAATCTGTCGTAGTGACTCAGTACCCCAGCACCTAGCACATTGTATCTCTACGCGCCTCTTTCTCGCGCGAGGTCCACTCAATGCAATACTGTGGGAGATTGACGGGTGACGCTATGTCGAGCGATAAGTCGAGAAGGGCTGCCCGTCGACTTAGCGTCATCCTTCACTATCTCACAGTACTGTACTGAAAGAGATAGGTCTAGTGCGAGCGATCTAGAACGAGAAAGAGTCGCGTGTCACAGTTGTGCTAAAGGTGCTGATGCGAATCGGGTGTTATTTGTCAAGTTTCGGAATCACCGGCTCCTCAGCTCCTCACTAGGTGGAACGGATCGTTTTGTTTTTGTTCCGCTCTGATTGCCATCCAACGGTACAGTCGGCGACATAAACCACCCGCTGAGCAACGTGATATCTTTCAGCGGATTTATAGCTGTGTTTGCTCGTAAGTGGACGAATAAAGCATGAAGCTCCGCGATAAATACCGACTTGTTTACCTAACACACGTGCAATCCGAAAAGGATTACATCGTTGATACCAGCTTGGAACATAAGACCTTTTCTAAACAAATCATTACAGCATCTGCTTCAAATTTAAGGAGAATATGGTCCTTTAAAATTTAATGCAGTTACGCCCTTTTTTAATGGAAGGCGGATAAAGCTGCATATTTCAGACGGTTTGACAATGTGCCACGAGATTGACTGATTTAACTGTGTGTTTTGATGCATGGTTTTGTCGTGTACTGTGACGGAAACGACAAAATTATGAGCATTTCACATTACTCGAAACGAAGTAAGCGGAATATACAGCGTGTATATTTGATATAACCGCAAACTTTACGGGGTTTTAGTATAGGCACTTATTAATACTTATATTGATCTGTAAATTATTAAAAAAATCTTTCTATTTTTTGTCATATATAATAATTCAGCACGCAATGTATCTGTTTGTTGTTGTTTGTTGACAATTAACATCGTGATGTCACAACTGTCACTAGTAATAACTACGCCATACATGGCTGCTCTGAAAATTTTCAAAAATTAATTAAGCTGTGTCAGTTAACGCTAAATTAATAATTGTTAGATATAAATATCAGATTATAGCCCTAAAATCTCGGTCTGGCTACAATTTGCGGTTATATACTCGATTTTAGTGATTTTAGCCCATCAATTTGAACTGTCATATTTGCTTTAATTCATACAGTACCTACACTTTTCGCGGATCAGACACTACAACTATTTAAAGATTAAAAGCCTGCCTATCAACGTTATGATTAACAATACTTTTCCTATCAAAAAAGCAGCTAGCCTGTTGTCTATCTAAAACATGAAACGACTAACCTAAAACGTACTTAATCGTTTTACGATTACAATTTACACTATTTGAAGATGAAGATTTCGTAGCTGCTTCATTGACATTGATCAATGGAAATATTTGTGACACCTAACTACAGTCTAAAACTCCAGAACTAAAAATGTTCGATATTCTGTACAACTGACTAGGTGAAAGGAGCCCTTACTTGCTCTTACCACCCGGTCAACTTAAGTTTGCACCGCATTTGTATGCGAGCACATACACACCGGGTACAAACTTAACTCAGCCGAGTAACAATCACAGCACCCGCGGGAACGTGTTCCATTTTCAAAATTGCACGGTAACAGCGAAGCGCAAAAAGGCGCAGTTTGTTTTCACGGTTTTCGAACGCTCTGTCGACTGTCTTTTGTTCTTCGAGAACATTCTAAAAGTGTCCAACAATAGAATATTTGTTTTTGTCGTCAGGTAAAAAATAGAAAGAAAGAAATGCATGATAATCATCGCGTGACAATAAGACGCTGAGTTGATTAGCTTCAAACTCGAAGTTATACCAGTGCCCCCCATCTGTACCGTGGGAACCCAGAACGATACCTACACCTCGCCTGTCGGGGCCGACACGCTTAGCCAATCGGTTGCCACACGCGCTCACGGCCGGACGCCGCCGATCGCGCTATAAAATCACCAAAAAAATGGCTTCGTCGCGAATGAGACCAACGCGCTGCAGTGTTGCGGGGTGTAAAAACATAAAAGCAACAGACATTTATCCTTTTTTTCTTTGCCGACAGACGATGAAATGTTACTAAAAATTCTTAGAACTTAATAAGCACCTACCTAGAAACTCATTGCATACACTGTTATAATAGATACATGTAATGTTGAATAAATAAACCTACCTACTTAATATACTTAAATTCATAGAAAACATCCACTACCTATATCAACAAGTGACAATAATTTACTCACTAAGATTTACCAAATCAGTTCAGTGTGGCGGGAGAGTGCATTGCACGGCCTAAAAAGGGCGTAAACGTCGGCGTTGTTCTTGACACTTAAGACCTTTTGCAAGGAATGCATTCGCAAAGATAAAACGCGTGATCAGATTATTATAAAACAACTTGTACCTAGTGACTGTTTCGAAGCTTGTAATGCTAGTATTATACAATATGTAACACATTATAATATAGGCACCTACCAAACTTTATTTAGTAAGTACCTACTGTCATCGGGATATATTTAGGTTACTTAGGTAGGTACCTACACAGAGAGTTGTATTTGTTTCAGGTTTCTGGTATGTTCAGATAGAATAGGTAGGTAAGATTCCGATATACCTACTCGGAAATTTAAACGATTTTGATGGTATGCCGCAGCGCATGTGAATACCTATTTCTAGTAGGTACCTAATGATAATTAAATTTGACTAATAAATTTAAATAAATCGATCGTATTTAAATTAATTTTGACTTTTTATAAAATCGTTTCTAAGCGGTGTCAACCCTAGCCTCGTTTTGCCGGCACGTGCGGCCAACGACCCGCGCGTTCAAGGTCGCTCCATTGTTAAATTGAGTAGGCATGAAAAGCAGTAGGTATTTGCCTTTTTATTCAGACATGGGTATCTGTTCGAAGAACTATTATATTAATCTGTGGTTATACAAAACAAGACCAAGACAATGCATTATTAGGTTTTCAAATAATATATAGACAGATTGGCGACGAGCTATTATTGAAGCGTTTTATTTAAATCTATTTAAAGATTTAAATAGATTTTTGTGTAAACAACAAACAAATTCAGACAAAGACAAACCGAACAGAACTATGTACCTGCTTGTTTTCGTCGCCAAAATCGCAAACACAGAAACCCCTTGCAGTATTAAAATATTCTACCGTAAAAACTATGATCACGGTCGTAAATAAAACGCAATCAACATCTTGAAAATTTTATCCTTCCAACTAATAAATACTCGTAAGTATGTTTGGATGTTTATGGCGGTGCTGGCTATGACGGAGCAATCAGAAAAGTGGAATGCCATAGATCTGACTCTGAGTAAGCAGTTGAATGTGGCGCACGATCGGTCGAAGTGGAGATCGTTGGGGGAGGCCTATATCCAGCAGTGAACGTCTTCTGGTTGATATGATGACGCATGTAGTCAGAAATCCTTGTTGCTGTATCCTTCAAATCAATTGGCATCGAATTATTAGTTATACTACTACCATGACTTAAATATTCAATCTATTCCACTAAAACAAGCCTCAAAAAGGGTCGTATGTCGATGGAATTAAAATGCATGTAGTCCGTTTATTATTGGAAAACAGCACCAATATTGTTTAGGATTCTAAACACTTCATTACGCTAATAGGACTGCTGATGATATTTGTCATCAACTAATACATATTGTGTTTGGTAAACAGGATTTGTCATCAGTATGTGAGTCAGCAATCACTAGATAGGTACCTATTATGGATAAAAGCATATGTATATGTTTATGAACACTGCAGTTAATCGGGGGAACTTTGGCCCTTCTGTATAAGATTGGCCCACATTTACATTGCCGTTTTTAGGGTTCCGTACCCAAAGGGTAAAAACAGGACCCTATTACTGAGACTTCGCTGTCCGTCCGTCTGTCACCAGGCTGTATCTCAAGAACGGTGATAGCTAGACAGTTGAAATTTTCACAGATGATGTATTTCTATTGCCGCTATAACAACAAATACTAAAAATAAAATAAAATAAATATTTAAGGGGGGCTCCCACACAACAAACTTGTTTTATGGCACGGAACCCTTCATGCGCGAGTGGGACTCGCACTTGCCCAATTTTTAATTGTTTTACAGCTACAGCAAAACTTAACAGCAGAAAATAGTTTTTACCCCCGACCAAAAAAGGGGTTTTATAAGTTTAACATGTGTATTTGTGTAACGGATGGACCAGTTTGAGTGCAGTTTTTTTTTGTATCGAGACTTGTCCGTCGAGATGGAGATGTTGATGTTGCGATTACGTCCCGTTTTGTTCTAATAATGTGTGCAAATTTGTTTTTAAATCAATTTTAACACTAACATTGTTACTCATATAACAAGGGTACATTTTAAATTCTGTTTTATAACCCGCCGCCCGCGACGTAACTATGATTTAACGGTTCGTCGCCGTCCGGAGACGATAACTTTTATTAAAGCCGGATTCTCAAGTGACGGGTTAAGAATGCATTCTCAGCCACTATTGAACCGAGGAATAAGAGATTACATTTAGTAATAAAACTTAGTTTTAATTTTCTTCTGACTAGATCTTAAGGACAGGAATAGAGATGTGTTCTCGAGAATGTTCCCCGATTTATATGAGAAATGTTCTAGAACGTTCTTTCCCCATCGAGAACGGCACATCTCTAGACGGGAGCATTGAATGTAGACGATTGATACGCGCCATAACTATATACTTTATCTACGCCTACATTGTTAAATTACTATAACGAATATTTTATTTCGAAACAATAGTTATTTGTTATGCAAGGCTGCAAAGTTGTTATTTGGCGCGAGTGTTGAAATTGAAAGCTGAGCGAGCAAAGGAATCTAAGATTGAACCATGAGCGAAGCCATCATTCGCTTCGCTCATGGTTCAATCTTAGATTCCTTCAATAAAATACTAAAAAATGATGGAGATTGGAAAATATTTAAAAGTGGAAAAACGTTTTCTCTTTTTGTATGGACGAGTGCGTACTATACTTACTATTAATAAATATAAACATATTCAACTTAAAATAAAGTGAAGAAAAAACAAAAACTTAAAAATCTGTAACCCAGGTTTCTGGACGTGATATTGTAGGTGTATTTTTTTATAAAAGAAGTATTCAAGCGTACATATAATTTTAGCCGGCCTGACCAGATCGCCCTTTATTAGCGTGCGTTGATTGGTTATTCGAAGATTTATCGACTGATGAAATCAGTCACGCGTTGAAGGAGTCTTAAATATAAAAAAGTTACATGTATCACAGAGAATCAAAATCATCGTGTTCGAAATTCAAATGACTTTTGCACGCTAGCGGATAAAATAGACTTTAGCACGCAGATTTCGCCCTATAAACGGAGGTTTTCCGAGCGAGTGAGGTGAAAAATAGCATTTTTTTCTATATTGTCTTTTAATGTGGATAAATTAACACCACCAAAGATAAAATTAATTGCGCTCAACACGTAAATGGTCCATACCGGGATTCGAACCCGGTGCCTTAGATTCTTCGGTAGCTTTGTATCTACATAGCAATTACTGAGTTCAGACTTAAATTACGATTGATAAAACCTACGGCAGCGACCGCGGTGGGGCAGGGATGACAAAAACCAGAGGTATAGGTTATAACATTACGATATCTCAGGCGGGGTCGCCTTCATTCCTCCGCTCCGAGGGACTTACTGGTAGTACTGAGAACTTCATACCTACCTACATAAAAGATTTATGATATCATGATGATTGTGTGTACCTATAGATAAAGTAGTGTACGCAACTGTAGATACATAATTCGGCCTTAAAACACTCGTGCGATACTATCAGGAAAAAACTCGAACCACACAAGTGTTTTAAGTCCTCTCATTATGTCACAGTTGCAAAAACTGCTATTTTGTTTGGACTTGATTAGAAACTTTATTTATGTTAGCTAAATATAGGCGTAATAATTTGCGTGGTCTGTACGAGAAGGGCCTACTTCGCGCCGCGACCCGCGCTAATAACCTATACACGCCACCTGTGCACCAACTCCGCCTTCCGCTTTTGTTTAGCGCACGTTTGTAGCTAAAGCGCAGGTTGATCATGTCGTTAGTCGTCACGCTCGACGACCAATTGTATCATGTTTTTTTTTACAAACAAACCAATAAAATATTATTCTAAGGAGGCTTTTGCGGAAATTAAAAAAGTCGCGTTCGATTCAGTGGTTTGACTGAATTTTAATTTTAACAGCAGAGCGCGCAAGAACGGCAGAATATAATAGTATAGCAAATAATCTTATTAAAACTTTCATGAGACATATTTAATTATTCTATTAAATTTTACACCCACGTGAAATTGCCAGGAAGAGCTCCATACGAGTTCGAATCACGTCGGGACGTTCCTGTCAATTTCACGTGAGTGTAGCAAATAGTTCCTTAGCATGATGGTTCCAGTTCGATTCTATTAGTTATTTTCTATCTGCAATTCCAAACGCTAATTTTATTGCTATGTTACAAAAAATAGGAACATTGTGGAGCTAAAATAAATACTAGTTTCCTATGTCGGGAGCACCGCACAAAAACACAGTGTATATTTGTGTTCTACCAGCAAAATCCAATTAACCTAGGAATTGAACTACAATTATTCCCGAATTTCGCAAACCGAGCGTATTAAATACGGTTTCCAACACCAGGAAATTACAACGTTTGGTCTAAAAAAAAAATCGAATACTCGTCTTTTCATCGTCCGTCGCCGGACCGTGGAACCGTGCAACCGTGTCGTCGTCGGACGACGCGGTTGGCTCAGTTTGTAAGCACTTATGTCTACTTCGAATCCCGGCCAGGGCAAATATTTGTGTGATAAACTCGAATATTTGTGCTTGGGTCATGGATATTATCTATATAGGTACTCGTATGTATTTATATAATATGTATATCGTCGTCTAGTACCTCATAGTACAAGATTTGCTTAGTTTGGGACTAGGTCGATTTGTGTAAGACTGTCCCTTAGGTAATATTTATTTATTTATTTTATTTATTTTGTTACCGATTTTTCGGTCAAAATGGTAATTAAGCTATATCCCAAGTAGCAAAAACAGGCATAAGCGCTTATAAAGCCGTTATACAGCTTAAACCAGAGTTTTAATGGCTTACAGCCTGTTTAAATACAGTTATTTTAAACAAAGTTGAGACAAACAAATGAAGCTCATTTCGAAAGCAGTACAACATATGGCAGCATAATACAAAGTTATGCATGCGTCACTCCAAAAGTAAGATCAGAAATGTAAAAAAAACCTTTGACGCCTACTTCCGGACTACCTTTAGAATTTTGAACCCTTTAGGCATCAACCACACCGCTGCTCAAAAAACGGTAACGGTTGCGTTCATGCGGTGATGTGTCGCAGCAGCCATACCTTTTTTTCTTCGCCCTAGGCCGTAGGATTTTCTGCCAGCCCGTGGGGAGAAAATCTCTCTTTCTGGCCAAGGCAAGAGGTAAAACTTTGTATAAACCACGGGCGGTACAAACACCTGGGATCTGGGAATTTCACCGCCTTAGGGATGTATTGTACTATTAACGCACGCTCTCCATAAAGACGTTGGCACACCGTAAACGCAGTAAAATGAATAAAAAAGAAGTGTCCGTTTTTTGAACAACAGTGTAGTTGAACCTTTATACGTTTATACCAGGACACAATGCAATCCCTTACTGCCTTGTGGGAGATAAACCGAGGGCGCGAATGCCGGGAGGAAAATTTCCAAGGAATAAACTCATGGTAAACCCACAGCACTGAATGTGTTAAGACTAAAGTCACATCACGTACTAGGCGATTGATTCCAACCGTTAACGAATCAAAGACACGTTTGTTCGACATTAGAGAGAAAACGCGGCTTTTCTGCTTAAGAGACTAAAACGCCGTAACTTCGTCGGAGTTCCAATAACATATGTCTTTCTTTGCTATCATTGCAGATTAGATCTCACGCTTTGACTATGTAGCGTTACTCTTGCTATCTCATAAGTCGGTTGTTAAAGAGGTTGGAATGTCGACCCTAATACACGTGTATACAGCAGTATCTAGAGCAGAGAATCACTTTGCGATTCGATCGTGCGATTATAAGTCGACGTTTCTTGCAGTCTGATCTTAACTATCGTAAAATCATATCATGTCAGAACTTGAATCATTTTAAAATCAACTTTGTTAGGTTCTGATAAAGTTCGAAATTATTGCACTAGTGCGAAAACGCATCAGAAAAGCATTGGTAGTAGCGGGATGTTTACTGTTGGCGACAACGGAACTCGTAACTCAGATGACTTACCTAATAGTCATGTGATAATGTGCTATCAATACTCTCGGAAATATCATCTGTCACATGATGAATTTACGCATAGTTCTAATAACGAGAACTAAACACATTATTATAACAAAACGGGAGTTAATCGCGTGCCAAGAGACACACCTATAGAAACTACAGATACACCTAAGAAGAATAATGTATTACCTACAACTCCCAAACAAATATATATATAAAACAAGACAAAGGCTACGAACTTATAACACTTGCGTCGGGCGCTGAAAATAAAACATTTCATTGCATTTATTGCAAATGCAAATTGCTAGAGGCAAGACCTCAAGAGCCGAAGAAAATTGCAAATGAGACTGTAGCTTTATTACTTCGAGATGGCTATTAGCCGTCTAAAGGAGTAAGCAATACTCTTTTAAATAACTTCTTTCTGCACTAGGGCTGCCAAGATTTATACTTCCGAGGAATTTATGGAGAAATGAGGAAACAGAAAGCTCATTTCCTGATAATTTAGTATTCTATTTCCTTTAATGCATTTTAATGTATGCATATTTCAAAATGGGACATAAAATGAAGTAACCCATTTATATTATCTACTCTTCTCCTTAGACATTCAGTTTTCCATCATCGTTTTTTTCATAGATAAAAGTGAAGATGAATATTCGTTTGATACAACGTGAAACCCCTGACTAAGACTTTCGCTCTTACCGATTTACGCATTACCTCGTCTGCCAGTCGCTTAATTCATTCATCCTTAATCCTACACAGGTGGCGTACTCCTATCCTATGTGGCTTGTTGTTCGTATTGTAGTTAAAATACGTACACATTTTCAAAACATACAGTTTATAAACTATGTTAATAGCCCATCGCTGGAGTAGAGTGCTTTAGTTTTGTTGTCAAACATACCCGTTTAAAAGTCTATTTACTTTAAAAATACAGCAGCAAACTTTCGAGTAAAAACATTAACCGCATAATAAAGGAGACAACTTCGTTTTATGATGCGTCAACCGAAGAATAAAACTCATAAATTGTATCCAACGCCCAGACGCCGCAGTATCGGAAAATTTATTTTGAAAAATTGCCAACCCTATCTCGGAGCCGTTGTTTCTTTGCTGGGATTGTCGGAAACTTTGCTTGAGTCAATGCTAGTAGGACATCTGTACGAGTTCCAACTTTTATTTCACTCCGCCTTATAGTTCCAGCGTAAAACAAAACACTGCATTGTCATGTTTCACCTCTCCGCAGCCTTTTGATGTCTTGTGCGCAAACAATTCTCTTATTTCACTAGAACTTTTCCGTTTAGTTCTAAGTACTCCAACAAGTCATAGCCACCTGCTTCAAACTTTATGAAGACTACTCAACGTAACAAGGTGTTTAAATAGACATTAGCACTTTAATTACCCAAAGATGAGCCGCTTCAGTGCACCCTGAAACTCCCCCAATAAATAACCTCGAAGCGTTTTGTTTTGGCAGTTCATAATAAGAAAACTTGAGCATTTAGTAGGGCATTAAAACGGGACATCGAAACGCTAGCGTTTAACTTAAACCTTGAAGGCATAAATTTGTAGACGGGTGAAGTTCGCCGCTTCTTCAGTGTAGACTAAATCGTTTCCAAATACCTATAGCCCATAAAAAGGCGTAGCTCGAAAATATGATGCGAATCGACCTCATAAAATCTCCATGCCAAGCAGCAGGGGCGCACGCAATCTTAACCCCTTTAAGCCTTTCCCTTAATACGAATAGGGTGCATATTTGATAGCATCTGAAGTGAGAGTACTATTGGACCCCACTAGTCCAGCGAGGGTCAAGCACAGTCATTATGTGAGGCCTTCGAGTGAAAAAACTCAAGTATGTTTTCTTTTACATGTATTTTTCACCGAGTCCGGTAACACAGAATCCGCTGAACCCCACAAATCCGCGGTTTTGTCAAAACGTAAACATGTTAGACGAAATACACAAAGGTTTTCGTGAATTTAAATAAGGTGTAACAAACCGAGTGTGCTTAAAGTTTTTGAGATGAAGGACTTATTAGCGCTGTAACAATCACACGATTTAGACCATGGAATAGTACATTACATCAGAGGCCGGGAAAATGAGGATTTCCGGCCAAGTAGGTATATACGGCCGAGCGAGCGTGCGAGCGAGGCCGGATAGTGATACGAGGCCGGGAATCCGTTTTCACGACGAGGCATGTATAGTGCTTTTCTCAAACATACAATGAAATAAGAAAATATACTTCAAAGAATAACACTTAATATTGTTTGTCCGATATTTTCCGAATTTGACCGAATTTTAAAAATCAGATTTCAGATTCTGACTCAGGAGCCCCAAAAACCCCCGGATACCGAATTTCAGCCTCCTAGGACCAATTTGAAATTTTCTCCATACAAATCGTTTTTTTTTTTTCGATATTTTCCGAATTTGACCGAATTTTCGGACAAGATTTCAGATTCATATTTTTGAGCCCCGAGAGCCCCCCGATACCGAATTTGACCGAATTTAAAAAATCCGATTTCAGATTCTGACTCAGGAGCCCCAAAAACCCCCGGATACCGAATTTCAGCCTCCAAGGATTAATTTCAAATTTTCTCCATACAAATCGTTTTTTCATTTTCCGAATTTGACCGAATTTTCGGACAAGATTTCAGATTCATATTTTTGAGCCCCGAGAGCCCCCAAATCCGAATTTGACCGAATTTAAAAAATCCGATTTCAGATTCTGACTCAGGAGCCCCAAAAACCCCCGGATACCGAATTTCAGTCTCCTAGGACCAATTTGAAATTTTCTCCATACAAATCGTTTTTTTTTCGACATTTTCCGAATTTGACCGAATTTTCGGACAAGATTTCAGATTCATATTTTTGAGCCCCGAGAGCCCCCCGATACCGAGTTTTAGCCGCCTAGCACCGATTTGAAATTTTGAAAAAAAAAAGTCGCCATCTTGAATTTTTTTTTCCACAAGTGTCTAACAACCAGCCTTTAAAAACAAAACCTGCTTTTTGTCAAACCAGCCAGCTGTGTGAATGACCTTGTTGTTGAAACAAAAAAAAGTTACTTTGCAGGCCTAGGCCTGAAAAGCAGTATGAAATCCCTTTACAGTCCTCTCGAGTTGTTGCGCCCAAAAACCGATACTTCCGAGCCTATTATAAGGAACGCAAAGACACTATTTCATTGCATGTTTGAGAAAATTTAATTTACAATCACGCAAACTAAAAAGAGATTAAATGCACAATTTTACTTATTCTACATGCTGGAATTTGACCCAAAGTGGATTACTCAAAGATATTCGCCGTAATAAAAACAAGAAGACTTCAGAGAAATTGAACCCAACAAAATCCTTAACGTGTGTACTTTTGTTTCATAGTAATCATTCAAATGTTACACATCTCAGCATTACGACAATTTCCGATGATAAATAGTCCTAATAAAAACGTAAAAGACCCATCAATAATGACGACGTTTCTCATCAAGCAAATTGAAGTAACAAACATGGCGGCCAGGGACGCATTAAGAAATTAATATCGGGACTGACACGTGGGGACGTCCGGCGTGATGGCTACGGGATGAAATAATAAATATATAGCTATAATAACATTACTTGTGGCCGAGTCATAAAGACAGATAAGCACTCGAAATGACAACTATGTTTGATGGCATATAATACGAGGATATGGTTTTGGTTACCATTATTAATGATGTAGAAGAGCACTTGGATGGGAAAATTGGTGAAGCTTGCCCAAAGGGGTATGTATAGTTTCGTAAAAAAAAAGAGCAAACGGACGATAATATACTCGATTTTTAGCAAGGATAGGAAAATTTTTAATGACTCAATTAAGGTTTATGCGATACAAAGATCGCAGAAACAATCTGAGATCTGACTCCTGACTTCACTCGAATTGGATTACCAGGGCAACGTCCCGATTCCTATGATTAACGGAGTACTGGTTAACCCTTACAAATTATCTATCTACTATATAATATGGTGCATATCTAAGTTTTAGAAAGGCGTTTACGTCTAACGTTCCTGAGGAACCCCAAACGAAGGAGCCGCGACGTGTACAGATGATTTATGGCGGTTCCCGTAATTGATTGGCGATTGTACTGTCGCACGGAACTCGTTCGCCTCGACTTAACCTGGGATGCCTCGCGTTAACCTGCAATGCCTCGCTATTCTATGGCTCGAATCGTTAATGTAATTAAACATTAGCTTAAGGGAGAAAATTAAACACAATTTGTATCCTTCTTCCATAGATGACAGAAGGATGCTAAGGGACTTTACTGTACAATATAGTTACATTCCGAAAAACAACAAACTTGAAAGTTATCCCACTATTATAAATGTACAAGTTTGGGTGTTTGTTACTCATTAACGCCTATAACCATGACAAACAGACGGACCAGATCAAGAAATAAAACTTATGATATTTAATTTACGATTAAATTCAACATTTTATTAAAATATACAGAAGAACGGCCGGATCGAATTGGAGTCTATTCTGGCATTCCATGTTGGCGTTTGCTGAAATTTTAGTATGTTTAAAGTATATACAAATACATTAATTTATTACAACAAACAATACTGACTTGCACATAAAATTTACTATCCTATCTATGGACTTGTTGTGCGTCAGTATTTTTGTAGGTTAGGTTTGATTTTGACTTCATCAAAAGCAAACTAATGACTGCTATAGGTAGATGACTGGAAGCTTATTTTAGTATGATTAAGCCCGTCTACAATAGACAAACTGTAGTTGTATACACAAAGCCATTGCGTTTCGTCAGTGACTTAAGCTCAAAACAGAAAATGAATCAACTATATATGAGTCACAGAACATGACAATAACACTTCACTAATAAATCCTCCTTATCTATATTTACCCCGCCATTATTACCACTAAGTAATTCATATATTCCTTCCAAGACGTGTCACCAACGTCCAAATGATTTATAAGGCCAAAATTGATTGGCCGAGCCAAACTAAATATTTGGGTCCAATAACAAGAGATAGTAAATCAATATTGTCAGCGCAATATTATCGGCGACCTACTTTCAGTTTACATCTGTTATTGAAACAATGGATTCTTGTTTGGAATTACTTTAGCGCCAGTCAAGTGATTGTGAACATTACTAAGCAGAATACGGTCGCCAGAGATAATTGCATTCATAGAAGAAAATGCGTCTTTTGATGATACTATAGAAGCGCAACATTTTAAGACAATCACCATTACTGACACACACACTACAGGACAAAAATATGTCAATCGATTCTATTTTTAATTGGGATCAAATGTCCGTATGGGACTAACTATTACACTTAGATTGCTCTAAATGTCAGAAATGACCGTCAAAGTTCAATATTCCTACGGAGCGCTAAAACGCTCCATACAAGTGGCCATCTCATCGTGACGTCATCATTATATGTTATGGGTACCAATACTTGTATGGATACAATAGGTAGTTTGCCATTATCACCGCAAAAAAGTGCATTTAAGTCATGGTTTTGATACAACTATTATTTTGTTAAATTATTAGGGTTCTGAAAACAATTTCAAAATTTCTTTTGAATTAAAAATAAAAACATAAAATGCCTTTGATCCACATATTTGAAAATAAATATATAATTTTATTTTTATTTGTTTCGAGACATATTGAGCGAATTTCATTAATTTTACCACCGTGTGCTGTAGAATTTAAAATCATGCGTCATCCCTACTGTACAAGGATTATTTTCTGACGTAATAGTAACCTCAAAAATTACAAGAGGAAGCTCAACAAATAATAAAAAGTCACCAAATTATAGTAAATTTTAATGCACATGCATTGTGCAGCGACGTGTGTGGGCGATTTCACGATTATCGTTATTGACGTGACCTGAAAGAGATAAGCGTTATTAATGGCGTCTACCAAACTGACTTTCTCCCGGTCCCAACGCTAATCGACTATTGTTTTAAATACCCCAGTTTACCTGATTCCTCATCGATAAAATCAGTTAGATTAAGATCGAATTCTTTGTATGTTTTTCAATGAAATTATGATAAGAAATGTGACTGTGATCATTTTAATTTCTTAGAAGTTTAAGGTAGAAGCCAATGACGAAGCTAAAGTTTTTCTTGCGTGTATTGAAGATCCGATTTTTCACTTGCACTTCAACAGTAAACAACAAAATTTCACACTCGCGAGAGAAAAGTCTTCACTAATTCTTGAAAGGTTAATTTTATGACCTCAACATGCTAATTTCGCGCTACAATAGTCAAATTATTGACATACTCAATACATACTTGTTATGTATAGTAGCTTAGTTTTAATGACTTTTAACTTAATAGTCTCTTTCGATGTATGTATTTTTCATATTTGACGTTTGGAGGCACTATACACCTCCAAAACCTGACAGCGGGAACCTTTTACACCCTTTATTATTATTATTATTATTTGTGTTTCTTCCTTCTTTTGATATTGGAGACGCTATACATCTCAGCTAGTTGTAGGCTCCTTACTATGTATTTTTAATCCATCATATTGTATTATTGACGCATAGAGACCCTTTACATCTCTGATAGTATAGGTTAAGAGTATTCTATTAATGGACCCGGAGACAGTTTACATCTTCCGGCAAAGTATGCCCAGTGATTTGTCTGTTGCATTGATTTGCTATTATGTTGTTGTGATGTAATCATAATTGTAATTTTATATTTATTATTGTTATGCAATGATATAGAATCAGACATGTAAAAGTGCCCTTGAGGCCTATTTGCAGAATAAAGATTTGAATTTTGAATTTTGAATTTTGAAATGTTCGTGAAAATGTGAAAATTGACTAAATTTCATCACATTCGCATGTGTGGTTGAAAATGATATTACAAATTTACGCGAGTTTGTGTTTGTTAGTGTGTCATGTTAAGTACTTCTTCACGCTGAAACGGCCGGACGGATTTGCATGGAATTTGGAACAGGCTTAACACATAGGCCATCCCGAAAAAAAAGGAGGTTCCCGTAGGATAATTGAAATCGACTTCAACGCGGGCGAAACTACAGAAAAAAACTATTTTAAAATAAAAGATATACTGGTATTTTTAAATACAAGCTTGGCTAATGTACGGCCATCTTGATCTCAGATCTGACATTCCCAGTTGAAGGCCAGATGACACTCTGACAGACGGTAATTGATCGTCGATAGGAACGGGCAATGTACTTTCCATGAGCAAATTGCACTCATCTACACTTAATAAATAGGTGCCTACTCATACCTGAACAAAGATACTGGACACTTTTTATCCGATTATGCAAAAGGAAAAAGTTGGTTATGATTTTTCAACTATGCGACAGAAGTCAGAGGCGCCTTCTCATATGCAAATAAAATATCTCCATAGTGCCGAAAATGTGTCAGGAGCGGCTTTATTGTGCCCATTCCTTTTTTCAAGTCCCAGTTTTAAACCATAGATAAAAAAGACTTATTCGGCGCCATCCAGTACTTGCCAAGCGGAGCAAGGTTGCGCCTATAAATAAAATAAATGCTTTTTTCTTATTCCAAATTCAAATTGTAGTTGCAGCTAGAAAAAGCGCAACGTAGTTTGTCGCCCGCGGCTAGCTGCGCTGGGTTTCTTTTTCCTCCATTTTTTTACCGCTTCGTTAAGATGCTCTAAAACTGAACGACATGAGAAAAACGCTATTTTATGCATTTTTCCGTTACGAGCTATGGAAACAGATTTAACGTTCCGTTTCGTGCAGCACTTGTAGTGAAAGTGTTCAACAAGCTGCAATTAGGTGCGTGGAACGAAATGCACTTTAGTGAGAATTGAATTAAGTTGCTACTCTGAAATGACTAAATGCACTTGACGAAAGTGGTTATTAAGACGGTTTGTAAGTGAAATTTACCTTTTCCTTTAATCGAGGTTTTTACATGGATATATGATATGACAATAAAAAATAAACTAATGTATGTCCTCAGAATGACTATGCAAGTACCTGTCAAAATAAACACTTTATTCGAAACTCTAAACGAATAAATAAATTTATACAGAATAAGCAAAAACAAGTTCCAAGCAAAATTTGCTTAAATGGAATATCAAGCTTTAAAAATGGTAAAATAATAAGCTTCGTTATATTCCAATGCGCGACCTTTTAAAGGCTCTACAAAACACACAACTGTAAAGGATTTCCCAAATTAAAATTAAGGAAATTAGGCCTACACTGACAAAGGGAAACAAGCAATTTCCGCGTTTCGCGATTCTCTATGAACTTGCCTCGACAATGCCGAAGTACCTATATATAGCTGTAGGCTTACTTGCATAAAACACTATTCTGTACCCTAAAGGAGACATGGTATTAAAGAGAGAAGAGATCTGTATTTTTATGACACTTTAAAATTCTATTGTCGTCTTTGCTTAGTTTGAGACTACATCGATTTGTGTAAGATTGTCCCTTAAAATTTGAAAGCTGTTTGTTTTGTGATAGCTTATGCGAGTGTAAACTCATAAGAACGCAATGCACATTTTCTTTTATTTTCTTTGGGAATTGAAACATCTTTGCCGCCTCATCACACCTCGGCAGCTGGGTGAATGAGCCAATTGAGGAAAAGGGGTGGTTGAATAATGGATATCCAAAAGATATACTGTACCTACTTGACTGCGGTAAAAAGGGGGGTAATGTTGGCGTTGTTGTGGACAAATTCTAGTATAAACGAGGTGTGTCTTGTCAAAAGGGCTTATGTATATAATGTCTGCATTGTCACAGCATTGTGGAAATTGAGAAATAATGTAAAAAATAACTTCTCATTGCTCCTTTTTTTACCACGGCATGCGGTGCCATTGTTTACCACTATACACTACGCACATAGCCAAGTTAAGAGTCTCACCCACACAATAGGCGATGCCAGTTATAAAGTCATAGTATAGTTCGACATTTCATTCAGCCGTTGTAAGATTATTAAGGGCCGAGTGTTCTATACAAAATTCGCAACTCGCAAGTGGGATAAGGCCCTAATTGATTATCATGGAGCGACAAAGTAAACTGATTTAATGAAGTGTCGATCACGTCTTAATTTCTTAATTAGCAATTAATGGCGCGGCGTCGCGGCGTGCGGAAATTGATAGGACTTGAACACGGTGACGGATCGAATTCGGAGCTTAGAACAAATACTTAGATAGATAGATAGATAAACACTTTATTCATTATCCACAACTTACATACATGGTTAGACACGATAAACAATGAAAAAAAAAACAGTCATAACATGCTACTTAAAACTAGTTCAAGTATAAAACAATTACAGCACTTAAGAAACCATGTGTCGTGGCAGAAAAAAGGCGCTGATAGAACGAGAGTCTGAAGACCAATTTGACATTGATGTGATGATGAGGGTAGATTCTCGCCTACGCCGGTGATAAGGATGAATGGCGAACCGACTCGAAACATGTCGAGCGAAATTCGGCTTCTATGACATGAGTAAACGTTTCTTATGTACAGTCTGACAAGAAAGGTTTAGAAATTATAAAGTGGCAATACTGTAGTGTATCATGTGTGCAAGGAGTGAAGGAGAAAGCCCAAGAAACAAACGGCTGGCGATTGCTACAACGACATAAATTGAAGAGAGAGAATGATGATGATGATGATGTCCTCCCAGACGTATCCGTCGACGGCGACATCCTAACAAGAACGTATTTTACGTTTGCCTACGCGCGTAGCGCGGGCATGACTAGCAAACCCGAATTTGGTTTTGAAAGTGCGGCAGCATGTAGCACAGTACAGGTCCCCATCTGTGTTATAAGTGTAGTGATAGGAGGGCTTGGGCTGAGTTTTACGGAGTTGACGTTTGGCGTCAAGGTCTTCAAGACGGATGCGCTCAAAGTTAGTTTTGAAGAGAGAGAATACTGTAGTATCGTCAGTATCGTCCCTTTTTTCTTAGATTGATTAGAAAGGGAAGACGTATTGCTACTTTTTAATTTTTACTCTTTTATGTGTTTTGTGAATATAGTTGTTCCTATGTATTTAAGTATAGATTTATCTATATAAGTAAGTATATCGTCGTCTAGTACCCATAACACAAGTCTTCTTGAGCTTAATTTGGGACTAGATCGATTTGTGTGAGGTTGTCTGATATTTATTATTATTTATTTATTATTTATGTCGTACTGTATTTTCATAAGTTGAGTAGTTTAATTTGTCTACATTTAGTATCTAATAACTACTCTAATAACATAATGCAATTGCCAGTCATTTAGTAGTTTCCTGCTAGATGTTATTACAGGTGCGCAGTTAAAAATCTAGTAAAATCATCACTCGACCCATTCAGTCCAAGATAATTTCAGAACAGCTCTCGGCTTAATGGCCGACGTGGCATGTTAATGGGATGCTCTTTTAACGGCTCAGTGCATTCATCATCGTAACGAGGGCATTGACACCGCCTCATTAACTTATGGACACTTTGACGGAATAAGGTACTGTACCTCTAGCATAACTGTCATACGCGACGTGTTCTCGCGCGAGTTAATTACCCGTCTCTTTCTGTGCAGTACTGTGAGAGAGTGACGGGTAGAGATATCTCGCGCGACATGAGTCGCGAAGCATAGTTTGTGCTAGACGGGCTTATTAGACACGTAATCTCAGATAACATGGACTTTTTCAGAAATTTGCGATGCTGCAAAAACCTTAAGTTAGCACTTATTATATTACTAGCGACCCGCCCTGGCTTCGCACGGGTGCAATGCTGATAAATTATGCATGTATTATACATATAAACCTTCCTCTTGAATATATCTTTTAAAAACCGAATCAAAATCCGTTTCGTAGTTTTAAAGATCTAAGCATACAAAGGGACAGACACACAGACAGCAGGAAGCGACTTTGTTCTATACTATGTAAGTGAAGCGGTTTACACTCACGTAAAATTGTCAAGAACGGCCCGACAGGTTTCAGGTGACAAAGATGCCGCGCCAGTGTACGGGCTCGGGGGATGAAGAGCTCCATACGAGTTCGAAACATGTCAGGCCGTTCCTGACAATTTTACGTGAGTGTAAACCGCTTAATGCAATACTTAAGTTAGCACTTCACTTTGCATTAATATTTGTTAAACGTTTTGTTGCTTTTCTCTTATTTAATTGGTTAAACTTAGGAGGTAATGTTCGCCAAGTGGCCTTAGTATTTACTTAAGAAATATCGAAAAGTAAGTGAAAAGCGTCTGACACGTGGTATAAAACTAAGTAAGTATCTATTTCGAATCATCAATCAATTTGGTAACGCTATAGATAGTAACATTCAGAATCAACATTACTTTCAATTAAATTGATTCGATATTTCTTTTGAATAGGATTGTTCTTTACATGGTTCTCGAGTGGAGACCACGTACCAGCAAGCGCAGTGTAGAAAAGTGGACGACCTGGTTAGAGTTACAGGGACTCGCTGGATGCCGGTCGCTTCTATCCAGCCCAAGTGGAAGTCTATTGATGAGGCCTATGTCCAACAGTGATCGTCCTATAGCTGAGACGATGATGTTATTTATATGCACCAATCATCCCATTCCATCTTGGTAAAGTAAGCGTTCCCTGAAGATTTCGATCGTACCCACTACTTTTAGATAATCTTTCAGAAATACAAACGCAAAGAATCCTAATTTGGCTCCTTTTAATTAAAACCCGCAAAAAGTGTTCTAAAAATTTAGCTCTGCCTTTATAAAATGGGTTCACAACAGCATTCCTCCGCTAGGGTTGCGCTCGCGCAAGATCGAACGATAAGGTCCGACCGAGCGCCGCCGAGGATACCCGAAGAAATCCGAACTTAAGAACCTACTCCGAAGACAAAAATTCAAAGGTCGTAACGTGCCCTCCCTCTCACGCTCCTGTTAAATATGTAAAAGTGAGCGGGATAGTAAGATTCGAATTTCAAATCTCGAACTTAAGTAGCCCCTTAGAGAACGAGGTCATTCAACGTTCCCTCCACCCGTCCCTTACCTACTCTCCCTGTATTCCTATCACTATCCCTTTTTGTTTCTATGGACAAAATGCGGTCGGGCAATGATTTAGCTTGATGAGCATTTTACACTCGAGTTGGGGTTCAAATTGAATTTTATATGGACGCAATTGGCTTTTGATTTATTGGGGGTCGTTGCACTTGGTTAATTTAATTGATCATTTTGAAATGTTCCGTTCGTTGTAGGCAACGTTGGCATTTAAATATGCCTTTCGAAGATTAACAGCCTAAACCGTTATAATTTGTATAGCTGACAAGGTTCTTCCAATGGCGACCCATATTTATTAGGTTATTCCGACTCAAAATACTGAGCACTATTCTTGAAGGAGAAAAAAAAAGGGTCCTATAAAAATGTATATGTATTTCTTTTACGTTACTTCGATTACTCCCACACAAAGATGTTTTAAAAAGCACCGTAAATATTGGGATACTTTATTGATAGTGCTCAGGATAAAAGAATAACGTAAAATTTTCTCCAATCGCAAAACAAGAAAATGGACAATGATTTCTGAAAACCCCCATTATCAATTTACAACGAATGTTAAAACAATACTTCAGGCTACCAAGGAATTGAAAAATAATTCGTCGAAGGTAATATGTGCCGAGGGATTAAGGCTCCTTACCCGATCAAAAATCCTGATTGTTTTAGACATTTTTCTTAACATATTCTCAATGTTACTACTTAGAACAGGGCTATTACGACTTATTGGTATATATTTGAAAACTACAGTTTGAATTTTTAATTGATAATTATTGTTTCAAAAACTACCTACTCGAAATTTATTTATTTATTTATTTATTTATTTATTCATTCAGAAACTTAAATCTATCATTACAGGTCATTACCTAATGCGATAGACTAGTGAATATTAGTACCTATAGGTACTACAATTATACAATTTATTAATTGTTACACAATACAAACATAGTTACACAATACAAATTGACAAAATTCACGCAGAAAACTGTTTTCTTCAACTTATTTTCCACTGCACGCAATGAAAGCATGAAATAGCTCTGTTACTATCTAGAACTCAGGGAAAAATCACTTTAAAAATTTGGTTGAGACTATCAATATATTTGTCGCAATATGTAATTTTTTTTATATAAGGCCTCTTAAAACAATACTACCGGTTTCCAAGGCTCCCAACGGATCGAAAAAGAATTCCTCGAAGGTAATATGTGCCGAGGGATTAACCTGCACTTGTTGCTGTGTGCCGATCCGGACTCAAACGTAAACATTTGAGCTCAATGTTGGCACTGTTTCACCGTTCAGGAGTGGTTTATTGTTTAATAGTTCCCTTTTACCAATGACTATACAAAAGGTGTTACGACCACGGTTTGCGACGTGCGTGAACTTAGCAAGATTTCTCTGTCATCTCTTTATTTACCACGTTAAACCTGAATATGGGGTAACAACGACATAACGCTACCTGGCACACGCTGTGTGCGTGCCTACGAACCAATCAGAGACGTGTTGCTTGTGAACTTGACGTTGTCACAGATGTGCATAATACAGAGAAGAAACTTAGCCCGTGGCTAAACAAAACTGGCTTCACTTTAAAGCGCTGATGACTGCTGCGGCGCTGAGGCGTATTTATTCTAAGGTAAACAACATAGATAATGATAATGACTGACTAATATAATTCATAAGTTGATAACTCAAAAATGTTGTATTTACGAGTATCACCAATATAATATAGACAGAACAATGAACCTATTTCAATTATTTACAAAACGCAACCTTTTCACAACCTTTCATTTCTCACAAATTGGTATAGCCAGCGCTTTTATTTTCTTTCACTTCCTTTGCCATTGTTTTTAAACAGCAAATAAACAGTTTAAGCGAAGTAGTAAACTACAAGACCGTTTTTACTACTCCGAAAGTGTTATAACTTTTTTAAAAGAATATGATAAAGCGTATTGTTGACATTTGTGAAACGTTATTCGTGTGTTTATGATCTAGTCGATAAAAAAAAGAATCACAGCTATTGGCGACTTAAAAGCGTTTATGGCTTCATAATAATCATTTGTTTGTCGAAAGACTGAATGTCATAAAGTAGGTGCGTATAACAAAAGATGACGTGTAATTCAATTACGTCGTTAATATAAGCGAGAATATTGAATGAATTAATTAATAGCTCAAACGGTTTCAGTGAGCCTTAAACAGGGCAAGTCGAGTATGAATAACTCATTAAATGTAGGCTAAGCCCCGGAGATGCATAGCACTTGGGGCTACGATGCAATGGAGAAGGTTTCTATTTTGAATATGGATATCATACGTGCTATACTGATTAGAGACTAAGCCAAAAAAAAAAGTCTCTCGGACAAATTAGCAATTACCGTAATAGATGGTGAAGACGAATGTCTCTGATTAGTATTTCAAATGTCTTGTATAAACCTACAGCCGACAGTAAAAAAAATCCAGACAAAGTTATCAATTGGAAAAGTTGTAAAAAGAAATACGTGGGTGTCCTATGATCAAAGAAAAACGAAAACTTAATTTCATCCAATGAGAGTAAGAGGAAATCAGAGACCATTATTTAGCTGTTCAGATCAGTAAATCAATTTATAAAGTCTGTCGTTTGAAGGTACCATTCCGCGATGCGGTGCAGACCGCAAACTGCAAGCGACACCACTTGTTTCTATGAATCCCTATGAAATGTATTCCGAGCGTGGCAGCACTGCGGCCTGCAGCCGCGGCCGCAGGCTGCAGCGCCAGTGGTAACGCGAACCGCAGAGAGTTCACACGTATAAAAAATGGCGACTTTTTCCGAAGACGATGAAGAGAAATTAAATAACCGCCTATTGTCTACCATTATTTAATTTATGATTTCTCATGTTATATTTTTCTTGTTGGTGTGCAATAAAGAATTGTTGTATTGTTGTATTGTATAACTTTGTTGCTGGTGATCCAGTCCTTTACGATACATCGAAGGTACTGGAGTGACTGAGGCATAATTCTATGAATTGTGCAGCCGCGGCATGCCGCCGCGCTTGGAACGCGACCGCAGGCAGCACTGCGGTCGACCGCAGTCGCCAGCCGCAGTGTGGCCTGCGGTTGGGGTCTGCAGCCCATCGCGGAATGGTACCTTGAAGCCGCACATAGTAAATGTATACCGACTAGACTAGAAGCTGCCCGCGTAGTCGGGTAAAAGTATCTTTGGATGTCTATCCCTGTACCGAAATTTGGTAAATTCCGTGCAACGGTTTTGGCGTGTTCAAAGGACAAAGAAATTTTTACCTTCCGATGGCGCTGTAAACCGACGCGCGGCCATACAAATGCATCGCGTTTTTAAGATTTTCCATGAAATTATGACGCTGCACCATAAAAACTGATGACTCGACAAATTTTACAATTGTATAATAGTATTAATTGTATACAAAGATGACATGCCATCCAACGCAGTTTGCAAGGAAAACTTTGATATCGGTTTCACTGAAACATTGGCGAATTTCTATTTGTTTTAAACCAGTGGACACACATTGTGGTTTTGCGAGAATTTACGAGGAGCAATCCCATTTCCACCCTGGAAGAATTCCTGAACAATAGAACCCCCTAAACACTTCCACTGGGGAGTTCTATAAATACTTCCATAACAAACAATCGCATAATTAATTTTCAACTCTGCACCCACTTGAAGCATCTCTGTTTGGCCCTATGGTTGACTGGTAGAGAATGCCATTAGGCATTAAGTTCACCATTTGTACTAAGTTTTGTTTTGTGCAATAAAGTTTAAATAAATAAATAATAAATAATTTCCTGTATCCATCGACTTCCGACAGCCAGATCAGACCATTATGTAAAAAAATTACTCACAGGTTGCTAAATTGGTACCTACACGTCGCTGAATCAGGTGGATGAAGTGAGGGCAATATTAGTGCAGTTCATAATAGTGTAGAGCAATCTAAGTTACCTGGATACGCCGCTGCATCACTAACAACGTATTATTGGCAGCTCGGCACAGTATCAAATTGCTGCGAATATGCAAGACGCACACGCCCCTAAGTTAGGAATTAAACTTGCGAGCCAAGTTTAAGCGGTTCCGGAGCTCAGAGCAGATCATGTAGCCCAAACATAAACATAATGGAGTTTGGAGGGAGTCTGACATTAGGTTTAAAGGCATACAGATTGAGGGATTGAAGAGTCAAATGCCTCACGTCTTCAGGCACATTTGAAGAGGTTATTTCATATGTATGTACACTCTCTTTACAAAGATTGTTAAACCCCCTCATATCCTCACAGATTCAATTGATTGATAGATTCAAACCTAGCTTTGCGGCATTAATTCCTTTGCTATATATACGAAAACCTTTATAGCACGAATGACGTGGCATGAAAATATGATTGATGAATTCGTGTCACATGCATGTATAAAATCTAAATGAACGATACAAAGTGGTAGACAATTGATTTTAACTTAGGGGTCTAAAACGTCCCTAGGCAGTGAGTTACGAAAACACAGGCCCATGGGAGCGGCAAATCTTACGAAACCGGGGCCAGCGGAGGCCTTAAGTACAGTTTATAACGTTAAGACTGGAGTGGAACTATATATCCTTATTAGTGTAAATAATATTCCAGAATTCGCCTGCGAATTCACCGTGAAAAATGGTTAGAGATACTTTTTAGTTGCCCTAGTTGTGTAACCTATAACTTTCTTTTAGTTTCCAGCTATCTCTAGGCCAAATATTCTTAATCCGTTTACCCGAGACCCGCGCAGGTACAAAACTCAAAGTACCTTAGTCCTAACTACAGAAATACTTGGGAATGTCAGAACCGTATCGCGAAACGAAGACATGAGATCTATTCCTGAAGTAAAAACTCACATTAACTTAGGTACTATTTAAGAAGCATCAGCCATTTGTAATTTTATCACTTTAGAATAGCTCAAAACTGTCGTTTATTTTAGTAAACTTTGTAGAATGTAAAACTTTCATTAAGGTTTCAGATAATAACAGTGCCAATACATTCAGCGTCTGTAGCGCAATATAGAAAGATAAAACTATAGGTATACTTTTCGACTAATGACTGAATGAAAAAAACTAGCATATATGGTACCGTACCGTATTATACTACAACTATAAAAGGAAGTATCGTTTAGAGCATGTCAGGACGCATGATTTAATTACTGTCAACATAAACTAAACTGTTAAGTTAAACGTTTAAAATGTCCACGGCCTCTTATAACTCGAGCAGTCTGACGCTTTATTTTCGGTAGTGTGTCGTCAGCCTAACCACAAAATCCCAGGACAGCCAAACATTAAATCACGAACAAAGCGGCAAGATTATTTTACGCGTAATTAATTCTTAAGCCGGCAACACACGAGCGCCGGTCACGATGCCGTCGCACGACTTTAATGCACGACAAACGCAAATCACAACGCCCTTTACAAAGTAACCCTTGTAATTTTGTTGACTCGTCTGCCGTTGTCAGTCCTTTTTATTGGACATTTCGTCGTAGTGTCGGAAGCAAACAGTCTGGGTGTTGTATCGAATTTATCGCGACCTATTCATTTGATGTTGAAGGAAAGGTAAATTTGATATTGAAAAGCTCTGACAATGAAGTGTTCGGTAAACAATATCGTTAACAGTATCGTTTATAAATAGTATATTTATTTTGAAGTTAGCAAACTTGACTGAATCTCCTCACACTTTCTCAGAAGATTTATTTGCCTGTAGTTTCGCAGATATGAGAGGTACGCGGATGGGCTATATGTCAAAATGTGCGTCTGCTGGAGCGCTTCAAAGTGCAATTTGAATTTCCAAAATCGGTTGGTAACTTCTAGAGATTTCCTATAATTTGTCTAAATTTCAAAATTTTTGAATTAAGCTAAGAGCATACAAATTTGTCAAATTTTATCCTGTGCTTTTTCTAAATTACATTTTCAATGACTTTGATAGTTGCGCGTAGTTTGAGATTATTCTTTATAAGAACTACTTCTTTATGTCACCTGCGTTACCTAAGACCGAAAGAACTCTGTAAAATGTAATGCATTTCTTCGTCTGTTATTCTATAAATCATATGGCGTAATAAGAGTTTTAACACATTTTACTTGGAAAATTGATTCCAAACTATGTACGCATGACCTTTAAACGTATGACCTTGCTCTGAGTAAATTAAAGTACATTAACCGCAACGCTGTGAAATTAAAGTCACGTTCACAGGCGGAATATAGGTGAATTCTCAGTCGGAATTGCGGTCGGGTTAAGTTTTCAACATTAACTGAAGTGTAGATGCAGCTTTATATATTTTTGTATGGACTTGGATACGCTTGTTTTATAGTGACTTGTGTTGTGTGTATATTTAACTCGTATAAAGTTGCATATCATTGTGGTCGGTTATTTATAAATCAAGTTTAATTTGGGAATTCAATAGGTATAAGTGTTCCATGAACTACGGAACCCTTAAATGGAGTGTTTGGTGTGAAACAACTCCCAAGAGAATGATTTCTTCATTGTAAAGATTTCTGTGCAACTTTTAAATATTTATACTCTACACAAGATTGAAATAAAGTTTAAAACTGTACACGTTTCAAAAGACAAAAATAGGTATTGCGGTTTTTTATACGTTCCTCTATTTGTCATAAAGTGAGCTTTTCTGTACACGACTAAGACAATAGCATTGTGGATTCATGTTTAAGTAGTAAGTTCTCTATGACCATTCGGATATCTTTGATTTTCTTTACAATAGTTGGATAGACCCTTTCAAGATGCTTTTTCAGTTGCATATATTCGAAAACATTTGTGTTTTTCTTTCTGCTTTGATCTTTATATTTGCATCACAAGTCTGAGACATTTAGATAGAGTTTGCCGCAAGCATTTCGGTCGACAAACTCGCAGTTAGTTGAGATAATTATTTACTTTTATTAGCGTCGCTAACGATGCGATAGTCAGCTCACTTCGTCTTGGCTGATTCATTGCCCAGCCAAACAGCCAAGCAGCAAGTAAACAACTAAGCTTGGCTATAAAGAAGATATACTTTACTCCGAAATACTTGGCACTTGTATCATTTTGTATCTATTCGGGAGTACAGTTAAGCTCGTTTACATAGAAGCGGAAAACGGGAAAAAACGGGGAACTGATTATACTGATGCTACCCGCTTGGTACGGATAATGTATGCATTTATTACATGTCAAAACATTCAAAAATAAAATGGCACGTTGAGAGAAACATCAAAATCTTTTCGTAGTAGCACTGCGTTGCTAAAGGTATGCGCTGTTTTATTCTGACCCCTTGCATTGAACTAATCTTAAAGCTGTTCTTAATCTGATATTAAATCTGGGTTTTCTATTGAGACTGCACTCACTGCTGGTAAAAAAGGCCTAGTATTCTGTTACGGACTTCTTCAATAAATAATAAAATTTTCTTTAAATTAAGAACTATATAATTGTTGTTATGTATCTAACTGTAACCCATATAGTCTCATGACATATCGAAACTTCATTTCAAGTCAAAGTATAAAATTAGAAAGTGAATTGTTAAGCAGGTCTTAAGAACTGAGATCCGAATTAATAGATATATACATTATTAACAACATGGGACTCGAGTTCAGCCCAAACTTAGGCTCTCATGCTGTACCGACTCACAAGTTCTTACACTTATGTGAAATCTTTTTAGCTGATTGTTTGTGATACAAATAAAAATACCCTCACAAATACAGCTACAAGAAAATCGGGTACTCAAAGCCATGGAAATTGAAAAGCAAGATTGTATTATATTAGCAGATTAAAGCAATATAACAATATTGCAAATTCCAAAGCAACTAGTTGACCAAATGTTTGCTCCACTTACTGTCCAGATATCGGCAGCCCGCCGTAGTGGAGTAACTTGTTTATTTAAGCCGAGAAGTGTAGACAATAAATATTTTGCTTTTGAATTTGGCCCCGTTCGATGTTTGCTCTATAGATTTCAATTTCGTTCTATTTGAATTTCGTTACGAAACCGCCGGTGCACGTATTGAAATAGTCAAAACGTTTTGGCAACTTGGGAACAATTTTTTTTATCCTATTTCCTTTATACACAACGGACCGTTAAAACCTTTCTCTATTTTGTGGACAATACGTGCTATCACACATGGCAGTTTCATAGTCACAATTCAATATTATTTACATATCTATATAAAACTGGCGTGTGATCTGTAATCCAGAACCAATAAAACCAGAAATAATCGTAAGTGAATTAGTTTTCTTTCAATCATCTCATGCGAAGTCGAGAGAAAAAGTTCCACGGTTGAGCTCATTTACCCGGAAGCTCTCTTCTCTCTTGCCTTTTACACATGAGGGTCTCACATGATGCTAATTATTTGGTTCTAACTATAATAATGTGGGACCCTAAAATATGTGGAACCAGCGAAAAGCTTTATTTTGGTACCTACATGTTTTACTACTTTTAAATACTTTTTAATTATGAAAAATATTGTGTTTTATGGCCATGATCGTCCTATATTACCATCTTAGTGGATTGGCACAGATACAATACAAACATCAATCACAATAAAAAATTTGCTTCCTTACTGGGTTTGAACCAATGTTCCTTCCCATACCGGGGCCGTTGCTCCTAACCTTTTAAACCGAAAGCACCCGCGGTAAGAGGTTGATAAATTTTAGCATTGTGTTGCGACTCCGATCATTGTCTGTTGTAGAGTTTAAACGGCATGTCTTCGTTTCTCAAAGTACTTACATATTAAATAAAAATACCTCCAATTTCCCAACCAAACCAGCAACTTGTTATAAAACTGAAGTTCTCGTATTTACCTGGAAAGAAAACAAAACACATTAGTGCTTGAAACATTACACGTAAAATATGAATTTGGAAGGAATAGCGCTCGTTTTTTACGCCGGGTAAAAGCAAATTTGAAGCAGCCCAAATTGCAGACAGTGAACCAAATTGCCTACGTTAGATCGGTTACTTTTGCTCGAGGCAATTTTGATAAAAACTTTACTTATTTCCTTTCGGCGTAGGGAACATTTACATGATGAACTTTGTGGTATAAGAGTAGCCAGTGTGATCGCAGTTTATCCCAATGTGAAAAATTCGTTCCGTAGAACAAGGGAAATCAGAATCACAGATATAAATACAAATGAACGTTTAATATAACGCTTTTTTAAACACTGACGGGTAAAAATAGTTACAGAAGCGATTTTAAAATATCGCCAGAGGGCGAAGAATATTTCAACGCCCTGAGGTTGAAGAAAACATTTTACGAGTACTTAAATAAACTTAACACAACTTGAGTATGAGTACTTTACTACGTAAACTTATTATCATGAAGTTTTATAACAATACGTATTAAGAAAGTGATCGTAAACTCGAGATTCAATTTATAAATTGACTTTTAATCAAAGCATCTTCTAAATTATAATATGTAAAGCGTCAATTAAACGCAGGAAATGTAAATTTGATTTTAATTGAACAAGCGATGGCATAAAACGATTCAATGAAGACAGACGGGTCGCGCAATGAAATTAGTCGTCAATCTGCGTTGCCGGCTAATTGAGTCAGGTTTTTGGAGCTCAAGCACCTTGCGTATGCCAATAATTGCGAAAAGTGGGAAGAGTATTTCGTAAAATATACCAAGGGTAATTGTAATTTCATCCGAGGCATGAGGCGCCAAAGAAAACCCAGGGCTACCTAATCTGTCGTCTTTCCTATTCTCTAAGATTTCTAACGATAGAGAAGAATGCTCAAACGCTCTAAAATAAGCAAGCAGGCGGAAATCATGTTCTACGGAAACATCGTCTTAATTGTCAATTTTATTGTTCTGAAAGTATCAAGTCCATGATGCGGATAACAGCTGATAAATCACCGTCATTATTATCATGATTAAACCGAACGTACATGGGAGTAATAAAGTACGCTGTTTAAAATACGCTAATGTACTCAAAAAAGGTGAAAGCACATTAGATATGTAAACTGTTTCAGACTCAGATCTCTTATCTTTAACTCCCTACTTTAGATCAACCAAAAATGCTAAACCCCAAACTGAAATCATACACTAAACTTGATTATGACACATAAACATAACGTTTGATAGCAATCTTTGCCAGGTTTGTAGTTAAACAAGAACAGTAAGCACTTTTTACACATTTCCACATTTCGCAGAACCGCGATACGAACCATAATAATGGAGCAAACATTTCATGAAACGGCCTACCGACGGAATGTATGAACGTTTGTGTTTACAGCTATTTTGCATATAGATTGTTCCGACTGCCATGAATTCTAATACGGATAAATTACTGCCTACTATCAAATTTCAACTTTTGACGGCAAATCGTCGTTTGCAAACATGAGGCCCTGTGCCCTGTGTTACCAATTTCAAGTCAAGCACAACCCTCGTGTTCAATAAAGGACCCTCGCAAACTTACGAATTTCGTATTCCACCATTTGCTGTATTAAGCAGACTCCTACCTCCATAGAGTTGCGTCCTTCACAAACTTTCATTTATTTAGGTTACACGCAAACACCGATTTGAATATATTTACCTCTTACTCTAAACTCCCGTAAAATTGCCGCCTACGAAATTATAATGTAGAACATTTGCAAATTAGATTATGTAAACTATGTGGGGTGCTAAATATTCTGCCGAGAGCGGTTGACTTTAATGCTTCGCTCGTACTGGCTCTGAAAAATTAACTAAAATCTTCGCGAACATCGCGCCGTCAGGAAACTTGTTGAAAAATGGCTCCGTCTTCATAAATAACGTCGCCGATCTGTTCTACAACAGACAAACTGGAAACTTCGCGAAAATCCTTTGTCGCATGTTTAACGACTTTAAAAATACTATAGCTCTTGAAGATGCTTTGCCGGAGGAACGCGTAAATTTTGATCTTCGTAATTTGTTGGAGGCCTTCAACTGATTCAGCCTTCTAGAATGTTTCGGAATGGTGTTTAATGAGCTCTAACTTCGTGAAATATGACAGGGAAACAAGTTGCCGAGGGATTGCGTAGCTGGGCTGGTGTGTGCCTGTAACCGATGACCTTAATTTCGGAATAACACCCCAGCAATCCTCGGAAGGGACGTAAATTGCTCTAAGTCAAAAACGCGGTTTCATCGCGGGCCAGCGTTTTGTGGAATTTACATTCTATGCGGCTCGGTGTAAATCATTGTAATTTCATTTCGCTCGAGCTCTATTCGTTACCTACGCACTACACTTGGAAGTTTCTGTGTTCGCATTTCGTTTGCAACCATTTTTACACTAACCTACTGGTTAGAGTCACAAGTCAAATTAGTCATACTTGACTTGTGACGCTGTGTGCAGTAGACCTCTGTTTGGAATTTTCAAATGATTGCAACACCCGTATTCCACCATTTTGAAAAAATAAAAAAAATGTATTCGACAAAAAATTCTGTATTATTTTCGAATCTACTCACAAGTTTTCACGGCATGCGGTTGACAAATGTGACCTATAGGCGACAACTGACGGAAATCTGGATAACGGGGCATCCGAACATCCGGAATTTGGACATGCGAAGGAATTCTTGGGCAAGCTGAGAGTTAGACACTCGCTCGGTCAATAAAAATCTGAATAAGTCTCTTTGGGCACTAACGTGCATTAACAATTTAAGTCAATACAATCAGTGCAATTAAACCACTGAACAACACACAAGGCGCATTTCCATTTATAAGCCTCAGGGCCTGGTTTCCTCGAACTCTTGTTAATAATAGCTCAAACGTTTGATACGCATTTAGTACACATAATTAACGAATCGCACCCGCTGATACAATCCAGACGTAATACAGTTTGTTGCTTTTAAAAAGACGTAACTACTCACCATTTAACAGTAATATCCCCCATTTTGCTTAAGGGAGCAATAACCGGCAGATTCTTCGAACCGGTGCAAAGAATTACGTAGCATCCGGAGTTAAAAATGTAATCTACTTTGGTTTCTGCATCTTGACCACCTTAGTCTAAAAGGATAGTTCGGTTCTTTTGCCGACTGTCAGTTCTGTCAAACTCAGCTTATAATAGGAAGGGTTATTGAGATTCTGAACAATGTATAACTGTAAGCTGATTTTGAGAGATTGTTCTGAAATGGCTGTGGATCTCTGCCATTTTGAAAAATATCAAGATACTGACTTGACAAAAAAAATATAAATACTTATAGAACCAACTATCAATATTTCATGAAGATCGGTTGAGAAATGTTGCCTGTAGGCCAATCGGAAATCTGAACATCCAAACGATTGGACATATGAAATCAGTTTTGGCGAAGCTAAAACAGGGACGCTTCGCTCAATCGGACAATTATTGCGTAATGTATGAGCCCACTCCACGAATCTGAACTCCATGAATGATAGAAAATCATTGAAATTAAATAGGGTTACTAAACATTATTTATTGCATGAAACAAAATTCATCACAAACTACAGACGTCCACTGCTGAACATAAGCCTCAAAGTGCGATCCTATGCAGACCGCATCCATTGACTGGCTACCCTTGCGAAGTCATCCGTTAATTTAGTCGGGGGCCGTTCCACGCTGCTCTTTCCGATACGTGGTCGCCACTCTAGGACTTTACTGCCCCAACGGCCATTCATTCCCATTGGCGGATTGAATGCTAAATAAAGTATTCTAAGTTATAACCAGACGGGACACGGTAAAGGATCACAAAAACTCCGCAATACTAAATTCTCTCGTACATTGTTTTAACAATAAAATCCCGCAGAGGTTGTGAACATTTGGTACTCGCTGTGTTTATTAGCCGTTCGTACAGAGATTCCGTGCTGTGCGCATTTGAGGCGCGCGAAATGATACTGTCGCTCTTACATCGTTTACATACGAGAGAAAGGAACAGCTACATCGCAACTACATCGCATTTGGACGTTTCGGGGTGAAACGGCGTAACTGTATTGGTATTTCAGGATACATCCGACTAATCTTTAAGAGTCATAAATTGCTGCGTATGAGTCGTTTGGAGTTTTCGCTTTGACAATGGGGATGTATCTTCAGGCTGTTCGGTGAAGCGAAAAGGACAATGGCGTATAAAAATAAAATGCGCGCATATATTGTGAGAAGTAATATGAAACGATGTTACCGCACCGGCTTTTATTGGCGCTTATGTCGTTTTTATTAGTAACGTGAACATGAATGTTTGCCACGTAATGGGTGTTTAGTATGTGTTCGTGTTTCAGGACAAATGACGCCTTGTCGTGTATAAAATCTGAAACTAAGTGCTACAAATCCCTTACATACCTTTGTTTTAAATTGTTGGTGTACGCCATACCGACATGTCGCGACGTAAGAAACGATTGAAAATGAGAGTTATGATAGTTAGGAATTTTTAAATACGACATCAATCCAAATTAAATTCATCTGTACTTCGATATTATTGGGTGTAATATTTTAATTATAATATAGCCCAAAAGCCTTTCGAAAATTAAGAAAGGAAAAGGATACAATTAGATGAACGCTTTCGATTTTTTTGACATAAAATTGAATACAACGCCTCAGTTAAGATTTCCTAAGAATTTCAACGAACTCTTATTTTAACTTTTAGTAATTAATTTTATGATTTATTTTTAAGTAAAATTAAAGCGATACTAATTATTCCCTACCCGCCCAAACTTCCAATTACATTTCTATAAAACCATTACCTAGGGATTTACACAAAACTTTAAATAATGATAATTCATAATTATTTTTTTACCTTCCTTGATTACCTGGACCGATCAACTATTATCATCATCGCCACGCCTCCTAGGATGCTGCTGGATAAAAAAATCTACAAATATCTCCAGGAACAGTCTCACGCTGCCCGCCACCAACAGTTTCCCGGCCTTTCTTTAATCAGTCCTATCAACGACTAACGGACTTGCCTCTTTCGCATGGTCAACATTTAACCCCATCTACTTCCGAAAATTTCGTAAAATACGTCTAACATTCCAAAATAGACTTCAATAAATCAGCCATTAACATTTCACTCGAAACAAAAGGTCAACTCAAAGGCGCATTTTTAAATCCAAATGCCATTACTTTAAATTGATAGTCGCACGGCGTTTTACTTTGACCCGTGTCCTTTTACATTTGGGGGATTGGAGAGTACTCTGGCCTCGACAGATCTAATCCCGTCACGTGTATCAGAGTTCACGTGTTGCGTTTGCGTCGTTTGTGTTGTTTCTGTCTGAGGACTCTGTGGTATAGGGTTTCTAGTTTGACGCTATTATCAGACGCTAAGCTGGATAGTTCTGTTCAGTTTGGCTTTAGTTCCTTTTTGCATCATGTTCCTCACTGCTAAGAGTATACAATCCAATTTTGAGTATTTGCCATTAAATCATGTTTGTTTGGCATCTTTGAGCGCAGGATAGATAAGTTGCAATGGGATAAATGAAATCGATTGTACATTTTAGGGTAGTTATTGTGTGTCTCATTAATACTATCAAAGATGAAATATTTTGCCCAAAACTGTGTAGCTCGTACCTTCTAACATGGTGTAAACTCTAGACAGATCTGTTATTTAATTTCTAGAAGTTATTTAATAAATAATACCTATTTTTTCGACAAGTTAAGCTACATGTCTGCTGTGTGTAAAATAACAACGGCAAAGGAGGAATTATATCGTCTTAAGGGTGTTAGTGTGCGTCAATAGAATCTTCTGCGTCTAGAAATTGTGACATATGTTTTGCTTCTCTCCGTCTACACTAATTATAACTTCAAATGTCTGAGAATAGGATTACATTGTTGAATAGACGCAAGAGGGTTGGATTTTAAACTTACAGTGCCACAAACTTGTATGTTTGGTCTAAGTGGAATATAATCGATTGTAGTTACTTCTACATTTCTCCACTGAGCGGATAAATTGGTGATACTATGATAAGGTAAATACATACAATGACAGTGACAGTCTTGGATCACTCACAATATAACTCTTGACGTTGTACTGTTTCTGTCGGAGTGTCGCTCATTATAAAACTAGTTGGAAGACAGTCTGTTTTTCAATAGGCAGTTCAAAATATCTCGCACTACTGAAATTTTTCATAAGATAGTTCGCATTATTTCGAATTTAGCTTCGGTTCGGAGGACTTTATTGAAGTGAAAACCAATTAGAAAAATATTAAGCTGTTTTATTGTAATATTGAATTCATTTATATGTGAACGGCAATTTATAGTGTCATGTCTGTCATAGCACGTGTATAGATACATAGCCAGAATGCCTTCATGACATATATAAACGTTATATTTTTACGATAATTCTCATGGAATACTTGTATAGTACAAGGTTCATTTGTAGGTATTAATTTTCCTGAAGCTATATCGACCGAATATGTAATAATATTAAAATATTAATAATTGTGTAAATAAATGAAACGGATCGTCGATCCATATCCATACTAATAGTGAGAGTCAGAATGGCGGGTGTACCATCACGGATTTGTAAAACAATTATACCAAAAAAATGTACTCAAAATGTACTATTTTGTACCAACTTTAAAAAAAATTGTACCTCTCCGTACAAAAAGTTATTACAATGTTTAGGTACACCCGCCATTCTGACTGTCAGGATGGCGGGTGTATCGCAGTTTACCATGAAGCCCTTGGTTATTGAGAAATGTTATTACTCTAAAAAAATGTACCAAAATTGTACTCTAACATACAGTTAAAATATTAGAAATCGGATGTGTAACTTGCGAGTTATACACAAATTAAATTTTGTTCGTAGTAAGTGGAGGGCCAAGGGGACGAACTGGGTAAGTCACATTTAGCAAAATTTTACAGTACTGAAGATTGATGTTGGGTAATCCTTTGATGGCTGTATGGCTTCAGTAATACCGGCCAAGTGCGAGTCTGACTCGCGAACCGAGGGTTCCGTACAAACACTTATCTTAACTGGCCGGTTAAGTTTGCGCCGGATACAAATGAGGTGCAAAGTTAAGGCAACTGAGTTCTCCAAATATAATTTTCGAAAAGGATAATATTTTTTATGATTTACCTACAAATGAATAGTTTTCTGAGCTTTCCCTATACTTGTAGTATAAGACGATATAACTTGAAAATTTCAGTTCTAGATCAACGAAAAATACCCTATAAATTTTGAATAGGTAGGTACCTTGAGAGTGTGTGTCGAAATAAACGGTTATGCCAGGACAGGAAGTACCAAGCACCAGTATATATTCACTAAGTATGGCAATATAACGAATTATAATGGCATATTTTTTGAAGCCCAGCAACAGAAGACGACGGACGTCGGCTGCGAAGTGCGGACCGACTCCTTTACTGTAGTACCATTGGACAGTAGCATCAATTGAACTACTGACACACTTGTATATTGCTAGTTCCATCGATGGATCTAGAGACACATGTTGGTTTGAGTAACCCCTTTATTACTGTAGTGCCATTGGATAGTACCATCAATGGAACTAGTAAGACATTTGTATATTGCTACTTTAATTACTAGACATGTTGGTTTTAGTAACATTGACCGATATTACTACGTCATGCTCCCTGGAAACCCCACTGTCTGTTTTGTGATTTATTACTGATGTACACTTTATTTACTGAATTAGTATATACTTAAAAAAAATGTACCTCATTAGATCGAGAGTACAATAAACAAAATTCGGAGTTGCTGCAGACCAACCCTAAAATTGTAAAATGCACGTAAATACGGACTTTCTATGGAAATAAGAGGCCCAAAAAAATTGTACTACGGTTTTACACTAGTTAAATTACCTTGTAGGGGTGTTAGGTGGCAGGGCAGAAGTAATGTTAACAATCACTTGAACTCCTAGCTAGAAATAAGAAATAGCACGGGAGGAAGAAACAATATAAATATTATCGCCTGGAGGCACTCGCATCCTGGTCACAATTAAGTAATTTAAGTAGCCATAGCTAACTCATTCAACGGTAAAAACTATAGTACAATTTTTTTGGACCTAGAAAAAGTCGGTATTTACGTGATTTCTTTTCAATAAAATTTTGGGGTTGCTGGGGAGATGCTCTACAGCAACTCCGAATTCAGTTTATTGTACTCTCGATCTATAGAGGTACATTTTTTTTAAGTCTGTACTAATTCAGTACATATTGTGTACATCAGTAATAAATCACAAAACAGACAGTGGGGTTTCCAGGGAGCATGACGTAGTAATATCGGTCAATGTTACTAAAACCAACATGTCTGGTAATTAAAGTAGCAATATACAAATGTCTTACTAGTTCCATTGATGGTACTATCCAATGGCACTACAGTAATAAAGGGGTTACTCAAACCAACATGTGTCTCTAGATCCATTTCGTTATATTGCCATACTTAGTGAATATATACTGGTGCTTGGTACTTCCTGTCCTGGCATAACCGTTTATTTCGACACACACTCTCAAGGTACCTACCTATTCAAAATTTATAGGGTATTTTTCGTTGATCTAGAACTGAAATTTTCAAGTTATATCGTCTTATACTACAAGTATAGGGAAAGCTCAGAAAACTATTCATTTGTAGGTAAATCATAAAAAATATTATCCTTTTCGAAAATCATATTTGGCGAACTCAGTTGCCTTAACTTTGCACCTCATTTGTATCCGGCGCAAACTTAACCGGCCAGTTAAGATAAGTGTTTGTACGGAACCCTCGGTTCGCGAGTCAGACTCGCACTTGGCCGGTATTACTGAAGCCATACAGCCATCAAAGGATTACCCAACATCAATCTTCAGTACTGTAAAATTTTGCTAAATGTGACTTACCCAGTTCTTCCCCTTGGCCCTCCACTTACTACGAACAAAATTTAATTTGTGTATAACTCGCAAGTTACACATCCGATTTCTAATATTTTAACTGTATGTTAGAGTACAATTTTGGTACATTTTTTTAGAGTAATAACATTTCTCAATAAACAAGGGCTTCATGGTAAACTGCGATACACCCGCCATCCTGACAGTCAGAATGGCGGGTGTACCTAAACATTGTAATAACTTTTTGTACGGAGAGGTACAATTTTTTTTAAAGCTGGTACAAAATAGTACATTTTGAGTACATTTTTTTGGTATAATTGTTTTACAAATCCGTGATGGTACACCCGCCATTCTGACTCTCACTACTAATATTATAAATGCGAAAGTGTGTCTGTCTGTCTATCTGTTACCTCTTCACGCTTAAACCGCTGAACCGATTTAGATGAAATTTGGTATATAGATAGTTTCAGTCCCGGGGAAGGACATAGGATACTTTTCATCCCGAATAAATGTAGTGTTCCCGTGGGATGAGCGGGTAACACCGCGGGGCACAGCTAGTTTCATATAAACATAAACTACTAAGTAGGCAAGGCACGGGCTTTTGTCACAAGGGAAGCAATTGAGAAGTTCCGGCGGAAGAATTTGGTTGGATATCATTATTAAATTATCATAAAAAGAATTTTGAACCTTTTAGAAATATTCTGATGATTATGAAGGCGCGGAATTTAATAAAAAAAGTGGCACGAGAGGTAACCCTTAAGATTGACCGCGACATCTTCAAAATGTCAACTATTTATTGATTAAGGTTTGACGTACAAAACGTTACGTTACGTGACATAATAAAGGAAGGTTAATAAAGGAATGAGGTGGGTGGCGAATAATCCGCGATTGTAGTATTCGGTGCAATGGTGTACCTAATTGGCAATCTCTAATTTCTGACATGATTGCCCATATTACTAGGTATTACTGGGTGTCCTATCAGGACATCTCCATGACGCGACATACATAATGCAAGGTGGTATGTATGTATGTATGTATGTAAGTAAACACTTAATTGTACACAAAACAAAAATACATTAAAACAAAAACAAAAAAAACATGTACAAAGGCGAACTTATCCCTTTAAGGGATCTCTTCCAGTTAACCTTTGAGTAAATGAGTTGATGTTTGAATGAGTTGGTGGTATATTACTTAAGGTTATTATTATGTAACTAGAAGGTGCCCGTTTTGTCGTACAACAGCCGAACACGGTTCGCCGCCGCCGCGACTGATCGTCTCTCCTGATGATGAATCGCGTACCGATTCGATACACGTCGAGCGTTATTCGACTTCTACAACGTGAGTAAACCCGTTAACGTATTTTAATACGAGTATGTCTGAGACTCGCTAGTTTTTTACGTAAAATTTTAGACTGTTGTGTGTTGTTCTTATAGACGTGTCATTCCGCTTTCATGCGTTGCCATTTAACCTTTTTCCTTTTAAGGCCCAAACCAACAACCGATCGCAGGATCAATTTGTCAGTCCTTAATTAAAGAGTTTAAAAGAGTCATAATACGAAATAAAGGGCCGTCTTTCCCAAAACAAACGGCCTCGTACTAATCCAACTGTAATGGAAAAGCAGCCATGCAAAAAAATAATTGGTTCCCCCACAAAGGCCCTCTGTTTCCGATGAGCGAAATTTTAATTTTGATTTAGAAAACTCTGTTTGCGCCGCCCGTTTACTGTCCCTCATTATCTGGCCTCGAAACGGTGTATTACTATCGTTTGATAATATTTATTTCCTTCACTTTACCATGAGTATCATTAGTGTTTGGGTCACGCTGGGATTTAGCTTCAACCCTCTTCGGATCTTCTTTCCCTCTCTGCGAAGGTC
Organism: Apotomis capreana; assembly: GCA_947623375.1. Lineage (NCBI taxonomy): Eukaryota > Metazoa > Arthropoda > Insecta > Lepidoptera > Tortricidae > Apotomis > Apotomis capreana. Next base: position 39,304,984 of record OX392499.1, read on the forward strand.
GCTAGCTTGGGTGTCGAAACTTTCAGCACAAAGGAATATAAAACTCACATCGTGGTGAGACTTCTATTGCACGATCTCCCGATCCTAAGAACCATTCAGGTCTTCACCTACGTGCCTACCCTACTAGCTTACATAGTTACGTGAAGTAGTTCTTTTAACTGTGATGGTGAAAGAACAAAAACGAAGACCTACTAATCGAAGAGACTGATAAGCGTCTAATATACTTCAATATACATTTTTTTATTTGTAGTACCGAAAGGAATGCGATAATAAATTTAATAAATACCCAGACAATGCGTATATTTATTAGTTTTTTCCAGCAGCTGACGTTCAATGATCTATATTTCATAATTACCATCCAGATGCATACTTCAACCAACCATACATATTCTCTATACCAAACAATTGAGCCGGTACATCCCGCAGTTCGTAGTTTGCATATTCAAGGAACCATAAATAAAAAACAGTTATTAAACCACTCGTGCAAATATATACAATTTTATAAAAAGGGGTTAACCGCCACAGTGTAACTAGAGACTTAATCCCTTTATACAAATTATGAAATAAAAGCGTCACAAATCAGATTTAGGGCTAGCTGGGGTGAGTACAATCGGTTCATTAAACAGCCAACGAAATCCGTGAACGGAACGATTAAGTGACATATGTAGTTGCCGAACCCCAACCCTGATTAGGTTAATGCCGTTACGTCAAGAATCCATTTGGCGGTTATTTTTAGTTTATCAGTAAAAATATGTATGATGCTCCAATATTTATAATATTATGTCAGGTATAAGTAAAATTGGCCACTAACATATCTAAATTACTTTTGAACGCATATTTAAGTAGACAAAGGAATTCAATCATGCTCACTGAATATACCAAGGAGACGAATGACGAAATTACGAAGAGTGTTGATTTAATTATAATAGAAATATTGTTTTGATGCTAACTACATAGTTCAAAATGAATAATCGTTACTGTAATTCATACTTTATTAACTTTTTATGTTTTTTATTTTATTTTTGGTAATATTTCTATCAATAAATTGCTCTGCTCTCTGTAACTGACGATTCGAAAGTGCTTGTAGCTAGGCCTACTTGAATAAAGAATATTTTGACTTTTTCCCCCTAGTAACAAAATCAAATAGGCCTCCGAAACGGGATACCAACAAACGGGGTTAAACCTTTAGCTTTCGGTTCCCTAATTCCCGGTGTTAATATTCCGATCGCCCCTGCCTAATAAATAATGAATAAAAATGCAAAACGGCCTCACGGAAGAGTACACCCGAATAGCCAGAAAACGGTAACAGGTGCACTAGGGCAACAAAAACCGGTTTTAAACCAACCCACGAATAACATGAATTGAGCTTTGATATGAATAAATTAGGGTTTTCAGCATCCATTTGCACGGAACTTTTGAGATTTCTGTCAGAATTCCACCGTAGCCATTTCGGTGCGTAAATATTATTACTGTTTCATTGAAGTTTTAAGCGAACACTTGAACCGAGAGCTCTAATGGAAGCGAGCGCCAAATTGCACTGTAAAACCGGCAAAAATTGAAATTGTAGTACTTTAATTCGTGCAGTAAAGTCTAGCTTAGTTTGGAAAGGTGGTAATGCTTTTGCGCTTTAGGAAAGAGCATTATTATTAGTGGTAACTCACGCTCTTAAAGGCAAAGTATACCTACCTACAGTAGGTGTGCTATTAACCCCAGCAGAGTTATAGGTATTATCATTATCACACTAATATTATAAGGGCGCAAGTTTGAGAGTATGTTACTTCTTCACGCTCTAACGTATGGGATGGACCAGCATCGAAACGGGAAGAAAAATCCTGTGTTGTAACTGGTTACAAAACGGGTCTTTTCGGTTGGTAACCAACTTCGAAACGGGAAAAACCTCATTCGGTAACTGGCCTAAAAATTTCAACAGGGAATTTCGGATTCATATTTACAATATATTAATATAAGTATCGGCACTACGCAGGCCCATTACGTAACCGGCTAGAAACCGGGAATTTCGGATTCCCATTTTGTAGCCAGTTTAAAAAATTGGTTACCAAACGGTACCAAGGGTTTTATTTTAATGCGCGTTGACTAATTTGAATATCATCATAACGCATTTGAATATTCCACTACTAATTACGATGTTGTATCTATTGTTATATGTAGTTAGTATTCTTAGTTACAATACCGGTATTATCATATGATTATTCATACAATAATTCATACGTATTGTTTTTAAATGAACATCTGCTTCAGACGACATAAGTCACGAACGATGATAAGTTGCGGCGATGCATCATGCTTTGTCTCAAGTGGACGGCTTCTGTTTACTTTCGCCCTAGCAGATTTCCGTGTATGTTTTTTTTCATAGGTATCTGTCCTAGCCTCTCTAACCTAGTAATAGTGAAATACGCTATTCTTAACAATATATATCATCATCCTCCTAGCCTTTGTCCCATTTTTTGAGAATAAATTCTCAATCGGGGTCGGCTACGTAAATCCCAAGATGTGGCGTAGGCACTAAATTTTTTTTACGCAAGCGAATGCCATCTGACCTTCCAACCCAGAGGGGAGACTAGGCCTTATTGGGCTTAGGTGGTTTCCTCACGATGTTTTCCTTAACCGAAAAGCGAGTGGTAAATATCAAATGACATTCCGTACATAAGTTCCGAAAAACTCATTGGTAGGGGCCGGGTTCGAACCCGCGACCTCCGGATTGAAAGTCGCATGCCCTAACCACTAGGCTACCACCGCTTAGCAATATATATACTTTTATGAAATTCTAGATTATCTGTAGGTCATGATTTCGGAAAAAAATATTAATAGCGTGATGCATGATCGTCTTTTGTTTTGTATGGGAGCGCGGCGCCATCTGTTGGTCATAATTTCCTTTGTCCTCTCATCACGCCGAATCGGCTGGACAAATTTTAACCAATTTTGGTACAGGGATAGCTGGACATCCAAAGTCAGTATACAAATAATAGTATATGTAGTCTAGTGGGTTACAGGTGATACATAGTTGCACGTAATATTATTCAGCCAAACACTCACCCACTCCTTACAAGTAAATATGTGATATTTGATATCTGTACCGGTAATACGCACACATTATCATTAAAGTGTACTATATATTAATTATTTATATAGGTATGAGAGCATTCTATGCGTATCACAAGTACCAGGGGTGCAGAGGTCGAGAGATAGCGAGTGTATACAATTACAATTTAAACAGGAAACATAATAGGTCCACGTGTATTCGTATATAGTCTGACGTTGAATTTTAAAAGATCTTGGGTTATCTATACTTACATTCGTGTAACTATAGTTGTATTTAATCGTTAGTTTTTTTTCTAAGATAGCCAAGCATTTGGTCTGGAGTGTTTTTTTCTCAAACAAATGCCATATTTAATAATTAAGTATAAAAAACCGTTTAAACTCATGTAAAAACGTCAGTGGACCGCGAGTTGCGTAGCAGCACGGATGGCTACCCCTGATGAAGAGCTCCATATGAGTTCGAAACATGTCGGGGCGTTCCTGTCAATTTTTACGTGAGTTTAAACCGTTTTTATAATTAATAAAGATGCCTCACGATAGTTTTTATAATATTCAATGCCAGATTTTTTTTATATTTCAGATTAATAGTTATTTGTTATACAAGGGGGGAAAATTGTATTTTACCCGCGAGTGTTTATTCGAAACACGAGCTAGCGAAAGGATCCTATGATTGACCACGAGCGAAGCGAGTGGTTCAAAATAGAATCCTGAGCGTAGCGAGTGTTTCAATACACGAGACGTAAAATAACTTTTCGCCCGTGTATAACACAAAACTTTTCACCTCACTACAGCGAGGAAAAAAGAATAAGGGTTTGTACTATATCTTTGAAAAATATCTGCAATAATCAACCAATTTGCCATTTATTAAAACTAAGGTCTAATTAGCTTTCATGTAGGTATTTTAAACGGGATTTTTCAGAAAATAAGCTCATGTCATATTTTACTTTAGCTGCATTGAGACGTCAAAATTCTTTCTCCACATGTGGATAAAAAGCGATTTTCTCAATAGATATCAAACAAACAAACTGGGCTTTCCGAGCTAGTGAGGTGAAAAATACTTTTGCCACAACAGAAATAGCCACTTTTCGGTAAATATAACAAGTACTGTTATACCTGTGCTGACTCGGGGCACCTACTAAAGTGATGTAATATTTAAACGACACAAAATATATCAATGTTAATGTCAACATCTAAAGGTTATTCAACATATCTTTTTTCTCGAATAAACGAATTAAAACGTGTACTTATTTGTTAATATTAAGTTTCCATAGTAAGTATACAGTCAACATTTTTTCCATATTCGTCGGTATTAAAGATTGCCATGTAGATGAAAAGATCCACTTTATCAGACGTGATATCGAACCTTTTTATAGTAATTGGGAATTTTCAATGAGCACATGTAGTACTATATATCGACATCTTTTTTATCGATACCAAATCCCTAGCACGTGCCTCGAGTTAGCTCAAATTTAACCCCCAAACAACTAAGTTTTATTCAAAAAGAATATCAGTACACATGAATATTAAGATACTAACTCTCTGCCCCTGATACAAAGAGGCGTATACGGCGTGGTTTTTCTAGGAACTTACTGTCTTTTACCGTCTGGTGTGGTATCTGCATTGCCGAGTTTATTTCCACCTGCATGATATATTCATTGGAAACATGCACTAGGGCTGACGACGTGAGAAGCGAGCTCCGGATGCTCTGATTTTGCTGTGTCGCATATCATTGGCGGCCGTAATGCTCTTTTCTTAGAAGCAGTTGAGGAAATATTTATTTTATAGTGCAATGTTTTTTTTACTAGTCCCTATCTAAGGACTTGTTGGAGTTGGAGGAGGTTGATACTGGTTCCTGACTGGTTTTGAGGAGACTCCACGGGTTTGGTCCCTTCTAAATAGAATTAGGACAGGCGTCGGAAATTGTGCCTCTGTATGGTACAAATAGGAATGGTGTGAGTCAGTGAAAAGCCAGAGTAGTTGCCCAGATTAGTACACTACGAGTAGTACGAGTACATTATCTTCGAATACCCAATCACCAAATTTAGCGGGGCAATGGCGGATCTCAAGAAACTCTCGATTGATGAAGTTACATACCTTAAATCTAACACTTTAAAATTTTAAATAGAGAACTATGATATAAGCAATACGATAAATAAAAAATACTAGTACTAATCTAAATATATAAAAGAAGAAACTGACTGACTGACTGACTGACATATCAACGCACAGCCCAAACCACTGGTTCTAGAGAGTTCAAATTTGGCACGTAGGTTCCTTATAAGGTTTAGGGGTGCACTAAGAAAGGATTTTTCAAAACTCATCCCCTAAAGGGGTGAAATGGGGTTCCAAAGTTTGTATGGGAAAACAAGATTAGTAAGACTATTTTATTCCAAACTTCACAGGAGTATTTCTAACGATAAATGAGTAAACACGTGTCTCAGGTTTTTTGAAAATTCAACCCCTAAAAGGGAGAAATGTGGTGACAAAGTCTGAAAATCAACATGGGTATTGTTATTATGGTTTATCGGGTCGCTGTATCCCGGAGGGAAGAGGGAAGAGGGAAGAGGGAAGAGCGAAGAGCGAAGAGCGAAGAGGGAAGAGGGAAGAGGGAAGAGGGAAGAGGGAAGAGGGAAGAGGGAAGAGGGAAGAGGGAAGAGGGAAGAGGGAAGAGGGAAGAGGGAAGAGGGAAGAGGGAAGAGGGAAGAGGGAAGAGGGAAGAGGGAAGAGGGAAGAGGGAAGAGGGAAGAGGGAAGAGGGAAGAGGGAAGAGGGAAGAGGGAAGAGGGAAGAGGGAAGAGGGAAGAGGGAAGAGGGAAGAGGGAAGAGGGAAGAGGGAAGAGGGAAGAGGGAAGAGGGAAGAGGGAAGAGGGAAGAGGGAAGAGGGAAGAGGGAAGAGGGAAGAGGGAAGAGGGAAGAGGGAAGAGGGAAGAGGGAAGAGGGAAGAGGGAAGAGGGAAGAGGGAAGAGGGAAGAGGGAAGAGGGAAGAGGGAAGAGGGAAGAGGGAAGAGGGAAGAGGGAAGAGGGAAGAGGGAAGAGGGAAGAGGGAAGAGGGAAGAGGGAAGAGGGAAGAGGGAAGAGGGAAGAGGGAAGAGGGAAGAGGGAAGAGGGAAGAGGGAAGAGGGAAGAGGGAAGAGGGAAGAGGGAAGAGGGAAGAGGGAAGAGGGAAGAGGGAAGAGGGAAGAGGGAAGAGGGAAGAGGGAAGAGGGAAGAGGGAAGAGGGAAGAGGGAAGAGGGAAGAGGGAAGAGGGAAGAGGGAAGAGGGAAGAGGGAAGAGGGAAGAGGGAAGAGGGAAGAGGGAAGAGGGAAGAGGGAAGAGGGAAGAGGGAAGAGGGAAGAGGGAAGAGGGAAGAGGGAAGAGGGAAGAGGGAAGAGGGAAGAGGGAAGAGGGAAGAGGGAAGAGGGAAGAGGGAAGAGGGAAGAGGGAAGAGGGAAGAGGGAAGAGGGAAGAGGGAAGAGGGAAGAGGGAAGAGGGAAGAGGGAAGAGGGAAGAGGGAAGAGGGAAGAGGGAAGAGGGAAGAGGGAAGAGGGAAGAGGGAAGAGGGAAGAGGGAAGAGGGAAGAGGGAAGAGGGAAGAGGGAAGAGGGAAGAGGGAAGAGGGAAGAGGGAAGAGGGAAGAGGGAAGAGGGAAGAGGGAAGAGGGAAGAGGGAAGAGGGAAGAGGGAAGAGGGAAGAGGGAAGAGGGAAGAGGGAAGAGGGAAGAGGGAAGAGGGAAGAGGGAAGAGGGAAGAGGGAAGAGGGAAGAGGGAAGAGGGAAGAGGGAAGAGGGAAGAGGGAAGAGGGAAGAGGGAAGAGGGAAGAGGGAAGAGGGAAGAGGGAAGAGGGAAGAGGGAAGAGGGAAGAGGGAAGAGGGAAGAGGGAAGAGGGAAGAGGGAAGAGGGAAGAGGGAAGAGGGAAGAGGGAAGAGGGAAGAGGGAAGAGGGAAGAGGGAAGAGGGAAGAGGGAAGAGGGAAGAGGGAAGAGGGAAGAGGGAAGAGGGAAGAGGGAAGAGGGAAGAGGGAAGAGGGAAGAGGGAACAGGGAAGAGGGAAGAGTTGGTTTCTATGGATTATCGGGTCGCTGATTACTAAAAAAAGAATGATTTTAAAATTCAACGTGGCGGACGTGTAATACCATCTCTCATATTAGGGCGCGATGGGGTAGAAATGTCTAAATAATGTCTAAAAATATGGATGTCGTTTTTAAACGCACAGCCCTAAACCGCTGTTTCTAAAGAGTCCAAATTTGGAACGTAGGTTCCTTATAAGGTCTAGGGGCGCACTAATAAACGATTTTTCTAAAGGGGGTGAAATAGAGAGATCCAAAGTTTGTATGGGAAAACAAGATTAGACTATTTATATTCGAAACTTCACAGAAGTATTTCTAACAATAAATGAGTAAACCTACAAGTACTCTTTATTGCACACCTCATAAAATATACAGGAGAAATACAATGCAAGACATTACAATTAGAGGTAAACAACAGGCAGTCTTATCGCTAACGAGCGATCTCTTCCAGACAACCTTTGGGTAGTGGAGAACTTGAAAAAAGCAGATTTTGTTATTAGGCGGTGCAAAAATCGGATAGTACTAATAATAATAATATATACATAAAAAACAAATAAATACATAAATATAATAAAAAATAAATACATAAATACATACATACATTCAGCCAACAGATAATAGGACCATTTGAATAAAATACGAATTATGAAAGGGATAGATAGTGTTCTTTCAGTTGAGCTTTGAAAGAAACAAGAGATTTAGCGCGCCTTAAGCTAACAGGCAAGGAGTTCCATAAACAGACAGCTTTAAAAGTAAACGAATATTATAAAATTTTGAGACGGAAGAAGGTACGGCAAGGAGCAAATTTTGGGCAGATCGAGCAGAAGTGAGATAAGTGAAACGCTCTTTGAGATAGCGGGGAGTTGCAGGATGAAAAATTATACTATAAAGAAGAGCAAGAATGTGAGAGTTACGACCTAAACTTAAACCTAATAGATGTTTAAATTTGTATTTGGTGCCATCTCGATTGTCGTCAAGGCCAGTGCGGGCGGCGCGGCGCGACTGGAGGAGTAGTCATCGGGAAACTTCCTGCAGCCGTAATAAATGCATTCAAGCTTTTCAACAATAAAACGGCTAGACGGATATGCATGAGGGATAAGCAGATAATACCCTAACCCACAACAGGACAAATAGCCTAATTTTTAACCTGAAAAAAAAAGAGCATCGTTCCCGTAGGATAATGTATATTGTATAGGAACGCGGGCGAAGCCGCGGGTTAATGCTAGTAAATAATAAATAAATAAATATCCGACAACCTCACACAAATCGATATAGTCCCAAATTAAGCTGAAGAAGGCTGTGTTATGGGTACTAGACGACGATATACGTACTTATATAGATAAATATATACTTAAATACATATAACAACCATGACACAAGCACAAATATTCGAGTTCATCACACAAATATTTGCCCTGGCCGGGATTCGAACCCGGGACCGCCGGCTCAGTAGGCAGGTGTCTACAAACCGAGCCAAACACGTCGTCACTAATAATCTATAAATTTTCTACGCTAGTAACCAAATAATGCGCCGTTTTTACTAAGTATGCTTTTGAACCCAGTGTGGGTTTCGCCTTTCGTTTATGTTATGCTTGTTAGGGTATAAAACAATTGCATAGTTTATTCATTCACTATTCAATGACAAAATATGGGTACAACAATAGTTTGCAACTAAGCGTTATACCGCACCTCATACACAAATTCAACAGCAATTTACTCATGATACTTTATACTCTATATTGACTATTATGCCCAAATGCAATTAGCTTTCCTGCCTCTCGACGCAACAACCGGTGCAAAACAAACAATTCTACACGCTTTAAATGATTTTCCACAACGCTTTAACACGAAGTGTCGAATATCTGAAGCCCAAACTCGTCCATTAGATCTCATTTCGCGGCCGAGCGGTTTGAGGCCGTATCACAATGATGTAGGGTTGTACCTCGTCGGTTGTGAGTATACAGGCTGGGTTTGTTAACGCTAATTAGGCAGTATAAACTGGTTTAAACGCGCGTTACGCCTGCTCCGGAGAGATAGGCATAGATTTGTATATTCTACGGATGTGCTTGTGTTAGAGGTGTCGGTGTCAGTGCGTTTGAGTACGCTTTGGATTACTGGGGTAATCGCGGGTATTTGGGGATAATAAGCGACAATAGGATCGGGGTTTAAACGACAGAAATAAGCCGACATGTCGAATGGAATCTTGCCCTATTAGTTACTTTCGGACATTTTTTAAATCTTTTTGACACTGAAATTCACATTTACTTTTCCTGACGTTAAAGATGTTTATAACTTACTAGCGACCCGCCCGGCTTCGCACGGGTGACATGCTGATAAATTATGAATGTATGATACATAAAAACCGCATCAAAACCCATTGCGTAGTTTTAAAGATCTAAGCATGCATAAGGACAGACAGACAGACATACAGCAGGAATAGACTTTGTTTTATACTATGTAGTGATAGTGATGGTCTGTTTAAACTTAACGTTAATTGAGTTACTTTTAAAATACGAATGACTAATAACGTATACACATATCTGATAGGTTTTCATTGCACTGGGCGAAATAAAGCAAATCGACTAAACCGGTCTTACAGCAATGGATATATGTAGGTACTCCTAGACCAAGCCAGTCTTACTCCCAAGCGGCGACTTTCTAGTGATAATACTTCAATTGAATACATGTCTTGTTGGTAAGCCATTCGCCAATATGACTGTTTTTAAAGATTTTGTTTGTAAAGCAACGGGCTATTTTTTATTTCATAAAATATAGGTTTCAAGTATTAGGCACCCTTTTTAGCCAAGAAATGCATAGTTTCCACTCAATTGACGAGACACATAACAACTACTACTACTAAATATTATCACCCATTTTGCAACCTCTGAGAATATTCAGCGAAAATGTTCGGTTTATTCCTCATATTCTTATTCAAGATCTATCAGAAACATTCAAACAAACTCTTTAAACGTCTCAATAATTCATAATATATCGGCATCCAACCGTGGAACCGACTAACGCGACACACGTTTTCGATTCAAAAGCTATTCGATGTCTCTTAAATCTTTCAAAAGTTGAATATTTGTATTGTATTGTGACCGCGACCGTACACATGTTAAAACAAAAACGTCGTAACTCACTATGGACTCCAAATTCTGATACGTCCTAGTTGTATTAGTGTGGGGACTATTACGTATGCAGCATTCGTACCCACGTCGACGCATCGTACGTGTTGAATTACGTTTGAGAGATAAACTAGCGCCATGTTTAAACTACTAGAGTAGTGCAGCGACTTTTAACTTCCGAATTAGACCCACATTTCACACGGCGTCGCGTTAGCTCGGTCGGTCGAAGTCGAAGTGCTAATTCGACACTATTGTTTTGTTTTGTAGTGAAAATTGTTGCTTTTATATCTGTAAAACCCTAAGCTAAAATTGAATCCGAAGGTAGAAGAGGATTATAGCACAGTTACGACGCTCACTATTTATAATCGACTTCAGAAACGAGGTTCTAAGTTCGTCGGCATGTTTGATTTTTTGTGTATGTTCTCCGATTACTAGAAGACACATGGACCGATTTGGAAAATAAGTTTTTTTTGTTTGAAAGGGTACTTTCTATTTAATTGTTGTCATCAGGTCAGGACCCTTCTAAAATTGAGGGAAGTCTTCAAATATTGTGCACAATTGTGTTTGAGTACCTATTGTTCTAGTACTCTCGGAATCACGAATTCTTTTAGTACACATCAGTTATTTTTATGTTAAAATAAATTATTATGAAACTCACGCAATCTTACAATGAAAACTCTTCTTTTTTGTCGTTACACTCTTGGCAGAGTGGTCCTGGCTGTCATTCCTTGTGTGGCAAGCCTAACCACACGGCGCCATTCTTCTCTCACAGCCGCGCGTCTTATGCTCTCGTGTAGAGGGCAGTTCAATGAAAACTATGAAATCAAATAGCAATCGACTACTATCCACTTCACATTTTTCATTTTCATTCACACCTTACTCGCCTTTCAAAGCTTGTTGTCATAATTTGAACGTTAAAAAACTCAAATATTTCGTGATACCATACACCGTCGCTCGATTTAACCCAGTTGAAATTCCGATATAAAATTACCGTCATCCAAGCGTATGTTCAAATGTAGAAAAAGAACAACACCGTTAGATCCGCGTCACATATCGAGTTACTGGCTCGAAACGCGATATTCGCCGCTCAAAACCAATCGAGCAATCGAATCCAACTCAATCGAGCTAGATCGATTCAAGTGGCTGAAGAACTCGGCTTAATTCCTTGTTCCATATTTGAATTCCCTCCATGTTGAATTCGGAATGTTTTCATTCTTAATTCTTTTGAAGCCGAGGAAAAGTCGTGTTGATTTTTGAAGGAAATTCTGCTAGAGTAGTCGAGTCGACAACGGTCGGTACTTAAATATTCTTTTAAGATCCTATTAAGTTTTTGACACTTCGTAACCAGTTTTGTTTGAAATGCTGTTAAATTCTGGAGATTCTCAAGTTAAAGCAGTTGCTTAAGGACGTACAAAAAATCTGTGCTTCGGATTTAATACAAATTTGTATCTTTTTAGGGTTCCGTACCCAAAGGGTAAAAACGGGACCCTATTACTGAGACTTCGCTGTCCGTCCGTCCGTCCGTCCGTCCGTCCGTCCGTCCGTCCGTCCGTCCGTCCGTCTGTCACCAGGCTGTATCTCAAGAACGGTGATAGCTAGACAGTTGAAATTTTCACAGATGATGTATTTTTATTGCCGCTATAACAACAAATACTAAAAATAAAATAAAATACATATTTAAGGGGGGCTCCCATACAACAAAGGGATTGGTTGCGTTAACTTTGCACCTCATTTGTATGGAGCTCTATACATACCAGGTGCAAACTTAACTTAACCACTTAAGGATAGAAAGTGTGTGTGTACGGAACCCTCGGTGCGCGAGTCTGACTCGCACTTGCCCAATTTTTTTACTTGCATATTTATTTTCGTCAATATAAATAAATAAATATTAGGGGACAATCTTACACAAATCGACCTAGTTCCAAGCTTGTACTACGGGTACTAGACGACGATATACATAATATTAATAAACATCCATGACCCAGAAACAAATATTCAAGTTCATCGCACTGATATTTGCCCTGGCTGGGATTCGAACCCAGGACCGCTGGCTCAGTAGACAGGTGCACTACAAACTGCGCCAACGGCGTCATCAAATAAAAATAATGATTATTTTAATTAATGACCTCATTAACAACAGAAACAAGTACTGAGCTCAGCAATGGAAACTCATTTAAAAACCACATTTTCCAACCAAAATTCATGTCAACGCGCGTAAGGCAATGGTAACCGCATTCGCGCATTCCTCCGCTAATTCAACATGTAAATGTTTACCCTACACCCGCATTGTTTACAAGAACACCTGAAAACTGCGATAATTAAGAAACAAGAACTTAATTGCGAGCAATAATAATTAACGAGTATGAAAACGGAGGTTTACGTATAATTTAATAAGCAGTGCCTTTGTTGTAGAATATTTGAGTTACATTTGACATTCGGGGTTTTAACGTGTATTTAATGTTAATTTGAGAGACAACAATAATTAGAGCGTAATCTGTAGGAAGTAAGTAAGACTCATGACACGAAAGTCTTAATAAAATGTTGGTTGAACATATACCAGCCGCTTTCGGGACTATTGTCGCGCGACATAGCTATCTGTCACTCTCTCACATTACTGCACAGAATGAGACGGGTAATTATCTCGCGCGAGAAATACTCGCGTACGACAGTCATGCTAGAGGTGCGCATGTAGCATTCTGTTTTGACCTTTTTCTATTGCTGTTAGGGTTCCGTAGCCAAATGGCAAAAAACGGAACCCTTATAGATTCGTCATGTCTGTCTGTCCGTCTGTCCGTCTGTCCGTCTGTCTGTCCGTCCGTATGTCACAGCCATTTTTTACCGAAACTATAAGAGCTATACTGTTGAAACTTGGTAGGTAGATGTATTCTGTGAACCGCATTAAGATTTTGATGCAAAAATAAAATAATAATAATAAATATTGGGGGCTCCCCATACTTAGAACAGACACTCAAAAAATTTTTTTTCATCAAACACATACGTGTGGGGTATCTATGGATAGGTCTTCAAAAATGATATCGAGGTTTCTAAAACATTTTTTTTCTAAACCGAATAGTTTGCGTGACAGACGCCTCCAAAGTGGAAAAAAGTTGGTCCCCCCCCCTCTAACTTCTAAAATAAGAAAATTAAAAATCTAAAAAAAACATATGATGTACATTACTATAAAAACTACCAACGAAAATTGTTTTGAACGAGATCTAGTAAGTAGTTTTTTTAATACCTAACTTTGCACCTAATTTATATGGGGCGCTATACATACCAGGTGCAAACTTAACTTAACCACTTCGGGATGGAAAGTGTTTGTACGGAACCCTCGGTGCGCGAGTCCGACTCGCACTTGGCCGGTTTTTTTTCTAGTCTTTTTAAAATGTTTTTCTTTTTTAAAGTCAATAATGCAAAATCTCTTTTATATTATGTTATTTTTATAATTATTTATATTTACTAATTCTTTTTTGGCAAGCAATTTCAAGCAAAACGAAACCAAATCTAATACACTAAAAATCCTGTTACTCATTTAGGCTTGTCTAAATTTGATCTAAAACGATACAAGTAGAGGTAAGCGGTGGATTTTAACAGCTATCAGAGATATTGCAAACGTTCGCGTACTACGTGCCTGGCTTAGAGATGGGGCGTGTTTTAATTTTAATAGTTCGCAACGTAACATAGTATTTATGAAGTTAGAAGGTCATGAAATTTTTTTTTTTTGTAATCAGCACAAGGTGGATGTACTATTCCACTTCGTCTGATGGTAAGCAAAAAGGGGAGCCCAAGTCGCAATGGCAACTGACGAGAAACCAACGGTGCCATGTCAGTTGACACTGCCATGCTGGCCCGAGAGATGCTTCTTTACGCTTCGTTTGAAGGGTCCCAAGTTATAAGAAGTAAAATATAGGTTAAGTGTAAGTAGAAAACGTTAGTTTTAAGTTATATGTGGGATCATGAATGACAAAGATCAAAATTGTGGTGTACCCACATTAAAAATGAGACATTACATGTTTCATAAAATTATATGTGGGATGTTGACACGTTTTCTAAAAAGCCTTTGATTTTTTTTTTAATGTTGGTATAATTAGAACAGAATGTGGATGTACGATGTGTTTTTTCACGACAATAATATTTGATATAAAGTTATGTTTCGCAAAAAAAAATTAAGTTATATTGTAACTAAATGCGGTTATTTGAAAACTATGCTTTTATCAATATTAAATTGTTAAAATAGAAGACACATTACAATAAACCTTGATTACAACAAACAATACAATACATCACAAAATCTGTCACATGAAACGAAGAATTGTAAACATAAATTAAACAATATGACGTACTTACCCATTTTTCGTTTGTCAAATAATTCACATATATTTTTAAGTCCAAAACTTAAGTGAATTACAGCAAAAACAGACCACATATTTCTTTCTCCAAACCATTTCAAAATCACAACGCCACACTGAAAAAGTATAGACAAAAAACGAAACTATACCCGCTAAAGAAAAGGGGCACGACATAAATTACGAAACTTGACGGTTTAGTGCCATTCGGAGCAGAGATAGAAAAACAGGCCAAATTCGAGTTCGTAACAGCTAGAGCAGCCATCCTCAAAGTGTGATCCACGGAACCCTAGGGCCCAGCAAAGCTTCAACTATCAAATCAAATATCAAATAATTTATTTGTAAACATAGGTTTGTGGATTTGAACTTATTAACTATGTAGGCATACAAATATGTTAAGCGCATCTTGGACCATACATTTTTACAAATATACATTTATTCATGTAATTTAAAAATAAAAATTACAATTAAATTTAAAATTAAAATAACATAAAAATTAAAATAGAAATAATTAAATTACAAAGTCACATTATGTCCACTAAGTATTCGGATACTGAGTAGTATGCTTTTGTACAAAAAATATACAGGCTCTTTTAAATAATATTAATGTCTTTGATCATCGATATATGTTTGGGCATTTTTTTTATTTATTTCAGTCTCTGTGGGAGATCTACGATAATACGTATAATAATAAGAAAAATAAACAAATAGCAGTTCTGTAGGTACACGAGGCGCAGATGAGATAGCTGACCTAATAGGGCTTCTAAACGGGACATATTTTACTACAATTGGCCGGCAACTATAGCCGTCTTCCTCTGACACCGTATGCTTAGAGCAAGATGCAAATAATGGCCGGGCCACAAATTGCAGCTAAACATCGCCCGTTTAGAAGCCCCTTAACAGTAATTGATTAAATAGGCATGTAATCGTTGCATTGTAACATGGTTTTTAATAAAAAATACACAAATTTTTTGGGCTCCGTCAATTATTTCACTTTCCAAAAGGATTCCGTCACCAAAAAAAATTAAGAACCGGTGAGCTGAGGGTTCGTTAACGAGACAACCACGTGACAGGTCTTTTATAAACGAATACATGTAAAAAAACGAAAATAAAAACATTTACTTTTCTTTTTTCGCTCCAGAATACTAGCAAACGCGATAAGAGTTTCATTGTCGTTTTCAAATGGAACCCAAATGTTTTGTGTTAAAAAAATACAAGTGAATGAACTAGAAAGGCACCGCATAAATTTCTATGAAATGTTCTACGTCTGCGATAAGGCGACCTCGGCCGCAAATACGACGTTTTTAGGGTTCCGTCTTTGAAGGGTGAGACCCTATTTCTAAGGCCCGCTGTCTACCCATCCGTCCGCAAATGAACTGTGTCTGGAACCATTATACTTAAAATATTCAAAGAAAGATTATTATTGGCCGTAACAAGAACAAGTAGAATAAAATATTCGGAATTCAATAAAGCTAAGTTATAAAATAGAATAGTACAAAAACGCCTCTATTGAGATTTGTTACTAACTGTATTCAGCTGGTGATAGAAACTTGAAATTTCCACCGTGTGGGTGGATCTACTTTTCTTTGGTGACCTAGGGTCAGTTGTGATTAACTTTCTTAGGAAAGGGTTAATAATTTATGCAACTGGTGATATCAGGATATAGCCTACACTGCCTATATAAGAATGAGTTTATGGATGTAGCAATTACAATATACCAATACCATAATACCATTGAAACAAAGATCAAAGCTTCTAGAAAAAATTAAGTGAATTACCTAGATGAGGAGACCGGGAATCGAAAAAAAAAAAAAAAATCGAACCGCCGATTGCCGGTCCAGCGCATTAACTTTTCCGACACCCTAACTTTGAATCAATGGTTTAATCTAAAAATTGTGATGTCTCACATAAAAAAAGGAGATATTATGTTTCATAAATTTATAATTACAATATTTTTAGCAAATATGACCCTCGAAAGTTTTAAGGAGTGACCCAGGTGACACGCGTTACCATGGCAACGAGCAACATAAAATTATTGATTGACTCGTTTATTACTGCGGATGTTATTTACGAGTATAATATATGTAAGTTGTAGTGTACTTATAGACATCTATCACGCTAATATTATTAAGGCGAAAGTTTGTGTCTCTGTTTCTTACCCCTTCACGCTCAAACGGCTAGGCCAATGTTGATAAAATTTGGTATGAAGGTAGCTGATACCCTGGCTTAACACGAAGGCTCCTTTTTATTTCGAAAAAATTTAGTGTTCCCGTGGGATGAGCGGGTAACACCGCGGAGCGCAGCTAGTAACAAATAATAATCATAAAAAATTGGGCAAGTGCCAGTCCGACTCGCGCATGAAGGGTTCCGTACCATAATCTATAACAAGTTTGTTGTATGGGAGCCCCCCTTAAATATTTATTTTATTCTATTTTTAGTATTTGTTACTATAGCGGCAATAGAAATACATCTGTGAAAATTTCAACTGTCTAGCTATCACCGTTCTTGAGATATAGCCTGGTGACAGACGGACGAACGCACAGCGAAGTCTCAGTAATAGGTTCCTGTTTTTACCCTTTGGAGACGGAACCCTAACTAGTAAAGTGTACGTACGGTGCTACGGAATCCTGCGTGAGTAAGCGCGGCTCGCACTTGTTTTCTGTTAGATGTCGAAGTTGTCTGATAAAGGTCACTAGTTTGTACGAAATCACTTAGAGTGTAAACTTGGTAGGGGAAGATACGGATTATCTCGCCGTTATCTGTTTAAAGGGAAAAGATTTGGGACGAAATGGAAGGTAAGACAGGGACATTGAACTTTACGTAGGCTTAATCCTATTAAAATAGATGGTAAAGTTTCTTGGAGTTGTAGAAACTGATCCGCTCTTCCGTACTGTCTTATTACTGTTCTCAACATAATTTGAGACGATGGTGCTGAAAAAATCGAAATCTTTACGTTTTATGGCGCTTTATTTTCCCGTATATAAAGAAATATAAGAAAATACATAAATGAACAAAAATAAGCTGTCAATAATGTCGAGCTCAACGTCATTCGTTTCTTTTTATTAGATGTAACCTTGTAAACATTTAATGTGAACAATAATACATAAAATGCCAATCTAAAGTAACTAATTAATTGTGATTTTGAAATGTTTAAATAGTAGCCCTCTCTAATTGCTGTGCCCTTGCAGGGTGTCACATGTTCCTATACTGTTCCATCTTTAATTTAAAATGTGATATGCAATAAAAATAAATATTTGAATTTGACACCAGACTAAAGTAGCCTATATAATATACAATGTGTCATAGTTTCGGAGTTACTACGTTTTAGAATTAGTAAATGTTAATAAATTAATTATTAAAAATCAAGCGATTAATATTTTGTAATTTGATGTTAACATTTTGTATGGTTTTTGAATAAATTAATTTTATTTATTATTAAAATAATTATTAATCTCAGGAAAAATATAAAAACAGTGATTAAGTCGTTTTTCTAAGCGGAATCCATACTAATATTATAAATGCGAAAGTGTGTCTGTCTGTCTGTTACCTCTTCACGCTTAAACCGCTGAACTGACTTAGATGAAATTTGGTATGGAGATAGTTTGAGACCCGGGAAAGGACATAGGATACTTTTCATCCCGAATAAATTTAGTGTTCCCGTGGCATGAGCGGGGCACAGCTAGTACGTAATAAAATTGTAGTACTAAAAATTGACAGTTGACAATTCACCCGTCTGGACCGGAGAGCAGTGGGACGTTAGTTCAAATCCCGCTTAAAGCAAACCTATTTTTTTTCTTTTTAATATTAACATTAAGTGTCTTATCACTACATAGTATAAAACAAAGTCGCTTCCTGTCTGTCTGTCCCTATGTATGCTTAGATCTTTAAAACTGACCAACGGATTTTGATGTTTTTTTTTCATAGGTAGAGAGATTCAAGAGGAAGTTTTATATCCACTCACTTGCTTCGAATTTTCAGTTTCACTCTATTTGTATAATAAAATAAGAGCGGTGACAGGTAGCCGTAGTTACCAAAAGCAATTGAGTGGATATGTATAATACATGCATAATTTATTAGCATTGCACCCGTGCAAAGCCGGGCCGGGCCGCTAGTTATAGTAATAAAATAATCGACACACACCGTCCTTACACGTGTGGGCGAGGTATAATTGTTCGCAAACGTCGACGCAAATTATAACAGGCAAGAAGTATGGCCTCGGAACAGCGGAGTTATTTCTATCCAAATCGCGGGCCGACATGGAACTATATTATATTATGTGGAACTGTAATGGTTCTTTTTCGTATGAAATTGAATAGCTGAACTGTAATAGTTCTTTTTTCGTATTTAATTGAATAGGTAGCTGTAGTTTTGTTGTAGTTTTTATTACACTAATTTTACAAAACTTCTTCACGGTCAAACGGCTGGACCAACAGCTAGACTTTTTATCCCGAATTTATTTTGTTCCCTTGGGATGACCGGGTAACACCGCGCGGTGCAGCAAGTGATAAAACAAATTACTTATTCACTGTAATTTAGGTAGTCACTGTAGAAATTATTGTTGTTTAGTGTTTTATTATTATAATAATCGACACATACCCGTCCCTACACGTGTGGGCGAGGTATAATTGTTCTCAAACGTCGAGGCAAATTCTAACAGGCAAGAAGTATGGCCTCGGAACAGCGGAGTTATTTCTATACAAATCGCGGGCCGACATGGAACTAGATTATGTGGAACTGTAATAGTTCTTTTTTCGTATGAAATTGAATAGCTGAACTGTAATAGTTCTTTTTTCGTATTTAATTGAATAGGTAGCTGTAGTTTTGTTGTAGTTTTTA
This sequence comes from Apotomis capreana, assembly GCA_947623375.1. Lineage (NCBI taxonomy): Eukaryota > Metazoa > Arthropoda > Insecta > Lepidoptera > Tortricidae > Apotomis > Apotomis capreana. Next base: position 39,324,390 of record OX392499.1, read on the forward strand.
GGGTTCCGTAGCCAAATGGCAAAAAACGGAACCCTTATAGATTCGTCATGTCTGTCCGTCTGTCCGTCCGTATGTCACAGCCATTTTTTTCCGAAACTATAAGAGCTATACTGTTGAAACTTGGTAGGTAGATGTATTCTGTGAACCGCATTAAGATTTTGATGCAAAAATAAAAAAATAATAATAAATATTGGGGGCTCCCCATACTTAGAACTGAAATTCAAATTTTTTTTTCATCAAACACATACGTGTGGGGTATCTATGGATAGGTCTTCAAAAATGATATCGAGGTTTCTAAAATATTTTTTTTCTAAACCGAATAGTTTGCGTGACAGACGCTTCCAAAGTGGAAAAAAGTTGGTCCCCCCCCCTCTAACTTCTAAAATAAGAAAATGAAAAATCTAAAAAAAACATATAATGCACATTACTATAAAAACTACCAACGAAAATTGTTTTGAACGAGATCTAGTAAGTAGTTTTTTTTTTAATATTTTAATACCTAACTTTGCACCTAATTTATATGGGGCGCTATACATACCAGGTGCAAACTTAACTTAACCACCTAGGGATGGAAAGTGTTTGTACGGAACCCTCGGTGCGCGAGTCCGACTCGCACTTGGCCGGTTTTTATTACACTAATTTTACAAAGACGAAAGGTTGTGAGTGTGTTTATGTGTATGTGTGTTACTTCTTCACGGTCAAACGGCTGGACCAATAGCTAGACTTTTTATCCCGAATTTATTTTGTTCCCTTGGAATGACCGGGTAACACCGCGCGGTGCAGCAAGTGATAAAACAAATTACTTATTCACCGTAATTTAGGTAGTCACTGTAGAAATTATTGTTGTTTAGTGTTTTATTATTATAATAATCGACACACACCCGTCCCTACACGTGTGGGCGAGGTATAATTGTTCGCAAACGTCGAGGCAAATTCTAACAGGCAAGAAGTATGGCCTCGGAACAGCGGAGTTATTTCTATACAAATCGCGGGCCGACATGGAACTAGATTGTGTGGAACTGTAATAGTTCTTTTTTCGTATGAAATTGAATAGCTGTAGTTTTGTTGTAGTTTTTATTACACTAATTTTATAAACGGGGAAAGTTTATGTGTATGTTTGTTGCTTCATCACGCTCACACTGGATTTTGATACATTTTGGTATGAACGTAGCTTATATCCTGGAATAACACATAGGCTACTTTTTAGGGTTCCGTATCCAAAGGGTAAAAACGGTACCCTATTACTGAGACTTCGCTGTCCGTCCGTCCGTCTGTCACTAGGCTGTATCTCAAGAACGGTGATAGTTAGACAGTTGAAATTTTCACAGATGATGTATTTCTATTGCCGCTATAACAACAAATACTAAAAATAAAATAAATATTTAAGGGGGGCTCCCATACAACAAACTTGTTATAGATTATGGTACGGAACCCTTCATGCGCGAGTCGGACTCGCACTTGCCCAATTTTTATTTACACCGCTCGGCGCAGGTAGTATGAAATAAATAAAAAAATATTTAAGGACAATCTTACACTAATAGACTTAGTACCAAACTAAGCAATGCTTGTACTATGGGTACTAGACGATATACATAATATAGATAGCATCCAATTCACACAAATATTTGCCCTTACCGGGATTCGAACCCAGGAGAGTCGGCTCAGTATGCAGGTGAACTACAAACTCCGCGTCATCAGAAATCGCGTCGTCGTCGAAATAGGACCTAATCTGGTAGGGACGTTCCAATTGAGTGTCTAAGTAATCATACACTAAAAGCTGAAAGTATAATCATGTCTAATACATTATATTTGACAAATTGAAAAAAAAAAGTATATTAATTGTCCGTAAGTAAAAAAAAAACTAAAACATACAGTCGAATTGAGAACCTACGAATTGAGACATGCCGATATGCGAATTACAAAATAAGGCACATTTATTTATTTATTTAAACTTTATTGCACAAAACAAGTCAGTACAAATGGCGGACGTAATGCCAAATGGCATTCTCTACCAGTCAACCATAGGGCCAAACAGAGATACTAGAAGTGGGCACATCTCTACTATAGACATTTTAAACGGATTTTTCCGTTAAGTAAACAAAAAAAAAAATCTAATAAATCGTACTCTAATGTCATTACTCTTGTTTCTGGACATTTCTTCCCTAACCGTAACTCCAATATTTAAAATTAGAACAGCTATTATTTGTCGTTAGTTAAGTTGTCAACCGCCTTGTCGCATCCGTGTTTAAAACAAATTTATTGCCAGAAAGTATCGGCACAATTGGAGGAACGCGACACAGCTACTATAAATCCAGCGGCTGTCAGTTGAGAAACAATGCCAAGTAAATAGTTTTATTTTTCCACTTACGTTGTGAACCGCTAAAGGTACGGAGTTCTTAGAACCGAAGTGTATCGAAATTGCGATATCTCGAGTTCATTTGGAACAGGAACACTAATATTACCTGAAAAGACAAAAAAATATATGTTAGAGACCTCAGATATGTGTGACCCGACTCTTTCTCGCGCGATATATATTACCTACCTATATCTTTCTGTACACAGTACTGAGACGGGTGAAGCAAAGTCGCGCGACAAGAGTCGCGAATCTTATGCAGTTATACACTTTTCTAAATTAGTCTCTGACAAAAGAGATGCAGCAATACGAAGGAGTTATCTCCATACGTGTCTCACATATTGCTCCATTCCTCTCGTCAGTGACTCCGCATTCGTTTTGCTAGACGGGCAGGTATAGTTTATTCATAAGATCCAAAGTAGTAACTTCGAACTCTATTATTAGTGAAATGACAATACTGGGTGGCCTGACTTTGACCGAATGCGCCAGGGAGATTTAAAAAGGGCACTCATTTCATCAATGAATGAATGAGAATCATTTATTCCTTTCGTAAAACATGAATGAATGACAATCATCACTACATAGTATAAAACAAAGTAGCTTCCTGCTGTCTGTCCCTATGTATGCTTAGATCTTTAAAACTAAGCAACGGATTTTGATGAGGTTTTTATAATAGATAGAATGATTAAAGAGGAAGGTTTATATGTATAATACATGCATAATTTATCAGCATGGCACCCGTGCGAAGCTGGGGCGGGTCGCTAGTTGACAATAAAACTGACGCTAGAATGAGCTGATGACTACAGCTGAAGACTAATCTCTTACCGGCTTTTACATTTTTGCGCTAACATATTTTGTATATAAAAATATGATAGCCACATCCAGTGTGGTATTATAATTTCCCTGGGCCCAGCATTTGTAGGCACTCGCTGAATAATAGTCCGCAACACACTAGGGGATGGATTTCATTATGCAATACGGTGGCAGCCGCGATTTCTTTACCGTTTTTGTTTGCTTTGTGAATGGTATTTTTATGACGCTGGTCATTTTGAGGTTTGTGTTTTGCGCACCTTGAGTGTTATGAGCGTTTAAAAATGTAAAAAAATCGTGTAATTTTTTCGAGCATTACTGCCATGAATTTATCGTTTAAACGGAATTGCGTTTATTTATATGTAACTGATTGCACTCTACGTATTATATACAGGGTGGAACGAAACGACGTTATTTCCTTTAACTGTGGCATTATACAGGCTTAGAATATTATTTTCTCCAAATAAACTTTATTAATATCTCTCACCGTTTTCCAGTTATAGCATGTTAAACTTTCATACGAAAAAGTGTGTGTGTACAACCCTATTTTAGAGTGCAATGACCTCTTCATAACACAGTTAACTTTTGTAAACAAACTTTTTACAAATTGCCTAGCCATTTCTTATCGGTTTAAAAACCTTTGAAAATACCCTTAAGATTGTTTTTAGACTTTTTAGTTGACATGATTGATAGACGTTACATTGACTTTTTGTATCGTATGCTGTGTGCAAAAATGCCGGAATTAAACGCTAGAGGCTATTTGAATTTGCTTCTTTTGTACGCGGAGTGCGATTACAATACTGGAGAGACTTTGCGCCAATACCGGAACAGGTATCCTCCTCCTCACCCAACACACTCTAGTACGATATTACGCGCTCTTGACCGTGTTGGTAACAATCGTCCTATTGTGCCACGAACGGGTCAGGATGACCAGCGCGGAGGACGCGTTATTCAACATGATGTCAGATTGGAAGAGAGAGTGCTGCAGTACTTCGAAGATTATCCGAGGTCAAGTTCAAGACAAGCGGGCCGACATTTTCGTATGACTCATACGAAAATACTCAGAATACTAAAACGTGAGGGCCGTCACCCTTACAAAATACAAAGAGTCCAGGCATTACTACCAAGAGATTGCCCCGTTCGCGAAGCCTATTGCCGGTGGCTACTGCAAAAGGTGTTAGAAGACCGAGACTTCATCAAACACGTAATATGGAGTGATGAAAGCTTGTTCACACGGAACGGTATGTGGAACAGGCATAACGAACACGTGTATGCCGAAGAAAATCCGTTTGCCTACCGTTATACGGGACACCAGTATCGTTGGTCTGTTAATGTTTGGGCGGCGATACACGGGGATACAATAATAGGCCCTGTATTTCTGCCTCAGACTTTAAACAGACACGGATACATGGCTCTGTTGAGGATAGAGCTCGACGACTATCTGGATGAGTTGACGCTGGCAGAAAGAAGACGCACTTGGTTCCAACAAGATGGAGCACCAGCTCATTCAGTAGTCGAAGTACGTGAAACACTGAATAATGTGTTTGAGGATCGCTGGATCGGCCGATATGGGCCGCACCGTTGGCCTCCTAGGTCTCCAGATCTCACACCCTTGGATTTTTTTCTGTGGGGCACCGTAAAGGACATCGTTTACAAGACTGAGTGTGAGACGGCTGAAGAGATGAGGGAAAGGCTAAGGGTGGCCTTTGAAAGTCTTCGCAGAAGAAATAACCGACACAACATCTTGTCGAGGGTGCATCGCCACACGCGGGCACGTGCAGCGGCGTGTATCGTACGCCACGGCGGTACTTTCGAACACCGGATGTAAATGTAGGTAATTGTAAATACTCCCAAACGTCAAATAATAGTTTAAAAAAACTAGGGTTGTACATACATTAAAAAATACAATTTTAATCGATTTTCGTTTTTTTATTATTAAAAGAATTTAACTATTGCTGGTCGATTCTACATGAAATACATAGCATTATAGTTTCAGGAATGAACATCGCTTCGTTCCACCCGGTATATACTAAATTAAACAGGACTACTAAACTACTATACGAGTACCTATATAATATACTTAGTTCTATTTATTTCTCACTAGGTATTTATGTAATTATGCTTTGTTCCCGAATAAATGTTTTTCTTTCTTTCTTTGTGACTTACACACCGACATACTCGTAAATGCACCCCTCTATTAATCCATATTGAATATATAATTAATATAATATAATGAATTAAACTATTCATGAAACAACTTGCTCTTAATTCTACATTAAAACGTTAAAAAACACGATCTCTACATTTTAGCTTTTTCCTTTTTATTCGCTAGTTTTTAAGTAAGTACACGAAATTAATATATGATGTTTCCAAACGCGCAATGAAAATGAATGTTTAAAGTTCCCGAAACAACCCCTAAATCACCTAGGGCATACACTGGCCTTTTACTTGCCTAGAAAATTCCATTAAGTAAAATTAAATTTAACATACCATTAACTAAAATGTCAATTAACTTAAGTTTTATACTCGTTTCCTTTGAACAGAGACTAGAATTTGTAGCTTTGATCGTATCAGCCTAAAAGCTTTCTAAACGTTTAAAAGCACTTTTCTTTCATTTTAAAACAATTGTCTGCCTGTTAGATAACGAATTTTTTTAATGTTTTTCGTTATCAAAAATATCCTTTATACATATTTTAAATATAGAAAAGATACTGAACACTGCTTTCTATTTATTATAATTCTTTATACTCTCTTAGTTTATAAAACTAAATATCGCGATATCTTTTAAGTATTTGCCTTTCTTTATGTTAAAAATGAATATATGACTAATGTAGTTTTATAATACAAAATGCACAGTCCTTAATAAGCATAATAAGTACACACATCATGTATATCATTCATTTGTAGGTATAAACTATATCTATCTTCATTATTAGTAAAAACCATTCTGAGCAAAGATTCACACGTGATACAAGAAATTCCCTGAGCGGTCCTTTTTTAATTTGAGATACGGATTACGGAACCCTAAAATGGTAGCGAAACAGGAACTTTTAGGTACGTTTAATTACACCCAACACAACCCGTCCACGATACATTAACCCCCGTTTAGGTTTGTATAACTAATAACCTTTCTAATGCAAGTGGACCCCTCGCGAGGACATGACACGTACCAATGAGTAATGTTCCGGTGGTCGTGACTTGCACACCCACGCAGATAACTACACACTGGTCACTCCTTGAAGCTGGTGTGATTCATTTGATTGAACTAAATGTATAGTACATTCCCCACAGTAGCATGCGCAAGCGGCCTGTGGAATTGACCATAGGCGAAGTGGACGGGGGGAAACACGCTGGATTTTTAGTTGGTCACACAGTTATATGCGTTCTGACGGGATGTATTCCTTAATGTATTTTCGCAGCGAAAACAAAGAGGACAGTCTCGAGTGTAAGCCTTCGCAGACATTGAAACAACACGTTTTGATAATTTTATGAAACATGTAATGTCTCATTTTTTTTTAATGTGGGTACACCACAATTTTTATTTAAACCATGAATACAAAGATCAAAGCTTAAAGAAAAATTGAAAAAGGAGCTACCTGGTGGAAGGGACCGGGAATCGAACCCGGTACCTCTGGACTACCGGTCCAGCGCGTTAGCCACTTCGCTACCCTCGCTCCACGTAGACCTGACGAATTTTTCCTTATGCTTTGTGTGTCGATCTTTGCATTGTTTATTTGAAAGGTTTTTTTTTACACCTTAACACGTTTTGAGTTTAGGTTTTTCGCTTACTAAGTAACAGCATCACAAACGAGTTTTTAACTTTTTTGCGTTAAATGCAAAATAAAATAAGTAGAACTGTAACGCGCCAAATGCTCAAGTGATACCTATCGGTTGATAACGCGTTTGTGGGTTTACGGATCTGATTATTCTTATAAGTCGTTTTGTATTAATTGTGAGTGGACTGAGCAAAAGATTCATTTTGAAATCATTTATTTTAGATAGGAAATGACTTTTCCATTCCGAGTATAGTCGATTACAACTAAGACCAATGAAAAGAACAGGGCTATTTATGAACACATATTTTAGAAGGTAAACAGAAAATTAAATTTAATTTGAAGTGTTTTTAGTGTAAATCTGGGGGCACGGTAGTGCCCCCGCCAAGACGAACAAAAAAGAAGGGGGCACTACCTACCTTTTCTCGAACCGTTTCGTCTCATATTCAAACCCTCATAGTTTCGTCCCAGTTAACACTAGAGCGCCCAAATTCTCAGGTTAAGATGCAGTTAGCAAACGTATAAAATGTACTAAATTTAATTGATCTAGCTTGTATACTTTAGGTTTTATAGGTACCTAAAATACGCCGATTTTGCCACTCACTCACTGACGTATCAAAACCTCTGGGGTACTTCCCGATGACCTAGAAAGCTGAAATTTGGTATGTAAGCTAGTATTAGTATACAAACAACAAAATAATTCTAAAACTTGGAACTTTTACCCCCCAACCCCTTAAACTAGGGGATGGAAGTTTGTATGAAACTTCCGCAAATTTTGATACTAGAGGTCTGAAAATTTGAACCTATAGGGACTCATTGTTATAAATCAAATACATATTGTAGGACTTTTAAAAAATCACCCCCCACCCTTTAAATAAGGGGATGGAAGTTTGTATGGGTTTCCCATAATAGGGGATAAAAGTGTATATATATGGGGCTAAACTTAAGTATTTCTTAAATACACAATTGTCTACTTCAATTGACGCCCAAGAAACCCTGCAGCCCAAAAAAATTAAAAAAAACTAGGGCACCTTACAAAAAGAAATGAGATCCCACCAAAAACATTTCATGTAAAATTGACGGCCAAGACTCACATTCTCATAACGCTTTAGCTGTAAAAAAGTTATCAGATCCCAGGAAAAGCCAAGCCCCTAAGCCTCGACTTTACTAACCCCACCACCTTGGTTTAAAAAGTATGGCATCAACTGGCTTCAAGCCCCTAAACCCGGAGTTTACTAAACCTACACCTTTGTTTCAAAAGTATGGCTTGGCCGTTTCATAGAGTACCGTAAATATGTCTAGCGGACTGTCCGGCCCCTATGGTAAGGAATTAAGTTTATAAGTATATATTATCAAAGACATAAACTTAATTTCTTGATACCATATGGGCCAGACGGTCCGTTGGACTTATTTACGGTACTCTATGAAACGGCCAAGCCATACTTTTGAAACAAAGGTGTAGGTTTAGTAAACTCCGGGTTTAGGGGCTTGAAGCCAGTTGATGCCATACTTTTTAAACCAAGGTGGTGGGGTTAGTAAAGTCGAGGCTTAGGGGCTTGGCTTTTCCTGGGATCTGATAACTTTTTTACAGCTAAAGCGTTATGAGAATGTGAGTCTTGGCCGTCAATTTTACATGAAATGTTTTTGGTGGGATTGAACTTACTGCGACTTACATTTCTGTGGCGCGTCAGTTTCTGCCGTTTCATCCCGCGGGAACGTTTACAGGTAATTTATGTTTGTCTGATAAAAGTTAACAGCCATCGGTTATTGTTTGTTCTAGACGTCTTATTTATCACGTAGACGAGCATGTCATTATAGGCATAGCTAATACATAATTTCATAACTATCACGCACTAATAACACGTCTGCTCAGACGCATATAAGATATACTTTTAAAATACGCAACGGATTTTAATGCAGTTTTCATAAATAAACAGTCTTAGAACAATTATACGTCTAACACGAGTCTTCATAGCTTCGTACGCCAGATTTGCGAAAGATGATGCCGCTTTTGGTTTTACGTGTGCGGGTCTACGAACCAATCATAGACACGTGTTGCTTGTGAGCTTGACGTTGTGACGGATGCGCACACGGACGAAACTTAAAGTATTAACAGACGATCGAACAGTCCGGCGGACCGACAGGGACGCTGCTATATGTTAGAATGAGATAGTAATTATACATGCCCCGGGGTGTTCGGTGAAGAAATTGTTTGACACCTACTGTCGGCTTAGGGCGTGTGCACAAATCAGGCGAGGATTTTTCGGCTGCTTTTCCGGTGATGTTTGGTGAGGTTCTTTGTTACCCCTCCCTCCCCTCACAACCACACGGGTATTTTTTTTGCGGAAATTTCAGAAAACAGACTTTTTGCTATTTTAAAGTAATTATAACAAGTAGAGATTTATTTTCATCGAAACCGGAAAAAAGTATCTACTCATGTGGTGGATTTTTTCTTCGTTCACTGTAGAAAAATACACGAGGTCAACTTATACCCCCCCCCCACGTGATCTATCGTGATTTTTTCGTGACCTCCCCTCCCCCCTATCTAACCTCGCGTGATTTGTGCACAAGCCCTTAGGGTCAAATCATTTGTGCACCGAAAACCACGGGTTAAGTGATAGTGCGACATTTCTAGTTAAAACGATAAGTTATGTTTCTCGTTGACTTCGTTTTTAGAAAGTATTACCACAATACGGTTATTTAAGAGGCCTTTATTCCTCTTAAAAAAATATATTTTTCATATTATGACAAATATATTGATAATTTCAATCAACTTCTAGTTCTAGGTAGTAACATAGCTTGCTCATGCTTTCATTGCGTGCAGTCGAAAAAAGGTGAAAAAACTAATTTTCCGCGTGAATTTTGTCAATTTCGAGTAGTTTTTGAAACAAAAAATATCAATGAGAAATTCAAACTGTAGGTTTCAAATATAAACCAATAAATCACAATAGTCCTGTTCTAGGTAGTAACATCAATAAATGTTGAGAAACATAATGTAGAGAAAAATGTCTAAAACAATCAGCATTTTAAAAGGAATCAGGCCTCATAAGTAACTGAAATACATTGGTTAGTAAATTACCCAGATATTGAGTCAGTATGAAGAAAGTCATAATAAGTGTACTAAACAGACAGTGACTTGTCATATCTGTCTTATGGATGATGTATTGGCTTCCTGTGGAGTCCAGTTATGGCTTTCGTACCAATAAACATGTGATGGTAATGGATGGGTAAAGGTTAATAGACTAAACGCAGTTCTTAGCATTATCTGTGGTAGACTGCACAGAAAAAAAGTTATAAAATTATTTATTAGGTGCTATATATTTTTGTAACAAAATATCTGTTCGTAATAAGTTACCTACGTACATGATATTACGGTGTTCATTTTTGCCGCATATTATTGTAAGGAAATATGAGCGCCGATGGCCAATTCCGCGGCGGCGGCGTGATAGGCAAAATTCCGCGGCGGCGGCGGCGTCGGCGGCGTGACCTTGAGCTTTAGATTTTTATGAGGGAGCAATTTGAGAAAAAAAAACCTGGTTTTTGTGACTATTATTTATTTTAATAAAGGAACCAAGTATGTAAACAATCATATTTTTTTAATTGCACACAAATATAACTAATTAAACAAAACAAAACAAAAAATAACACTGAATGAAAATTCTCAGATTTATAATGGAAATAACATAAAAAGCATATAAAACCATCACAATCTTCACTTTAAAAACGTGTCTATGTTTTAATACAAGTCTTAATGTATAAATATAAATCAGTTAAAGATTACGTTTCCAGAAAAATAATCATATTAAAACTTAATATTTTCTTCGGTTTCTGCGACTGTCACACATTTAAATAAAACAATTTGAGCGGATTATATCGCGTGTATTAATTGTTTGGGCCTCCCTGACGTTTCGGCGCCTTTGCAGATGCCTTTGTCAGGGGTTGACTGAGGGAAGCGTGGTTTTTCTCTGTCAAAGTTGCATTTGTGCGGACTGCCCATTTTGTAAATGTAATTTTTTTAAGAATAAAGGTGTTCATGCATGCCGGATGGGCCTGATGTGTGGGGACAGTTGCACATGTGCCAGAGGGGTGTTTATTGTTTTGTTTGAAATATCTACCAGCGGTTCGCTGTGGGGCTTGCTGGGGGGAGGGAGCCGCCAAAGAAAACTGGTCTGCAGTCTGCGAGCATGTCATGGATAAACCAAACCATTCAATTAAGTTTGATAACACTTCAATCCTTGCCAGAGAGAAACGATATTTTCCCAGAATGTTGCGCGAGGCTATTGAAATCAAAAAATATCCCAATTTCAATAGAGAAGATGGTTTGTCATTACCACCGGCTTGGGATCCTGTTGTACATCTTATCAAGGATCAAGCAAGACACTCGGAAACCTTGGGCCTCGAACGGTGTAAAACAAATAAGTGTTAAAAGTAGTGTATTTCACACGGCGGCGGCGCGCCGACTCGAATCCGCGGCGACGGCGGCGCGCCGGCGCGGCGCTCATATCTAGGAAAGTAAGTAAACACTTTATTGTACCTATACAAAAACAGTTAAAATATTAAACATAACAAAAATGATCTCTTTCAGTTAGTTATCCTTTGAGCAATTTATTGTTAATTTAATTTGTTTGTTTAATAAAAAAAAGTCAGAAAAAAGTTGGTGACTGTTTTATTTTTATCTTATGTGTTTTAATGTCCTCGAAAATGTGATGAAATTGTGTGTATGACGGGCAGTAAGGGGATTACAAACCCAGGCCATTAAAAGCCTTCCAATAAACCTTCGTTAGTAATCCCCTTCTTACCACCCTTGTACGTTTTTCTTGTTAATCCTATCAAATTACTTGTTTTTTACAAATGTATTCTTATATTTCCTCACATCGTTAGAGCAAAGCACTATATATACCTCAACGGGGAATGCCTGACGCGCATATTTTGTCAGCCTTGCGATGCTCGGCTTGCAAACCACCTCGTCAGGCAATCCCCTACGTTCCGAGCCTCGGCAATAATGTACTAATCTCTACCAAGGACAGAAGTAAAAAGAAAAAAATACCCTTTTGCCAAACCAACTTTTTCCAGATTTTAGTAGGCTAGTTGGTGCTTACGTAGAAAGCGAATAAGTTGGAGTTTGTAACTGCCGTAAGTACAAAGATTACTGGATAAACAAGCCTAAGCCCGGGTCGGGTCAGCTCCTTTCGACAAAGTGTTACGATTAGCCACCGTTCTAGGGTTGCCACTCCGATGAAACAATCTAAAATAAATGTACAGACATCCCAGTCTCTTTCGCCAGGTTACGCATTTCGATTGATTTCAAAGAATTTGCTTTGACCTTTGTATCAATGGTTGCACAGACATCGTATCGTATTCTTCTGAATATTTATAGAAAACACAATGCAGCCACTTCCGCGGGGAACAGTACACTCCGTCATTTTCAATATTATTTCTGATATTTTACGAAACCTTGAGAATTATACCGCGTTTGGGTGGGTAAACTCCAGATTTAGGACGCTACGCAATTTCATTTTTGATGACAATTAAGTACATCAGCATTTCATCTATATATTCGATACGAAAAACATTCAAAGAATTACGCCAGGTTATTATTATTTCACACATTATTTTTTTATAATCGTAGCATATTTTCCTGAAATTGCCAACCCTATTTTTTCCTCAGCCCGTGCACCAGCTACGGATTTTGTGGGACAAGAGGGGCATTATACCAGCCTTACAATGGAAAGATTTTAAAGTGTTTGCCCAATTTGTCTCTTCGGCACGGGTCACGTCTCACATACGACACGGTCTATAACGTGCGGTCCTTCTTACTCTATTTAGTAATAGATATAAGAAAGAGCAAGACGGCACGTTTCCGTTTCGCTTCGAATTTTAAATTAGCCTCCACAGAGGCGCCGGAGCATGCTCTGCCTCCGAGCAGGACGTATTTTAGAGGAATTTTAGTCTCAATTTGTTTCGTCCCGGGCCACAACTTGTGGTCGTCGCCTAAGCATGGAGGCGTTGTAGCATGGTCTGTACGAAAAAGAAGGTATTTTTGTAGAACATTGTGGTATATCTAGATGTATCTAACAACTTCTTCTAACAGGTTCTTCAAGAGGGGAGTAAATAGGTTCTTAAAGGGTCGGCAACGCGCGCGTGATGCTCCTGGCGTTGCAAGCGTTCATAGGCAGCGGTAACTGCTTAACATCAGGCGGGCCGCATGCTTGTTTGCCACCGTAGTAGTATAAAAAACTACATTATACATCAAAGATAGCCAGGTTTTTATAACATGTCGGGCAGTTACTGACAATTTTTACGTGAGTTTAAACCGTTTTTATAATTATAGACAGGTTTTGCTTGCGTGGCAAGAGTGCTCGTCGTCAGGCAAATGTGTCCCTCAATCATGTCACTTACTTGATCGCTGCGTCGTGTAAGAACACGTTAAGTGTATTACTTACGTAGGTACTTATGGACAAAACTATACTTGGTACTTATTATCAACGCACAAAACAAACGTGTCCTATTTTAACGCACGTAAACATACAATTACAGTCGGTTTCAAAATAGAACGCTGTTTGAAAACGTTTAAAATTTTAAAAATGTATCATTAATTATGTTTCTACGACCAGCCGAATTCAGTTATTAGGAAAAATAAACAAGTGAAATGAAACCGAGTTCAACAAGCGAGATTCTATTTTATATAACGTTGTTTTTTCTAAGTTCTTGTAATTTGATTTAATGCCGCGTTCAAATGTTTTAACACTTGTTTCTTATAAAACAAACGTTATATTGTGTTAAGCTGTTCAGCCGTATCGGATTTCACCAAGTGTGCCACGCTGTTCATTATTTAATTAATAAAGCAGTTAAAGCACCTATTGTTCAGTAACTACGCTGTTGTTATAGCAACATTGGCTCTTGAGATGTAGGTGTTACGTAATTTGATGCTTCAACAGAAAACAGGCAATTATTATACCCGTCGACAGTTTTTCACCTTCTGTAAAAATCACTGTTTATCACACTGAGCATTGATAATGTAAAGGTGCTCTTAAAGTGCTCCCACATTTTTTTTATTTTGAGTCTTGTGACAACCCTAAATTAGGGTTTTCCTTTTTGATCCCAGCGCTCTCGGCGTTTTAGTTTGCGCAAGTCCCGACAAGTTTGAATACTGAGACTAGACTAAGAGAACGTTTGTTATTTATGTTTTCACTTGCTTGCGTTTTCAGGAAATAATGCAGATAGATCATTAACTCATTCCAGACAAACGGGATTGTGTCATGTTAAGTTCGAATGAAAAAGTTACACTCTATAATCAACCAACAGGGCTCATATAAAATTGAACATTAATTAACATTTAATTTCGGACGCTGTTTATCTTCTAAATTGTATGAAAGTGGTAACCCTACGTTAGGGTTGCCTACTTTAAATAAGTAGGCGGACCGAAAGAAAATTAGTTATTCAGCCTTTTTGCTACTGATTTAGGTGATTTGTTTAGGGTTCAAGGAAGGTTATTCTTTGAAGTTGTTTTGGCTTTAATTGAAGTTTCGGAGGCTTCGGAGGCAAGTTATTAAAGTGAGACAAAAATAGATTTAGTTGTGAAAAATATCTTTTCTACAGTTAATATCACGACAGGATTAGCTTAGCTATATACAATATCCATACATTTATTTATGACACGCTTATGAATTTAGTGGCAAACAAGTAAGCGGGAAGGAGTAATCGCCGTCACTGACCGCCGCCGCGACTGATCGGCTCTACTGATGACGAATCGCGTACCGATTCGTAAAATGTCGAGCTATTATTTTATTGCCCGAGTCTCACGGAGTTTGCCATTTGCAGAAAAACATTTTCATATATTCCTGGCCTTATTATGTTGTTTACTCGCTATTCACCTCTCTCTTATGTAATAAATAACTTGTATGATTCATCAAACAATCAGTATAATGTACGCCAGACTCATTCACGAAAAGGCCCATCCTTAATCACATTACCTTGTTCATACGTCTTTTCGCCATTGAGCCTTTGCTATATCTTCGCCCCAGCGAAATGCTCACGTCTTGAATTAATATTAATTAATTATGATATAGTTGAAGATATTTCGTCAATATCGGGAATGAGTAATTATTTCGTGTAATTACTCGTGAATTGAGATGAAATAGACGCAGGGTTGCTCGTGTTTGAAAATTGGGTGCCAATGATTATATGGCATAGGGAAGCTTTTGTACGTAATTCGACGATACTGAAGAATATGTATTTTTGATTGAGACATTGAAAGGTGACTTAAAAAATATTTTATGCCTTTGCAATGTTGCCGTCACTTTATTATACTATCTCCACCCTGCGGTGTCACCCGCGCATACCACGGGAACACTACATTTTTTCAGGATAAAAAGTAGCCCATGTATTTACTTCATGTTGTCAGCTTCCTCCATAGTAAATTATTTCAAAATTGGTCCCGCCGTTTGAGCGTGAAGAAGTAACAAACATACATACAAACACACACACAAACTTTCGCCTTTATAATATTAGTGTGATTGTATCAAGGAGTCATAAAAAGGATTTAATAGCGGTTGTAGTTTAAAAGTAAAAGTAGGTGTCAATTTAACTACTGGCTTATGTCAAATTGCATACTAAAATTGTCAGATAGTTTTGACACTGACTGTATGCGTGGAGCTCAATCATATTTTAATGTATTTTTTCTTTTCTACTCGTTCTTACCCACTCGCCAGTTTGGCGTAATTTTGAAAGCGCTAATTTTGCATATTAAACCACGTTTTACTCTAAATATAAATAAATAAATATTAAGGGACAATACGCAATTACGCCAATCGATCGTCCCAAACTAAGCTAAGCTTGTACTATGGGTACTACGACGATATACTCGTACATAGATACAGATAACATCCATGACCCAAGAACAAATATTCGAGTTCATCACACAAATATTTGTCAATACCGGATTCGAAGCCAGGACCTTCGGCTCAGTAGGTAGGTCCACTACAAACCGCGCCGACCACGTCAACCCACCCTATCTACCCACTCTTCTTCCCAAGTCTTCTCAATATAATTAATTTCGAATTAGAAGACATTTCAACAGTTAGACGGTTTCTGACCTGTGTAGTTTGAAAACGACGTAGCCGACATGGTTCGCCTTCTGCAAACGGTCTTTTTGTACAATAACCATATCTGAGATGAAATCTATGAAGGCTGTGGGTTAATTGCTTAATCTTATTTCACTTTGTCGGATTGAAGTGGAGTTGTTGATTTGGCAAATTAGGACGAGATAAATTGAGAATTAAATATTTATCCCTTTTTTGTCGCAGTGTTATTGTGAACGGATTAAGAGTGATTGTTGTGACGTAATTAAAATCAGTCCAGGGAAGATTTTGGCCACCACGGAACTCAAATAATTGATAATTAATAAATATCTGAAAAACACACAAAAATCGATCTCTAGCCTCTAGCCTGTGTGTTATGGACACTAGACGACGATAAACATACATATATAGATAAATATTTAAATACAAATAACATCCATGACCCAGGCACAAATACGCCGGCTCGGTAGGCAGTTGCTTTTCCATTGCGCCAGCCGCGTCGTCTTGGATGAAGATACACTTTTCATAAAGGGCAATGAAATGAAATAATTTATTCAGTAAGCAGGCCACAAGGGCACTTTTACGAGTCAGATTGTCAATGTACCGGCATATCCCGAGGAGAGCGCTTGAGAAGAAAGCCGAAAGAAACTCAACGGAAAAACTCACTGCAGTATGACAATACACGACACATACTATCCGCATTCTGTCGTTGTGAGTGAGAAAGGACCCTATTCGTCTATGCTAACATTAAAGTTTTTCTTTTAAAGGCAATTTATGAGGCCGGGATACAGGGACTTTTTCTTCTGTGTATTTTTGTACTAAATGAACAGTAAATGCACAGAAGAAAAAGTTCCTTAACACTCCACACCTCTCTACGCTTACTCTGTGTACCCTGCCTACCCTTAAAATGAATCGAGGCATAACTTACAGACTCGCAAATTTTACTCCAACACCACAATGTAACACCAACCATGCTCCGATGTTAATAAGGCTTATACTCGTATATGAGTAAAGAAGGCACTAGTTATCGAAGTACGTATCGGTATCTTTTATAAATCATTTTCATAGGTTGCCAGTGGGTTCTATATGGTTTATTTACATCATAAAACACATATTCCGCATTATCTGTGCTCGCCAGCGAAAAATCCGACTTGTTAAGAAAATAAGCGGACGATCGAAAAAGGTCAGCATGCCAGCCTGTATTTTAAACTAAGTTATGGAAGTTTGGAAAATAGTAGGCAATTTACATGTTTATGGTTCGTGAAAGATGGCAAGGTCAATGACAATGGGGGTTCCTGGGGGGGTAGATATCATATTCTCTTAGTGGGAGCTTTTAGAGCCAATTTTAGCCCGAACCTTGCATTTTATTTAAGGATTTTTCTTTTGACCAGGGGTGTTGAGCAGGGGTGGGGGCGCGGGGACCTTTGCTGCACTTCACTCTAAGCTCAATATCTTCGTAAATAAAATAACTACAACATGTTTGGTATCATTTTCGGATAATTTAAGATTGTCGGATTCATTTTTGTGAAGAGTATTGTACCATCTCGTTTTGGGAAAATATAAAAAAACATATTTCCATACTTTCCCAAAATATTTGTTTTTATTACTTTTTTTTTGGAATTCCTGTGTAATTATGTCTAGTACAGTCAGCATCAAAATTAGCTGACAATTTTAATATACATTTGACATTAGCCAGCAGCTATTGTGTGTATATATTACGACGAATTTTGAGTTAAGTAAGACGAGTTTTGAGAGAAGTACGTTACGACTAAGAAATAACATCAAGACATATTGAAATAAAACATAATTATCTAGATTAAAGGGTGCCCCGTTTGCTGGGTAGGGCTGAGCATCTCGAAAGAATGGATGAAATTGCGATGAATGAACTCTCGCCTTTCCTCATCTTGACCATATTGAAATTTAAATAGGGGGAGAAAACTATGCCTTTTTATATCTGAGGCAGCGAGCAAAATTAATGAAAGTAAAGCTAGCTGGAAAAAGGAAAACTAAGCATAATGCCCACCTGAGTTGCATACAAAAATACACATATTTCGTGTTCCATAAATGGCAACGATATAAAAGCGCTTGCACTATAAGTCAACGTTTCTAGATTATAGATTCTTTTCACACCAGCTCAGTTAGTAAAGGACGGATGACATTAAACTTTTACAAACAGTTATTCGAAGAACAACGGTCGCAACGCAAATTGCCGACAAGCCTAATGCGACAGGAAAAACGAAATTGCTACGTTTCCTTTAAAAATACGTTGTAATCTT
The DNA here is from genome assembly GCA_947623375.1 of Apotomis capreana. Classification (NCBI taxonomy): domain Eukaryota; kingdom Metazoa; phylum Arthropoda; class Insecta; order Lepidoptera; family Tortricidae; genus Apotomis; species Apotomis capreana. The sequence goes on from OX392499.1 coordinate 39,342,682, forward strand.
GTGACTAATCTTTGCAAAGGATCGACCACACCGATGTTCAACGCTGCGTAAACGCAACCAATGGGGTATTTGATTACGATCCCAAGTTCGAATACTGGCATGACCAAACATTTGTGAGATGGGTACTACTTGTTTGGAATAATCTTATTTAAAGTTTCGTGAGACATAATTTAATTATTGTACTAAGCGGTTTGCACTCACGTGAAATTGTCAGGAACGGCCCGACATGGTCAGCCCGGCATGTGTTCAGTGACGAAGTTACCGCGCCGCTATACGGGCAGTCCCTGATGAAAAGCTCCATACGAGTTCGAAACATGTCGGGCCATTCCTGACAATTTCACGAGAGTATAAACCGCTCAATACAATAACGAATTGGTTTATTATTATGAACGATGTAGTCTAGTATATCCAAAGTACAAGCATTGCTTAGACAGAGACTAGCAGCTTTGTATATGATTGTCCCTGATATATAAGTAAATAACACTATTTGCTCATTTTAAGTTTCAATGTGGTCGGTTCTTTAAACTTTTATGTTTGACACAGTTTATACAGAAAAGTCGGTAGTCAAAGCGCATTCGAAGTATTGGCGGCATTGCTTTCCATGTGTTCATATCCCTTAGGAATCGTGTCCACAGTGCAGTGGAGACAAATGTCTACCGACGCTTCGAGACGCCTCTGCTGTATAAATCGTGGCAACAAATCTATTCACGCTCGCTTTGCCAACGGGTTGAAAACAAAGCATTACTTTCTCTTTATGGAGCATATTTTTAAATCATTAGGTGGATGAATACAAAAATGTTTGTTTATAACTTAAGATTGCCGTAAATAATCGAGATGACTGCATGCAATGATATTTTATAAGTAGATAGGAAATGCTGATTACTTTAGACCATTTTCTCTATGATCAAACCTGTTTCTTAAATTAATTATTGATGTTACTACCTAGAACAGGACTATTGGGATTTATTGGTATTTTGAATTTTTTGTTGAAGTTTTTGTTTCAAAAACAACTCGAAATTTGATAAAATTCATGCGGAATATTGTTTTTTTTTTTCAACTTATTTTCGACTGCCCGCAATGAAAACATGAAATAGCTATGTTACTACCTAGAACTCGGGGAAAAGTTGGTTGTAATTATCAATATATTTGTCACGTGGAAAAAAAATATTAAAAGGAATAAGGCCTCTTAATAGGAGTCAAATTGCACCAAATGGTGCTTATGCCATGACAACACTCTTTTGGATCTGCGGAAAGTGACAGATGCGTCAAGTTTTGGGTGAGTAACGGTGTGATTTTGGCCCCAAATTACCGTCATGCGTAAGTGCACAAGTTACGCAAAAAAACGTAAAAAGGAAAACGGAATTTTCTCGGTTTTAACTTGCACAGAGACAAGCTTATGTCATTGACCATTATCGAAGTAAATATTGCAGCTGTCATGTTAGAGTACGTATGACGTATCTTCTTATAAAACATCATTGATAGACCGCGTCTTTGCTTATCACGTGAGTCATCACAAGTTCCTTTCACATCACACTGTGTTGCCCGTCCGTTTACCGAATATCTTATTCTGGGTCCACAATGACCCCTTTAGTTCAAACAAATTTTTCTGGCTTACCATGACCGGTTAAATTAGCTATCAAAATAGTTATTTGTTTTTTGGGTTGCGCATCTAGGTCTTTTGAGCATCTTGTAATATAACTAGTGGTAGGGTCTTTGGCATTTCATGCTTCGTGTCGATGTCTTGCAACGAATATGGCTGCAAAATTGATACAAACATTGGCTACGTCAGTCTCTCGAGGCCCATGAGCGGCGCTCTCACTCCGTCTGTTACCGGAAACAGACCTAGAGGAAGGCCTATACCACCTGGATAAATGTGTTGCTGGCAGACATGAAGAAATGCAATTTTTACGAAAATGGCGTCAGGGAAAGGTAGAGGTGGAGGAAGAAGATAGAGAACGGTGATCCCTCCACCATGTGGGACACATAGTAAGGAAGAAAGAAGATAGAAGGCAAACGCGCAGACGGTAACTTCCGTCGGCCATCGACACCTGCAACTCCAGAGAGGTTACAAGTGTGTTGCTGTTTTTTAGATAGGAGTATGCCTATTTCTTGATGGTTTGAAGTTTTGTATTGAACTGAAATGACCACGAACGACAGTTAATTCCACAGGACATTTCTAGAGAAACGAATAGTTGAGCACTGCCAACCGTAACTCAGACATTGATACACCAGCAAAGTCGTAAAAAACCTCAATTTCTTGTTCAACTTCCCACCTCTAAATACCCGTTGATAACCCTGCCCCTGCCCCGTAAAGCAAGGAATTAGTAACGCGACGCCCCGCAGGAAATGGCCGCCGAGCGTGAAGACATTGTTTATAGCGAGCCGGGAACGGTTAACTGTGACGTGAAATTAACTGAGAACACTCCAGCGAAAATATGGTTAGCGAATTTGTTATTAAAGAGATGTAATGTCACAGTTTTATGAAATACCTTGTGTCCCAAAGGGATGGATTCTTCTCGTCTAATGCAAATAAAGGGTAGTCTACGCAACGCTGTGTTTTAATTAACCCCCGACAAAAAAAAAATTTTTTTAGGGTTCCGTACCCAAAGGGTAAAAACGGGACCCTATTACTGAGACTTCACTGTCCGTCCGTCCGTCCGTCTGTCACCAGGCTGTATCTCAAGAACGGTGATAGCTAGACAGTTGAAAGTTTCGCAGATGATGTATTTCTATCGCCGCTATAACAACAAATACTAAAAATAAAGTAAAATAAATATTTAAGGGGGGCTCCCATACAACAAACTTGTTATAGATTATGGTACGGAACCCTTCATGCGCGAGCCGGACTCGCACTTGCCCAATTTTTTAAGAACTTATGAGTTCAATATGTGTCTGTGTGTATGTCTGTGGCATCGTATAGCTCCTCATCGTATAAGCGCATGTTCCGATTTTTATGTCCTGTATGTATTACCTAAGCTGTGTATTAAGTTAACATTAAAACTATGAAATTGTAGTCAAATTCTCGTGTCGATGATCCAAGAAAAATGTTAACGCAATGTAGGATTTGCGCGATCTCTTGAACAATTCGCGGACGTAGACATTTTAGTTATTATAATAAGGTTGCTTTTATATAACATTGTTCGTCTTCGAATGTGCTTATCGCTTGCGACCGTGACACGATGCGGGCGTTTCCATTGTGCCATCGTTATACGACCAAATGACCCCACTATACGAATAAAAGAACATTAATAAAACCGTTATAGGACTTGAACTTTATTTGAATGTTGATCGAGAGCAATTTATATACGTTAATATTAATTATAGAGGTTCAAATAACTACGGGTATATTAAGTATCTAAGACTGAATTAATTCTGTTTAAATTAATATGTATTCAGACTATCAGATCTTTAGAAGGCTTAGTGGAAATTCGATATCAAAGTTAGAGAAATGATTCACATTGATGAATATATCATAAGATTACCTAATTGTTTTTTAGCCTTTCAGTGATGTTAGCGTGGCGTCCAATAAAACTCAGGGCAACGGGTCGATTTCGCAGTAGATGATGGTGCTCCATTATCCTGAAGCGGGCAAGCCGGTGGGAATCCGGTTATATGGACGTCACGCCACTGTAGGTTTATCAATTTATGTCTGCCAAACGAGTAATATTGTACTAAGTGTTAACCTGTTCAAGGGTACGCAATCACAAGTACTTTTGCTGCCCATTGATCCTTAATAAGTGTATCGAGTTATATAAACGTTTTTTAAGTTCTTAAATAAATCAATAATTCCTTACCCCGGCTCTACACTACTCACCAAGTTGACCTAAGCATTACTTTCTCCATCGAAGTGCCTCTTCACACTACCATATCCACCCGACCTCGGTCAACTCCGCGAGTACCGAGCAGAGCTTGCATTATAATTATGTAACAAAACAAAGCCTCACGCGCACAGCCTGTCGTATCGTGTGACAACGGACACGGCGGCCGGCGGTCCGACAACTCGTTGCGACTACAAAGGTTGTGGAGTTCGCCGACCCTCACTGACCGACGCTCGCGCACCTCCATTCGCGAGCCCGGGTCCGCGCGCACCGCACTGCCTGGCCCACCTTTAGAATTGGTATAAGCAGATAAACCAAAAGGGGTAGTTCTTGTTTTCTCTATGGAACAAACGTCATAGAACAAAATTACACATTTTCCTCCCTATTTTTATAGGGAAAATGAGGGAAAAATCTCGTTCTTTGTCTGTAGGATTACGTAGTGTGCAGATTGGGGCTTGTGCACAAATCACGTGAGCTTTTTGACCCCCCCTCAACCCCTGGTGATATTTGGTGAGGTTCTTTGCTATGGTTTCTAAATAAACGTAATTAGACCGTAATAAAATGTTCTTATATCCAAGTTGCACGAGGATCAGTGCGTTTTCGAGATACAGAGATACAGAGAAGTCTCGGTCTTTATTTTTTTGGTATATCTTAATTGTCACGGGCTCTACCTCGACACGGTTGCCTTCCTTGGGGTCGTTAACCTTGCTGCCGCCACTACGCGCCACAAACGACACTGGCGACCCTATGACCCTTTTAATCTTATTTTATAACGGGCTGGCCGTATGTCTTCTTGACCGATGCCGTAATATTACGTGTAAGTCTATTATGTTATTAATTAGGAATGATATGACAGCCTATATCAAACAAGCATAAGTCTGTTCTGGATGCACGCGTATACAGTCATGATTAATCCCATTTAAATTAAAACAAATATCGTTGGCGAGACGATACACAAAACTATTTAGATTACTTGTGAAAAAAAGGAAATTAATAAAAAAACGCTGGGATTAACTATTTAACAATTGATAAGACAATTAGACGACGCAGTTGTAGCGCAGCGGCCTACTGAGCAGTCGGTCCTGGGTTCGAATTCCGGCAATTTGTGCGGTGAATTCAAATATTTGTACCTGGGTCATGGATGTCTTCTATGTAGAAATTACACAAATATAATAAAGGCGAAAGTTTAGTGTTAAGTGACTTACTGTTGAGTTTCTTTCCGCGTTTCTTCTCAACAGTGGTCTCCTCTTGTGAAATGCCGGTAGACTCAGACATGTAAAAGTGCCCTTGTGGCCTACTTGCAGAATAGTTCATTATTTCATTATATCTTCACACTCAAGGCTAGACCAATTTTGATAAATTTTGTTATGAAGGTAGCTGTCACCCTGGATTAACACATAGGGTACTTTTTATCCCGAAAAAAATTTGTGGTCCCGTGGGATGAGCGGGTAGCACCGCTCGGCGCAACTAGTAATAATATAATGTACATCGTCGTCTAGTGTCCATAACACAAGCCTACTAGACCTTACTGTGGGACTAGATCGATTTCTAAGAGGTTGTCTGATACATAAAAAAAAATCGATATGCAGTCGGTACGAACCCTACACGTTCCATTCTTAAGCTACGTGTCCTTACCTCGGCCATTACGCTATTCTTAAAGCCGGCATCCTTATTGTCCGCCATTCAGGCGAGGACCTAAAGACTTAAATGATGCGTCGCCGATCGAAATCGACTTGTGTTTGGAGCCTGTTAGTTCAGCCATTGAACGCGGATTTACAGTAGAAAAAAGATACAACCTAAAATCTTTTAGATAACCCCGTAAGGCCCACTGTACACTAGAATGTACAAATTCCAAAGCAATTTTAAACATTCTTACTTCTTAGTAAGGGTCTAATTTTAGTAACACGAAAACTGCCTTGAGCCTTGCGAGAATATGTCTGTGGTTTCCCCTGGAAAGGGTATAGTATATATCTTTCGATAATTTATTTGCGTATAAATGCCTATGCTCTCCTAGCGTAACTAATCACACTATTCACGTCGGAGATGCAACGACTTTGCGCGACAGCGGCAGCGGTGCGCGGTACGTGTATCGCTCACTCGTATGACCGCCGCTCGGATCTCTCGCTCAAGCGCTCGCCGCGCCGCTGGCTCAGTCATGGTATGACCGGAAGAACGTAATTTATTTGGGAATCCAAATCCCTCTACAAGTTTCACAGTACGGCATGTGTTTAAAGTTGACTAATTTGTAGATACATAATTTCCCAAGAGATGGCGCTGGTCGTGTGGCTTTACGAGTTAACGCTGCAATAGGCTAGATGTATTCCACTAAATAGTAACACAAGGCGCTTTCTTAACAAGTTCGTTATATTATTATACCCGTTTATTTAGAATCTTATTCGTATTTTTACAATGAATTTATTATAAAATACAATAAAGTAATTACAAAATATAAATACACTATTATCATTGCTGAAAATCTACCTTAGTTGTAATAAAAAACCGTGCATTCGATATTCGATTCGATAAATTTGTATTTCGCCTTACACGTACCGGTGTACAGGAAGCGCAATGTTGTTGACAATCTAATAGTAAAATATATGTAGCACGTGCGGTCACGAAATGCGAACTGGGATAGTTCGACACTAGCCAAACTCAGGTGTTAGTAAATGTGACTGCTGCAGTACAATTCCATACATAACAAATACTCTATGCAATAGAGTATTTAATATTTTCTTCGGTTTCCGCGACTGTCACACATTTAAATAAAACAATTTAAACGGATTATATCGCGTATATTAATTATTTGAGCCTCCCTGACGTTTCAGTACCTTTACAGATACCGTTGTCAAAGGTTGACTGAGAAAAACACAATTTTTCTCTGTCAAAGTTACATTTGTGCAAACTACCCATTTTGTAAATATTAATTTAAAATAAAGGTGTTCATACATGCCAGATGGGCCTAATGTGTAAAGACAGTTACACATGTGCCAGAAGGGCATTTATTATTTATTTAAAATATCAACCAGCGGTTCACTAAAGGCTTACTGAGGAGAAAGAACCGCCAAAGAAAACTCCCAGATTGCCTTATTTATTACTATAAAATACTTTTAAACAAAAACTCTACATATACTACTTTTAACACTAATTTGTTTTACACCGTTCGAGGCCCAAGGTTTCCAGTCTTGTGTCTTGCTTGATCCTTGATAAGATGTACAACAGGATCCCAAGCCGGTGGTAATGACAAACCATCTTCTCTATTGAAATTGGGATATTTTTTGATTTCAATAGCCTCGCGCAACATTCTGGGAAAATATCGTTTCTCTCTGGCAAGGATTGAAGTGTTATCAAACTTAATTTATTGCCTTATTTTGGTACTGGAGCGTTCAAAGAATCATTAATTTGAATTGAGAAGGTGCAAACGATAAACATGCTGAAATGACGATATGCATTGTATCGTATACCTAATATATATGTATGTGTCGAATATTAGATACATACATATTCTGTAACACAAATGAAACCTACATACACTAAATCGTCTCAAGCCATCGCCCTACAACGTGTGTGAAATGTCATTATTTAAACTCGACGATTAAGGTACCTGCACCATGTAAGGCCCACCTTACACATAAATAGCAAAAAAATATATTGTTTGTAGCAAAAAAAATAAAACTGCGTTTCTATATAATCAGTCGTTTATTACTTTACTTAAAAAGAAGGAAAATAATCTTTGGAATCAACATCTTCTATTTATTAACATATATTTTTTAAAAACAATCGTTTGGGCTTTATTTGGCACCCTATCCCTTAAAAAGGCCCAGCCTGGGCCTTGTTAGGATATATGTAGTTAACACTTTTATTAATCTCACTTAAGTGTTAATTTTATTGTATCTTTATAATTAACAATATTGTTTTATTAATAAACACTAGTACTAAAGTCATAACATTCACATACCTGTTTTAAAACCCTAAACAGGCAATTTTGTAACAAAAAATCAACAAAAAATAACTTTTCATAATGAAAACAAACCAAAATTCTTTATAAAAATAAAGTTCAACGTATCTCCTTCAAGTTACTCTAATTATTCATTTATTACATATAATATGCAGTCTAAGTAATCAGTCTTTCAGTGCTTTCAGGTGCAGTCTAAGTAAGTAATTATAGTAATCAACCAAGACAACAGACACTAAGTAAATAAAAAATAGCACAAATCAAAAGAACAAAAACAACGAAAAAATTATCCATTTTGGCACTATTGGCATTGAAATTCTTTGTCTTCTGCTGTAAGTCCAACGCAAACTTCGTGGTACCAAGTGCGATAGGTGTTGCATTGCCGCATATCCATGACACGGTCTTCTTGGCAAGCCTTGCAAAACCATACACCAGCGGAAGCAGTTGCAGACGTTTCAGTTGTTAAAGTAGTCGACCGTCCTAGATTTCATTCTATTATTTCTGTCTTCAAATGATTCCTTAGAGTCCTTCTCTGAATGTGATACTTTTTTGAGGCGTCGCGTTGAGATAATATTAGTCTTTGGACTGCTTTTACAGCACTCTCCAGCTGCTGGACTGTCCAGGTTGCTCTTTTCCGAGGTATATTCTCTTGCTCCATGTTCTTTCAAAAAAATAAATAAAATAAAATTATTCTATTTTTCATTGACGTAATAAGGCCCATAGTCATAATAGGTGGGCCTTATTAAGAAAAACGGTAGGTACTCTTAAACTATTCTCGCAAAAAAAATACCACAGAGAATCTTGCATAAAAACAATTTTAAAAAGATTCATTTACATCTAAGAGATACCTGAAAGCAAAAATAATAAACAATTTTAGGAATAACTCAAAGAAACTTACGATTTTTGAAGGCCAGTTTTTGTAAAACCTCACGTGCGGTCACGAGTGTAACTATTTTGTGACTGCAGGTTTGAACAGGTTCGCGGCCGAGTGTTGACGCTTTGGTGATGGCGGCTATTTTGTCTATTGTATCAACCGTCAAAACTTCAAATCGCTGCCACTATTTTTAGCGGGATTTTTTAAATGTGGGCTTTATTAGGCACTGGGCCTTACATGGTGCAGGTACCTTATATAAAGCAGACTTTATAAAACAGGACCATTACAAAAGTTATATAACTTACATAAAAAAGTCGTAAGCTTTAAAAAAGCAACACGACATCTCTGACCTTTCGTGACGGAAATAATGTCATGATAATCCCTGGTAGCATACTCACCAAACAGGTTCGTATCAAATAAAAGCTTCAAAGAAGTTGGAAAAGGCACTGAAGTTAAACGTACTTTTACAAGCCAACTTTATAAAATCACTTTAGTACATGAATGTTATTCATGGATTCAATACAACATAAGATAAATATTTAATAAAGTGATGATAATATTTACTTTACGAGTAAAAGAACTAAAAATTGCGATAATTCCCTATACTGGGGATCCAATTAAAAATTTATCAAACAACGTATTGAGTACACAATTAAATTCATTAAAACTTTGCTCATCGAACAAATGTTAACTAATTATAACAAATACTCCGAAGACAACTTCCAAAGTACTTATACTTACTAGCAAGCGTACTTGTAAACTCAAACTTTACGGCTCATTTTCGTTCGTCGTTACGCAGCTAGGATTAAGTGACAGATAATATCATTTGAAAGACAGACCAAGAGAAAGTGGACCTTTTACATGGTCTGGTCTAGGACTGTGGCGACTATATCTTAAGAGAAACTGGGACAGCAGATTCGTTCCAAACGGAGCCGTGGTTTGTACAAAAGAGACATTCGTAATCTTATTATTTAAAACTTTCGTGAGACATATTTCATTATTATATTAACCGGTTTATACTCACGTGAAATTGTCAGGAACAGTCCGACAAGTTTCGAACTCGTATGGAGCTCTTCATCAGGGATTGCTACCCAAACACCGGTGCGACAATTTTGTCACTAATTCTTCGATCGACGCTCGGCTGCCTGATGAAGAGCTTCATACGAATTCGAAACATGTCGAGCCGTTTCTGACAATTTCACGTGAGAGACATTCGTCTTCATATGTGATAGAGATGTTCCTTTTACACGTTTAAGAGCAGTTTGATTCGCAAACAGCACAGTTTTTGCGTCACTTTCGATCCATGCTCCTCTCAAATCTTCTTAGACCAACTGAAAATCAGTTTGTTTGCTAACTAAATTGTTAGTAATTGTTAGAAAAAGTTGTTTTAAATATTGTTTAGTCAAAACGAGCGACGTTGCGGAAACTTACTAAAAATCTCAAAAGATTTCAATATTTAAACCATTGTGTACCCACATTAAAAGAAAAAAAATATGAGACTTTACATGTTTCATAAATGTTTAGATTTCAATATTATTAGAGCTAATTGGATGTCACATGGAGAGATAACATCGCAACGTCTTGTAAATATTTTTTATACACACATTAATATCAAAGGAAAAAGCCCTGTCTGAAAAACATACGGCCTATCTAGAACGCTGTGCGCAAGAATTTCAAGATATAGGTCAAGATTAAGATTAGGTTTTTCTAAATCTCAACGAGAGCGAAGCAAGAAAAGGTTATTGGCGGATGATGTATGATGATGTAGTGACCCCTTTTAGTACCGCATCTTGTTTCATAGTTTTTAGGCTTTGTTTAAACATGTTTTCATTTTCTTACAACCTGTCTAGACATCATGCCCGGTTCACATTATTACAGTCTTGTCAGTGGCAGCTTTCAGGGGGAAGGCGCTGGGTCCTAAAGGGTGTTACTTTATCCAGGTCTAAGGCGTTACTTTAACCAGGTCTAAGGTACCACACACGATTCACAGACATTCTCGTGCAAGAGTGCACCAGAATGTCTGTGAGTCGCGAGAAATGGCGTAATATCATACAGCGAACAATATCTGCCTCTAATAGTACTAGCAGTTGATCACGACCACTCTGTAAAGAGTGAAACGACTAATAAAAAGAAAGGTGCCACACAATGAATGACTCACCCAGACCGCCTGTATGGCTACGGCAAGGCCTGAATCCAGTAATCGTGCGGGCTAAACCAATCCGGTACTGAAGGGCTACTCCGATGATCGAAATTTAACCGTCGTATAGCGCCGTCTCTCTCACCCATATATAGTTTCACAGAAGATAGAGATCGGCACTATATGACGAGTAGCTCTTCTGTACTGGTTCATATCATTTAAACTATTTCCAGTCAAAGAGTTGTTGGAGCGGTAACGGTAACACATAGCGACAAGGATTTCAAGAAACAAACTCAAAATCAAGCACTGGATTGGCTTTCTACGTTATTCCAGCGGCGCCGGATTAGGCAAACTGCGCCTCTACGTACTACCTGTCACTCTCCTTTAAATACCGTGCGAGCGAGATGGATAATGCTGTGTCACGCGACAAGTGAAGTCCCGGCAAGATATGCTAGGCCTGCTTAATGAAAAAGTAGATCCAGTCGCTGAATTGCTCACTGGAAAGGGCATATTCCAGTGCCGGTTACCATTCAGTAGCATTCTGGACTGGAATGCTACTAGAATAAATGTAAACCAGGCATTAAGCTTCTACTGCGTCTGTGTCCACTGTGGAAAACAACATGGCCGTTCAGAACCGGTCTCAGTCGTGGTCCGTTTTGCACGACTTGTACTATTGTCTGATGAAATCTTGTAATGAATACTTTCCCAAACTAGATCATTTCACGATGTATAGTGCAGCGGAACGCAGTTATTCTGTTTCAGTCAATTCGCCTTTCAATTAGCTGTGATTTACCTTCTCCATTTCATGTTTACCACTTAATTACATATACGTATTCAGCGGTATTTTTAATTAACCAAATCGGGTATTTATATTTTAACTAAATTCTAATCTAACGTTGACTACTTCTCAACAATCCAATGCTATTTAAGCAGTTTTATGAACTCTTTTTATACATACTACACACCAAGTGAAGTGAAGCGTACTATTACTTTTCATAATGAAGGATAGCAGTGGGTGCGTTAAATCATTTAAAACTTTATAAACGTATGGCCTATCTTCTTAGAAATACGCTAGTTTTTGTTTTATTTAAATCAAGCGAATACCTTTGAAGTTACGGTATTGCAAAGTTCTTGCGGAGCGCCAAGCCAGCGTGACGTCATCAGACTAATACTCATAGTATCTTCATTAAGCGAATCCTCCAAGTGACGTCACAGCCCTGTGTCCTACTTAATATTTTAGAAAAAATACCTACTTATTTAGCTTTAAGCGCAAGGTAAAAATCAAATCAAATCAAATCAAATGTAAGGTAAAAATCAAAATTAGGTGATATTCTTCATTTTGCTGGTGACAGTTTAAAAGTTGAACTTACCTTTCAATGAAGCTTATTTCATATAGTAAAATAAAACCTTGAGTGTGGCCACACTTAAGGTTTTATTTTACATACAATCATCCACTCTCAAGCGCAAGTCCAATACAGAAATACCGTAACAGAAAAATAAGCCCTTTTGAAAAACAGTTTGTCAATTGTGTTCCATGGATGTTTTATATTACAAGTTTGAATAGAACCACATATTTATGCATTGCACAAGGACCTTGACACGTTCGTCAATGTTCTCGTTAGTATTGTTAATAGACAATGAGATTGTCACAAAACATGCCACACGCGGGGCACTATTGTTCGACGCGTAAATACTGTCATACAGTCCTAAAGCGGGAAGATATTGAATTATTGTGTAGCCTATTGCATAGTTCTAGTTGGAGTTTATATGAAACTACAATAAAGTACCAAGCAGATCGTCTGACCAAGTCAAAGAAGCAACCTCCACAAGCAAATTCCACCAGACGGTGAGGGCAAGGATGGACCGGGACCGATGGAGACAGATCATTACGGCAAAACCAGCCAGAGATCAAGATCCTCAGTAATGAGGGATCGATTGAAGAGAGAGAGACAATAAAGTATGTGCAATTTTAGCACATACTTTACTGTATAGTTTTTACTGACAAACTTTACTTTAGTTTGTGAACTGAATTTTAAGTAAATAATGCCAGTTTGAAATGGATCATTAGTTGGCGATCCGCGGAAAAAAAAAACCTACACGGTGTACCTCCATTTCCCGATCTCCTAGATCTGTCTTGAACGCAAACGTTTCTCGAACACTTCTAAAATGACGCAACTTGGCAGGATTCCTAGCATTCAAGTTGTGTCATAGGTGTGAGGATAGTCTTTTTAGGGTTCCGTAGCCAAATGGCAAAAAACGGAACCCTTATAGATTCGTCATGTCTGTCTGTCTGTCCGTCTGTCCGTCTGTCCGTCCGTATGTCACAGCCATTTTTTTCCGAAACTATAAGAGCTATACTCTTGAAACTTGGTAGGTAGATGTATTCTGTGAACCGCATTAAGATTTTGATTCAAAAATAAAAAAATAATAATAAATATTGGGGGCTCCCCATACTTAGAACTGAAACTCAAAAAATTTTTTTTCATCAAACACATACGTGTGGGGTATCTATGGATAGGTCTTCAAAAATGATATCGAGGTTTCTAAAACATTTTTTTTCTAAACCGAATAGTTTGCGTGACAGACGCTTCCAAAGTGGAAAAAAGTTGGTCCCCCCCCCTCTAACTTCTAAAATAAGAAAATGAAAAATCTAAAAAAAACATATGATGTACATTACTATAAAAACTACCAACGAAAATTGTTTTGAACGAGATCTAGCAGGTAGTTTTTTTGTTAATACCAAATACCTAACTTTGCACCTAATTTATATGGGGCGCTATACATACCAGGTGCAAACTTAACTTAAACACTTAGGGATGGAAAGTGTTTGTACGGAACCCTCGGTGCGCGAGTCCGACTCGCACTTGGCCGGTTTTTTTAAGTAATTGGCACTGTATGACTCAGACTCATTTGTGGCTGAACCATGTGGATGTGATAACATTGTATGGGCATTAGAGCTGTTTAGTCGATACTTGGGTAATTGTGGAGGCGGAACTGCGTCATTCTCAAGCCAGTAATAGCCTAGCTGCGCAAGAACATAATGGCGGACCAATCAACGAATACTCGACCAGAAATAAGTACTGAAGAAGATCAATTGACAACATTAAATGTCGTGGCTTCCCACCTCCGTGGCGACCTGACGTAGACCAACTGACTGACTGGCTGATTGACAGAGATATTTGGAACGGACATTCAAATTCAAGATTAGACATGACAGCGAGAAGACAAGAAACCATCAGTTCTCGACGGACAGAACGGACTGACTGGAGCGGACTGTTCATTACAGTTTTTTAACAAGATTATTCAGCGTTGCGTCGATCTTAGAGCTCAATCAGGGCTGAGCGGAGTTATTCGATTTAAAGCGTCATAATTTTTTTCGCAACTGGTATTTTGGTGCCTACATCGGCCACTGTAAGTTAAGGCAGGATAAGATCATCACCGGGAGAAGACTGCCACAGTCCTAACTGTTGGTCTTACCCCATTAGACAATAAACTACATTAGTCTTAGTTTATTGTCTATCCCATCCCACCTTACCTTATTCTCTCTTCCTTGGGCAACTTGCAATATTGAATATTTGGTAATTTGCAATGAATTCTCACACAAACTTAGCTGGTTTTGGGCTTCGGAACGAGTTTACGTCACACGGTTCGTTAAAGTAACATTATGATTAAAATATCCAAGGTACACTCTAATCCTTCGTCCCGCTGGATTCGATACAGCTTGCATGTCCAACGCAATATAGTCACCGAATTGGCCCTCAGGGGTTTGCATACATTAAACCGGCGATGATCACGTGACAGGTATGAAATCGTGGAAATGGTTTATTAACCGACTTCAAAAAAGGGAACAAAAATCGACTGTATTCATGTTTGTTACCTCCGAACTTTCGACTGAGTGAACCGATTTTGATGATTCTTTTTTTATTTGAAAGCTGGTGCTTCCTGTGTGGTCCCATTTAAATTTGGTCCAGTTCTGGCAAAGACATCCATGAGAAAATCATATAAGTGTTATTGTTATTACATTTGAATCACCATTTGAGGAGTGTCTTTTCAAAAGGGCTTATTTCTCCATGAAACTCATACAAAAATAAGTCCTTTTGAAAAGACACTCCTCATTTGAAGTCGGTAACAAACCTCTCGTAAACTTTCGCGGCATCTGTTTTTATAGTAATAATTGAGTGGTTTGGCACCGACTTGAAAAGGTGATTCAAATGGAATCTATACATGATCGGGTTATTTTTGGCTTTTCAGATTTTTGTAATCGGTTATTTTTTTGTTAATTGTCAAAAGGTATCCTGTGGGCTACCGCGGACGGTTCGGTCACTGAGTTGTCGCCCGAGCAAAGCATGACATCATTTTAGCTTTGCCTAAAATTATGTCGGATTTCCGGATTACCAGTTCTTGCCTAAAGGTCGGATTTCTCAACCGATTCTCATGTGATCTTGTGAATAGGTTCGTTAATTATGTAGATTTTTTATCGATTCAGTTTTTTTTTCATAATGGTGGAGATGCGGGATTGATTTGTCAGCACTGGGCTGATGAATTTTGAATTATCAAACATATCGCTTATAGAACACGAAAATATCGAGGAATCAAGTAAAGAAAGATCTAGATGTGAACGAGAACCCAACGAATTCCCACTTCGGCGAAAACGTATCTCGTAATAAAAGAATCTTCACTCAATCTAAAAGGTCAAAAGAGAGTAATGAAATTTGCGCTTTCCTAGCGAACGATTAAAAACTCACAATAAAATTCAAATCTTAATTATGCTAATTGACTGGACTTCTCTGGATGATTAAGAATATTAAGGTTTATTAATTCATTAAAAGGTCAGTACCCTAACCATGAGTTTGCAGTGACAGTACTCGGTAGCGATATCGTAAATTTGTATGAAGAATAGTTCTACAAAGTATCCGCTAGGCGGCGCTGTACTGTTCTCCATACAAATCGTTTACGCTGTCGCGAGCGAGTACGGTCAGGTTAACTCATGGTAAGGGTACCAGTTTTGTAACTCCGTGGAATTCAACTTGGGTTAAGAGGCCTTAATCCTTTAAAAAAAAAAAAAATCATATTATGAGAAATATATTGATAATTTCAACCAACTTTTTGAAGTGAATAATACTTTCCCCCGATTTCTAGGTAGTATAGTAACGTAGCTATTTCATGCTTTTATTGCGTGCAGTCGAAAATAAGTTGAAATAACTAAATTTCCGCGTGAATTTTGTCAATTTCGAGTAGTTTTTGAAACAAAAATTATCAATGAAAAATTCAAACTGTAGGTTTGAAATATATACCAATAAATCCCATTAGCCCTGTTCTAGGTAGTAACATCAATAATATGTTAAATAACATGTTTGATCATAGAGAAAAATTTAAAAAACAATCAGCATTTTCAAAGGAATAAGGCCTCTTAAGTATTTCGAGGCATCCTCTTTCTTAATTGATAATAGATCACCTAGGCGAAAAATTAATATACAGCAGCAGCTACAGTAAACAATCTAATTCAAATAATTACAAACACAAATACAAATACGTTTGTAAGAAGTTTCTCATTCTAAATACATTTGTGGACCTTTTGAATAATATATGATCTTCAATATTATTTATCATTTCTTTTGTATTATGATCACCAATATTTTTTATCGTTTCTTTAATCAATTTTCTGTCATGAAAAGTTAACAATAATAGAATAACACCAAGAATAATACTTCTGAGTTTGGTCAAACTGAATTTTTGTAAAGGTGTTGTTACAGTAGTATTTCTATCTGAAAAGCGTGGTTGAGATTTAGTTGTGTTACGGTGTACAGAATACCCATATAGATTTATTACATCTATAAAGAACAAAACAATTAAATGTATATCTACAGTTGTACAGTGTACAACACATAAGTACTCATAACTAAATTCATCTCAAAGGCACGCACAACCTAAATTTCTCGCTCTTCTACTTCAACGTGAATAAATTAATTTAAACCATAATGAAACCTTCTCTCGCCAAATTGAAGCCGGTTACATTTCAGCTCCTATTAATACCTGAAACAATACAAAGGAATGGTTAGCAGGATTTTACTTTCGACGTTGCCAGAATTCGTCTAAGTTTCGGATTAACGGAGATGACTCGACGCGCGCGGCGCGGCGAGCGGTTGAGTGAGAGATCCAAGCGAAGCGGCCATACTAGTGAGCAAGACACACGTACCGCGCATCGCTGCCGCTGTCGCGCAGTCGTGGCATCTCCGTAAGGGCCAAAACACAATTACAAGACACGACATCGCACCGTCGTACGACGCGACATCGTGCCACGATGCGACGTCGTGTCGTGGAAGTGCATAAATCCAAAATGAACTTTATCTTCATGTGACAAGATGCGAAATTAAAATTCATTTTACAATCTCGTGTCTTGTAAATTGTGTTTTGGTCCTAAGACAGTATTATTGTCTACTACAAGGATAATTGATTCAGCGTATACGCCTACGGCAAGGGCAAATATTTGTGTGACGAACTCCAATATTTGTACCTGGTTCATGGGTGTTTCTATGTATTTCATAAGTATATATTTATCTATATAAGGATGCGTATCGTCGTCAATAAACCATAACATAAGCCTACTACTTAATTTGGGACTATTTGCTTTGCGTGAGGTTATCCCGATATTTACTACACAGTGAACTTCAAATAGCGTCGTGCAGAGGGCGATGGCTATCCCGGAGGCCAAGAGAGGAAGAGGACGGCCCCCTTTGACGTGGTGGACTAGTATGGCCAAGCTTATGGAGAAAGCCCAATTACCCGACCCGACAACCCAAGATAGATCATCTTGGCGCCGTAGGATAAGGAGAGCCGACCCCACCTAATGTGGGATAAGGACAAGACAAAGAAGAAAGAACTTCAAATAGCCTACATCAATATTCTTTTTCGTATTATTAAAGACGTTTAAAAGAAAATTAAGGACATTTACGCCTGCCCTAAAGTTCTTTAATATTAATTATTATGGGGGGGACTTTGGAGGAGGCCTTTGTCCAGCAGTGGACGTCTATCGCTGATATGACGATGATTAATAGTTACTTATAATAACAACATATCAAAATTCCCTTCTCTATATCATGGACACGCTTAATCTAAAATGGAACCAATTTCTTCCCCTTACTACTAGTACATTTTATCGATATAAACTCTATATTTATCGTGAAAATATTATAGCACTAGACTTTGACGGTTTTACGTCCTCAGGGGACGAGGTGGGGCATCTCGACCAATAATTGCGTGGTACCCCTGGGTAAACAGTAATAGACTTGTATTTATAAATAAAAACCGGTATATTACGGTTTATATACATAGACAAAGCAATAAAAGTACACTTCTATAAAAAAAATGGCGGCAATGCAAGAATTCAGTCTTGACATAATTATAGTGGCTACTAAAACTTAAACTGTAGTTATTTGGTTTTCTGGCACCATTTCATTTAAATATCATCGCTAAAGAAAGCGATAGATTAGATTATATATAGTAGCGTGATTGCTGATGAGTGCCACTTGATACATCGAATCCCTTCAGCACATCTATATACAGCAGCACTGTGAGACACTGTTTTATCTCAGAAATATTGCCTCTTTCTTTCTTTACAACACCGTACGAGCAAGAAGTGTGATGCTGAGACAAACGAAGTCTCAGATATATGTGCTAGCCCTACAGGTATTCTTGGCAAAAATACTTCTTAACTAATAGTCGTATCCACTAAATCTATGTTTAGCAAGGTGACTATAAAATCTAACTAAAGACCTTTTTTATACTACGACGGTGGCAAACAAGCATGCAGCCCGCCCGATGTTAAGCAGTTACCGCCGCCTATGGACGCTTGCGATGCCAGAAGCATCAGACGCGCGTTGCAGATCTTTTAAGAACCTATTTACTCCCCTCTTGGAGATCCGCATATTGTACCCCGAGAGTTCGCGCTAGTTAATTCCTCTGGAACCGCACAGTTCTCGACCATTTATTTAGGCTCCAGTGTGTGAGGATGGACACCCTGTGGATGGCGAGCAGTGCGAGTGCGCAGACCTAACCGTTGCTTTTTGCAGGAATCGAACCCGCACCCTTCAACTCCAGCAACTTTAGAACCCAAAAAGCTTAAGTAAGTACTAGATGCCTTTTATAACGAACAGCCAGTTGCTTCAAGACAAAGGCATAGTTGTCATGACTCCGGGACGTTATGATTAATTAAATTTTCGTCGAGCAACTTTCTTTGAGCATTCTTCAGATGCAAATTACCTATTCTCGAGCGCTTACGAACGATGTGACAAAACTCACGAAATTCGCAGTCCTTAGTTATACTAGATTTTATATTCGTTTCTTTGGTGGTGTTGAGTTATAACCTATGATGGTTGCGTTTATCACGATTGTATGTTAGCAGTTACCATTGTCAAAGGTTGACAGAGAAAACTCAATTTTTCTCTGTCAAAGTTACATTTGTGCGAACTACCCTATTTATAACATGATAAAAGCGTACATACATGCCAGTATAGTAATGTGAATTTGACATAGAAAAATTGCGTTTTTCTAAGTCTACCTTAGACCACGGTAACTGAGCTACCGAACTACTTAAATGTGTGACAGTCGCGGAAACGGAAGAAAATATTAAGTTTCGTAGTCATCTTTGTTCAAACGGAAGTTAAACAAGCGAGTCACATTAGAAGACAGAGAGAGACAAACAGAAATCGAGCCAAGTATGGTAATTCAATTACGCGTGTCCCCGATCGACCGTAAACGGATTCCAGAGGGCTTCCTCAACCGTTATTAGTATTTGATTTCCCATATTTTGTTTATTATTATTGACTAGCCGCGCCGCGCAGTGCTACCCGCTTTATCATTTCAGCCATAGGATGTCCACTGCTGGACACAGGCCTCCTCAATAGACTTCCACATGGGCCGGATAGCAGCGACCCGCATCCATCGAGTCCCCGCAACTCTATATCCAGGTCGTATGACCACCTTGCTGGAGGCCGTGCTACACTACCCGCTCATCCTAAGGGAACACTACATTTTTTCAGGATGAAAAGTACTCTGATGTGTTAATACAGAGTCTACCTTCATAGCAAAATGTATCAAAATTGGTCCAGCCGTTTGAGCGTGGAGAAGTACCAAACACACACAAACACACTGACAAACAATGTTTTGTTTATTATTACTGACTAGCTGCGCCACATATCATCCCACGGGTACACTATTTTTCGAGATAAAATGTAGCCTATCTGTTAATCCAGAGTGACTTCATACCAAAATTTATCAAAATTGGTCCAGCCGAATTTTATCAATACTGGTCCAGCCGATAGATGACAATGTCTATTGATTAGTTAATGAATGTGCATCAACTCGATCAACTTATTATTAGATCGGTATAAGCCCGCATCTCATTATGGCGTCCGTAATTGAATTTATACTCGTCTCCTATCCTTATAAAGATCGCGGCGGTGGAAATAAGAACAATGCAGTCAGCCAGTCATGCTCAGAGAGCTCGCGAGAAAGATCATTTTGAAATTGCTTCGCGATTGGCGGGTAAAGCGTTTTCACGCCTCATTTGTGCAAAAAATATTTAAAGATTCCTTTATTCTGTAGTAAATGGGTCATTGTCAGATTTAGGTTCGTGTGTTTCCGGTGGACATTTGCGAAATTAAGAATTCCAGGCCGTAATTTTCTGATTAAATGCCTGTGAGAATAAAGAACGATTCCTCTTCTATAATCCGATGTACAGTCGAGCTCATTTACATCTACACACTTACGAGAACATAAAATATCTGAACACGATTTTATGCTCCTGACAATAGGGTCGTGTTCAGATATTTTTGTTTTCGTAAGTGTGTAGATGTAAATGAACTCGACTGTAATAGCAACATAACATAACCTAGATTCATACAAAAGCTATTTACTTTTGACCACCGGACGGAGGGACGAATTTTGTTTTTTGAATTGACAATGACCCAAATATTTCATTGATTATCTAGTTTACAACAACAAAGTTAATAAATTAGTGAAACGTTTAATGCTTTTTTATTGAAACCACCACATTTTTTACTGAACCATTTGATACATAGATCAGATACCCCATCTCTTCTGTCAGGTTACGCATTAAAATGTTTCTTTGTGCTTTGATTTTTGTATCAATGGTTCATCAAAGTTAAAGTTTATGCAAATCCTTTTAAGATTTTAATAGAATGATAATGTTTTATTCATATTACAACCTAATTATTGTGAAGTTCTGTGCAGTAGTGTAAAGTTATGGACCGGTTCAACTCGCTTTTCATTACTCAACTAAATTTAATGAGTTCCGATCCGATGTTGCCTGTTGTGTCTCGTATGACAGTTTTTTTATTTATAAAAGTCGTAAAATTCATTTTGTTAACATTTATAATTGAATCAGTATTCAGTCGCTTAATATAGACGTCATACAAGTCATACAACCTTGGTATTAAAATGCTCTCGGTTCCTTTCCCTGCAACTTCAAACATAGCCACAATCTGTCATGTGACTCAGTGACCGCACATTACTCACTTGGACACTGACTAACCGTCTAATCTCTCTTTCACACCAACGATTACGTCCATAGGAGTGAAAGAGATGGAAGACTACATTAATAGGGTACTTGAGTTCTTTTTAAGATTGAAGATTAGTTATGGATTCTAATAGACGGCGAGCTTGTAACGATTTGGTTCGTCTATTTTTATTTTTCGATTTAGTACGCATGAGTTCTGATTCGGATTAATTGCAGCTTTGATGTTTAAAGTAATTTACTTCTTGGAACTAAGATCGTATTAATATAAGTATCTAATATGTTTGGCTGAAAACAACTATGATTTGGACTAGACGAGACAAAGGGACGTGGATCTTGTGTAAGTTGTTTGTCGAAACGTCCTAATGGCATTAACAGAGCATTATGGGCGAGCTAAACAGATTACGTTTAGTATGGGTAATACTGTTAGCTCAGCTTGAACATGTTTGTAGGTGTATGTTATAATGACGCCATTATAACACTAGTATATGTGAAGCATTGATGCAAAGATCAAAGCAAGGAGAAAAAAATTGAAATGCGTAACCCGGAAGAAACTCAAAAGAAAAAAAAAGGTGTAGTGTAATGTGTCCAAATTAAAAATAACGAGATATTCATAAATTTACTAGTTTAGGTGTTATTACAACAAAGTACGGGACTAGACGAAAGAATAGGTTGTAATACTGCTGGCTGTCATTCTGAATGTATTTAAAGGTGCGTCATGTTATAATGACGTTATAATAACCCTAGTTTTCGTATCAAAAAAAATTATGGGATTTTTCAGTTTCATGCAAATTATTTGATATAAGGGATTTCCTTAAAACCTATAGAAATAAGAATAAGCCCTTTTATATCCTAAACCCAAACCTAAGTAAACCTAAGTTGTTGGTTAAAATTATGGGCGACAAACCCAAAAAATATAATAATTAATATTGGAAGCCACAGAACTGGAATCCACCTTACTTAGTCATTTGGCAACGCAAAATTAGTAGGTATGTACTATTCATCAAAAACCTAAATGAACTTTCTAAGTAACTAGACATACGAGCTAACAATAACGGTGATTTAATAATATGCTTATAGTAATATTGAATTAAATACAGCATTGTTATTCTCGATAAATTGCAATCGGATATTTCCTCCTTTCCCTTTGTTGTGACTGTGCCCGGAGTGATGCCACAATACTATAATAGTAAGCAGTATGTTGATGTGCAGCAAAGCAGTGTCAATCCAGAATTAGCTGGTATGGCCAGTTTCGAAAATAACAAAATATCTGATACTGCCCATACTAACTATGTACTACTATTACTGCAGTGCATGGCGTAGTTCTTCGATAAATACAATTAAACAACGAAGTAATCCGTCACAAAGCTAACGTGGGCGATATTAATAATTATAAAAACGGTTTAAACTCACGTAAAAATTGGACCGGCGATTGAATTTAGGGCTTTTGAATGAATCAAGTTCATAGATGTTTATAGTGTGAAATAAGATCGTTAAGTTTTATAGCGTTTTCTAAAACGAAATGTACTGATTATACTTTTCTTGTATTAGTCGTATAACCATACATTCACAAGCTGGAAAAATTCATCATCTCTTTATGCTTTAACGCTATTTTATTTGTGACTTGAAACTTACAAGCCATAGTGAGTAAGGATCACAAATTTGGATGAAATTCAGGCGTAGCAGTAGTAGCCATACAAAATGAGAAAAACAAAAGCGATTGGATAAAGATCCGCTGTGAGACAAAAATGGCATTATTCGATGAGTAATTGTCGTCGCACAACGGACATCCTGATACAAAATTTTAATTGGGTGAGTAAACTTTTTATGTCTTAACCCAAGTAGCGCCGTCTAATAATAATGAAAGAAAGAAAGAAAGAAAGACAATTTATTTAGCCGCAATTAGGATTACATATTATAACATAAAAATTATAAGTATTGTGCGATAAAGGAGTCCACTCAGCACATTGCCAAACCACGGGGGTGAATTGACAGCAGCACCCTTAGCACAACTGTGACACGCGAGTCTTTCTCGCCCGAGAAACATTCCCTATCTCTTTCTTCGCTGTACTGTGAGAGAGTGACGGGCGACGCTATGTCGTGTGACAAGAGTCGCGAAGCGTAGTTGTGCTAGACGGGCTGGTAGGCATTATGTGGATCCACAAGTTGAACGAAACAGGACTGCACGTTATACAGTCATAATGCCATTGAACCAAAAATAGAGTGAACAAACTGATTGTAATACATTTATATAATTACTATAAGTAGGCAATTTATGTTCATCTCACAAAACCGTGACTAAAACTAACACATTTAAACTTTACAAAATGGCAAACTGTGACAGAATATAATCCGACCTGGAACAGGAAAGGCTTACTGGACCAAGCTGCTGGTCTAAGAAATATTCCCAGCTACCTTTCTTTGATAATAGCGCTCTATTCCGCAGACACCAGGGGCCTATGATGGTTGCTTTTATCACGCAATAAATAAATGACAAAGAATCCGTCTCGTTTTGACAAAAAGCTAGTGTAAGTGACAGATGCTTTGTCGCTTATTTATCACGTGATAAACGTAACCATCATAGGCCTGGGGGTCTTCATCACTCCACGGGAGTCTAAATATGGTCCAGATGATGCCGGAGTCCACTGGAGGAAATAAATTTGTTTACACGCGAAAAATATAGAAATAAAAGTTGTCAATGGTCAAGAAAAGGGACTGCTCTATAGCATATTACAGATTTATGCCCAACATAATGCTGCCTGTATATCCTAGCCTTGATTTAACGTGTGTATCTGTATAGGAATGCGAGTGCGAGAGAGACACACGAAGCAGATGTACGAAGATTACACTGCCAATGTAATAGGCGTTGAAAAACCTGTACTGTACAGAAATAGCGTTGTGTGAGAAATCGATGGAGCTCATTAAACCAAGCTTTGTACCGTTGTTCATATTATCTATAAGATTCGCGGCGCTTCCCAAGATCGCATTTGCCAAGCCCGGAGGAATTTCGCAATATCCAGGTCTAACCCTTAATTCGGCAAAAATATACTGAGCTCGATTGGATAGAGCAAACAATTTATTCAATTAAAAATTCAAAAAATGGTCAAAGATTACCCAGCTGAGCTCTGAATAGAGGGTAAAAATTTACCATAACCCATTGATTTACCAGTTTCATTATAGAAAACTGTGGCTGGATAAACCAAAGCCGACAAAAGACGTCGTGGCGACGGGATTTGTCGTCTGGCGTTCAAAGGTTTTTCTGTGATCCAAATCTTTAACATCAGTTAATGATAATGTAATTCTGTTGCCGCTATAACAAAAAATACTAAAAACAGAATTAAAATCTATAGGGGTAATTCGACCAATTTTAGAGAGATGATGGACATTTCTCCATTTCATCGCCATCCGTCACTTTTGACGTGTCCCTACTTGACAAGCTGCGATATCCCTAGAACATCGCAACTTCGGCAATCCGGTCGCGCTTAATTTTCGTTTCCCTTGTATGTGACGGCATAAATAACAGGCGCATATTTTAACTTGACCGCGTAGTGCGTGAAAGTAGTTACGTTTCGTTCAAAACAGAAATTCATATGCATGAAAAGCATTTTTGACAGTCAATATCGCAAAATTGAGATGAGATATGTCACTTGAAGCTTATCGCATTTTAATGACAGTGCAATGGCGATATCACTGTCATCTAATAGAGTTTTGCTATCTCTCAAACAGCATTCTCGAATTAGGACCCTACAATGTCACATAAATTTAAAGAAACAATATTATTAGGTAATTACCTATAAGAAAAACCTATAATACAATAGGGATCATTAAGTTTTCCGAAAGTAGTCATATTTTATATTTTTCCGATAGTATACGTTGTTGGGACCCTGAATGTACGAATAATTTATGTTTCAGTCGTATAGTTTTTTAGATATCATTTTTTAAATCCCCTAAATGACAGTTGGTAAAATACCGAAAGTAAACATTACCGTTAAAGTCAAACAATATTAAAAAAATTTAAAAAAAAAAATAACAACTTTTGGTTGTCATGTCATTGTCAAACGAATTAACGGTTTTGCTTGTTATTTAAGTTTGCTTTTGTGTCTGCTGTTTTCTCGAGGTTTTAAAGACGACTTGTGCTTGATTTCTGGATTCCGACTTACCTGCCTTTCACGACGACCCCGCGCTACGTATTGGACTACGACTGGTCCTTTTCTGACGACAACCGCACGTATTTTGGGAAACGATGTCAACAACCCTTGGCCAGCCTCAGCTTATTATTTACAATGAGTGCATCAGTTGGTTTTGTGCAGGCAGATTGTACAAATTTGCCAGATGTGGATATGGCAGTTATTATAGAATATTTACAGACCAGTGACAAACACAACATTGCCGAGATAAGGGGTGTGAAAACATTGATGTAAGTTACTAAATAAGTAACTTATTTTAAAAATGCAAGTGTTATAACAGTATAATAACTAATTTTTTGTTTACATTTTAGGGCATCAAGAAATGGTTATGTCCAGCATGCAGTAGGTTATGTAGAAATAAACCGAGGCTCGAGACCTCGAGAAAACAGCAGACACAAAAGCAAACGTAAATAACAAGCAAAACCGTTAATTCGTTTGACAATGACATGAAAACCAAAAGTTGTTATTTAAAAAAAAAAAAAAAAATTAATATTGTTTGACTTGAACGGTAATGTTTACTTTCGGTATTTTACCAACTGTCATTTAGAGGATTTAAAAAATGATATCTAAAAAACTATACGACTGAAACATAAATTATTCGTACATTCAGGGTCCAAACAACGTATACTATCGGAAAAATATAAAATATGACTACTTTTGGAAAACTTAATGATCCCAATTATATCAGTTAATCGGTAAGCCTTCTTTAATACGTAAGAGACCTGTTCTGAGTTTGAATACTCATCCAGTTCTATGTACCTAGTCTTTTCTTGTGTTATTTAAGCCTGCCTTTGATCTCACTTCTTGAAATGTGCCCAAATTCGTATATACTCTTTCGTTTTATCTACGACCAATTGCTGTAAGACGCGTAGTATCTCTCACTGGGATACAGCTTTTTGGATTAAGGCTGGATTCTTATTGTTCCAGCACACAAAGCTGTGGCCAACAATGCTTGTCGAAGACGCCACAAGCAGAATACAATGCTAATTGGAAATCAAATTACGTATACGAAGCCCTAAATAATCTCTTAACTTGAAACAACAACAGTCGCTGGAGAAAATTTCGTACAAATAAACAATGGGAGTTGTTTCTTCACGAAAACTTCTGCGATATTAGGTGCCTTCTTGAATTAATTGTATAATGACTCATCTTAGTTCACGAGTTGGGGATTCGTCTTTTTGTTTCCAGGATACGAAAATGTTTTATGTTCTTTTTTGGGGCGCGATAAAGGGATAGGTGCTTGACGGAATAAATTAGGACGGCGGGTCAGTTTATCAAGGATTTGCATTCTTTGTAGCAACCCGGTTGTTAACAGATTTGGGTCCATTATTGCTGTCGTTAATGACATTACGCATGTCAAGTGGTCATTAATTTACCAGCAAAAATAAGAAACAAACGCCAGTTACGCAATAATAAGATGAATCTGATGAATTATTCAATAAGACAAACCAAAGCAAAACTAGGTTGTAAGTTTGTTTTAGAACAGCGTTTTTCTTAACCTTTTTTGTCCACGGACCCCTTAGGAAATCGCACACTTTTAAGGACTCCCTTCATAAAAAAAGCAGCAATAAATAGCACGGCGTGCGTAGCGATTACGAGACTTTTGGTGGCATTTATTTATGATTGTTAAATAGTCCATAGATCAGGCTGCGGACCCCCATACATATGCTCGCGGACCCCCAGGGGTCCGCGGACCACAGGTTAAGAAACACTGTTTTAGAACAATAAGGTATAGATGATATATGACAGCTCAAATCAGTTACTCTATGAAGATACTGGCTTGTGACGTCTTGAAAATCAGTAGGCAAAACACGTCTTCTTTTTAGTTTTCGTCCAATGAAAAGTAGTAAAATGTCCAAAAGTTAGTGGTAGTTTATTTATATAACCTTTACTTAGTGTGTGACTAGGTTGGGTTGTGTAGGATTGTCCCTTCACATTTATTTAGTAACGATTCGTTATACATAAAGTACAGAATTGAATCAGTGATCACGGCAAATTCAATGAGTAAATAAAGCTATAATTAGGAAAACGTTTTTCTGAATCCAAATCCAAAGTAAGTACTAAAAAATGAGTGATACTGATAAGCCAGAAGAATAAAATAAACTGTCTTCTATCGTATCGGTGGTATCGGTGATCTGTTTACAAATGCTAAAAAAACGACGGGCTTCAATAAAAAAATTTTCATGCAAGATTTTGCAATCCTCAGCAAAGCTTGTAAAAATACAATAAAAAAAACAGCGCTTGAAACCATACCGCCAGCGGCATTCACCAATGAAATGAATTCTGTGAACCAAAATCCGTTGCTAAAAATATCAAACCGGAAACGTACTGTGAAATTAAGACGACCAAATAAACTAGCAATTTACCCAGAACTAAAAACCTTTGTTTCATTCGCTCACGACTTAAGTACGGCACAATAAAAGGCAATAATAAAAAAGTGAGAGCTTTCAACCCCTCGTAAAGATAATCACTGGGGCATGCCAAGTCGAATACAACCCTCGAAGTTTTGGGCTTGGTTTTTATAAGGATAATACATGTGTTAAGCGCTAAGAACTAAGATTTAATGACTAGGCTTCGGGAACGCCCATGATATAAAGGAGAGTACCGCCACAGTATACCCAGTAATAAATTCGCCGCGCGGTTTATATGTGTGCGAGCCGTGTACGTACGCGCTCGGACCGCATCACATGCAAACGGATGGACGTGAACGAGCGTGAACCAGTCGGGGCCGCGCCGCAGTCATATTCGGTCGCAGTTTCTTTTTAAATGACATCAGAGCCACAGTATTGGATAGAAAAAGAAACATGATAAATGTGGTATTTGTACTATAAGGACTTGTTCGGCGAAATTTACCTGCACATGACCAGAAAAGATCTATCATAATGTCAATTTTCATCTAAGATAAGATACTTTGTAATTTAAAAGCACGTCGCTAACAGGCGAGCGGTTGAACGATAGATACGAGCGCGGTGGCCATACAAGCGACACGCATCGTGTCTCGCTCTCGTCTTCAATAGCGGCAAGCGGAAGCGGTGCGCGGTCCGTTATGTTTCGCTCACTCGTATGGCCGCCACGTTGTGTTGGGATTTAAACAAAAACTTACTTAAAAAAATACAAACATTCAGGTACTACCACGCACTTTAAATGTACAAATGTGGCAATCCGTAAGAAAATTGTCCTTATGGCACCGGCATAAGGACCCTTGCCACATTAATCATTAATTTAACCACCCTACACTTGTAGATTTCCAACTCTGATTTGTATGTTATACTCGTACAAGTGAGTTATCTCACTCCGAATCAGGAACAACGCTACAATTATCTGATAATAACGACCTGCTTAATGTGCATGAGGTTCAGATTCAATTTCCGGTGGAGACTATTAAAAAAAACATATTTTCTAAATTGTCTTGCCTTAAAGTCGACTTCCGAGAATATGAGGATTGTAATTGTACAAAAAAACATGTCCGGATTAGACGGATTATTGAAAAATAGCACCTGGGATTTGTATTATCTTGCTTAACGGTCAGAATCAGTCGGGTTTTTAGAGAAGACGAAATAATTCTGAATGGTTAGTACTTTTTTGCATTTTTTTTTATTTAATAACTAAATCTGTTTTTTTTTTGTCTGGCGGATTTTGTTGTTAATCCACTGATATATGTAAATGTATGTATACGCCACTGATAAAATAAACGTATACTTAATGATGAATAATATGCATAAGCTCGCCTAGTCTTTAAAAGTACATATTTAACAATAAATCCGATACAATTTAATTCCTACATATTAACGATAAAATAAACTAAACAGAAAAAAGCTATACTAATCGAAAAGGTCCGCTGTTTTATTTGTGCAGAGGAATTTTGCCCGCGGCTTGAATCTCGAGTCTTTGCTTTTACCAGGTTTTGTTTATCTTATTGGATCCCTTCCACTATAGGCTCTATTAGGTACAGTCCGCTGCAAGTAGCGATCAAAGTAGCCAAAAATATCGATACGATATGAAATGACATGAAATTTATTCAGTAAGTAGGCCACAAGGTCACTTTTACAAGTCGGATTGTGAATCTACCAGCCTCCCAAGAGACCGCTGGCTGTTGAGAAGAAAGCCGAAAAAAACTCAACAGATACTTTCAAAAATTAATTGATTGTTGTAAGTAATGAACAATCAATTAAAAAAAATACATTTACATGGGAAAACAAATCTTTATTTGCTAGATGCTATCTATATATGTATTTTTATATAATATATTATTTATATCGTCGTCTAGTACCCAGTACAAGCTTTGCTTAGTTTGGGACTAGGTCGATTTGTGTATAATTGTCCTTTAGTATTTATTTATATTTATTTATTTGCATCGAAGGAATGAAGTGTTACGAAATGTTTGGACACTGCCTGTAACTAACTATATGGTGAATATACAATCGACCGCAAAACGGGAGTGTGAATAATAAGAATAAATATTTTGGGGTTTTCAATTGATTTTTTTAGGGTACCTACAAGATGATATATATTTAAATGTAATTTCGTATAAAAATGGTGATAAATTTTTGGAGAACGTTAACTGTTTTTGGGTTAAAAAATTATTAATGTTACTTTTAGTTACTTTAAGTAGGATAACAAGTTTCAATATTTATGGTTATAATTTTACATAAAATTGGTGTTCTAAATTTGGTGCACATTCATTATTTTTATTCGCAAAAATACTTACCTTCGTACAAGTTTCATATATATGTATTTCAGAAGCAGTTATGCTCAGCCAACTGTAGGTAACGAGATGGAAAACGGTATTAAATATGGATGTAAAAAAATGCGAAAGCAAAACGACATTTTGTAGGTAAACGTCGCTTCTCTTCAAATCCTTATTCATAGTATGAATTCGAAAGTGTAAAAACGTGTTTTTTTTTTAATTTAGTTAAGAAATATAGAAAAACTAGCTTTTGCCCGCGACTACGTCCGCGTGGAACTTGGAAGTATGGAAGCAACCTCGTACAACACGATAGATATCCACCTAATCACCTTAATTAATAAAAGGGGGCGCCTAAGCAAATGTAAGAGCAATTGTGCTTTTGGTCTAATCATTATATTTTCTACAGCGTCATCAATGTTATCATGAATTACTTACTCACTTTTCAATCTTTTTAGGGATAATTTCCAGGATGAAAACTATCCTATGTCCTTTCTCGGATCTTAAACTATCTCCATGCCAAATTTCATCAAAATCGATCCAGCGGTTTAAGCGTGAAGAGGTGACAGACAGACAGACAGACAGACACACTTTCGCATTTATAATATTAGTATGGATTAGTATGGATAGCAATAATTATAAAATAATCAAACTATAGAAGAATTTGCCATACAATCAGATAGAACCACCTAAGTCTGTTTGTCTGTATGCTTTCTTGATTATTAAGATACCTCTGAATTTAGATTTCGCTAAAGAATTAGTAATAAGCCCGTCAGCTATTTCGCCACATTAAGAAACTGTGACGTCATCGATTACCTAGAATCCGTGCCGAATTTATATGATTCATCTCCGAGCCATCCATCCATTTGATCATGCTAGTTTATCGTTCAGCTGATTTAGGACTACAAATAAAAACATTAAAGTTTCTGTTTTTATTACAAACATAATTTTTACCCTAATATGTCGAAAAGTATAATTGATAACATTTTAAGAAAAAAAAGTCGAAGTGAAGACTTAAATCAATTACATTATTAACATTTCAACGATTTTACTTTCCGATTGTGGACACTTTAAATTTCGAAATATTTACATTCCCTAAGTTGCCTTTACATAAATTGCATAACGCATCAAAATCCGTTGCGTAGTTTTAAAGATCTAAGTATACATAGGGACAGACAAACGGACAGCAGGAAGCGACTTTGTTTTATACTATGTAGTGATTTAACACGTGATTAATGCAACCATCATAGGCTTCCAGTTCCCAAGCACCTTCATTAATACGCCATCGAAACCCTGAAACCGCAAGGATTTTCGAAATAAAAGTCTCGCAAATGTACAAGTTGAGCAGGAACTTTTAATGTGCCGAGAAATAAATCGGGCTATTCGTCTTTATAACCTTTGGCCGCAGTCGCTGCATCATAAACTTTGTTTTGACTGCAAATAAACGCCTAATTAAATTGGAACCAAACGTTTCAAGGTTAAGTTCCACACAGGCCAAGCTTTCAGATGGTTAAACTGCAAATGTGGCTAGTTTGACGAATGTTCGTAGCTTAATGTCTATTTAATGTTGAAGTTCAACGTATCGAGGCTACAAGGTTCATATATTTTTTAAGAGATAAAATCGGATTTAAAAAAAAACATCATGTGCATTTTATACCGTACGCTTTACGAATTTTGTAATGAATGGTATATTTCTGGTTTACTCTACAGCAGTGTTCCGCAAACTTTTAGTTCCGTAAATCAAAATGTGATTTGTGGCAGCGTAGGAGTATTTTCTGTCTGACTTTTTAGCATTAAGAAACAAACACATCAACTGAAAACCACAGTTTCCGCGGAACAGACCGCCGAACGCTGCTCTTCAGCATACTTCGAGTGTTTAATTATGAACCCAAGACACTGCCGATAATACTTGTATTGTGCCGCTGGGTGCCGAATGTTGGCTAATGCGAAACGCGAAATAACAGAGTTCTGGAGAAAAGGTTTTAGATACGAGTGGATTGATGGCTGATATTGCTAACGGATCCGTGAATTAGGGTCAGGTCGGAGTGTTTCACGATATAGTTGCTAGCGTGTAGTATCAAGGATAAAGCTACGCCATATGAGTAGGTACTAGGTAGCTATAGTAGTATAGTCTAACAAGTGGCGGTCCGGCGCAGGGATAGTGGCGCTACAAAAAGCTTTCATATGGTAATAATGAGCATACGTCATATATTTGCATTATTAAACGTCACTAGCGATTTGTCATTAACCAAATTCAAAACATTGTTTACCGTAACGCAGCTCAATCCTTCGTTCTTCTTGCGAAATAAATGCTGAATCCTATTGGACAAGACTTTACATCACTGTGGATAGTTTTGGCTTTATTAAGCAAAACTTACTTGAAATTTGCGGAATATTTAGTCGTGTTTCCTCCTGGTTTACATCAGTGACATTCACTGACTACCAACGTCAGTTACCACCAATTTGTCGTTGCCAGTAAAATAAATTAGTACCACTAAAAATCGTTTTTTGAATACTTTGAACTTTAATTTTCGAGCACTTGAAAATTTAACTTACTAAAGTAAAAAAAAAGACAAAAAATCAGGTTTGTAACTTTACCATGGGAAATCAAGTACATCCAAGCAAGAAAAAGAATATGATGTGTATATAAATTATAGCGAGACGGAAAACGCGAAATAGATGGTCCAAAATGTCCTTAAAAGTGCCAAATATTTCTTAAAAGCACATTTACAGATTTATACAACTTTCAGGACGTGTACAGCCTCTTTAAACGCCATGCCTGTTTTCTGGGACCCGTCAAATGCAAAACAAATTCAACTAACTCTGAAATCCGGGTCAATTATGAGATTAAATTTGGATGACCTTTTCAAACTGGTGGAGGTTGTTTCAATACTCTTTCTCAAAGTTTTGAAATGAGTAAAAGTTCAGTCGTATTTACATTCTGTCACAAAATGTAATAATATTAGATTTTCTGGTCGCCGAATTAGACATTCAATATTGCCTTTGCATGCGTATTATATTGAGTAATTTTTTTTTTATTTTTTTTATTTAGCCTGTTTGAGTATCCCACTGCTGGGCAAAGGCCTCTCTGTTAGATTTCCACAACTCCCTATTGGCTGCTGCTTCCGGCCAGTTGCCTAGGAATATATCTAAATCGTCCCGCCATCTCCGTCTCGGTCTTCCTTGGCGTCGCGTCGCATTGAGTAATTAGTTCACAAATAATAATGTTTACTCGTAATTAGTATAAAGCTTAAAAATGTAATGGTTCATCCGGGGTTCGAACCTGGGTCTCGAACGGCTTTCCAGGATAACACGGGCGTCCTACCTATTGGTCCACTGGTCCTGATGCGAGAGTCATTGAATTTTTCAACCAGTTGCTTCTGTTCGTACATGCCTTAGGGTGGCATTTTTAAATGTTTCGCTTCATTGTACAGTCGCCATCAGATATATCGCAGCATATAAGGCGTTCATAAATATGTGAACACGACTCTTATTGACCGGGCGTTACAGTACATGTTCATATATTTATGAACGCCTTATATGCTACGATATATCTGATGGCGACTGTACCTTAACATTTATTGTTTATTTTTTTACATTGAAATAGTAGTAAGTACCTACCTATCACACAAGCAGAGAAACCAAGTTGGACTGACGCAGTTTATAACGACATGATAGTAGCAATTCATCTATGAAGTAATTTATACTTAAATAATATTATTAAGCCTATCTTGAGACATCTTGAGTAATTATGAAAACGTTTTAACTCCCGTAAAAATTGTCAGGAACGGCCCGACATGTTTCGAACTCATTTGGAGTGGGCCGCGAGTCGCGTAGCAGCACGGATAGCTGTCCCTGATGTAGTGTTCCATGAGTTCGAAACACGGGCCGTTCCTGACAATGTTTACGTGAGTTTGAACCATTTTTACAAGCTTTTATTAAGCTTGCATTGTATGTTTAAAGTATGTTTGTTCGGGTGAAATCTTGCAACTCAATTTTGAAGCAGATATCGTCAACCGATTGAGCTGAAATTTTGCATACTTACTTGACTTTGATGACAATACAATAATATGTTACCATGGGGCTGATCTGATGATGGAGCCGGAAGGTGGCCATAGGAACGGTATAATAGAAAAAGCAATCCTACCGAGCTTGGGCTCTTTAGAATCGTCTCAGTGAGCATTTGATGGATATCCAAAGAAAAGTACAGTCGGCTATAAAAGCTTGCCACTAAAATGTCATTTTTGACAGAAACTTATTATAATTATTCATTTACCAGCTGCCCCGCGCGGTGTTACCCGCTTATCCCACGGGAACACACAATCCATACTTAATATTATAAATGCGAAAGTGTGTCTGTCTGTCTGTTACCTCTTCACGCTTAAACCGCTGAATCGATTTTGATGAAATTTGGCATGGAGATAGTTTAAGATCCGAGGAAGGACATAGGATAGTTTTCATCCTGGAAATTATCCCTAAAAAGATAGAAAAGTGAGTAAGTAATTCATGATGACATTGATGACCCTGTAGGAAATGTAATTATTAGACCAAAAGCACAATTGCTCTTACATTTGCTTAGGCGCTTTTAATAATCCGTTTTATTAATTAAGGTGATTAGGTGGATATCTATCGTACTGTTGTACGAGGTTGCTTTCATGGAAGTATGGAGTTCTAGTCTCTTTATAAATTGTAGCCTATGTGTTATTGATGTATATAAGCTATATTATTGTAAAGTTTCATTAAAATCCATTCAGTGGTTTTTACGTGAAAGAGTAACAAACATCCATCCATACTTACAAACTTTCGCGTTTATAATATTACCTAGTAGGGAAGTAGGGATATTTCATCGGTTCTAATACACTATATTAGAGCGAGACACACGGGTCATGGCCTCCATCGTGTCTATAATATTGCACCAGTTCTTTCCAGGTGGGCTAGCACATCTCCGCGACTTCGCCTCACGAGAGCGTCACCTGTCTTGCTCGCACTGTATTGAAAGGAAAGTGACAGGTAATATTTGTCGCGCGACAAGGATTCGCGTGTGACGTATGACGTAGCCAGTCCACATATCAAAACCATTTACATTGAACCGTGCAACTATAGCATAAAGTAAAAACGTTTAATGTGGGTTGGTTCCCTCTTGCATAAATACGTCCAGTTATGCAAGACATACTGTTATTGATGTTGAGACTTAGTCGTACCGAGTAGGTTCAAAAAGTACCGAGGTGTTTTAGTTATTTAACGCATTCTATACGTAGATCTATGTAGTTTTAACGTACACATAAACATGCGATAAAAGCCTATTAACATGTTATTATAAACCATTAACGTAAAAAAATTGCATGTCACCCAGTTTTTCCTGAATAAATTACTAACCAGCATTTAATAGCAATTTTCCATGGCATTAAACATTTTCAGGTGCATAACAGCATAATGCGATCGCTGGAGAATTAGTTTATTATACCCATTACACGTTCCCGCATATCATCCAGTATTAAGTAACTTAGAACCTAGCAATTAAACAACATATAATATGCAAAACTTTGCGTGCGTTTTCAGAAAAATGAACCACATACATATGGGAGACATTTTATTCAAATGGGATTTGGTTTGTATAATTTTGCAATTACGGAGTAGAAATTAATTAAAAGCACAAACATACAAGCGTTAGCCTACCTAGATTTCTGCACTCGTTAAGCATTTTCGTTGTTTATGTACTAAGGGACATGCTCGCTAGATGAAAAATTAGACGTGAATTTGTGGGACACATTGATTAAAAGCTCTCCTACATACATATATCGGGTGTCCCAAGACTATTATGAGACATCTAGGGAAAGTACCTTAAATAAATAAATAAAAAAGAATTCTAAGAATTGCTTGCTTTATTGTTCGCCGTCGGCAATAAATAATTTTCTTGAAATTTGACTTAAACATTTTACGTTGTTCCTTTCTTTTAAGATACTATGTTACTTGGGAAGATTTTTTTTCCATTCCTTCGATTGCCATCATAAAAAAGGGGTGTATTTTTTTTTCACATTTAAGTCGGTTCGATTCCCAGACGAAGCAAGTCATTCTTCGATAATTAATGCAGAATTACTAACTTTTGAAAATAACATAATGTCTTCTTTCAGGACAATATGCTATCTACGATTTTTTATCCGAGTTCCGCTTCCCTATGCTATTCAGATTTAGAAAAAAATACACATATATTTTTTATTTGCTTGTGCTTCCATTTTGTCCTCAGACAATGGCTTTCTGGGGTCATTTTAGAAGATAAGCTATTTACTTTTTATTTATTCGGACATCTTAAAAAAAAACCAGCTGTAAACAACGTGGTTTTGTAAGATGTGCAAAAGTGACTGTGTGATCTACAATAACGTTATTTTTCCATTGTCCATACTACAATTATACGCCACGCCTACAATTATTTTTCTACTTTGCCCTACTTTGTCCGCCTTTTGTACGATTAGTTTTCTTTTGTGCAATAAGGATTGAATAAATCAATAAATAATTTTGAAATACGTTTCGTTCCATTTCACCGAATTACTCATGAAGTCATGAACCCCGTTGAACCAGCCTTCACATATTTCACGCAATCGATTTTCAATCAAATCTACACTTGTAATTACAGAAACAGGAGTATTGCGTGACAAATGTAGCTGGGTGAAATAGTACATTACATCAGAGGCCGGGAAAATGAGGATTTCCGGCCAAGTAGGTATATACGGCCGAGCGAGCGTGCGAGCGAGGCCGGATAGTGATACGAGGCCGGGAATCCGTTTTCACGACGAGGCATGTATAGTGCTTTTCTCAAACATACAATGAAATAAAAAAATATACTTCAAAGAATAACACTTAATATTGTTTGTCCGATATTTTCCGAATTGGACCGAATTTTAAAAATCCGATTTCAGATTCTGACTCAGGAGCCCCAAAAACCCCCGGATACCGAATTTCAGCCTCCTAGGACCAATTTGAAATTTTCTCCATACAAATCGTTTTTTTTTTCGATATTTTCCGAATTTGACCGAATTTTAGGACAAGATTTCAGGTTCATATTTTTGAGCCCCGAGAGCCCCCCGATACCGAATCTGACCGAATTTAAAAAATCCGATTTCAGATTCTGACTCAGGAGCCCCAAAAACCCCCGGATACCGAATTTCAGCCTCCTAGGACCAATTTGAAATTTTCTCCATACAAATAGTTTTTTTTCGACATTTTCCAAATTTGACCGAATTTTCGGACAAGATTTCAGATTCATATTTTTGAGCCCCGAGAGCCCCGGAATCCGAATTTGACCGAATTTTAAAAATCCGATTTCAGATTCTGACTCAGGAGCCCCAAAATCCCCCGGATACCGAATTTCAGCCTCCTAGAACCAATTTGAAATTTTCTCCATACAAATCGTTTTTTTTTTCGATATTTTCCGAATTTGACCGAATTTTCGGACAAGATTTCAGATTCATATTTTTGAGCCCCGAGAGCCCCCCGATACCGAATTTGACCGAATTTTAAAAATCCGATTTCAGATTCTGACTCAGGAGCCCCAAAAACCCCCGGATACCGAATTTCAGCCTCCTAGGACCAATTTGAAATTTTCTCCATACAAATCGTTTTTTTTTTTCGATATTTTCCGAATTTGACCGAATTTTCGGACAAGATTTCAGATTCATATTTTTAAGCCCCGAGAGCCCCCCGATACCGAGTCTTAGCCGCCTAGCACCAATTTGAAATTTTGAAAAAAAAAAGTCGCCATCTTGAATTTTTTTTTCCACAAGTGTCTAACAACCAACCTTTAAAAACAAAACCTGCTTTTTGTCAAACCAGCCAGCTGTGTGAAGGACCTTGTTGTTGAAACCAAAAAAAAGTTACTTTGCAGGCCTAGGCCTGAAAAGCAGTATGAAATCCCTTTACAGTCCTCTCGAGTTGTTGCGCCCAAAAACCGATACTTCCGAGCCTATTATAAGGAACGCAAAGACAATATTTCATTGCATGTTTGAGAAAAGTATATTTTCATAACTCAGTCCTAATTCTCCGTGGCATGTTATTAAGTACAAACGCTTAATACAGCACTTAGAAAGAAAACTCGTTACTTTACCTTGAAATACCTTTGGTTTTATGTACTTTTCTCAAACATGCAATGAAATGTCGCCATAACGTGCGTTATAACAGGCTTCGAAGTATCACGTTTCGGGCGGTTCAACTAGAGAGAACTGTAAAGGAATTTCATGCAAAATTGAAGGCCTAAGCCGGGAAGTAATATTTTTTACACATGGCGTCTGTGTTGATAAACAGGCTAAGTTCATGAATTGTTCTAATTTATTAGCTACTGAATCAGTCATCCTCCCATGATGCGATCATATTAGTAGTGTCTCTAAAGTTTGCGGACAGTTATGCCGATCGCGTATCGGTCTTTTCAGCCACCAAAGATGGTGCTTCGTGGACTGAAGACCACAAATCGTCTGTAATAGACTGAAGGACCGGTACCTTGTGTGTTCAAAAGTTTTGAAACGAATTAAAAAAGTTGAAAATGAAATAAGATCATGCCCGCAACTTGCTTCGAGTGTTTCGAATTTTAAAATTGGAACATTGGTACTAGAAAAAAAAAACTATCATTGCCATTAATCATCGAAATGGCGGAAAGCGAAATATACACAGAAGTGGCTAAAAGAGAATTTACCAAGCTTCACGCCAAGTCCGGACTTGATCCCGTTGGGTTTAAGCCCTGACTTAAACCCGCTGGATTATACTTTGGTGACAGAATTGGAGCTAAGAGCTTGCCGAAAG
This sequence comes from Apotomis capreana, assembly GCA_947623375.1. Lineage (NCBI taxonomy): Eukaryota > Metazoa > Arthropoda > Insecta > Lepidoptera > Tortricidae > Apotomis > Apotomis capreana. The sequence goes on from OX392499.1 coordinate 39,381,655, forward strand.
TCACATCCAAACCTTCAGTCCCTAAAACGCAAGCTAGTGACAGAATCGAAGCTAACCCCTATAGAAAAAGTGCATGCCGCTATTGACGAGTGGTCAGCACGTATAATGCCGGTAGCACACCTCCACCGCGAAACGTCAAATCCAAGGAAGTTCCGCTTTAGTTTCGCGCGCTCTGTATGGCGTTTCGCAGTTTCGCGGCGGAGGTGTGCTACCGGCATAAAGGCCTGTATAAAAAAAGATGCGGTCATTTCGAGTAAATTTTATTATTTATTCATTTATTCAATGCATATTGATAGCCCGCCCTATGTTTGTTTTATTAAAATAAATTGTTTCTGTTATTTATAATATTTTTTGAGAGATTTTATAAGAGTTTTTTTCGCGTTTCAAAACTCATGAACACACGAGGTAAACATGTAATGTATATGTTATACGTACGATTTACTAATGCAGCCGAGCCCATATTTATGTCGTAGACAGCTTACTAACTATACCACTATAATCCACCCAACTATCGTACACCGTCATACCTGAAACAAATAAATAAAATATTCCCAACCGATCCGTAGTCACACCAATTTGCTACACTGGTGTGACTATGGTTCATTTTATTTATCCGTAGTCACACCACTATAGCCCAACGCACCCTTGACGATTAAGAACAAAAGATAATCAAAGTTTAAACATTTTATGTAATTTTATCGTACACTTTCCAAAAACTGACCAATAGTAATATCATTGTGAATTAACTCCGTCTGTTTTTTTAATATAAAATTATCTTTTTCTATTTGCAACATGCGTCTTTTATTTGGATTTGTGTCTTTTTCAATATTTAAGGGACAATCTTACAAAAATCGACCTAGTCCCAAACTAGACAATGCTCATACAATGGGTACTAGACGACGATATACATAATATATAAATAACATCCGTGACCTAAATAAATAAATATTATGGGACAATCATACACAAATCGACCTAGTCCCAAACTAAGCAAAGCTTGTACTATGGGTAGTAGACGACGATATACATAATATATAAATACATATACATATATAGATAACATCCATGACCCAAGAACAAATATTCGAGTTCATCACACAAATATTTGCCCCGGCCGGAATTCGAACCCGGGACCACCGGCTCAGTAGGCAGGTGACTGCAAACTGCGCCAACCGCGTCGTCATTTTGCTATATAAATGAGCGAGAGGTCAGCTTTGGACATGAGATCCAACAGGGTAAATAAACAACAACATAGTTTACGGCTATTATAATTATGGGAGTTCCGCAAGGGAACTATCTTGTCCCGCTACTCTTCCTCCCAAACATGTGCCTTATCGTTCTAGGGATAAGAACTATGTTAAGAACTGTCAGTTTCTGACAAAGAAATGCATAAAGTTAAGTAAGTGGTAATAAAATTAAGATCTGTTTTTGTGCAAAAATGTCCACGGGGAGTTTATTTACTATAAGAAGTTAGGATGTAAAGCAGTAATTAAGTTAACAGCCAGTTAAATCTGGCGTGTTTCGGGTCCGTTACGCGAAAACGCGCAACAGTGGAGTTAGGGTTGTCCATGCCGGGATTATTCATTGTTATATTGTTTTCATTTACACTGCAATTTGCGCTTATTACTTAAATCAAAGACAAGAAGCTCATCCTCATTAGCTGTGGATTCCTACCTTCTCATATCAGTTTTATATGTTTTTCATAATATTCTTCGGGTGACCAGAGGGCTGGATTATACCTATGCCAAATAATAGCCCTGGCAACTATTCGTTGCATCTCTAGTAATAATATTTTTAATGGTTTTTTATTGTAAATTCAAACATGTACAAGTGGTCCTGGGGTATACTTGCAGAAAGTAGTGTTTCATCTCTCTTTAAGACAAACATTTCCGGAAACATATTATTAAAGATAACATCGTATCGCTTAACGAGCATCATTAACATTCCCAACCTTCAAACTTAAGCTAACAAATTCCTAATCCAATTTGTACAACCCTAATATACGCCCAGTAAAAGAGGCATGTAATTTGCCAACGCCCAAAATATTACATCAATTCTGTGTTCGATCGGTAGGGCTGTCAACAACGCTAATGGTATTGGGAACACTAATTAACACGTCGCCACGAATTTATGGGTAGTTTTCTGCAGAAAATGCCATAATCAAAATAAATCGCTTTGCACCTTGCACGCGAGGGGATAGCTGGGATATTAGATTGCGTTAGTTGCCTCGGCGATTGCCTTTTGCTGTTTCTAAGAAATGATACAAGCATTTTCCAATAAAAATCGTGGTGTGCGTCGACGGCTTTTAAATCAACAAATCTAGATATATATTTACTTATTTTTAAACATGACTATTATTTTCATTGAAAAAAATAAATAGCTCAACTATTTACTTGAGAAAAAGCCAAATTGTGTTTAGTAGTAACTAAAAATATGCTAATTTTACACAACTTATTTTGGTTAATAGTAGCACTCAGATCGTGAGTCCTATGTTTTTCGTAACTAGCATAACACTTGGACTACTGTTAACAATTTTTTTTTTCCATTGTAGAAGATTAGATTTTTATATCTGTCGGTTTTTTGACTCCGCTTCAAGCCTGAGGCATAATTCGACTGTGAATTTATTATTAGGTATTTGCGCGATTTATCAATTTGTAGTGTATTGATATAAGTATGTACATCGTCGTCTAGTACCCATAACACAAGCCTTCTTGAGCTTAATTTGGGACTAGATCGATCGTGTGAGATTGTCTGATATTTATTTATTTATTTTATTTCAGCCATTTCAAAATATGCTCGTCAGGTTTACAGCTCAAAACGACTAGTGTCTACGTATATTATCGTCTGTTGACAAGCAAAACTTATTAAGTAACCAATACCTGCTTAAAAACTCGTATCTAAGTATCAACCTACAAACTAGATACGAGGTTTTGAAGAGTAGTGACAGAGATCTGAAGCTATGATTTAAAAAAAAATTAAACGCTCAAAATAACAGTTTTATTTTATATTTTTTTAGAAAAAGATACAATGTTTAAATATAACACATAATAACTTGCTATGTAACCTCATCGATATTTAAAATAACGCTAAAGGTATTATGAATGAAAATAGGTCTAATTTTATGAAAAACTAATAAAAAGTAAATATGTAATAACAATATACAATAATATACATGACCAACATAGTACTAAATAGTTAGGTTCCAAAACACCTGTTTTTTTAAATTTAAATGTATTTTTCATTACTTTCAATAGCTTTGTGGAGGCACTTACCAATACTTGATATTTTTTTCATACATCGAATAAATCATTCATTCAAATCAAATCATTCATTCATTCATTCATTATTTTTCTAAGTATAGTTTCAAATCCACCGTTTTCAAAAACCTTGAAAAAAAAAAATGTTTTCATACATTGAGCGATCCGCCCTAGTACACAGGTATGTAAATGCACCTTCATATTCATAATTTTTTACCAAACAAGCACAACCCTCCCAATCCTCCCAAAGCACATAACGACACTCACCATCATTGCATAAAGTCATCATAACAGTACGAACGGTCAAATGGCGCATTCAACCGGTACCCACGGTGAAGATCAAGCAATTTATAAACAAAACGCCGATATTATTGTTTCCTAACGTAATTCAAGCCGGTATTAATATGCCATAGAAAATTCCGTGAGAGTACAGGGTCGGGCCATATTTACATTAACGATATACGCTCGTTTGTAGATGGCTATCGGTATCGGGATACCGAGCGGGATAACTCTAATTTTATTGGTATAATTTCTGTATTGAGTGACAATGTTTAAAGTTTGCTACTTATACGAGTATGTTAAGAGGCCTTACCTATTCATTTATTAATTTTTTTATCATGTTATTTGTCAAAAAGTTGGTTGAAGTTATCAATATATTTGCGTTAAAATGAAAAAAATATACGAGTATATAAGGAACAAGGCCTCTTAGTGACGACGCGATTGGCGCAGTCTGTAGTACACCTGCCTACTTAGCCGGCGGTGCTAGGTTCGAATCCCGGACAGGCAAATATTTGTGTGATGAACTCTAATATTTCTTCCGGTCATGGATGTTATCGTTTATACAGGGTGATCAATCCAAATGGGTCAGTAGGGAGAAAACTAAAACTATAAGAGATAGGGAAATCGGTTTAATTCCCGGTTATGTATGAGATTTATAAAGAAATATTAATGCAGTTTTTATTCAATCTAAAATCGACGCCATGGTTCCTAAGAACAGATTTCCCTATCTCTTATAGTTTGTGACTTCTCCCTACTGACCCATTTGGATTGATCACCTGGTATATTAGGTTACAGGGTCGTGTCGGGCCATATTTACAATAACGGTATACGCCTGTTTGCCGGATCGGTTCCGAGCTGTCTTATTCTATTGGTATGATTTCTGTATTGAGAAAGTAAGTAAGCTTCCATACTTTTGGCCTGGATTGTATTAGATGAAAGCTCCGTGAAATTTTCTGATCAAAAGTATTATTGAGTGGAATCCATAAGCTTACTTTTATAAATTTTAGTCTTAAAAATTTATAACACAATTTAACGAAGGAGAATACAAATATATACGATATTTACAGATAGAAGATCATTACGGACATGGATCAGCTTAAAATAGTACCAACATTGCATAAACCGATAACGTGTAATGAAGCGTTGAAGATATTCAGAATTTATCGGGCAGTTATTACAGGTAACCGAATAGCTTGGGGCGGGGTGATCCTTGCCTCGGACAACGCCGCACAGTGGCGCATTTCATACATGGCAGGGACAGAAAAAAGTGGATATAATTTCTCCATTAATCCTAACATGAAAGCTCAAAGAAAAATTTAAATGCATAACCTGGTGGAAGAGACCGGGAATCGAACCCGGTACCTCTGGATTGCCGGTCCAGTTCCGCCATCCTTACGTCCAAGCAACCCTTCGAATTTTTCCTCATAATTTGTGTGTCGCTCGTTGCATTGTTTATTTATTTGAGTTGTTTTAATTATTTCGTTGATATTTGTATCAATGGTTTAATATAAAAATTGTGGTGTGGTGGTGTTGAAATACAAATTAAAAAATTAGACATTACATGTTTCATTCATTTCTTAATATAATCTCTGTACGGCCCGTTGACCTCCGCTAATGAAGGTACTGTTTGCATTATTATTTTTTGTATATGTATAAAGTGCAAAGCCGTGTATAAATCAGGCCGTAGTTCATGACTTCACGGGATTTATCGATGTATGTGTTTTATTTATTTTCATATCATAGTAAAGATATCCATTTTCGTTTTTTTATAGAACATTGCGCAGTGCAGTGTAGTTTACTTTATTTTAAACACAAGATAATACCTTGGGCGAAAACTACGGACGTGTCAAAGAAAATATTATAATTATAACATAGGTAGGTATCAAAAGTACTATTATCAGGCTACGGACTTTCCGTAGCAAGGTGGGACGTTAGAGAATGGAGCCGACATTACCATTAAAATGTAATTCATATTCATACTCAAAAGTGTATTTCATTCGCTAATTTAATTTTATACCCAAGGAATTTTGTCCGTCCGCACAGCCCCACTGTGCACCGTGTCCGGCTGACCCCGACACCCTGTAGCTGTGTTCGCCATGTATCCGCGTTGATCTATGTTCCCCGTGTACGCCTACACCCTGTATACGCAAATACAACGTGTACAAATAGCCACAGAATTAAACGTTACAGAGTTCCATCTTCATATAGTAGGCACTGACTGCTATTCATGCATTGAATTATGGTGTTTTCTTTCTTGCATTTTATTTATATAGAACTTTATGTAGTAAGTTTGCTTTTAGCAATAAGTAGGATATATGACACATTCTTTTAAACTTTTTACTGCTACGTAAATAAAAGTGTAAGGTAAAGTAAACATATTTTTTACCATCTTTTAAATAAACATAAATAAACTATGTTCTTTAAAATGTTAGTTAAAATGCTTAAGGACTGAATGCATAGGGCGCTCTAATAGCGTAAAAATATGGAATCAGATCACATTAACTCTTAATGTCGTGCCCAATTATTGTTAACGACATAAACACACAATTATTTAACATAAAAACGTCATCAGCTACTGCTGACACTGTTGTGTCAAGCCTATCTTTTCATTTATCTGCGCGTAACAATTAGCCGACTGATAGGATATTTTTTGCATAATTAACTCGGTTTACTTTTATGCCTGTCGTTGCTTTCCCAATTTTTACTTTTTCATCCGCGCGGACGAATTTACAGACACTTAATAGCATTATAAAATTTGTAAATTAGCTTATTATAGCTGGCATGAAGAAATTTAAATTGTTAAAAAAAGAATATCTGGAGCAAGCGTACTGAATCCAGGAATTTCATTAAAATGGATAAGAAAGCACAAAACAAATAAAAACAAAGTAAGGCCCGTGTTTCTTGGCTCCTCGTAAGAAACATAAATTGACGTTTCGTGACCGCCCCACGGTTTCCGTATAAAATTGAGATTTATAACCAGGGCGGTAATTAAAATGGCGATGGCAGAGTAATAAGCCTGTAGCTAACACGGTGTTGGATGGCCAACGTGATAAATGACCAATGGGTTTGTCCAAGTCCGTTTTAAAGAACGATCCAGAAGAATAAGACGTATTAGCCAGGTATAACTGAACTATCGCATTGCTGCTGCTTGTTTATATTTTTGACGGTAAATATACAACATAGAATAGATGTAAAAGCCGCAGTAGACCCCTTTTAAAATAGTTTTGCTTGCAACAGATGACATACTTGCACATAGTTTGCTTGAGACTGTTCGTTGAGTCTATGGTGATGATGAGATGGTTTCAAGAATGGAAACTAAGCACCTGGCATTGAACAGTTAAAGATTTGCTGAGAACGAGTGGATGAGAGGCTTTGCATCGAGTCATTCGAAGAACTAAGTGAACCACGTATACTACATTCTACATTAAGTTTGTCGGTTCGCCTCAACTAAAATAAAAAAGACCATGTCTTTTATGGATCTTATGTGTGCAAATAGTGTCTTAAAGGCAGACTGCAGTAATTATATGAACTTAGTCGCATTTGATATAGTCTCTTTGCATGCTATTAATATCCTTAAGAGCCTCAAATAGCTTCTCCGTGACAATCAACTGCACATTAGGAGCGCATCATTTTGTTCAAACGTTTGCTCCAACATGCATTTCGCTGGGAGCTGTCTCTTCAAATATTGGCCAAACGTTGCATTTGCATACAACGTCTTGCTGCAAATGAGGCCAGTGTGTGCCTTTTCCTTTGACAAAGAAATGAAAGCATAATTACATACCTATTTCAAGAAAGTTGCAATGGAAACCTGGGCATTAATGTTTTATTTGTCGTGTTCGTGTTTGTGTTATCCAATGATATTGTGACGGCCATGTGTTTTAAGTTTAGGAAATTGTAAATGTAAACCTTTCAACGCCAAGTTACCTATTGTTAATACTTGGTTAGTTCAACAAGGAAAATTGTTAGTAGGTACCTAACGTTTGACAATGCAAATGTCGTTTCGTCGGCTTGCTGTACAGCACATAATAAATAAAGTACAAAAGGTTACTTTTTTGATATTCGCCATAGCCGTCTGAGACTTGTTTTTTAATGGTTATTTGCGTGTAATGCGACGCGATTCGTCGTATGACGTGTCGATGAAACTGATAATTGCGTGCGCACCGCTACGAATGGCTACAAATGCGCGTCGAGCTACTCATAAATTATAATTCGGCAGTAAAGCTTGACCATTATTTATTAATTTATTAACTGACCAGCGATTGACCTCAATAACATCTGATGGTAAGTGACTACGGAGTCAAAGACGTGTAGCTCCCTGGTTGAACAGGCTATTGACTCTATGAGACGAGACGAGAGAGGTCTCTTAAAGAGACCCCAAGTTATAATTTTCAGGAAATTCACACGATAGGAGAAAGTTCCATTCCTTAGCGGTTAGCCATTAGAAATTATGAAGCAAATCGCTTCGTGCGAATAAGTAGTAAACGGGGATTTATGTGGTAAGTCTTTAACTGCACGTTAACGAATAGTTTTAGTACAATACAAAGCAAATTAAATTCGTCAGACAAGCTCAAGCAATTTAATCTTCAATAAATGTTCATTGTCCACACCACACACTTGGGTAGCACATACAGAGCTAAACAATTGTTAGTAGCGGAAATGCCCAATACAAGTTCCAGCATTCCGTCGGCCATGTTGCCGGACAGACGTGGAACAATGCAGTAATGTTACCTTACTGGGTAGGACAAGGGTTCCCAAAGTGTGCACTATGGATAGAAAAAGAGGGCACCTTGAGGCGTTCCTAGTTCTGTGAGGTTAGTCAACGGCTGTAGATCACGAGTAGTGATGGGCCGTTCCCGGGAATATTCCCCATGAGGGGAATATAGGGGAATTTAGGTTTTGTATATGAATAACATATATTTTATGACATTCTCTATATAAGTAAATGTTTATCTATTTAATAGGTTAACAATTCAATAGAAAAAAATATAAAAAGTCAGCTGTAAATGTAAATTCCCTTTGCTCCCGGGAATATTCCCATTGTTCCCCGGGAATATTCCCAATGTTCCCGGGAATATGCTCATTGTTCCCGAGGAATATTCCGCAAGTTTTTAAATTGCTCTCAGGAATAGCATGGTAAAATACTAGTGAGACGAGCAAGTTAATTTCTGATAGAAAAGAAATAGAGACAACACGTGTGTTGTGAAAAAAATAATCCTAACATAAAGCTCAAGTTTCAACGTAATTAGCAAAATAATTGTATTTTGTTTAGTTTTTATCGTTTTTATGTATCTATTTATTTCATTATTTCACTAGTATTTTAAATAGGTAGTGTATAGTAGTACCAAAGACAGGCATGCCATAATTCATTAATTAATTACCCCGCCAGAAACAGAAAAATAAAAAAAAATATATATCAGCATTTAATCTTTTGCAATATTTGATAAAATTATTTTTCTTTAGTCAGTTGGATCCTAGCCAATGTTGATGCTCCAGGCAGGGTTCCATAGCCGTTATCACAAAAATATTACAAGATCAAGAAGAGAAGTCTTGTTTTGGTGCGGGGGGCTCATCCCCCCGAGCCCTCATTTCGTAAATCTACTCGTGACTTGAAAGTTCAAAGTTGTGTTTATTATCTAAATACGGGGGCTCTGCCTCCTAGAGTGTCTCTTGTAGTCATCGTCTCATCACTTTGGATTTTAGCTATCTTGTTTCTGTTCTTATTAGTTGCTTTGATTTTAGTGCCGCCGCCGCTTGTCATAGCTCCACTTTGTGACTTCAAAGTTATATCTTATAGTCATCGTTTCCGAAGTTGACTTAAAATAATCAAAAGACTATCTTGTTTCTGTTCGGTTTCTCCCCTAGGCCCCCCGTATTTAATAGTCTTCGACTCCTCACTAGATTTTATAGAATCAGAAGACTAATAAATACTATCTTGTCATTTTCGGATTCAACCGTAACTTTGAGGCGCATATTTGGCGCACTTTCAGAGGATTATTTCTGCCATGTCTCTGTAGCGGAAAATCATGCTGACTATCTTTCGCGTGGCTTGACGTCTTTAAAGATTCCAGGCCAACTTCTGGTTTCAAAGATCTTCTTAAATGCAGCGAGATCCTACCGACTGGTCGGTAACCTCGTTTGATCCGTCAGTAGTTTCAAAACCAGCCCAAGAGAAGAAGACACATGCATTGATTTCAAATCCATTGAATTACAGCTCTTCCTTGTAATAGCTAAACGGATATCATCTTGGTCGAAGTTGTTGCGCTATGTGGTACACGTCCTCGATTTGGAAAACTGCTTCCTCAACGTCAATATGTGTCTGCTTCAGATTTAGTTTTTGCGCAGTCTATGATTATGTGTGTGCTACAACAGTGTCATTTCTCAAATGAGTTTGCGGGAAGATAACACGTCTTCGATTTGGAAAACTGCTTCCTCAACGTCAATATGTGTCTGCTTCAGATTTAGATTTTGCGCAGTCTATGATTATGTGTGTGCTACAACAGTGTCATTTCTGAAATGAGTTTGCGGGAAGATAAGCTGTGTTCAAGAGATTTTCAGCTCTTAGAATTATTTCTGCAGCATGGTGTTATTGGAGTAGGGGGTAGCTAGGCTTCTGAATTAACCTACCAACAAAAACACTAGATCATACTACCGCAAAATGGAGACGTACACGTAACCAATCTGATTGTAGATTTATAAAATATAATGCTGGGCCAGATGAATTGTTTTGTGGCAGGGCATCAGTGTTAAAAGAAAAAAATAAACTTCTCTAAGTACTCTTTATGAGTTGGTTGACTATTATTACTCGTAAACTTGTAAAGCCTACCTTAGCAGTGATTATTTATATAATTTCCTTTTAATTTCGGTAGATATACCTAACACTATAGTGAATTCGTTTATATAGCCAATACCCAAGTACTACCAAAATTTGCAATTTAAAGTTTGACATTTCACAAACAGATCTTTAAATCGGAAAACTGTTGCAACAAACCTACAACATTTTGAAAGGCCTATCCAACGACATATCACACCATGGGGTAGACTAGAAAAAAAAAAGACATCCCCACTTTAGTATAGGGGGAGGTACAGTAAAAAAGTATTTTTCCAAGAATTTGTTCTACCAATTTGTCAAAATGACTAATATGTATCACCATGCCAAATTATAACTTTCTGGTACTAAGAGTTTCTCTAGTACAAATAAATGTTTAATGTTCCCCATTTTGGGGAATATTCCCGGGAACAAAGGAAATTTCCCGCGACCCATCACTAATCACGAGGCTGTTCGCCAAAACAATTTCTAGTAGCGGATGTGCCAAAGTATAAGTTCCAGGATTCCCTCGGTCATGTTGCCGGACAGGCGTGGAACAATGCAGTAATCATAAAAATAACCGAACGAGCTGCCATAAAAAAAAACTACGAATTTGCTGTAGACCTATGACATTTGAGGAGTCCCTTCGATTTATCATAGGTTTCATCCTCAGATCTTTACCAAAGTTACATGATCAACTCGGAAATACCTCCTCCCGTATAAAAAATACAAACAGGTTTATAAATGATGGAGTTCTGAGATATTTATCAAACATAAAAAAAAAAAACAAAGTACCATAGAACCGAAATGAGAACCTCCTATTTTTTTGAAGTCTGTTGAAAATGTGCTGTTGCTGTGAGGCCGAGCTATTCACGCTTATATCTTCACGCTATTCTTTTGATACACTTTTGTATGCTTGGACTATAACGCTACTTCGACCAGCTAGGGCGTCGAAATAATGACTAAGTCTACCAGTCCACGTAAACGGAGCGGAGCGGATATCAAAACGGACCCATCACATTCCTCAGATTTAAATGTACTTCTTTTGGGCTTCAGATAAAAAGAGTTTGATTGGTTGATTTGCCGCTTTTGTGGGCTAAAAATGAAAAAGTTTGGGAGCCGCTGACCTAAGGTCTGCAATAAGTAGATTGGCATGCGAGTCGCGTCAACTTGTGCGTGTGGTCGAAAATAGAATTATATAACTTGCTTTTTTATGTCATGTATACAATGTAGTTATAGCCATTTGGACGGCTGTTACTTTGAGTCTCAACATATTCAATTTCTATCAACAATATTTAATCGATTATACGTTCATTTATTTTGATAAAACGTAGTTATGCATGTAATTATTATTATTATTATTTTATAACGGCACAACATAGTGGCTCCACTTCGCCTGATGGTAAGCAAAAAGGGGAGCCCAAGTCGCAATGGCAACTGACGAGAAACCAACGGTGCCAAGTCAGTTGACACTGCCATGCTGGCCCGAGAGATGCTTCTTCACGCTTCGTTTGAAGGGTCCCAATTATATCTGCAATTCATTAAATTACATTGATTTAAACTTACACGACTTTCACACATTATTATAACAAAACGGGACTTAATCGCGTTCAAAAAGTGTTTATTTCATTACCTCGACGTTTCGAACCTTCCCTTCGTAGCAGTGGCGTGGCGTGAAACAAAACCTCAGGGCAAGCCGGGACAAATTAGCTTACTTTATGTAAATTTAAACAATTATGTAATCACATTTATATTATAAAGACGATATGTGAGTGAGTTTATGTGTTATGTTTGTTAATCCTTCACGCTCAAACGGCTATACAAATTTTGATATATTTTGGTATGAAGGTAGCTGACACCCTGGATTAACACATAGGCTATTTTTTATCCCGGAAAAATGTAGTGTTCCCGTGGGATGAGCGGGTAACACCGCGGGGCGCAGCTAGTAGGTAAGTAATGTTGCCTAGTGAGCTGATTGTCCCAAGTTTGAATCCCGGCAAGGACAAACATTTGCTAATATTATATATATTGTTAATAGCATATAGCCCGCACGTGTTGCCGGTTCGAGTCACGGGCTTAGCTCGTTGCATGCTCTTACACGTTTTATTACACCCTGGGCAAACAACGGCATCGGGAATTCCTATTTAGGTCACACAGATTGGGCTGCACGTTTGGGCTTAAGTTAGGTCTCAGATGGGACAGTAGGAGTGATGAGCGATGACGGATATTGAAATATACTACGTGCTGTATTTATATGAATAAAAATAAGTCATCATCATCATATAAGCTGATAGAGGACCACTGCTGGACAAAGGCATCCTCAAAGTTTTCCACAACGAACGGTCTTCGCCCTCATCCAATTTCTGCCCAGTCCATCTTGTTGGGGGCCTTATACGCTGCGTCTTCCGGTCCGCGGTTGCCACTCAAGAACCTTTCTGCTCCAACGGCCATCGATTCTACGAGCAATGTCCCCCGCCCACTGCCACTTAAGTTTGGCGACTGACTGAGCTATCTTAAAAAAAGTCATCATTCTAGTTGCAATTGCAACTACGTCTATGTCAGTACGAGAGTCAGAGTATATGTAAAGATCCTAAAAAAACTTACATAATTATACTTAGACTCATAAAGTAACAGCATTCTTCGTACGATTACCTGGAGACAAAAACATACAAATTAACATTATGAAATTGTGTATGATATTAAAAACACTATTTATTATATTTAAACGATAGCAGACGATTTCAAGAAGAAAACCTATCCTTTATTCTCGTATTACCATATTATTAAAAATACAAAGTCACATTTGTATACCTTGAACGTGAATATGGTGAAACAAAAATGGCTGACTGTGATTTTAGCCGCTTTTGTGTTGTTTTCTTTTAGCGTATTACGGTACATAGAAGAATATCATAATAAGTTAGCTTTCTGTAGTCTGTAGGCAACAGTGGCATGGCGTCACACAGTTCGGTGATAAAGCCGGAGTTGGTTTGGCTTACTTCTTCTTCTAGAGTGGCACAAAAAATACTCAATCTCAGTTTTCAGCACACTTTTTTAAATGGATTGCTTTTACGACTTGTTTAGATTGGTGCGCTAATTCAATAGAGTTTTGCAATATTTTTATTTTAACATTACCTCGGCTAAGTTACAGCAAATAAATAAAAAAAATTGTAGCCGTAAATTGTAACGTACATCTGAAAAACATAATTAGGCATATAGTCGGTGGAGTGTCGGTTAGCTTGCAGTTACCATAGAAGGTCCAGTGACCGAGATAGCGCCAGCGGCAGGGGTGTAGGTGCGTGTGTCTCGCTCACTCGTATAGCCGCCGCGCTCTCTCGTTGTTCGCGCAAAGTCATGGCATCTCCATTAGAGAGGAGTCCATCTGTTTAAACCGAAAAGGCCAGCCATGACTGCGCGAACAGCGGAGCAATGAGCGGTGGCCGTAGGTGGGAGCGGAAGGTCCGAGCGCGGTGTCCCACTCACTCCTATGCGCGCGAACTCATGGCGAGGCCTTAAAGCGTTAGTCAGACCACGCTAACTCTTCCATGCAAATGAACTGTCAAACCATACACTTTCTTTGGTTTATTGGCTAGATCAGTTATTTTGTCGAACCTACTCGAAAATCTATGATTCCCTATGTTTGACCGAGATTAGACATCATTCCAAACTACTTTCCATCTTTGAACTGCATTTACGTAGATCTTTAAAGAGATTAGCCAGAAAAACTACTTTTAATATAAAAACCACTACGCTCCATCCTTAGGGAATAAAGTGGGCATAAACCTATGTTGTAAAAGTAAATCTATTACGTTTTTATACGCTGACGCATAAAAAACAGAATATAGGTAATATTACGACAAGCTTGCCATAGGTCCATAAAATACTTAACATTTGCCATAGAGTACATCCACCCATAACCGTGGTCTTAAGGCAGTATGCACCATAAAAAAGAAGATAAGCCGCTTCGCTTTTTAACCACGTGCGTAAAATGCGATCCCATTGTTATCCGACACGATATTGTTATGGCATGTTTATTTTTGTGAATGACGGTATTCTCAACGCTTAGGTAAAATCCCCATACCCCGGGACTTTTGGTGCAAGACTGATTTAACACTAGGCCGACAGTAGTCGAAAAACAATGGAAGCTTGATGGTGCTATTAACAGATGCTATTGATAATTATCGCATACGTAATCGAGTTAACTGGTTGCGCATTTTCATCAATTGCTCCAAAGAATAGCACGCTATGTAAGGAGACAGCTCTTAAAAGTGTACATCTGGAGCATAGCAATTAGCAATATACGGAAGCGAAACGTATAACGCTGACACAAAGAGATAGAGAGGCTATGGACTGTAGAAGGGAAGGATCAGCATCTTTCACAGGAGAAGATGCCGCTTCTACACTCCATAGTGGAGGTCTTCGAGATGTGATGCTGGCGAGGAAGGGAGAGAGCTAATAGCTGAACGAGAAGAGGTCACACGGGGAGCTTGATATGGTGAAGGAGGACAGGTGTATTTAGCAACGATTGAAACCCGAAGAGATAAAATTAGACATCTGTTACGGCGCGAGAATCTAACGACCATCAAAGAAGGAAAAGTTGAAGGGAAGAGAAAGAGGGAAAGACAGAGTCCTTACATGGATCAAATAAAAGAAAAGGTAAACTTCATATCGTACCAACTAACTGCATAACGTACAATCGATTCATTGGTCCATTGTGTTTACGATATGATTTATGATAAAAAGGTATAAACTCATTTTTCTAACTGTTGGCACAATAAAATAAATAATATATTTCAATATTTCGTCGATAACATTACGCATGTATATATCTTTGTCGACCTATCCTAGCCTAATTTTTTTAAGTAAATCAATATAGGAGATGGAAAATGGTATATAATTTGGTTGAACCATAAACTATAAAACGTGATATACATCCTAGCATCCCGCCGTCGAAGCGTTATTACCCACAGTAATGCAAGATTAAAAACAAAGCTACACTTTAAATTTCTCCCGTTCCGATATTCCAATCCCCAACATTGGAAACAGACCAGAAGCCATCGTAAAGTTACTAGCAGTACACATAATCAATAATCGTAACTTATGCGACGAACGGTCTTTTTACTGACACTTTCGGGAAGCCAAACACGACGGTGTAAAATTGGGTAATATTCCGCGATGGGCGCACTTTCCGCGTTTTAAAACCGTGCCACTGAAAAATGACAATGGAAACTTTGTAAAATTACTCGTTTTATCTGAATTTTGTTTCACTTTAGCGTGCATTCCCAGAGTTTAAGTGGTACACGAGTATACACGAACTGGGTATTTTTAGATGTTGTTTATTCGCCTTTTTGAAATATTAAACAACGAGCGAGTACGGAACACGTTAATTTAACCGCTTCCTTCAAAGAAAATTCTATTATTATAGCCTGAGAGATGAAACAATAAGAGCGTTTAGTTGTTGCCGTGATCGTAAGTTGGTAGTACCTGTTAAGTACTTTTTAAAGAAACAAAATTTGGTGTTTAATGATTTAACATCGACAGCAGAGTGTTGTGCTTTGCGACTATTTATTGAGATCAGATTACCTATACAGGTATAACAGTAACAACGTTTCTGAACATTATGAGAAAAGCTGTATCAATAGATGGCGTCACCATTGTCAGTCTCAAAACAACAAAACGCAATATACATTTACCTACCACTAAGAACTTTATACCTAAATATTAAAAACAAAGGCTCTCATCAATACAAATAATCAGTCCAAGGTCACCATTTATAAATCACTAGGCGACTATAATAAACACCTATTTTCAAACCAGTTCGTACTATAAGCTAGTGTAAATTACCCAATTATCAAGTAACCTAGTTCTGATTCAGAAACATTTCTCAGTCCACAATAGCATAATTTGAGGCTAGGAAATGACTAGTAGGTACACACACTAATATTATAAAGGCGAAAGTTTGTGAGTCTGTTTATGTGTATATTTGTTACTTCTTCACGATCAAACGGCTGGACCAATTTTGATAAATTTTGGTATGAAGGAAGCTAATACCCTGGAATAACACGTAGGCTACTTTTTATCCCAAAAATGTGGGATGAGCGAGTAACACCCATTCTTCGTGAATATTCCAATTCGGTAGGTCTTGGCTCCAGACAGGTATCAAACAAGGGACTGTTATTGCTGAAAATAACCGCGAAAATCATAGTCTTTTGCTTATTTCGTAAAAAACCTCAACTTATGTATGAGCTAAGTTGCGCATCCCATATCGACCGTTCCATTTTTTTCTCCGCATCGGTACACTATCCAAAACCAAAAGATACTATGAGCGTACGAATACCATACATAGATATTCCCTTGTTCCTTTCCTTTGGAAGCAGATCTCATAAGCACAATACATTATTTATCATTTGTTTGGCCGATACAACGGGTATTCCGCCCGTTGTGCAGAAGGTCGTAACCGACGTTATTTTTGTCTCAAATTGCGACTATTTGTGTTAAAGTGACCAAATCAAGGTCCGATCCTTTGTTGTTTATTCAATTTGTCTTACGAGTTATAGCGAATTAAGATGGCGGCTTATATCGGATGAAACGGTTCTAACGTTCCATGTCGTGAATATGAAGAAAGAAAGTATTTGTTTAGGGCATGAGGTAGAACATATATACATTTTCTATACTTGATATTATAAAATTCTATAATGCTATCGAACATATTATTTGCTATGGAACATGGTTTCAGGAAACATATATGCACGTTTTTTTTTTGCTTAATATGCCCATAAAATACCTTCTATAGACCGGAATAACTTTGCGGCCTTAGTTATTGTACTGTCATCAAAGTTTTCAGCCTAATCGGTTGAAGATATTTGCTAAGTACAAAATTGAGTTGTAAAATTTAACCCGAACAAACATACTCGTAGTTACAATTATGTAACTATGTTTGTTGCAATGTATGTATGGTAATTATACCATGCATACATTGCAAATTAAATAAAAGATTTTAATAAAGTAACATAGCAACAATGGCATAGAGAGGCGTATTTTCACAAAACATAGGGTGCTAAAAATCACAAAGCTAAATCCAGTAATAATAAAAATTCAGCGAACTCGGCATTTGTAATGCTTTTAGCTCACAGTCGTTCCAATATCAACGAAATAAAATCTTGAATTCTTTAGTTTTACTCACTTATTCAAATTATAAACGACGCGAAAACGATAAGAATCGATGATTCAATTCAGTTCTCGACATTTAATAAATCATAGATCCTTATAGGTCTTCCCCATTGAAATTCCACGCGAGTTATTTAATGCTTAAGCATAATTCAATAACTTTTGTAATTTTCTTTTCCGTCTATCAACGAGGTTATTACGGCATCCGGTGATAAAATGTCATCTCGGTAACTAGGTGGGAAAAAAGCGAGCGCTTTGGACGAATGGAAATAAAGGTATTTTGAAAATGGAACTCTGTGACATGTTAAAACAAGCATCGAATATGAAAGTAAAAATGATTTGGGAAAATAGTGTTCGTTGTCGTTTAGGTAAGGAAGGTATTCCTACCTTCGTTCCTAACATCAAAAGCTAAAGAATTGACAATAAAGAAGAGTAAGCAATGTAAATAAAGAAGTGGAGTAACCGGATGCAATTTTCGCGAAAACCGATAGCAAAACGCATTAAAAATTGCTTGTCATAAGAAATTCTGTTTTAGCCTCGTTATTTTTTTACCTATGTGATTAAGGACAACATCTGGGGGCACGTCAAGCCGAGCATTATAATTTTTGTGAAAAAATCTAATTAACTTCTATGAACAATATGGCTTGAAAACTGCGCTACGCTACGTAAATTTAAACCACAAGTGGCTTTACTGGTGACGTGTTAAAACAACCGCCAATTATGAGAAAAAAAGTGCGTTTTCCGAAGATAATCTGTAACCCCGCTTTCCTTGAGCCCCTAGAGAAAAACATCTAAAATGAAAAGAAAACAGTCAGGTGAAATTGGATGGAAATTACGGGCCGCGATTGCGGATTCCGTGGTCTCCGCAAAAATCTGGCAAGTGGGGTGCGGCCTAAATTAGCAATTTGCCTTTTAAGGAGCTTCCACGGTCACTACTTAAATCGAAAATGAGTTGGATTTGTCGGTTCGTGCCGCGTTTGTATACGTTTTCCACCAAGCTGTGCTAAAACGTAAAGCTTTGCTTTTTAAATGGACGATTTGAGTTTCAATGCATGCCTTTCGGTCTAGTTCTAGATTCGGATACACACTTTTTAGGAGTTTATACGGGTATGACGTAAGTCGAAAATGAGATAGGTTTGTTAGTTCATATTATGTACATAACTTATATCATAGTATGTTAGGCATCTATTACTTGTGTACTCATGGGCAATCATATCAAGATTGCAGGGTGGAACTAAAACCAGTTGAAATGAGACAAGCAATTAAAATTGAAAATTCGAACACTATTCGATATTAACTGTCTGCTTCGAATTCGATGCCCGTCAATACGGCAAGAGCAGAAACTTTGTTCTATGCCCGAATGAGGGCAATGCTCCACTTCGACCAAAAACCAGTTCTAGTTGTTGGCACACCTCGCTTACAGCGCTGCATTCTGATTACTCATATTTGTTCTTGATTCCATTTAAGCGAATTAAGAAACTACACTCAACAAGTTATTTCAATGAAGTTTCATTTTTCCAACTTACATTTTAATTATGTCACCAGTTCTTTTAAAAATGTGACCTCAAGTTCTCAGCTATGACGGAGAAAATTAAAACTTCTTTTCAGTAAACAATTCCACGCGTAACCTTCATTTTCTTTTGTTTTATTCCATTTACCAAGATCCATTTAAGTTGTATAATCGACGACAAAAAAAAATCGCTTTAGGTTTTTTTTGTAGCCATAAAAAGAACTTATTACCTACATTTGCCGCGAGCACTACTCGCAGGTAGCTCTACATCTTTTTAGGTATGTGGTTGTTCAGTAATTATGCTCACATATTATCAAGCACCACTATAATTATCTTCTAGTGTCCTTTTAACATACCACTTTAAAATATGTATATTTTCCGTATGTAATTTGCCTTTAAAACGAACGCATTTTTTGCATCCTGCGTTAAATAACCTACTTGACACTTGTTTGTATCCATTTGTCAATTTGATATCGTTCTTTTTCGCAATTAGGGTAATATACAGGGTTTTAACTTCATCAAAGTCTCCTATTTTAAAACTCCGTGATATCATAATGAAATGAGCCGCAGACTTAGTGTTTTAATGTGTATCATTATGTGATAGTTGCATAGACTATATGTATACTTCATACACTATAGTTAAGAGTGCTGTCCTGTCTCACGAAAGGATGCATCGCACGCAATGTGATGGACAACTACAAATACTAAAACGAAATAACTCAGAGCGGAAACCACACTCGTTTTAAACTTGACTAACATAGAACAAGATTTAAATTACGTCAAATGCCTACTTTTTTCTTTTTTAGGTATGCGTGTGACTAAAAGGTAAAATATACATCTAACTGTACAACGGGTATTTTGAGCTTATTATGCGTACAATCTCGACCGAATTTCCGGTTCCGCTGGACATTTCAACATCAACTTGGGATAATTCAATCAGTCTTATAAAAATGCGATCACGTCTTTGATGGTAAAATTTATGTAAGTGTATTAGCTTCTTTTAAAAAGAATAGACTTACGTGTATTTCAGTTTTGTGAAGGTACTGTATTATAAAAATATGCGAATCTAAGTTTAAATTGATAACCTTAGTTGCCCTTCAGAACTGCAGGCCGTATTTAAGAGGGATGTTATAAGTTTAACATGTGTTTCTGTGTCTGCGGCATCGCTCCCAAATGGATGAACCAATTTGAGTGCGGTTTTTTTAATCGAAGGACCATTGAGATGGTAATTAGCTATGTTTGGTGAAATAGGACAAGTAGTTTCCAATTGGAACCAGTGACAAGATCTCAGCCAATATTGAAGTTTTAGTAGCATTGTCTATATCACTCATTGAATGAGGACGTCATGATGTCCAGCTACTTGTGTTGGAGGTGTATTAAATTTTAAATTAAGGTTATCGCCATTTTTGTGAATCCTTTGATAATTAATTTACCGAACAAGCCATTTAAATTACACATATCTTCATTACAAGTTACAAGCAACAATTTTCCAGTGATTTCTACTAGACGCTTCTTTCTCATTGTCTTGAGTAACTTTCCCACGTCTGATTCACCTAACTGCCATTAAAATGCCATCAAGGACAAAAGCCTGCCCTAGCCAGCCACAAAAAGGTTTGTCACTTACTCTGGAATCGCATAGTTCTTAATCCTACTTTGTGAGAGTCGTAACTACTTCTATACATTTTTAAGCACAACATACTGCCCTTTCTTAAAGCGGTTCTTGAATAGCTGTTAACGTCTTATTATTATTTTCTAAATATGTTAATAATAAGTATTTCTTTTTTATTCTAGGAAAGCGTTTATTGCGATTTAGTCGCTTCATACGCGAGTCCGACTCTGACTTGTCTATTTTTGTCACTGTTCCTTCTAACTATATACTCGTATTATCGGTTGTCATACAGCATGCTTTAAAAATCGGCTATTTTACTAGTATTCGTTGGGGTTTCAATTGATAATTATAATGAAATAATGAACTTTATTTTTCAAGTAGGCTACAAGTACAACTGTATTATGATGTCAAATCACTAGCTTAAGAAAATATGTCAGAATTGGACCTTGCTAGACTTCATAGCTCAACAGAAACCTTCCGCCGGAATACAGGCGCTGTTACGACATTGTATGACACAAAGAACACTAGAAACCAGCCCAGTTGTGAATTTTACAGCAACAATGGCTACATGAAACATTATGGTCGGATCGAGTCATTTCTGTGGTCACAAAAACCGGACACTTTCTAAATGATTCATCGGGGCATTATTCCGTAACCTCCATTATTTTTGGGCTTCAGAAGCCATTGGGCGTATGTTCAATACACGCATAGAGCACTTAGGGCCAATTGGCTGGATTTGGTTTAAGGTCGTCGATCTTGACTCGGCAATGAAACGGTGTATATTATAGTATTTATACTTACTTGCGCTAGTTTACAATGGAATTTGAGAAAAACGTATTAAAGTATTCTTTACATTGCTGTAGGTCGTGTTGGTACAATTCATTCAACAGTTGTGTATCTTCTGATTTTATTAATTATTAAAGATTACACATACTTTATAGTTCACATTCGCAGATCAAAATCAAGATCACTGGTAGCCCGAGAAAATTACTTTTTCTTTCTTAGAGTTCAGTTACATCACGAATATTTAAAATAACAAATGATTTGTAAAAGAACAATCGTAATTAGCCTATTTCAAAACGATATCTAGATCGAAAGTTCGTATAATAATCCAATAAATTCTTGATTGCACACAGAATAAAAACAAATACGGATGCAACTGTGAATTAGATTGCTCCCAGATTCTCACGAAAATCGTGTGAATATTGTGTTGTGGCCCATTAAATAATGCTTTCATAATAATAACGCATAATTGTTATGTTAATGCAGACTATATAAGTGAGTGAGTCAAAGCACGTGTTTACACTTGAAATGTGGCACAGTGTAACGGTAACGCAGCAAAAAAACTTCTAATCTATCGATTTTAGCACGTATTAGCAAGGTCATTGAGTCCGACGAGTATATCGGTCAGTAATTTGACGTTCGTTACTCTTTTTGTTCGAATGAATAGGACTGTATATTTTTGAATATTCAATATTAACTGTTTGCGGCATTCTGAACGTACATGATCGCATTTTTTCATATTCAGTGACATTTACGTGAAAAATACTGGTTAATATTATTCATGCGTAAGAACTTTCGTAAACATACGTATTTTATGTAGGAATTTAACAAGTTCTGTTTTTTTTTGCAAATAAGTAATGTAAATGTGATTTTGACATTGTGCAAATTATGTTTGTTCCATTTTTATTTTATTCTTAATATTAATTTGATTTCAAAATTTTTTAAGTTTGTGATGACGACTTATTGGGAGATACTAGATTTATTTATATTTTATTTACCGGTTGACTATCGTTATTATTCTATACTTATTTTGACATTGTAAACATATTTTATCTTATTAATAATATTTGCCTTATTTTTGACGATCATGATATTAATTCGTATATTAAGCAAATTTGTAATGTATTTTTTATCGTGAAATTATCTAATTTAATCTAAATTATTTCGATATCTTTCTCTTTATATGTTTAAAAAACTCTTCATTAGAAAGTTGCTTTCGCAAAGCCGAAATTAATCAGAAAAATCCATCGAAAATGTGCGTTCCATTTCTGTCTACGCAGAACATCGATAATCGTCCAAACACGGCCCATTACACCATACACGCTACCTTTTCCTCATCTTTAATCCGTTTAACAAACGGCAAATCATCCGATTCAATAACTCACTATTAATAACATAAACGAGCTATTAATAAATGATAATTTATATAAGAGCATTCACTATCACAATAAAAGTGAAACAGAATTGCGAAGAACGCTCGCAGTAGATTTTCCGCGCAATTTGTTGCCTGATTAATGGCCGCGTTTAAAATCTGTTACCGAATATTATTTTGTCTGACGTTGAATTTCATAGGTTAATATTTCGATGTTATACATTGAGTGGATACCGCAATATGGCTACCGAAGCGGGGGTACCGAAGTTGGCGGGATGACCTATGCGCATTAGTCCAAACCACAATTGATTTCCATGAAATCTACCACTGTGTTGGCATTAAAATTAAACTTTTCATAGTATATTATCAGCTGGAGAAAAACGGCACGTTAATAATATATTTCTTACCAATTTTATTTTTTAAACATACCGCTATTAATAAGAGTTGGATTAATAAATTTGAAATGAAAACTATTTTTCGGTAGAAACACTAGTAACATTCATAATAATATTCCAATGATAACATTTAAGGTTTCGGCAACATTATCTTCGTGCAGTCCTAAAAGTAGAATCAGCCGGTCTAGCACAACTAATACAACTATGCTTCGCGGGTCTTGTCGCGCGACATAGCGCTACCCGTCACTTTCTCACATTACTGCACGGAAAGAGACCGGTAATTATCTCGCATGAGAAATAGTCGCGTATGACAGTTATGCTAGAGATACAGGATATACATATAAAAAAAACTCGTCTGGTACTTTATTAGGACTATGCTGCCGTAGGATCACGGGCAAATTACGCAATAAAGTTTGTTATCAAACAATACCAATTCTAATGACTGTTTTTAAAGAAAATATTACACGATTGTTGCTACTAAATTGAGTGTATTATTTTAATGACAATTTCGATATGCCTTTGATCTGGGGGCACGGTAGTGCCCCCGCCAAGACGAGCAAAAAAGAAGGGGGCACTACCTACCTTTTCTCGAACCGTTTCGTCTCATATTCAAACCCTCATAGTTTCGTCCCAGTTAACACTAGAGCTCCCAAATTCTCAGGTTAAGATGCAGTTAGCAAAAATATAAAATGTACTAAATTTAATTGATCTAGCTTTTATACTTTAGGTTTTATAGGTACCTAAAATACGCCGATTTTGCCACTCACTCACTGACGTATCAAAACCTCTGGGGTACTTCCCGATGACCTAGAAAGCTGAAATTTGGTATGTAAGCTAGTATTAGTACACAAACAACAAAATAATTCTAAAACTTGGAACTTTTACCCCCCAACCCCTTAAACTAGGGGACGGAAGTTTGTATGAAAACTCCGCAAATTTTGATACTAGAGGTCTGAAAATTGAAACCTATAGGGACTCATTGTTATAAATCAAATACATATTGTAGGACTTTTAAAAAATCACCCCCCACCCTTTAAATAAGGGGATGGAAGTTTGTATGGGTTTCCCATAATAGGGGATAAAAGTGTATATATATGGGGCTAAACTTAAGTATTTCTTAAATACACAATTGTCTACTTCAGTTGACGCTCAAGAAACCCTACAGCCCAAAAAAATTAAAAAACTAGCGCACCTTACAAAAAGAAATGAGATCCCACCAAAAACATTTCATGTAAAATTGACGGCCAAGACTCACATTCTCATAACGCTTTCGCTGTAAAAAAGTTATCAGATCCCAGGAAAAGCCAAGCCCCTAAGCCCCGACTTTACTAACCCCACCACCTTGGTTTAAAAAGTACGGCATCAACTGGCTTCAAGCCCCTAAACCCGGAGTTTACTAACCCTACACCTTTGTTTCAAAAGTATGGCTTGGCCGTTTCATAGAGTACCGTAAATAAGTCTAGCGGACTGTCCGGCCCATATGGTAAGGAATTAAGTTTATAAGTATATATTATCAAAGACATAAACTTAATTTCTTGATACCATATGGGCCAGACGGTCCGTTGGACTTATTTACGGTACTCTATGAAACGGCCAAGCCATACTTTTGAAACAAAGGTGTAGGGTTAGTAAACTCCGGGTTTAGGGGCTTGAAGCCAGTTGATGCCGTACTTTTTAAACCAAGGTGGTGGGGTTAGTAAAGTCGGGGCTTAGGGGCTTGGCTTTTCCTGGGATCTGATAACTTTTTTACAGCGAAAGCGTTATGAGAATGTGAGTCTTGGCCGTCAATTTTACATGAAATGTTTTTGGTGGGATAAATATTTTCCTTGAATTGTGTGTGCAACTGATAAAAAAATATTGAATAAATTGTAATAATGCAAGCAAATAGCAATGCAGCAAATAATAATGGGACAGTGGCCAAATACTGTGTTGCATCAGAATTGGCAATAAGCATGACCATGACGAATTTTTTTTTGAAGATGTCGATTCTATTTTTTTTGGGATAAAATGTCTATATCGGACTAACTACACTTACACTGGTCTAAACTAAAAGGATGAAATGACCGTCACTGTTCAAATTTCTACGGAAACGCTCCATACAAATGACCCCTAACCGTGACGCCATTATACATATGTTATGGGTACCAAATTACCAATATTTGTATGGAGACAATAAGTAATTTGCTATGTTCATCGTCAAAAGTGCGTTTAAGTGCATGGTTGTCAAGTAATTAATTATGAGAATTGTGAAAACAATTTCAAAATTTATTTTTGATAAAAAAAATAAGTAAGTATATCATAAAATTTGCGAATATTGAAGTCACATATTTAAAAAATATAAATTTTTTCATTATTATTTTTTTGTTATTCGACACATTGAGCCGAATTGACCTAATTTCATTAATATACAGTATGCTGTAGAATTTAGCACCAGTCGTCATCCCAATTCCGGTTTATAACCAAAGTATTATACATTCAATACAAAAACCATCAGCGAAAGAAATATGACGGCCATATAAGACCAGTTTCGTAAATAATGTTAACAACAGCAAAGTTTCTGAATGACCGGAGACGGATAACAAAATAATAATAGTCGAACAAGTTTTAGACCCTGTTCAATATTTTTTGTTTCGGCAGGTGGCTTGCGCCGCCTCCGCCAATGGCCGTCTCAAGGACCCACCACCCTTAACTTTAGCAAAGTATTAGGCGGCCACTTGAAAAATACACTCAAGTGATACAATTTGAGTGTCTGCTATGGATTTTGGATTTAGGCGAATAATAATTTCGTAAAAAGAACATAATTGGCAGCCACTCGGAAATGACTCTTGGGTGATAGAATTAGTGTCTATGGTTTCTGAATTTAGGCGTATAAATATTTCGAATATGGAACATTATTAGGCGACCACTCGAAAACGCAACTAAAGTGGTAGAGTTACAGTGAACGAGATGGATTCTGGATTTAGGCGTATAATGATTCGCTCCGATGATTACATACGCATTGTGGTGGAAAACATGGGGTATATATTTTTTTGTCAAATGTTGACAAATATTTATGGCGATTTCTCGATACGATGCTTGTTTAAAATAATGATTTTCGTGTTTTTGGTGCATATTTTATCCACAAGTAATTTTGTCACTAATTCAATTTTTTGGTTCCCAACATTTTTCTATAATGAACGTAAAACAAAAATAACTTAGGTACAATAAAAAAAACATAAGCTTTTGTTCATGACAATGGTGGTTTAGTTTGTTGATTAATGATAATAATGATGAACGTACACCCCAGGCCAGGCTTTATGAAAAACACTACCCTACCTTCCCTATTATTATTTATTTAAATACATAGCAGGCTTACAGTTTTCACCAAGCGCCTACAACGCTACACTTCACATAAACCTTTAAACAATAAGCATTATACTTTATGCCTAATAATTGAATATACTTCTACACATATATTTAAGCCCCCGTCACATTAATTTATTTATTTATTTATTCAAATTAGTTACACAGCATTACAGTAATTAAACCAAGGCACTGTGAACTACAAAATTATACAGAAAATAAAGATAAAAACTTAAATCTAGTTTGATTTAGGCGACGTAACAGGGTGGCTCCGTTGCGTCGTCTGATCTGGTGCAGGATTCGGCAGATTGCCCCGGAACTGCCGAAACACAACACCCTTCGGCCAGAAGTCTGCACTTGCGATGGTGTCCTCCAGCGGCCGCGGTACGCGCACCACAAACGAGCTGAAGTGCACGTAATAATAATAGCAACAGCAATAGCATTTCCAATAACAGTAGCATTAGTTCCTAACCTTTGAAACCGTATAAAGAAACCAATATTTGCCGTCTCATTTACCTACATCGGTCAAAGTCCGTCGTACAACCAACGAGCACACTTAGGCTTCACAAACGGCAATAAAGGTGACTGAGCCTCGACCAGGACGCCTTCTAAACCCGGTTGATTGAAACACTTTGGTTACGACAACTTAAAAATTTCGAACCTTTAGTACATTTTACGTCGGCCAAACGATACCGCGATGCA
This sequence comes from Apotomis capreana, assembly GCA_947623375.1. NCBI lineage: Eukaryota > Metazoa > Arthropoda > Insecta > Lepidoptera > Tortricidae > Apotomis > Apotomis capreana. The sequence goes on from OX392499.1 coordinate 39,408,873, forward strand.
GAAGTTGACTTGCATTAAAAAGTGCCATCTAGCGGCAAATTAGGTAAATAAAAAAGTACAGATTCACCCAAGCAGGTTGGTTCGATACTTCGATTCCGCGGTGTGCTCCACTTAAAACTCGGCAAATAAAAAAGTTTGCCACTCCAAAAAGGACGGAAGTTCTTTGACGTTCCATAGCTTTTTATTACATGCTAATAAAGATAAGTTTCAAATGGAGAGTCCGCTTATTTTTACATATATTTTTTACACATTTTTTACATATTACCTACATGTCATTTTAAACAGTCATTTTGAGTCAGTCTTGTGCCTTGCCGGGCGACAGGCTTTGAATCAAATAGGTAACAAATAGTAATGAAAATCAGTTACTTACTATATCTACAAATGGTGACTATCGTGTTCTAATTTTCGAAAGTAACCGTTTAAAATGTAATTTATACATTGGATTTAGGACGATTAGAAGGTTAAATAACCAAAAAATGTTTGAGCAATGTGAATGATTAAATCATAAGAGTTACAAGACACAACTGCGTACCGTAATGTCACCGCTTTTAATAACAGTTCAATAAATTGTAATGCGTTTTTTTAAGGTCAGTGCAAAATGAAATACGTATACATGTAATTTTTTTTTTTAATGTTAGTGTCATGCATCCTTTTTTGAAGTAGTAGGGCCTTGTGCAGGGTCCGTCCGGATTGTTACTACCGTCTTGCCTACTAACCCACCGCCAAACAGCAATGTTCGCATTGTTGTGTTCCGGTGTGGGGGTAAGATAGCCGGTGAAATTACTAGCATAGAGGCATTCTATCTTCGTCCTCCGGGTAGGCAAACACTTGTGACTCCTCTGGTGTTGCAGGTGTTTATGGGTGACGGTAATCGCTTTCCATCAGGTGATACGTTTGCTCGTTTGTCACAGGACATAAAAAAAAAAAATCCTGTATATGTAGGCTTGGCCGAAGAAAAAAATTTACTCTTATGATTTAATCATTCACATTGCTCAAATATTAGAATCGCGCTAAAACTAATCAATTAAAGCCATCCTAAATATTCGATCCTCTATAGACAAAATTAAAGCGTTTGATTAAAGCATTTTGTTACTGAAATATTTCATTATAAAATAACTATAAATTTTTAGTTTTTTGTATATGAGTATGTGAGATACACTACGCCGTACTTTAAATTGGTTAAAATTTTAACAAATTGCGCATTTTCTAATAAACTGATTGTAACAGCCGTTCTTAATTATCATTCGACACATGAAGCGCACAAACTCTGAACAATACTCGTACATCAAACACACGAAACATCAAACACCGTTACACGTGGCTTGTCCAAATTGACATTCTCAGGCGATAATTTCCAAGTCGAGAATCCCAACTTGGTTGAACTCTACCGTCTCACGTAAGTAGAACAAGCCCATTCAACGTGACTCACTCTCTGCGAAATCGAGCGAGAATTTGAGAAATATTTGGACCTAACTTTCTCGATTACCTTTGTATTGTAGGTTTCTTGGAAACGATACGGTTTGTTGGCTGCGTCCTGTGAGACGAAGCCTTGGGTAAACGGAAAAATACACAGTGACGATTGAAAAGAACGTATTTATACACTAGTAATTGTTAAGTGGTTATTTTCACTATGTATTAAATTATAAATAAATATCGGACAACCTTATACAAATCGATCTCGTCCTATTGTAGGCTCTAGGCTTGTGTTATGGGCACTAGACGACGAATATACATACATACGTGTATATAGATATACATAGAAACCATCCATCCATGACCCAGGAGTAAATATTGGATTTTATCACACAAATATTTGTCCTTGCCGGGAATACGAAGGGATAAAACAGAGAAACCTTTTTGCGATTTTAGTTGGTATATAGTTTTGCGATAACGTATTTTAAAATATAGCCTAGCTTTAACTTGTTATTTTCAGTTATCATCTTTAAAATTTTGTTCTAATTATTTCTGTAGAAGATACTATATAACTTCATTACAGTACTGTCTTCTTTTGATCAAGTTGGCAACACCCACTTGCGTAAATTTTAAGAGCAAACCCATGTGGGTGTTTTGGATACCACATAAACATAAAATACATTTTACTGATATTTTAACGAAATTAAAAGGATGCGGAGGTGGTTTATTATTTAGAGCATTTATGAATTGAAATTTCCTTAATTGAATTTACTTTGCCTCTTACGGACAAAAAATCATTTAACACGTTGAAATTGAAAGCGTCTCCATAAATGTAGTATTCCCATTGAAGCCACTGGGGACACTGGTGGGTCAAACCCATTTCAAACCTGTGTTACATTACAATGAAGGCCACCGATCACTTATTCCATGCCAAAACGTATCTAGGATGAGCCCCGAAGCCTTACAGAAGAAACGAGTCAGCTTGGTTCTCTTGTATAGTACTTAGAATGTTTATACTTTGCTAGGGTTGCCGTAAGTGATACGAACAAATAAAGCATTTAAGATAGTTATATGTGTCGTCAAATAACAAATATTTAATTGCAAACCCTGCAATGGGATCGATACGCCGGTAAACCGGACTTACCGGACAGAGTACATTTCCGTGCCGCGGCGTCCGTCGGTTTGCGGTTGCGGGACCCTTCTTGCGCGACGTGGACGTTCGCGACAACATCGGGAATTCATTTGAGCTTCACATTTATTCTGGTGAGTACATTTAATTCGGTCTAATAAAGATTAAAATCAGAAATGTGCTTGTTACCAAAATTTTAGAAATAAAAAAGCGCCATATGTTCCTGAACTCGTAAAGTTTAGATCGGACAACCATACGCAAATCGATCTAAACCCAAAGCAAGCTCTAGTAGGCTTGTGTTGAATCTCAACAATAAAACATTCACTTAAGAAGAGATATGTCTTATAAAGAGCAGCATGAGACCAGCATAATGCATTAAATTAGAGGACGTCTCAGTGTGATGTCCTACTGTCCCGAAAAAGCTTGAAATAAGTACATCAAGACGGTACCACGGTACGAAACAAGTATTTGAATATTTCTAGAATTAGTGGTCACACATTTCCAGTATTCCATTAAATTGTGACAACGCTTTAGCTGTTATCACTGAGTGATAAGAACATTATTTACACTGCCACTACGTTTGATTGTGATAACGCTAAGTAACGGTCGCTGACGATTTCTGATATCAGTTATGAGTGATTTCATTTTAAATTTGATCCGGTATTAGCAACTTAACAAACAACACGTTTCTAAAATCGTCTATAGAGATCGTGCAGGAACTATAGGAGATACTGATAAGGTGAAAGATTGAGAGGTAGTAGGTGAAGAAAATATGTATAGGCAAAGTTACGAACTTTAAGGTAGCACGCGTATAAAGATTGGACATTTAAAATTACCCTATTTAAAACAACACCAATTATAGCGGACACAGCAATTAGCCTAAAATCTAAATAACGCATATTCAAATAGCTAATTAATTTCTGTACCTACTAGTTGGTTGGTAATTGCACTATTAACTAAATGCGCACAACTAAATAAGTTTTGTTTGATTTTTGCAAACTACATATGTATTAAATTGTTTATAAAATTAAAAAATATATACTGAAAATAAGTGTTCTATGCAGAGGGGGTCATCATTTTAGGAAAGATCTTAACAGTGTCATCTTTTGGTAAAATAATATTTGTCCTCGCATCTTGACGAAACGGCTGGACGAATTTTAAGACTGCGCCGAGCGAAATGTGAAAAATAGGCAGTTGCCGTTAAGTAGATAACGTCAACACTAGTTGTTTAATCCATTTCTAAACTATATATTTTAGCACTTCGAAGAATGTGTTAACAACACCTCCGTGGAAAAATTATAAAATTATTAATATTTTACCCTAGAAAACTAAGTAAAGTTGGAAGAAATTTGTAAAATCGTAAGCAGGAGGCGTTAAGTGTTTTTCTATACTTACTTTAACAATGGAAATCTATTCTGATTTTCAGTTCAAAAAAGATGAATGTTTACATTACAATTTGTCCACATCAAATATTTCAATTGTTGTTTGGTATTAAAAGTCCAGGTTTATCAAAAAAAACTTTTAAATGTCGGCCGCGCGCCGATCTAAATACGCATTCCCCGCGCCGCGCTCTGTGGTTCAGTCGCTAACGCTCGGCGCAGTCCCAATTTTGATACATGGATAGCTGGACGTAAGATATAGGATACTTTTTACCCGACTACTTTACAGAAAAAAGGTTTACGCGGACGAAGGTGCATCCGTCACTTTCCAACACGTGGGAGAGAAATGAACACTATCATTTACCAATCGCACGTCATTCAAAGACCTACAGGAAAGGATACTTAAACTTAAATGGTTTTTAAAAGTTGCAGGAATTCGAACATACCTGAAAACGTCAATCGATAAAACTGTCCGCTCGCTTCCATCTATAAAACGTATGAAAATAGAACATACTCGTATATAGATACGTGGAAATAAATAAGTTACCGAGATGTTGACAGACTGTCGAGTGCTAATGCCAACAGAGAAAACAAACACAGAAAAAGCATTCTCCTGTGTCCATAGAGCCCTCTGCAGAATTGGATGCGAATCAAATATACGGGCGTAAACATTGCTTCCCTTTGAAATTACGCGTGAATCAGTATTATTGACTATTTATATGGAGCATAAATGTCACCGAGTGTTTTGCGCCGATCCTTGCATCTTTCATGCACTTTAAGAAAACCTCTAATAGGGTGTTGACTGATACTGATAAGATACTGTAAATGAATAATTATGTCATAAAAGAGAAACAATTTTTTTTAATACCTTGACTTCATAGGTACGCAAATTTTATGATTTTGTTTTAACCCAAAAAAAAATTTGATATTGTTTTCAGAATCCTCACAATTTACAAAACAATAACGTAAACGCACTTTTTTACGGTGAAAATGGCAAATTACTTATTGTACCATACAAATATTGATACCCAACCCGCAAATGACGTCACATGTAGGTGGCCATTTGTATGGAGCGTTTTTAGCTCTCCGTAGGAATGTTGAACTTTGACGGTCATTTCTGACTTTTAGAGCAGTCTTCGTGTAGTTAGTGCCATATAGACATTTGATCCTAATAAAAATATAATCGATTGACATCCTCAAAAAAAAAAATGTCTTCACGCCTATTTGCGTACTGTTTTTTTTATTTTATTTGTATACTACTCTGTTTTATATAGCGGACGTCTGTATAAGGGCCTTATCATACTTGCACTTGTATTTCGTGTGAAGGCGATCACGCAGCGTGTTCGCCGAGGCGCTTATTTGTATAGAAAACACGTTCGCAACACGCAAGTGTGAGAGGCCCTAATCCAGACGTCCGCTATACAAAACAGATAGAAATAGTTAAATAAAATAAAAAAAAAAACAGCACTCACTCAATATTCTACGTAAAATGTAGGTAACTGGAAACTCGTACATAAAAAAATTTGACCGATACGGAACGTTCATTTCTAAACACACGTCGATTGGTTAGCTTCACGAGGTCCTATTTCTATCTGCAATCTGCATGCACTTCAAATTGTATGCTTTAAACATGCCAACAGAGGGTAGTGTTTCTAAAAACATGATACTAAGAGTTAAGTCCTAGGGTCGTCTAATATGTATCCAGCCAGCATGCGAGCGCTGGTCATTTGATGCTTTATTCGACGAAAAAGGCTGTATGCGCCGTCAACCTTCAGTATTACATATGCCCTTTTAGCTTCGGATGTCCGTCCCAGATAAAATAAAGTGAGCATTAATTGGTACGAATGATTAACACTCATTCTCTGATCTCGCATTCCGGACCGTATTCGAATCGGTTGCAGAAATTACTCGAGGTACGATCGGAGTTGAGATTTATAGCGTACGTTTTAGGTTTCCGTATCTAGAACTGGCACCCAAAAGGTTCTGCGATCGGTTCCTTCGTTAGAGTTGAATTCTTCGTACTAGGAAAGAACCGTTATACTTGGGTCAACCAACTATTTTTTGCCACTCGTTGCCATGGTGATGCCCCTGGGTCACTTTTTAAAACTACGATTTTCCGTGGTTATATTTAGCAAAAGCTTTGTAATTTAAGCAGTTATAAGCCCATTCTTATGTAGACTATCTCCTGACAATACCATTAATATCAATTATCAACACTTCGTAGAAATTTAATCACTATTATGTATCCCTAGGTCACGGACAGAATAACAGCAAGAAAAAGTTGATCCACCCACTTGAAGTTAAACGGGACAGCAACAGCATCAAATACTATACATAAAATTGTTGACACAGAGTAAAATTCAATTGAAAACGCAGAGGTCCTAGACAAGAAACGCATTTTAGCGTACTGTGGTACGGAAAACGGCACCCTACATATGCGAGTTTGCCTTGCACTTGGCCTTGATTTTCGTCCAAGCTGCCATATGTTTAAACACATTCGCAAATAATTAGTACTCATAATCAGTGTAAAGAGATCCAAACATAAATATGCGTTACTTTTGAGAGTTGAACCAAAAAGTTCATTATTTATTAAAGATACTTTTTATGCATAATTAACGCAAGCGAAACTCATAATTCCGCAATTAAAAGGGCAACAGTAAATAAATGTGCTGATTTAATATTCGAGAGCACATTTTACTACATGAATAGGCATTTTTTTCCTCATTATAGAACGTAAATAATTAAAGCTTCATTACTAGACTAATTACCGGGCGTTCTCATTTTGACATCAAAGCCTGTGCTGTAATAACAGTCTCAAACTAAAGTCATACACAGAAATAAAACGATCATAATATTTCTGAATAGGGGTGTCAAAAACATGTAAGGCGTGACAGCGCGACAGGGAGCCAGCCGTTGCCAACCCTATAAGAGGGTGATTCAGGTAATGCCCAATTCATCCCAATTTTTCGCTCGAATTATTCATTACACAGCAAATCAGGTTAATTGTGTACAAAGGATACGGATATACAGGAGACTTCTGGTTATTTTTGGTGACGGTTTGGATTATAACAGACATTGTAATTGTAGATAACGAGGTACGGAACAATTTGTATCACAAATATATATATAAAACTCAAAGGTGACTGACTGACTGACTGACTGACTGACATAGTCATTCAATGTTCGCATTGTTGTGTTCCGGTGTGGGGGTAAGATAGCCGGTGAAATTACTAGCATAGAGGCATTCCATCTTCGTCCTCCGGGTAGGCAAGCACTTGTGACTCCTCTGGTGTTGCAGGTGTTTATGGGCGACGGTAATCGCTTTCCATCAGGCGATACGTTTGCTCGTTTGCCCCCTATGACATAAAAAAAAAAAAAAAAAAAAAATAGTGATCTATCAACGCACAGCCCAAACCACTGGACGGATCGGGCTGAAATTTGGCATGCAGATAGATGTTATGACGTAAGCATCCGCTAAGAAAGGATTTTTCAAAACTCACCCCCTAAAGGGGTAAAATGGGGTTCCAAAGTTTGTATGGGGAAACAAGATTAGTTAGACTATTTTATTCGAAACTTCACAGGAGTATTCCTAACAATAAATGAGTAAACACGTGTTTCAGGTTTTCTGAAAATTCAACCCCATAAAGGGAGAAATGTGGTGACAAAGTCTGAAAATCAGCATGGGTATTGTTTTTATGGTTTATCGGGTCGCTGATTACGAAAACCGCAACGATTTTAAAATCCAACGTGGCGGACGTGAGTTACCATCTCCCCTGTTGGGGTGAAATGGGGTTGAAATGTCTAAATACTAAACCGCTGGTTCTAGAGAGTTCAAATTTGGCACGTAGGTTCCTTATAAGGTGTAGGGGTGTACTAAGAAAGGATTTTTCAAAATTTACCCCCTAAAGGGGTGAAATAGGGGTTCAAAGTTTGTATGAGGAAACAAGATTAGTTAGACTATTTTATTCGAAACTTTACAGGAGTATTTTTAACGATAAATGAGTAAACACATGTTTCAGGTGTTTTGCAAATTCAACCCCTATAAGGGAGAAATGTGGTGACAAAGTCTGAAAATCTATTGGTAATGCTTTTATGGTTTATCGGGTCGCTGATTACGAAAACCGCAACGATTTTTAACATCTTCCCTGTTGGGGTGAAATGGGGTTGAAATGTCTAAATACTAAACCGCTGGTTCTAGAGAGTCCATATTTGCAACCTACGTGTCCTTATAAAGTCTAGGGGTGCAATAAAAGACGCATTTGTCAAAAGTCACCCCCCCGAAGGGGTGAAACGGGGGTCGTAAGTTTGTATAGGGAAAAAATATTAGTTAGACTATTTTATTGAAAACTTCCAAGGAGTATTTCTAACGATAAATGAGTAAGCACGTGTTTCATGTTTTTTGAAAATTCAACCCCTAAAGGAGGAGAATATGGTGACAAAGTCTGAAAATCAACAAGGGTAATGTTTCTATGGTTTATCGGGTCGCTGATTACCAAAACAACAACGATTAAAAAAAAACAAACGTGGTGGACGTGAAATACCGTCTCGCCTGTTGGGGTGCGATGGGGTTGAAATGACCAAATATGAGTATGGGTGTAATTTTTATGGTTTGTTGGGACGTTATTTACGAAAATGCCACCGATTTTGAAATTTTATTTGTGGTCATGAAAATTCTTGAAAGCATTTGCGCCAAATTGCAATTTAATCGGTCCAGTAGTTTTGCAGCAAAGCGGATGTAACAGACGGGCTGACAGACAGCTACACGTGATCCTATAAGGGGGTTCTGTTTTTGCTTTTGAGGTATGGATAGAGACCCGCGTTATCCTAGAGAGATAGATAAAAAAAATAGTATTTGGTGGCATCTCGATCGTCGTCAATCGGTACCTATAGGCGGGCGGCGCGTTGGGACGGGAGGAGTAATGATCGGGAAACTTCCTGCATCCGTAATAAATACATTCAAGCTTTTCAATAATTATGTTAAGTCATTTCAGAATTCTGAATTACGTTTATCTGGCTCAGAATAATACATTTTTCATTCATCAACGAAGAGAACCTCAATATCTTACAATAGAACATGACGTAACTTAGAACATGGCTTAGAATCATTAAACCAATCTCGAATATCCCAAGTCGATAAGCGGAGGCTCGGGACATTATAAAAGCTTTATACAAATGAAATGCACACATATCCCGGTGTCTTAGCTTCACTTCGAGTTATGAATTTTGAAGTGAACTTTATTTGGTACAGTAAAAGCTGAGATCGCTTGATTTGTGAGTGCTTGAGTTTTCGGTTTGATTTGATAAAGTGGAGTTATGATAAAATAAAAAGTATTTCCCATTAATATTAGAAAAGCGAAAGTCTGTGTATGTTTTGTTACTTCTTCACGCTAAAACGGCTGGACGGATATGCATGAGGGAAATGCAGATTATACCCTAACTTAACAAATAGCCTACTTTTAACCCTGAAAAAAAAGAGCATTGTTCCCGTAGGATGATGTATATTATATAGGCACGCGAGCGAAGCCGCGGGTTAATGCTAGTGTGAACATATAATGGTAAGGTTTTGTTTTTTTTTTGCGGATGAGACCGATTTTCTCATAAGCTGACAGATTGCGTATATTGTGGTAGAAATGCCAATCTTGCGGACGTCACTGTCACTCCTGCATCGGATTCTACAGCCATTTTAAACACTTTCACAGAAAGTTGTATAAAAATCATCTGATAAAAACGTGAAGGCCTATGATGATGGTGGACGTTGGAACACTTGGAACGATTAGCTCTTGACAATTTCAACTAGCTCAATAAACGCACAGTTGATCACAATCATGTCAGAGTAAGACGCTTCCTCGTCGATGGAGGTACTGAATGCTATTAGTCCTTGAAAAAAATGTACACTCGCTCGCGTAAGGAAGGACCTTATATTTCACTTTCATATCTCGTCATAGTTGCTGAACACATGTCGCCGGTGCGTGAGCGTGTTCGGGAAAAAACAGAACAACTTAATAAATGAATACACATTTACGGACACGTGTTCTCTATTGGACTAATATATCATTGCGATAACAGAGGAGTAATTGAGGTAAGTGGGTACATGACAGCCCATCTTACAGGGTTATTTTCGTTCCCTTTAGAAGTCTAGAATCTCGCAATTTTGAGCAAATAAACGACACGCGATTAGTAGTAACAATGGATTATAAGTTAAAGCCTGCAGATAAAGATTAACGGAACGTATAGAAAATCTTATTAAAGAAAAATTGCCAAAAAGTCATACACGAACTCTGATTTCAAACCAATATCTGTATATTAATTTTGTACAGTCTCCTAGCGCTAGCTATGTTTATGCACCAACCTGCTCGGTGCGGCGCCGCTGACATGCGCAATACGCACCCTCAACCTAATAGCGGAAGATTTGGATTTGTTCTCTTGTTCCCTGAATGTATTCACAAAGTTAGCATTATATATAATTAGTTATAAACACAATAGTATACATATATAAGTAGTTTAATAAGTAATGTAAAATTATAGAAATAGTTACGCTATTGTCTTAGGTTTAAGACCTGTAAAGATAGCTGTAAGTGTGGGAAATAAATAAAATAAAATATTTAAGCAAAAATTAAAAAATTAGACCACCGAATCGGCCTTTGAATTCCATAACCAGTTGCTGCATTTCTTATATGCCTTAGGATGGCAACGCCGCCAAAAGCATATAAAAGTCCACTTCTATATAAAAATATTAACACTATTCATATTGTCAGAAAACCACAAACTTTTCTAACAAACTATATTCGTTTCAAAGATACCACGGGTAATTGCAATGTCAACAAAGGATTTCTAAAATCCCTTAAGGCGGACTTTCGAATCAAGCGTCACTGATGGTTTGAAAGTCTACCTTGTGTTTAAAGGAAGATCATCTACTTACTCATATTTTATATCTGTCTCGTCGCGTGACGAATTATTTCATAGTCTGATGGTTGATTTAGGACGTACCTGAAACAAGAAGAGTATAATAATACGTCTTTCTCAATTATAACAACACGCCGCGAGCAACGACGCGTAATGAGACTTAAGTACGACGTGAAATCCCGTTCTGTTATTATTGTTATTAAGTAAAATATTCCGATGTAGACCTTAAATCTATAATAATGGACTGTCGTACATGCGAAGAGTATTCCTAGAGTTAAATCAATGATTTACATCACGATACCGTTGAGACCAATTATTTAAGCACAAATCAATCAATAATTATACATAATTGTAGCCTAAATTTAAATAATAAAAATCTGACACAAGTATCTGAAAGACACGAGTTGACACGACCTTATTTTCATCAAAAATCTCGACAAACAAGGCTTTTCATAAAAAAAAAATGTAAATCATATCATTCGTTTACGCGCTACGATGCCATAAACAGACAGAGATAATCACGTCAACCTAATAACAACCCTCTTTTTCATTAGGAGTTAACAAACTAAAATAGCAAAACTGTAGTACGACAAATAGCAAACCTACAATCAGTGGGTTTGTCAGCGGAATAGCGATTCCCTCATACAAGACATATGGTTGGTGAAATAACAAAACTCAACCAACAGTATTCAGTAGAATTCACCGTGGTGGAACTTACCACATTAATATCTTCTGAATTTCGTAAAATATTGGTTGATATTGCTTTTAAAAAAAAAAAAAATAAACAGTTTCTTAACGCTTTACCCATCTTCATAGGAATATCATATAGGTAGCTTGTACTCGTATCGGTTGCCAGGTCGCGAAACCTAATAGCTGGACAGACCAGCCAGTTTGGCCGGACATTTGGGTAAAAAGGCCGGACACCCTACATTATTGAATAGGTACGAGGTGCGACAAATTTTTAACGTAGTATAATCACGCCACGGTCGGCGCTTACTCGTTTGCGAAATGTTAAAAGCCTAACAAAAGCCGGACAAGCCGGACACGTTTATTTTTCGGCCGGACACGCAATCGAAAAACCTATGTCCGGCTTTATTCATTCGTATCATTGGCAAAGCGAACACATTTCATTTTCCAGAAGCATAATCAAAAGAAAAACTCGTATAAAATTCCTAGCGTACGTTAAATAACTGGCAAAGCATAACGATGCCATTTGTTTCTCCACGAAAGCATAATTAAAAGAAAAAATATCTAGAGGGCGCTCGCTTGGCTTTCCAGTCACGGACGGTGTATCCAGCCGGAATCATTTACTGCCTCGTGATACCGATCCACAGACTACGTTATTATATTATACTTGAAGACGGGCTTCGTTCGGAGAAGACATAACCTTCCTTTTTTATTCAGCGTCGACGGTTAAGAATATGCTATAAGCCCAACCTAACCTGTGTTAAAAAAATGTTCTCGTTCTATGTCTTTTGGGTTGATGTTTCCAACCATCCAATATTTAACTTAAAATTTCGACGATTCTTGGTCAGTTTGAGGGGTAGAATCTATGTTTTAATTTATTGCTCCTGTTACAGGACCCACAGGGTGATGTGTATTTAAGTGTAGATGCCTCATTGCTTTAACTATATCATTTTCTCTATATTTATACAAACTACGAACAGTATCAGAAAACTAGAAAAATCTATACGATGAAAAATATCAGAACGTCGTTTTAATAGTGGACTTATTTTGTAAGAAAACTGAAAAGGTTAAGAAAATAACAGAAGCAGAATCTCCAAGCAATATGGACGGCAAGTTTGTATAGGTCAAGAAAAACACTTATTTCGGTCGACGATAGATATCGGAAAAGAAATAAGATAGTTTCAATGTTGCACGTCAAGACTTCACGTTTAGAGTCTAACTTTATAGGGTTTTTTTTAATGCAGGAAAAATGTGTTGTAATCATTCGTGTCGCATGCACCTTATTGACTTCTCTATACTACCCGTCTAGGATTCTTCTTCTTTGCGTCATCATCATATCAGCCGGAAGACGCCCATTGCTGGACAAAGCCTCCTCATCACCTCTACATTTGCTGCCCGCGATCCTGACCTGGTCGTCGCCACTCAAGAACCTTTCTGCCCCAACGGCCATCTGTTCTACTGCCACTTAGCGACTGTCTTGTCTGAGCTATATCTACAACCTTGGTCTCTTGCGTCATTCGACATTTCGGATCACTCAAGGAAACTCCAAGCATAGCTAGCTCCATTTCCCTTTGAGTCTTCTTATGAAGCTCATTTTCTTTATCTAGGCAAAATTACTGATTAGCTGCCACACCATTTGAAAGGCTGGCAACGCACTTGTAACTCCTCTGTTGTTGCAGGTGTCCATGGGGGACGGTAATATCTTACCATCAGGCAATATGTATTATAAAATTTACAATACAAAACTCTTCGTCTAATTTCCTTAACTTCTTAATAATTTTTATCTTCTCTCTAAGTACTCTGCTATAAAAATGAAAAGGAATTGCATAATGGCTAAAACTGCTGACGAGAACCCTAGTTCTTGCCCAGTTTTCATATCAATTTGCCCATCCGTGCAATGTATATTCAAGTGGATTCGAGTCTTAGCTCTTTAATGGTGCCATTTATGGCAATGGGGTGAAATACCCGTGTAAAGGAAGACGAATGATGAGAATTCGAGATGGCGGTGCCGTGAGTCGAATTGATTGGTAGCCACATTATGTTTCATGGGTTTTATTCAAACTAAGCTTTATTCTGTTGAAGGCGAGTAAACGTGAAAACTCATTGTGCGATTTAAATTAAAATGGTCGACATTTCAAGGGGTTTTGTATACTTAATAAATAATTGCCTTGGATCAATTTAGCTTTTGACTTGAATGCATGACAAAGTGCAGCCTATATCTAATTCCTTTAAAAAGAGAAATAATAAGTATTCACTGTATTTCGATTTGTCAAGATATAATAGGTTTCTAATAACAATATGACCTTCCAGTAAGAAGCTAGAAGGTACCTACAACTCCGTCCGCGTAATACTTTTTCTTTGCCGTAGTCGAATAAATAGGATCCAATACCCATCTTTGGATGTCCAGTTGTCCACCTATTTCTGTACCAAAATTGGCTGAAATCTGTCCAGTCGTTTCAGCGTGATAAGCGGACAACGAGATTTTAGCAACAGATGGCATGATGCATTGAATTTAATAATAGTATGGACAGGTAAATATTTATTTATTTATTTAATGCACAGGCAGCTTATAGCTGATGCGTGCATAACACTGTTCACTTGTGTTCTGTGTTTGTAAATATCACAAGTATCCAGAAACATTTGAATAAATACTACTTCCAATAAATTGCTCCCGTGAGCCTCAACAAACGATCCAAATGAACGTTTTCGCTTTAAAAATATTTACGTCCCAGACCACCGTCTGTCAAATCAGAACCGCTTGTCTCGTCAATGACAAAAACCTATTTTAGGCAAATTCAACATCAGAAATTCTTGCGCTGACGCTGATTGGGCATTGTGGTCCCGACAATAAGTAATGATTGAGCTAGTTCTGACGCCTGACATGATGATTCATTTTATCGCCAACGATTCAGCGACCAATGCCATTGGTGCGATCACGAACAATGGACTTCGATGACTAAAGATCCTGATTATTTAAACTCGCATGTTGGTATGTACGTCTGTTTATCTCGAACCGCTACTGTGGTTTAGCGGTTTCAATTAAATATTCAGCAGCAGGTTTTCCTTAATATATTACGACCTAGTTTTTCATGTAGCTTTAGGGAATTCGGTTTGCATATCTCTGGAAAACCATAATGTGTAATAACTGGGAAACATCAAATAGTCAAGTAGATATGTTTCTTCCTTGTTTCGTGATATAATGTCGAACTGACAATATATATTTACACTTTTTGGTAAAATAAATTTAACTCGCTATGATTTTTTTCACCAATCTTCATTTCTCCAAAGCAATTGTAACAATTTTCGAACACGTCCGAGCTTCTCCACCAAGCAAAGAACAATAACGTTTCCATGCCAAGAAAAGGCATACACGCCGTACAAAACGTATGCAGTTACGTCGATCTATCTAAGAAATCACAATTTGAAAGCAGAAATAAGAAAGACGTATGGCATACAATCTTGTGAGCACTTACATCGTTTCAGCTAACAAGAACACAATAGACTCTCGTGCCAGTCGATCGTCATGAAAGCATTTTCCCACTCAGCCCGCTCAGTTCAGATATTAAGGCCGCATTGTAGCGAAAAGCAATCGGAAGTGATCGGAGCCCGTCGCCGGAAACTAACACGCCGGCGGGAGCGTCCGGCGAGTTTAGCGCCACCTAGCTGAGTTTACCATCGTTAAGTTCTTCGCTGAAAGGTTGAAGGGTATTGACAGGTTCGTAGGGCTTTGCTTTTTGTGTTCTATCTGTACCACCTATTGTCTGGATATAATTCTCCTTGCCGTTCTCCACGCCTGACGGTTCATTGCATTCACTCAGTATCTGTTTGTAGACAGAAGTCGTCTTTTTATCTTATTGGTCTGTTTCTTCAGATATTTGTACAGAAGCTTCACTTAAGTTGCAAGATTTGATGGAGGATGAGGTGGTCCATTGGAAAATCGGAAGGCACAGTAGAAAATAAGGTTAGTAACGAGTAAATCTATACTTAGGTATAAAGTTCTCACAAGGAATTTTCTGTAAGTCTAAAATGGGATAGAAAGGCAATGGAAATTTGTCAATGATTCAAAAGTAACGTTAGTCGAACTAGTCGAAGAATCTCAAGGCATCAGAACATGTATGAAATACAGCACATATAATAATAGAAAGATCTAACGTATTTAAACAGAGGAAATATATCAAGCATAATGCTGTAACGAAAATTAAGGGAGCAAAGACCTAAATCATAGTCGATGGCCAATGGGTGGAAATGGGTAGTAATGTTTTACCTGTCACCTTAGGTTAGAAAGGGTAATTCCACCTAACAGTCCTGACACAGATATAAACTTGTTCAAGAATTCTCATGGTATCGAAGGATTAAGACATGACGATACTCATCTAATTTGAATCACGCAACCCCATAATTCATTTCCGAACAAGAGATTAAAAGACGTCCCTAAACCCTCTCAACGAGTTTAGTCCCAAAATCAATTAAAATTTGTCACTGTCCTGAAACGCTGCTGTATTTTTAAGCCCTGAGTGCAACTTTCGAAATTATCTATCTCCATTAATTATGATTTTAGAAGATCAACCATAATGTCTTACCTCTACAGTGTAAATTTCGATGGAAGATTACGCGAGATTCGAGTTTGCGGTAGGAGTTGGTTGTGGTATCGGTTCGCAATACACAGGGGGACTGTACGGTCGCTTAATACAGATCTATTGCGCTATCTGCAGCTTAATTAAGAATGCTCTACAGAAAATAGCTTTTGTAATGACTTCCCTGTTTTTTCCGGGCCTGGTGGTGGAATTTAAGTCGAATCAGTGTTGGGATCGTTTCGACATAGTTTCTCTGCAGTTTTTTTTCCAATGGAACAATGCAGATTAATCTTAGACTAAATAAATGCAAAATATTCAAAAGGATTTTTAAGCTGACTGTGCAGATTGGTCTGTGTCCCAGTCAGTAACCATCGCCTGAACATTGTATATTGTATGACATTGTAACTCTTAGTATAGTATATGATAGTCCAATAGACTCATCCGAACTAGATGACTGAAAAGCGAATCAAACTTCCTTCAAGTAGCCGATAGGCATTAGGTACTTCCCCTACAATTAATTATTACGCAATGAAACCACGGCAAAGGACTTGAGCATAATTCATGAAGCGGTCCTACACGTGCTAACTAATTCACACCAACAAACCCAGATCATAGGGCAGTTCAATCAAACAGGGGGCAATAAAGCTGTCCCTTACTTTACTTCAGCGAGATATATTCCAGCAATAGTATCGGAAGGGTAGGTCAACCCCGTTTATTACCCCCAGTGGCACCCGCGGGGCATATACCGGCAAACCTTGACAATCGCACTAATTCAATCCTCTAATTGCAAACCAACCTTACAGATAGCAAAATAAAGTTCACATCCTCAACCAATTCAAGACATAGGAGGTTTAGAGAGAGAGGAGCCGATATACGGGCTTGTTCCTTAATACAGATCTATTGTATCCGGATTAATTACAGTTCCGCTATTATTGTACATGTCGCGACGGTATTCCTTGGAACAGGTTAATTGTCGATATGTAGATATAATTGCTTCTTGCGTTAGAGAACTATTGTGTGATGAACGTTTACAATTAATGATTATCCAGATATAAGGTTAGTCGGGAGCTAGTGCGCGAGCAGGACAAGCGCTCTTACCATATCGAAATATATAAAAGTAAGATGGCGTCTGAAACGAAAGGCCATCAAGAAGCATTAGAGAGAGGCGAGCTCATAAATTGGGTTGCAATACTAATTCATCAAGTATAGTCGCGTTTTGACAAAATGCGAGTGTGAGTGTCAGATGCTTTGTCACTTATTTATCACGTGATAAACGCAACCATCATAGGCCCCCCGGACTCAACTTGGTCTGGCCGGTAATGCACTTGTGACCCCTCTGTTGTTGCAGGTGTATATGGGCAACGGTAATCGCGCACCATCCAAACACCCAAAACATCCAAACATCCAAAACTCAGATAGACAGAGCCAACGCAGACAATATTGACACAGCAGAGATCGTGGTTTCACGCTATACAAATTAAGAGTTAGTAGCATCCAAACGACTAGAATCCATGTTAAATCATGAGTTGGAAAAATATCTATTCCGCTTTAATGTATGTAGGTACGTGGTAAGAATACGTCGGTGCTCGGAAATCTTTGCTCGCAACTTTAACCGTTGTGCTCCGAAGGAAAATGCAATAAAACTTACAACCTAAACTAGTAACAAGGGTGAATCTGGAAAATGTGACAATACGCCGCGAACTTTCGAGAGAACTCGAGGACCACACACAAATACGGTGGAGACCATTTTTAAGTTTCAATTTCCTTCCAGTTCGCTTGTAACTTGTTTTACTCGTACAGAAGAACTGTTATATTCTTTGGCTATACTGATGGATAATGATACAGATCCAATTGTTAGTTTATTGTTATAGTAAGAAAGAAAGGCTGGCATTTCAAATTTACTAAAGGAATTAGTAATCCAAAAACAGCCTGTTAAGTACTGTCACTTTGTTAGTAAGCCTTCAGGTACAGCTATATATGAAGTATAAATTAACACAAAAGCAGTGGCTGCGGAATTATGTTTGGGATTTCGTTCCTGTTACTTACTAGATAGCCAAAACAAAGGCAAACCTTTTTAATCCAATCTTTGTCCTTATTTTTATTAAAAGCATTTCTGTGAGTGAATAAAAGCATTGCGTAGAAGGAAACTGTTCCGCCTCTAGAAACAACACCGTTCCAACCTTTTAAATTAAGTAATAGAGGTAAACTCTTCAGGTAGTTTACTTTATCGAATTGGATATAATATCCTTGTTTCCCTCGAGACTTTTTCTCTTAACGATCCCAAGGCAGTAAAATGGAATAGCCTATTCGGAGAATGGGGAAACATTACAATTTGAAGCGATTTTTATACACGACTACAGTCTGCAGGCGCTACTGTACTAGAAATAATGAACTTAGCTTGCTATTGCTAGAAAGCTTAGCTTTAATGGGCTAAAAGCTTTGGTAGTAAGTGTTAATTGTTGTGCGCTTAAAAGATCCTATAAACAGTTTTTAGGAAAGCAAATTTTCATCCGGCTGCTCGCTTGGGAATATTCGAAATCTGAACATTCCCAAGAAGATGAAAGTGATAAAACCACTTAAACAGTTCTCGATTGGTTGCATAATATCTGAAAGACATCTCAGATTCCGTAGACAATTCGAATTGCAAGAAAACAGTGTATTCCTTGATAAACAGAGGTTTGAACCTTACCGAATAATTCAATTCTTACCGACATTGTACGTTAGGTGCGGTGTCGATAAATCACCCGCCGGTGAAGTAAACGCATAAAAACGTTACTCGTTTAGCGTTATAAGCGAGAACGTATACTTACAACGCTACATAGAATTTCCATTAGGTGCCTACTTAACTTGACAGAGGCTGCTAAGATATAGGCGTGATCGAATTACGCCCCATCGATACTTTACCGTACACGGGGGGAAATTACGCTTTTCGTGCACAAAAATCTAAAAGAATCAGTCTAATGCAAGATATTGCTCATTATTTTTATGCAGACACAGCAATGTAATCAAGTCCTTTATTAATATTATAAAACTATCGTGAGACATCTTTGATAATTTTAAAAGCGGTTTAAACTCACGTAAAACGCGACTCGCGTATTAGCACGGATAGCTGTCCCTGATGAAGAGCTCCATATGAGTTCGAAACATGTCGGGCCGTTTTTGACAATTTCTACGCGAGTTTAAACCGCAGATTTTTTACTATTGTTTTGCAGTCGAATGTTGAAATACTACATTTAACATATTTATTGGAAGTACAAAGTAATATAATAAATTAACGCAACGGCAGCGTGGCTGTGGAACGAAATTTCAGATACTGCAGGCACTGCAGCGTAAATTCGACAGAGAACTCAAACAGGACAGGATACAAAACATATCAATTCAAATCGACAATATGGAGATATTTTTTGTTAAAAAATACACGGTGTTTTCTTGCAATTCATATAAACATTTAAATAGGTATCGATATAGGTTAGAGAGTAAAGTTAGTCCTTTAAACAATTTCTAACCTAACAATTGAAACTAGGTCTCAGGCCAGACTTAGTCAAAGCCTAAGTTTTGATGCTAGGAACAATGCGTGACATGGGTCGGGAAGTTTCGGGCGAAATAAGTCAAAATAGGAAGGATGCTACACATATATATGCCACGAACTGATGGGCTACTCCAAAGCTCGGAATTCGAACTTCATTGTACCGTTTCGTTCATGCAAATGAGGTTTTACTCATGAGCAAAAGAGAAGGCGTAAAACGAAGTTTCAGTTTTGATCTTCAGAGTAGATATACTACGAACTGAGCAGCTACTCCGAAGCTCGGAATTCGAACTTCACAATGTACCGTTTCATTCATGCAAACGAGGTTTTACTCATGAGCAAGAGAGAAGGCGTAATACGAAATTTAAATTTTTATCTTCAGAGTAGATGTTGGTTAGTCGGTGGTTTCCACTCCGGTACCTCGAGTACTCGTGGAAAGTAAGCGGTCTTGTGCAACATTGATGGATATTTGTGGATGTTTTCAATTCCCACATGAGATACCGCAGCAGATGCATTTTACACGAAAATGTAGTGCATTTATGTTTTGTTTTGACAGGTACAATAATATTCGACCTGAACATCAATCGATCGTACTTTCTCTATTACCTACGACGAAAAAGTTGAAATAGAAATAAAAAAAGGAATACGCAAGCGTAGGTCTACAAATAACCAAATTAAATATTAACAAACATAAAGAAATAACGATTCTACCTCATCAAATAAGCCCATAACACTTAGTTCGGTTTTCGGTTATTATATCGCTAATTTACACACATTACAAACAAACATATCTTTATTATATTTGTAAATAAAAACAATATCAGAGTAATTAATAGTATTTAATCTGCATTACACTACCGCTATTTAATATTTGCATAGCAACGTGTTCACCAGTAGTGCACATTACATGCTTGAGAAGGAATTCTAATTGTGGGATATGTTACGACCATTACTTATCCGTACGTGTCTTAATTGTTATTCATAAACCAGTTTAATCTAAACATACATTCCGTTTATTATTGCGTGCTCTTCCAGACAGGTTGTAGCTTTATTATTACACTTAGCTGCACCGCGCGGCGTTACCCGCTAATCCCGCGGGAACACTATTTTTTTGAGGTAAAAAGTAGCCTATGTGACAATTCAGGGTGTCAGCTACCTTCATACCAAAATCTATCAAAATTGGTCCAGGTGTTCGAGCGTGAAGAAGTAAAAAACATGCACATAAACACGCTCACAAACTTTCCCTTTTATAATACTAGTGTGATGTGATGTTATGACATGTTTCAAGGATTCCAGGGATATTATATTATAAAACTTAATCGATTTGTACACATACACAAAAATACACGAGACCTTTCAAATATTTTCACACCATATTGTGATATATGTTAAGAAGACAAAAGATACCATAAAGTGGCACAGGAATTGGTTAAAAAAATTACAAATCTTACAGCACAAATCAAATATTCAACTTCAACAACATGTTTTTTTTTCATAAAGTTGTAACAAATGCATGCCAACATGCTCTCGAACTAACAAAAACTACTCAACTTAGTGGTATGTTCTTCTTTGTCAATGGGTTTATAAAAATCTGTCACTTTGAAACAAGTTTATCACATTGAAAATATCAAGTTACTGCTTCAATAAACAGCCATTTTGACAAATTCGCGGGCCAGTATAGGAGCGCGCCTACCAAAATCATCGCAATTAGGCGAAGTTATTCGCGTGACCGTAATCACGTAACTACGGTGTTATGGTGATCGAGTCGGACTAGTTTGTTATCATCGATAACGGATCGGCAAACGTAAGCGATACGGTTTTTTACCAAAGAGTTCAGTCGAACTTCACCGCAAAGATTTGTTTACTGAATACATTTTGGGGCACGTGTGCAGGAATTAGACGATTTTTACAAGGATTCAATCGCCTAATTCCTGAACTATTTAATATTTTTTTTTGGAATTTGACTATTTATAATTACAAGGATTCAATCGTCTTATTCCTGTCCTGTTCGTCTAAATGTTAATGCAAGAATAATGTGACACCATCTAACTACATTCCACCATCAGACGTCCAGGACTTTCCGAACTGATGTTAACTCCGATGTTCGAAATTCGAGCGACGTATTGTGCCGTCCCTCTCGATCTCCTGTCAAACTATATTTGGTTGAGTGAAACGGCACTATACGACGGTCGAATTTCGAACATCGGAGTAGCCCTTCTGGTCGGACTTCGCATTGTACCGTTTCATTCATGCAAACATCGGAGTAGTCCTACTTGCTTTGACGCGCAGCGGCGGATCGCGTCCATGTTAAGGTCCTCGGAATGGACCCTGAGTAACCTGAGTTCGTGAATAGGGTGTGTAATGTGTGTAGTGGACTGTCCTGCAACATTTCCCCGGAACCACACCCTATTCTATATGACGACTAACCTTTCTGTAATCTCGCAACGGAACGGGACGTTATCGTCACTAACAGTTTTTTTCCAAAGGTACATACACCATTCACAATCGAGTCATACGCGATGCACTGATAGCAGACCATTGCCAATCGTAATCGATATAGATAGACTTGTTTGTTCATCAAATCTATGGCTGGTTTGATTTAAAAATGGACGGTATTCCCAGCTTTGTGCGGACACAAACCGATTCATCTCAAAAAAATGTATGAGCCTAGAAGTTTCTTTGGCGAATACGTCATTCTAGAACGGTGTAGAAGTTATAGTTTTTAGTTTGTGTGAATAAAACTTTTCTCACCGAGGTCGCAGTGCTACGCTATTCTGTTTGCAGATCTCTGCGTTTTATTTCCCACCCTTTGACAGATAAATACTTGTAAAATCCTATTCAAATTCAGGAAACTTGAAAGCGGCTCAAATCGCTGACTAGGGAGCTAAATTATTAATACTTAGGGCCGAACTTGGACTAAGTATTCAAAAAGTTAAGCATTTGAATTGAGTAGATGGTGCTTATACTTAGATTTGTATTATAAAGAAGTCTTTCTATTTCAGCTGTGTATGAATGATCACTCAGGAAATACAGTCAATAAAGTATGAGTCATCATATCGGGAGTTCTTAGAACACTTGGCTTCGTAACGGTATAAGGTTTACAGTTTAAAAGAAACATGCTCGCTAACAACTAAGATAAGAAGGTATGTATATTTGTATGTATGTATACGTTAACTCTGGAACCGGCGCTGGCGCACAAGGTATGTGGCCATATAATTAGGGTTGTCACTTGGTATATTAAATTAGAAAGCATGTCATTGGTTGTTAAAGTAAAAGGAAGGAAATAGTAACATTGCGAAACCTGTCTAGTTACAATGTTAATACAAATTGTATTTGTATTGTATTTGTATTCCTTAACAAGGTTAGTTAACAATTTAAAGCATCTTCCAGTTCCTTCTCAATAAGTCCATGGTACGCTTGGGTGGAATCAACAATATAAAGAGGTCATTATAAAGAGAACGGCGAATAAACATAATAATATTGCGTGCGAAACGAGTCTCCATTGTATTCAGTCACACAGGTAGATTTGTATTTTGAAGTGGCATCCCTACTAAACCACATGACTACCGCAATACCAAAATGTATCAAGTGCCTTTGTATTCCCATAAACATACGTCTATTCCGTGTGGTGGGAGCAACCATCGCTGACGGTCCGGTTACATGATGACGTCATGGCAAAGGCAGCCGTGTCGCGCCGCAGAAGCCATACGAGTGCGTCTGACACAGCAAAAAGGGCTTATGTCCATTAAACTCCCGTATATTTCGGTCGTTTTCGGTCTGGGTTGGTCACCGCGCCACCCGGCCTTTTCCTACGTTGAACTTCACATTGCTGCTTCAAATTAACCACATTTGAGACCCGCTCAAGCGCATGCTTCGATGGACGGCAAACAATGGAAAATGAACTTTGACGTACTAATTGTCTGTGGTAAGGTGAGTGCAACAAGAATAAATTAAGGCTAATGAATGACGTATTGTGTGGACAGGAAATTATTATTGCTGAGTCGGGTTACTAGGGTTAAATAAGCTTGGTCCGCTGCCTAGGCTAGCAAGCACGCCGAGAACTAGGACGAATTAATTTATAAAGTAGCCCGACATGATAAAGACCGCGCGTCTAATAACAGACTTGTATTATACACTAGAGAACATGGAGGAACTAAGAGAGATATAGCCTATAGGGAAAACTTATCGATAAAATACATAACGTCACTATTAATGATAATGTCAGTACGATATTATATACCGAGTGACTAACGATATAGTCATCTATTGATACTATTTTCAAGAGCAAGTAAAGTCAACCAATTTGATTTCTAGGCCACTATAGAACCTTGTGACAATGACAATGATATGAGATTTCAAGCGGCTTTCATATTGGCGTTCACTGTGACAAGGTACGAAATGGCCTAGATATCAAATTGCTTGACTGAAATTACCTACAGTTCCTTAACTATATCACTATATTAACGACTACGCGATTGGTGCAGTGTTAAATAGGAGTACAAACTAAAACTATGACATGTATTACTACTGATATAGTGTTCTTGTTTCAAAAGTAACTTGATCGGAAGTTTACTAACTAGCAAAATCCAGAAAACCTGTACATTTAGACGGTTGGCGCAGTCGAGGGTCCTGGATTCGAATCCCAGGGTAAATATTTGTGTGATGAGCTCGATATGTAGGTACTTGTGTCTGGGTCATGGACGTTCTATGTATTTCAGTACGTATATTATATGCGTATACTATGTATATCGTCATCTAGTGCCCATAACCCTACTTAGTGCTTCCTTAGTTATTAGGTCGATTTGCCTGATATTCATTAACTTCCTAATCTCAGCTGTTACAATCAATGTCTGTCTGTCTTAGACATAGCTGAGATACGTAAGTAAGTAGTAATTGTATACCTCGTTAAAAGGGAATTTAATTGTGAATGGTGTCCGTATTATTTATTGATTAGGGTATGCGGTTACAGCCGCCAGTTCTACTTTAGCTAATTGGAACTTGGTAACGAGTTATCGACACAATTCTCCTTGTTAATGAATGAATGAAATCGTTTATTTTGAGTAACAATGGTGACTCATATTATTTGTTAGTACAAATATATATCTAAAGTGTTAGTAAAAACATTTATACAGACTTACACAACATACAAGTTTTTTGACACATGCCGTTCACAGCAGTGTCTTGTGTAGGGACAGCCAAGGCTGTCCCCAATCGAGCGTAGGATGGGGTTGGGGCTGGCCCGCACCCGGCGCACCAGGGTTGTGCAGCGTTTGCGCATGGTCGCATAGAAACAGTCGATGCCTGATTCCGCAAACATCCCTAATGCGCTACAGAAGCGGGGCAGCCCCACCAGCACCCGGAACGCGTTGTTAAATAATAGACATTTGCGCTTCAATAAAATTTTGGTTACATAAGTAAATCAGTTGCTGAAAACCAGTTCGCGATAGGGCCTTGTGCACAAATCACGCGATGTTTTTTCGGCTACTTTTTGACCCCCCGTTCTCCCTGGTGATATTTGGTGAGGGTCTTTGTAGGAAATGCTACTAAAACTGAACATGGCTACTTGGCATTCTTAGCTTCAATATAGGCTGAGATCTTATCACTTGTTCAAATTAAAGTTGAATATCTTGGAAAATACTGGTCCTATTTCACCATACATAGTTAAGAAAGTCTTGGACTGACAAGTCTTTCGATTAAAAAAAACTGCACTCATATTAGTCCATCCGACTGGGAGTTATGATACTGCCACAGGCTATTCTAGACTAGACTACTTTCGTTAAGAGTTAAAAAATAACCTCAATCAAGATGGAATTTTTTTTAAGAGTTGTCTCGTTTGCTCCGAGAGACCATCACGAGATCCAGACTGCATGGCTATGGGAACAACTAGAAAGTATAACTGCAAACAATAAACATAATTTTCCAAATCCATCCAGTCGTTTTGGAGCAATCAGAAATTTGATTAAAAAATAATCGAAATTACTTAGGACTAGTGAAAACTTTGTACGTTTTTAATTAATTCAACATTTGGTGGAAAAAATGTGGCGAAACGCATATGAACTCAATAGATCTCGAGAACTGGACACCAGCGAAATAGATATGAGAAAATAAAATTCAGAGTTGAGATCCTAAAATTTTCTATAGCCCAATTTTGCCAGAAGAAAACAGTGCCCTAAGCAAGTTTCTAGCAGAGCAAGCGAGCCGCATCAAATAATATCTTCAAAGGGTTTTTAATTAACTTTTTAAACAGGATCAGTCCGTCGCTTTTTTAATTAATCAGGCTGAGACTCGTGTCAATGAACGAACTTTTATTAATTAATATTAAAGAATAGTCAAACCTTCGTTTAAAAACTAAGAAAAGGCTTAACGATGTTCATAGTCAAATTAGAGTGTATTATATATAGTATATTTTTATTAACCCCCGACAAAAACGAGGGGTGTTATTTATAAGTTTAACATGTGTATCTGTGTGTCTGTCTGTGGCATCGTAGCTCACAAAGGGATAGTCCAATTTGAATGCGGGCTTTTTTAACCAAAAGTCTTGTCTTTCGAGATGGTTCTGCACTTGGTTGAATAGTGAAATTACTTGAAATTCAGTATAATAATTCCTAAATAATTTAAATAGAATCTACAGAAATTTGACAATACGAGTATCAACGACAGTGGGAGTCAGATCCAATTACCTAAGTTCTTAATAACTTCATTCCAAATTATTATACAAATTAAAATAACCCGCCTTTTGTCTGTAAATACACCAACCTAAATGCCTACAGTTTGCCTCCAATTATTTGACGATGTGAGTGACCGACTTCGCGGTAGTGCACCTACGAAGCTGAAACTCGTGGGTACGAAGCCATGTAAGGGCAACTTAAGAGGCCTTATTCCTTTTAAAATGCTGATTGTTTTGGACATCTTTCTCTATGATCAAACATGTTTCTTAACATATTATTCATGTTACTACCTAGAACAGGGCTATTGGGATTTATTGGTATGTATTTGAAACCTACAGTTTGAATTTTTCATTGATAATTTTTGTTTCAAAAACTACTCGAAATTTACAAAATTCACGCGAAAAAATTCGTTTTTTCAACTTATTTTCGACTGCACGCAATGAAAGCATGAAATAGCTATGTTAGCTACTACCTAGAACTCGGGGAAAAGTATTATTCACTTCAAAAAGGTGGTTGAAATTATCAATATATTTGTCGTAATATGAAAAAAATAAATTTTAAAAGGAATAAGGCACCTTAATGACCTACCTATTAGGTCATGAACACGTCATGAATGTTTTCTATTTATTTAAGTACAAGAACTACAAGAAGGTACCAGGTGAACTTTGTTCTCGTAAAGCTTTTTTTATTGTAGTCGGGTATAAAGTATCCTATAACCATCTTTGGAATTCCAGCTATCCCTGTACCAAAATTGGTTAAAAATCGTCCAGCCGCTTTGGCGTGTTGAGTGGAGAAAGAAATGTTTACCAACAGATACGACTCCGTAGAAATCTGATTATGATACAATTTTTTGAGTTTTATAATAATATAAGATATACTCATCTTATCTATGCATTGTCCATAAATTCCATAAGCATAACACAACCTTGAAGCTGTAGTTTACGTACCAACGTCTGACTATAGCTATAAAGACATTATAGCGATAGGAACACAACTATTTAGCAACATACAAACATCAGCTTTCAATGAACAAGTTACTGAAACTACCTCAGGTTTCTAGAACGCACTTAGTTAACACATTTAACTTTCCAATATGTTCAAGTTGCTAACTTATTCTTATGTGTATGCTCGAAGCGTGATGCTTGGAATAACTCTATTGTTCTCAGAATGATTAACTCTTAAGCTTAATCCATAATAAGGAACCTACTTTTAACATGGATACTTATTCCTTATTACTCGTGGCTGTACTTGTTGTTCGTGAAACTTAATCATGGCTGTGGAAATTTACAACAATAGAAGTTTACCTTCCCGATCGTACATTTTGTAAGTTTTCTTTGAAATTTGCCTTTGAAGACTAACAAGTATTCTGTTTTATATAGGATAGTTTTAAGGAAGTTTATAGTGGAGAATTTTAGTTGGAAACAAAGTAAAACTATGAGTTTTAAGGCAACAGAAAATCGGTATAGTCTCGACCCGACTAATCTCGTTTTGTGACATGAACTCAGAAGCTATCTAAGTCCTACAAAGAGTATAGAAATCTATAAATTATGTGAACAGTGTTTACCGTACATAGATTATAATTTAATAAGAATATAAAAACGGGATCTAATTTCATATTTATCCCATCCAGGATTCCAGGAAAACTGTAACAAGATTTCAAACGGAATAAATAGGGGCTTCAATCGCGTCTTTGCTATTCCTTGACCTTAGTTGCCTACACAGCCTGACTGTTTAACAAATATCACGCATTAAATACAAAAGTGTCCTGCGGTTTGGTCCGCGTATCTAAAATATTTTGATTATTATTCTAAGGGAACTCAACCATGCTTCTCTGCGACAAATCCGTTATGACCCGAAAATTTCTGTTACAGTTCAGAAGTTTGAATAGCCGCGTATGATTCCACGCACACAATCTAGCAGCCATTTTATATTTTACTAGAAAGGATGTCTAGACAGCTCGAAACGTATATAATTCCAAATATAGTACGGGTACACTGCAAAGGTTAGCCATTCTTGGCTGGTCACGAGCACCTTTCACCACAGTCTTGCCAATCACTATCGGTATTTATGCAACGATATTGTGTTACTTTACAATATCATGGTTGATTTCTAATAGTCTTTGTATTATGAGATTTATCCGGTGATTTGATCTGTATCGAGCGACTTCGGGCAAATGGGATGGGATGAAGTTTATGGAAGTGAACACGCTGCGGGAATGTCAACGATCTTCCACTATCGTGACGTGAAACGTGGCGTCAACGCAAGGTCAAGGCGCCGTGAATGATTGTTGATTTCAACGTCACGACATGTCGGTGCCCAAAAATGCATAAAAACGGGACCAAATGCGCAACCTCTTCATATTAAAAATCATACATGTATGGTATAATGTATACTACTTTGACATAATGCGAAAGTTAATACTCGATTTACATACACAGACGTCGACGATCGACGAACAAGGAAATGAATATTCATATTAAATTTCCATGTCATAAAAATGCGCCCAAACGTAAATATACGTAACGCCTGATTACCTCCAGTAAAAATATATATATATATATATATATTTCTCAAACATGCAATGAAATGTCGTCATGACGTACGTTATGACAGGCTTCGAAGTATCACGTTTCGGGCGGAACAACTCGAGAGAACTGTAAAGGAATCTCATACAAAATTGAAGGCCTAGGCCGGGAAGTACTTTTTTTAAACATGGCATCTGTGTTCATGAACAGGCTAAACAGCTGAATTATATTTTTTTATTTCATTGCATATGTTTGAGACAAGCACTATACATGCCTTACCCGTGAAAATGGCTTGCCGACTTCATATCACTATCCGTCTATACCTACTCACCCGGCAAGCGTTTCTTTCCCGGCGTCAGCAGTAATGTACTATTTTAATCCAGCCATGCCTCACCTCAGACCTAAACCAACACTTCACTAGTTTCCGCCATTTGTCCCATTCCATTGCGGACTCCTCCCAGTTATGTTAGCTTCATAGGGGAATATATTACTATATTATCTTAAACCAGAGTATATCTTGGAGTGAATTGGCGGAATCTTAACGAGCTACATACGTAACTAAGGACAGTTCGGCCTTGACGTGGGTGTGACTTTAATTACAACTTAATGAGCTAGTTTATCCTCGGTGACCCTGGTAATTGGGTGTAATTGTGGTATATAATTTGCTGTCAAGAATCTAGATATTTTTAAATCATAAATCATAAAATCACAAATCATTTATTTGCATAAAACATGGTAGTTACATAGGTCTTCGGTTAAATAATATCAGCATCACATGCTTTGTCACAGGGTGACATGCAAAATATATATGTACATACAATTCTAATTACTTATTAATCATTATATTTCGACAGTTTTGTTATATTATGTGTACTAGTTTAATTTAAATATATATGTATACATATATATGTCAATAGCTTCGGCCAATTTCGTTTCTTTTCAGAAATTCAGACACCGAGTAGAAACATTCATTTTGTAGCCACTGTGAGAGTTTGCACCTAAGTTCTACAATGGACAGATTTTTAAATTCGTTTGGAAGTGCATTAAAAATTCTGACGGCCATCGGATAACAGTTATTACTAAACAATTTTGTTTTTACCTTAGGCATATATAAATTATTGGGATATCGTGTATTAAACATGTATACATCGCTAATTGTTTTAAATAGTTCAGGATGAGATTTTACAAATATACATATTTCGTAAATGTACAGCGATGGTACCGTCAATAATTTTAGATTTTTAAATAAAGGTTTACATGACGTAAATTTTGTTACATCACAGATTCCACGAATGCATTGCTTCTGTGCAATAAAAACTCTATTGATGTGTACCGAATTACCCCAAATTATAATTCCATATCTAAGTACAGAGCACACATAGCCATTGTAAGCCTGAATTGCGGTTTCCTTGTTTGTAATTTTTCTCAAGCGCCAAAGAGCATACGCAAAGCGGTTGATTTTACTGCAAACTTTCTCGATATGTGCTTTCCAGGAGCATTTATCATCAAGCAGTATTCCGAGAAATGTCACCTCTTCATTTTCTGTCAATGCGTTATTATCATATTTTATTGTTAAGTCTACCTTGTTACCATATGTGTTATGAAATTGTACATAACTTGTTTTACTAATGTTTATATTTAAATTATTATTATTTAGCCATTGAATTATTGTATGTATTGTATTATTTATGTCATTGTTATATTCATTATTATCATATCTATTATTACATGGAATTATAACTGAAATGTCATCGGCAAATAAAGTATAGCTATGGTCAGATATATTCGGCAAGTCATTAATGTAGATCAAAAATAAGAGAGGACCTAATATACTACCTTGGGGGACTCCTACTTTATTAAGTTTGCTCTTCGATTGAAATGAACACAACTCCATACTATCTGACAGAGAAGAGATTTCCACTAATTGAGTTCTTCCAGACAGGTAGCTTTTTAACCATTCTAGGGCTGCGCCTCGAATACCATATCTTTCGCATTTATAAATGAGTAAGTCATGCGCAACAAAATCGAAAGCCTTACTCATGTCAAAGAATACTGTTGTACATGGCACTCTTTTATCGACTTGTTGCAGTATTTTGTGCACTAGGTTAAATATTGCCATAGTTGTAGACTTTCTTTTTTGGAAACCATATTGTTCTGCTTTTATTATTTTGAATTTATTCATGTAGCTTACGATTCGAGTGTGCATAACTTTTTCAAAAATCTTAGATAGCACAGAGAGTAACGCAACGGGTCTATAATTTCCAACAGCTTGTTTGTCTCCCTTTTTATGTAAGGGTTTGATGACGGAAATTTTCATTTGTTCTGGAAATATTCCCTGATCCAAAGACTGATTGATCAAATGAGTTATCACAGGAGTTATGATCTTCGCAGAATGTTTCAATATAGATGTTGGTATCTGGTCAAAGCCTACTGAGCTTGTGTTTCGCAGGGACATTATAATATTATAAGCGAAAATGTAACATTTTGATCCTTTCAGCGGGTTTTAATCTTGTGTCTTCAACAGGTCACCGCCAACAAGGGTTATTGGTAACAAGGGGATTTGTATGGGAAATGTTCTCGAGAACGTTTTTAGGGTTCCGTACCCAAAGGGTAAAAACGGGACCCTATTACTGAGACTTCGCTGTCCGTCCGTCCGTCTGTCACCAGGCTGTATCAAGAACGGTGATAGCTAGACAGTTGAAATTTTCACAGATGATGTATTTCTGTTGCTGCTATAATAACAAATACCAAAAACAGAATAAAATAACCATACTATATAGATATTAGTAGGTAATTGTTACTTTTGAGGTGGAAGTGGTGTGAGTCGGGCTCGCGCTCCAATTGGTTCCGTATATACATAGCTATCTACTCCATAAAAATTAAATAAAAAAAAGAACCGACTTCAAAATGAACTGAAAAGCTAAATAAATAACCCGTTCATGTAGAGATTACTTTTTAATTATCTTTTGAAGTCGGAGCCAAACCACTCAATTATTACTCTGATGAAATAAATGTAAGTAATACGAGTATTTTTGTTCGATAAAGAAGTTTACCTGATTCAAATTTAATCTGCACATGAGCGGGTCATTTTGCTTTTTGGTTTATTTTGAACTCGGTTATCTGAATAACTTTATAAAATACACAAAAAGCATTATGAACGCTTATCATATGCTATAACAACAAATACTAAAAATAAAATAAAATAAATATTTAAGGGGGCTCCCATACAACAAACTTACAGGTAATGGTACGGAACCCCTTCGCACTTGGCCGGAATTTTTCCCTTCTCTAAACAAGGGTGCCTGACTGAGCTATTGAAGCTAAACCCGATTCCATCGAGTTCAATCCGAATACGTTTTAGAAATAAAATGTTTGAATTCATTCTTTTTAGGGTTCCGTACCTCAAAAGGAAAAAACGGAACCCTTATAGGATCACTTTGTTGTCCGTCTGTCCGTCCGTCCGTCTGTCCGTCCGTCCGTCTGTCCGTCCGTCCGTCTGTCAAGACCCTTTTTCTCAGGAACGCGTGGAGGTATGAAGCTGAAATTTATATCAATTACTCAGGTCTACTGTCCCTTGAAGCTGTGAAAAAATCAAACTTCTAAGCCAACGCAATCAAAAGATACAGCCGTTTATGCCGCAAATTTTCGACACTTGCAAGGGAATCAAAACCTACAGGGTGCTTCCCGTGAACTCAGAATCTTGAAATTTGGTACGAAGCAACGTCTTATAGCATAGATAACGGAATAATTACGAAAACCATATTTCTTTTTTTAATACCTAACTTTGCACCTAATTTATATGGGGCGCTATACATACCAGGTGCAAACTTAACTTAACCACTTAGGGATGGAAAGTGTTTGTACGGAACCCTCGGTGCGCGAGTCCGACTCGCACTTGGCCGGTTTTTTTAAATATCATTTTACATTCGTTGTACCGACAGCATTAAAAGTATAAAGACTGTACTTCTCCGTTTAAAACCGAGCGTCTATCAGCTAACTTATTTGAAAATTAAGCCAATTATGTTTAATTTTACACATATTTTGTTTTTCGGCGTTTCTTTTCAACAGTGGTCTCTTCTTGTGAAATGCCGGTAGACTCAGACATGTAAAAGTGCCCTTGTGGCCTACTTGCAGAAAAAAGTTCATTATTTCATTATTATTTACTTCACAACATTCTCTAGCGCCCATATACTCGTAGGTCTCGTCATAACTGACCCACTTCAAATTTCGAAAGTCAAAGTCACTTGAGTAAACTGAAAACCTAGACGCCTATTTCTAAGAACTATAGACTACACAAATACACAGTATACACTCGACTATATGTATTATATTCATAGTGATAAGGTGTAATCTTGTCGACGTAGTTTACTGTTTACTGATTATATTTGAGTCATTCTGATTCATCTAACATAATGTGTATAATCTACGTGCAAATGGGGAGATCCTGTATGTGTTTTGACCTCTGTGGTTTGCCGTGGTTAAACATTCGAGATTCAGTAGCGAGGCGGGAAGGTATATTAGCTCTAGGTATTTATTTAACCAGGTACCTAATACGTGTATATCGTTGCCATGACAGGTATATCTTAGATCATTACCCATCTACTGAGGGTATACATCTTTTTATATAATTATTTTCCTCTATAGGCTCCACTTCGAAACTGTTTCATTTCATTTCCTAACGCTTTTTTCGTAACCAGAAACTTTGGCGGATATTTTTTATTTGTCGCGTTGAACTGAGCTGGTTAGGTTTGTTTCTATAACGGTTCTCCAAAAAAAAATTAAATCACATCTGCGATGCTGCGGTAAAAGGACGTATCTTACTATGACATCCGTATAAAGATACGACCTTTTACCGTAACACAGCAGATATGAGCCGTGTAAGAAAGACGGGACGGGTTTCAGTAAGCCTACCGAGAAGAGTGATTACACGTATTTGCACAGTTATCTTCTAGATAAACAAATTATTTTACAAACCGAAGAGAGAGGGCAAATGCACCGAAGAAATTCATCGCAGTGTCCGGAATCCATCAAAAAGGCTGCTATTAATGAAAAATAAAAACCAGAAACAGTGTAATTTTTTTCCTAACATGAAATGAACATATGGACCAATTTTAATGCTTTTTTTATGCATCGTTAATTAGAACAGGATCTCAGCCAATGTTGAAGCAAAAAATTCAAAATTTAGTAGTTATGTTCAGTTTTAGTAACATTGTCTATAACAATCATTGAATAAGGATCTCCTGATGACCTGCTGCGTGGGTCGGGGGTTTGTATAATTTTGTTTATTCTCAGGCTTACTTAAAATGTTGATGTGATTATAGAAATAATTATTTTGGTTGAGCGAATCCCATTAGCTTTGTACCCGATGAACAATACCATTACCATTATCTGTATTGTTAGCTGCGGCCACAACTGCCACTTCAAAATTCATCATTGTCATTATAAGCATCAAAACGAGCTTCACTGCTCTTTCACTTACGAAGTGACCAACATCTGTGTTCTCTTTGTTTAAGAGTAAACCTTATTTCCTTTGATTTAAAGACTAATTTAGTGTAAAAGTAATTTGCACTTATAACGCCTTACATTTTGAAGTGGCAGTTGTGGCCGCAGCTAACAATACAGATAATGGTATTGTTCATCGGGTACAAAGCTAATGGGATTCGCTTAGCAAATGTGATTCGAACTATACAAGGTACATTTTTAAATGTAAAATGAAGTGTCACAGAGACTTATATTGTTAATGCAGTCGAGATGGTGAGTCGCGTTCGCAGCACATACACGATTGCATCGAATCTGTTGATTTGTAGGTATGTGTATCTATCCATTTGCAATCTAATTAGGTATTACCGACAATCCAATCCAGATCATTATCTATACGGGTAACGAACGTGACTTGACTGTATAATTTACCCTAAGGAAATGTATATTCAAGTAAGTCACAAAAATTGTAGATTTTCTTAGCAACTTTGTCGGCATTTTTAAGCGGCATCTCCAGTTGGCAACTGCCCAGCTCCAGCCGTCAAGATAACGTCTAAAATACTTCAGAACAGCCTTCGTGGCTTATTCCTTAAAAACTTGGAAATGTGATTACGGGTCTAGAGAACAGGGTATACTTATTTCGCAAATAAGTAAAAGGATATGCGGAAAATATCCACTGCTGAAGAAATCCTTTACAAATACTGGTCATGCGCTGCCTCACCTAAAGGTTTCCTGTGATCTTTATAAGATCAGCAGTTCAACTTGTTTGGGGGCAGTATGTGTTGCGAAAAAGTACATACACTGGTCGGTAATAGTCAGGGTTCGTAAAATGCAAGCAAAATTCATTGAAGTGAGAATCGTCACTCGTTGTCCTTGTCATACGTCATTTCAATCGATTTTGCTCGCATTTTTCGACCCCTGGTAGTACATTACATACCTAGGGCGGAGAATTCGTGAATGTCCCAGATCGCAGGTGTTTGTGTCCGAATCGCGAAGGTGAGGGGCCATAAATATGCGATCGGAGGCTTCAAGAATTACCGTCCGTGGTTTGTCTTAAGTTTTACGTCTTGCCTTGGCCAGGAAATGAGTCCCCGTTTAGCGGGCAGAAAATCCCACTTTCGGCATAGGGTGACGTAAAAACAAAAATAGACTAGATAGACAGCAGGTACTCTCTTATCTGCAGTTTAACAACGAAGCTACATACACCTAACTATATTTACTAAAGGGGAGTGCCGATATCGTATCTACATGATATCAATCGGAAAGCAGTCGCTTTGATAGGTATTAACGTATAAAAGGTGCCCTTGCTCACCTGCTGGAAATATCGTCTAGTCGTTTGATACTTGACGGTCTTCGTTTGATTCGGTTTAACTGTTTAACAACGTACTGGTATTTTTTAAAGAATCTTTTTATCGATTCTATTTTTAATGTGGAAATACCACATTTTTATCTAATAAATATCGACACACGCGGTCTTCACACTCGCTGTAAAGCAATGAGGACAGGGGATCGTGTGTGTAAAGCACACATCCTAGGGTATGGCTAATGCACATTAAGCATTTTAAACACATATTACGCAGAGGGCAATCCAGTAGCGTAGAATTATGGAATGAAAGATTTGGTGTGATTGACGTAACTATCTATAAAATAGATCAGTTGGGGGAGCAGGAGCACTACGCCGGAAACGTAGGGGTCGCAGGTTCAAGTCCCTGCTTAGATTGTACTTAGTAGAGCACATTGCATTTTCTTTCATAATTTACCTTTGTGTCAATAGTTTTAACTTACTGGTGTGTTTGGTATATAGATGTGCCGTTCTCGAGAACATTTTCCGATTTTAGATTTGTATGTTTATGGTACCAAACTAAAGTCGCCGCAAGTGATATTGCGTGTAGACTGGCAACTTGAAAAACCTTGTAAGACAAACTAACAAAAAACTTTTGTTTATAAAAAAAACTAAATATCTGAGAGTATACGTACAACTCAACTATGCAGGTAGATACCTACCTAGCAAAATATACTGTACTTATATAAATAAATACGAATGCATTGCCATTAAATCCGTCGTTTCCAAGCATATGTTACCTTGCACTTTGTCTCGGAAATAAACAAGGTAGTGTCGTACAGTCGTACACGGCAAAAGTCTCGATTCGAGACTCCTAGCAATTCTAGTTTAAAATATGAAACGGCAAAATTTAATATGCACTATTACCTACCTACGCTAGCATACTCCAGATGCAGACACATCGTTATGCAACGCGTTTACTATTCATTTTATAGCACTGGTAAGTGTGATATTGAACAAAATTAATATTACACTTTATACTCT
The DNA here is from genome assembly GCA_947623375.1 of Apotomis capreana. Classification (NCBI taxonomy): domain Eukaryota; kingdom Metazoa; phylum Arthropoda; class Insecta; order Lepidoptera; family Tortricidae; genus Apotomis; species Apotomis capreana. Next base: position 39,445,481 of record OX392499.1, read on the forward strand.
CGAGGTTTGTAAACATAATTAACATATGACGACGCGTTTGGCTCGGTTTGTAGACGCTTGCCTACTGAGCCGGCGGTCCCGGGTTCGAATCCCGGCCAGGGCAAATATTTGTGTGATGAACTCGAATATTTGTGCTTGGGTCATGGTTGTTCTATGTATTTAAGTATATATCTATCTATATAAGTACATATATCGTCGTCTAGTACCCATAACACAAGCCTCCTTGAGCTTAATTTGGGACTAGATCGATTTGTGTGAGGTTGTCCGATCTATATATATATAAATTATAACGGGGCAGTCGCTATATTACTTATTTTCCTTCATAATCTAACATTGACGTCACTTGACGTGGTCTCAGATGTTTTATACGTCTGAGATAGGGAATGTAAACCGGTAAAATTTTCAAAAAACATGTACATAGTTAAAGGCTTAATAAAAACAAAATTACGATCGCGTCCTTTGTGTTGCGAAAGTTACTCATACAAAAGATATGGGTGACTATCGTTACACAAAGGAATCAATTAAGTTTTGTTTTAATTAAAGCCTTTAACTATGAAATTGAAAATTTTTGATAATAACCAGTACTTATTTTATTTATGGTTTGCATTCCACGTCTGAGAACACAGCGTGTGCAACCCCGCCGAAACGAATTATGAAGGTAAATTAAATAAATATGTACTTAGCAAATAGACCTGTTATAATTTGAATTAATTAAGAATCAATGTTGGTACTATTTTTGTGGTGATACATGTCCTATTTATACATAGATACAAAGTATAAATAAGAAAACATTTTACGTGAGTTCGATGCCCACTTGTGGTGTATTACGTAAGATTTTGGGTTCTTATGTATCCTTTGTATGTACAGTCAACCAGTTTGATTTCTGGGCCACTATAGAACCTTGTCACAATGACAATGATATGAGATTTCAAGCGGCTTTCATATTAATTGACGTTCACTGTGACGAGGTACGAAATGGCCTAGAAATCGAATTGGTTGACTGTACGTAATGTACGTATAAATACGTCTTTGTGATCTTATTAATTTATTCAAGTGTTTGATTGCACAGTGTCTGTTAATATTTAAGCACACCTACCTACTTATTTAGGACTGCACTGTCTTTAATATCCTTATTAACATGTTTTGTTTGGAACTGGTGGAAGCAATAGATAACTGTTTCAACCGCTTAAAAAAGGAGGTTCTCAATTCGGTTCAACTCATCCATCACTTATTAACCGATTTCGGTGTATTTTATACTAGCTCGTTCAGTTGTTTCAATACAATTTCCTCTCGTTGATGTCGGTTATTTTTTTGTGAGAGTGATTATTTACACCTACTACTAATTACTATCACTTCTATGTAATATTACTACTCCGATCCGATATCTTAAATGACGAAACTAGTTGTTTCAACAGAATACCTAGATATTATTAAGGCTATATTACCGACTTATTTGTGAATTGTAATAAATTACCTGCTATTAAAATTAAAACTATAATAGGTATGGGTAAAAGGCACTGTGTAGTGTATGTAGGTACTTATCAATATTTCTACCGGCAATTTGACAATGACAACTGGTGAGAAGAAACCCTAGAAAATTATTGGGCTTCCGGTTCGTGACTTAAGATGGCCGCATGCGTTTAAGTTTCGTTGTTCATTATTTATTCATTTTCGTTGTTCAATGTGTAGTATTGATAGCGTATTGTGCAGTGATCTAACGTAGGAGTGAATAGCTAATGAAGAATTCAACTTGAAGCGTTCATAGCCCTTCCTGGGTCAAGGCCCGATAGTCCGCGTGGTTTTTTGTAAATCGCTATCACTTTACAAAAAGCAAAACCTCACCGAACAACGGCATGCTCTACGAGCAAACTCGAAATTGGCGAAATCATCATTAACTATGATGGAAGCCATATTTTAAAATTAGAATTAGAAAATTATTAGTTTTTTCTTAAAAAAAACATGAGTGGGTAAAATGATTAATTTACCTGAAGTAATTAATACTATCCAGGTAAATTAGTACCGTTACCTCAGGTAGACATTCCCATACCTTTTTACCCCTCTTGTGATGAGCGTGTGAATTTTATTCATTCGCAAAACAACCACGTGAAAATTCTCGACTACCTACTATTATAATAAACCTAGGTTTCTGCGTTATAAGTATCGCAGACTAGCTCGTATAAAAACATATTAACTTTCGGCAAACTTGCCTCACTTTTATACCTGAGCAGGTATACAACAATGTACTAGCGAACTTTACCGGGTAAGAAACCGGCAACGCCGAGGTAAACGAACCCACACGAGGTCACTGCCAACGCTCCAACGACTAACTTACTAAGCAATCTCAATACGAATCAACCAACAGACGTGTCAAAAACACACGCAGAATACGCTAGACATCACGTTTCGCCGTTCTTAAATCAAAATAAAACGTTCCGGGAACGCAACAAAAGGCAGAACGCAGAACAAAGCGCTTGCACAGGTAGTACCTTTACTGAATTGCGCCGACGCTATAGCGAGGGATCCAAGCAGCAACATCGCCGCCCATCTCCTTTCGCGCCACATTGTAGTTGTAGTATAACTTTATTACTATTTCAAACACGTCGTTAGACCGCCTTGTCACAGGCCACGCACTCACGAAGTCTTGTAATCACAAAACACGCACACTATCACAGAACTCAAACGCACATCCATTTGAAAAATGTTCGTTTATCCGATAAGGTAACCGCTTCGCACGGTCGTGGGACGAGCATGCAGGTAAAGTGGAACGGTGAGCCTATCTGTTTCAACGCGTTAAACTATACTTAAGACACATTAGAACTTAACTAAACATTGTGAGACGCGAACGGCACGGGAGTTCTGCACGAGTTTAAGTTTGGAAACTTCACATATTTCCGATGAACAAGTTCGAAGTTGTCGAGAACGGAGGCGGCGCGCGACACGTCCTCCCGGCGCATCGTTCGCGGCAGACTGGCGCGAAGTGAGTGAACAATCAACAAGTTGCGGTCGCGCGCTATGCAGCCGTTGAGCCGCGCGGAGCATGCGCGATTCGCGTCTATCTTCATGCTCGATCACCACAAACAACGCTGTTTGTACTTGTGTTGTTAAGACGCCGACGCACACTCTCAAGATGGCGGTCAAGCCGGCATAGCCGGCGAAACGCAGGAACCGGTTCCTTTTCGCGCAAAAAACGAGGAGACTGGATTTCTATCCTCGAGTCGGGTTGTCACACGGGTCTGGGCTGCATCTATCGGTTCAGGATAAATATATAGGTACCAACTTTCTTGTCGTTGACAAATCTTAAGGAAAATAGTAAGATTGGCGGAACCGGTACCTACCCTACCATGTTACCGGAGGCTTACATTCCATAGAACTCTATTCCCACTGGCTTGCCTATTTTAGAGCGTTTGAGCACCCCTGTCAACTGCTATTTGAGAAAAAGTGAGCCAATTCTGATACGGCTTTACCACACATTTTCTTGACGCTACGCAACAACAGAACTGGTCTACACCTACCCAAGTAACTGGTACTATTATTTTTACCTCGTCTTTGAAATTTATTGGATTAACACACATACCCCTATAATAATTACATACTGACACAATTACACATAAGTACCTATTACCTACCTATATAGATCATTTTTAATTTCCATTTCCATTCCATTGTACTTAGTGTATGATTAATAATCACAATCACCACGGAAACTCTCAATAAACAATCTTAACATTCATATTAATAAAGTTAGCTCAGTAGGTATGTCATGAAACAAAAAAAAAGTTTTTTTTAATTTGTGAAATACCTAAGTATTCAGATTCATAATTTAACGAAACAATAAAATTGTATGACAACCATGAACGTAAACGAACTTTTTCACGGTAAATGACTTATTGTCTCAATACAAATATCGTTTGTTTTTTTTTTTTTTTCCTATGCTTGAGTGACGGAAAGCCATGTGCGGCTGCATCCGCTCAGCGTGGGTAGGCCCCCGACAAGGTGGACTGATGACCTGGTGAAGGTCGCTGGAGTCCGCTGGATGCGGGCGGCCCAGGACCGGTCATGGTGGCGTTCTTTGGGAGGCCTGTGTCCAGCGGTGGACGTCTTTTGGCTGATGATGATGATGATGATGATGCCTACCTATTACATTACCTAGGTATAGCTAGTGTGACAAGCAATATTGCATTATATTTCCAAAATAAAATTCTACTTCAGATTATGAATAAGTATATCTATTTAGTATGAGATGATATACCTAAGTCCACAATTTTGTTTTTTGTATCTAGTTTTAGTTAAATATTGGTTTAATAACAATCAACATAACACTCTTGATACTCTGTATCCTTTTTATCCAGATCTGCTATGCACTTCTCTTGATTATTCTGAAACAAAAAGAAGTTATGTATCGATATTATATAGGTAATGGAATTATATAAAGGTCGATTGCAAAAAAAAATGGAGGTAGGTACATAGTTAAGGGCTTTAATTAAAACAGAACTTAATTGATTCCTTTGTGTGACGAAAGTTACCCATACATTTTGTATGACTAACTTTCGTCACACAAAGGAGGCGATCGTGATTTTTTGTTAACTAAGCTTTTAACTATGTATGTACATTTTTTTGCAATCGACCCATAATGGTTCCTGTAAAAATCCACAGGATATACTGCCGTACTACGTATTGCTATAAAACATGGACTGACTTTCACTACTCAAATGTTATTTATACGTTTATTGGATGTCAATTCACACTACGATTGTACATATTGTATACCTATTTCATTTAAAACAAAACAAAACTATAATTTAATAATGCCACTCATTACTTTCATAATTGTTATTTTTAATCTGAACTTATCAAGATAACATCTATTCATAAAGAATATAGCCGATTTTGATACATTTCACACAGCAAGTTTCACCACTAAAACTACACCAACTGTAGAGAAAATACTGCGGATAATTTGAAGGAAGTTGAACGGCAAAAGTTGCTAGTTTGCCGCGCCACGCCGACCTCGCGGGCCGTGGTTTCACAAAACTAGTCGACTGATTTGAATTGCAGGCGAAATGGAAACTTTTGTCGTGATAATTATAAGCGAAACACCCGTTTTAAGTAAACCGTTCGGGGTTTACATGTTATTTTAGCTTTTTTAGGGTTCCGTAGTCAACTAGGAACCCTTATAGTTCCGCCATGTCCGTCTGTCCATCCGCGGCTTAGCTCCGTGATCATTAGTACTAGAAATCTGAAATTTGGTATGACTATGTGTTTGTATGTATCACGCCAACAAAACGGTAAAATAAAAACTAAAAAAAACCTTTTTCCGGGTACCTCTCGTACACCTAAAGTGGGGGTGAGTTTTTTTTTTTCGTTCCAACACTAGTGTGGGGCGTGATACATACACATACTCATACCAAATTTCAGCGTTCTAGTACTAATGATCATCACGGAGCTAAAGCTAAGCCGCGGACGGACGGAGAGACGGACATGGCGAAACTATAAAGGGTTCCTAGTTGACTTCGGTACGGAACCCTAAAAACTTAAAAAAGAGGTGTCGCAGACAGAACAATAGTATGTGTCTGTATAACTGTCATTATCACTTATCAATTATGTATAGCATAGCATAAATACTTCTTAAGGTTCTTACAAGTTAATTAATTACCTACTTGAGTGGTTGTCAGCGCCATCTATTAGAAACTTGTAAAACTATAGACAGCCACAGCCCAGCAGCGGACTACTCTGTCTAGTAAGAAAGACGTACCGGCTCGGCCGTCTTTAGTTTTGTAGGCGAACAAGAGATGGCGTTATTTTTATCGATTTTCAATTTTCTACATTACTGGTGACTGGTAATAACGTTTTATGTAAAATAGACTGCCAAAACTTGCACGATCTTATTAGTACTTTCAGTGTTTAAAAACAATAAAATACTGGGCTTTGTAGCAAATGTTACCTTTACTGCGATATCGAAAGCTTTCGATGACAGGAGATAGTGAGCAAGCAGCAAAAAAAAACGACATATTTTTGCAGGTTGAGATCAGGTCTTCAACTCGTAATCGCTGAGCAGTCAGCGACACTTGAGGCTCACCATGTTGCTGCCACGGTTCCAGTTCATCCTATACCGGGACCTGAACTGGTTGCCGGAGCAGTCGCCGACGAGCGAGCACGGAAACCAAGACTCCCACTCGGCGAGCAGTCAGCGACACTTGAAGCTCACCATGTTGCTGCCACGGTTCCAGTTCATCCTATACCGGGACCTGAACTGGTTGCCGGAGCAGTGGCCGACGGGCGAGCACGGAGACCAAGACTCCCACTCGCTGAGCAGTCAGCGACACTTGAGGCTCACCATGTTGCTGCCACGGTTCCAGTTCATCCTATACCGGGACCTGAACTGGTTGCCGGAGCAGTCGCCGACGAGCGAGCACGGAAACCAAGACTCCCACTCGCTGAGCAGTCAGCGACACTTGAGGCTCACCATGTTGCTGCCACGGTTCCAGTTCATCCTATACCGGCTCCTGAACTGGTTGCCGGAGCCGCAGTGCCCGTCGGGAGAGCACGGAGACCAAGACTCCCACTCGCTGAAGCCGCAATCTGCGCGGGACTCTGATAGTTGAGGCCCTTCCCTGTAAAAAAATACTACGACTGGAGGTTTCATATTTCAGTCACATACTGTATAGTGCAAGTCAGAACCCTCTTTAAATACATAAATAAATAAAGAAAAATGGGGTAAAATATTCAGTCTTTGAAAAATAAAGTAAGGCTCCTTATCCACTCAAATATGCTGATTGTTTTAGACATTTTTCTCTATGATCAAACATAATAATAAATAAAAACAATAATAAAAATGTTATAAGTGGTTTGATATGAGTATACTCACTGGTCTTCTTCATCTTCTTCGTTGCTAGACCGACCAGGTAGTTCTAAGTTGTTTGCTCCTTCGTCACCTTAGAATAGAAAAAATGTATTTGTGAATGAGATTGACCTTTATATAAATCTAAAACAAATAATCGTATGCACACGGTCGTATAATATGTTCATACATATATAATACTTGTGATACAATTATTTTCTTGGGATTAAAAAAAACTCATTTATTCGGGAAACGGATGAAAGTATCTTCAATTTGGTTCTCTACCTTTTTACCCAATTATTTTTACAAAGAATGAAAAGAGAAAGAAAGAAAACACATTTATTAGCGCCATTACAAAGAACTCAAAAACTAAAACATTTTTAGTCATATGTTAAATTTCGCAGATGTGTCATTACGTGAAAAAAAAAATTCTATGAAACTGCAAACTATTTGGCATTGTTATAAAACAAACCTAACCTAACCTAATCAATAGGATGATATTTGCAAGAATTATGAACAAAGTAAGACTACAGAGGAATAAATAATATAATAGGAATATTTAACATTTGACGAAAAATTGTTCTGCGTAAAGGCCCTTAAATTGGCTTATATTTAACTAAAATCACAACATAAATGATTTAGGTATGCCTTTGGGTCCTGAGCTAGGATTCCTTGTGTCACATCCCAATTAGTGCCCGGCGGGCCTTCGATGGTTACGTTACGTTTATCACGTAATACCTACCCAACAGTGACAAAGCATCTGTCTTTCACACTCGCACTAGTCAAAACGAGACGGATGCTTTGTCACTTATTTATCGCGTGAAGCAACCATTCCACAGGTCTCACCTTTCTCCGGGCAATCCCGCACAGGGTAAACGTCCAACAGATGGATCTTCAAGCGCCCGAAAGGCTTCAGGTCGTTCAGGTTCAACTGGTAGAATGGGGAGTTCTTGTCGAACGACCCAAGCGCCACGCGACCCACGCTGTCTTGAGGTGAAGTCATCTTCGTGACAGACTGGGGAAGATATTTTTTTTTTAATCTCGCGTACTTTAATCTGTCAATTATAATTTCACAGACAAAATCACAATAGCGCACTTTTTAATCCTGTAACAAAATTCTATACTCTATGGTACCCCCTATAGAACTTTAATATTCATAAGAGATCACTCAACTCTAATAATTTCAAAAAGAGAACATCAACATATTTGATTTAAAAAAAACACGCTACTGCTCACTGATTGGTTGAAATTACTTGTCAAAAAATTTAAGCAATCACGAGGCACCCGCCATGACCATCGCGATCATGTTTTTTTCTAATAGGTCAGTTTAAGTTGAACGAAAAAGGGTACATCAAAATTAAAAATTCATAGTGGGAAATGACGATTAAAGTAAAAAATAGTGCGTGGAGCCCCTCCGCGCGGAAGAAGTGAAACTTCGTAATGTGGAAATGAAAATAGGAAGGGGTAGAAATTGTAAATTCAAAAGAGAAAACCTAACAATCAATTGATATTCACGAGAGACGTACCTTGACATAACCTTAAATCCGTCGCATTGTCCGTGGGATTGTTGCGTTGAACGTTTAACGCAACAGTGCTTTCCTACCCCCTCCACGGTAGCGTTAAACGTTTAACGCAACCTTGTTGGAAGTCGCATTAGAAGTTTCACTTAAAAAAAAACTGTGCTCGTATAAAAAGTATTGTATGCAATAGTTAAACAATTAGGTCTTAAAATATCGTACCTCACTTAGGCCACTCGGCAAGCCTCGTGACCTAAACGCGGTACTCGACTTTAAGAACCTTCATTGTGCAACGATTGCATAAAATACTATTAGTTGACCGAGCGTGCGAAGCGTCTGCGTTTCGGCGTGGCCAACAATCTTTTGTATGCTCGGATGTTTGGTTGTCCGGATTGCCTGCAGGGCGCATTTCTCAAGCGATTCTTATTAAATTTTGTGAGCAGCTTGAATCGTTATAAATTTTTTTGTTGGGTCAAGACATATTTAGGGCTGCACTTTTGGAGCGCTAGTATTTTATTTAATCGTATGGCGTTTAGTACAATAAAATATAGGCATTTTCTTGAAATTACAATGTCACAAAATTAAAATGGCCTGGGGGACGAATGTTACTCGCGTCCGCAGGAAAAACCTACCACAACCCTGCACGGTGCACGTGTCCCCTGGGTGGTTCTAAAGAGTAACAAACACAAAGGCGAAAATAATAGGCAAAGATTGCGGAGCGCTAGTAAACTATATCTACTATGAAATATCATTGCGTAAGTATTACAATTCGAGCAATATTTCCGTTGCCATTGATCGCTAATCTCTGCGGTGATGAAGAGGTAAAGTTTGCGAGCGATTTCCGCAGATAATCGGAGAAACCATTATCCGAATTTATTTCTACCGGCTGTGTTGGAAAGTGAGCTCGTTAAACGCTGAATGAACTGTTCTTTCTTTATTCAGAAATTAAAGTTACATTTTGGATGTTTGACGTCAGTATCACCTGTACCTGTGTACTACCCTTACCATGAGTTAACGTGACCGTACTCACTAGCTACAGCGTGCCCTAGCGGTTACTTTGTAGAACTACAATTCTCCATACAAATCCTTTACGTTATCGTTAGCGTGAATGGTCATTGTAAACTAATGGCGAGGGTGCAGCTCACTGATGAACTAATCGTAAGGACTTATTGATAGGCTTCTTTCTTGCTTTCTTCAGACTTTTCATAGCGCGGTATTTTAAAGGCACCTTAGAATTAAATTAATTAATAAGTAGGTATGAGTATTAGTACATTACATCAGAGGCCGGGAAAATGAGGATTTCCGGCCAAGTAGGTATATACGGCCGAGCGAGCGTGCGAGCGAGGGCGGATAGTGATACGAGGCCGGGAATCCGTTTTCACGACGAGGCATGTATAGTGCTTTTCTCAAACATACAATGAAATAAAAAAATATACTTCAAAGAATAACACTTAATATTGTTTGTCCGATATTTTCCGAATTTGACCGAATTTTAAAAATCAGATTTCAGATTCTGACTCAGGAGCCCCAAAAACCCCCGGATACCGAATTTCAGCCTCCTAGGACCAATTTGAAATTTTCTCCATACAAATCGTTTTTTTTTCGATATTTTCCGAATTTGACCGAATTTTCGGACAAGATTTCAGATTCATATTTTTGAGCCCCGAGAGCCCCCCGATACCGAATTTGACCGAATTTAAAAAATCCGATTTCAGATTCTGACTCAGGAGCCCCAAAAAACCCCGGATACCGAATTTCAGCCTCCTAGGACCAATTTGAAATTTTCTCCATACAAATCGTTTTTTTTTTTCGATATTTTCCGAATTTGACCGAATTTTCGGACAAGATTTCAGATTTTTATTTTTGAGCCCCGAGAGCCCCCCGATACCGAGTTTTAGCCGCCTAGCACCAATTTGAAATTTTGAAAAAAAAAAGTCGCCATCTTGAATTTTTTTTTCCACAAGTGTCTAACAACCAACCTTTAAAAACAAAACCTGCTTTTTGTCAAACCAGCCAGCTGTGTGAATGACCTTGTTGAAACCAAAAAAAAGTTACTTTGCAGGCCTAGGCCTGAAAAGCAGTATAAAATCCCTTTACAGTCCTCTCGAGCTGTTGCGCCCAAAAACCGATACTTCCGAGCCTATTATAAGGAACGCAAAGACAATATTTCATTGCATATTTGAGAAAAATTAAATTTTAATGTTGTTGTCAACATTTTGAGCGCCAAAGACGGCAAATCTTGTGGACGGAAAATAGGCTTGATAAAATTTCTCGAAGACTTCAACATTTTTTTTTCGATAGTCTTTGCTGTAACACATGCTGCAGGTCATTAATTTTTCTTTGCTATGATTTTTCCAAAATGTTTTTTTTTAATTATAAATTTTACAGTTCTCACTAATCGTGGCTCAAGGGATGTTTGCCTTCGAAACTTAATTAAAAGAAAACTAGCCGATGGCTGACACTTGTGAATCTCAACGGTTTGACACTGACATGTGTCAGAATTTGAATGGTTCAAACCATTCAAATTCTGACACATGTCAGACTGACGTGTGTCAAAATTTCAACGGTTTGAGCCTAGCTACAAAATACTCGCGAAGTTAGCCGAGGTTGGGCGAATATCATAGTGGACACTACACACGAGTAGTGTGGAGTTAGGGTAACATTTACGATATTTACATACATTATAAGAAATTCCATCCATTGTCCCAGCGTCCCATGGATAAAGCGGCACCTCGTACGTCTCTAGCCATCCATCCTCATTAGAGCACAAATTGAACTTCTGGGTGCCCAGGAACCAATCAGGAGAGGGCTGGATGGCAATGACCACAGAAAATAAGTGGTGCACCCTGTCCACTCTGAACAGGGCGTGGGACGGGTTGAACATGTTCGGGTGGGCGTTCCTGCGCCCTCGGATCAAGGTTCGAGTGCTGTTTCTGCCGGGCCCAACCTGAGAGCAGGAAAACTGGTTATTTTTTTATGTCATAGTGGTCAAACGAGCAAACGGATCGCCTGGTGGAAAGCGATTACCGTCGTCCATAGACACCTGCAACACCAGAGGAGGCACAAGTGCGTTGCCGGCCTTTCACGAGGGAGTACGCTCTTTTCTTTTGAGGGGGTGCTCTGTGTTCTGTCATACTCTGTGAAAGTGAGAAAGACACAAACATGCAAGTATTTTTGTTTTAAAAAAGTCCTGTAGTGTCTTCTATCTAGTCTGCCCTTGCACAGCTCTGTTTTGTTTAGTTTAACAACCGTTAGACTACCAAAAGGGATGATGCAAGTTTTTGCTTGTTTTTAAAGTTTCAATGAAAAAGCAATCAGATACTTTAGCATGTAAATATTTACGAAATACTAATTAAATACATTAATAAATAAATTATTATTTGGGGAGAATCTTACACAAATCGACCTAGTCCCAAACTAAGCAAAGTTTGTACTAGACGACCATGACTTTGGGTCTTTTCAGAGCCAGCTTGGAGGCCAAAGAGACAGCTGCCCACGTCATTCTCGAATGTCCTGGTGTGGCCAAATACCGAGCACAACACCTCGGGACGCTGAGGTCACTCCCAGAAGTAGTCGGCAACATGAAGGGACTGCTAGGCTTTCTGGTAGAGTTGGGTTGGCAGGAATAGTGCCTGCACTGCAACCCTTCACCCAAAATAGGCGCATTGTTAGAATTCTAGTAGCAAAATGACCATGACTTACAGCATCCAGAACCTCCCGTTCCAGCTTAGTTGTATCAGCAGTCTCAGCAGCTGTCTTTAACCCCAGGCTAGCTTGGGCTCCAACCTCCCAAAGCGTAAATTCGTAGTCATGGGAAGCCCCCACCATGTAACTATACGCGTTTTTGTCCACGTTGGTTGGGAAATGCTGGGGATGCGTCAGTCTAGACCATTGGCCCTTGAATATGACCTGGAAATAAATGCATTAGTAAATAAATTGTTCGTACGGTTTTCATGATATAGGAACATAGTATACATACAGAGATAGTTTTTTCTGAAATCTCATATACATTCTGATCATCAAACCCAATCCTCCCATAGGCGTCTATTCTGTTGTCTGAACAGATCAGATCCTAAAAATATCTACAGTCTGACAAGAAAATGTAGAGATTAAAAAGTGGCAATACTGCAGTGTCGATGTCGTCCCGTTTTCTTAGATTGGTAAGAAAGGGACGACGCTGCAATATTGCCACTTTTTAATTTGTACTCTATTATGTTACCGTGCAAGACCAACGGTTTACTTTCTAGAGATCTTATCTTTTTCCCTCTCGCTCATTGTTAATAAACAGTGTCTTTGTGAGCTGTAGACCTCCCGAGTTTGTTTCAAAATCACCCCGTATCTCAGTTGGTTTTTTATTTTTTATTTCGAAAAAGTGAATCGATAAAGAATCTATATTAAATTACTTATTGAACCCACTCACAAAAAAATATGAGAATCGGTTAAGGAATGCGACAATAGGCGGAAATCATCTAGACATCCAAACATATTGACGTACGAAATAATTTCAAACCAAGCTGAAACCGAGCCGCTACGCTCGCTCGGTCTATCTGGCCGCTCACAGTTATATTTACAGTTGAGTTGGAAATCTTACCACGGCTCTACTAATCGCGAAGTTGAGTCTCGTTGACTGAATTATTTCCGCCACCAAAGTGCCTCTGGACATTATCATATTTATTCGGTCAAAGTCAACAGTATCGGAGAGACAAAGTTCCATATACTTGGCTCGGACAAACGAAGAATAGAAGGGGATCGCCCGGCAAAAAGAGCATACTTGGAGCAACCAACCGGTCGACGACCGTCCCAGGTACCGCTGGGGAGACGTGGTGAGATACTGCTCAGGATCGGGCAAGTGGCGTACACTCGTTTCGGAGTTCAAGATCTTGTTTGGTTCACTGAGCCAAGTTAGTTTAGGTGGTGTAGGTCAGCTTCGCGAGTAGTGTACTTGCAATACTTACTTCATACCGCGCCTCGCTGCACAGGTGACACTCATCGCTAGCGTTGTATGGAGGGCTGTCGATCGACTTATTATTATTCTTCGTAAGCTCCACGCTCAAACCTGGCTCCACGTACCACGCCTCGGCGTTTTTGCCAACCATCGCCCGGATCCGTACCTTCTGCGCCAAGGAGGTACTCTTAGGAGATAACCAATGGACCTGTGAAGAAAATTGAGTTGTCAACGATTCAGTAGTACCTATTTTTATACTCTTCAATGTCGAGAGATTTGGAACTTTGGCATCTAACACTATGCTACTTCGACTACATTTCTCGATTTGCGTTTTTTGAATACCGCAAGTACAAAATAGGAATAAAAATAATGGGTGCATCTAGAGATGCATTCATGTTTTGATGCACACAAACCATTTGAAGTCACTTGTAACCCTTTTGTGCCAAATTTTGTTCATATATTGAGATCCCAAACAAAAAAATTGTATACATCTTATAAACGGTTTAAGATCTCTGGTTATTGTTCGGTGAAATCGGTAACTACCATATCATAATTATTATCACGTTTAGTTAACTTGTTTCGCTGAAAATTGCCTACTTACAATTAATATTGATTGAATTATTTACTTTAATAGTTCATTATTGTTTTAACGAACGTAGTGTTTTGCAGAATTGTAACTTTAAGTAGTTAGAATATTGATTTATCTGGTTAGTTATAATATATACCTAACCTAAATCTCTCATCCCTCAGGATTAAAATAAAGTATCTATATTTCCTGTTACAGCTTAAGAAAAATTCTGCAAAATGAGCACTATGCGAAACATTACGTTCGGTTTAACAATTCTCTATAGAACCTACCGAAACAGTGAATTTCTCTGCGTTATCTATATTCCCCACCGTTTAGTGACATCTCTCGTACTTGCTGATACTGGTGGCCGCCATCTAGGTTCTTGAGGGTCTGCCGATGTCGGCCGGTTTTCCTTGGAACGTGTAGCTGCTTGTCTTCTCTTGTCTTGTCTTCTCTTCCTCCACAACATCAAACTAACACGTAGGCCCTAGTCGAGAAGACCCGACCGTAGTTGCGGACGAATCAGAATCTGCCAAAGAGAGGTCAGCCCTGGTCCTCTTTTGGCATCCCCACGCTCCCCTAGGCGTGTGTGAGGCGAGTGAATAGCTCCCTCCCCTGCCCAGATAAATAGTACCTACCGAAACACTCTCCTTTTCTGCGTTATCCATATTCTCCACGGTGTTGTGACATCTCTCGGCGTACTTGCTGGAGCGGTCGCCGTCCATGGTCTTGAGTCTGCCAACATCAGCCGGTTGTCTTTGGAACTTGTAGCTGCTCTTGTCAATCTCCGGGTCTTCGACGGTGATCATGAACCATCGGAATGTATGGCTGTTGTTCTTGGTGGTAAGGGTTACTGGAAATGTATTTTTTTGTTTATAAAAATCTTTCAGTGGCAGTAGGCGGGGCGGATTGCTCGTAGAACCGATGGCAGAAAGGTTCTTGAGTGGTGACCGCGGACAACAACGCGGACCGACGACCTGGTTAGGATCGCAGGGCGGCGCAATGTAGAGAACTTTGGGAGAGGCTTTGTTCAGCAGTGGACGTCTTGGCTGATAGGATGATGATGAAATCAATAATATAAAATGTTTAATATATCTGTCTAAGTAGATATGTTTCGATTTTGAATTCAACTTCTATATTTAACGGATAAGGGTTTACAATGTACTAAAAAGGTTATATAGTTCCAGTAAATCTAAATCTAATAAAAATGGGTCCTGAGGCCTTATTCCTTTTAAAATGCTGATTGTTTTAGACATTTTTCTCTATGATCAAACATATTTCTTAACATATTATTGATGTTACTACCTAGAACAGGGCTATTGGGATTTATTGGTATATATTTTAAACGTACAGCCTTAATTTTTCATTAAAAAAAAATATTTCAAAAAAATAATCAAAATTGACAAAATTCACGCGGAAAATTTGTTTTTTCTACATATTTTCGACTGCACAAAATGAAAATATGAAATAGCTATGTTACTACCTAGAACTCGGGGAAAAGTATGTCACTTTAAAAAGTTGAAATTATCAATATATTTGTCATAATATGAAATATAATATTTAAAGACCTGCATTCTTTAAGATAAGTATTCTATTCAGAAAATATTATATTCTTCCAGCGTTAATAGTTCATGTCATGATCAAGAAAAAGCGCCTACAGAAAGGTCATAGCGCTTACTCAAGAGATTGTTTTCGAAACTGCATTAGTTTACTTAATAGGAGTAAGTAGTTTTCATTCACTTAAATTCTATCATTTTCATCTCACGCATACGATAATTTTATTTAAATGCTAAAATACTATGGAATAATAAACTTTAACACGTACGTCGATTTTGAAAGTTTTCAAGACGTAGTACACTATACGTTCTGTCTTAAAGAGAATGATTTTAGGTGAAGACAATTAAAATACCTTTAACCGTACCTACTACCTACCTTTCAAAATAACTTAATAAAGATAAGCAGTTACATAATATTGGAGAATAAAAAGTATCGTTATATACCGCTTATGTCAAATTTATTAGTATATCGCTTATCACTCCTTAGAAAATCTGACAAAAGAAAGCGTATGAGTGATACTAAACTGTTTATTTCAAATGTCTTACCGGGGAGCCCTTGAATCCTATAAACTAATTTCCTCGAATGTATAATTTCGCTGAAAAATCGTTTCGCTGAATTTGTATTCCCCTGTATATGTAGTGCTACATTTTTCATAAGTTTGTTCATTTGTTTTAAGATTGATTGGTGAATGAAACGTACCGACAAATTTCTGGTCTGGTTGAAATGTTCCATCGAAAGCCTGTCCCGGGGTCAGCACAGTCAGCTCGAACATGTCGTTGTAGAGGGGCTCCACCCCCTCGCGCACCATGGTCGGTGTGTGGTCGCATTTTTGGCTCGCGTAGGTCGCGACCACTACACTTACGACCAACAGCTGAACATGTTTCGAATGAAACCTGCAAAAAAGTGGTTAAGAATCTCTTTATGTCTTGCCGTAAACCATTATCGACTTTTTTAGACGACCAAGTTGGCTATGTGATAGGGCAGCTACCTATGAAGCCGGCGGGCTTGGGTTTGAATCTTGGCAAGGGTAAATATTTGTGTGATGAACTCAGAAATACACAGACACTGACACACACACAGATAGCGAATTGATTTACAAACACTACTCATAATTTGAACATAACTTAAAATTCCGATGTTTGATTACCTATAAAGAAACTCCTAATGGCCATTGACCAGTTTTGCCAGAAAAACTTATTTACAGCAAAATTAAATTTAAACTGCAAATAGTCGTACGCTACAAATTCAATATTTTAAATATTTAATTTTCAAAGTATTGCTACTTATAATTTTCATTTACTCGTTATTAGATTATGTCTATTTGATCGATTTTACTTTTCGTGCAAACTTCGCATACAAATTGGTGACTTCAATTCAAATCTAATGTCCCAAATAATCGAATAACAAACTTTGAAAACGTTCGAATCACCGCCGCTCTTTTGTTTACCGAAACAAATGCAATACGTACATTTCAACGTCATGAATCCACTTCAGCAGCACTGTTCACTTAAAGAAGTAAATTATCGGGTCCTTTGTCGAATATCCACTACAATTTGCGCAAATCCAATGAAATCTATTAGGTTATAACGCTCACGAAATGCGGTCTCCGCTACTCAAAATAAACCGAGGCGTCCGCTTGGAGCGACGCCAAACCGAATTTCGCTTTTTTACTATTCTCGGCTTTCGATTGTATTTGATACTTTTGGGTTTAAATTCTAACGCATTCGCTGCCGGCAACGAAAATGTGCGTTCCGATGATTATGGCTCTGTTTTTAAACGCGATTGTAAGTTTAATATAACGAGATAATGATTATTCATTATCCGGGTAAGCCGTAGGAGCGTTTTATCCGTTTCTTCCCGAAATTTAAAAACGAATATAATGTTATTTTTGTAATCGTTAGAATCGCTCCATTGTGAGCTCACCAATTAATAGTATTTATTTCCAAAATAATGTTAATTATTCATGAAAACCGACACAAGTCAAGGAGCTGTTAAAGCGCTTCTGAGCCTTACCCACCCGTGTTTTGTATAGCGTTCAGTGTGTTATATTACATATAACTATTTTAATAACGTTATTCGAATAATAACGTTATTTAAATATAAAAACCGACCAAGAGCATGTCGGGCCACGCTCAGTGTAGGGTTCCGTAGTTGCTCATCCTTCACAATAGACTTAAGTTACGAGAAACATTTCAAGCTCTATAAAAAGGTCGTAAACGCCAAAGTAACTGTAATTACTTATTACCTTCTGGAAAACAACTTATGTCCGTTTCAGAAAATTATGAAATTTTGCGATAGCTCAAAAACGATTTTATTTATTCAATATAGTTTTCATTGAAAGTACTTATAAGGCCTCATTTTCATGAAATTTTCCAAAAATTAGGGGGGGGGACGCTTTTTTTTTATTTTCGGTGCGATCATTTACAAAACTGCTGACTATCATAAAATAATGTTTTAAGACCCATATTATTTTTAAAAGACCTATTCAACGACACCCCACACACTAGTGTTGAAACGAAAAAAAAAACACCCCTACGTGTTCGAGAGGTACCCGAAAAAAAAATCTTTTTAGTTTTTATCTTACTGTTTTGTCGGCGTGATACAGACACATAGGTACTCATACCAAATTTCAGCTTTCTAGTACTAATGATCACGGAGCTAAGCCGCGGACGGACAGACGGACAGACGGACATGGCGAAACTATAAGGGTTCCTATTTGACTACGGAACCCTAAAAACGGGGCTTAATCGCGTTCAAAAAGTGTTTATTTAATAATGTTTCGTTCATAGCCTCGAAGGGACTGAAGAGGCGGGCATCAAAGTCTAAAACCACGAACGTAACATCACGTTCGAAACGTCAAGGTATAATTATAATTAAATAAACACTTTTTTATCGCGATTAGTTCCGTTTTGTTATAAATCAGTAGTAATAACCTAACATCCTTGAACAAACAAGTAATTCAACATTTTCAATATACGCCATTTATAAAATACCAGCTAGGTATAACCGTTATTGTAAAGTAAACAGTTTCATTATGGCATACGCGTAGCCCAATACATATGTATGGCGGTGCAGCGGGACACTAAGAAATTCAATATGAAACTTGATTCTGCGATGCGTCCATATACATACATATGGAACGGAAGACTGTAAGAAATGGGGACTGAAATCTGTGGTATTTTTTTTTCTCAAGCATGTAATGAAATGTGTTGATAACGGGCGTTATAACAGGCTTCGAAGAACGCATTGAAGTATAAAAATTATACTTTTAATAATATTATACTTTTTCAAACCTAGGATTTATTTACATACCTACTCGTATTGGATGCAATGCTACTATCACGTTTCGGGCGGAACAACTCGAGAGAACTGTCAAGGAATTTTATACATTTAAGGCCTAGGCCGGGAAGTAATATTTCTTAAACATGGCGTCTGTCTTCATGAACAGGCTAAACAGCTGAATTATATTTATTTTGAGTGGTTTTTTTTTTATTTCTTTGCATTTTTTGAGAAAAGCACTATACGCCACACGCCTTAGCCGTGAAAAGCAGTGTGGACAATCCTTAAAGGACGAATAAAATCTGCAACTGTTGTCATGCTACTGTACCTATTACAAAATGAAGAGAAAATAAGGAAATATTTATTTATTTATTTGTTCCATAAATTAACACATTACAGTCAAGCTACACGTGTTAACAGGAGAGTAAGTATACATAATATAGATTAATTTGTAACATACGGTTTTTGTAGAAATTACAGAGTTCAACAATGTAAAATTCGCCTTTTCATGCTTTGTCAGCCATTATGTTTTTAGAGATCGCTCTTTAGCGATAAGACCGCCTATTGTCTACCATTGTTTATTTTAAGATTTCTCATGTAATATTTTTCTTGTTGGTGTGCAATAAAGTGTTGTTGATTGTATTGTATGTTTCCAATAGTGTCATGAAAAACACCGGAGCATAATTTGGCTCTTAAAATAAAATGGCGATTCCCAATGTTTCCATTCCATAAGTGGGATAATGTAAATGATAATCAAGAACCTTAAACAATAGCACTGGCTTAAAGCCAATACCACGCGCTTAAATAAACAAGAAAACCTGAGGCAGACCGCTTGCTCGCTGCTGCGTTTATTAACATTTTATAAATATTAAGTCTTGTTCTTGCTTCTGCCTGAATTCGTTCAAATTTTCCCTGCGAACTGGTATGCTTAGAAATTCAATTTGGAAATTCCTGATACCTACTTATCACTGACTCGTGTGAAACGATTTCCCTACTTCTTATACCTACTCTTATAATAAACATGAAAGTGGTATGTCGCAAGTCGCAAGGTGAAGGAGAGAAACAACCGTACTTCACTGTAGTTACTGGTTCAATGTGGGTAATGCGTTTACATATATTCCATCCCTTTTTATATTTGCCAAATGTAACATCATACACCGCGTTAATTGTTCATCAAGACACTGGTACAACTAACTTAAACCTAAAAAAAATTATCTATACAAGGAATACTAATAATGATAAATAAAAACTTAATTAAAAATATTGTTTATAACTGTTTTCCGGGGTCTCTTTGAACGTCCCTCTCTATAATCTACGTTTGGCGGGGCAACAGCTCGTTGAACATCGACAATAATATATCGTCAGCAGCCGTACCCCCGTCCCCACTTTCACAAGCTTCTGACCACTCATCATCCTCTGTTACTCCCGCTAAATCCGTCTGAATATTGTTACCGGCATCCTCGCCTTCCACGCTCTCTGTAATCTGTTCTGACGAAGCCGGCGAAGGTAGGGGTGGGGGCACTTCGGACGAACAAACGGGCTCAATAGCTAGTTTATTACTGGTTCGATGTGGGTAATGCGCTTACATATATTCCAGAAAGTTTGGGAAAATGTACGTTCCAGTTTAGCGGTAAAACTACGTGAGACTTCCATACAACTTTTCAGTAATATGTATAGCTTAGATATCAGAATCACATAGAAAGGCTAAAAACCTAGTCAGCGCTTGAAAGTGAAGCCTGTTTTAGTGAGCCATAGTCTGTCACGGGCTTAGTGTCGTCCGGG
Source organism: Apotomis capreana (assembly GCA_947623375.1). Classification (NCBI taxonomy): domain Eukaryota; kingdom Metazoa; phylum Arthropoda; class Insecta; order Lepidoptera; family Tortricidae; genus Apotomis; species Apotomis capreana. Next base: position 39,465,967 of record OX392499.1, read on the forward strand.
TACGCATCTGTTACAACGGGGTACGTATTACAATCCCGAAAGTTCATAATACCTACAGTTGAAATACCGATGGTCAAAATACCGAAAATCAAAATACCGAAAGTACTAAAAGCCGATATTCGATATACCGATGCTCAAAAGACCTATTTTGAAAAGATCGAATGTTCAAAATCTCGAAATTTACAATACCGAAAGTTTAAAATCTCGAAATTTTATAATCACGAAAGTTTTGAATCTCGAAATTTTATAATCCCGAAAGTTTTGAATCTCGAAATTTTATAATCCCGAAAGTCAACCATTGTCAGTAAAATGCCAATGAAAAAAAATATATATTTTTTTTAAGAATATGATCATAACTACAACAAAAGGAGCGTTTTTTAGGGATATAAAAAAAAAAAACTAACCTAACCTAACCCGGCCGAGTCGGATCTGCTCTGAAAGGTGAATCATTTAAAGTTTGAGAATAGGTTGAGGTGAATCAATCACCTTTCAGAGCAGATCCGACTCGGCCGGGTTAGGTTAGGTTAGTTTTTTTTTTATATCCCTAAAAAACGCTCCTTTTGTTGTACTTGTGATACGTATGTATGTGAACTGTAGGAATTCTAGCCGTCGGGATTACATTCTTCGGGATTACAGTCTTCGGGATTACAGTCTTCGGGATTACAGTCTTCGGGATTACAATCTTCGGGATTACAGTCTTCAGGATTTCATCCTTTCGGTCAAACGTTCTTTCGGGATTTTAAACTTTCGGTCAAATAAACATTCGACATTTTAATTTTCGGCCTTCCATCCATAGGTCTTATGAAATTCGGTATTTTGAACTTCGGCATTGTAATACGTACCCGTTACAACGTCAATATCACAAGCAAAACGTATGATTGGTTCGTAGACACGCACACATAAAACGAAACCCGGCTTCATTCTTCGCAAATCCTTTGTATGAAGACTATCGTTCTAGGCGTATTTATTCTAAGATCACAATATCATTCTACGCAATAATCCTTTTATCCTCACCACTTGGATAGCTGGCAGTCCACAACTGTGCGTTTTTCTAGAAATTTCCTGCCTCGTACGGTACGACAGCAGTGGAATCATGTGGAATGAATTGTCGCTTGCGGTATTTCCGGACCGATACGACCTTCGAACCTTCAAGAAAAGAGCGTACCCACCTGAAAGGCCGGCGACGCATTTGTGACTCCTCTGGTGTCTATGGGCGACGGTAATCGTTTTCGATCAGGCGATCCGTTTGCTCTTTTGCCCCCTATGATATAAAAAAAGCCAGGAATTCGACGCTCTTTCAGGGTGATTACACGATATTTACGATTACTACAGCACGTAACAAAATAAGTAGATAAACAAAACTGCAATACACAAACTTACCCTGTCTTGAAACGATGTAGATATCCAAATAAGGTACACACTCTGAATAACAATAGGGCCTTAGTTCCTAGCAGTATGTAGTTACTTAAGACTGTATTTGTATTGGGTAGTATAAGCCCCGCCGCAAAGTTGTCAAGTTTTGTACCACTCGCGTATCAATCTCGCCCAACTTTGGCAATATCTACTTAAAATTTGATTGAACAAGTTTGCATACGATCTTACTGGCTCTGTTCATATCGGGAGAGGAAAAGGGGTACTTGCGGTTTCTTTATTATGTATTGAAGTATTTGAAGTTCAGCTCCAGATCGAAAAAAAGAAAAAAAAACATGTTATTCATGAGCATACATTTAAGTTAGTGTGGCAAAATTAATAAAACAATAGGCAATAGGCGAGACACACAGTAGAAGCCATCAGATGATGCTAGCTCGAGAGCCAGCGCTGATCATCCGGTGGGGCCATAGGTGTCTGCACGCATGAATGCTGGTCGATCGTATTAGGATGCGATGCGTTAACCTGACTTCTAAGTTTCTAAAAAGACTTAGGCATAAGCATAACGATATTAATGATGTTTCTTAACATTAATACCAACCGGCAAGATACAGGCGTTTCTGATGCTGACTGTACGAATTCATCCAGCTGACTGAGCATAGATCCTTCTCTCCACAGTGTCCCAAAAATGTCCATATCGACCAGTCCCGTATATTCTGTGTCCATCGGCTTATGGCAGCATTAATATTTTTTTTCTTTTGTTGTTGATTTTTTAGTTACAAGTTCCCGTCTATTCAGAATACTTCTTATCGTTTGGCTCAGTGACCCGAGTGACCCCAACCCCAATTCATTTTTGGTCTCCAACACCAAGCGACGCCATTTTGCTCTATCATGTGCAGTCACCAATCAAGATCAGCTCCTTTTAGCAGACATTTTCTAATCTGGACTTCGTCAATCCAGCGAGATCTTGAATTTAGCCGTATGGGATCAATTCACCATTCATTTGGACGTATAACTTTTTGTCCACACAACCCTCGATCATTCATGCCCGTGGAAAATCTCTTTCATTAGAGCCTGCGTGCATCGCGCGCTACAAATTCCAGATAAATTTTACGCCGACCTCTAACAACCGTTTGGCGTTCTGCTATTTCCATAGTTCAATGGAACAGACAGTATTTGTGGAATAAATAATGTTTATTCGCTATAAATATGGGACTAAATGATGCGGTGCGAAAATATACGCCCCCTTCTTTCTTGCTATCCATGCCATCACAAAGGACTCCTATTTCTTTAAATATTTGAGTTACTCATTTGTTTATATAGTTTTCTATACTGTTCTATGTAAAGGGGTAATTATTACATGAAAAAATTATCAACGCAATGCAGGATTTGTATAAAAAAATACATACTTTTAGGTTTCTTCTCACTGCAAGATGCCGTTTCCGAAACGCGTTTAGAATTAGACGTGTAAAAAAGCATTGGAATTTTGACCACCTAGGGAACTGCTGAAGTGCAAGATTCTTATGAAGCAGATCGTAATGGGTTATAGGTTATCGCGGGCTACATTTCCGCAACTCGACGTCTTACAATGCGCCTATTTTGCGTGAAGTGTTGCTGGCACTACTCTTGCCAACCCAATCCCATCGTAATGGGTTTCCAGCTAACTATGTGCAAGGTTAGCTGTCAGCTAAATGTAGGTGAAATCTAGATGGTGGTGAGGTGTTAAACGGAGTAGATGTAGAGTATTTGTTTAAAAGTATATCACAGTAATAAATAAGGCAATCTGGGAGTTTTCTTTCGGCGGTTCTTTCTCCTCAGTAAGACGGGTGCGCCGTGCGCCAAAGTTCACATAATTTTTCAACCCCGATTATTTGTTACTCATATAATTTTTCATCATAATAGTCACTATTTATACTTAGTCACTATGCTATTACTACCGATCATAACTCCGAACCATTTAAAATCATAATGTCCATTATCATAAATATCTCTAATAGCTGTTTATTTTCATACATTTATTCATCATAACTGTTTTTGATCCTATTTTTCAATGTCATATTTTTTTTAAGCAGACTTGTTTGTACTCATAAACTCCACAACCCTATATTTTATAAGCAGAGTGCGACAAAATGGAACATGGCTCAAAAACCGAAAACTGGAGGTTAGGTTAGGTTTGTATTACGACCACGTCAAAATGCTTGCATGCTTGCTTGCATGAACACTTGTAAATAATCTACTATTACATCAAATATTTATAAGCAAATGCAGAGCCAGGATAGATTCGGGAAGAAACTTTATTATAGTAAGTAAGTGTATAATACCGTTAGGAAGAGCTGCGCCAAAATGGACCGTGGTTCCTAAACCGAAAACTGTAGGTTAGGTTAGGTTTGTATTGTAACCACGTATAGCGGAGCGTCAAAATACTTGCATGTACACTTAACTCACTATAACTCAAAACAAGCATTATGAATAAAAACATATGAAGAAAAACTGTATCGATGTTTAAATGTTATGATTGACAAGTTTACTGTAGGTAATTTATGATTCTGAATGAAAGAAATATTAAAATCAGCATTATGAGTACACACGTAATCTTAGTGACGACATTATGAATTACGATATTCTGAAAACTGTCTGTTATGATCTCGGTTTAGTAGTACAAATTTATGACGCACTAATGTATGAAGTGAACAATTCGGAAGAGTGATGATTCTGACTGCAAATCGGTAGCAGAAGAAAAAATCGGAGGATCAATTTTATGTGAGCCAATATGGACTCATTTTTCTCAGTCAACCTTTGACAATGGTATCTGTAAAAGTACCGAAACGTCAGGGAGGCTCAAATAATTAATATACGCGATATAATCCGTTTAAATTGTTTTATTTAAAGGTGAAATCTGTTCTATAGATTTAAGGTGGATACCCATTATACCGTATCATGCTATGACCGTAATATGAACGTGTCAGGCACGGAATGTAACGCGACACGGACCGCTATGCCCACTACAACGTGCCCACATCATTTCATATCCGTGCATAACGAGCTTAGTGACCGTAGTGTCCGCGTATCATCCCCGTAGCATAAGCGAGTTTAGTGACCGTAGTGTCCGCGTATCATCCCCGTAGCATAAGCGGATTTAGTGACCGTAGTGTCCGCGTATCATCCCCGTAGCATAAGCGTTCATACCCGGCGTTACAGTTCTATGTAGTTTCATCTATCTGGAAGAGCAATCGAATACTTTTGACAAGAAAATTAATCCTATACTTACCTATACTTTTACAATGCCTATTAGAAAATTTACCATGAGGGAATTAGTAATGATAGCCATTATCTTAGACTTGGAAGATCAAGAAAACAACAGAATTCATATTTCCGGTGTCCCCTTGTTTCGCAGACAGAAATCTCACAGAATTTCGTTTCGCAGAAAATGTTTTAATGAATATGTGGATCATATATTTTGAGTTAAAATATTATTGTTTTAAAGACTACTTACTTGAAAGAAACATATTTCACATTCACAGAAACATAAATCAATGAATTTTATTATCTCTTTTTTTTTATTAACAGACTCATAGGTATATTATATTAGTTGAATATAAATATTTTTATGTATTCTTAATTCGCTGATAGATTTTTTTTATAGAATATTGTTTCACAGTTTTCTATAATGTTTAGTCCCAGTATTTTTCTTTAGAATATTATTTTTTCAGCACCGCTTTACTACAAATTATTTCGAAAACCTAAATCAAATAAAAAGGAGGCGTTAGTAGGTTAGGTTAAAGACCGTAAACTGTAGGTTAGGTTAGGTTTGTTTTATGACAATGGATAGCGGAACGTCAGAATGCTTGCTTGCATGGAAGTATATTAAAATTTAGCAGTTAGTAGGTAATAAAATCTATAAAACTGTAGTATATGAAACAAAGTACAACCCAATTTTCGAACAGCCTCAACAAATCAATTTTTCGTCATCCATTATAATTATCCATTATAATATATAAGTATTGCAAATAACGAGCGTCTTCTAAACTGACGGTATCAGACTGGTAAGAGTGGGTAGAAATATGACAACGCGTTTATAACGTGCTTAGAACGGTCACCATACGCGGTTTTAACCCGTTTGGCCGCCTGCACGCACCGTTCTAGCACTGTTGCGTGCCATTCACGGAGCGTTTCGACACCGGCAAAATATCCTCGCCGACAATATTTGACGGTCCGTGCATGGAACGCGACGGGTATGGTTGGGGACGGAACGGGCTAGTATGCATAGTCTTATACTTTGTAATACAAAGAATATTTTTTTGCCTGACACGTTCATAGCACGGTCATAGCATGATACGGTATAATGGGTATCCACCTTTAAATGTACTATAATTTACATTTAAAATTTTGTTTCTAGGACAGATAATTACGGAGATATGTAAAAAATAAAGTCACATTTTCCGAAAATGTATGTAAAAAAAATGGTCATGAATTTTATAAGCAATTGTATTTTCCTACATGTTTTAATTTGTCCCAGACTAGTCCGTAACTGAATGGCAGCAATCTAAACCAAGAATTTTGACAAATATCCGGAAAATGCGACATTTTCAGTTTTTTAATTGTGCATATCTCCGTAACTAACCGTCCTTGAAACAAAATTTGAAATGTAAATAATAGTACATTTAATTTTCTACAACATTGCCCAAGCTCTATTTTAGCTAAAATGCTCCTAAACGAAGATATAATCCAGAAGTTGGTTTTCGAGTTGGAAATTGACAACATTTCATATTTTTAAGACTATCATTTTATTACTTTTCTGAATTCTGCTTAAAAAGATGAAGTAATCTCTGTTTTTATTTATTTTCTGAGATGATTATTTATTTTATTATTAATTTATAAAAACATACTCATTTTTTAATGTGGCAACACCAAAACCAGAACTTAATGGAACGGTTACTTTAGTCGGTTTTCTTATTAAAAAAAAACTTAATAAAACTCGGGATGCATCTGTCATCTGTCAACGTCAAATAAAAAAAATATATATTTTTTTGCTCTTTGGTTTAGACAACAACCCTATTCAGCCCGTATTGTCTTAGATTGCAGTTATTTGATGTATTTTCTTATATTTCTTTAAATACAGAAGAATAAATACAAAGATTTTTTTTTAAGGTACACGACATAAAGCCCTGTCGATCTCTATATTAACTTCCACCTGTTATAAATATGAAATGTTGTCAATTGCGATTTTTTACGTTTTTTTAAATGTGCATATCTCCGTAACTATCTGTCCTAGAAACAAAATATAAAATGGAGAATGTAGTAAATTTAACTTTCTATAACATTGTCTAAGATTTCTTCTAGCTAAAATGCTCCTAAAGAAGATATGAGCAAAAATATGAAGAAAGTGCCGGTTTTTTCAATATGGCGGCAGGCGCGGAGGGGGGGGGGGGGGAAATTGTGCATTTTGCATTTTAAACACTGACTAACTATCCTAGACAACATATCAAAAATTCAAAACTACCGGACCGTTTGTAAGGTCACCCATAGTACTTTAGTCTCTATTCACCGAACTATCATTCAAGCAATTAATTCGTGACCGTATGAAATAACTTTATTTAAATGTCACTCGTTCACATTGGCGCTCGAACTTATATGTTATTTTAAACAGCGAAATATTCGTGATTAATTTGCAAATTATTAAACACATTCCCTGCAATACGGCAAAATTAAATGTACTACAACTAGTCCAAATCGAATCCTGTGGTCACGGTGCCCGCCCGCGGTCACTTTATACGCTTTTATATGACCATTTGGGCCAGGGGTCACCAAACTACGACCCGCGGCCCTGATCGGGCCCGTGAAAGAAAATTATAGCAGCCTACAGTCTGGATAGCGCCGCGGTTGCGGACCGAATGGTAATAACATTCTCTTCGCGTCTGAAAGCTGAACTTGATTTTTAACCGACTTCAAAAAGGGGGTATAAACTGAATGAGCTGAAAGATGTCAACCGCTGAACAAAGGCCTTTCGGCGTCAGCCTAATCTAACTTTTTGTATGGTGTATACATAGATTTTTTGTATATTGTCAGGAAAATCGACTAACGTTCACTGATCAAGATTTGACTCGCCGCACTGATTAGTTGACAGATAGAGAGAAGTTCTCAATTATTCAAATAAATTACATAATCACAGTAATAAAACTAAAGCACCGTGCAAGGCACAAAAAACTTATACTAGTTCGATATAGGCGACGTAAGTGCGTAGCTCCGTTGCATCGTCTGATTTGATGTAAGATTCCGCAGATTACCCCGGAATCGCCGTAACGCGACACCCATATCGACCAGAAGTCTGCACTTGCTATGATGTCCTGTAGCGGCCACGGCCTGTGCACCAGAAATGCCTCAATGACCGGGTCATTATGACCCCCTTGTAATTAATTTTTCGGCTACTTGGTACCTTGTACTACTAAATACAAGCAAGTAGCCATCTAATCGAAAATTTTGGAGAGCCCTGACGTGGACAAATATTCGTTACGACCCATTACCGCTGGGCGATGTTAGTATTCAGCATTCATTTAAATTAGATTCCAACTAAATAATTTTGGACGCGAATAACAGCGCTCGTCAATTTCGACGGTACAATTGGTTTATGTTGTATGCGGTTTGTTTGATTGTTTTATTTTATACAATTTCGTATTTGATACAACGCTACATGATAGCTGATATTCAAAAACGGAAATATTTAAACACGGGAGTCGAAAATGTTCTGGATGGCTTCGAGAAAAGGATGGTACGGCGAGTCGGCGCTCGCGTTGTCTCTAGATTAACTTGTGTTTAGGTTTTACTTGACTGAGGCACTCGACAATGATGATGAATACTCGTTGTATAGGGCGTCCTGTAACAAGGTGGAGCGACGACATTCGTAGGACAGCGGGTGATAACTGGAGGAGGAGAGCTTAAAATTTAGCTCAGTGGCGTGCCACGGGAGAGGCCTATGTCCAGCAGTGGACTACTACAGACTGATGATGATGACTCGAACAACAAATAAAGCCTCCATCGTAGTTATACGATTGAGTGCTTTACTGGACTCTGATGGAATCTACTTATATATTTTTTTAATTCTTGACTAACTACCGGTGTACCAAAACTAGCTGAAATTTATTTAGCCGTTTTGACGCGACATCAACTTTTCCATAATAATTGCATGGTATTTAAATGGAAGTGATAGTGATAGCCATCGTTATAAACTGCGGTTCAATTCGACCAATTTTGGAGATATCTCCATTTTCTCTCTATTATCTCGCCATCTGCCACTTTGACGTGTCCCTACTTGACCATTGGCAATTTATTTATTTATTTAGGCATAGATATCAGGCGCATACATAACTTGACCAGATAGTACGTGAAATTAGACAGTTGGTCCACAATAAATAGTTCTTCGTAAACATCTTTCTTCACACACATAACCTGGAAACAATAATTCAAAACAATAAGCTTTATTTATAGTGCCCTGTGCACGTTAACATGCCGGACCGAGGAAGCGCAAAACATGGCCGCAATCCGGATGGCGTAAAAAAGGGGTTTGAAATACAGAAGCTATGGCGCCGATGAGATTTAAGCAACTAAATTAAAATAGTTGCTTTACATTCTCCATAAAAATGGTTTGGCTAATTATTATTTACAGCTTGAGGCTTTTGCCAATGTCAGTTTGTAATGTATAGTGAACTAGCTTTTGCCCGCAACTACGTCCGCGTGGAACTTGGAAGAGTTGGAAGTATGGAAGCAACCTCGTACAATACGATAGATATCCACCTAATCACCTTAATTAATAAAAGGGATTATTAAAAGTGCCTAATCAAATGTAAGAGCAATTGTGCTTTTGGTCTAATCATTACATTTCCTACAGGGTCATCAATGTCATCATGAATTACTTACCACTTTTCAATCTTTTTAGGGATAATTTCCAGGATGAAAACTATCCTATGTCCTTCCTCGGATCTTAAACTATCTCCATGCCAAATTTCATCAAAATCGATTCAGCGTTTTAAGCGTGAAGAGGTAACAGACAGACAGACACACTTTCGCATTTATAATATAACTAGCTGTGCCCCGCGGTGTTACCCGCTCATCCCACGGGAACACTAAATTTATTCGGGATGAAAAGTATCCTATGTCCTTTCCCGGGTCTCAAACTATCTCCATACCAAATTTCATCTAAATCGGTTCAGCGGTTTAAGTGTGAAGAGGTAACAGACAGACAGACAGACAGACAGACACACTTTCGCATTTATAATATTAGTATGGATTATCGATAATTATCGATTATCGATTTGGCTAATTGACAAAATTAAATTTTTTTACAGTGTCAAGTTTAAACTGATGTCATAAATTTATTAAAACCTTTAGTTTTATTTGATTATACCGACGAGTTTCGAAAATATAAAAAAAATTAAAGATACATCGCCTAAGAATCCGCACTTAAAATGACGTCACTCGGTGGGATAGTTGACAGTCGCTACGCACAAAAACAGCAGTACAGTGTCTATAATATCTAGATGGATCTAGATATAAAGAAAGGTAAAATAACTAAGGTGAACCTTAGTATAGTCCGGACTGTATGGTTTTCAGCGTCGCGATCAATTTCTTGTCTCATACGCTCTTTTACAACGATTTTTTTAACCATTAAGGATATTTTCGAAAATGTATAATTGTGATAATATAATATTTTTATCTTTATATCGGAAAAATACTGAAATATCAATCAATTCTGGTAAAATGATATTCTTACTTGAGGAGTGGATTTACTTCTGATTTTTCCAAAAATCATCATAAAATAAAAAATAAAATAAATAAAATCATCAGGCAATAAGCACCAGTGCAAACGCGCCTGCGTGTCCGTCAGTAACATCTGATGGTAAGTGACTACGGGGTCTAAGATGTAGCTCTCTGGTTCAGCAAGAGCCTATTCACTCTTATCTTATCTTATTTTGTAGTGCCTTAGTTTAATCACTGTAATGCTGTGTAACTAATTTGAATAAATAAATAAATAAATCGTAAAGATACCCCAGTTATAATTTTCAAGAAATACACACGATGGGAGCGATTTCCATTCTTTAGCGGTTCGCAATAGAACTGATGAAGCGAAATAAGTGGTGATCTGACGACATGAGAATGAAGTCACTCCCCTCGCCTGGTTGTCCGATGGTGAAACGGGGATGGCGGGATTAATTCTTGCAATAGGTGTGCAGACTGATGTTGAATTACACAATATACTGTAGTTATATGAATAAAATTAACTCAATATGTCACGAAACACAGGAAAAATATTTTTTTTTTGGAAAAATGTGACATTAAAGTTACGCAACTTTTATGTTTATTTTTTTATTGAAGATAAATTTTGAAATTGTTTTCAGAATCCTCATAATTTAACAAAACAATAAGTATACGACAAACATGAACTTAAACGCAGTTTTTCACGGTGAAAATGGCAAATTACAAATATTGGTTCCAAACCCACATATGACGTCCAATGTACGGCCATTAAAAAAAAAAAAAAAAACAGCTGTTTATTTCCATTTTATTTCACTTATTATTATTTTCGTTTTACAAAGCTTAGAGGAAATCTTTTAATTTATATGGAGCGGTTTTAACGCTCCGTAGGAATGTTGAACTTTGACAACCAGATCTGTCTTTTAGAGCATTCTAAGTCTATTTAGACCTACTCCCATATAGACATTTGATCCAATAAAAAACAGAATCGATGAACATCCTCAAAAAAAATGTCCACGCGCTTTCTAATCTAACGCACATTAATCAAAATCCGATAAAAGACTGATAAGCTGGCAACTTTGCGGCGATGTTCGAGGCTCTGGTTTATGTATAATATCAGTGGCTGTATAACTATTCTCTATTATATCGGAGCTCGCCTAAGTTGGTATCAGATCTATCAGACATACCCGTGCCCTAATCTATTTGTAATGCTAAGCCTAATTGATACTGTGACTTCTGAGTTAGCGGCAGCGACTGATTGCTCTTATGGTTGGTTTACATGGCCATACAATAAAACGTTACAGAAGAATATTGTCCATATATACAAAGATCAAAGCACAAAGAAAATTTGGGATGCGTCACCAGGCGGAAGAGACCGGGAATAGAACCCGGTATCTCTGGATTACTGGTTTGACCGATAATCCAGACCGGGTTCGACACCGTCAAGAACGAGTGTTTATCGATGTTTTGCGGAATTTAATCGTGGCCGTAGCTCCCTTGTGGATGAATTTCGCGAAGGTCGGCCTAAAACAGTTTCGAGGCCATTTGTATTGCGATGGAGCGCTTTCAGTGCTCCGTAGGAATGTTGTTTTTTAACGGTAATTTGGAGCACCGCGGGCTATGATTCGTCCGTATACGCATCTGTCACAATTTGAATGTCACAAGCAAATGTCTTTATCATTGGTTCGTACGTCCGTATACGCACTCATAAAACCAAAAGCGACTTCATTTTTCGCAAATACTACGATGGCACGAACAAAAAGGTCTGTTCGTGCCATCGTAGATGTGTACAAAAGCGAACTTATCTCTGCAAGGGATGTCTAGTTAACGTTTGAGCAAATGAGAGAAGTAACAAAATACCCACATTACCTCGCTATGACGTCATGTAAGCGCTGTACGCGTCATCCATCAATTTGAGCAATGACTCGATGACAGCAGCTCCTCGCCTAACATTAGTTAGTCCGGCTAAGACAACGCCGACATAATGCATGTGTTCCACTCGAGTTTCACGAGCCTTAGTTACCATATGATATATCGGTCTGCGGGATTAATTGAGATTTTAATGTAATAATTTGGAAATACATCGGAATTTCGGGAGTGAATTATAGGGTTGCTATGTTGATAAATTCATTTATCGATGCTTTCTTCACTAGTGATCGCTCTCAGCTTGGTGTATAAATGTTTATTTATTTTTCCAGTATTCATTTGGAGTAGTTTTTATACAAACGTCTTGATATAATTGTTATAAAGACAGTTTAGTCACGTAAAAATTTCCAACATTTCATTTATTTAACAAATAAAAGATACAAAATTAAATCCTACCCCATTTTTACATTTCCGAAAATATCCCAATTATAATTAAAAAGTCTATTTGAAAAGTTGCTCATTCTAAAAGAGCGTAGGCGACAATTAATTGGTCACAGCTTAAACCATGCAATCAGACACTTACTTAGGCGGAATCAGTATAGAAATTGTACCACTGTTTTTTTTGTGGGTCTGTCAATTTTTCCACAAGGTGACGCCATTGGGGTGCTGATTCTTAGACACTACTTTCACCTTTTTTATAATATTTTCAAAACTAGTCCGTATAACCAAATGAAAATAATATTTTTTGGTTCTGAGATCATAAAGTAATGTAATTAGTTTAAACAACGCTACCTATATGAAATTTTGAAATGTTATTAATTGTCAGGAACCGACCGACGAGGTTTCTAACTCATATGGTGCGTCCCATTTCGTCAGTTTCGATAACGCGCGGTTGTTGATACGTGAAAAACGTTTTGTTCGACGAAAGATGCGCGATGCTATTAAAATATGGAGTGTACCTAGTGTACCCCTTAATTTTATTTGTAGCCTCACCTAACACCCATCGCACGGTCAAGCGCATACAGTATTCGGAGCCCACGTCAGAGTTGCGGCAACGAAGTTTGCCGGGTGTCCTAATTATAGGCGGCTGCGAATTAGCTTTGACAAGTCTGTGACATTGTACCCCCCACAGGCGGAGTTGCCTTTCGACGCTGGGCACGGTAAACTGGTGTTTTAAAGTGTGTTCGTGGACACAAGGAAAAATTAAGTATTTGTTTACATTCAGGTACATTTTAACTGACTGCTGAAGAGAAACGTAAGTCTCTTAGCTGTAAGATACTGACAGGGAGGCACATTTCTGTGCAGACGATTGTGTCAAAAAAATACAAAGATGTTTGAATAATTGAAAAACTATAATCTCTTAATGTACCTGCAACCATCCACCCCACACTACTACTTTTATCGCACGGTCAAGCGCATACAGTATTCCGAGTCCACCTCAAAGTTGCCTCAACGAAGTTTGCCGGGAGTCCTAATTATAGGCGGCTGCGAATTAGCTTTGACAAGTCTGTGACATTGTACCCCTGCAGGTGGAGTTGCCTTTCGACGTTGGGCATGATTAACTGGTGTTTTAAAGAGTAATCGTGGACCTGTTTGAAATTAAACGCTGGTTAAAGTCCACCGGGCCTATGTTGGTTGTGTTTAACACACGATAGATTTAACTATTTGTACAAAAATCAAACCACAAAGAAAAATATTAAATGCGAAACCTGGCGGCTTTGATCTTTGTATCAATAGTTAAATATAGAGAATTGTCGTGTGTACCCGCATCAAAAAAAAAATGAGACATTACATGTTTCATTTTACACGATAGATTCGTAATTTTCCGCCAAAATATAATGCAAGAGTGCTTCATATTCATTGACTGTATATTATCTTAAAAAATACATTCTGTCAATAGGCTGTAAGATCTTGGGGTTTAATTCGATGTCATTATATTATAAGTAAACATTTGTCCGTATTTTTCTTTAACTTCGCTAAAATCCAAATGGGTAATGTTTAGTTAGTTCCTGAAATACTAAACCGCGTTGCCTTTGATTGTAACTCGAAAATGATTATGAATGTTTGAAAGCGACTAATTTCAACGAAACCGAGCGACTGTTAAAACTGTCTCTTTAGTCAAAAGTCGAAATTATATTTCTTTTGTAATTTACAGCGAACAATTCGCACTCGTTTGAGGTATATAATTGGCTCTTGACAGCTAGTTTCACAATTTTTGTTAATCATTCACTTCTACGGCGACGCTACGTGTGCTACGCCGTAGTTCGTAGCAGTGTTTTCGCGTTGTTTTCGAAAATCGGGAATTGCCAACTAGTATTCCGGTGGAAGTACAAAGTAACTCAATATTAAGTATTTTATTAAAATATCTCAGAACATTGAAAATGTATATTTTTTCTAGTTACGCGTATAAAAAAAAAACGCGTAAAGAAAATTGCAAACAACTTCTATTTAGTCCGGAACCTTTTAATTTAAATTACGTGTATTATTATTAATTTATTTAAAATAATATTGGACTACCTATGTTTTTATAACCCTTTGGAGGTGTGAAAATATCTATTGTTCCATAAAAATAAAAAGGATTTCAAGCTTTAATAAAACTTTGTTTAGGTCAAAATGCATTTCTTCTTATCACCACGACTTGTCACCTTATTAAATAAATAAAAGCAACAAAACTTGTTAACTCTTACGCTGCTGGACAGACTATACTTAGAGTCCAATCCCACACAAATCATGCTTTTCCTTAATTTATCTTTTCATTAAGACGTGTCCTAAAGCGTCGCTAATTTAATATTAAGCTGAGATTCAGAATTCTGCGAAAAAAACTTGAAAATATTTCAAAGGGACGAACAAACTTTAACAATGGCTAATCAGCCCTGATAGGCACATCGGACAACTAACTTTCAAAAAGAAACTCTTAATTTAGCCTTTTAAAAAGTTGAAACGAAAGGAGAATTTTTAAAACATCACAATTTACTTATTTGACAAAGGAAATTAAACTGTAATTTACTTTTTCGTTACCTAAAAACTGTTATAAACTGCTGCTTTATATTTTGGCAGTGTTCTGTGGCGGTGAGACTACCAATAAAATTAAGTACGAGTACTTATACAGCCTGCATTAAATAGTTGGTATAAGCCCAACATGGTATTGTAAACAAAGAGGAAACAGGACTAAATATACCGCAAATTTACTTATTTTTTTCATAATAAAACCAAAACTATCAACACTGATAAAAGTCAAGTTTTTTTCAATAGAATTCAGTATTTACTTCGCAAGGAGAACGAAGGATTGAGCAGCATTCCGGTAAACAATGTTTTGAATTTAGTTAATGACAAATTCTTAACAAATCGCTACTGACGTGTAATAATGCAAATATATGACGTATGCACATTATTGCCGTTATGAAAAGTGGTTGTAGCGCCACTATCCCTGCGCAGGGCTGAAACTTGTTAGGCAACAAACAAAGTAACCAAATATATTCGAATTGAGCTCTAAATGCTTAGCAGTAAGGACATCCTTTTCCATATATTGGATCACTCTGACTGCTACTAACTATAACTATAATTGTACCAGCTAATCCTGAAAATTAAAGTTTACATGTGTGAATTTCAACAAGCTCGAAATTTACCTAATTTTGGTGGCTTTTTTATTTTTGATGTTGGAGTCACAATTATATATCAATAATACGAATAAAGTCATAACCAATATTGTGTAGTAATGGCCCTTTGTTATACATAATAGTTTTAAAGATATTATGATTTTAGTAATTTGCCTGCCACCAAAATTGCACATCTACACCAAAATTAGTTACTTGTGCTAAAAATAATATTTTTCAATGAAATTGCCCGCTGGAAATGAAAAGAAAGTATATGTTTAATTAATCAATTTAATTATACCAAAATATCTATGAAAATACAATCACTAACTCGTTTGTCACAACAATATATTTTCTTCTTTTCGAGGACTTCTTCTCTTGATTGATTTTTCTTGCGACCAGCCATCCTAAAAAATACATACATTTCAAAAAATAAGCATGTACAAAAGCGAACCTATCCCTTTAATTTCATCCAATTAACCTTCGAGTAAATGAGTGTTAAGCACAAGTAAATGGCAGTCAAACAAAGCAACATATACAATACGATAACTTTACAATAGTTCAAATGAAAATGCAAAAACCAAATGAGAGAGAGATAAGCAAACAGTCAATGGAATACATATTATGTAATATCTATATAAATACATATAACATAAATTTAATCATAATTATAACAAAAACAGCAGCCTAATCAAATAATCATTCGTTCGACAGCCACAATTTCTTGAACTTCCCCTTGAACGATGCTACGGATGCTGCCTTATAGGGCGGGAGACAATTTATTCCATAATTTCACGGCGCGCACAGTAAAAGACACATCGTAAACATGAGATCTATGCAAGGGGATAGATAGAGCCAGATTCGCACTTGACCGCAGGTGATGGCCACTACCATCCGCCATGTAAAAGAATTTCTCTGCAAGGTAAGGAGGAGAAGAAGGAATAAAAAGTACATTATACAAATGACAAAGAACATGTATGCGGAGACCAAAGCAAAAGAGAGCGGACAAGCATGATTTTCGTATGAACAGGAAGGAAATTCTGCGGACACCTCAATGAAAGAAGGGACGCGAAAAGTTTCCTACTGATCTCAGAAATATGAGGTGCCCTTCATAAAGATTGATCTATGGTAATGCCAAATTTTTTACGGTAGAAGAGAAAGGTACAGGCGTACCATCAAAGAAAATAACTGGCTAAACTTGATCTGAAAGCTTGGAAATAAGGGGCTTCCAACGACAATAGCCTGCGACTTCGTGGCATTCTTCATCAAACCAAAGAATTGATTCTGTCCCAAGCACGGATTGATTCCAGGTCTAAATTGATTTGCGAAACCAAGGAGCCAAAATCATCAATGCTGGCCGCCGCATAAAGCTGCAAATCGTCTGCATAGACATGGAACGAGGAGGAGAGTGACTGTGGTTGGTAATTCCGTTAATGAAGACAGAAAAAAGTAATGGAGAGAGTATGCCCCCTTGAGGGAAACCAGAAGACAGTTCACACCAGCTAGAAAATCGGTCATCAACTCGAACCCGCTGTTGCCCCCCAAAGAGGTAATCACGAAACCAGGACAGTGAAGTTGGAGATATATTTAAAGTACTAAGTAAACTGAGAAGAATATCAAAATCAACAGTATTAAAAACACTACTAAAATCTAGGAGCACCAATATAGTCACTTTTCTATATATATATATATATATATATATATATATATATATTTTATCAAAATAGCCATGCATTTAACCTGGATTGCACCTGATGTTAAGTGATAATAAGGCCTGAGATGGAGCATGCTTGGCTAGAAAATGCCTATTATATTCTATCTATATTAAGACGAATGTCGTCGGTGATCTTAACCAAAGCGGTGGTTATCCTAAAGAATTGAACAAGTTAAGTCTATTTAGATGTGATGAGGGACGTGGATTTACAAAGGATTCAATGCTTTTGGATAAGACGGGAAGAATTTACATAGGACGATACTGCAAAAAGTACGACGGATTAGGGGTTTTAGGGATAGGAATCACATGGGTGCATTTCCAAATTGTAGGAAACGTGCCAGAGGAAAAAAAAAAAGTAATATAGGAAGGGATAGAAGCTATAGAATCCGCCACCAGCATAAACATATCTAAGCTAAGATTACCCTCACCGACAGCTTGTAATATTAGATGTAATGTATTTACACTTGACTACAAATAAATTCACCGAGTCAAAAGTGTTGGAAATGCGATTACAATTGTGTAATTATATACAGATTACAGAATTAGCAATTCTGGTGGCATCAAGCAGTTTTGGTGACTTTCAAATTACCACCAAAACCACCAAAATTGATCCACCGAAATTAGAAACAGTGTTTAAAAAAATATTGAAAAAATATCCGTATTATTTACCTCCAATTTAACTTTATATTTTAAAAAGGAAACCTTTAACACGTCTTACACACAATTCACACAGATTCAATGATTGCTAAGTCACTAGAAACGTATACCACGAAAATTGTGTCAAAAAGTATTTTGAACACACCAAAATTAGATACTTACGTGCTGAGTGGACAGATCCAGCAAGGTACGACGTGTGTGTCATCGCTCCATGCCAGAGCAGAACTAAACGAACAGACGTTTACTGGTCGTTAACACACGTTTGCTGGTCTTGTTCGTTTCGTTCAACCATAAACACATTTTCAATATTTACCACCAAAATTGACAATTTCACCCGGACAACTTTTAGTGCTCAATTTTGAGTATCTATTTATTTATTAATCTTTATTTATTTATCCTTATAAGATACTTAAACTAATAAAGATTAAAATAGGTAAATGCAATTTTAGTTTAAAACATTGATGATATGGTTCTATGAAAAACATTTATGAGGAACAACGAATACTGGGCGCCGCAACAAAATTATCATTTAACCGCAAAAAAAAAATTATTAAACATAAATGACTTTTACAATACTTTGTGACTTGGCTTAAGATAATAATTTGTGTCTTCTTTTCAGAAAAAAATTAAAACTTTTAAAACAATTGTTTCACACTATAGTTATCAATTCCGCCGATTTTTTTTTTCGCTTAGATAATCACCCACATGTGTTGTGTATTATTGTATGAATACAACGAATAAGTATGTTAGAAATGAGGATCACAAATCAGGATATCCGCAGAAGAACCAAGGTAACCGACATAGCTCACAGGATTGCACGGTTGAAGTGGCAATGGGCAGACCATGTAGTCGTTGGGTCGATGGTCGTAGCTTTCAAATATTTACCAATAAATTGCAATAGGTCTATTCTAACCAATAACATTGATAATCACGTATTGGTAGTCACGTGACAATAGGGTAGTTTGAAGAATAAATGGACTTGTGTTAATAAATAAGGAAATCTAACAGTTTTAAACCGAATACATTTTTTTTCAAACATGATAATCTTTATTTGTTTATAGTAATACACTACACTTGTTATTAAATTATAAACAATACAAATTCAGACTCTATATTATTTTAGATGCTTTTGTCTGTAGGTATATGTTTATAAATTTAAATAATTTACGACAAAAATTACATCATTAATTGATCATCAGTATTATTTTTTGGTATATTAATGCAAACCAAACATTTGATTTGTTACGGAGAGCCAGTTAACGAAATAACAACGACAAACGAAATGACAAATGATGATGAAATAGGTAATATTAACTAAAGAATATTAATTTATTTATGTAATTTATTGTATTCATTAACACCGGTCCGTTTACTCCCCAAACTACCCTATTGTGACGTCACTGCGACAAATATCCGGGGTCTATTTATCATAGAGATGTTTCAAACAATCAGCATTTTTGGACGGATAAGGAGCCTTAACGATTAAACTTTTGATTAAATTATATATTTTATTAATGTCACATAACAAAATTAGATCAGTTAAGTGAATAGAATCGAACTTCACATTTTAAAGCCCCATAGTCAGAGGCAGGCTGTATATTTAAGCTTAAAACCAAATTACTAGGGTTCTAAGGTAAGGCCTTACCTTACGGTATTGATAAAGTTAGATTTCTAGAAAATTTAAACTCTAAACCTAAGGTAATTTCGTGGTGAAAGTCATGTCAATACCTAGATATATTTCTAGACAGAACAACATGTGTTTAGTGCTTACAATATAATAACATCGACAAACCTGATATCTATTTTGAAGGGAATATTTATAATGTCGTGGAACTCGAATAAAGGGTCTAGCAGGCTAAGTGTACAAAAAGTGCCCCCAACGACGGATTTGGTCATTCTTTCGGGTGGTGTACTGGCAGATCCTAAGAACACTCTGTGCTTAATATCAGTCCTCGATCTTCTTTTGGCCTTTTCTTTTTCATCTGAAAGAATGGCCAAATCCGTCGTTGGAGGCACTTCTTCTTCGCTTAGCCTGCTAGACCCTTTCACATTGTTATGTCAAATATTTGATTCTTAAAATAATAGTGTCTATGAATGTACAAGCTTTGATTACTAAACCTATTTAACGTTAGAATGAATGAAGATGCATGTTACGATTTTGCCACTTACTTTTCCTTTGTGACGTTGACGTGGTATTTATCGATGATTTATTTTGTCAAGCACTAACAACACATCGTTCGTGCTAAGAAAATCTCTAGGTATAGTCACTGCATATGCGCGTGTTTCTACATATATCTACGTACTGCAGCTATAATAACAAAGGGTCCTTGCCGGCCCGAAAAATAAGCATGCTAACAATTTTACTCATTCTTCCAAGCGAAGTTGTTTGAACAACTACATCAAAGGCAGGCAACTTATAATTATTGTTTCGGAGCAAAAAAAGGTTAAAAAGACTTAATTAAACGTTCCAATGGGCCGGAAAGAAAATTAGCTGTTAGCCCCTTTGTTATTAATTAATGGCTTAATAAAAATAATATAAAGCATAAACCTTAGCACTTCGTTAATAGCTTCGAGTTCGGTAGAAAATAACGTTTTTTTAATTATAACTCTAAAGTAGGTTGCATGTTAAGAAAGGGCTTATTTATAAGCAAGTTTAGTCTCTTTGTTGAGCGATATACCTCACTCTATCCGTTTGAATGATGGAAGAATGGTGCAGCTGTATATATTTAGTAACAAGATGCGCCGCGCGGTGTTACCCGCTCATCCCACGGGAACACTACATTTTTTCGGGATAAAAAGTAGCCTTTGTGTTAATCTAAGGTGCCAGCTACCATCATACTGAAATTTATCAGAATTGGTCAGGACCAAGGACGGCAGGCCGTTTGAGCGTGAAAAAGTAACAAACAAACACACTCAAACTTTCGCCTTTATAATATTAGTGTTATTGACCGAGCGAGCGAAGTGTCTCTGTTTCAGCTTTGCCAAAATTTCTTTCGTATGTCCATATTTCCGGCTGTTCTCGCCTACATGCATATCTCTGAACCGATTCTCATGAAATTTTGAGAGTACTTAGGATTGAAAAGTGAACATATATACAGATTTATTTGTCGATTCAGTTTTTCGTCATTTTACAAGACATAGTGTTTGAATTTAGAAATAGCTCGCAGAGTCCCTCGGTGTAAATACCTATTTCTCAATACTATCGTGGTAAAAGACAAAACAGAACAGTGCCACTAAGAGTTGCCATTGCCACTTTTCCGCTCAACATTGCACGGTAACTATAGGTGAGGTGTTGAACGGCAACGCCAACGCCTAGGTTCACCATATTGCGATCTCATGTTCGAAAAAACTTTCATTTCAGTTTATTGAGTAGGTACAAAGCGAACTGAAATGATATTAACAAACGTTCCTGAGACAGTTTGGATAAGGGAGAAAAAAATACATGGCGATTTCAAGCTAAAAGACCTTACTCGTAAAGAAAATTCATCTATTCAAGGCACGAATAATACGAATATAGGCTCAATACTACAAGAAAACTGGTCAAGTGCGAATCAGACTCGCGCACCGAGGGTTCTATACAACTAAATATTTTTAACTTTTTTGTTTTCTGTATTTGTTGTTATAGCGGTAACATAAATACATCACCTGTAAAAATTTCAACAGTCTAGCTATCATGGTTCATGAAATACAGTCTGGTGACAGTATCGAGCAAAAAACGGCAAAAAAATCAAGTTTGTTGTATCGGAGCACCACTTAAATAATGTTTTTTTTTTTGTTTTTTTTTTGTATTTTTGTTATAGCGGCAACAGAAATACACATCATCTGTGAGAATTTTAGCTATTTAGCTATCACGGTTCATGAGATACAGCGTGGTCACAGACAGACAGACGGACGAACAGCGAAGGATTAGTACCTAATAGGATCCGATTTTTACGGAAGCCTAATAAAATAAATGGCGCTGAAAGTGGTCTCCGCTCTGAATTCTGTCATGGTTAAGCGTGACACCGATTTTCAGCTTAAAAATACGTTTATATCTATGCCTGTGAGGCTTAGTCTAGTTATATATAGGTGCAGAGCCTCTTGAAGCAGGCATTGAAGAATACAATAGTACCCGAACAATACTGCTCTGCCCGCATTAGGTATTGTACATGATTTGAAGGTATTATGTACCACTACTTACAGGTAAGCGCGGCCTTAAATCCTATTCAGGCTCGGCTTTCAGTATGGATGAAAATATATGATCTATGAAATATTATTAGAGGAAAACATTTTATTTTTGGCGATGTATTTGTTAGGTAAGCAGCTTATACGAGCCTTAATAGGTTATGGTTTTGGGAATTGAAAGTACATCTGAACTAATAAATAAATAAATATCGGACAACCTCACACAAATCGATCTAGTCACAAATTAAGCTCAAGAAGGCTTGTGTTATGGGTACTAGACGACGATATACGTACTTATATAGATAAATATATACTTAAATACATAGAACAACCATAACCCAAGCATAAATATTCGTGTTCATCACATAAATATTTGCCCTGGCCGGGATTCGAACTCGGGACCGCCGGCTCAGTAGGCAGGTGTCTACAAACCGAGCCAAACGCGTCGTACTAATAACTATACTTAGTTTTAATTGTTTCAATGTACCTGCTATCTTTAGTATTGTGTTTTTACATTAAAATTTCCACTAAATCATAATATTATATCACGACATATTTTTAGGGCTCCGTACCCAAAGGGTAAAAATGGGACCCTAATTAGTCAGTAATCAGTTTTCTGATATGCACCCACTTCTAGTATCTCTGTTTGGCCCTATGACTGGTAGAGAATGCGATTTGGCATTAAGTCCGCCATTTGTACTGACTTTTGTTTTGTGCAATAAAGTTTAAATAAATAAATAATTACTAAGACTCTAGTGTCCATCTGTCACCTGGCTGTATCTCATGAACCGTTATAGCTAGACAGTTAAAATTTTCACAGATGATGTATTTCTGTTGGCGCTATAACAACAAATACAGGAAACAAAAAAGTTTAAAAATATTTAGTTGTATGGAACCCTCGGTACGCAAGTCCGACTCGCACTTGACCAGTTTTCTTGTAGTATTGAGCCTATATTCGTGCCTTGAATAGATGTATTTTCTTTACGAGTAGGTACATAGCTCTTTTTGCTCGAAATAACAAAAAATACTAAACTCAGATAATAACTTTTGAGGTGACAGTGGTGTGAGTCGAGCTCGCGCTCCAATGGTTCCGTAGCATCAAATAATATTGATATTGACACATACAGCTCTATAAAAATGAAATAAAAAAATAACAGACGTCAAAATAAACTGAAAAGCCCTTTCATGTAGAGATTACATTTTAATCGCCTTTTGAAGTCGGTGCCAAACCACTCAATTATTACTCTCATACAAACCGATTCCACGCATAGAGCCTTTAATTATTACTAATTGGTTATAATTATAAATTAAGTACGAGTATATTAGTTCGATAAAGAAGTTTACGTGAGGTCGGAGTCGTTCAGCTCAAATGTAATCTGCACATGATGGGGTTATTTTTTGTTTTTTGGTTTATTATAAACTCGGATAGTTGAATAACTTTTTAATAGTATTTTATGCAATCGTTGCACAATGGAGGTTCTTAAAGTCGAGTACCGCGTTTAGGTCACGAGGCTTGCCGAGTGACCTATGTAAGGTACGAGACTTTAAGACCTAATTGTGTAACTATTGCATACAATACTTTTTATACGAGCAAAACTCAGAAAAAAAATGTTTACCTTAATCGTCATTCTCCAATATGATTTTTTATTTTTGATGTAACCTTTTTCGTTCAACTAAAACTGACCTATTAAAAAAAACATGATCGCGATGGCCATGGCGGGTGCCTCGTGATTGGTGATTTTTTTTGACAAGTAATGTCAACCAATCAGTGAGCATCAAATAAGCGTGAGAGTCAGAATGGCGGGTGTACCATCACGGATTTGTAAAACAATTATACCAAAAAAATGTACTCAAAATGTACTATTTTGTACCTACTTTAAAAAAAAATGTACCTCTCCGTACAAAAAGTTATTACAATGTTTAGGTACACCCGCCATTCTGACTGTCAGGATGGCGGGTGTATCGCAGTTTATCATGATGCCCTTTATTATTGAGAAATGTTATTACTCTAAAAAAATGTACCAAAATTTTACTCCAACATACAGTTAAAATATTTGCAATCCGATGTGTAGATTGCGAATTATAAACACATTAAGTTTTATTCGTAGTAAGTGAAGGGCGAAGGGGTGAACTGGGTAAGTCACAATTGCAAAATTTTACAGTACTGAAAATTGAGGTTCCTAATCCTTTGATGGCTGTAATGTACCTATGCCTTAAGTAATAATGTAGCAAAAAACCGGCCAATTGCGAGTCTGACTCGCGCACCGAGGGTTCCGTACGGACACATCTTAACGGTCGGGTTAAGTTTGCACTTAGTATGTATGGCGCCGGATACAAATGAGGTGCAAATTTAAGGCAACCGGGTCCTCCAAATATGATTTTCGAAAAGGACTAAATATATTAATTTATGAAACATGTAATGTCTCATTTCTTTTTTAATAAAGTTTTGTGAGTATAGGTTCGTTTCATGCGTTCGTTTTTAGGGCTCCGTACCCAAAGGGTAAAATACGGGACCCTATTCTATTACTAAGACTACGCTGTCGATCTGTCCGTCTGTCACCACTTCACCAGGCTGTATCTCATGAACCGTGATACCTACACAGTTGACAGACAGTTAAAATTTCACAGTTGATGTATTTCTATTGCCGCTATAACAACAAATACTAAAAACAGAATAAAATAAATATTTAAGTGAGGCTACCACATGCGTGATTGGTTTCGTTAACTTTGCACCTCATTTGTATCCGGCGCTAGACATACTAAGTGCAAACTTAACCCGGCCAGTTAAGATAAGTGTTTGTACGGAACCCTCGGTGCGGGAGTTAGACTCGCAATTGGCCGGTTTTTTGCTACATTATTACTTAAGGCATAGGTACATTACAGCCATCAAAGGATTAGGAACCTAAATTTTCAGTACTGTAAAATTTTGCAATTGTGACTTACCCAGTTCTCCCCTTCGCCATTCACTTACTACGAACAAAACTTAATGTGTTTAGAATTCGCAATCTACACATCGGATTGCAAATATTTTAACTGTATGTTGGAGTACAATTTTGGTAATTTTTTTTAGAGTAATAACATTTCTCAATAATAAAGGACATCATGATAAACTGCGATACACCCGCCATCCTGACAGTCAGAATGGCGGGTGTACCTAAACATTGTAATAACTTTTTGTACGGAGAGGTACAATTTTTTTAAAGTAAGTACAAAATAGTACATTTTGAGTACATTTTTTTGGTATAATTGTTTTACAAATCCGTGATGGTACACCCGCCATTCTGACTCTCACAAATAAGCTTATGTTCTCTTTTTGAAATTATTAGAGTTGTGTAGAGAGATGTCTTATGAATATTAGAGTTGTGTAGCGGGTACCATAGAGTATAGAATTTTGTTACAGGATTAAAAAGTGCGTTATTGTGATTTTGTCTGTGAAATTATAATTGACAGATTAAAGTCTGCGAGTATAAAAAATACATTAAAAACATGTGTGCTTATAATAATATTTGAGGGTTGCCCTCATTTTCCCTGGGATCCCATTATTAGATCCCGACGTTGTGTCAATGGGACCACCTCAGGAGTGTACTGTTTCAAATAAAATGGAGAAATCATGTAACATACTACAACAAAAACAACAACATACAGTCGAATTGAGAACCTCCTCCTTTTTTGAAGTAGTTTAAAAATAGAATAAGAAATAGAATTTCATGTCCTACAGTTGGAAAGATACAGCTCAGTGGCGGACGGACAGACAGAGAAAGGCTTAGTTACCTATATAGGGTGCCTTTATTAGCACCCTTTTGGAGATGCTATTATCGTGACACTATTTTCCAACCAAACTGTTGGTGTAGTTTGTTTATGAGGCAGTTTATTTTCCTAAAGAGGTAAAACTCAGCTATTATTTGATACAGTTCAGGTCTGACATTCGAAGATGTTAGATTAGGGGTAACGATGTTCGTCCTCCCTCCATTGGGGTTACCAAATACTGGTCTAAAAATTTACACTAGAACTTTAAGTGTAGTCCAACTCTTTTCAAGCTATCAACGTCAGTTTGAGATATTAAAAGCCTAACCAGTTTCTCCGTAAAACCTAAAAACTGACCACTTCTCTCAAAATCCAGGCACGTTTGGAAAAACAACCGACATCGCATGTAACAATAGGCTCACGTCATTGACTATTCTATCCGGAAAAAGGCTCGTCGGAATAAAATAGGGCTGCTACCTACGGAATTCACGTTTTTAATTAGGGAAAAACTGTTTCACGAAAAGGTGAAACAAGTCAGTATGGTAGCGCGCGACCGGTCGTTTTGGAGTCGCGTCGTGTGTTATTCTCCTCGTCGATTCGATATCCTCAATGCTAACTTGCTAAGGGTAGGGGCCTCTCTGAACGACTTTCTCACTGACTATCTTGCGCCAGCTCACTATCGTCGGCTGCTTGAATGGCATCGTAAACTCAGGAGTTGATGGTAGAGCGTATCTGGTCCGACGAGCATGATGGGCTTCTGCCTGTGGCCGCATACCTTGCCAGTTACCAGCAGTTTCTCTAAATTCTATTAGATATATTATTATAACAAAACTAGACTTAATCGGGATTCCCGTTGAAAGGTGTGAAAATCGTGTAAGTTTAGATATGTTATTATACCTATACAGGATCACTCGCTTAGCTCGCTTATACCAATTCAAGATGAATGTTATAGTGACTTTTACCCCGGCCACACACAGTCTGAATTCCGATCCTGTTCCATACGGAATGACGTCAGAAAGTGTCTCTGTCTCTGTCTGTCATATGGCGATGTCTCGCTTGCTGACGTCATTCCGTTCTGAAACCGGACCGGAATTCAGACTGTGTGGCCGGCCTTAGATAGTAAAATACTTGGTTTTTTAGATAGTAAATTACCTGTTGATACTGTGATACGTGGTTCGAAACCCGTTAGAAGCGAGAATATGTTAACTTGTTAAGCATTTAAATTAAACAACTTGAATGGATTATATCGCGTATATTAATTATTTGAGCCTACGTGACGTTTCGGTAGCTTTCCAGTTACCGTTGTCAAAGAAAGGTTGACAGAGAAATACTGAGTTGTTAAGCATGTGCAACGTTTCCCTTTGATAAATTACTTATAATTTGTTAGACAAGTCTTAGGTATGTTTATTAATCCTACAATTATTTATAAAGTTCCAGTAATTGACTTGGCAACCCTGAAATAGAACAAACCACAAAAAATTCAATTCACACTTTTTTAACGCTTTTCCTGCCAGTTTAAGCCTAAACGGTTTAACATGAAAAATAGTCTCAGACTAACTTTTGTCCCCTTCTACAAAATTGTATGAGATACCGCAATGTATGGTTGTCAGTTTTTTTTTAAATTGTTCCGGCTCTAAATATGGAACACAAGTTTTACTAGAAAATACATTATTAAGAAAACTCAAACCGGCAGTTGGCATCTAGACTGCAGGATATATCTTTATAAAGGATCTTAGGTATACATCAATCGATCGCATTTTACTTAAGAAAATATTGTGTTTTTCTGATTCATGTTTATTGAAATTAAATAATTATATTATTGGGTGATGAATTAAAAAAAGAGAATAGGTATATGCCTATGTTCACACTGACAGTACTTATACCTAACACATAAAAGAGTAACACTAACAAGAGTAGAAATTAAGAAGTGACAATACTGCAGTGTCGTCCCCGTTTTCTTAGATTGATTATAAAGGAACACACTACAGTACATACCTACACCTAACTTTGATAAAATGAATTAAAAATAGATAGGTTCATGATAGTTGGTCGGTTATATTCTTGTGGTATATACAACAGTAATTAGGATTCAGGTTAAAAGTCTAAAATTCCTACAAATGATTTCAAATTAGGTTAGCCTGACTTGTGTCACTAAAAACTCACTGCTTTATTTACAAACACTTGTTAGGGATTTCGACTTGTACCGTTTTTGTGTGGTCAGAAATCAGCATTCGCGATATTAATTTTCAACCGCAAATCTTTATTCTATATCGCTTTCAAGATTGAATTAAAATCTGTTAAAAATAAGGTAGCTTTTACTAGTTAACTATTAAGTTTAATACGAGTTTTTGGTAGTAAATATGGAGGATTTACAATGCAAAAGAGGGTGGCGTGTTGCCGGGACGTTGGAGTCAATTGCCCGTTTCTACATACGCGTCGACAATAACTAACGTTGCTGCGCGAATATTGTTTTTTCAGACGTTTTCGTGCACCGGAACGGTGGACATGATGAGAGTACGGGAAAAGCTTCGTAGCAAATAGGGCTAGCCTTTTTTCTTATTATTTTCCTGGCCAATGTATTGGTGGCAAGTGGCAGAGGCTAGCAGTGGCTATATGAAAATATAGGCTACGTATTTTTTTATTACGACGGTGACAAACAAGCGTGCGGCGCGCCGGATGGTAAGCAGTTCCCGCCGCCTTTGGACGCTTGCAACGCCAGGAGCAACACACGAACTGTCCTGTGAGCCCCGGGGAAACCTTAGGGAAACGTATAAAAATAATTTGTATATATTTCTAATTGACATCAAAAAAGAAAGAGGACTTGAGGTTAGTCCCGAATCGGACTCCCGATGTGTTCTTGTTGCTTTACATATGTTCTACTTTCCCTGATTACTCGATGGGCCGATATGTTATTTAGAAAGGTTAACTTTCTAGTTGGTTGCTTTGCCTCCAATCAGACCTTTTCAAATGCGTCATTCTGAAAACTTATCATTTTTGCATGTGCGCGTTGCTAATTTATTCGTGAATAATATTTGTGGTTTGCTATATTTTTTTAGTTCATACATACATACATTGCAATACACATACATACATACATACATTGCAAAGAAGCGGTGGTAGCCTAGTGGTTAGGGCATGCGACTTTTAATCCGGAGGTTCGAACCCGGCCCGTACCAATGAGTTTTTCGGAACTTATGTACGGAATGTCATTTGATATTTACCACTCGCTTTTCGGTGAAGGAAAACATCGTGAGGAAACCACCTAAGCCCAATAAGGCCTAGTTTCCCCTCTGGGTTGGAAGGTCAGATGGCAGTCGCTTGCGTAAAAACTAGTGCCTACGCCACATCTTGGGATTTAGGTAGCCGACCCCGATTGAGAATTCATTCTCAAAAAATGGGACAAAGGCTAGGAGGATGACATACATACATTGCAATCGCGGACCCCTTCTCATCTTAATAGGAGGTATTCATTGTTTAACCCATTTCAATCCGGATTCCGCCCCGGGCATAGCACAGTTACTGCTCTGGTTAAGGTCACTGATGACATCCGTCTTAATATAGAACACAAAAACTCACCGTCCTCCTCGATTTTAGTAGCGCTTTGAATACCGTTGATTTTGACATCCTCCTCGGTATCCTTCGTACATTTAATGTGTCTCACTCATCCATATCTTGGTTTCACGACTACCTCTTTGGTCGACGCCAGCGGGTTACGGTCGACGACAACCTGTCGGAATGGCGTGAAATTTCCGCTGGTGTCCCTCAGGGGGGCGTCCTCTCTCCACTTCTCTTCTCAATATTTATTGGTGGGATCAGCGAGTGCTTAAGATCCTCGTTCCATCTTTATGCAGATGACCTGCAGATCTATGCAGCAGCTAGTATTGAGGATATGCCGTCGCTTATTAATATGATCAATGCGGATTTGGAGTCTATTTACAGCTGGGCAAATAATTTCGGGTTAAACATAAACGCAAAAAAGTCGCAGGCAATTGTTATCGGTAGTCCTCACTTTGTAAATAAACTATCTGAAATGGTGGTACCTGATATTCTTTTTGGTGGGATTCCTATTCCCCTTTCCTCTACAGTAAGAAATTTGGGTATGACCATGGACCAGACGCTTTCGTGGGCACCGCACATAGCGCAAGTTAGCCAGAAGCTCTTTGCATCTCTTCACTCTTTAAGGCGTCTGCAGAACTTTCTGCCAATTTCCACCAAGATCACTCTTGCCAGATCTCTCTTGCTCCCTCTACTAGACTACGGTGATATTGCTCTACTGGATCTTAAGGAGGAACTACTTGACAAGCTTGAGCGCCTACAAAATGTGTGTATCAGGTATATATTTGGATTGCGTAAATATGACCACATTTCTTCCTTTCGAGTGCAGCTGGGTTGGCTACCGATTCGTCGGCGTAGAGACGTGCACGTCCTTTCATTGCTCTTCAATGTCCTATTTAATCCTTCTTCTCCTCCTTACTTTAGTGAAAGATTTTCGTATATGGCTGATGGCAGTGGTCACCGCTTGCGGTCTAGCGCCAATCTCACTCTGGCTGTACCGTCTAATAAGACGCGTACCTATTAGCAAGTCTTTCACGGTAAGCGCAGTGAAGTTGTGGAATGAGTTGCCTTTGTCCCTTAGGAAGTCTCCATCTGTTGCATCACTTAAGATTAACTTGAAGAAATTGTGGCTGTCCGATGACGTGTGAATTCATTGAATACTATATTTATTTACGCATTTATATGTATTATATGTAGATATATATCATATAAATATATGTGTATTATTACTTAGTTTATGTACTCATACTTTTATTAAGTATAATATAGATATCTCGTTTGTACGCAGTGTAGTTTGCCTATTTGCTTCAAATACCTATTCCTTCAATTGCTCAAAGGTTAACTGGAAGAGATCGCTAATAGGGATAAGTTCGCCTTTGGTACATATTTCATTTGTTATCAATGTATTTATAACCAGTTGTTGTGTACAATAAAGTGTTTACATACATACATACATACATACATTGTCTAGAGGTATTTGAAAACTTTTGACCCTCGTAGCTATTTATCTTACGTATTTTATTGTTATGAATACCTGTGTTTTATAATGCTATGAAATATTCTGTTTTTCGCGTATGTAATCCTTCATTAATTAATACTGATTCAAAATGGCCGATGACAAATCCTTCAACACATTGGAACTATCCTTTTCACAGCACGTATGTTATTTATTTACATTGAAATTTGAATCCAAACATCGAAAAACAAAGCGGCCGTCACAGCTCGCCAATAGAAACTAGTTAAACCCGCCTTTTTCAACATTCGTGTGCTCAGTTTTTTTGTTAAAAGTACTCTTGATTACGGCTATAAAACGAGGATGTATTCACAAAGTTATGATAGCAAAGTGTGCATCAGTTTTAATGGAATGTGTCATGACACGAGCTAAAAGGGATGTTACTTTGGGACTTCGATGTGATTCTGTTCGGATAGGATTTTTTCAATATCGGCGGACAGGCAATATTTTTTTTTTATTCACGTTCCAAACTTAGTTGTGTTCGTCTTTATATTGTCTTTTTTTATACGGAGTTATGTTTTTTAATTAGATTGATGTTATGTACATTAGGCCTGCTGGAGCTGACTAATCATTAGTGACAACATTTCAAATAGTGTTCAGTTTATAAATTTACTAGCGACCCGCCCCGGCTTCGCACGGGTGCCATGCTGATAAATAATGCATATATTATAAATATAAACCTTCCTCTTGAATCACTCTATCTATAAAAAAAAACCGTATCAAAATTCGTTGCGTAGTTTTAAACATCGACGTGACTTTATGATGTTTTTTACTATGTAGTGATTATCACATTATAGTTTATACCGTTCTTAAATAAAAAAAAAAGTGAAATTAGTGTTATCTAACAATTGACCCTCTACATGACGTCACTTTGTGAAAAAATTGTCAGTTTCGACACAAGAAAACAGTGGTACGATTTCCAGCCTCAGTAATAGTAAGGTGTTGTGCGCTGTAATTACCTTATCCTTTATATTGAAATTGAAATTGAAATATCATTTATTCCATTGACATACAATATGCTCTAGAATAAGTCTTAGGGTTAATACATTGCATGCTTACTAGCTAAATCTATACAATATTTATGTCAGGTTTCAATTTTTAATTTTAAAATCAATATTATAATAATCTTTTATATTGTACAACACATTTTGAGTTAATGTCTTTTTTAAATGTAATTTATAATTAATGTCATTCATGGAGGTAATGGTGTCAGGTAGATGGTTATACATTTTGAGGCTTAAGTGTATGAAGCTTTTTTTGGTCTTAGCTAGGCGGACTTTCGGAAGACAGATCTTATTTCTGCTTCGAGTGGGATAATTGTGAATATCCTTCAATTTTAGGTTGTTGCTGAGGTGTTTACGAGCATATAATAGGTTTTTGTATACAAAAAGCGAGTAGAGGGTCATTATCCCAGCCTCTTTAAATGCATCTCTGCAGGACTCTCGAGCAGGCAGGTTAAAAATATTCCTCAGGGCTCGCTTTTGTAATATGAACGCTCTAGATGCCGTTGCTGCGTGTCCCCATACTAATATTCCATATGACATTATGGAGTGAAAATAAGCATAATAGACTGTCATACCAGCCTGGTAACCACACAATTCCCTAATTTTTCTTACAGAGAAAGCAGCTTTCGTAAGTTTGTTACATAAATTGTCTATTTGCCTGTCCCACTTCAGTGCATTATCTATTATTATTCCCAAAAAATTAGTCTCACTAGCCTCAGTTAGCCGGTCTCCATCATATTCTATTTGTACATTTTCTGTCCGAGGTCTAAGACTGTAGTACATAATTTGCGTCTTACTTGCATTTAACTTTAATCTATTAACCTTAAACCATTTTTCAATTAAGTTAAGAACAGTTTAACATTATCAACAGTATCTACAACATTATTATGTGACGTTACAAGTGATGTGTCGTCAGCATATTCTACAATATTACAATTTAGTTCTTTGGGTATCAAGTATGGGAGATCATTGGTATATATAATGAATAAAAGAGGCCCTAAAATGGATCCTTGCGGCACACCTTTGGTAATTTTTCGACTTTGGGATCTAGCGTCGTTCACCTGGACAGTCTGATCTCTATCGCATAAATATGACCGAATAAGATTAATATCTTTTACCCCATAAAAAGACAATTTTTGCAACAGGATATCGTGATCCACCATGTCAAAGGCTTTTGACAAATCGCAGAAGACGCCCATACACTTTAGCTTTTTTTCTAATCCTGAGTGAATGTGTTTCGTGAATGCGGCTATAGCGTCTTCTGTCGAGAGCCCCTTACGAAAACCAAACTGTTCCCTTTTTCTGTTCCTGTTTCTTCTTTTTTGTACACCGGAACCAGTTTGGATCTCTTCAGTAGCTTTGGAAATATACCACGTTCGAAGCATTGATTTACAATATCGGTGACAATATGTATTATTGGTAAAATAGTTGCTTTTACAATTCTTGTAGATACGCCCCAAAGGTCATACGTATTTTTATTTTTCAGGCTTTTACAAACCGTTAAGATCTCTTTAACACCGGCTTTGGTCCATTCGAAAATTTCAGGAGGTGGTACTGTTTTCAGTTGATCTAGAGCATTTTCACCAGTGTCAATATCTAGTGCTGCCGACTTTGTCTGTAGTGCAGAGAAAAAATCGCTAAATATTTCAGATACGTCTTTCGGATCTTGAAGCAATCTTCCCTCGTGAAGCAATCGAATGTCATCCTTTTGGGGTTTCATATAACCTGTTTCTTGTTTTATTACGTTCCAGGCGGTTTTGATTTTATTTCTGAACTTCAGGATTTTATCTCGAAGCCACATTGACTTAGCTTGCTGACAAACTTTCTTAAATATACGTTTATAATTCCTAAAGTATTGCCTGAATGATTCGTCATCACTAATTGCATACTTTGAGTGAAGCTCAAGCTTTTTTCCTTACAATACCTAATACCTTTTGTGGCCCAATCATTGAAACATTTTTTCGTTTTTACAACATTTTTTTTATTTTGTTTCATAGGCAAAGCAGACAAAAACCTTACTGTCTGTGTGTAAGTATTCTAAAATTACAAAACAAACTACAAATTATAGACAGAAGTTAAAAAACAAACAACTATAAACGAACTATAAATTAAGCAAGATTCTCTTCAGACAGCGTTAAACATCGTATTTACTTTATCAAAAACCTTATATTTCACGAACAGCAGAGTATCAATTAGTGACATTAGTGGGTGCCGGCATACGACTCCGATAACAGGAGACGGGTTTTTGTTCTATAATTAGCACAATAGGGATTTTTTGTACTTTAATTAGGACAATTAGAGACCTCTGCGAAAACATTGTTGCGAAATTGGACGGTGTTTTGTGCTAGTTTTCGAGTGTTCTTTGTAGCGGTCATGTTTGTGTAAATTCACTGTTGACTTTTTCGCTTTGTACTTATACCCTAACAAGTTGCGGTCTTGCCCTGGGATAATGGCGCCACAAACAGCTTTCATATGGCAATCATGTGCATGTATGCATGTATATGCATTATTATACTGTCTGTAGGTAGTCATCAGAAGTCAAAACATTGTTTACCGGGCTGCTGCTCAATCCTTCGTCGTTCTTCTGAAAAAGTAAAAGCTTTACTTTCATTAATGTAGATAGTTTTGGTTTTATTATGTGAAAATTAATTGAAATTCGCGGAATATTTAGTCCTATTTCCTCTTTGTTTTCATCAGTGACAGTCACTGACTTTTAAAAAATTGTCGTTGCCATTAAAATAAATTAGTACCACTAAAATCCACAATATGGCGTGGGCTGGCTGTTTTCGGTAACAGATCGCTTTTTTCATGCAATTCTCGTGAATTTTTGTGAGCAGGTTCTTTTATATAATGTAGGTACGTATTTTTTGTAGATTCAGTTTTTTTTAATTTTGCTATAAGGCGGAGATTATGTGGGTTAAAAAAACAGCCATTTAAAAAAATGTTAGCTAGGTCTACAGGTGACAGAGGGGACTAGTAATAACTGGAAAAATAAAGTGTGGTTTAAGAGGAAGGTAACTTTTAACCTTTTGGGCGCCAAAGACGACAAATAACGGTGACGGGAAGCTGTGCCCCAGTCGCCACACCGTCATTTGCCGCTATACAATGTCATACTATCTACTATCAGCTAAGTAAATAACACAGTAATAACACTTTCTTAATAAACTAAATATATTTATAAAACTAAAATTTATAATAAGTATAACTAATTATAAAACTAAAAGGCTTCTATTAACCATTATATACTAGCGGATACTACAATACTAGCGGAGTTGCCGCGCCAGGGAGATCCTTTGAGCCAAGTACTCGTCGGAACGGGGGTCCACGATTTCTCAGCCTTCGCGCCAAAGCCGCGACAAACTCCTTAGCCTCATCGCACCATTGCCCACCGGTCTCTACGGCAACCGAGCCGAATGCATACACTGGCTCCAGATTGCTCTACTTAACGTGCTTTAGTTTGGCGGCGCTTTCGGCTTGGCGACAGGGGACACAGTTTTCCGTCGAATACCTGCCCGTTTAGCACAACTGCGCTTGGCGACTCGCGTCGCGCGCGCGACATAGCGCTACCCGTCACTCTCACATTACTGTACAGAAAGAGACGGGTAATTATCTCGCGCGAGAAACAGTCGCATATGACAGTTATGCTAGAGGTGCTGAGCGGTCAAAAGGTTAAGGGAGCGTATTATCATAATCAAAATGTTTTATTACTCGTATGGTTGTCACGTATTAATATTTATTTCCTCATCTACCGTCATCCTAACGTGACGTCGCCATATTTTTGAAAAAGTAGTTTCTCCCGGTAATATCTGACAATCGCAGCCCGCCATATATTGTGCTCTGAGCTGACAGTCCTGAATGGCGCAGAAATGATTACATTTCGCGAGATATATTCGAGAAAACTACTTGGAATAAAAAAGATACAATATTTTATTGCGTGACTGAATTTTGAGGGCGGCGTTGACCTAGAGCTTCGTTTCGGCTTGGCCCATTCTTTCGTATATTAGGGTGCTTGGATGTAGGTACAGACGCTGTCCGGCTGTTCTTGCCTAGAGGTTACATTTCTCAACTGATCCTCATGACATTTTGTGAGTAGGTTCGATAAGTATATATAAGTATGTATATAGATTCACTGCTTCGAAATTTAAGAAAATGTCGGAGATATGGGGTAATTTTAAAACAAACTCGGGACGTCTACAGCTCAGCTCACAGAGTCACTATTTATTGACAATGAGCTATATGAAAGAAGATAGGTTCTCTAGAAAGTAAAACGTTGGTCTTGCACGGTGGCATAAAAGAATACAAATTAAAAAGAGGCAATATTGCAGCGTCGTCTCTTTCTAATCAATCTAAAATAACCACTGCCACTTTTCTGATCTGGTCAATGTCGCCTATGGGATGATGGGATTTGATAATGAGGATGTATATGAGATATCTGAAAAGAACAAACTCCGTATGTATATCATGATAACCACACCAACAATTTATTTACTTATGCATTTATTTCCAGCTCATAATGAGATTTCCGATAATCATGATCTTCAAACAAGAAGGTCGTTCCTTCCACAAAGAGAGACAAAGAGAGACGCTATCCCAACACCAGTCAAAACCGGCTCCACGAAGCTGGTACAGATCTTTCTGGAATTCGTCAACAGAGATTTACTGATAGGTGGTAATTACTATGTCCATAATTTTGTGTCATCTTCGCAAAACATATGGGACTTGTCACCCGATTTTCCTTAGAATATCGTACCAGAAATGTTCGAACAAAATTCTCCACCAACCAACGTTAAAAATGCAACTTGTTACTATGTTTGCAAAGTGTCATAGTAAGATTAAACTTGATTCCGCTATCCCCATAAATTTCTATAAAGCCGCCACTAGAGAAGTTTGTGACACATTTAGGCGCACCTAGCTATTTGATTTATGTGAATTTCTGCCCCGAAGGTGCTTAATCTAACTTTTTGATGTAATACATTTCAACGTCACTAGTAGGGTTGTCAACGTTAGTGAATAGTTTTGGTACATTTGCGATTTAATTGCGGGACTTGGTCCTAAATGAAAGAAAAAATATATTAAACTAAATTTACTTATGATGAAATTATTATGCTTATGCGTGCATCAAGAATATTAAAATATAGACTGTAATAAGTGTACCTAATGTAATTTTCTAATCTAATCTAATTTTCATAAAAATAACATACATACCATAAAATTAACCTAACCTATTATCCGGATAGGTATTTAACAAAATGTAAACAAACCATAAATTAGGTGCTTTATCAGGCCAATATTGGTTGGTAAATTTTGGATATAATAATATTACTTTAATAAGAAATAGAATATAAATTTTGCTTTAATATACGAGTATCAGGTTATAGAATAAACCATAGGATACCCAATCAAGACTATGTAATTATAGAGAATAAGTTAGCCGAATATACCATATATTCTGTGAATAAATAATGATTATGATTAAAATGCGGGACTCCTTTACACGACCTAACTTGGTACGGTTTATTAGAAATCAGCATATTAAAAAGTGTGTGATGAAGAAGAAAAGAGCTGATAAAGAGCGAGGGCGCGGGGTACTGCCGAGCGAGAGAGCGCGTCGTGAAATTAATATCATGCCCTCTCAAATTACTGAAAATTACTAACGAGCGTTCGTTTGAATGCTTATAATGTAGTCCAGCCTGAAAACGGGACAATCAGCGTCCCGTCCCGCGTGGTCCCTTTGCGGGCTGTCGAAACGGGACGTCCCGTGTACAGCGGTATATTTGACAACCCTAACCAAGTTTGGCTGTCTACCTGATCGGATAGGTGGGCTAGGAAATTGTATGTAGTTCAGTTTATATAACTTTCGGTCTGAACGAATGTCTAGGTTAACTTTTAGCCTATTTAGTGATTTATGATCGAAATTGAGTTTGTGTTTATTCTACGACTCTTGCGTTGAAATTTCGTCATGTTGCACATGTTCACGAACACCATTTTGAAAATTACAGGGTGCGACAGAGACAAAACTCATAAAAACATTTAGCCAAAAACGGCAGCATTTGCCTTTTTAAGAAACTACCTACGGTTGCCTTGCCTGTTACCACTGGCTTGCCCACTTTACGAAATAGCACCATTCTCTTTGCTACGCAAGAAAAAATAGCAAAATCTACCCCGGCTTGCCCTAAGTTTTCGTTTGACGCACCTCACTGCTATATATATCTACCCCAAGGCAAGCCGGTGGGAATAAACTTCTACGGATGCCATGATACTGACGCTACACACACAAACTATTTATTTTTCCTTATTCTAAATAGGTGGCGATACATCTTACGAACTATTCAATGATTCCCATGGAAGGCTTCCCTCCGATATCGCAATATGGCGGAAATGCCTCCTGATAAATCACGCTCCCCGTTGCGTGAAATTGTTTAGAGCAGGTGGTCTAGTTCACAAGTAACGTGTTAATACAACACAACTACTAATAATCCATACTATCCATACTAATATTATAAATGCGAAAGTGTGTCTGTCTGTCGGTCTGTCTGTCTGTCTGTCTGTTGCCTCTTCACGCTTAAACCGCTGAACCGACTGAGATGAAATTTGGTATGGAGATAGTTTGAGACCTGGGAAAGGACATAGGATACTTTTCATCCCGAAAAAATGTAGTGTTCCCATGGGATGAGCGGGTAACACCGCGGGGCACAGCTAGTAATATTATAAATGCGAAAGTGTGTCTGTCCGTCTGTTACCTCTTCACGCTTAAACCGCTGAATCGATTTTGATGAAATTTGGCGTGGAGATAGTTTAAGATCCAAGGAAGGACATAGGATAGTTTTCATCCTGGAAATTATCCCTAAAAAGATTTTAAAGTGAGTAAGTAATTCATGATGACATTGATGACCCTGTAGAAAATGTAATTATTAGACCGAAAGCACAATTGCTCTTACATTTGCTTAGGCGCTTTTAATAATCCCTTTTATTAATTAAGTTGATTAGGTGGATATGGATATCTATCGTGTTGTACGAGGTTGCTTCCGTACTTCCAAGTTCCACGCGGACGTAGTCGCGGGCAAAAGCTAGTACTTTATAATACTACAATAAAATTCTTTTCACTTCTCATGCTCTTAAAATGTTACTTTAGTCTGCATATCGGGACTAAAGCTCCTTATTAATCTCTAGGGATTAAAGTAAAATTGTTTTAATTTACTTTGGAAACAGCCAATCACGATGTTTGTGAATGGAGGTAGCCATTTTCAGCGATAGGTATACAAACTTTTTGGTGCGTGAAAGAACCTTAAAATTACAACTGTTAAAACTTCTAAGATTTACAGAGGTTGCTAACAATAGTAGATTGTACGACAAGTGCATAAAACGCATCATTTTACACGAGACGTTTATCCATCCGAGCGAGCTGGCGAGCGAGGATGAATATAAAGTCGAGTGTAAAATGCGTTTTATGGACGAGTTGCACACTCTACTTTTCACTTCGATTGCGAGGAAATGAAACTGTATCATGTAAATAACATATATACACATATCATATAATTATATATAAATTAAATTTGTTTTTAAGTAGGTATACTTAAAAACAAATTTAATTAAAATTTAAAGTTACTTTAAATATTTCTCATTGCTCTAATAGCAATGAGAAATATTTAAAGTAATAGTTTAAAAAGTAATAAATGATAGTACATAAAAGTTACAAGTTTATTTCAAGAAGTTTTATTGTGTACTTTGGCTGTTGGTATATTTGCCTTGGTCTTAGAATACTAACAAACGAAATAAAATAAAGAGTTAAAACCCGTTCCAGACCTTCCGATCCGATCCGATTTATCGGAAGAAATCAGATAATGTGTAGTGCAATTTTTAGGATTTTATACACTACACATTATCCGATTTCTCCCGATAAATCGGATCGGATCGGAAGGTCTGGAACGGGTTTTATTGTATGAAGTTTTATGTTTTTTTTTTTACTGTTTATTAAGAACCTTTTTCGTGTGGCTGTTGGACCGATCGCCTTGGTCTTCGACGACGATTTTACTTTATGCTCTAGAGCATAAAAAGCGACTTTATGTCGCCTACGCACAGCATAAAGTCGGAATTTTAGAGCGAGAGAAGTGAAAAAACTTTTTTTATACCTAACGCACACTCATAATCCGTTAGAAAATGTTTATACCCATTATTACTCAATATACTCTACCTGACTAAAAAAAATCATGCACTTGTATGTTATTGAAGTTCAAAACCGTTCGCGTATCGGGCTAATACACTATTTTGAATTTTAAAACTATGGTGATATTCACATTTTTCGCATTCGCTTCTGAACTGTGAGCGAGTCATATATTTTTTATATTTTGACTGTTTAAAAACATCGAAACCGAAGTTTAAAACATACTGTATTGCTATTGCTCTTGATAACTTGGCCTATCAGTAATAAATAAATAAACACTATGAATACACCAATCGACTTAAACCCAAATTAAGCTCGGGCAGGCCGCCTACTACGATTATTAAGACGAAATTGAATACCTAGAGGTTAAATTATAAGATTATAACAGAAACAAGCTCGTTTTGAAGCTATAGCAAGTTTCTTAACAGCATAGCTGTGCTATAAACGTCTACTATAAATATACAAAACGTCATAAGTCATTAAGAAATTGTTGGCAGTTACACCTTTTTGTGACTATAAAGCCCAAGTCGGTCAGCTCCTCAATACACAGAAGATAAACAAGTGGCCTAACTGGCAGATGTTTATTCTGCTAACTTTGTTATTTGACTGTGGTTTAATTAAGTCGGCCATACTTCTGACGTAATCGTGTCTGAATCTGGCTAGACGCTACGCTTGAAACGATAGACGTTTTATTATTATCTTAAATATATAAAAGAAGAAACTGACTGACTGACTGACTGACTGACTGACATATCAACGCACAGCCCAAACCGCTGGTTCTAGAGAGTCCAAATTTGGCACGTAGGTTCCTTATAAGGTGTAGGGGTGCACTAAGAAAGGATTTTTCAAAATTCACCCCCTAAAGGGGTGAAATGGGGGTCCAAAGTTTGTATGGGGAAACAAGATTAGTTAGACTATTTTATTCGAAACTTCACAGGAGTATTTCTTACGATAAATGAGTAAACACGGGTTTCAAGTTTTTTGAAAATTCAACCCCTAAAAGGGAGAAATGTGGTGACAAAGTCTGAAAATCAACATGGGTATTGTTTTTATGGTTTATCGGGTCGCTGATTACGAAAACCGCAACGATTTTAAAATCCAACGTGGCGGACGTGAATTATCATCTCCCCTGTAGTGGTGAAATGGGGTTGAAATGTCTAAATACTAAACCACTGGTTCTAGAGAGTCCAAATTTAGCACGTCGGTTCCTTATAAAGTGTAAGGATGCACTAAGAAAGGATTTTTCAAAATTCACCCCCTAAAGGGGTAAAATGAGGGTCCAAAGTTTGTATGGGGAAACAAGATTAGTTAGACTATTTTATTCGAAACTTCACAGGAGTATTTCTAACGATAAATGAGTAAACACGTGTTTCAGGTTTTTTGAAAATTCAACCCCTAAAAGGGAGAAATGTGGTGACAAAGTCTGAAAATCAACATGGGTATTGTTTTTATGGTTTATCGGGTCGCTGATTACAAAAACCGCAACGATTTTAAAATCCAACGTGGCGGACGTGAATTATCATCTCCCCTGTTGGGGTGAAATAGGGTTGAAATGTCTAAATACTAAACCGCTGGTTCTAGAGAGTCCAAATTTGGCACGTAGGTTCCTTATAAGATGTAGGGGTGCACTAAGAAAGGATTTTTCAAAATTAACCCCCTAAAGGGGTAAAATGGGGGTCCAAAGTTTGTATGGGGAAACAAGATTAGTTAGACTATTTTATTCGAAACTTCACAGGAGTATTTCTAACGATAAATGAGTAAACACGTGTTTCAGGTTTTTTGAAAATTCAACCCCCAAAAGGGAGAAATGTGGTGATAGTCTGAAAATCAACATGGGTATTGTTATTATGGTTTATCGGGTCGCTGTATCCCGGAAGGAAGAGGGAAGAGGGAAGAGGGAAGAGGGAAGAGGGAAGAGGGAAGAGGGAAGAGGGAAGAGGGAAGAGGGAAGAGGGAAGAGGGAAGAGGGAAGAGGGAAGAGGGAAGAGGGAAGAGGGAAGAGGGAAGAGGGAAGAGGGAAGAGGGAAGAGGGAAGAGGGAAGAGGGAAGAGGGAAGAGGGAAGAGGGAAGAGGCAAGAGGCAAGAGGCAAGAGGGAAGAGGGAAGAGGGAAGAGGGAAGAGGGAAGAGGGAAGAGGGAAGAGGGAAGAGGGAAGAGGGAAGAGGGAAGAGGGAAGAGGGAAGAGGGAAGAGGGAAGAGGGAAGAGGGAAGAGGGAAGAGGGAAGAGGGAAGAGGGAAGAGGGAAGAGGGAAGAGGGAAGAGGGAAGAGGGAAGAGGGAAGAGGGAAGAGGGAAGAGGGAAGAGGGAAGAGGGAAGAGGGAAGAGGGAAGAGGGAAGAGGGAAGAGGGAAGAGGGAAGAGGGAAGAGGGAAGAGGGAAGAGGGAAGAGGGAAGAGGGAAGAGGGAAGAGGGAAGAGGGAAGAGGGAAGAGGGAAGAGGGAAGAGGGAAGAGGGAAGAGGGAAGAGGGAAGAGGGAAGAGGGAAGAGGGAAGAGGGAAGAGGGAAGAGGGAAGAGGGAAGAGGGAAGAGGGAAGAGGGAAGAGGGAAGAGGGAAGAGGGAATAGTTGGTTTCTATGGATTATCGGGTCGCTGATTACTAAAAAAAGAATGATTTTAAAATTCAACGTGGTGGACGTATAATACCAT
Source organism: Apotomis capreana (assembly GCA_947623375.1). Classification (NCBI taxonomy): domain Eukaryota; kingdom Metazoa; phylum Arthropoda; class Insecta; order Lepidoptera; family Tortricidae; genus Apotomis; species Apotomis capreana. The sequence goes on from OX392499.1 coordinate 39,508,695, forward strand.
CTCTCATGTTAGGGCGCGATGGGGTAGAAATGTCTAAATAATATCTCAAAAATGGGTGTCGTTTTTAAACGCACAGCCCAAAACCGCTGATTCTAAAGAGTCCAAATTTGGAATGTAGGTTCCTTATAAAGTCTAGGGGCGCACTAATAAACGATTTTTCTAAAGGGGGTGAAATAGGGAGATCAAAAGTTTGTATGGGAAAACAAGATTAGACTATTTATATTCGAAACTTCACAGGAGTATTTCTAACAATAAATGAGTAAACCTACAAGTACTCTTTATTGCACACCTCATAAAATATACAGGAGAAATACAATGCAAAACATTACAATTAGAGGTAAACAATAGGCGGTCTTATCGCTAACGAGCGATCTCTTCCAGACAACCTTTGGGTAGTGGAGAACTTGAAAAAATAAGATTTTGTTATTAGGCGGTGCAAAAATCGGATAGTAATAATCTATATATACAAAATATCTATATGTATAAAAGAAGAAGTCCTGACTGACTCATCAACGCACAGCCGAAACTACCAATGTTAGAGAGTTGATTTTTGCACAGTAGGTTACTTTTATAATGTGGGCTAGAGATAAGAAGCGATTTTGAAAAATTCAATCCCTAAGGGTGTTAAAAAGGGGTGCAAAGTTTGTATGGGTGAAACTTTTTTTTTGAGCTAGAGACTTGAAACTTTGTAAAAAGGTATTAAAATAAAATTTAAGAAAAATAATTTCAGCGTTTTTGAAAATTCACCCCCTAAGGTGGTAAAAAATGGGTTAAAAGTTTGTACGGAGATTAAGTATTTTGTTGAGCGCGGGACTTGAATTTTTGTTCAAAGGTACACTATTAGAATACAAGAAAAGTAATTTCAGCGTTTTCAAAAATTCGTCCTTTAAAAGGGTTAAAAAGGGGTTCCAAGTTTGTATGGGGGGAACTTTTTTTTTCAGCTAAAGACTTAAAACTTTGTAGAAAGATTACTTATTAAAAAACACAAAAAGTACTTTCAGCGTTTTAGAAAATTCCACCCCTTAAGGGGTTAATCTATATATATAAAAGAAGAAGTCCTGACTGACTCATCAACGCACAGCCGAAACTACTAATGTTAGAGAGTTGATTTTTGCACAGTAGGTTACTTTTATAACGTGGGCTAGAGGTAAGAAGCGATTTTGAAAAATTCAATCCCTAAGGGTGTTAAAAAGGGGTGCAAAGTTTGTATGGGGGAAACTTTTTTTTTTGAGCTAGAGACTTGAAACATTGTAAAAAGGTATTAAAATAAAATGGAAGAAATCTAATTTCAGCGTTTTTGAAAATTCACCCCCTAAGGTGGTAAAAAATGGGTTAAAAGTTTGTATCGAGATTAAGTATTTTGTTGAGCGCGGGACTTGAATTTTTGTTCAAAGGTACACTATTAGAATACAAGAAAAGTTATTTCAGCGTTTTCAAAAATTCGTCCTTTAAAAGGGTTAAAAGGTGTTAAAAGTTTGTATGGGGGGAACTTTTTTTTTCAGCTAGACTTGAAACTTTGTAGAAAGATTACTTATTAAAAAACACAAAAAGTACTTTCAGCGTTTTAGAAAATTTCACCCCTTAAGGGGTTAAATAGGGGTGCAATGTTTATATGGGAGAAACTTTATTTATTGAACTAGAGAGTTGAAACTTTGTAGAACGCTTACTTAATCAAATACAAAAAAGTGATTTCAGCGTTTTGAAAAATTCTGCCCCTAAGGGGGTGAATTAACTAAGAATAAAATTCCTTACCTACCTATTTTAATATCTTTGTCATCATCAAAAATCTACGCGGACGAAGTCGCGGGCGGCCGCTAGTTTTTAATAAAAAACTAACTGACTTCAAAATAACTTGTAAAGCCAATCATGTACAGGTATATATTACATTTGAATCTCCCTTTTGAAGTCGGTGCCACCTGTTTTTTGGAAGTCGATAAAAAACATATATGGAATATATTTTTTTCTTAGATGTCCCCGATCTGATCAGGTTAAGGTAGTTTGTAGATGGCCATTAAAAAAATCATTTTTTAAACTTTAGGGACTAAAATGACTATTTTAGCCCCATTTCCTAACCTATTATAACGAACTTTCCGAGAAGAAGTGAAATTAAATCGATTTAGTATCTTTCATATATGAAATAATAATGAAATAATGAACTTTATTCTGCTGGTAGGCCACAAGGTCACTTTTACATGTCTGAGTCTACCGGCATTTCACAAGAGGAGACCACTGTTGAGAAGAAACGCCGAAAGAAACACGTGTATTCTAAGATATAAATGAGGACTAGTGTAAGAATAAAAATTGGGCAAGTGCGAGTCGGACTCGCGCATTGAGGGTTCCGTACAAACACTTTCATCCTTAAGTGGTTAAGTTAAGTTTGCACCTGGTATGCATAGCGCCCCATACAAATGAGGTGCAAAGTTAACGCAACCAACCCGTTTGTTGTATGGGAGCCCCCCTTAAATATTTATTTTTAGTATTTGTTGTTATAGCGGCAATAGAAATACATCATCTGTGAAAATTTCAACTGTCTAGCTATCACCGTTCTTGAGATACAGCCTGGTGACAGACGGACGGACGGACGGACGGACGGACAGCGAAGTCTCAGTAATAGGGTCCCGTTTTTACCCTTTGGGTACGGAACCCTAAAAAATAAAATATAGAAATATTTTTAACTAGCTGTGCCCCGCGGTGTTACCCGCTCATCCCACGGGAACACTAAATTTATCCGGGATGAAAAGTATCCTATGTCCTTCCCGGGTCTCAAACTATCTCCATACCAAATTTCATCTAAGTCGGTTCAGCGGTTTAACCGTAAAGAAGTAACAGACAGACAGACACACTTTCGCATTTATAATTTTAGTATGGATTATTTCAATAGTCGATTTAACACGTTCATTCTAGAATATCTCAAAATTTTTGGTTGAATATTAGGAGCGTTTCAACAACTACCTCAGCTTTCGTTACGATATCCATCCAAATTTCGTAATGAACCTGAGATAGCGATTGAAACGCTTCTGATTTTCGCCCTTTTAGGATTTTAGTATTGAAGTTTGATCCCGTAGTTCAGTATATAAAAAAAGAAAATATGTCGATGCCATAAAGTTAAATAAAGTGAATTCGGCAAACGAGCCCGCAACCCATTCACCTGTCCGCGAACATAACCGTTCTTTTCCATTTTTATTCTCGATATCAGCGGGTCTCGGTCTAACTGTTCAATTAGAAGAAATTGATGACTGATATTTCCTTCACGCTGTATTTTATTTTGCGGAAACGAAGTTAGCTCGTTAGGTTCTGATATTTTAAACTGGAATCGACTTCCTTTTTATAAGTCGATTTTATCTAGTTGTAGTATGTAGTTTGTAGTTGGCCATTAAAAAAAAAATCATTATTTAAATCCTAAGCTAAAATGACTACTTAAGGACCATTTTCTGACCTAAAATAACGAACTTTCCGAGCAGAAGCGAAAATTAATTAATTTACGTAGTATCTTCCCAATAGTCGATATTACATGTTTTTCTAGTATGTCGTCACATTTTAAAATTTTAGTATAGAAGTTTGATTCCGTAGTTCAGTATAAAAAACAACAGGAAAATATCTCAATGCCATAGAGTTCAGCAAACGAGCGCAACCCATTCACCTGGCCGCGCACATAACCGTTCTTCTCCATTTTTATTCTCGATATCAGCGGGTCTCGGTGTAACTGTTCAATTAGAAGAAATTGATGACGGATATTTCCTCCGCACTGTATTTTATTTTGCGGAAATGAAGTTAGCTCGTTAGGTGCTGATATTTTAAACTGGAATCGACTTCCTTTTTTGGAAGTTGATTTTACATGACTTTTGTCTACGATGTGATCAGGTTGTAGTTCGCCATAAAAAAAAACATTATTTAAAGCCTAAGGGACTAAAATGACTATTTAAATCCCATTTCCTGACTTAAAATAACGAACTTTCCGAGCAGAAGCGAAAATTAATTAATTTACGTAGTATCTTCCCAATAGTCGATATTACATGTTTTTCTAGTATGTCGTCACATTTTAAAATTTTGGCATAGAAGTTTGATCCCGTAGTTCAGTATAAAAAAAAAAAAACAAAAAATATATCTCAATGTCATAAAGTTCGGCAAACGAGCGCAACCCATTCACCTGGCCGCGCACATAACCGTTCTTCTCCATTTTTATTCTCGATATCAACGGGTCTCGGTCTAACTGTTCAATTAGAAGAAATTGATGACGGATATTTCCTCCGCGCTGTATTTTATTTTGCGGAAACGAAGTTAGCTCGTTAGGTGCTGATATTTTAAACTGGAATCGATATCCTGGGCAGAAATACGTTTATTTAGTATTGTATAGAGATTTGAAATGGGTAACTAATGCCTGAATATGAGCTTGTATACAGTTTTATTTTCGCAGTAACACCTTATACTAAAAAAAAAAAAAAATAGCTCAACTAGTTTAACGAATTTTATTTAACTTAGTTTGGTTACTAGTAACCCTCAGTTTGTTAGTCCTCCGATTTATGTAACTAGCAGCTAACATTTGTAAACCTTTTTTTTTAAGTTTATATTGTCGACTAAATATAGAGATGGATTTTATTTATGCACTCTTCATTGCCGAAAGTATACGGTAGGTCTCACGCCGGCTGCTGTTTAAGAACATATCGACGGAAAAAAGCGTAAACGCTGTAAACGCCAAGGGAATTCATTGGCGTTAACAGCGTTTACGCTTTTTGCCGTTATGCAGCCATTAAAACTCTAATTTAAGCTGTGTAGGAGCTATATAAGTATGTAGCCCATGTGTTACTTAATGGGTACTGTTCTATGCAGTTGCTGAATCATAGAGTATCGAATGCATAAATACATTAATGATAATTAATGTATGCAAATTAATGTATTTTTGACAAAAAATTTAGATCTTTATTTTGTGTTCCAATGATAATTGGAACACAAAATAAAGATCTTAATTTTTGTCAAGAAAATTGTATTATACGCATTAATACTAATTGTAAAAAATCCGGCCATATGCACGTCTGACTGGCGCACCGCGGGTTCCGTACGAATACATATCCCATCTTAACTGGCCGGGTTAAGTTAAGTTTGCACCTGGTATGTACAGCGCCGGATACAAATGAGTTGCAATGTTATAGCAACCGGGTTCTTCAAATGATGATTCTTGAATAAGACTATATCTTACTTTAGTATTTATTTTATTCTGTTTTTAGTATTTATTGTTCTATTGCTCCATTTACGTATGCTGCTAGCAGCAATAGAAATACATCATCTGTGAAAATTTCAACTGTCTGTCTATCACGGTTCATGAGATACAGCCTGCTGACAGACATACGGATGGACGGACGGACAGTTAAGTCTTAGTAATAGGATTAGGATAGTATAGGATTCCTAAAAAAGCAAGAATTACGATATCGACATCATAAATATATTTACTCCTGCTACTCACATTAATAATGCACCAGACGCACCTTGGTGACCTTGGGGTGTTTGTTTCATCTCGATAAAGGGTGAATAGTACAATATTCAATCAAATATCAAACACGGTCTTTTGAATTCTATTGAAGAAGATGAAATAGAAGATATGTGGACAGTGTGCTAAGAAACAGTGAGTCTCTTTGTGTAATGGAAAATATTTATCCAGTGTAAACTTAGGGTGTCTTAGCGTGTATTTGGCAAATATCGTGTTCAATCGTATTTGTTTTCTATGTCTATTAAGAGTGACACAAATATTTGATAAATACCGAGTGAAGTGGCCACCGTCTAGACTGGTCCTCCTGAGCAAGTACCAAGATGTGGCTGACCGATTAGGAATTGTACAGTCGGCTGTAAATACAAGTACGGCTGGGTAGCGAGTTATTCAGCTACCCTCTATGTCGCTGCGACACGGAGGGTAAAGTTATTGACTCGCTTGAATATCTTTTTTTTTACTCGCGTTCTGTAATCTGTCAATTATAATTTCACAGAAAAAATCACAAAAACGCACTTTTTTAACCTGTACCAAAATTCTATACTCTGTGGTACCCGCTACTGAACTTTAATATTCATAAGACATCTCTCTACTCTACTCAAATTAATTTAAAAACCGGCCAAGAGCATGTCGGGCCACGCTCAGTGTAGGGTTCCGTAGTTTCTCATCCTTCACAATAAACTGCTGTTTTAAGCCCGAGGTTTACGTTAAGAAAGATTTTAAGCTCTATAAAAAAGTCGTAAACGCCCTAGAAACTGTAATCACTTAATACCTTCTGGAAGTCAACTTACGACCTTAGAAAAAATATGGGCGATAACTCAAAAACGGCTCAACCGATTTTGTTCAATATAGTTTTCATTGAAAGTACTTATAAGGCCTCATTAACATGAATTTTTCCGAATTTTTTTGACCCGTGGTTGAAAAGTTAGAGGGGGGGGACACTATTTTTTTTGTTTTTGGAGCGAATATTTCCAAAACTGCTGACTTTATCAAAAAATAATGTTAAAAGACCCCTATTATTTTTACAAGACCTATTCAACGACAGCCCCACACACCAGTGTTGAAAAGAAAAAAAAAATTCACCCCCACTTTAGGTGTTCGAGAGGTACCCGAAAAAAAATTTTTTTTCGTTAATTTTATTTTACCCTTCTGTCGGCGTTATACATACACATACTCATACCAAATTTCAGCTTTCTAGTACTAATGATCACGGAGCTAAGCCGCGGACGGACGGACGGACGGACAGACGGACATGGCGAAACTATAAGGGTTCCTAGTTGACTACGGAACCCTAAAAAGAGAACATCAGGTTATTTGATTAAAAAAAACACGCTAATACTCTCTGATTGGTTGAAATTACTTGTCAAAACAAATAAATAACCTATCACGAGGCACCTGCCATAACCATGGCGATCATCTTTATTTTTATTAAGTAGGTCAATTAGAGTTGAACGAAAAAGGTTAAATCAAAATATAAAAATATAGAGTGGAATAACGATTGAATAAAAAAAATACTGCGTTTTGTATGCAATAGTTGCACAGTTAGGTCTTAAAATCTCGTACCTTACTTAGGGTACTAATATTATAAATGTGAAAATGTGTCTGTCTGTTAGTTATTTCGTCACGCTTAAACCGCTTAACCAATTTAGATGTGGTATGGAGATAGTTCGAATCCACGGCAAGGACATAGGATACTTTTCACCCCGGAAATCATCTTTTAAAGGGGTGAGTCGGGGGATGAAAGTTAAGCACTATAAACCGATGAACATGTCAGGAAAACAGTGCCCGTTTATACTACATAGATGGCACTGTGAGTAATGGCGTCCAAGCAGACGAAGTCGCGGGAAAAAGCTAGTACTATTATAAAATTTTAGATTTGTATTATGAGGGGTCATGATTTGAGGAAAAATCTTAATAGCGTGATGTAGGATCGTGTTTTGTTTTGTATGGGCGCGCGGCGCCATGCCAGTCTGGCGCCATCTGTTGGTCATAATTTCCTTTGTCCTCTCATCACGCCGAAACGGCTGGACAAATTTTAACCAATCCTTGTACAGGGATAGCTGGATATCCCAAGATACGGTAAAAATAAAATACGTGATCGCCTTTGACATAAACAACCACCGGATAATTATCGGAAAACTTTAAAATTGACAATTGTCAGTGGCGCAATAAAACCGGATAACGTACTCCACTCTTCGGGCGATAAAAAGTTTATCGTTTGCGAATAAAGACTGTGCGTTTATTCGCGCAGTAAACGGAGTTTTATGTATAGAAATAAATAAAAGCGTTGCCTATTCCGGAGTGGCTTGACTAAGAAATGTGTGGCAATAGATATGGGTAAAAAGGGCAAATAATCAGGTCGATTTACGTGTTCGATTGGCCGCCAAAAAAATCGGGAAAGGTTCTCGAGAACGGCCCACCTTAGCCACGACCGATCGCGCCTGAGGATGAGTCGCGAACCGATTCGAAACATGTCGAGCAATATTCGACTGTTACGACATGGACATGACTAAAACCGTTTAGTATGTAGGTATTTTAATGTCTGAGGCTCAGAAGTTTTCTGTATATAATGATATCCTTAGTAATTTCTCCTTCCTTCCTCCTCCTCCTTCGGAACCCTAAAGACAGACAATTACAGAGTTGTATTCCATCCACATACCGCAAAGAAACTGCGACGCAGCTCTCACTAGACTACTTACCTACTCGAAACTTCCTTTCCTAAATTGGCTCCGTTGTAATTGAACTCGAGACTTTTCTCTCCTAGGATTCGATGGAACTGACACAGAAGATTTTATCTTTTAGCTTATGCAACATTGCAATAATGAGCTTCGATTTAATCTGTAGATTCTTAGACTCCAGTACCTAGTCCCGGGAATCCCTGAGGCTAAAATTGACGTTTCGAATGTCCTAAATGTCTGTAGTGTATAGTAAATGTTTTATATATTTTATTTTAACAACAACAACGAGTGACAAAGTTGCCTCGACGATGTACGGATAGCAGTCCCTGATAAAGAGCTTCATACGAGTACGAAACATGTCGAGCCGTACCTGACAATTTCACGTGAGTGTAAACCGCTTAATACAATAATTAAATATGTCTCACGAAAGTTTTAATAAGATTATATCAACACAAAAGGCAAAACAAAGAAACAGTAAAAAAGAACTAAAAATTACATTTGATTGAGACGAATATTCCCAAGTAACAAACTCACTGTATGTATGAGCCTGTACAGCCATTAGAACGCTAATTTCAGCTGTTTAAGCTGTATGATGATGAGTTCTGACTTTTCCAACGTACTCTAGTTGGGTCATTGTCAGTTCAAAAAACAAAATTCGTCCCTTCGGTGGTCAAAAGTGAAGAGCACGTGAATCTAGGTTATGTTGCTATTACGAGTACATAGGGTTATAGAAGAAGTTCTCACAGGCATTTAATCGGAAAATTAGGCCCTGGAATCCTTAATTTCGCAAATGTCCACCGGAAAGACACGCACCTAAATCTGACAATGACCCAGTTGTGTGGTGGTAAGATGGCGTTAGTAGTATCACATAATAACATAATGTACTTTATGATATACTAGCGACCCGCCCCGGCTTCGCACCGGTGCAATGCTGATACTAAATATACTCTGCATCCTACATACACCTCCCTCTTGAATCACTCTATCTATTAAAAAAACCGCATCAAAATCCGTTGCGCAGTTTTATAGATCTATTAAGCATACATAGGGACAGACAGACAGGAAGCGACTTTGTTTTATACTACGTACTAGCGACCCGCCCCGGCTTCGCACGGGTGCAATGCTGATAAATTATGCATGTATTATACATACAAACCTTCCGCTTGAATCACTCTATCTATTAAAAAAAACCGCATCAAAATCGGTTGCGTAGTTTTAAAGATTTAAGCATACAAAGGGACATAGGGACAGAGAAAGCTACTTTGTTTTATACTATGTTAGTGATGTACAGATACGAGTTTATATAATACGGGGTAAGTGTGCTTGCCCACTCTAGCGCATTTATTCCAACGAACCGTACCGTTTTTAGGGTTCCGTACCCCACGGGACCCTATCACTAAGCCTCCGCTATCCGTCCGTCTGTCACCAGGCTGTATCTCATGAACCGTGATAGATAGCCGGTTGAAATTTTCACAGATGATGTATTTCTGTTGCTGCTATATTTTTTTTACTAAAAACCGAATGAATTAAAATAAATGTTTAAGTGGGGCTCCCATACAACAAACGTGATCGGTTGCGTTAACTTTGCACCTTATTTTTAGACTGCGGCCGGTTTTTTCACTTTTTTTACCATATAAAGCCCTGATTGCGTGGACTTCTAAATTATTTATAAACAAAATCAGATTCGCGTATAGAGTAACTGCCAAAATACCTTACATGAAAATGCATTTAAAATTAGCGCCGGCTTTCAAACGCGGCGCTCCAGTGAAAACTTTGCTTTATACAAAAAAAAAATGCATTAACCGTTCCGAAGGCTAAAAATTGTTTTCCAGCATTTCAGACAGATCCATTACAGCGTATTTCCAATACTGGCCGTCAGTTATTATTTTTCCAACAATTACCCCTCGAAAGCCATTTTATAAAAACCTAAGTAGCTGAAAGGGACGCCTGTATGCAAGGTATAGGTGCGTCTCTGTTGCTCTAAAACTGTTTTAAGAGTTTGAGTAGTAGAGAGCCTGATTGTGACGTATTGTAATATCGCGCGGTAAGACGACAAGTGAGTTGAAGGGGTACTCCGAAGTTCGAAATGCGACCGTCGTATAGTGCCGTTCCTCTCACTCAAATATAGGTTCATAGGTGCTCGAGAGGGACGGCACGATACGACGATCGAATTTCGAACATCGGAGTAGCCCCTCCGAGACTTCGATGAAGAAAAAGACATTTTTCTAGTTACAGTAAGTTTCTTCGCTGGGCCGTGTTTTATTTTTAACTCGTTTCACCGTTCAAGTATTGTGCAGCGTTATTTCTTTTTCGCTTTTGCAAAGTGGGGTGTTATACGATTTTATTTTTTTCTTTTTTTAAATATATTATCACATCATAGTGGCTCCACTTCGCCTGATGGTAAGCAAAAAAGGGAGGCCAAAGTCGCAATGTCAGTTGACACTGCCATGCTGGCGAGATGCTATGTATGTGTCTATGTATTATTTATCTATATCATTGTAGCTATATAGTAAACGGACTGATGATGACAAAGAATATAGGAAAAGAGGAAAATACCTTCTTTAACTATAACCAAAAACACTCATATTTTATATTTAGTCTTTTGTTATTCATGTTGTTTTCTTAGTCGTCTTCTTCATCTTTTTTTATATTTGATTGGATTCTGTACACAATTTTCCAATAATTACTTCAAATGTTGTTATAAAAATATCCTGTCTATAACGTAGGTAATTCAATGGAAACTTTCAGAAATTAAAAAAATCAAAAGATTCGTCAATAAAATAAAACTGGGCTCGTACATTGTATCTTTAATTAAACTTGGAAATTCCTGGTTTTCAGGTAAATAGTTCTTAGCGATTCTGTTAAAACGGGGTAACTTGTACTGCAGAGTTGTTGTTAATGTTGACTCGAGTCTCGCAAAACGGTTATTTGGGACTGTTTGAGTTCTCAATGCTCCTAACTTTCTGACGTTAACAGTTCGCTGTTGTGTTGCATCCTCAGTGGTACTGGGGGGGTATTCGACCAATTTTGGAGAGATGATGATCTCTCCATTTTGTCGCCATCCGTCACTTTTGACGTGTGCCTACTTGACAAGTGGCGATATCCCTAGAACATCGCAACTTCGTCAATTAGGATAGGATTAGCGCTAAAATAAATTAAATTTTCGTTTCCTTTGTATGTGACGGCATAAATAACAGGCGCATACTTTAAATTGACCGCGTAGTGCGTGAAATTAGTCCGCTACGTTTCGTTCAAAACAGAAATTCATATGCATGAATAACATTTTTGACAATCATTATCGCCTTCGTATTTCCAAAATTGAGATGAGATATGTCACTTTTAAGCTCATCGCATATAAATGACAGTTCAAGGGCGATATAACTGTTATCTACACTCCGGATTTTAATTAGGCGAACTAACTTGACAGCTCAAAGTGTTGTCAGGAATAGAAAAAAATAAATAGTGATTGGTTTATGTCGATACAAATATGTCGATATAACCTTAACAATACATCCATAGACACTTAATTATGTTGTAATACGGTTTATATTCGTTTAAAAATGTACAGTTATCAGTGTATTCGATAGTACTATGGAACTGTCAAGAAAACAAAAAGGCGGACAGCGTTCTTAGCGATGTCCTAAAATAAAGTTCGTTCGATGTAAGTATTTTAATAGCAACCGTTTTTTACGGTTCCGTAGCCAAATGGCAAAAAACGGAACCCTTCTTAGCGATGTCCTAAAATAAAGTTCGTTCGATGTAAGTATTTTAATAGCAACCGTTTTTAGGGTTCCGTAGCCAAATGGCAAAAAACGGAACCCTTATAGATTCGTCATGTCTGTCTGTCTGTCTGTCTGTCCGTCTGTCCGTCCGTATGTCACAGCCATTTTTTTCCGAAACTATAAGAGCTATACTGTTGAAACTTGGTAGGTAGATGTATTCTGTGAACCGCATTAAGATTTTGATGCAAAAATAAAATAATAATAATAAATATTGGGGGCTCCCCATACTTAGAACTGAAACTCAAACATTTTTTTTTCATCAAATACATACGTGTGGGGTATCTCTATGGATAGGTCTTCAAAAATGATATCGAGGTTTCTAACGTATTTTTTTCTAAACCGAATAGTTTGCGTGACAGACGCTTCCAAAGTGGAAAAAAGTTGGTCCCCCCCCCCCCTCTAACTTCTAAAATAAGAAAATGAAAAATCTAAAAAAAACATATGATGTACATTACTATAAAAACTACCAACGAAAATTGTTTTGAACGAGATCTAGTAAGTAGTTTTTTTAATACCTAACTTTGCACCTAATTTATATGGGGCGGTATACATACCAGGTGCAAACTTAACTTAACCACTTAGGGATGGAAAGTGTTTGTACGGAACCCTCGGTGCGCGAGTCCGACTCGCACTTGTTTTATTATTGATTTGTGTAATAAAATTATTAGTCAGATTTCAAACACAATAATTCAAAATTTATGAAATACGTAATGTCTACTTTTTTTTAATGCTGTTTAACTAAACATCTGGGAGGAACTGGTTTTTTTAATTCTTTAAATTAGCAAGGAAAAGCGTGTGATTCGTTCACGACAATATATATTAGTGTAAAGATTATAAAAACAACAGTTGCTAGGAAACAAATAGCAGAGATATAAAAAGAAGTATAGCATAGACAATGAGTCCATGCTCACGTTATCAACCTTCTTCTTAACATAATTATCGATATTAACAACACTAGCGAAACTGTGGCAACATTCGTGTGCAATGAACTGTCAAGTTAGTTCGCCTAATTAAAATCCGGAGTGTAATAGAGATTTGACGTTTGGCGATCACTCAAACGGCATGCTCGAATTAGGTCCCTGCTTATACCTACGAAGCAAGTACGATTACCATTCCACTTCTGAAACATACTTCCTTCTCTTTTCGCGTGGATTTTCAGTTTTTAATAATTCTCGCGGTTTATAATTTGCATGTAGTTTCGTACAAGACATACATTTTTTGAATCGTTTGCAAGTAGTATCGTACGAGATCTATAAATTCAAACCATAAATTAAAACTAATAGAGTCATGATTAGATGCGACGACGAGCGAAGCGAGGAGAAGTGTTATGTTATCTTGCGAATATAAACGTTATATCAGATATCTTTTAATACTATAATTGGAATTATGCTTGTTGTTGTTATATCAAGTGAAACATTATATCAAAAATTATATCTACTTAGTGAAATTATATGAAACGTGGTTATATCCATCATTACACACCCGCAAATATATTGTCCGACCGCTCTTGTGTTGCGTCTTAAGTGGTACTGCTTATACCTACGAAGTACGATTACTATTCCACTTCTGAAACATACGTCCTTCACTTTTCGCGTGGATTTTCAAGTTTGTTTGAAATAATTCTCGCGTTTTATAATTTGCATGTAGTATCGTACAAGACATACATTTTTTGAATCGTTTGCAAGTAGTATCGTACGAGATCTATAAATTCAAACCATAAATTAAAACTAATAGAGTCATGATTAGATACGACGACGAGCGAAGCGAGGAGAAGTGTTATGTTATCTTGCGAATATAAACGTTATATCAGATATCTTTTAATACTATAATTGAAATTATGCTTGTTGTTGTTATATCAAGTGAGACATTATATCAAATATTATATCTAGTGAAATTATATGAAACGTGGTTATATCCATCATTACACACCCGCAAATATATTGTCCGACCGCTCTTGTGTTGCGTCTTAAATGGTACTGCTTATACCTACGAAGTACGATTACTATTCCACTTCTGAAACATACGTCCTTCACTTTTCGCGTGGATTTTCAAGTTTCTTTTAAATAATTCTCGTGTTTTATAATTTGCATGTAGTATCGTACAAGATATACATTTTTTGAATCGTTTGCAAGTAGTATCGTACGAGATCTATAAATTCAAACCATAAATTAAAACTAATAGAGTCATGATTAGATGCGACGACGAGCGAAACGAGGAGAAGTGATATGTTATCTTGCGAATATTAAACGTTATATCAGATATCTTTTAATAATAATTGAAATTATGCTTGTTGTTGTTATATCGAATGAAACATTATATTAAATATTATATCTAGTGAAATTATATGAAACATTGTTATATCCATCATTACACACCCGCAAATATATTGTCAAGGTCTCAGACAGATATGAATCATCGAATTTATAGACCCTTGTTTGAACCCGAATACGTGAGAACTTGTGGCCGTGCAGTACCCATACCATGAGTTTACAGTGACCACAGACTACCCCCACTAGACGGAGCATGTAAGGCGACCCGCGCGCACCAACGATATGGTACGGCAGAACATTAAAGTACCAACACGGCGGCCACCGTTTAGTTGCGTCCTTGTTTATGATCCATGCGTACGTCAACGAAAAAAGAAATTAAATAAATAACATGGTAAATTGTAGTGTTAAGTGGTGTAGAGAGACCTAATAAACATGGACGCAACTAAACGGTGGCCGCCGTGTTGGTACTTTAATGTTCTGCCGTACCATATCGTTGGTGCGCGCGGGTCGCCTTACATGTGCCTTACATGCTCCGTCTAGTTGGGGTGGTCTGTGACAGTGACAGTACTCGCTACCAACAGCGTAAACGATTTGTATGGAGAATTGTAGTTCTACAAAGTAACCGCCAGAGCCGCTGTACTATTCTCCATACAAATTGTTTACGCTGTTGCTAGCGAGTGAGGGTACAGGTCACTCGGCTAAAATGGCTCTTCGATGGCTCTTGAGAGCTCTCGACCGCGGCTCGGTTGGGGAATACGTATTAGTTGAATGGAAAATCGGTGACCCTGCTGAAAGCTGGTAGGGCATTCTAATAATTCAAGAGTACTAGGTAATATCAAGTGTAATAATTTATTCAGTTAGTAGGCCCCAAGGTAACTTTTACAAGTCAGATTGTTAATCTACCGACATTTTCCGAGAGGAGATCGCTGCTGAGAAAGCCGAAAGAAACTCAACAGTTAGTCATTTTTTCGTAAATCATACTTAAAACAATCATCTACATTTATCGTATAACTAAATAGATTGGTACACTTAAAGGAGAGAGGTATAGATTCTACCCTACAAATCAATGTTAAGTAAGTTGAATGTTTAACTTGTGGTTTAACTCATAATCTTCCCAGAGATGTGTAGTCTCTAGGCGGTTTGACATGGAATAAGATACAAATAATTAATTAAATTCCACAGGGATGCATAAGATCTTTAGTATAATAGGTAGGTATATAAATGGGATTAGAGTACAGACATCAATTCGTTATAGTAATGGCTCAGTGATCTGTAGACATTGCGAGTTGGTTTCAAAATGACAGATATTTGTATTTTTTTTTACACTTTCAACCCCCGTTACTCGGCTATTTTTAGAATATTTCGTAAAGAACCAAAAAATATATATTCGAATCAAACCTACTCTAATTTGTTGAGAATCGGTTGAGTACTGCAACCTCTAGACGAGAACAGCCGCAAATCGTCGGGATATCCGGTCCGGGCACACTAAATAATTTTAGGCCAAGCTGAAACACTTAACCTGCTTCGCTCGCTCGGTCAAAATAGGGTTGAAAAAAAAAACGTTTTTTTTCTTTTATATATTGTTTAAAGTGTTTAATTGTATGTGCTTTGTGAGTGTTAACTAACTGTTGTACTACACACAATAATCATTTTGGTACTTTGATAGGGCAAGGTTTCGAATAAGTTTTTTTCGCGAACTACAACGAGTAGATCACTTAAACGTATTGCATGAATAATGAATTGGAATGAAATGATATTTATTTGAAGAAGTTGTAAGTAATGAACTTTATTCTCCATTTTGTGTATGTTAACGAATAAATGTTCATTCATTCATTCATTCTGTAAATAGGCTACAAGGGCACTTTTACATATCCGAGTCTGAGTCTACCGGCAGTTCACAGGAGGATGCCACTGTTGAGAAGAAACGGCGAAAGAAACTCAACAGTCTGTCATATCTAGTAAAAATCGTCTCACTTCAGTAATTAACATGAGTAGTGCAATTGTCTATTAAAATGTATGTTATGTACCTAGTGTATGTATAATAATAGTACTCGTAATACCCGTATAAGCACTAATGGTCCAGTTAATTTAGATAAGTGACCCGCCAGATTTGTCCCCAAAGCGGATAGAGGAATTAGTTGATGTCCTCATTTGTATTCCGTTTGGAAAAACCCGACAATTACGTATGTACCAGCGGTACATTAAATTATGGATTACCTGGCTAGTGCGAAGTAACCCTTTATAAGGCATAAGTCAAGAATAAGAATAAGAATAAGAATAAGAATAATTTATTTGCATAGAATAAGTGGGTACAGTGAATTGTCAACAGGTGAACATAGACATTAGGCGGCTTATTCTGCTATATGTATTTATTTATTTAAACTTTATTGCACACAATACACAGTGTTGAAGATCGCCGCCACCTTGCTGCCCATGACGCGCGATGACCGAGGAGGACAAGCTGCGCGTCTAACTATAAGTTTGATTTGTATCGAATCATTTAATTGTAAATTGATCTCATAGATAATAAGTTTCGATCCAAAAAAGCGATCTTAGGTACAATTATTAAGTTTTGATCCAAAAAGAGATCCTAGATATAATTTATTGAGTTATGATCCGTGAATGTAATTTGTACTATCTGATCCATAAAAGAGATCGCCTAGCAAGATAACCATTAACATTATAACGGATATTTTTCTATAAATAGACAGAGCATGTCGAGCTCAACCTTGTTGTTAAGTTTGAAAACAAACGGTCTATAAAAACGACCCAAAAGCAGGTAAAAACCCAGTTCATTGTGCTCTGACACACTGACCGAACCCATTGTAATTGCTCTAATTGCGCAACTGAGGCGCTGACCCACTAACCGAGTAGATAAGACCCTAGGCCATAAATTCCTGCACACAATGAGATGGCGCCGGCGCCGCGTAGCGGCTTATCTGCTCGGCAGCGGACAATAGACTGGCGCCGCCATAAAAATGTTAGCGACTATATACGGCGCCCTTACCTGCGCGCCGAGCCGAGTTTTATTGGTCACGCGATTAAATTGATATCGCAATTATCAGATGATAATAGATCCTAATAAAAGTATTGTCAAAAAATAGCTTGAACCGAACCCTATCGAAATATGTAACTTTTATTAAAATTGAACGTAAACTTTAAATGTAGTCGTAAAAATTGTGAAGGTGATTTTCGAAGTGAAAATTAGCCGGAAAATTGTAACAAGCCAAAAGTGGTCAACCAATCAGAACCAATGATTTATGTAAGGGACTTCCGATCCTGCTCTCGCCAAATAACGGCCAAAAACGGTCTAAAGTTTCTTTGTTCTCCTAGATACGTGTTCTTATTGGACGAAAGTGTGAAATTCTACGGCTTGTTGATTAGTACACTAAGTTTAGCGATAGGAAATGCTTATTAGACGTAAGAAATCGAGCCAAATTTACAGTACAGTTCCAGATCTCAAGCGAAGAAGTTTTATTACGTGATCCAAGTATATCCCAGTTACCTTCCTACCCAGTAACCTTATTTCTTAAGTTCAGTATAAGTTGTGTTACGTCGTCATAATTAGTTTAGGCAGTTTATTCGTAGGTTGCGAGGCAGATCCCCTATATCTAGTCCTCAGTAAATTCGTTAGTTTTATCAGTTAATTATCGTCAGTATTTCGTGTTAATTAGTTTTCAATGGTCCTTCGAGTATAAGTTAGGCTACGTGTTAGGTTATTTAGGTTACGTAGTTTAGCTAGGTTTACGTTGATTTTTGAGCCGATCCGATCAGAACTTTTACAGAACGTTGAGCTATCGTAGGAGACCGCGTTGATGAAGGCTGTCGCTTTCATTGTTTGGTCCTTCGAGCCGGATTTAAAATCAGTGCGCGAACGAACCGATCCCGATCCGAACCGAACCGAACTGTACTGTCGCGACAATGGTTAACACGCGCAACCAGAGTCGCCACGGCAGCGCCGCCGAGAACCCCGAACCGTCGTCACAGCCAGAACCCACGAACCCGAACCCGAACCCGAACCCGGCAGTGAGACCCGAGCAGAGCGGCGCCGTCCATTTCTACGACCCGAGGCTGGACATCACCAGAACCGAGTTCCGCGACCCGCCGAGGTCGCCCACGGACACAACAGGCTGGCAGGGCTCGCTCGACGCCCAACTGCGACACGAGCAAGTGGACGTAACGATCGCCGCCGCGGCGATGAGGTCAGCAGGTGACAGGGCAGAGGCGCTACTATCCACGATGAACAAACGTGAGTACACTCAGGGGCGCTCGGCGGACCGTGAGGTCATGTTCGCCGATAGCGTACCCGCGCCGCCCGCATCAGTCCGTTCCCGAGCCAGCAGCACGACCGAGGCCCGTAAGAGGCAGGCCGAGTTGGAGGCGGCCGAAAAGTTGGCGGAGATCCGCAAAAAAGAGCTGCAGATCGAGCGAGAGCTTATCAACAAGCGCCTGGCAGCTACGATCAACCGCATCGAGGAGGAGGGTTCCCGAGCCGGAGGGTCCGTCGTCGACGGACGCGAAAAGGTTAAAAATTGGCTCGACAACTCCCGGCGTACTGAAGAGCGAGCGACGTCGAGCTGCGCGCCGCCTACACCGAGTGGCTGCCCGAGCTGCGCGAGTACGGGCTGCAACACAAAATGGCGTGGCGGTTCATTCCGCCGCTATCTCCGAACATGGGTGGCGCCTGGGAGCGCCTCATACGCTCTGTGAAGAACGCCCTGGCCGTCACCCTCAAGTCGCGAGCGCCCAAGGAAGAGGTGCTTGCGACTCTCCTCGCCGAGGCCGAATACAGTGTCAACGCTCGCCCATTGACCCACATCTCGGTCGATCCGCGAGATGACGAAGCGCTGACACCGAACCATTTTCTGCTGGGCGGTCCGGCGTGCGTCCCTTTCACTGGACGCTGTGACGACGCCGACCGCCGCACCTGGCGCGCTAGCCAGGCACTTGCGGACCACTTCTGGTCCAGATGGGTGCGGGAGTACCTACCAACTCTCGCGCCCCGCGGATCCTCTGCGGGCCATGGCCGGCCCATTGCTGTGGACGACTACGTGTTGGTCGCCGACCCCGCCGCGCCACGCAACACGTGGCCGCGAGGTGTCGTCACACGAGTCTTCCCGGGACCAGACGGCGGCATCCGCAGCGCCGACGTCCGCACCAAGGGCGGACTGATGCGGCGCCCCGTCAGCAAGTTGGCGATCTTGCCGATCCAGCCTGCTGTCGCCGACGCAACAGCGGGGGGAGGATGTTGAAGATCGCCGCCACCTTGCTGCCCATGACGCGCGATGACCGAGGAGGACAAGCTGCGCGTCTAACTATAAGTTTGATTTGTATCGAATCATTTAATTGTAAATTGATCTCATAGATAATAAGTTTCGATCCAAAAAAGCGATCTTAGGTACAATTATTAAGTTTTGATCCAAAAAGAGATCCTAGATATAATTTATTGAGTTATGATCCGTGAATGTAATTTGTACTATCTGATCCATAAAAGAGATCGCCTAGCAAGATAACCATTAACATTATAACGGATATTTTTCTATAAATAGACAGAGCATGTCGAGCTCAACCTTGTTGTTAAGTTTGAAAACAAACGGTCTATAAAAACGACCCAAAAGCAGGTAAAAACCCAGTTCATTGTGCTCTGACACACTGACCGAACCCATTGTAATTGCTCTAATTGCGCAACTGAGGCGCTGACCCACTAACCGAGTAGATAAGACCCTAGGCCATAAATTCCTGCACACAATGAGATGGCGCCGGCGCCGCGTAGCGGCTTATCTGCTCGGCAGCGGACAATAGACTGGCGCCGCCATAAAAATGTTAGCGACTATATACGGCGCCCTTACCTGCGCGCCGAGCCGAGTTTTATTGGTCACGCGATTAAATTGATATCGCAATTATCAGATGATAATAGATCCTAATAAAAGTATTGTCAAAAAATAGCTTGAACCGAACCCTATCGAAATATGTAACTTTTATTAAAATTGAACGTAAACTTTAAATGTAGTCGTAAAAATTGTGAATCCATTAGTAGAAATTTGCCAAAGTTGGATATTAATTCTGTGATAACTTATTTGTTATATAACTTATATGTTTTGAAGTTATATAATCTAGAACCTAGGGACGAACCTTACAATGTATAAGAATCCTATTGCAATCCCATTGAGCCTGAATTTTATAGAAATGTGTGAAGGTGATTTTCGAAGTGAAAATTAGCCGGAAAATTGTAACAAGCCAAAAGTGGTCAACCAATCAGAACCAATGATTTATGTAAGGGACTTCCGATCCTGCTCTCGCCAAATAACGGCCAAAAACGGTCTAAAGTTTCTTTGTTCTCCTAGATACGTGTTCTTATTGGACGAAAGTGTGAAATTCTACGGCTTGTTGATTAGTACACTAAGTTTAGCGATAGGAAATGCTTATTAGACGTAAGAAATCGAGCCAAATTTACAGTACAGTTCCAGATCTCAAGCGAAGAAGTTTTATTACGTGATCCAAGTATATCCCAGTTACCTTCCTACCCAGTAACCTTATTTCTTAAGTTCAGTATAAGTTGTGTTACGTCGTCATAATTAGTTTAGGCAGTTTATTCGTAGGTTGCGAGGCAGATCCCCTATATCTAGTCCTCAGTAAATTCGTTAGTTTTATCAGTTAATTATCGTCAGTATTTCGTGTTAATTAGTTTTCAATGGTCCTTCGAGTATAAGTTAGGCTACGTGTTAGGTTATTTAGGTTACGTAGTTTAGCTAGGTTTACGTTGATTTTTGAGCCGATCCGATCAGAACTTTTACAGAACGTTGAGCTATCGTAGGAGACCGCGTTGATGAAGGCTGTCGCTTTCACACAGGTAAAAGTACAAATGGCGGACTTAATGCCATAAGGCATTCTCTACCAGTCAACCATAGGATTAAACAGAAACATTACTATTAATACTAGCAGGCAAATATATATTTCCTCCAAATTAATTACAGCGTACTATGAAGCAAAAATTCTTTGACATCATAGTAGCTTTTCTCCAGTAAATAATTTGTCAGGCTATTTTTGAATTTATTTATAGGAAGATCCTTAATGGTTTTCGGTAACTTATTAAACAGTTTTAAACACATTGCATAGCATTGCTTCATATACAGTGCAGTTCTAGGAACGTGATCATGCACAAGACGCCCCGTGTTTCTTGTGCAATTTGGAAACACGTCTTTGGCTGTCTTAAACAAATACATTTGTCTTTTTACAAAAATGCAGCTTTCAAGAATATACAGACATGGAAAGGGTAGAATCTTTAATTTTTTAAACATTGGCTTACATGATTTGCCATAAGCTGCATCACATATGGCTCGAATACATTTTTTTTGAGCAATGAACACTCTATTAGAGCTTGTACAATTTCCCCATAGTATTAAACCGTATCTTAAATTAGAGCTGATATATCCATGATACGCTGCTAAAGTGGCTTGCAAACCTGATATGCGCTTTAATCGACGTAAAACATACAACAAATTGATGATTTTAAACCATATAACAAAAACATAAAGTCTTAATATGGTGGGAAATATATTCCCTCTGCCTTATAAAGGCGTAACGGCCGCCGCAGACTGGCAATTACGACCAACTGTCGATTCACAAACGAAGTTGTGAGGATTTCCCTACAGATGGCACTGACAGGTTTAGGTGATACGATTTGTATGAATAAAATAATCTAATAGGATATTCGGCGCTTGGTCATAATCATAACGTAAGGCGCGGCAACGCGATCAACCGATGCATGAGAAGATAACAGTTTAGGTGACTTTCTGAATATAGCGTTTTTGATTCACGTGGTATATTTAATTATGGAATAACTCGTAGTGCGACGTAACGTAACGTAACTGTCGATTTGCAGCTGTCAGTGTCGATAGAAAGCGCGCAATCTGACATATTATTATTTGGTAACTGACGTTGAAAGTCAGTGAATGTCACTGTTGGAAACAATATTCCGCAAATTTCAAGTATTTTTTGCATAATAAAGCCAAAACTATCCACCGTAAGATGAAAGATAAGTTCTTTATTCAATAGAATTCAGTATTTAATTTTGCAAAAAGAACGATGGATTGAGCAGCACTCCGCTCAACAATGTTTCGAATTTGGTTGATGACAAATCCTTGACAACTGACGTTTAATAATACAAATACATTAATGACGTATGCACATTATTGCCATATGAAAGCTGTTTGTAGCGCCACTATCCTTGGGCAGAACCCACACTTATTAGGCTATATAAGTTAGATTGTTAACCAGAGTGTAAGTGTAGAACTGTAGGTAGATATATCTACCTGTCCCTAGGTGCTATAATCCTTGTAACGTTCAAAATCCCAGGGATCATGTTCACACATCCAATCTGCAGCGACCGACCGTTACTAATGCAGTGTAAAGCATGCATAAAGCCTGTTTAATGGCGTCATGAATAAAGGATGCCACAGACAAATGCCCGATATCCGGACAGCCCGCAATCCGACGTCGGACGTCGGTGCATTATAACCGGATTGGATGTGTATTGCGATTATTTCTGGCAAGAGTTTTCGCCGGCATTGTAAAAGTTTTCAGTTCATTATTGAGTTCTGAATACTCATCGGATAAAATTTGGCATATGTCAATAATAAAGGCTTCCTGAGCCTTTATTTTCAGACCTAGCCGTCGCATGTACAATTGCAGATCCACTATTTCCAATCTTTTGTTCCGTTTATTGTCCGTTCGACTAAGGCCTCCTCCAGCCTCCTCCACTGCTTGCGATCCTGTGCATCTCTGCAGAGTTGCACATGCTCCATAGTAAATAATTGTATGTACATTATCATAGCGGCTTGTGGGTCGATTGCTCCATTAAACACCATAGAAGGGATAATCTAAAACCACCCATTTATATCAGAAAAGAATGTTTTTAATGGGTTCCCTTTATCTTGCATAATATCGATTCTCCGAATTTCATTTCGCATAACAGCTATCACCGAAACATTTTTAGCCGAATGATTCTTTAGCATAATCATTTATAGTATCATAATTGTCAGTTGGCATAATTCATTTAGCATAATTTTAAATGGCAGAACACTAGTATCACCGACTTTTATTTCTCATAATTTTATATGGCAGAACATTAATATCGCCGAATTTATTATGACATAAAGACATAGTTTACGGAACAGACGAGTGCTAGGAAACTAGTTTAGGTTTTAGGTTAGATTACAGGACCGAACTGTTGCCAGTAAAGTAGGTTAGGTTAGAACCGAACTTAATGGGTTAGGTTAGGTTAGAACTGCGACCATAACAGGATCGAACTATAAATATTATGAGATATAAATTTCTTCGAAATAACTATTCGGACATGTAAATATTATGCTTATACATATTCTGCCATATGAATGTTCTGATAAAAAAAAAATTATGTGACACCACAATATGAGAAAAAAATTATGCGAAATAAAATCCGGAGAAATTATGTTTCTGTCAAAGGTTGTTATGCAAAATGAAAATATGAGTATCAATTTTATGCAACATATTAGTGAACCTAATGTCACGTGTACATAAATACATGTCCATGAGTACCTACTAATATTTAATCAAATCACAGCTGTTACCATACACAATCCCAGGGATGATGGTAACACATTTGAAATGCAGTGCAAAGCATGCTTAAAGCCTATTTAATCGGCGTCATGAATAAAGGACGCCGCAGACAAATGTCCGATAACGCCGCAATCCGACGTCGGACGCCGTTACCGATTACGATTCACGCATACGGTATTGTAGTTTGAAATAAGCAGTATTAAATAGGCAGTAACATACATAGTGTTAAGAGGCCTTATTCCTTTTGAACTTTATTTCGTAGGGTTAATTTTATAATTAATTTAAATATATGATCCTCCTTGCCAAATTATCGATTTGTAAACCCATCTTCCTTGTTAAGTTTTAAAAACCTAATGCGCAAAGGTGTTTCATAAACAGTGAAAATGTTTGCGTCGACAACAACTACGCTCATGTAGTCTCAAACGATATTGCATCGTGTTCGCGCCCGGGATTTTTGCCTAGACATATTAAATTTTCATGGCAACGCTGATTTTCTTGGGCCACACACGGCCAGCGGTTGAAAATTGAGTTGATTTAGCGAGGATGCTTTTTATGTTGCTGTTACAAATGGCCTATTATGCTGAGTGGTTTATAAAATTGTTTTGTTTTTGGGGATCCGTATTCAAATGGTATCAGCTAGAGCTTCCAATCCTGATGGATTGGAAGGAGGATGGTCTATACAAAAAATCCTAGGATTGGAAGCCCTATTACGAGGGATAAAAGTTAAACCTTCGCTGATAGGCGTGAAGACAATTTTTTTTTGAGGATTTCAATCGATTTAATTTTTTTATCGGATCAAATGTCAGATATGGGACTGACTACACTGACTGCTGTAAAAGTCAGAAATTACCGTCAAAAACCTCCATACAAATGGCCACCTAATCGTGACGTCGGAGACAATAAGTAATTTACCATTTTCACCGTGAAAAAGTGTTTGTTGAATTGTGAGGAAAACAATTCTCTGAAAACAATTTCAAAATTTCTTTTGGATTTAAAAAATAAATCCTAAAATTTGGAGTCACATATTTCAAAAAATATTAATTTTATTGGATATTTTTTTCATGACAAATATTTATTATATTATTCAGCTAAATTTATTCATATAACTACAGTATGTAGTGTAGTATAATTCAACATCAGTCTACACATCTATTTCGCCATCGTTTTCATGTCAATATTTCGGCATTATATTTATTAAATAAAAGCTTATTTTGTTACTTGATGTCTAGCACCAAAATAATAATGTCTTCCTTGTCCGATTTTAGGATTATGACAAAGATAACAGATGTGGCAACGCAGTAACTAGAATTATTAACCGAAGTCAACCGGGTCTCAGCGAGCATTACTTATTTAGGGTAATCTATGAGTTATATCCCAATATAGATCTATATAATCTATGGGGTTATACAATTCATGAGCTGAAGCTAACTGGCGACATCCTTGTCATTTCAGAGGACATTTGCTTTTTCACTGGATGTGACTTACCGTCCATTATAATCGAGAATTCCGGAAATAAATTATATATTTCATTATACAGCCATTATAACTCTAATTTAAGCTGTATAAAGACTGTACTCATACTCATTTATTCTTAATGCACAAATACATTATATGTCAATTTTACAAAAGGGTACTACAATGTAGTTAGTGGTTATTTTATATGTCAGTTTACACATTTATAGTCAGTAATAGTTAATTAGATTTTTGTACAATATTACTTTTATTTTTTTATAAGGGCTTATGCAGCTTATCTGCTACTTAGGATTGTCACTGTTCTTTAACAGCTGGACTTCTGAGGGGGGTTTACGTACTTAATAATTGCTTATACATACTAGTAACTTAAACTACGAGTACCTAGGTATTGTTTCCGGCAAACTTTTAGAACAAAAATGGCGGATCTGCGCATGCACATTTGTACGTTAATCGGCTACTGCGCAGTCAAGGTTATGCTCAAGAAGTTTGCTGGCAGCTGTATCATAGGGAAGAGAGATGTTATAAAGTCAATTTGGCTTTATTTATTGAGTTATAAATATAGCTTAATCAACCAGTACTTTCTCTTGTTCGATTCGTAGCAACTGTCTTTTTCCGTGGGAGGGTCTAGTTTAGTTTAGTTTCATTTATTAACCATACAGTAATATGTTCATTACATGGTAAGTCAGTATACATTTATAATTAACAATAACATTTTGTAATAATATTAAAAAAAAAAACATTAAATTCCAAAAATAAAAACAATCATTACTTGTAAATCATTAATATCATTTTTTTATACACTGTGCTATGTCCTTGAACGATAGATATTCAGTAATAGAGTAGAAGGCATGATTTTGAAAGAACGCTTTTACTACGCGTTTAAAGGAGCAGTGCAGCAGTCGTTAGTGAATTCGTGAATATCCCAGGTCGCAGGTGTTTGTGGCCCTCGTGGTTCGGGCAATAAACAATGGACATGCGATCTGGGACATACGAATGGTATACCTAAAGTTTTACGTCTTCACCTAGAAGTCAGACTTTCCCGACATAGTGGGCAGAAAATCCCACTCTTACAAACATCCATACTAATATTATAAATGCGAAAGTGTGTCTGTCTGTCTGTCTGTTACCTCTTCACGCATAAACCGCTGAACCGACTTAGATGAAATTTGGTATGGAGATAGTTTGAGACCCGGGAAAGGACATAGGATACTTTTCATCCCGAATAATTTTAGTGTTCCCGTGGGATGAGCGGGTAACACCGCGGGGCACAGCTAGTATGCAATAAAATAAAAAAATAACCACTAAAAATATATAATTCAGCTGTTTAGCCTGTTAAAGTACACGGCGGCTTTCCGGCCTAGGCCTTCAATTTTATATGAAATTCTTTTACAGTTCTCTTGAGTTGTTCCGCCCGAAACGAGATACTTCGAATCCTGCTATAACGCACGCTATGACGACATCTCATTGCATGTTTGAGAAAAGTAAATTCCGTGATTGACTGATTGTCTTCCTTAATATGTAAAATATTGCTTAGACACTAAACCATCCAGTAAGTTATTCAGTATGAGTCGTAAATGAACCGTTTTAGTCCCCCGAGGCCAGTAAGGGCCAGGGTTCAACCAGATGATCGGGTGTGCTCCTCTAATATGCACGCCCTCCCTCATCCTATTTAGTGTAGGCGTTAGTTCCAAGTTATTGCCTTTTCGATACCTCGATCTATTATTAACCGAGGGGCCGGACGTTTTTTGAATCGACGGGGACGGGCTGTGATTTGTTTGTGATAGAATACTTTAGCGTTAAAGGGTGAAGCCAAATACGATACTCTTTGCTTTCGAAACACTAGATTTTACTACGACGAAGAAGGTAAGTTAAGGAGGTGCAGTAGGTGGGGTCGCAACGAAAACCATTAGGTTGCCATGGTTGTCCATAATCACGAATGTTTTATAATTTATCTGCGGCTTCCTCTTCATCTTGCATGATATGTAATCTTGTACATTCTTCTCTACCCTCATTATGTAAACAACATGCTATAATATAAATAAGTATATGCTTATTTCTTACTCTTCTGGCATAATGACTAAGACTTCTTCGCACTTGATAGGTCTCAGGTACGGTCACACAATCTATATTTTAACTGCCAATCCATACTAATAATAAATGTGAATAATAATATAATAATAATAATAATAATAAATGTTCTTTATTTACAGGTATACACCCAATATCAAATTACAATAGAATACAGCAATTTAAAAAATTATGTTAAATAAAAATTATAAAAAAGTGTGTAAAAGATGTGTAAAAATAACAAAATAAACGTAAATTTAACCTAGTTCTCAACTAGGCCGTCACATGCACAAAAATATATAGCTATTTATTTTTTGTTTCCGTCGCGGTGCACGGAAACCCAATACTTATAAATAGGATTGTCCAAACACCCAGACAGCGCACGTAGAATGCTGTTGTTAGACGAACGCAGACGGCTCCAGAAGGAAGCAATACGTGTCCGCATGATGGCAAAAAAGTCAGGAACTCTGGCCTCGGCAAACATGCTCGATGCACTGCAGTATCTCGGCAGTTTCATTAGGATACGGTATGCGTCATTATACTGCACTCTAATTTTGCTCATTGCGCGTTTAGTGAATCTGCTCCACAGTTGACACGTGTAGAAACATAAACAATATGCTCTAAACAGTGTCAGTTTCACTTCATCACTGCAACGCGCAAATCTGCGGGCTATCATGTTGCACCGTACGGCCAGAGCCCTGCGCTCCCGTTCGATGTCTTCATCATCAAGCATTCTCTCCGTGAGCATATGTCCGAGGTATTTGAACCTTTCCACTCTTTCCACAAGCGCCCCATCCAACCACACTGGCGAAACATTAGCCGGACCTCTTCCTGCCTTGAAAACTACCATTTTGGTCTTCTGCACGTTGTACTTAAGGCCATGGCTGCAGGCATATTGCTCACAGATAGCCAGTAATTTTCGCATGCCCCTGATAGATGGGCTGAGAAGCACCATGTCATCGGCATAACTAAAATTATTAGTACATGTAGTGCCAATGTGGCAGCCCACTCTAGTGCTTCTCAGCTCAACAATCAGGTCATTTACGTATAGACTAAAGAGGTCCGGCGATGTCAGCCCTCCTTGGCGAACGCCACATTCTAATATATAATTATTAGAGGTTGTGTCGCCCCATCTCACACAGTTCACCTGGTTTTCATACCAGTATCTCAACAGATTCACAATTTTCGGCGGTACTTTGGATGCCGCGAGTTTCTCCCATAGCAACTTTAAGTTAACTAGGTCAAAAGCTCGGCTAAGGTCAAGGAAACAGGCGTATACAGATGAGTTCCGGGACACATAGTAATTAACCGTACTCTTAAGGCTGAAAATCGCCGAATCTGTTGAGAGTCCGGGACGAAAACCGAACTGCGCATCATCTATGCATATGTTGCGCTGCAAATCTGGGTGGATCAATCTTTCAAGTATTTTTCCTAAAATCGTACCAAGCGAGATCGGTCTATAATTTTTAATATTTGAAAGATCTCCCGTTTTGTTTTTAGGGATCGGAACTACCACGGTTTTAATTAACTTTTCCGGAAAATATCCATTGTTTATACAAATATTATATAACTCTGACAATCGAATAAATATCTGAGTGTCTGTCTGTTTGGTACCTCTTCACGCTTAAACCGATGAACCGATTTAGATGAAATTTGGTATTAAGCTAGTTTGAGTCCCAAGGAAGGATATAGGATACTTAACGTTCCGAATAAATTTACCGTCACCGTGGGGTTGGCGAAAGCAAATCAGCGTGACTTCGCTGGATCGGTCATGTCGAAAGAATGGAAGAGGATCGTGCGGCCAAGAGAGTTTACCTTTGACGTCCTCAATGGACGTCGACCGGTCGGGCGACCGAGGTGTCGCTGGAGCGACGAAGTCCGGAAAGTCGTATGCCAGCTTCAGGGCCCCGACTTTGATAAGCGACAAGCTGCGAAGCTTGTGTTTGAGGCCAAGATCCACTTCGGGTCGCTGAGTCAGCGTAGTAAGTGGGATGAGCGGGTAACAACGCGGGGCACAGCTAGTTATTTATAATTTCCTAACGTCATCAGTTATCAATTTGGAAATTTGATTTTTTTATACTTTAAAGTCGGTGACTTTGAGCGATTCGCAAACAAGGCTTAACATACATGACATATTAAATTGAAAATGTCGACATGATTCTGACATCGATACTTTTTAATCACAGTTGACATAAAGCCTAAAAATCATCGGGGTTCGTCAGCCAAAAATATTTACACGACTAAAGCAAAAAGGTGTTTAGTGTGCTTGGCGCTTACGTCATACAATTCCGTTTTTGTATAAGCCAAATATCAAAAAATACTTAACTGCCTCCGAGGATAAGGTTTGCTCGTTGACGCTCATACATATATTATGCATTTCATATCATTGGTGGCACTCGAACGATATCGATATTCATATTCAAAAACAAATAAACGTTACATTTCGTTCCAGTGATTACATAAAAATTGTATCCGTTGGAAGACCGAAAAAAGATAATAAAAAATTTAAATAAATTGCATGCATCTCCATCGAATGAATAAACATGATTCAATTTTGATTGATGCGCTGTACTTAATGTAGATTTTGATGGACCAGTTGAAAACAACGAAACCAGTTTACACGATCATACGACCACACACGTATGTGAAAATTTACAGTAATGCTCTGTCCTAACTTTACGGTATATATAGGCGCCTTACCTGAAAAAAGGAAAGAAGAAGTGACTACACTACGAGCTGACTACGAGTAGTTAAAATCGATGATTGGTAACATGTTCACTTCATCATATCAGGATCAAAAACTTAACCTGCTGAACAAAGCACTGGTACTCCAAGGTGGAGATCCTTCCAAGCTACATGGTAGGGACCGATGATCATCATATCAACTGATAACGTCCACTGCTGGACAAAGGCCTCCCCCAAAGTTCTCTACAACGATCAGTCTTCCGCCGCCCTCATCAAATTTCTAGCCGTAATCCCAACCAGGCCGTCGGTCTACATTGTTGGGGGCCTTACTATGCTGCGTTTTTCGGTCCGCGGTCACCATTCAAGAACCTTGCTTCCTTTACGGCCATTGGTTCTACGAGGGACCAATGATAGACTATACAAATGATAGGAAGTTATATTGGTATCCTGTATAGTGGAGATTGATGTATTCATCAACCTCCACTATACCGTTATCTATTAATAACTTTTCAAATTTCACTGATTTGGGGAACAGTACTTACAAAGGCGCAATAAACAGTAACAGCTTCAATATTATTTCGGAAATTATAAATGTGAAAGGTGATATTTGTTGACATTACAGATTGTTATCAAAACAGCCCCGCGGAAATTGGAAGTGTTGTCGGATAGCTAAATTATTCACGTGCCACGCGTCGCTGCCAGGTCTCTCTGTTTTGTTTATCTTTTGCGATTTTCACGTAATTATCAAAACAACGGGACTTTAATGCCAGCTGCCAGGGAGACTGTTTGATGAGATTTAGTAATAGGTACGGTTTGATTAAGTTTCGAGTATCTACAGAAATATTTGTTGTCAAATTAAATTATTCTTCTTCAACGCCTGTCTGCCTCCACTCTGGTATCCGTGGCTCTGAGCCCATATTGTTACTATTTTCAGTCCATCTTTCGTAATGTATGATTCCGAATACATTAGGTATTAATAATATAAGATTCAGATTTCATTATCGTGACCAAATATGGAAAACTTTGCCCCTCATGATTTAAAAATCTGGCAAACGTACATAGTTCGGTGAATAGAGACTAAATGACTGGGGATGAGTTTACAAACGGTCTGGTAGGTCTGATTTTTTATTATTTTATTCCTAGACTAGTCCGTAACTGAATTACAGCGTTTTAAAGCCAGAAGGTTGATAAATTTCCGCAAAATGCGACTATTTAATTTTGTCTAAGTATGCATATCTCCGTATCTATCTATCCTAAACACAAATAAAAATCTGAAGAAATTGACGGTTTTTCAATATGGTGGCGGGTGCGGAGGGGGCGGGGGATTGTGCATTTTGCATTTTAGATAAACACTCACTTACCATCCTAGACAACATATCAAAAAACTACCGGACCATTTGTGAGGTAAAACCCCTTTATTCACCGGTTTATATAAATAAATTAAATAAGCGACTGGAATCGTACGAAAATATTGGTGGTTTATAATCTTTTATCTACACCCATATTGTTCAATTACTATAACAAGTTCAGATACATTACTTGACTGCGACCAAAATCAGGATGTAATTTCATAACAGTACCATAGGCCTCCGCGTGATGGTCACCTTAACAGTAAGTATCAAATTTGATACTGTTATGGTGGTATATCGCCCCCGCGGCACGAGGTCACCTCATTTTATTCCTCTGCTCCGCGAACTGAGTGGCAGGACTGCGGGTTTCATATTTTCATAAAAGAAAATGTATGATAATGATGATAATTATGTGAGTGGATAAAGTAGTGTATGCAACTGTACATAATTAGGTCTCTTAAAACACTCGTGTGATCCTGTTTGTCGTGTGAAACCACACACGTATTTTAAGACCTGTCATTATGTAGCAGTTGCATAAACTACAATTTCAGCACGACCCCTGGGTGAATTGGGAGGTTGAAGTCGTTGGATAGTGTGCCAAATCCATATGAAGATTACATCCGCAAAATCCGCGAAATTGCATTACCTACTCCGAAATTTACTGACACTCACTCGTCGCAGAGAAGCTAAACAAGTAGTTGAAGATATCTATGTTTATTGAAAATGTAAAACCACGTACAGAATCAATAATTAATAGGAACTTCGAGGGTATACATTTACTTACTTTTTCGTTAGTTTATTGAATTTTGAAGATTACATTTCAAATACATATCCAAAATTTATCGAATGTGTTATGGAGACCCTTCCATACATAGAATGCGTCCTTTGTGGTGTAAGGGGTTAAAAATCTTAGTTACCGTTCGACATAACTAATATGGCATTTTTTACAAGAATAAGAACTGATAATCGTCTCTAGTATTACCTAGCAAACTTCAATTATTAACAAATTAAATAAAAATTACGTATTTAACCAGTACAGTTTTTAAAACTTATTTTCGACGAAAACGATTGGTATCCACTAAAATTGTAGGTGAATTTAAAATTCTCGTAAAATAACTCTCCATATTTGTTCAGTATGTCAATAGTTTCCACCTTTTCAATTCGGGTGACGTTTTCATTCGTTCGGCTTGAAGTGGTCTCCAAACAGGAGGGGCCGCAGATTTTCAATATACGATTGCAATATGTCTGGAGAGTTCTAAGTCAAGTTTTATGAGGTGTCAGTAAATAATCAGGAAATGTTCAGATAGTTGGGTTTAAAACTTTTTGAGCCGTATTGAAGTAGTCCAACGAACAGTTTGTTCACAGTTTTATATTTGTTGGTACCTGGAAAAAAAATAATGGCTTATAGGTCATAACTAAGTAAACAGAAACAATTTACAACATTTCATATTTTTAAGATTACAATTTTATTACCTTTCTGAATTCCACTTAGAAAGAGGAGGTAATCACTGTTTTTATTTTTGAGATTACTAATTATTTGAAAACTTATTTATTAATATTTACTCATTCTAAAATGTAGTAACTCCAAACGTATGACACAATGGAAAGGTTATTTTAGTCCGGTATCTAGTTAGACATTGTTGACAGCTTATTTTTTTCGCGGATATAATTACGTCGAAGATTACAACTCTATGCGGGCATAGTTGTCGTAGGTTTCGGTTATTTTATGTATTTTCTTATATTTCTTTATACACAGAAAAATAAACTCAAATCTTTTTTAGGATATACATTGTACAGCTCTCTCGATATCTATATTAATTTCCACCTGTTAGGAATATGAAATTTTGTCAATTTGAGCATGTCAACTAGAGAAGATAGCGAGGTACAAATCATGTTCAGCGTTTGAGGTTGACCGAAAACATCGATATTACAAACATTTTCCGAATTCCCCGACACAATCAAACGCATCCTATGAGTTTGAAAGGCTCGAATTTTTACCTTTAAATTATCAATATTATTAATTTGCTATAATAGCTAGAGCTCAGTTAACATCTCTCCGCAATTACTCACAATTATTTTATACAATAATGTAATTATACGGCGTGCCGAATTCATAGCCTCTGCGGTTGTAGAACTGAAACAGGCACAACTCCAAAACACGCTGTTCAATTTCGGGCTTTCGTTGTGTAAAGTTAGTTTCAAACGGTCACCTTATAGCCTTTGTGTCTATTTTCGACTGACCTAAGGAATGGTATGTCAGTTTGCCACGGACGCATTCGCGCTGCAGTTACACTGGTAAGTGGTAACGCGGGTGACCAACCGAATATAATTTATTCACGTTAACGACTGTTGCCAATATGTCGGCGGTTTACTAAAATGTTATTCGATATTGGAATAATTCGTCAAATGTTAATGGTGACGTCAAAGCTACGATAATGAGCATAAGTATCGTACAAAAGGTTGCATTTGGTTTACGTGCCGTGATTAATTGACCGCTTGACAGTTTTACAATTAAATAGGATTTATCTCATTACTCAGAATCAACGCATTCAACAGAAATTAATTAGTTATAGTGTCAAGTGATACATGATTATGACGACAACATAGTAAAACATATACATATAGTATGTCCCTTCTACACCGAGGCTCTCCTTGTCAAGAGTCTAGAATTTTTAGTTTTTAGTACCTATGGTATTATTGAATTATTTATTTGGTAAATGAATATTGCCTAGTTTGATCTCACATTGTAAAAGATTTAACTTGTCTTGTTACATTGTAGGTAACTCAATGGAACAATGTGTAGGGCAAAAGCGTTAAATTAGGCTTCCCATGGTCAGAATAAGTAACTATACCAACTCACCAAATTTGATTGAAATCTGAGGAAAAAAAATCGACAACAAAATAAAAATTGGCCCACCAATTAACCACTGAACTTGATGCTAGAGCCATTGAATTCTTCAACCAGTTGCTTCTTGCATGCCTCAGGGTGGCATTGAGTCGCGTTGAAGTCAGTGTAAATTAATTAATTTGTCAAGCCAAGAGTCTCACAAAGGATTATTCGGGCTTCGTAATTAACCGTCATGGCAGCGACGCTGATATTATGACGACTCGCGGTTACTTCGTGATTCCGTGTGGTTTGCTTTGCTGAAAGTGGAGCTCCTTAGTTTCGCTTGATTTTTTTCAAGTGCGTTTTGACTGTGACACGCGCCTCTTTGTCGCGCGACAGTTCGTCACTTTCCTTTCAACACCGTGCGAGCAAGACGGGTGTAGCGGAGTCGCACGACAAGCGATGTCGCGGCAAAATGTTCTAGGCCTGCAGGTTGTCTCTAAAAATATATTTTTCATATCGTGTAATGTAACATAATAAATACAACGCTTGCGTTTAACTCATACAAAACATAAAACTGCATTCATATAACCAAGGATCGAAAATTTGGATAGATACTAACCCAAAGTAGGCAAAAATCTGTTACTATTTCAATCATAGTTAAAGGAAAGCAGCCCATACCTACTAACAACTGACCAACACAGCCGCCGACAAAGTTTAGGTAAATATCTATCCAAATTTCCAGTTCCTGATGCATATGTATTTTTTGCATTTGAGATAGCATCTGTTATATAACAGATGCTATCTCAAATGCAAAAAATGCAGATAGCAGTCCCGTCGCTCTAATGACTAAGATGTAATTGCCTGCAATTAGACCGAGGCTCTCTTGAAACCGGAACATAAGAAAGCACTGCTGCTTTGAAGAAATAACCTACCCAGGTTGGCACAAAGACCTTCCTACAGTCCCCAACTAGGTACCTGTGGTACCAACTTCCTTGTCTAATATTAAACCACTACTAGAAAGTTTCTAGACACGAGAAATAGTATTGTTTGTCGTGATCATTGTATTACTGGCAATTAAAACATATTGTGTTACACAAAAGTAGTCATAAAATCAATCGTACTAATAAAATACAAAATGACGTTTTCACCCCACTCGCTCGGAAAACCTCCGTTTATAGGGCGAAATCTGCGTGCAAAAGTCTATTTTATCCGCTAGCGTGCAAAAGTCATTTGAATTTCGAACACGACGATTTTGATTCTCTGTGGTGCATGTAACTTTTTTATGTTTAAGACTCCTTCAACGCGTGACTGATTTCATCAGTCGATAAATCTTCGAATAACCAATCAACGCACGCTAATAAAGGGCAATCTATTCTATTTTTTTTAAAATGGCAACCGGTCACAGTTAAGCGACCATTACTGCCAATGTCTCGTTGCCAATCGCACTAGGCGACTAGATAGAGGATTGATACCACGTTGTACGGTGAGTTGAAAAAATCGTGCTTTTTGTAAAGTGATAGCGATTTACAAAAAACCACGCGGACTATCGGGCCTTGACCCAGGAAGGGCTATGAACGCTTCAAGTTGAATTCTTCATTAGCTATTCACTCATACGTTAGATCACTGCACAATACGCTATCAATACTACACATTGAACAACTAAAATGAATAAATAATGAACAACTAAACTTAAACGCATGCGGCCATCTTGGGACACGAACCGGAAGTCCCCAAAGGGCAATCTGGTCAGGCCGGCTAAAATCATATGTACGTTTGAATACTACTTTAAAAAAAAAAGTACACCTACAATATCACGTCCAGAAACCTGGTGTGTGGTTAAAGATTTTTAAGCTTTTATTTTTTCTACACTTTATTTTATGTTGAATATGTTTATATATATTAAAAGTAAGTATTTCAGTTTCATTTACGTATTTTGACTAGTAAATATGTTAAATACAACACAAATTTTAATATTTATTTGTTATAAAAGTTGGAACATAAGAGTGTAATTTCTGAACGCACCCGAGAAAAAAATAATATTTAAAAAGTTGGAAGTTTTAACAATTTACGTAAACAACGTAAATTTGTTCTGTGGAGAATACACACTGTTGTCTTACATTACACAAATATCGAAAACAAGAAAGTTAAGGCCAATTTGAAGTATTTATTCAATGCTAAAAGCCTGCATTAAAACGAAAAAGGATTTGTTATAAATATTTGGAGACGATAAGTAATTTACCGAAACTATTGGCGTTTTTAAAGAAGATAAAGCCGAAATAATCTTGTTCGGATCCCATCGTCCAATAACTTCCAAAGCAAGTGTTATGGAAAATACTTCCGAGTGGCCAACTAATCCTTCCCAGAATGCCATTCTCCCACACACTTCACAACGAATGTGTCAAGTAGTTTCAAATACAAATATAATATAACAGTGCTTAAGAAAAAGTCAACCATAAAATATACACGACGATAATACAAATTACGGCCATATTACTTTTAATTTTTAATATGTGTGCTTCTCTCGTATTTATTTGGTTTGGATTTGAGTGTGTTATGTTTTAAATTTGATGTGTTAAATAGAAGGCAAAATTAAATATGATTATTTTTATGTTTTAATTGTTTTTCTTGAATCTTGCATTTTCCTCGCTGTAGTGAGGTGAAAATTTGTGTGTTCCGCATGGCTGCAAAATTATTTAGCTTCTCGTGTCTTGAAAGCCTCGCTACGCTCAGCTTTCAATTTCAACACTCGCGCCAAATAACAACTTTGCAGCCTTGCATAGAATAGAATAGAATAGAATAGAAACTTTTATTTCAGGTCATAGACCCATAAAAATATTAGTAACAATGATACTTATTCTATGTTAGTAGTATAATTTAAACAATGAATTAAAGAAATTAAATTAAATGTTTACATGCAGGGACGTCCAGCGGGCAAACATTGGACAGTCCCATCGGTCAGCAATCACGCTCAAAATGCGGTTGGGGCTGTCGCGTAACCTAGAAAGAAGTGAGGCACATCTCTTTCTCATTACAGCCGCAAAACCATCCGTTCGGGCCTCGGCGAACATGCCTGACGCACTGCAACGCCGCGGCAGCCCCATCAACACCCGGAACGCGTTGTTGTATTGAACACGAAGGTCATTATATGCTTTCTGCGTGTATTTGACCCACAGGCTGCAAGAATAGAACGATACACAATAGGCTTTAAAAAGTGTAATCTTAACGTCATCCGTGCATCGTGCAAACCTGCGAGCCAACATATTGCACCGAACAGACAATGACCTTCGCTCTCGCTCGATGTCCAAGTTGTCCTTCAAGTCATCTGTGACCCAGTGACCCAAATACTTAAAACTGTTCACCTGTTTCAAAGGAACACCCAGGAGAGTGACCGGTGACACAGAATAGGTTTTGGTGCCTGCCTTGAAAATCATGAACTCACTCTTGTTTACATTGTATTTGAGACCATGAGTCACAGCATAACTTTCACATATGTGTACCAGGCGTTTTAGAGCGCCGATTGAAGGGCTCAGTAACACCATGTCGTCTGCATAACTGATGTTATTTACGCAAAGACCCGCAATATGACATCCGACATTAGTACTACTGAGCTCTTCAATCAACTTGTTTACATATAGGTTGAAAAGGCGAGGCGAGGATAAGCCCCCTTGCCTCACCCCGCACTCCAACCTATAATCATCAGATAAACAACCTGCCCATCTAACGTTATTCGTTTGATGATTGTACCAGTGTCTCAGAAGCGCTGTAACCTCACATGGTAGACTTGTCTCTTTCGCTATTTTCTCCCACAGTACATCATAAGAGACCAGGTCGAAAGCCTTCGATAGATCCAGGAAACAAGCAAAAACAGGTGTTCTTCCTGACGTGTAGTAGTGAACAGTGCGCTTCAAGCATAGGATAGCACTCTCAGTGGATAGCCCCGGTCTAAAACCAAATTGTGCATCATTCAGACTGAAGTGCTTATCCAAATGACTATCCAGCACACTATCCAAAACTTTGGCCACGATGGTCGCTAAAGAAATTGGCCTGTAATTAGATACGTCAGTAGAATCACCAGTCCTGTTCTTCACCACTGGTACCACAATAGTCCGCATCAGATCAGCAGGTAGGTATGAATGCCCTATACATAGAGAATACAACATAGCCAGGACTCTGGGCAGGTGTACACCGGCGTGCTGCAGATGTTCAATGCTGAGGCCGTCGTGCCCCGGAGATTTACCTCTAACCATATTCTTTATAATGGACGCAACTTGTCTAGAGGTTACAATGAGAGTTCTCTCCGTGGCACCGGTATCAGCACAGGACTTCCGCGGGGACGGTCCTAGCGGCGACTCAACCCTGAAGTGACTTTTAAACAGATTTGCAATTTCATTCGGGTCGTGTACGCCACCAACGGTCACAGGAAGGCTAGGTCTCTGATTTAGTTTATTTACCGCTTTCCAAAATTCTCCAAAGCTTTTATTGGAATGATGTTCCGCAATCATGTCACTTTTAATTTGTTGCTCATTGTTTTGACACCATTTCAATTTGGCCTTAAAAACCTTTCTAGACTGGTACATTTCTTGGTATATAGGACCCGATGAAGGTTTACCAGCCTCGTACCAATTTTGAAAACAGTACCTAGCCCTCGTGTGGGCCTCACGAACATACCGATTCCATCCAGTAACATGATTTTTCCGATTACAGCCACGTTTAACTCTATAGCTTTCAATAGCTGCATTACATAATATAGATATGATATCTGTATACATTTTATTCAGAATGTCAGTATGATTTTTGTCAGAACACATTTTATCTCCACAATTATTAAGCTCAGGCGGAAAGTCGATATATTTTAACTCGGCGTTACATTTCTCAGTATACAATTCTGTTTGTGTTGAGTCCCGATCTCCCCAGACAACCTCATTGTTATTATTAATTACAGGCATTGAAATTTTAGGCTTAATTAAACTAATATAACACTCCAATAAGACTGGGTAATGATCCGACCAATAAGTGTCATATAAAACTGACACAGTCGTAATTACCGGCCGCGCTGCACTAGTCACAACACAATGGTCTAGCCATCGTCGGCATCCATGCGCATCACTGACGAAAGTAAATGAGTCCGCCGGTAAAAGTTCTAAGTCGATACATGACCATAATTGTTCGTCACAAAAACGCTTAAGTTCAATATCAAAAGACTCTCCGGGATGTGCGTTAAAATCTCCTAATATAAACACAGTTTCCGTATCTTGACTCGCAATAATAGCACTAATTTCAGCAAGACAGTTCGTAAATTCCGCCAAATTTTCATTGCAATCCGTTGGCATATATACCGAAAATAATAAAATCGAACGATCTTGCACAAACACTTTGATCGCGGCTAGCCGGACACTTTCGCATAACAAATAACTATTTCACCTCACTCGCTCGGAAAACCTCCGTTTATAGGGCGAAATCTGCGTGCAAAAGTCTATTTTATCCGCTAGCGTGCAAAAGTCATTTGAATTTCGAACACGACGATTTTGATTCTCTGTGGTGCATGTAACTTTTTTATATTTAAGACGCCTTTCAACGCGTGACTGATTTCATCAGTCGATAAATCTTCGAATAACCAATTAACGGACGCTAATAAAGGGCGATCTGGTCAGGCCGGCTAAAATCATATGTACTTACGTTTGAATACTTCTTTAAAAAAAATACACCTACAATATCACGTCCAGAAACCTGGTTTGTGGTTACAGATTTTTAAGTTTTAATTTTTTCTACACTTTATTTTAAGTTGAATATGTTTATATATATTAATAGTAGGTAGAGTATTTCAGTTTCATTTAAATATTTTGACTAGTAAATATATTAAATACAACACAAATTTTAATATTTATTTGTAATAAAAGTTGGAACATAAGAGTGTAAATTCTGAACGCACCCGAGAAAGAAAAAAATAAAAAGTTGAAAGTTTTCACAATTCACGTAAACAACGTAAATTTGTTCTGTGGAGAATACATACTGTTGTTTTACTTTATAGAAATATCGAAAACAAGAAAGTTAAGCTCAATGCACTGCGTTTGAATAACCTCTATAAAGTGGGTCGAGAAAAAAACAGAATAGATGTTTTTTTTTAATCTTGGATTTTGTTTCTATTAATAACCCCTCTCATTACTACAAAAAAGGTTAAAACCTCCCATCTGAAAACAATTAAAATACATTACCAAATGTATCCCTTTTCACCCCATCTTCTAGTCAAACTTGGATTTGATCCAGTTCCCCAAGTGTCTGAATTGATCCCCCGATGTGGTCACTTTGCTCACATCACGCAAGAATTGAAATACATTACCAAATGTATCTCTTTTCACCCCATCTTCTAGTCAAACTTGGAATTGATCCATTTCCCCACGTATCTACATTGATCCCGCGATGTAGCCACTTTGCTCGCATAATGAGCCGCGTGACTCGCGCGAGTTTAAACCTGCCATCCGAAAACAATTTGTGTCAAAGATTTCCCCACAGGCCCCGTCTCATGGAAACGGCTCATACGGCATGAAAATTGAATTCAAATACACACTGCCTACTCGGGGCGGAGAGGATTTAAAACAGTTTAACATTGACCTGGTTGTATTCAATTTGTTTCAAAAATTTGCCTATAATAGGTAGAACACATTTTACGATGTACACTGAACAAGATAAATAGCTCAACTAGTTAAACTAACTAAACAAATTACTTAGTAGTAACCAAAACTATGCTAATTTTCCAATACTTATTTTGTTTACTCGGTTTGTCAGTCCGCCGATTTATGTAACTAGCAGCTAACT
This sequence comes from Apotomis capreana, assembly GCA_947623375.1. NCBI lineage: Eukaryota > Metazoa > Arthropoda > Insecta > Lepidoptera > Tortricidae > Apotomis > Apotomis capreana. The sequence continues at coordinate 39,549,718 of OX392499.1, forward strand.
GGGTTACTGTTAACAAATATTTTTTGTCAGTGTAGAAAATAAAAGAACAAACAACGTACGTACATTAAATAATACACTAATACAGCAAGGTTACTGATTAAACAAATGTTTTGCTTTTAAAAACTGAGATTTCTTGACGTCCGAGACAAACTCGAGGCCGTCAATGATACGAGGCGAGAATATATGAAAGTTACGGCCAACATAAATAACTGCGGTCGGACTATCTTTCGCACGGTAGGACTAATGGAGAACTATGGAGCAGTTATTATGTTATTAACATTAAAATACAATTTATACTCATACTCATTCATCTATTTCATTCCAAACTGCCTTTGTGGTTATTATGGTTAATATTCCCAAGTATTAAATGACCAAAATTATGAATATTTTTTTTTTCAATATTTCAAAATTCCTAATTTAACTCAATTTATTGTCAATATCATGAACTTTCTAGTTATAAATGGATATTCGATCAAAATAGAATCCAATTTACTCCAGAAAACATGGATAAAGTTGCAAATATTTACGTATTTTATGGTGGCGAAAAAAACAATGCCTACACAAATCAGGTCTTTGTATATAAAATTAAAATTGCGAATGAAATACACTTATGAGTATGAGTATGAGTATGAATAGTATTTTAATGTTAATATCGGCTCCATAGCTCTCCATTAGTCCTACCGTGCGAAAGAAAGTCCGACCCCTGATAATAAAGAAAGGCACTGCTACCTAAACATAAAAGTTAGTAAAACAAGCTATACTATGATAATGCTACAGGCTGTGAATTTTGGACACATCCAGTATCTACTTTGTAGTGACATAGCGGCAACCATGTTTTGGTAAAGTTGGAGCAGATTTCATTCGCGTTTTCGCCAAGAGCAGTAAAATAGAGAAGACGACTAAATTTTGCAGTACTACTGTAGTTTTATAAACATTATTCTAAAATTATTTTCAGTATCTTCATAATTTAACAAAACAATAATTGTATACAACCATGAACTAAACGAACTACTTCACGGTTAAAATGGCAAATAACTTATTATCTCCATACAAATATTGGTACCCATAAGATATACGTAATGACGTCACGATTATGTGGCCATTTGTATGGAGCGTTCTTAGCGCTCAGGAATGTTGAACGTTAACGGTCATTTCTGACTTTTAGAGCAGTTTAAGCTTATAGTCTGTACTTTTAGGTATTTAAAAGAATGTAAATAAACCATTGAAAGGGTTGTTTATAAGATAACGTTCGGTTCCTGTTACTTTTTTATTTTAAGAAATAATTGACCTCACTACTGCAGTCCGTTCCATTGTGTGTTATTGCTTAATTTTACCGAATATACATATACAAATTCACGAATAGGTACAAACATATTTTTATCACATTAAATAAACATATATTTTGTTTCTCAGTAAACCGTCAATAAAAAGTACCCAAATTTGCAGAGGTTTAAAACGCAAGGCTACATTATACTCATACTCATACTCATTTATTTATAAAATGTTTTTAAATTTTACATGTCACATATTTAATTACGTCCAGCAGTGGACTGCAATAGGCTGAAATGAATGAATGAATGAATATTTAATTATCAAATTATATTAGGTTACATTATTCCATTCAATTACACATTTCATATAATCAATCATTAAAATAAAATACAAAATTTAAATAACGTTAACAATTTATAAGTTAAGTATACTGGAAGTAACACGAGCTCCGGTTTGTGTACATTTTTTTAAATACCTAAAAGTACATACTATATTTAGTCCCATATATAGACATTTGATCCGAATAAAAATAAAATCGATTGACATCTTAAAAAAAACGTCATGTCTATGGTATATGCCTACTTCTAGATTAGCTCTCACGCAACCAACCGAAATTGTTAAACCCACGGACTAAATGTAAGCATATCCGCGAAAACAGAAGTAAAACAACAGTTGAATGATATCTGTCATTTACGTTAGTAACTTGTGTAATTTGTGGTTTTACACGAACGGAAATTGAAACGCGAATGTTTGAAACATGTGAAATTAGTTCACAATAATTCTCCGAGTGCACCGTTTCAATAAAGTATTACATAAACTGAGATCGTTTGTGAAACTCATGGAACTAAAATTTAATTGAATTCCCGCACTAAGCGATATTGGTGCAGTTTGTTAGCTTCAGCTGCTATTTCATCTCGCGATGCGCTGATATGAAAAATTACGAAATTCCTTTTGTGCGATTGATATCAATATGATAGGTTTCAAATTTTAATTAAATCATCGTATTAAGAGTTTTTATGACACTTGAAACCTGTTTTTAATTCCGTAGACTAAACTGAAATCATATTTACACGTCGTTTAAGTCGAATATTGCTGGACATGTTTCGAATTGGTATATACGCGTCGCGAGCTCCTGTGCTCCGATCAGGGATCGTTATCTCGCAGTGTTCGGTTGGCCGCCGCGACTGATCAGAACTCCTGATGATGAATCACGTACCGATTCGAAACATGTCGAGTTGTAGTATTCGACTTAGGTAAACGCGACATGAGCAAACCCGTTTCATGTGGATTTTAATATGCCTTAGACTCACGGGAGTTTCAATGAAAAATAAACTGAAATGCCAAGTAGTGCTTATACAGTCCTTATACTGCTAATTTAAGCTGAATAAAGGTTGTATAAGCGCTTCTGCAGCTTGTTTGCTACTTGGAATTGATCTGACACTGACATCAATCTGAGATCTCGCCACTATATTTCTACTTTTGCGATGTATGTAGCTACTCTATTCGTTCCATGTAATGTAACTAGTATTGTAACAATTTCATTTGTGACCTGTTTTTGTGTTCAATAAGTGTTTCAACCTTTAATACCATAGGTACAAATAAATTTCGCTTTCTATTCCCTTTTCCATAGAAATACTACTATAGTTACTAGTGGCGAATGCCGCGCTGATATTTATTCATTATTATTCTCAACAAAACATCTTTGTCACGGAAACTTTTTCAATAAAATGAATAAGCACCCCGATTACAACTTCACTGGCGACCGGCGATGTTTATGGCTACAATTAAGTTGGAATAATGGCTCCCGACTCAGTAGATTTATCCTGGACATCACCGTTTCATATTAACTGATGTACTCTTCAATTTATGTTCCAGTGCGTGTATTGAGCAACGAACGTAACTCGGAGTTTCAAACTCAAAGTCAAGTCGATTGAGTAAATATGGAAATAGATTAAACACAGGGCTGGACCACACGCCATGAAAGTAAAGGGGAAACTTAGAATAAATACGCCTAGAAACCTAGTCAGCGCTTGAAAGTGAAGGCTGTTGTGCCACGTGCTAAGTTTGGTCCACATGTGGACATCTGTCACAACGTTAATGTCACAAGCAGAGCGTCCCTGTGATTGGTTCGTAGACACGCACACATAAAACCAAAACCGGCTTCATCTTTCGCAAATCTGTTGTACCTATGAAGACTATCGTTCTTGGCTTAGGCCTTAGAAAAATACTTACTACTTACTTATAGAGTTACTGGTGTCAATACATTGTATTACTGGTGTAGCTTTATATGGACTGTATTTCCGGATGGTTCGTAGGCATCCTAGAAAATTTGGAATAATAGCGGAGAAGAGTGAAATTGAGATAAAATTTATAGAACAATGGGAGGTTCCACTAACCTGTAAAAACTGCGGCACCAAAACAGGAACAAAACAAACGTAACACTTTATGAATGCGGGTGATGAATATTATTTTTATATTAAAATCAATTTACAGTTCTGTTGGATGACGACACATATATACTTGACATGGACTTGTGTGAGAGAAAATAGTTTTCTTGTTATTATTGGCGACCATATAAGTCCACGCAGGGTGGTCTATGCGGATACTTCACATTGTAAGGGTAAGGCCGCGGGAATTTACCAATGTGACATAGAAGTAACATAAAAAGATTTACGTTATGTTATCATAAAACGTAACATAAGTCGTTATAAAGCTTAGATCATACTGGAAAATATTCCCATTAAATAACGTAGCTAAGAAAAAAAATCAAGTTATAAAATTATTAGTTTTATATTGCCTGTAAACAAAATTTTCATGGCACATTAAAATCAATATAATGAAACGCGTGTGATGGAACTAATGAACCCCAAACCGCTCTAGTGTTTTAAAGCCTCTCATTTTGTACCAGGTGGCAGTAATTACTATTTGTTCACTGCTGGTACCCAATACTAGTAACAAGACGACCGTGTAACAATAAAACAGCTTTAGAATCAATGATTCTACTGTGACTTGAGGTCGAAAATAAATTATTTTCTTCTTAAAACAGTTTTTTTTATTAAGATGTTGTTTTTATTTATTTTATTATTGTACAGGAGTTTTGTTCGACTTTGTATATTTTCGGGTCGTTAAAAATCTAATAAAACTCATTTAAGTTAGTATATTCTGTGTGCACTTCCCTTTACAACATTTATTCGTTATGTTACGTAGAAAATACGTAACATTTTGCAAAAATGTAACATATTCGTAACGAAAGTGTAACGTATTTTTGAAAAAAAGTGGATTTTCATGGTGAAATAAAGACATTTTTAATACAATAATACGTGTCACTTGCTTGAAAACCGTTACGCTATTGTACAAAAAAAAAACTGATTAAAAGCAAGCACTCCTTACCTTTAAAATCACACACGACACTTTGGGGGTACTTTCACGAAACTATGACTGTGTCTACTTTGAATTGCGTTTGTTGACAAACTGACGGATTTGGACTTGCTCATCGGTGTTGCCCTACTAGAATATGAGTTGCCAGTCAGTGCACGTAAACGTATTTTCGCCAAAAAATATTTAAAAACAAGCTACATAAAGCGTCACGAAAGTATTGTAACATAAGTGTGGAATGCTGATCCATTAAAATAATGTAAGATAAAAAATTAAAATGATTATATTATCATTATTCCGTAATCAGTAGAACTATCCTTATATCATAAATTTTAGTTTAAAACAAAAGTATGCCCATGAAAGTTGAAATATCATAAAAATAACAGAGCTTTTACTACTCGTGGTCGAAAAATTTTACCAACTTTCGTTACGTTTTGGACGGAAATATATTTTTAGTATTTTTATAAAGGGGTTTTTTATATTAATCATCTTACTTGCGACCACGAGAATTCATATATCTACATATGATAAAAATATTTTTGAAACTGTAGGAGTTACCAATTTTTTTTAATCAGCTGGGTAAATTTGAAACGTCCAAATTGGTAACTTTCCGCGGCCTTACCCGTAAAATAAAAATTATCTCAAGCCTAAACAATTACTAAACACATGTTAGCATGCGTTAGGCATTGCGGTAGACTTTTACGTCAGTTAGCACTGAAACGTCACAGCCTCCCATTGTGTAATACACCAGACCGTCATCACAAAATGCCGAGCCTCAAAGTCGCTACGGATATACGTACCGGCCTCTTTGTGTTGCACCCGTCTAGGCCGGCAACCCGGACATTCCGGGCGCGTGGGCAATTATATCCGGGCGCAGTGTGCATGGGAGATGGGAGCCGGAAACATTGGGGCGTCTTGTGTGAGTTCATGCGATTATTCAGGATGTATTTTATTTCATACCGCTTTCGAGGATTTGGTCTACAGTTTGCCGTATTATAAGTATGAGCAGGCGGGGCGCACTCCGCGATTAACGTTTCCCGCTACAAGTACATGCCGGTCGCCGCATGCATGCGGACTATTCAGTGGCTGACACGCTCTGTCTCGGAACGCACGTACCTACACGATTTTCGCGCGCGTCTCGCTCACGATTTACGTCGCAAGTGAACGTTCCGCATTCATCTGTTGATACCAGTGTTATATTATAGTGTTTAAATGAGTAAAAAGATATTGTATCGCAGCGGGTTGTATATGTTTTTCGCTCTCCCAACATGTCCGAAGGATGCTGAAAGGTAAGAAAATGAACATAATATTAATATATGATAATTAGTTAATGAATAATAATAAAAAAACATATTGCAGGTGTATCTACTTCCATATTTAACACTGGTTACTCAGAAAAAAATTAATTGTTAAATACTTATGTAATTTTGAATTGATTATTTGCTGATATTTGTCAATTTAAATTCTAGTAAAATAAGTATTTGTCTACTACTAAATCAACAATCATAGAGGTTTTTATAATAATATTTGATATAAAGTTTGTAAAATTACTAGTAATGAATAAACGATTGAGTGATAGTTTGATAGGTAAGTATGTATATAAAATATATAAATAATGAGTTAAAAGAAATGTATTGGAAGAGATCCCTAATAGGAATAAGTTCGCCTTTGTACATGTTTTATTTTTTACTAGCGACCCGCCCCGGCTTCGCACGGTGCGTCCGTGCGTATTTTTAAAGATCTAAGCATACATAGGGGCAGACAGACAGACAGCAGGAAACGACTTTGTTTAATACTAGGTGTGTAGTGATGAATATATATGAATAAATAAATAAATATCGGACTACTAACCAAAAACAAAATGAAGCTCAAGAATTTAATTGCATGTTAAGGTAACGCATTCCTTGCATTATTTTATACGCGTTTGGCTCGGTTGGTAGACACCTGCCTACTGAGTCGGCGGTCCCGGGTTCGAATCCCGGCCGGGGCAAATATTTGTGCAAAATATTTGTTCTTGGGTCATGGATGTTATCTATATATGTATTTATATATTATGTATATCGTCGTCTAGTACCCATAGTACAAGCTTTGCTTAGTTTGGGACTAGGTCGATTTGTGTATGATTGTCCCTTAATATTTATTTATTTATTTATTTATATTATACGTATTAAAATGTTTAAAAATAAAGCTATAATGTTTTGCGGCCTGGTGGTGGATTCAATTCGTCCAAATTCTGAGATTGATTATTTTATAGTTAAATAATGAAATAATAAATATAATGTATGAAGAATATAAATATATTGCTCTCTATATTGTATGCAAGAAATAAATGGGAAATAAATTTTTACTTTTAGTCGTTGACAGCCCTCGCTCTCGGCGACGCGACAAGCGAGCCAATTCATTTTCACCGTTGGCACGCAGCTTTAACGTTCCGTTTAGCTTGCGCTGGGGACGACGACTTTAGAAGGGCCATAAATCATATTTGTTCGGCTAAAAAAAGCGGCTTTTGTAAAGATCAAAGTAGTGTGCCTTCTGTACTTGTACTATTATCTATTCTGTGGTATGAGTATTAGCACGTTATTGTACCTACATAAAATCTAGTAAACCAAACTGAATGCCAATATCTTGCTTTACGCGTCAGTAGTTTGAGACCTGCAGCCCACATTGCCTATACCTAAGCAAATGTGCATGCACCGACCCGAGTATTGTATTGACAACGTTATAATGAAAGGTGAGCTCTCTAAGAACTCAATTTAAAGTGAAATAAGGATGGTTCACTCGTAAGTCGTATACACTCTTGGTAGTATTTATTGGCATTGAGCATCGCGCATCATCATTTTGTGTTTGAAGCATCGTACCGGCAGATCACAGGTGTAAATGACAATGTGCGATACCCTCGTCTGTAGTCATGCTACACACAATGACCACATAGCACGTTAATATGCGTCCGTTCGTGAAGAGTAGGAAGAGCGCAACGCATACCCATGAACAGGTAGGTATACATTTCACGGAGGATTGAAAGGACAAAGGGAAAGCACAAGGAGTGCAGAGGTGCGTTGAAGCGTTCTGCACCTGTTTACAACGCAACTAAGTCACACAGACTGACATTAAGTGAACCCGAGTAGAAACAGAGGTGCTCTGTACCAATCACCGACGGGCAGTGCGAGTAACAAAGCGGCACCTTTGCGTGGCGTGAGCGACAGTTCCACTAATTTTGTTTGTTAGTTGACTTTGCGACGGCGACTCGCTAATGATCTGTGCCCTGCTAGCGTTGGAAGGATGAAAGCAAAAGGAAAAGTTGAAAACACAACCTATGAGATGTCTGGCTTTGCAAAACATTCTAAAATAACCATTGAAAATGATCGTGCAACCCGGGGGAGTCAAGGAGATAAAATTAAGTTTTAAATTTTTTTTTGAAAATTGCTAAGCTATTTATGGTATTTAATAGATTGATTACTAACCTTTCAGACAAGCGTGCTTGTGATGGTTGCGTTTATATCGTGATAATGACAAAGCATCCCTCACTTTTTGACAAACTGCGAGTGTGAGTGACAGATGCTTTATCCTTTATTATAGGCACAAAGGATACACTCATCGTCATGACTTTGGTGTACAAAATTTAATTATTTTGACACACACTTATGTCAATATAATTGCATTGTTTACGTTATAAATTGAAAAGAAAGTGCGTAAAATTTCTAAACAACTATTTACTGGATAATTGAATACCCAACACTATTTGGAGCTCAGCATTCATAGGCCTGTTGGCGCTAACTAATTAACTAACTGCTTTGGCGCAGCAACCCAACATGAGTTTTGGCCTCCAACACAAGAGCACGCCATCTTGCCCGATCCTGCGCCACTTCGTGCCAGCTGTCGCTAACTCCCAGCTCACGCAGATCCGCCTCCACCATGTCTTTCCAGCGATACTTAGGGCGACCAATAGGACGTCGTCCAATTGGTCGGCCCAAGTATGCTCTCTTGACCTGTTGGGGCTACCAGTCGAGTTCATTTACATCTACACACTTACGAGACCAAAAATCTCTGAACACGACCCAATTGTCAGGAGCATAAAATCGTGTTCAGATATTTTTGTTCTCGTAAGTGTGTAGATCTAAATGAACTCGACTGTACATTATAAAAACTCGACCTAAAAACACATGCACTGGCAAAGAGTAGTTAAATAATGTCCATTCTGCGGAATACCTTCAAGAAAAGCTAGCTAGTGTTTACTCACCTTGTTTATTAACCAAGGAGGTAGATTCTGCCGGCTTCTTCGAAACGCGATCCTGTTAACGAGGCGCTCTATAAACTCTCAGTTATAAATAGACAGAATATAATTCAGAACAAACAACTCCATAGATACAGTCAAGTTGGATATGGATGCAAAAATTACCATCCAGCGTTAAAAGTGGAAATTGTGATTGAGGAAATATAATGGAGGTCTTTTCGTGATTGTACTCTGGTGATGGTGACCAAACATGTCGCATTCGGATAATTGCAATCGTGATGTAATGATGTCCCTATGGATACAGCTACCTATCAGTTGTGTGCTGGTGGCTTGCCTAACTAATTTAAGAGGCCTTATTCCTTTTAAAATTTATTATTTTTCATATTATGACAAATATATTGATAATTTCAACCAACTTTTTGAAGTGAATAATACTTTTCCCCGAGTTCTAGGTATTAACATAGCTATTTCATGCTTTTATTGCGTGCAGTCGAAAATAAGTTAAAAAAACTAATTTTCCGCGTGAATTTTGTTAATTTCGAGTAGTTTTTGAAACAAAAAGTATCAATAAAAAATTCAAACTGTAGGTTTCAAATATATACCAATAAATCCCAATAGCCCTGTTCTAGGTAGTAACATAAATAATTATGTTAAGAAACATGTTTGGTCATAGAGAAAAATGTCTAAAGCAATCAGTATTTTAAAAGGAATAAGGCCTCTTAAGGTATTCGGTACTGCTCTTACACAACACAGAGGGTAAACGAGCTCGTGGACGATCCCCAACCAGATGGACCGATCAAGTGTAGGACACGTCTTCCTCCAAGTTTTGCTGGGTTGTAAGGGACGCAATGGACAGGACTCGATGGAGACAAATCATTCACACCAAGTGTAAGCCATCCAGTGATGACCACGATCCTCAGTCATGAGGGAGCGACAAGAGAGAGAGAGAGAGACTGCTCTTAAATAAAACAAAGGCCAGAATGTACGCTACCTTTACCAAGAATGTGTTTCAATGCTTTGCCACTGGAAACTATATCCCCTAAGACAATGAAAGCAATTGGGATAAACTTCACCGAGAGACAGAAGCGTTTTTGTTTTAGCTTGGCAAAAAATCTTTCGTAAGTCCGTTTTCCGGATTTCCCGATATTCTCGCCTACAGGCCGCATTTCTCAACCGATTCTTGTAAGCAGGTTCAATAATTGTATGGAATGTTTTCGTCGAGTAACTTAGTCGAAATTTTAATGGGATCCCCCATTGGGGGGGTTAGAAACATAACAAAACCTCAGTCGAAAAATCTCTAGCTCAAAGCCACTAAATTTAGTTGTATGAAACTAATAATATTCGAGTACATCGCACAATTTTTTTACTTAGTCCTTGCTGGGATCCTCGGACCATCCTGGACCGTCGGTTCAGTAGGAAGGTGCACTATTACAGACTACGTCAACCGCGTCGTCAATATACATATACGTCAACAATACACTTATAAATATTACCTAATTTATCTGTGACAGGACTGTTACTATTCAAAACTTTGTATAGTTAGTCGGCACATTTAATCTATTTGATGCACCAGTCTGGCAAAGGCCATGAAGCATACGTTTAATGTCCATATTTATTCAGTACCACCGATTAATCAGTGAAGCATGAATATCGCAACAGATATCTGCGATTAAATGGTAATTATTGATGAGTGTTCGCCGACAGACGTGTGTTCGTGTTAAATTCAGCTAATATAACCCAGAGATACACGACGATGCATTGCAACTGTAATGAGTTGTTTTACATAGAAAACTACCGCGAGTCTCTGACATACATTACAATCCGACCAAAAAGAGTAGAAATTAAAAAGTGGCAATACTGTAGTGTCGTAGCCCGTTTTCTTATATTTATTAGAAAGGGAGGACACTACAGTATTGCCACTTTTTAATTTCTACTCTTTTAGGTTGGACTGTACACGGAAGCCCTTTTTGTCTCCTTGAAACTTATTTCGCCGAAAATTCCACTGTAATCACATTTTTTTCATTAGGTTTATTTTATAACTATTGAAATAGTTTACAGTTGCAAAGAAAATTCTTTCTACGAAATGATTTTTCGGCGAAATAAATCATTTTACGAAAAATAATTCAAGGAGTTAAATAGACCCACATTACACGCATAGCCGATCAGTCGCGGCGGCGACCAATCAAACACAGTTTCAATTGGCCGCCGCCGACTGATCGGCTCTCCTGATAATGAATCGCGAACCGATTCGAAACATGTCGAGCGATATTTGCCTTCTATGACGTGAGTAAACTCGATTCGTATGTATTTTAATATGTTATGAGTTACTTGCCGCCATTATCTATAATTATTGGTACCATGTCTATAATATTAAATATTATGTTACAAAAAATACGTGGAATAGGTATTCGGGGTTTCGATTTTTCGACATAAAATTTTAATATTTTGACGGAATTTTTGAACAGCGCAAGTTAAAAAAAATATTTATTTAAATACGCCATACGTGCCGTTTTTTTGTGACAATGTGCGAAAACTGTGTACGTTTCGGTAAATACATATGTGTGAAATTAAATTAAAGCTACAAAACCACACTAGTAATCGCTATATAATTTCTAGGCGACTACAATTAATCAATCACTCATAATGAACATTCAAATGCGGAATCGCAACATTAGAGGCGTGCGATTAAATGGCAATTAGGCATTTATTGCCGATTGCTCGCCATACGTGACAACTGTGTTAAACTGTCTGATTACTGATTACTTATTTCATCGACCAAGTCTTTGAACATGAGTGATTCCCACGATCCACTTCTTTTATAATTATAGACAAACACTTATTATGTCAATATTGTAAATCCGAAACGGGCAAACTGTTGATACTAATAGATTTATGACATGTTAACTATTTACACAGTTTTGACAATAATTGATTATCTTATCTTATCTTCAGTTCATAAAATTTTCATTTCATAGATGTTTCCTCAGAATCATTCATTTTCAGAAATCTCGAATAAATCAACCTATAGATTAGGTTAGGTTAGGTTTGTGTGGTTGTGTTGACATTCCAAAATAGTTTATGGTTTCTGAAAAATAACGCTTTTGATGAAATGAAATTTCTATGAAATGAAAATTTTATGAAACGTTTATCTATAAAACAAGGGTAAACCATATATTAGGTTAGGTTATGTTTGTGTTATCGCATTCTAAAATATTTTATGGTTTCAGAAAAAAATGCTTTCGATGAAATGATATTTCTGTGAAATGGAAATTCGATGAAGCGTTTGTCTATGAAACAAGGGTAAACCGATGCCAACGCCAGTGTTATAAATTATACTGGAAGGTACCTGCAACTTGGTTTGCACCCGCGTTTTTTTTTTCTTTACCGGGTAAAAAGTATCCTATATCCATCATTGGATAGCCCTTTGACTCCTAGAAATTTCGTGGAATGTTTCAATTTATGTTTATTTATTTATTATGAGCCTATTATGTCCCACTGCTGGGCAAAGGCCTCCCCCCTTTTCTTCCATCTGTCGCGGTTTTGAGCTGTATCTGGCCAGTCCTTCGAAAATGAGTCCAAGTCATCCCGCCATCGCCTACGGGGTCTGCCACGTCTCCGTTTAGAGTTGTGGGGCTTCCACTCTGTGGATTTTTTGGCCCATAAGTCGTCGGGCATGCGACAGACGTGACCAGCCCAGTCCCACTTCAACTTGGCCGCCTTCCAAGCTACATCAACTATCCTGGTTTGTGAGCGCAGCGTGGTGTTCCGGATTCGATCCATTAGTTTTACACCTAATATGCTGCGCTCCATAGCTCGCTGGCAAACCCCGAGTTTGGACTTCTGACCCTCAGTCAAAGACCACGTCTGAGCACCGTAGGTGAGAACTGGAAGTATGCACATGTCCATGAGCCTACGTTTAAGTGACAGTGGTAGGTCACCTTTCATTAGATGTTTCATGGACCAATAGCTCCTCCAGGCGTTTTCAGTCCGTCTTGCAACCTCCTTTTCCTGACACTTCAATTTGCCAAAAAAATATTCCGCATAATTTGTTCCTCTGTAGTCATAAATTTCTCATAATTCTTGCCAATATCATCCTATTGATTAGGTTCTAGGTTGTTTTCATAAAAATCTCAAATAGTCTACGGTTGCAAAGAAAAATGGTTTCTACGAAATGATTTTTTGGCAAAATTAAACATTCGGCGAAGAATAATTCAAAAGAGTCAATATATACCCTCATTGGAGCTATCCCTGTACTAGAATTGGTTAAAATCCGTCAGCTCGTTTCGGATGAGAGGATAAAGAAAATTTTATCAACATGTACATAGCGCCGTACGGCTCACGCCAAGCTGCTTTTAAGAACGCTGTTTTCCAATACAATTTTACAACGTCATTCGTAGCTTCAGATATTCAGATAGTTATTAGTGAACGATTTGATTTTGACGAAGTTCATTTGTTATGATTTGTTATTTATCAAGCTGATCTTCATACCCCGGGGCTTTCGATGCACAATGAAAACCCAGGGTGAGTGATCCTGTCGTAAGTAATTGTTATTAATTTATACACCACCAATGCAACACCTGCCATTCCAAATCTCTTTATTTATTCAGCTTACCATTGGTTCCTCAATAACTGTTAAAACATTTACTTTTATTTTTATTCTGCAGTTTATTATAATATGTTTCCACCTTGGAAATTTACTTACTCAGTTGATCAGTGATCACTTATCTGAATGCGTCTCCTACCGCAACGTTAGTTTTTATTTGCTAGTTATAAGTCTGTATAATGTAAATCCGTAATTGGCCAACGTTAAACAAATATGTATCTGTTTTAAAAAAAAAAATAATTTGTGCTGTGGATTTTGTATCAATAAATAAATAAATAATAAAAACAGCTGCTCTAATTTACAACCTGAGGTAAATTCGATCAGTCCCATTCTAGAACAGTATTACAGAACAGATCGAATGACATTAGGAATTTCTAGGGTAGGTACATTCCCCATACAAAATAGCGAACATCTTACACACACAATTCAGTCCCCGCAATATACACACATATTAAGTAAGTTCAAACATTCAAGAGTCATCTAGACTCAGCACGAACTGAATTAGTTTTACCTTAGCTTACCGTCCCAACAAAGCGTAGCAAATATTCTATGTGCATTTCTTTTCGCTTTGGGTCCGATGACAAAAGCATTGCATGTGTTCGAGCCTTTAATTTTCTTTACGGAGATTGTAGGCACTAGGCGGTGTTGTGTCGCCGCGTTGCGCTTAGACCAGGAGACCGCCACGAGATACCCACCTCGTCACGTAGACGACCAGTGGTCCGAGCACAACTGTGACATGCGACTCTTTCTCGTGCGAGAAATATTACCTATCTCTGTCTTCGCAGTACTGTGAAAAAGTGGCGGGCGATGTTATGTCACGTAGCAAGAGTCGCGAAGCATAGTTGTGCTAGACGGGCTCCAAAGGCGGAGTTTTCGTACATAATGCTAAAAATCACGGGAATCCGTTATGTATTGGTGAGCATGGAATAAAAATTCAAACACTAGGCGGTTCGGCAGGCAAATATAAATCTATCGTATATTGTGGAATAACTATTAATAATATTTTTTTTTACCATCCAAAATTATATTAATATTCTAAATCTTGTGCTTTTTTGTAACATGAACTCTTAGATCCTCTCTGTACCATCAGATTTCTAATTTGCACCCACCTCTAGTATCTCTGTTTGGCCCTATGATTGACTGGTAGAGAATGCCATTTGGCATTAAGTCCGCCATTTGTACTGACTTGTTTTGTGCAATAAAGTTTCAATAAATAAATAAATGACCCAAGTGTGTGTGGAGTCGCGCACCGAGGGTTCCATACAACTAAATATTTTTTAACTTTTTTGTTTTTGTATTTGTTGTTTTAGCGGCAATAGGTATATGAAATACATCACCTGTGAAAATGTCATCTGTCGTGAGATACAGCCTGGTGACAGACAGACGGACAGCGGAGTCTTAGTAATTGAGCCCCGTTTTTACTCTTTGGGTACCCTAAAAATGTTCTTACTCTTACACAAATGAAATGTGTTTAAAATGTGTGACAATATCAATGTCGCCTAATGCAACTCAAATTGCAAGAATGATATGTCGTCCATAATACGGCCGTTACATCGCTCAAATGGCTATATGTCAAAGTAGTAGTAAGCTGGAGTGTTATTGCCGGTGTCAGTGCTCTAACGCTTACTGCTTAAAAAAAATGGTTGCCTGTAAAGTCGGTTTTACGGGCGAAGGAAGATTTTACGTGACAACGTCTTTTTCTCGGTAGAATATTTATTTGTATCATATCCATTCACAATTTCCCTAACAACATTTTAAGTGTTATTTTCTGAACGCACCCATCACATGTGTCATTAATGCCATTATAGTGTCATTATTTTACATGTTTTAAATCTAAATATGCGATAATCAGACTATTATGCATGTATGTTGTCGATTCCAAACCCTTATTTAGTCTAGATCTACATGTAATTATTCTTAAAATGCCGAACCGACGGAACAAACATCATATGTTTGACAGGTAAGTACGAACAGTTTTGTATTTGTATGGGATTATAAAATTATCGTTTTTATTATTTTCCACTCATTTATTCAATATTTTCTCACCGTTTAAACCTTCCCTTGACTTCCACGAATATTTCAATACTAAAATTAGCCAAATCGGTTCAGCCGTTTTCGAGTTTTAGCGGGACTACCGGCCCTCGTAACAGACGTGAGCGGGCGTTACACTTTTTCATGAGTGACTCCGAGCCGCAACCTAATTTAAGACGTTGTCACGTCAATACTTAATAACGTGAAATTCTCGCAGCGGGCTGTCAGCCTACCTGTCGCCACTCTCCAGCCAGCCATTCCAGAGCTCCTAATTAAATTATTTGTAAACTGGATCCAGTATTTCCCTCATTCTTGCGTATTCAAACAATTACCGTTCATTAGGATGCACAGAGCGCTTTTGTAATGCAAATCCATTGTTTTTGCGAAGTGCAGTGCATTCACACACAATTACATTATACATATGTAATGTACCTACGGCCCGTCGAAAAATAATACCGCGCGCGGTTCGTTAGTTGTTTCGTTTACTGCTTCCACGTAGTTCATGTGGCATGCAAAACACACCTATACTATAGACACAAGGCGGATACTGCCTACTAAAAACTGAACTTGAATGTCAGTGTCAATGTGTGCGTGTAAGACGCACAGGGCTGCCTCCTGACAGCCTTTGCAACAGGAATGACCCGGCACGGGGACATATATTTAATTATATTTATTTATTTTTTATTGTACAAAAGAAAAGTTATCGTATAAAAGGCGGGCTTAATGCCATGAGGCATTCTTTACCAGTTTGGGCAAAGCAGATAAATTGAGGGCGGTGAAACTAACTTAAGCAAGTTTTAATAAATAAATACTTAGATAAATGCATATATTCATATAATATACTCGCATTAACCCGCGGCTTCGCTCGCGTGCCTATGTAATATACATCATCCTACGGGAACAATGCTTTTTTTTCAGGATTAAAAGTAGGCTATTTGTTAAGTTAGGGTGTAATCTGCAATCTGCATTTCCCTCATACATATCCGCCCAGCCGTTTTAGCGTGAAGAAGTAACAAACATACACAGACTTACGCTTTTCTAATATTACTGGGAAATACTTTTTATGTTATCACAACTCCACTTTAACAAATAAAACCGAAAACTCAAGCACTCAAATCAAGCGATCTCAGCTTTTACTGTATCCAAATAAAGTTCACTTCAAAATTCATAACTCGAAGTGAAGTAAGGCACCGGGATATGTGTGCATTTTATTTGTATAAAGCTTTTATAATGTCCCGAGCCTCTGCTTATTGACTTGGGATATTCGAGATTGGTTTAATGATTCTAAGCCATGTTCTAAGTTACGTCATGTTCTATTGTAAGATATTGAGGTTCTCTTTGTTGATAAATGAAAAATGTATTATTCTGAGCCAGATAAACGTAATTCAGAATTTTGAAATGACTTAACATAATTATTGAAAAGCTTGAATGTATTTATTACGAATGCAGGAAGTTTGCCGATCATTACTCCTCCCGTCCCAACGCGCCGCCCGCCTAGGTACATTGATGACGATCGAGATGCCACCAAATACTATTTTTTAGGGTTCCGTAGTCAACTAGGAACCCTTATAGTTTCGCCATGTCCGTCTGTCCGTCCGTCCGTCCGTCCGTCCGCGGCTTAGCTCCGTGATCATTAGTACTAGAAAGCTGAAATTTGGTATGAGTATGTGTATGTATAACGCCGGCAGAACGGTAAAATAAAATTAAAAAAAAAAAAATTTTTTGGGTACCTCTTGAACACCTAAAGTGGGGGTGATTTTTTTTTTCTTTTCAACACTGGTGTGTGGGGTATCATTGAATAGGTCTTGTAAAAATAATAGGGGTCTTCTAACATTATTTTTTGATAAAGTTAGCAGTTTTGTAAATATTCGCTCCAAAAACAAAAAAAATAGTGTCCCCCCCCTCTAACTTTTCAACCACGGGTCAAAAAAATTCAGAAAAATTCATGTTAATGAGGCCTTATAAGTACTTTCAATGAAAACTATATTGAACAAAATCGGTCGAGCCGTTTTTGAGTTATCGCCAAATTTCATATTTTTTCTTTAAAAGGTCGTAACTTGACTTCCAGAAGGTAATAAGTGATTACAGTTTCTAGGGCGTTTACGACCTTTTTATAGAGCTTAAAATCTTTCTTCACGTAAACCTCGGGCTTAAAACAGCAGTTTATTGTGAAGGATGAGCAACTACGGAACCCTACACTGAGCGTGGCCCGACATGCTCTTAGCCGGTTTTTTAATCTATAAGATAACGCGGGTCTCTATCCATACCTCAAAAGCAAAAATAGAACCCCCTTATAGGATCACGTGTAGCTGCCTGTCAGTCCGTCTGTTACAACCGATGTGCTGCAAAACTACTGGACCGATTAAACTGCAATTTGGCGCAAATGCTTTCACGAATTTTCATGATTTTCGTAATTAACGTCCTATACTTAGTCACAGTCACATATTTAGTCAACCCCATCGCACCCCAACAGGCGAGACGGTATTTCACGTCCACCACATTTGTTTTTAAAATCGTTGTTGTTTTGGTAATCAGCGACCCGATAAACCATAGAAACATTACCCTTGTTGATTTTCAGACTTTGTCACCATATTTACCTTTAGGGGTTGAATTCTCAAAAAACATGAAACACGTGCTTACTCATTTATCGTTAGAAATACTTCTTGGAAGTTTTCAATAAAATAGTCTAACTAATCTTTTTTCCCCATACAAACTTACGACCCCCATTTCACCCCTTTGGGGGATGAATTTTGAAAATTCTCTCTTAGTGCACCCCTACACCTTATAAGGAACCTACGTGCCAAATTGGACTCTCTAGAACCAGCGGTTTATTATTTAGACATTTCAACCCCAACAGGGGAGATTTTAATTCACGTCAACCACGTTGGATTTTAAAATTGTTGCGGTTTTCGTAATCAGCTAACCGATAAACCATAAAAACAATACCCATGCTGATTTTCAGACTTTGTCACCACATTTCTCCCTTTGAGGGGTTGAATTTTCGAAAAACCTGAAACACGTGTTTACTCATTTATCGTTAGAAATAATCGTGTGAAGTTTTGAATAAAATCGTCTAACTAATCTTGTTTCCCCATACAAACTTTGGAACCCCATTTCACCACTTTAGGGGGTGAGTTTTGAAAAATCCTTTCTTAGTGCACCCCTACATTTTATAAGGAACCTACGTGCCAAATTTGAACTCTCTAGAACCAGCGGTTTAGTATTTAGACATTTTAACCCCATTTCACCCCAACAGGGGAGATGGTTACTCACGTCTACCACGTTGGATTTTAGAATCGTTGAGGTTTTCGTAATCAGCGAACTGATAAACCATAAAAAGAATACCCATGTTGGTTTTCAGACTTTGTCACCACATTTCTCCCTTTTAGGGGTTGAATTTTCGAAAAACCTGAAACACGTGTTTACTCATTTCTTGTTAGAAATACTCCTGTGAAGTTTCGAATAAAATAGTCTAACTAATCTTGTTTCCCCATACAAACTTTGGAACCCCATTTCACCCCTTTAGGGGGTGAGTTTTGAAAAATCCTTTCTTAGTGCACCCCTACACCTTATAAGGAACCTACGTGCCAAATTTGAACTCTCTAGAACCAGCGGTTTGGGCTGTGCGTTGATATGTCAGTCAGTCAGTCAGTCAGTCAGTCAGTTTCTTCTTTTATATATTTAGATATATGCACATATAAATATATATAAATAAATACAGATGAAACATCCTAATCAGATAAGCTAAGAATTCACAACTCTGCTAGCGTATTAGCCTCCTAAGACCCCGCGTACATAATTATTTACAAATTCAAATTTAGATTTGAACTTTTATTGAATAACAAAATGTTCCAATTTCTAAAACACAAAAATAGCTCTGGGTCTTAGGAGGGTTAGAGGTCGCGCAAACATTTTTTGAAAGCGCACTTGTTCGGAGCTTGCTTGATCTTAAGGGAGGGGGGTATTTTTTTTCATAAACTGATAGTGACTACGGGGTCTAAGATGTAGCTCCCTAGTTCAGTAACAGCCTATCCACTCTTGTCTTGAGGAGACCCAAACCCAAACTATAATTTTCTTTTATGATATATTTCTGTGTACTCGGTCTTTGTACCGAAATACAAAAATAAAATATGAAGTCCACTGCGTTGCATCAAAATAAAATACTTAACGCTGTCGAAACCCAAATCCAGAAGTTTTAACTTCATATAAAATTCAATATCGAACTCGACTCGAACATGAATAGAGTCTCGACTTTAAAGGAATCCGGTATAAAAATAGTAAACACAATTTTCGGTACGTGAAAAGATGAATCTCGGGCGCAAACATGGTCCCGCCAGAGGGCGCCGCGCGAGTTTGATTCGATTTCGCGAATTTGGCGGCGAATTGAAAGTATTCCAGAATCCGGGCTCTTTATTTTACATACGCGGAAGCCATATTGCATAATATTTGCGGAATCCTAACTCTCTGGCACAAAAAAGCAAACGCAAACTATGCAGTTTTTGATATTTCCGTGAATGAATGTGGTCATGTTGAATTATAGTTAGATACTATAATGATATAAATAAAAAAAGCTCAATATTTGTCATGAAATAAAGAAAAAAAGAATAAGTCTTTTTTTAGGACATGGCTTGAACTGTATCGTGGTTGGTTAGCCCTCACTACCAGTAGTCGGACTTTGTTAGGGAGTATAACCCGCTAATGGGATCATCTCCGCGCCACAGGGGTAGGTCTTTGAAATATGTAACTTCAAAAGTACGTAAATTTTAAGTCTAAAAGCGAGTTTGTTACCAGAGTCCTCATAATTCATTAAGGTCACGGTTATTTTTTCATACATATACCTTTCAGGTGTGATGATGTCGCGGCCCGTTCGCCATTTGTTGGGAGCGCTTATTTGTAGGAATGCCGATCTTTAACTCTTTTAGAAATGTATTTAGTACCATATATACATTTGATCCTAATAAAAATAGGATCGATGTATGTCTTCAAGAGTGTGCGTGTGTGCGTGTGCGTAGTCCCTGCACGGGCGAGATCATGATTTAGATTTGGCGTTTTGTCAAAAAGGTAAAAACCGGTTCAGTGGTTGGAAGACCATTGGCTTTTCCCAGATGTGTCAGGTATTTTTTTTAATCGATCCAGCGTTCATTTTGGTATAAGTTGATTTTAAAAATCAACTGGTAATTTAATTAGGTTTTGGAATACGGTATTTGATGACAGCTCAAATTAGGTACTCTTTATGAAATATAAAAAATGATTTGTTAGTAGTATGAAGTTTAGGTTTAAGATCATTTAATCTCATAAGAATTAATTTATATCTAGATACTGGCTTGCCAAAATTTAGGGGTACCTTATTCGGTTCCGCGTAATTTTGAATGTGTCTTTAGAGTTTAGTGGTTTCAATGACACAAAAAATGTTTACTATAATCAAATACTTACCGTATTTTTTAAGGTCCATTTATTTCTATTGTCTGTTCAAGAAAAGCGTGGCATTGTACACAATGATCGTCGCCATGTAATGCCCGTGAGAGCCAGCTGGTGCGATCGTGTCGTGCAATACACTTTAGTGCAAATACAATACGATAACTTGAAGTTTACCACTTGGTAGCCTATTTCTACTAAAATAGATCAAACTTACGAATTACATGAAATACATCAATCATTAAAAAAGTGATAAAGAGCTCCATGCGAGTTCGAATTTTCCGCCGCTCTCGCCGTTCCTGACAATTTCACTTGAGTGTAAACCGCTTAATACAATAATTCAATAACCTTTTAATCAGATTATGAAATACTCTGCTGCATATTCATAATAATAGTAGGTACCCACCACCCCACCTATCAGTGGCGAGGCGTCAATAAAACGCGATTTCCAGAGGCTTGACTATTTTGAACATTTCAATATTCTACTGATCTACTCAATTTCTCTTAGAGAAACAGTAAGTCAATTCTCTGCCTTGTCCATGGATTTCTATGACGCCACGCCAATGGTACCCGCCACAGTAAAATTATTTACGTCACCCTAGGCTAAGTAGCTGCAGAGCTACACAGTAACCGCAGGGCTCATACACGAATGTCACTCAATATCAATGTGATCCAAGGACACAGCAACTCGCGCGGGAATAACGCAGCTGACGAACTGGCGAGAGGAGCCTCGGAGATGGAAGCAGATGGACCCGAACCAATTCTACCTCTACCATTCACCTGGCTGCGCAACAGAGTGCGTAAGAACACGAAGGTAGAACAGTAACTATACTGGTCTAACTTAGGTACTGACCTGCAGGCAGAGGCCCTTCCGACTATGTACCTCGGGTTGTCACGCAAGCTAAGGCAGCTGATGAGGCCTCAGCTCCGACTCATAACTGGAGCGATAACTGGACATGCTATACTAAACAAGCACTTATTCACTCTAGGTCTAGGTGTTACTGACAGTCCTTTTTGCAAAACCTGCATGGAAGCCAAAGAGGCAGCCGCCCACGTCATTTTCGAATGTCCTGGTGTGGCCAAATACCGGGCACAACACCTTGAATGTCCGAGGTCATTCCCAGAAGCCGTCGGCAACATCAAGGGACTGCTAGGTTTTCTGGTAGAGTTGGGTTGACGCATTGCAAGACGTCGAGTTGCGGAACACCAGCTCGTGATAACCTTCATTGAGCTACCCGAAAATTGCCAAAAAATCTACGCCATACGTTGGAATAATCGAAGTCCTATGGTGAAATAAACAACAGAAAATTGGCCAAACGGTAGACACTCAACTGAAGGACAGACACATTCGGCCGTCTATTTATGCGGTCTGCGATACAAATACGTGGACAATCGACTCCTCCGCCACATCTCTTACATTATTCGTCTTATCGTGCATCACTAGGCAGATCCATTGTAACAAAAAAGCTTAAGTTCTTAATAACAACAAGTAAGTTACGACGTTCTATAAAATAAGCGGCCTAGACATCTCGTCGCCAACCTTGCTCATATCACAAAACCTCACATTCAACCGGCGAAACATTTTCGTTCATTCAAATTTTAGCTTTAACTGCAGTGTTTAAGGTTGCTTACTTTGTGGGTTGGTCTAACCTGATACGAGGGTTAAAAAGTTATATGTGGTTATCTATAACACCGTTTCAATACCATAAACTGAGTGAGTGATTCTGGTACTAAATACGGTTGTCAGTTGTGTGGAATTAGGTCGTAGTTGAGATGGTGGATGGAAATACTCGTATCTTGAATATAATGGGCCTTTTGTAACCACTATTTAGAAAACCATTGATACAAAAATCAAAGCTTAGAATATTTTAAATGCGTAACCTGGCGGAAGATACCGGGAATCGAACCCGGTACCTCTAGATTACCTCTCTCGCTTGCTCGTTCTTATAACTAAAGAGGATTTATGTCATTGCTCCTTTCCCCATACTATCAGTTTACGTTAAGAGGCCTTATTCATTTTAAAATTTTTTTTTTTCATATTATGACAAATATATTGATAATTTCAACCAACTGTTTGAAGTGAATAATACTTGTCCCCGACTTCTAGGTAGTAACATAGCTATTTCGGGTCAATTTCAACAAGACGCATTTTTTGTATCATTTCGGTGTGATTCTTTATTTTTGATTATTTTTGAGTTTTTTAAATGTGAAGAGATACTTTAGACTATATTATTAAACATATGTAAAAGGGACCCTGAAATCTGTAATAGTTTTCGAGATATTCGAGATCGAATATGAAACACACAACGGAATGATAAATGTACACCAGGATGATAAAATAAGTGCACCGCAATGAAATTTCATACACCGGAATGAAAGAAAAGTGGCATATTATGAACGTAATTTTACTTTTGATATTCGTAATATATATTATATTGGCGTTACATAATAATATAAACAAATATCTTAGTCCGGTATTAAAAACAAAATAAAAAAATATTATTATTTCAAGAATATTATGAAAAGTGAAGCTACTTTTGTTGTCATTCCGGTGTTTTCCTCATTATGGTGGGGTTTAAAGCCATTTTACTACACCGGAAACACCGGAATGAGAATGGTGGAATGAGAAACACGACATATTTTTATTTCTTAAAATTAAAGTAAGCCCTATATTCTAAAACTAATTCAACTCTTGAAATCGCGAGTATACTTTACCTGATATATATAAATTTCAAACCACGCAGTTAGAAAAGAAAGAAGCTATAACAAACTCCGGAATGAAATTTTTTTTGTCCCCTGTCCACCGCGATGAAATATTCACGTTTATACAAGCCAACGTATTGCCACTATACACAACCGCTCTCGTCGAGCGCCGCAGCTTGACTAAATTCTTTGAAGTGCGCGGGAGACGGGGGGCGTACTTGATCAAATTTGGGAAATAAATCGGTTCGAAACATTGTCGGCGGTAATGAGACGTTTTCTCGGGACAAACGTATATGCACTTATTCAAGGGTATACAAAGGAGATATATAACGGGTAATGTGCTTTTTTCGTTACCTATTTATATGGTAATAAAATAATGGTAACATATTTTCTTTGTCATGCATAGTATTTGACTTACCCGGCATTTTACAAACAAAACCGCCTTGGGGACAACCCACCTTGATGAGAAATTTGGTCTAAATATATTTTTTTAAATTATTATATATATTGATATTTTAATTTTAGCTGTTGCCCGAGGTAGACAATGGCGGGCTGTATCCTAAAAAAAATGGTACTTTATTATTCAACCTTTCTGCACCTGCGTTTTCAGTCTTGCCATCAAAAAATACTGCTTGGGAAATTGACCCTTTCATGCTTTTATTGCGTGCAGTCGAAAATAAGTAGAAAAAACTAATTTTCCGCGTGAATTTTGTCAATTTCAAGTATAGTAGAGTTGCTAAGCCGCGAAATTGTGCGCATCGGGTTACAAGCATGAAATTTCTACCACACATAGAGCGTTCCACGGTGATTATTTTCAGATGTGGAGGGAAGTCAGATTCGTCCCCTGTGTGGTGGGAGAGCGGGGTGAAGAGGACCAAGTACTGTTCTTTTTCTTTTTTTTGTTACTGATCAGTTAAGGCTATTAGGGCTTATGCGACATCGTTTTCGTGTAAAATAGATATCAGCTATTAATTTTTCATGTTATTTAAGAATAGTTTCATATAAAAATTTGGGTTTATTGCCGAAAATGTAAAAATCACAACAAGTTTTTTTTATTCAGAACGATAAATTAGTTATCTATCCTGAATATTTACAATTTAAAAAAATATTACTAAACAGCAAATTTAATATTGTTTTTAAAAATGTATACATATTGGGCACATCTGATACAAAAAGTACCTTGAAAAAAATGTTGATGTTAAGCTTAGCCTGCGTGTTCTAGTACATTTTGCTAAGTCGCGAAATTGTGTACATCGGGATACAACCACGAAATTTCTACCACAGATAGAGTATTCTGCGGTGATTATTTTCAGATGTGGAGGGAAGTCAGATTCGTCCCCTGTGCGGCGGGAAAGTGGGGTGAATAGGACAAAAGAGTCCTCTTTTTCTTTATATATTACTGATCAGGTAACGCTAGTAGGACTTGTGTCGTGTCGTTTTCGTGTAAAACCACAGAATAGATAATAGTACAAGTACAGAAGGCACACTACTTTGATCTTTACAAAAGCCGCTTTTTTTAGCCGAAAAAATATGATTTATGGCCCTTCTAAAGTCGTCGTCCCCAGCGCAAGCTAAACGGAACGTTAAAGCTGCGTGCCAACGGTGAAAATCAATTGGCTCGCTTGTCGCGTCGCCGAGAGCGAGGGCTGTCAACGACTAACAATAAAAATTTATTTCCCATTTATTTCTTGCATACAATATAGAGAGCAATATATTTATATTCTTCATACATTATATTTATTATTTCATTATTTAACTATAAAATAATCAATCTCAGAATTTGGACGAATTGAATCCACCACCAGGCCGCAAAACATTATAGCTTTATTTTTAAACATTTTAATACGTATAATATAAATAAATATTAAGGGACAATCATACACAAATCGACCTAGTCCCAAACTAAGCAAAGCTTGTACTATGGGTACTAGACGACGATATACATAATATATAAATACATATATAGATAACATCCATGACCCAAGAACAAATATTTTGCACAAATATTTGCCCCGGCCGGGATTCGAACCCGGGACCGCCGACTCAGTAGGCAGGTGTCTACCAACCGAGCCAAACGCGTATAAAATAATGCAAGGAATGCGTTACCTTAACATGCAATTAAATTCTTGAGCTTCATTTTGTTTTTGGTTAGTAGTCCGATATTTATTTATTTATTCATATATATTCATCACTACACACCTAGTATAAAACAAAGTCGTTTCCTGCTGTCTGTCTGTCTGCCCCTATGTATGCTTAGATCTTTAAAAATACGCACGGACGCACCGTGCGAAGCCGGGGCGGGTCGCTAGTAAAAAATAAAACATGTACAAAGGCGAACTTATTCCTATTAGGGATCTCTTCCAATACATTTCTTTTAACTCATTATTTATATATTTTATATACATACTTACCTATCAAACTATCACTCAATCGTTTATTCATTACTAGTAATTTTACAAACTTTATATCAAATATTATTATAAAAACCTCTATGATTGTTGATTTAGTAGTAGACAAATACTTATTTTACTAGAATTTAAATTGACAAATATCAGCAAATAATCAATTCAAAATTACATAAGTATTTAACAATTAATTTTTTTCTGAGTAACCAGTGTTAAATATGGAAGTAGATACACCTGCAATATGTTTTTTTTATTATTATTCATTAACTAATTATCATATATTAATATTATGTTCATTTTCTTACCTTTCAGCATCCTTCGGACATGTTGGGAGAGCGAAAAACATATACAACCCGCTGCGATACAATATCTTTTTACTCATTTAAACACTATAATATAACACTGGTATCAACAGATGAATGCGGAACGTTCACTTGCGACGTAAATCGTGAGCGAGACACGCGCGAAAATCGTGTAGGTACGTGCGTTCCGAGACAGAGCGTGTCAGCCACTGAATAGTCCGCATGCATGCGGCGACCGGCATGTACTTGTAGCGGGAAACGTTAATCGCGGAGTGCGCCCCGCCTGGTAAAACAGATATCAGGAATTCATTCTTCATGTTATTTATTCATAGTACCGTATAAAAATATGGTTATATTTCCGAAATTGTAAAAATCGCAACAAGTTTTTTTTATTCAGGGAGAAAAATTAGTTATATTTCCTGAATATTTACAACAAAGAAAAATATTTCCAAATAGAAAATTTAACCTGGTTTCTAAAAATATATTGGGCACTTTTCATACAAACAGTAACTTAAATAAATTGTTGATGTTGAAATTAGCCCGTGTGCTCGTGATACATTAGCAAAAAAATTTTTTGTTATAATTACATTAATTTGTTTTCCTAGGACGTTGAGATGGTCAAATCTACTATTATAATTTTTTTTGGGTTTGTGAAAGCGTGAGACCTCGAAATCACATCTGGCAGGCTGGAATCGTAAATCCAAAATATAATAGATACTGCGCGACCATAAATAACCCGATGCTATTTCTAATACTAAAAACAATTTCGCTAGAATTTTAAATTGTCATTAAGACAAAGAGTGACGGGAAATTTATTACGCAATAAATTGTTTTTAACTGCCGAACTCTCTCACAGATTGTTAAATATATTTCTAAGGAAGCAAGTTAGAAAAAAGAGTTAAATATAGGCAATTCTAGAAACAACACAACGGGGCGTCATAAAACTATATTGCGCAACCTTTTCAGAGCGATGGGGAGAAATTTGAAGCTGCGCACATGTGCAAAGCATTAATCTTAATGTCGTCGAGACAAACAGACAACGTAATTCTAATGAATCTAAGGGCGTGTCACTTGACGCTGAAACCAATGACCAATAACCAAGCATGACTAGTTCGGGGTGGGGTTCGGATCATTGTTCACATTGACTGGCGGGAGAAATTTTGGATTACAGGAGGTGTGGCATGGACCTGGAAGGAGGCCGCTCGACTCGGACGGGAGCAAGGCTTGGACAGTTACGTTTTGAACCGCGCTGCGAGCACTCGGGATCTCCTCGAGACTAGCGTCAACTGTGGTCACTTTTTCTTTGTAAAATAATAATAAGTTTTAAATAAAGTAAAGGAAATATAGTTTAAGTGATTAGTGATTAAGAGGACTTTGTGTCGAACGAGCAAGGCGGGGAGGCGACCCGACCTGCGAAAGGAGACGAGTTGGCGCATTGGCGAACTCTAGCAGCTCGAATAGACTGCGAATTATTTGGTAATGTACTTCAATACCATCATTGTCCACAACGATTAGAGTGATTCATATTTTGCATCTCACTTTCATATTAAAGTCAGTAGAACCTATTCACGCGAGTTTCCGGTATGGACGCGGAGGGTGCTCTAGATGTTTTGCATCGCCTAGGCCACAACAAGCACCCCCACCCCGGCCCTACGCCTTGGGAATTGCCAGTCCTCTTAGGGATACTGTTGGCTATGATAGTGATAATCATTTGCGCCTACCTTTGGGTGCGATTTAGTGATTGGTGGCGTCGGATCACTCGCGCCGCGCCCCACGGGGAAAATAATACTATAGAAATCGAAATGGTCCGTTATTAATTAGAATGAAATTAGGAGTGCAAGTGTGAAATCACTCTAGCTGTAAATACGTGCTTTTGTGTTGATAGATTTAAGTAAAGTTGAAGGTTAGCCTCTCTTACTGTTGTTCCTCTTGAATTTGGTAGTTAGGGACAACTCTTAGATTAAGACTGTAAACTTTTGTGTGCATGTGTGTATAACTAGGTTTAAGAGCCTAGAGGGTTTTTAATTTGAGTGTTATGTTTTCCCTCTAAATTAGTATGGCTGGTAGGAATATAACACTCGGCTATGTCATTGATGCAACCCATCAACCATAGTCTAATTAATCGAACAGTTTCTTTTGCAAATTTACCTAAAAGTGAAATAAATTTAGATAAACAATTTTGATAAAATAAATCTAATTTTGCACAACTCCATATTTTTATTTCATCCCATTGGTAGGTACCCTTCGGGATTGTTAACGGAGGTTCCCCACTAAGGTCGTGGTTCATAAAGCCTATAGTACATAGCTAGATTGTTTAATGATTGTTACAGCCAGAGCGACTTCTTTAGGACTGAACCTCCGATACCAAAACCCGTATCTTATACTCAATTACGATTTCCGTTCTAAAATGATATCAGTCGAATCATTTCTTTGAGACCTAGTTGGACCTAGAGACGAATCTAAACGGTGTGGCAGGCAGTCAAGTAAATCAGAGACAATGGAATTTGAACCTTGGGTCAGGCCTTCATGTAAGAAGCCCTCTTAGGACAATACTCACTAGGATATTCCTAGAATACCCGTTACTACCTACTGATCTGACGCGGAGACGCGGGGCGACACCTGAAGGCGAATGCTTACACATTTACCTACTCATTCTACGTAAGTATATAACTATGGATCACACTGGGCTGCGGTTGACTACTGAGGGCGGCGAGTACCGGACCAGTTGGAGGCGAAGGGCGTATTGGCAGAGAAAGGTGATATTTTCTAAGGTAGGCATCGTAAGGCCTAACCTTTAAGTGTAGGACAATGCAGGCTGAGTCTAGATAGCGAAACTGACTCGAAGCAGTCGGTAGCGTGACAACTATTCCGTTTACAAAGGCGTGACAGCGGCGATTGCTGGTCACTCTACTACACGCCATGTCTTGCAGATTGACCCTCGACCTTTGATTTGGCCAAATCAAAACCTAACCTATTTGCATACCGACACCTAAATAAACTATGACCCGGGTCGAATGGGGCGGGCTCACAGCCCAATAACAAGACCTCATCTTCGGATACGAGGCAAATAATCGCTTCTCAGCGAAAGAGGGTCAACTGCGCCCCTATAACTCGAGTACGAGGCTTGGCATCTGGTCTGTCAAGCGTAGGTTTCCCCTGTGATTGCGGGCGATCGGTTGTTCACGACGGGAACAAAACCCGTACAATGGAGGCTACTCCATTTGTCCTAATAACGGAATCGATGTCACTAACGCCGGCCTCTAGTAGCCAGATAGCTATGACTGTTTCAGCCCGAATGTGTGTAAATGTAGTAACGAATTCTCTTAACCTTACAGTAAGCCTTAATTCTCTTCAAATTTATTCAATTACGTAAACAGCTATAACTTAGACGATCACTTCACGAGCCGTACCATCACAGAATTTGATGCCGCGTGACCAAGGATCCATGTACGTATTCGAAATAACGTTACGACTGGATTTTTATTAGCTTAAAAATAAACACAACGTAGGAATCGTAATTGAGTATATAAGAGGAATTTCAGGAGAGAGGTTAAGACATTGCGCATGTTATTATGTAAGAATTATATTACATTTACTCTAGGTCTGGGGGGAGCAGAGACACATTGCGCATGTTATTATGTAAGGTCTGGGGGAGAGGGGGAGAACTATATAATTAATAATTTGGAAATTACAGGGATTTTGGAAGGAGATTGCGGTGGAAGAGACACTAGTTCTTACCTATTCACTAGATTAAATTTTCTTTGCGCTTTGAGACTGCATACAATTGAACCATTTACTTTGTGTTATCTGCTTTATTATTGGCTTTGTGTGTTGTTTTAAATTGACCCCATTGTATAAAAGGTTGCGCCGGATTCGGTATTAGGAGATTAGCAGGTGATAGGACTAGGGCGGCACATAATAGAGATATAATAGCATCGGTCGGAACATGTATACAAGGAAGGGAAAGCGTGGGTTAGGTCAGGTCGGGTCAGTCGAAACCAACGATGCGGGAATAGATTCGGGGGAGCGAACCACGGTTGTGGGTAGTGCAACACTAGATATGATTTTGGAAAAGATCAGTGATTTCGAAAGGAAACTAACGGAGCTAGGTTCAAGTGTTAGAGACGAGCGGGATAGAGGAGCGAGCTGTTCCACGCACGGGGCGATAGAGACGGAGAGTAACGGTACCGGCGGGGTAGATAGGCGGGGGTCGAATAGCCCCGCGTCCGCGAATTCAATCGTAACATCGTCAGAAACGCGAAACTTATATGTAATACAGCCATCGGTTAGCAAGCCAACTTTTGATGGGAAACCATTCGATAACCCTATTGCATTTTTAAAGCGTTTAAAAAAGTATATAAGGGCGGTAAATGGGTCGGATCGAGAAATAGATATCGCGCTAGGGTGTATTATGGGACACGCGCGTAAGGTAATGGATCTGTACTCGAAGGGTTGGACCACGTTCGCTGATTTCGAGGCAGATTTTAGGCGTACGTATTGGACAGAACAGATTCAGGAGTCAGTCAGGTGTAGATTAATAAATTCAAAATATTCTAACAGCTCAGGTATGACGATGTCGGAACATTTTGCCGTACAGGTCGAGTCGATGCAGTCGTTGACCATTGCTTTCAGCGAAAGGGACATAGTTAACTCCATCATGCGACATTATACTACTGATATACAGAGGTTGTGGTTTACTAGGACTGAGGAAGTTAGCATAATGAGCGGGGCGAATTTCCTGAGGAGTATGGAGCAGAATATATTTGAGAAACCAAGGGAGGTCGCTAGGGAAGTAGTCGGCAGAGTGTTCAGGGGGGGCCGTTATGTCAGACAGACGTCGCTGTCGCGTCCTATTACCGCAACCATTTCTGCAGAAAATAGGAGATGGGGTAGGGGAGGCTCAGCAAGAGGACGGGGTTATCGTCAAGGTCGGCGAGGCTACGGGACAAATTATAATAGGACAGCGTCGCCTAGGTTTGAGCCGGCAGGACCTAGTTCGAGGCCAGCGATCACTTTTGTTAAGGAGGGTGAGAGTTCCACTCCGTCGTCAACTGTGGGGGAGGGCCAGTCAAAAAACTAGAGTCCCCTACACCAGCGAGGTCCGATAGTTTGTTGTTGTGTAACGTAGGGGGAGCAGGGACTTCGGAAGGCGAGAAGACGGGGGTAGCCTATAAGATTCTTACTAGCCAAGGATGGAGGCCAGGACAGAGTCTGGGGGTCGGAGAAGGAGGACTGAAGCGGTTGCTGAAGGACGGTGCGCGAGATCGCGAAGATAGTTGTCAGGCGTTAGTTCGTGGGGTAGGAATCTTATTAGAAAACCAATTTAGTCACGTGATCGAATGCGGCGAGATAGGGGTGACGTGCGAATTTTGTACTAGGAGGGGCAAGGAGATGAACACCATGTTTCATGAGTTAGACGAACCAATGTATGCCGGAGCGGATTATTCCTTACCTAGGTTACCTGAGGTATGTGTGTGGTTGTATGGGAGAAGCATGAACGCACTGATAGATACTGGGAGCCAGATCAGCGGGATAACTAGGGAATTGTACGATTCTATTTTGAGGGAAAGGGGTGATCTACCTGAGGTCGCTATCCCCGCTATACAGGTGCAAGGGGCGTTCGGGTCGCGGAGTGAAAGCACGAATCGGCTAGTACTAATAGAGTTCAAATTGGGTAGTACTTTCGTCGAGGCACCGGTGCTCATTATGAGACGATTACCTCGTTCCTTGATATTGGGATATGATTGGCTTGAACGAGTGAAAGGAGTGGTAAATTGCGGGTTAGAGCGTACACTAACGATCGAACACCTAGGGGTTAGATCTAGCGTTAGACTGAACTCTGATTGTCAAATCGAACGGTTAGGGGGAGAGGCGAATGCCGCCACTATTAATGCAATATTAGATCAAAGAGCGGGGATAGTAGGACATACTATGTCGAGTAGCGCAATAGGGCAAGACAGCGAGGGAAAGGAATACCATTTAGACGATTCGTCCTTGAGTAACGAACAAAAGGAACTTTTATTACCTGTCTTAGACAAGCATCGTAAGGTGTTCACGGACAGATTGGGATTAACTGATAGGTACGAGCATGTTATCGAGTTGTTAGACGAAACCCCTTTCGTGAGACATAGTTACCCGGTACCTTTGGCGCATAGAGAGCAGGTTAGGGAACAATTAGATGAATTGGAGAGATTAGGCGTCATTAAGCAAGAGGCAACTCCGTATTGCAGCCCGCTCACGTTTACAAAGAAACGGGATGGATCAATAAGGCTATTGTTAGACGCGCGGGAGCTCAATAAGAAAATGATAGGTGATGCGGGTTCACCGCCACTCACGTCAGAAATCTTGCAATCTTTTCACGGGGTAAATTACATCAGTTTAATCGACTTAAATAATGCTTATTTTCAAATACCATTGCATCGGAATTCGAGGAAATACACGGGTTTCTCTTTTATGGGTAGGACCTATACTTATCAAGTTTTGCCTCAAGGGTTAAAGACGTCCGTGGCAGGGTTCTCGCGAGCGATGGATTCGATATTAGCAGGGACACGGGAATTTTGCGTGAACTATCTGGACGACATTGTCATATTTACTACAGGGGATATAGGGTTACATTTAGCGCATCTAGATCAAATACTAGACAGGTTAGAAGCCGCTGGACTTACGGGCCGATTAGGGAAATGTCGATTCTTATGTGTAGAGGTGAAATTATTAGGACACATAGTAAACACCGACGGGGTGCGTATGGATCCCGAACGCGTAGAAGCCATAATGAGTTTCCCCGTACCTAGGACGGCGAAACAATTACGGGGTTTCCTAGGGTTAATAAATTACTTTCGAAAGTTTATCTCCAAATATAGTGAGGAAGTTAGGCCTTTGTGTGACCTATTGAAACAAAATACAAAATGGTCCTGGACACTGGAGATAAATAACTGTTTTGAAAGGGTTAAAAGGTTATTTGTGGACACGATACTTCTCGCACACCCGGATCCTAAACAGACTTATTATTTGCAGACCGATAGTAGCAATTTAGGAGTTTCGGGTTACGTTTATCAGTTAACAAGCGAGGGAGAAGAGAGGGTAATAGGGTTCTGTAGTAAGTCACTATCGGAGACTGAACGTAGATGGACTGTTACGGAACAAGAACTATGGGCGATCATATTCAGCTTGTCAAAATTTGAAACTTACCTGAGAGGCGCGCGATTAATCATTAGGACCGATCATAAAAGTTTGATATTCTTACAAACATGTAAATTATTGAGCGCGCGGATGATACGATGGGTACATTATATAGGGCGGTTCGACTACACTGTTGAACACGTGAAAGGCCGACTCAACACGGTAGCAGACGTACTATCCCGGCATATAAAAGGGACCACCGACGTATTAACTAATAAGGCAGTAGGGCCTGAGATGAACCTATTCAAAGTACCGTTAGGACGGGTGGTACAGAGCAGGTGGAAGGAGATCAGGAATTATCAGGAGCGCGATGAGGCGGCTAGGAAAATAGTTAGTCGAATGGAGACTATAGGTACCTCCGAGTCAAAGTACTACGTGCTTAAAGAGGGAATTCTTTATAGATCGGACATACATAAGGATACATTTAGGCTCTACGTCCCCGAGGAATTACAGCAAGATCTGATCATTAGCATACATGAGGAGATAGGTCATTTTGGACGTTACAAGGTATATGCACTAATGAAGCGTCGGTATTATTTTTCTGATATGTCTCGCATAATAGGTAAAATCGTAAGAGCTTGTGAGGCGTGCCAAAAGTCGAAGCACGCGCGGGAAACTCATACGGGACCGATTAAGACTGTGATAGCAAGGGAAATAGGGGAGAAAGTGTTTTGCGACATTTATGGACCATTACCAGCGGGACGTTTCGGGTTCAAATACATATTTGTGGTACAGGACGCTTATAGCAAATGGATTAAACTATATTCGTTACGTCGAGCAAGTGGAAGGGCGACGTTAGCATGCATAAAGAAGTTTCATGTACAGATGAGGATTAGGACTCTATGTTCAGATAGGGGCACTAACTTCACTTCAAAGGATTTCGAGGCAGGTGTGCGGCAGCTAGGTATCGAACTGACGCATACATCCGTTAGGAATCCGCGGCCGAACTCGACGGAGAGAGTAAATAAAGAGTTAGGTAGGCTATTCCGAACCTATTGCGACAAATCACACCGCTCTTGGGTAGATCTGTTACCGGAAATAGAGGATTGCTATAATCAGGTGGTACACACCACAACAGGTTATTCACCGAATGAGATAGTTTGGGGAAAAAGGACCCTATTGTCTACAGACATCAGAAACGGCATTTTAGGCGGGGTAGGAGAACCACCTGAGGATCTCGAACATATTCGACAACAGGCCCGGCAGAATATAATGAAAGCGGCGGAAAGTAGGGAACTCCATTATAACAAAAACCATAAATTGATACAATTCGAAATAGGCGATTTGGTGAAACTTAAAACTTTCGCTAAATCAGACGCGGATAAGAAATTAACAAAAAAATTCATGCGTTTGTATAAGGGACCTTTCACAATAGGAGCTGTGCCATATAACAATGTATACACTTTAATAGACACGCGCACTAACAGGGTCGAGGGAAATTACAATGCAATCCACCTGTTTCGTTATTACAAAAACGCGTAAGCCCTGCAGGTAGAATGTTGACTAGGACTTGACTAACAAAGAGGTTGCGAAGTGTAAGCGCCACCGAAGAGAAAAAAAAACAATAGGATAACCGACTCGGACAACAATGCGGAATTTAGACTGTTTAGGGTTTTATTACCACAACGTAATTTTATGATGAGCGTGGGAAAACAAGGGATAGTCGTGGGAACTAACGGACCAGAGATTTGCCGTTTCACATGAAGGGTTGGAAATAGATTTTAATTTGGTCTAGGACATGTATGGGAGCATAGAATTCCTGGCCAAATTCAAATCTATTTGGGGGAGTGTGAGATGGTCAAATCTACTATTATAATTTTTTTTGGGTTTGTGAAAGCGTGAGACCTCGAAATCACATCTGGCAGGCTGGAATCGTAAATCCAAAATATAATAGATACTGCGCGACCATAAATAACCCGATGCTATTTCTAATACTAAAAACAATTTCGCTAGAATTTTAAATTGTCATTAAGACAAAGAGTGACGGGAAATTTATTACGCAATAAATTGTTTTTAACTGCCGAACTCTCTCACAGATTGTTAAATATATTTCTAAGGAAGCAAGTTAGAAAAAAGAGTTAAATATAGGCAATTCTAGAAACAACACAACGGGGCGTCATAAAACTATATTGCGCAACCTTTTCAGAGCGATGGGGAGAAATTTGAAGCTGCGCACATGTGCAAAGCATTAATCTTAATGTCGTCGAGACAAACAGACAACGTAATTCTAATGAATCTAAGGGCGTGTCACTTGACGCTGAAACCAATGACCAATAACCAAGCATGACTAGTTCGGGGTGGGGTTCGGATCATTGTTCACATTGACTGGCGGGAGAAATTTTGGATTACAGGAGGTGTGGCATGGACCTGGAAGGAGGCCGCTCGACTCGGACGGGAGCAAGGCTTGGACAGTTACGTTTTGAACCGCGCTGCGAGCACTCGGGATCTCCTCGAGACTAGCGTCAACTGTGGTCACTTTTTCTTTGTAAAATAATAATAAGTTTTAAATAAAGTAAAGGAAATATAGTTTAAGTGATTAGTGATTAAGAGGACTTTGTGTCGAACGAGCAAGGCGGGGAGGCGACCCGACCTGCGAAAGGAGACGAGTTGGCGCATTGGCGAACTCTAGCAGCTCGAATAGACTGCGAATTATTTGGTAATGTACTTCAATACCATCATTGTCCACAACGATTAGAGTGATTCATATTTTGCATCTCACTTTCATATTAAAGTCAGTAGAACCTATTCACGCGAGTTTCCGGTATGGACGCGGAGGGTGCTCTAGATGTTTTGCATCGCCTAGGCCACAACAAGCACCCCCACCCCGGCCCTACGCCTTGGGAATTGCCAGTCCTCTTAGGGATACTGTTGGCTATGATAGTGATAATCATTTGCGCCTACCTTTGGGTGCGATTTAGTGATTGGTGGCGTCGGATCACTCGCGCCGCGCCCCACGGGGAAAATAATACTATAGAAATCGAAATGGTCCGTTATTAATTAGAATGAAATTAGGAGTGCAAGTGTGAAATCACTCTAGCTGTAAATACGTGCTTTTGTGTTGATAGATTTAAGTAAAGTTGAAGGTTAGCCTCTCTTACTGTTGTTCCTCTTGAATTTGGTAGTTAGGGACAACTCTTAGATTAAGACTGTAAACTTTTGTGTGCATGTGTGTATAACTAGGTTTAAGAGCCTAGAGGGTTTTTAATTTGAGTGTTATGTTTTCCCTCTAAATTAGTATGGCTGGTAGGAATATAACACTCGGCTATGTCATTGATGCAACCCATCAACCATAGTCTAATTAATCGAACAGTTTCTTTTGCAAATTTACCTAAAAGTGAAATAAATTTAGATAAACAATTTTGATAAAATAAATCTAATTTTGCACAACTCCATATTTTTATTTCATCCCATTGGTAGGTACCCTTCGGGATTGTTAACGGAGGTTCCCCACTAAGGTCGTGGTTCATAAAGCCTATAGTACATAGCTAGATTGTTTAATGATTGTTACAGCCAGAGCGACTTCTTTAGGACTGAACCTCCGATACCAAAACCCGTATCTTATACTCAATTACGATTTCCGTTCTAAAATGATATCAGTCGAATCATTTCTTTGAGACCTAGTTGGACCTAGAGACGAATCTAAACGGTGTGGCAGGCAGTCAAGTAAATCAGAGACAATGGAATTTGAACCTTGGGTCAGGCCTTCATGTAAGAAGCCCTCTTAGGACAATACTCACTAGGATATTCCTAGAATACCCGTTACTACCTACTGATCTGACGCGGAGACGCGGGGCGACACCTGAAGGCGAATGCTTACACATTTACCTACTCATTCTACGTAAGTATATAACTATGGATCACACTGGGCTGCGGTTGACTACTGAGGGCGGCGAGTACCGGACCAGTTGGAGGCGAAGGGCGTATTGGCAGAGAAAGGTGATATTTTCTAAGGTAGGCATCGTAAGGCCTAACCTTTAAGTGTAGGACAATGCAGGCTGAGTCTAGATAGCGAAACTGACTCGAAGCAGTCGGTAGCGTGACAACTATTCCGTTTACAAAGGCGTGACAGCGGCGATTGCTGGTCACTCTACTACACGCCATGTCTTGCAGATTGACCCTCGACCTTTGATTTGGCCAAATCAAAACCTAACCTATTTGCATACCGACACCTAAATAAACTATGACCCGGGTCGAATGGGGCGGGCTCACAGCCCAATAACAAGACCTCATCTTCGGATACGAGGCAAATAATCGCTTCTCAGCGAAAGAGGGTCAACTGCGCCCCTATAACTCGAGTACGAGGCTTGGCATCTGGTCTGTCAAGCGTAGGTTTCCCCTGTGATTGCGGGCGATCGGTTGTTCACGACGGGAACAAAACCCGTACAATGGAGGCTACTCCATTTGTCCTAATAACGGAATCGATGTCACTAACGCCGGCCTCTAGTAGCCAGATAGCTATGACTGTTTCAGCCCGAATGTGTGTAAATGTAGTAACGAATTCTCTTAACCTTACAGTAAGCCTTAATTCTCTTCAAATTTATTCAATTACGTAAACAGCTATAACTTAGACGATCACTTCACGAGCCGTACCATCACAACGTATATAGTAGATATTATATGTAAAAGCATGTTAACAATCATTATTTAATGTATTTAATGAAGCGAAATAGGATGCGTTCGGAGATTTACGTTGGTTACGCCGACGTAAAGATATATTTTAAGCTACTGTTTGTATGAGAAGTGCCCAACATGCATATATTTTTAGAAACCAGATTAAATGAAATTTTTGAAATAATAATAATAATTTGAAAATGGTCACGAAATTGAACTAATTTACCTCACTGAATAAAAAAACTTGTTGTGATTTTTACCTTTTCGGCCATTACACCCATATTTTTATATAGAACTATACAAAAATAACATAAAATATGAATTTCTGATATTTGTTTTACACGGAAACGATACCAAACACGTCCTGGTAGACTTAACTAACCAGCAATAAAGAAAGAAAAGAGGGATACTTGGCCGTATTCACTCCGCTCTCCCGCCTGACAAGGGACGAATCTGACTTCCCTCCACATCTGAAAATAATCACCGTGGAACACTCTATCTGTGGTAGAAATTTCATGCTTGTAACCCGATGCGCACAATTATGTTAGAAAACAGCGGACTAACAACTCTACTAGTAGTTTTTGAAACAAAAATTATCAATGAAAAATTCAAACTGTAAGTTTCAAATATATACCAATAAACCCCAATAGCCTTGTTCTAGGTAAGTAAAGCCTGACCAGAAATATATGAGGATTGTCAAGAGGGCGCAATTTATATGATTTACATGGCAACAATTTTGTAACCAACCGCAACCCACTATAATGACATTAGTTTTAAATATCTGTCAGTTCCACTATGTTAACCTCGTAATATCATTTAATGGAATGCATTCTTTTCCTGACTGTTTTTCGTGTAGTAAACACGTGTACACTTTATTTATAATCTTACGTTCACGATTGTGAATAGTTTTAGGCATTTTCTTTAGATAATTTTAAATATTTGTCTTTTAAATAAATCACCACGAATGACATTGACATTTTACACAAACCATCATAAAATCATTACCAGTGTAAGAAATAAGTTCCAGTGAAATTCCGCAATATGGCGTTTCATATATTTCTGGTCAGGCTTTAACATCCGTAATATGTTAAGAAACATGTTTGATCATAAAGAAAAATGTCTAAAACAATCAGCATTTTAAAAGGAATAAGGCCTCTTAAGTTTCACTTGGTAATAAAAAATATAAAAATTGTGGTGCCATTAAAAAAAATTGACTTTACTGTTTCATACATTTATGGGGTGTTATTTTTAGTATGTATTGATACGAGTAAGCAGTCGAATAATGAACATTTATTTTAAAAACTCAATTCCTTATATACAAATTACAACATATGAGATAGACATACACTTACATGAGACAGAAACAAAACAAACATGAAAACGTGATTAAGTCCGGTAGGAAAATAACGAGCAATTTCGTTCTACCCCAACAAGTGCACAGCATCTTCCGTCTCGCTCCAA
Source organism: Apotomis capreana (assembly GCA_947623375.1). NCBI lineage: Eukaryota > Metazoa > Arthropoda > Insecta > Lepidoptera > Tortricidae > Apotomis > Apotomis capreana. The sequence continues at coordinate 39,589,306 of OX392499.1, forward strand.
CAAGTGCATAAAAGATGCGCGCACTCAGTTGTCTTCAGCTGCCGATGAATGCGCATGTCCCCATAGTACTCCCTCTCAAGCGAAGCGAATCCGTTTCGTGACTCTGCCTGATCTCGTTACGTACGTATCTGGGCTTGGTATTGGCACGATGTCGCTTGTGATGTCCTCGTTATAGATGTAGGCTGGCTTCAAACGCTCGATGGTGACGACTGTGGTTCTCTGTGGCATCTGAATCTTGAAGTACTTGTCGTAGCGTTGGAGGACTTCATAGGGACCGTCGTATGGTGGGGTCAGCGGGGGTCGCACGGTGTCATTCCGCAGAAATACATGCGTACACGTTGCAAGGTCCTTATGTACGTAACTGCGTCGCGTGCGTTCGGGTTGTAGGCACGAGTGATGACATAATTTCTGATAAACGACGTACGAATTCTGCATCTTCGATCTTCGACTTCGTAGGCACAAAAAAATCGGCTGGCATGCGTAGTGTGGATCCGTACGTCATCAACGCTGGGCTCAGATTATTGTCGCTGCGCAATGCCGCTCGGAGTCCAAATAAAACTGTAGGCAGCTCCTCAGACCATTTTGAACTTTCGCCCCTTGCCATAAGTGCGGCTTTTAATGTGCGATGTAGCCTTTCAACTTGGGCATTACTCTGCGGGTGGTAGGCAGTAGTACGTATTCTGGTGGTACCAAGTTTCTTCAGAAGGGCGTTGAAAAGGCTTGATTCGAAGGAACGACCCTGATCTGACGTGATGCGAAGTGGACATCCAAATCTTGTAATCCAGTGGTCGTAGAGTACTTTCGCAACTGCTTCCGCCGTTATGTCGCGTACTGGTATCGCCTCTGGCCATTTCGTGCAGCAATCGATCATAGTGACGCAATATCGATAGTCGTTCGATATTCTTAGGGGTCCAACGGTATCAATATGAAGATGTTCAAACCGTTGTGATTGAGGGAACTCGCCGATGGCAGGAATAACATGTCGATGAACTTTGGCACGTTGACATCCAATACACGCTCGAGTCCAAAGTGCAACATCTTTGTTTATCGCCGGCCAGAAGTACTTCGATGTCATCTGCTTTCTTGTTGCGCGTACACCTGAATGGCAAATATCGTGTTGCGCTTTGTAGGCCGCGTAACGATATGCGATAGGTAAGTACGGTCGCGGTGTCTTCGTTGACAGCTCGCACGTGATTGCTTGACGAATGCCTGGTAGTGTGATGTCAGCAAATTTGAGGTTTTCTTGCGTTTTCAATTTTTTTAGGTCTTTATCGGCGAGTTGGTCTCTCGCTAGCTTGTCGAAGTCGATGACTGATGGGCATTGAATTTCTTCTATTCTTGACAAGGCGTCCGCAAATTCGTTTTTATTGCCCGGTATAAACTGGATACTCGAACAAAATTGGCTTATGAAGTTTAGTTGTCGCTCGCGCCTCGGAGTGTCGCAGCTACTTGGTGCTCTTGTCAATGCTTGGGTGAGGGGGCGGTGATCTGTGTAGACGGTGACGTCATTGCCTTCTATAAGTCTTCTAAAATGTTTGACAGATGTGTAAATCGCTAATAATTCACGATCGTACACACTGTAGCGTCGTTGCGTGGGACTCATTGCTTTTGAGAAAAAAGCCAAGGGCTTCCAGACTGTGCCAATCTTCTGCTGCAATATTGCTCCTAAACTGTGGTCAGAGGCGTCACTAATGATGCATAGCGGCGCGCCATGGACGGGGTGTGACAGCGTTGTGGCTTCCAATATGCTTTGGCGGCATTTATTGAAGGCTTCATCTGATTCGGGATTCCAATCGATTGGCGTCTTATCGGATTTCTTTGAGTTGTGCAGATATTTGTTTAGTTGTGCTTGATGTTCAGCTTGATGAGGTAGGCAGTCGCGATAAAAATTCAACATGCCTAAAAATCTTCTGAGCTCGCAGACAGTTTTTGGCTTCGGATAATTTGATATTATTTTGATTCGCTCGTCTGTAGGGCTGATGCCGTCGAGTGAAACTTCGTAACCGAGGAAGTTGATTTTTTCTTGGCCAAATTCGCATTTGTCAACGTTGAGTGTTACGCCGAATTTGTCCAGGCGCTCTAGTACCTTTCTAAGCAGAATTTTGTGATCTTCTTCGTTGTCTGATGATAGTAGGAGGTCGTCGACAAAGCAGAAACAGCCCTCGATGCCTCGTAGAACCTCGTGCATGAATCGTTGAAAACTTTGACTTGAGTTTCGGAGTCCAAAATTCATCGAATTAAATTGAAATAAACCGAATGGTGTAATAATTGCAGTCTTCTGAGCATCTTCTTTATTCATGGGTATCCAAAAATAAGCCATCTTCAAGTCCAATTTTGAAAAAATCTTCTTATTGTGTAGCTGGTACGTGAAGTCTTGAATTCGAGGTAGCGGGTACCGATCGGGTTGCGTAACGGCGTTTAGACGTCTGTAGTCACCGCATACTCGAAGAGAGCCGTCCTTCTTCTTGACAACATGAAGTGGGCTCGCCCACGGGCTCTTTGACGGTTCACAGATGCCCATTTCCATCATGCGCTCAAATTCCGCCTTCGCCGCCTTGTATTTGTCGGGCGGCAGAGGGCGGGGTCTGGCAAAGAGTGGGGGGCCCGTTGTTTCGATGAAATGCTGCACGTTGTGTTTTACAGGCGTTTTCAGTGACATCGGTCGCAGTACATCTGGATATTGCTTGAGGATGTCGTAGTACACTTGGTTGCTGCTGACCATATGGACGGTTTCATCTGTTGTCGTGACTTCTAACGCGTCGATGTGAAATTCAGTTGTTCTGTCAATAAGCTTCTTTTTGTGCAGGTCTACGAGTAATTGATAGTGACGAAGAAAATCAGCTCCAAGGATCGATGTCTTCACATCTGCTACGATGAATGTCCAGCGAAAATTACGCCGCAATCCCAAACTTAGTGAAATTGTTTTTTCCCCGTAGGTCTTGATTGGCGTGTTGTTGGCGGCGTATAGCTTGTAGGTACTTGATGTGGAGTTTTTCTTGTGTTGCGACGACAGCACGGAGATATCGGCGCCTGTGTCGACCAGATAACGTTCTCGAGTGTTGCGATCGAAAACACACAGGCGGTTGCTTGCTGTGTGAACACCAACGCCCGCCAGAGTTGGTGTTGATTTTAGTTTTCCGACGAATTTTTCCTTCGAGAACATGGCGATTCGCATCTTCGTGCTCTGTCCCCGAATCTGAAGTGGTATTTGCATTCCCATCCAGCATCCCCAGGCTTGCGCGAAGTTCGATACGCAGACTTGGATCTTGACCGGGAGCGACTACGAGTGCGAAAGGGATGGCGATAGCTCGGCCGCCCGCCGGATCGAAGCGCTGCTATTTCGAGTGATAATTTTTCTAGCTGTTGGGATAGCTTCTCAAAATATGGGTTGGCGTCATTGTTTGTTGCAGCTGCTTGGGTTTCTATGACTCTCGATCTTGATACTGTAGCGACGGTGACGGGCTCGATGTGCTCCAGCATCTTATCTGCCATAGCCGCCAGGACGTTCAAAGATGACTCGGTGTTGACGGAGAGAACCGCACGTACTTGTACTGGAAGATGATTCATCCACATGACTTTCAAGCCTTTCTCTGGTACCATGTCGTTTCCTAACACTCGCATCCTCCGCAGTAACTGTGTGGGCTTCTGGTCTCCTAGCTCAAGACCGCTGAAGAGCTTCTGGAACTGCTTGGATTCGGTTTCTTCATAAACAGAGAGTAGACGTGCCTTAAGTGCGTTGTATTTGCCGGTGGCCGGAGGGTTGAGAATTAAATCACTGACTTGTTGAATGTCTGCCGCTTGCAGCACGCCGAGAGCATAACGAAATTTTTGGTCATCGCTTGTCTTCAATGGTTCGACGAGGGCTTCAAATTGCGCGAACCATAACCGAGGATGCTCGCGCCAGAAAGGCAGCAATTTGGATTGGATGGAAATCCCTGCGAGATCGTAGCTTCCAGTTGGTTGTGGCAGGTTTGATGATGAGTTTTGTTCTTGTAGTCCGATCTTTCTTGGTTGAGGCGATGGTGGTTGCTCGTCGTCCGACATTCTTCCAAAGGTTTCTTAGTTCTCGGGGTCACCAAATATGGGGTGTTATTTTTAGTATGTATTGATACGAGTAAGCAGTCGAATAATGAACATTTATTTTAAAAACTCAATTCCTTATATACAAATTACAACATATGAGATAGACATACACTTACATGAGACAGAAACAAAACAAACATGAAAACGTGATTAAGGCCGGTAGGAAAATAACGAGCAATTTCGTTCTACCCCAACAAGTGCACAGCATCTTCCGTCTCGCTCCAACAAGTGCATAAAAGATGCGCGCACTCAGTTGTCTTCAGCTGCCGATGAATGCGCATGTCCCCATACATTTATAAAATACTAACTGTGCCCCGCGGTGTTACCCGCTCATCCCACGGGAACACTACATTTATTCGGGATGAAAAGTATCCTATGTCCTTCCCCGGGACTGAAACTATCTACATACCAAATTTCATCTAAATCGGTTCAGCGGTTTAAGCGTGAAGAGGTAACAGACAGACAGACAGACAGACACACTTTCGCATTTATAATATTAGTACATCTAAATCGGTTCAGCGGTTTAAGCGTGAAGAGGTAACAGACAGACAGACAGACAGACACACTTTCGCATTTATAATATTAGTATGGGTTCTCATTTTTGCCGAATACACACACGTTAGTGCTACGAGCCCGCTACACGACTACGCTGCTACGATGCTACGACGCCAAGTCAATGATGCCGTAGCACGTTTGAGCTCTTTCAATATTCAGCAGGCCAATATGCTACCGTCCCGAACTATAACGTCACTTATACTATTGCTACTACACGCACTTAAGTCCTTTTAAATTAACTAATAAGCTGCCTTACCGAACAAAAAAGTCACATGAGACATTGCGGCCAAAGTAAGATAAGCCTTTTTAGAAGAAGCTACTACTAGGATCATCTGACCGTGCTGTTCAGTTGTTATTCTAAGAATATTCCTGTACCAAGTAAGTTTGAAAGTCTTTGCATACGTAACAACCACTCCTGGATGTAACAAAGTAAATTCTTGCGCTGCATAACTCTGTTTGATTTGGAAACTGTTTGCACAAATATTTGGATTAAGTGAACTATTTTGTTAAGTCTGCTGTTTTTTTTTTTTTGTTAAGTCTGCTGTAACTTTGTAGGGTTATAGTTGTTGTAATTAAGAAGCTCTCGTAAAAGAAGAAAATACTTTGAAAACGATGGTGCAATCTTATGTTGCATTTTTAAAATATGTGGGAATATTACCGTGTATCGGAACGCACCCAAACAGAGAGATGTAGCGTGTGTGGGAAAGGGACGGGAGAGGAATGGCGGTTAGCCACGAACCGGTGCTGTGTGCTGTAAAGTGTTATAATATAAGTGAAATAAAATACTTAAAGTGTTAATCTGTTTCCTTCCTTCGCCAAAATCCCACAAACATAATTATGACGCAGAGGGCGCTCTAGTAGCGTAGAATTATAGAATCAATCATTAGGTAAGATTGACGTAACGATGTGATAGCTCAGTTGGGCGAGCACTGCGCCGAAAACGTACGGTCGTTGGTTCTAGTCCTGCTTACATTGAAGTGGATCATATTACGTTTTTCTTTCATAATGTAACTTTGTGTCAATGACAATATTTATCCTATGTTTTCTTCGAAAACAATATTACAATATTTACAATTTACGTAAGTATTAATCTGCCTCCAGTGATATGCATTATATCATTAACACCTCTGCAGTTATATTTATTGTCAATTTAAAATTAGTAAATATCAAATTACCACTTCGCTGAGGCCCAAAGGCACTGGGCCCACCAAGGGCGAGGAAACATTTAACTGTCGACTATTTTCTCACTCAAGAAACGAACCAAAGATATAGCCCCCGTGTGGGTAAAAGAGACAGATATATTAATAGTTGATCGCTGGCTGTTCACTCTGCCGGATGAGTCTCTTCGCTAGTTGATGCCAGCGATAAAAGATGGAACGCGCTCAGCGGTACTCGCTTGGCGGTCAGAACTCACGCTGAAAGACCAGCCAGCGGTCCTTCTTTTGTAGTTGTCATTTATAGTTACTTGAAACAGACGTCTAATACCGTTGGATACGAACGTCTCGAGCACAGGACTGCTCGCTCGGCCGCTCCGCCCGAGCGAGTCGTGTGAGTTATCGCCTGTCGTACACTCGCTCATAGCCGAGCGACAAAACTATCGGAACCATAGATTTAAACACTATATTCCTTACTCTATTCTCACTGCTCGCCAACTCGTTTCTAGCAATAGTAATCGCTTCTCGCTCATCGGCGACGGTGGTACCAGTGCCATACTATCCTAAGCATAGATTTAAATAGTAGTTATAGATTTGCCACAGAGTGACCAGGCGTAAGAGAAAGACATATAATGACGTCAAAATGTGGGGTTGCCATGGTCGCAAAAAAAAAAACCCATAAAAAGTGGTTAGAGAAACGTTCCAAGTACTCGAATTCACAACATTTAATTTTTTTTACTCATTTTCCAATAACATCAAATAAAGGATAAAAAAATTATGTATTCCCTTTTTTATATTTTTGAAAATATTCCAATTAACGATTAAAAATCTATTTGTTCCTCATTTTAAAAGACCATAGGCCATAGGTATTGGTCACAGCGTGCAGCGCAGTAAATCATAAGTCGGACTATTACTAAGGCGGATTTAGTATAAAAATTGTAGCGCTGTTCTTTTATAGGCTACGACCACATATCTGTGGCTACGACTGTCAATTTTCCACAAGGTGTCGTCATTTGAGTGCTGATTGATTTGAGTCTTAGACGACGCTGCTTTCACCTTTATATTTAGTATTTTCAAAACTAGTCCGTATAATCAAATAAAAATAATATACTTGGGTTCTCTAGATAATAAAAATAATGAAATTAGTTTAAACTTTAAATAATATGTATTTACAACAATTGTTTCTAAACAAAATTTTTGATTTGCTCTTAAATACTGTAGAATTTTTCTGGCCAGTACCAAAAAAATAGGGTGAAACTTCTTCTTTCTTCTTTTTCTTCTATTCTACTCTGACAGTCCACGTTCATGGACGCATCGCCTTATTGGGATATTCTGTAACAAAGCAAAATTAAGTAGTAAAATTGTAAACGACATAAGTAGATAGGATATCACCAATACTAGTTGCGAAAATCTAATTTTTCTCAGGCCTTGCTATTCATTTTTTACACGGTTCTTTCTTTGTCGGAATCGGAGAACTGAAAATATCAATTTGCTATAGATTCCCCAAATATGGGGGTAATTTTTATTTTATATCTAGGCATCCCCAGATTGGATTATAAACCGACTGATTTATTTAGACGTCTATGTTAGCTGGCTTCTATCGTAGATTTATGCTACGCAATTTGACCGATTTGCAATATTTACATGTCAAAATGCTCAGAGTTATTTTGAAAATAATTTTTAGATTTTTCCTATTTTATCAAGTTTTTTCATGATATAACTAATGATTTAACTTTGTAACTTGATTCTTGTAAGATTTGTGTCGCATGTAGGTTAGGTATACTATGTAATAATTATAAGTTAGCTCGACCATATATAGCATGTAAGTAATCAGCTTAGAATAAGAAAAAAAAATTTTAACAAAAAAAAGAACCGACTTCAGTAAAACTAAAAATCCAAAAATAACCCGTTCAAGTACAGATTACATTTGACTCGCCCTTTGAAGTCGATCCCAAACCACTGTTATTATATTTATTATATATTAAAGTTTACGTGCGGTTTGGCACCGACTTCAAAGGGTGAGTCAAATGTAATCTGTACTTGAACGGGTTATTTTTGGATTTTTAGTTTTACTGAAGTCGGTTCTTTTTTTTGTTAAAATTTTTTTTTTTTCGCTTTTTAGTGATTCATATAAAATACTTATGGCGGGGTGATCAGGGAGGTCTTGAAGGAATGCATCTCGTTTTAATTATCTCCTAACTCCTAACCGTTAAGGAGTTGTACCTTCCATCATCAGTTCAGCATTGGAAGATGATGACTACCATATGCAAATACTTAAATAGTTTTAGAAAATATATGAAAAATATTATGACTGCCTATAAAATTTCAGGAATTCCTTCGATTCCTCATGGATCTCGTCATCCGATCTTCACCAAAATTTTATGGGACCAACCTTGAGATGTCTATTCATGAACCTAAAAAGAATTTTCCAAATCGACTCATAAATGACGGAGTTATGAGGTAACAAACATAAAAAATAAAAAAAAAAGACATACATACAACCGAACTGAGAACCCCCTCCTTTTTTTGAAGTCGTTTAAAAATAGGTATTATATACACAATCGTATTTCTTTTCTCTTATTTTACTTAGTATATAAGGTTAATTGCTCTCATTACTGTGTTAGGATAAGATATGAAGCTTTGGTTAATTACTATGTAAAACCACCTGAATAAATATATAATGAAACACATAGAAAGCTTCATCGAATAGGTTTAATATTGTAAACAATAGGATTTCCAATAAGAATCTTGTATGATAACTTTTTAATCAAAATATGTTCTACCAATGTACATTATGTAATATCAATGTGTATTTACTGAAATAAAGAGATAATGTTGTTCAGATTACATTCACACAATCGCACCATACACACGTAAGAATTGAGTCACGCCCTTCTTACCCATTGGCGCAATCACAGCTTAATCCAGCGATCATTATATATATGGCCGCTCGATTAAATTGATTCATTCTCACGGCCGCCTTCGATCAAGCAACACTCCACACAGCATTATGTGAATTATCTTCAAGTGTTATTATTTTATTAGGAGCTTCCCTCTACTATCGAAGACCTCCAAGTCCAGTTTAAATTCAGTTTCAAGTACAGTCCACGCTCCTCATAATTTGAGAAAGAAATAGGTGATCAAAACACAAAGAAATTTGTACTTACGCATGAAATGTAAAATCCGCTTATTTTCGTTAACTGTTGCTTTTCTAACTGTCCCATTTCATACACAAAATCTTCTATGTTTATACCGCTTTTGATACTACCTGATTGTTTTGCTTCGAATTTGATGTGTGCCAATAACCCGACCATGAAAAAATGCTCGGTCGCTGATAAAGACAAAACATGGCACTCTTTTCTATTTCTTCTTTTAGGAATCGCAATATGGCTATCTTTATCTATCAAAGCGTGTCAGACCCTTGATCCTAAGACATAAGCAAGTAATAAAAATAACCGTCCAAGTGTTTTTTTCTGCGGGAAGCTATTTATTTTGCGAATGAGCATTAAAATCTAAGCCGCGACCACTCGGGGGAAATCAGATCGGTGGAAGCCTGCGGCGGCCCAAAGAAGGAATGAATTTTTAAGACGGCAGCTTGTCATACATTTACCGTATGGCTTTATGAAACACTAGACTACCTATAGAAGGTGCCTGCGAACTTCGCCCGCATGGAAGAAAGAGTCATAACACTCTTTTTTCTTCTCCGTAGTCGAGTAAACAGTATCCTATAGCCATTTGGAGAAGCGCAGCTACCCATTTACCAAAAATTGCAAAAATGGGTCAAGCTGTTTAGGCGTGATGAAAGGTTTAATTAAAATAATATTATAGATATTTTACGTAAAACTAGAAGGCCTACAACTTAGTCCGCGCAGGTGAAAAGTCATATTCCTCTTTTTGCTTCTCCGTCACCGGGTAAAATGTCTATTATTAGCCATCCGTGGCTCATTTGACACATTGGCTTTTTGATTGATGTCATACAATCCCAAAATTGCCAATGAGTTTTCTATTTTGTCCCTGAATTTGTAGGTTGCTTCCATATTGTCCATTCAAGATACATTAAGCGTTCGACTCCATCCATCTCATCACTTGCAAATGGCGAGGCTCCGTCGCTTCAATAAAACTCTTATGACATTACGCTAGTCTAGGTTTATGACCCTCTTTAGTGCCTGGACCCAGTGTATCCAGTCTTCCATTCGCTTTTGTAGTTAATTGATCAAACAAGTTACTATCCCATTCCTGCCAATGACATAGCGTCAGTTATATATCGGCACTAGAAGTCCGCGCCCGCGGAGTTCGCGTATAACTATTCTCTACATTGCACCTCTAGCATAACTGTCGTACGCGATTATTACTCGCGCGAGATAATTATCCGTCTCTTTCTGTGCAGTAATGTGAGAGAGTGACGGGTAGAGCAATCTCGCGCGACAAAAGTCACGAAGCATAGTTGTGCTAATCTTTGGATGTCCGGCTGTCCCTATACAAATTGGTGAAGCCGTGCAGGGTTAGCATATCTTGCCTCGACTTAGCTTATCGCGCGACTCAGCATCACCTGTCTTGCTCGCACTGAAAGGATTTTATCGCGCGACAATATTTGCGTAAAGTATCGCTTTGAATGTGATCGCGGTCCATGCACTTGCTGTAAAGCAATGGCTACTAAAGCGCATAAGTAGGGCGCTCCAGAAGATCAAAGAATTGGTGTGATTGTCGTTACGATGTGTTATGGGATAGCTCAGTTGGGAGAGCACTACGCCGGAAACGTAGGGTCACAGGTTCGAGTCCTGCTTACTTTACAGTGGATCACATTACATTCTTCTTGCATAATTTACCTTTGTGTGAACATTCATAAAAATAAAAATGTAGTATTACCACATTAAAACAGAATCGATAAAAAGATTCTATTAAAAAACCTTGTTATCTAGATTTTATTATTTCGTATTTATGATGTAGGTATGTTAGTTTAAAGAGCTATCTATGAGCCATAGTTGCCGGAAATAAATGCTTTCATTCATCCATAACATGTAGAATACATAAATCACAGAAGATGGTTATTTAGAGAATGGAGCGGGGTGCATTAAACATATTTCCCTACAGTCATTTGGAAAATCGCGGCAGATTAAATTGTGTACGAGCATAGTTCAACTTCCAGTTATAACAGTAATCAGAACATATGCCAATTGAACAAATATGTGCCTCACCTAAATCAATACTCATCTATATACCGACTAATACCTACCATAATTCTTCCACTCAACATTCAATGCATGCGTACTCACGTCCCATAAACCTCGACCCGTCTTCCAGCCACCTGCGCTACTGCACCCATTTGCATATAGAGCTGTTGCTAAATTGACTTACAAAAACCAGTGTCAGTCGGCGTCAATCTGCCGGGCATCTGACCGGGGAATGAGAACAGCTGCCATCAGTTTTCAATCGAGCTCGTGTTGCACTTGTTACCTACCATTCCTCATTCCTATTATATTGTCCGATTTCAACTTAACTTGCCACTTTGTAACTAAAATGTGAATAGACGAAGAATGTCAATAGGCTTGTTGCTAAATTGACTTACACAAACCAGTGTCAGTCGGCGTCCATCTGCCGGGGCATCTGACCGGGGAATGAGAACAGCTGTCGTCAGTTTTCAATCGGGCTTGTGTTGTACTCGTAACCATTCCTCCAGGATATCCGATTTCAACTTAACTCGCCACTTTATAAGTAAACTATGAATAGTGAAAATTTTCAATACGCTTGTTAATATAAAAAAAGTATTTTCACACATTTAAATAAATCAATTTAAACGGATTATATCGCGTATACATATTAATTACTAGCTTTTGCCCGCGACTACGTACGCGTGGAACTTGATAAAAGGGATTATTAAAAGCGCCTAAGCAAATGTAAGAGCAATTGTGTTTTTGGTCTAATAATTACATTTCCTACAGGGTCACCGCACCCCAACAGAAATGTTCACTCACTTTTCAATCTTTTTAGGTATAATTTCCAGGATGAAAACTATCCTATGTCCTTCCTCGTACGTATCAAACTATCATATGATAAGTAATGTAAACTGACATAATTTTATATTTTACAAGAACATTATATTGTTGAAACAAATAAACTAAACTAAACTAAACATCAAAATTGATTCAGCGGTTTAAGCGTGAAGAGGTAACAGACAGACTGACACACTTTCGCATTTATAATATTAGTATGGCCTCCCTGACGTTTCGGTACCTTTACAGTTATGCCTTGATCACACGTACCGAGCAAACGGGCGAGACAGTAAAATGTTTCTCGGCCGAGACAGTGATATTAAGTGAGTAGCTGTTTACACATGTTTTGAAATTAGCACAGTCAGTTCAGTTCCATTGAGACTTTCAGACATGATGGATCGTAAAAAAATCGCCGAGTGGCGAGACAGAGCACGTTCAGACCGGCCGAGTGAGCGAGCGAGACAGTGCGGGGTAGCGGGAGGGTGGACACTCGGCCTAGTAGATAGAACGGGCGCCGAGCTACTGTCTCGCCCCTTCGTTCGGCCGAGCGCTCGGCCGAGCACTCGGCGCTATGTTTATACGCACCTGTGCCGAGAGCACTGTCTCGCCCGTTTACTCGGCACGTGTGATCAAGGCAATACCGTTGTCAAAGGTTGACTGAGAAAAACACAATTTTTCTCTGTCAAAGTTACATTTGTGCAAACTACCCATTTTATAAATTTTAATTTAAAATAAAGGTGTTCATACATGCCAGATGGGCCTAATGTGTAAAGACAGTTACACATGTTCCAGAAGGGCTTCATTATTTCATTTAAAATATCTACCAGCGGTTCACTATCTGAAAAAAAAGGTTTGTTAAATGTAACTGCACTTTCGTCTACCTATAACTTAAAAAAAGTGACTACAAAACTATGGTAATATATTACCAAAATCAGTTGAGTTATTTTTTTAACCCATCAATTGTGTTGTATATTATTTCACAATATTAGCTATATCTTGTGAAAAGGTTTGTTTATTTTAAGTAATATTTTTTTAACATATAAACATACCGTATGCTGACAACAGATTAACTGTTTGTCTAAACCTTACTGTATTTTCAACTTACTTTAGTGAATTGATGTATTGTACCTAACCAAGCCGTTCAGTAATGACTAAAATAGCTTTCTCATTATATGTAATCAAATAAAAATGTTGTTATACCCGAATCGTTCAATAAGTTATAACAAAGTGCTTTATCTGCAAGTAACCAAACAATTAGGTTATATGGCATAATTACTTTGTTCCTATACAGAAAAACTTTTTTGTTACTTATTACTAAATTGTTTCATTAGCTTTAACAATGTGCTTTGCCTGCATGTAACCAAACGATTGGGTTATGTGGCAAAATTACGTTGTTCATATACAGCAAAACTGTACAGTTACTTAAAATCAAATAGTTTCATTAGCTTTAACAAAGTGCTTTGTCTGCGAGTAACCAAACAATTAGGTTATGTGGTAAAATTACTTTGTCTATATACAGCTAAACTTTTCAGTTACTCATAACCAAATTGTTTCATTAGCTTTAACAATGTGCTTTGTCTGCATGTAACCAAACGAATAGGTTATGCGGTAAAATTACTTTGTCTATATACAGCTAAACTTTTCAGTTACTTATAACCAAAACCTTTGTAGGCTAGGCACTAGGCGGCCAGTGAGATCTAGCTGTTGTTCATAAATATTGAATATCGCACGCACCTAACGACATCGGGAGGGTTATATTCTATGACATACTAAAGCAGTTCAGTTAAGGTTGACAGAAAGGGATAGAGCTATAGCAGTTATACGTCTTTGTCCCTTTCTCTCAAACCAAACTGAACTGCTTCAGTATGTCATATAGTAAACCCCCTGATTTCGTTAGATGCGTGCGATATTCAATATTTATGAACGACAGCTAGATCTCACTGGCCGCCTAGTGCCTAGCCTACAAAGGTTTTGGTTATAAGTACCTAACTGAAAAGTTTTGCTGTCATAGATCTCACTGGCCGCCTAGCGCGTATGTAGCCTAAATAAGGCTGAGATATTTCTATACAGGATCGCAATAGATCTCATCGTAAACTAAACGTTTCATAATTGTAGTCATGGCTGGCATATTATGATCGAAGAAAAAAGGAGAAGATGAGACCTACTGACCCATTACCTATTAGGTACTTAACCCTTAAATGCATACGGTATCGAAAATGTACCACAATTTATTTCTTACTAATAATTGACTTAAATAACTTGAAATAAACCGTCCAAAAAAATAAAAGTCCAAGTGTCAATTGGCATTTTCAAAGTTACATTTGGCGTTTACTTGATTTCGACGTACGTTAGTTCAGTAGCATATTTTTGATACTTGCTTCTAAGGGTTAAAAGAGGTTGTTACTTTAAGAAAATGAACAAAAAAGATTTCGTGTATTTTTAACATAATTTTATTATAGTGATAATCAGTCTATACATTATAATTACTATCTTTAATTTTAATATTAATTCTTGAATGTTAATGTATTAAAAATAGTATAAGTACCAACTACTCTTGCAATGTTTAGCCTCTTATTATTTTAAGTAGACGTTTTGTTAGGTTGTTACAGGAGTCGGACTAATCATCGCAAAACAAGACTTAAGAAAAAAAATAACGGAAATACTCAATTACTTTTGGCCAATTTTGGGTTTCATTTATAAATATTATTTCTTGAATTGTTATCATCACTACCTGATTGTAAATTACCTATTGTGTTATTAACATCAACCAACAATGCTCGATTTTCATTATCTGAATTACAGATGTGAAACTTGTTCAAATGTTTAGCAAAAGTAAGTATTCTTTAAATAAAATGATCGATCACAACCTTCGTCTATACAATGGTAAACTGAAAAATTATGTTTGTTATGAGCTACAACAAAATGTTTGAACAAGTTTCGTACATTACAACATTTTTCAAAACATAAAAAACATGTAATCATGTTCAAAATTGTTTCCTATTGCACTTCTAATCCAAGGTCAGTAAATAGAGTTCGAACAGTAGTAAATACTTTGTCGTATTTAGTATTTAAATTAAATACAGCTTTTTGAAGAAATTGCCACACGTGGTTGGATTCTTGAGGATACTCTGCATTTAATACGAATATAATTTTGAAACATGCATCAACAGATTTCACAATGTTTGTCATCTCATATCGTAAATGGTTCAGAATTATGTACCTTGCAGTTATCTCCTTTAATTAGGGACCCACTAAAATTATAAATGGTTGTAACGTCAAACCTAATTCTTGCAGCTTTGTCTTACGCCGTTGAATGGTCTCGTCTATCTCAGCTGCACTCTTCAAATGACAAATAAAACCTTCCAGAACTTCATGTTTTGATGGTGTCCATTGTTTTTTTGTCTTAGTTTTGACTTTAACCATGGAAGTCGTCATTAAAAATGGCAATGACATAAATGCCACCGTGTTGAGGACCTCGTCAGTATCTGCAACAGAAGTACGTGCTTATTATAAATTACTTGCGACGCGATGGGTGCGCAGGTAACGATGGCCATAAACAATTTTGAAATATTAATATAATATAACACGTGTTCTCTCGACAAAGAAAAGTACGTGTTTTTAATCTCGTACCAAACGGCAACAAAGTATTTAAGGCAAAATAACAGATTGACGATTTAACACCTCGGAACATCCTGTTGGTTAATTAATGCATGGTAATTACTGTAAGAGCATTCCTAAGACCACTCTCTACTCAGGATTTCGGTCTTTGTGGAGAGGGTAAGAAGACTTTCAATATAATGTTATATTACATACACGCTCGCACACACTTACATAAACAGACAGACACACAGACAGGTAAACAGACATACAGACACGAACACACGCAAACACACATATAAACAGACAGACACACAGTCACACACAGACAGAGACACACCAGACACACACACAGACAGACAGACACAGTCACACACAGACACGCACGCGCACACAGACAGAGAGACACACAAGACACAGAAAGACACACAGTCACACACAGACCCGCACACAGATACAAGACACACACAGAAGACACAGACTGACACACACACACACACACACACGCACGCACGCACGCACGCACGCACGCACGCACACACACACACGCACACACACAACATCGCTATAACAACTTATGATGTTGATATTAATGTTGTAAGTATGCATCTAGTGAGTATGTATATGTGTTTTTAAATATATATTTATGTGAACTTACCATCGTTTTCTAAATAGCTTAAAATTTCTTTTAAACTTGTATCTTATCGTTTACGGCAGTATTCTATTATTTTTGGTCTAATCACAACCCAGTTCTCGTACAACTTGTTATCATACAGAGGATACAAACTTTTGAAATCCTTCAAAAGCTGAAAAATAATAATTTAATATATATTTAATAATATCTTGGAGTTCATTAACATGAAATACTTAATTATGCATTTTATATTTAAATACACCATTTCTGGACAGTTGTGTAAAAAATTAAAACATTTAATAAGAAAAAAAACTTTAATATAATAAATTAATTAATTGTAAATACACATTCACATAAAATTAATAATAATAATTAAAACTAATTATTCTAGGACCCATTCCTAAAGGTTCCCGACTCAAATAAAATGTTTTGGAAATATGGAGACAGTCTTACACAAATTGACTTCCTCCCATACTATCCCATTAGTCTAATACTAAGCTAGGCTTGTACTATGGGTACGAGACAATGATAAACATACTTATATAGAGAAATAAACATAAACTTGAAACACAGAAAATAGCCTAGACTCAGGAACAAATACTCATGCTCATAACACAAAAATCTTTCCTTACCAGGATTTGAACCCGGGACCGCTAGCTTTGTAAGCAGGGAAGCTTAAATAAATATAATGCAAAACAAATAACTTACCAACAAGACACCACCAGGCTGGTTTAGGGGCTTATATTTTTTTAAGTAGTCATCTACTGTCATTTCCGTTGTTAATTCGGTCAATCTCTCTTTACCTTCATTCGAAGATTGTAGTATTTTAAACAATTCCTGAAATAATAAATTAGGTTAGTACTTATTTGAGTTTTTTAAAGGACTAATCGTGTATTTCCTTTTGCAGCTGACTGTACCTGCTAATGTCATATTATTAAGAACAAAAAAAAATCACAAGTGCGAGTCCGACTTGCGCATGAAGGGTTCCGTACCATAAAACAAGTTTGTTGTATGGGAGGCTCCTTAAATATTTATTTTATTTTTAGTATTTGTTGTTATAGCGGCAATAGAAATACATCATCTGTGAAAATTTCAACTGTCTAGCTATCACCGTTCTTGAGATACAGCCTGGTGACAGACGGACGGACGGACAGCGAAGTCTCAGTAATAGGGTCCCGTTTTTACCCTTTGGGTACGGAACCCTAAGAAGATACTTAACAATATTGTTCACAAAATACCTAGGTAAGGATTTAGTGACTTACACATAATGTGTCATGTACATCTGGTTCCAATTCAAATGGTTGCAGCACATATGTCGTCACTGAGCCCTGTGCCGAAGTAGAAGGTTGATCAGAGATCTGGAAAATAAATTTAAGTAGAAATTAGTCTTCATTTCTTTCTTTATCATAGAATAATATATTGTTATTATGAATATGAATTGAGTATGGGTGTTACCGCTACAAGTGTTTTTCAATGCCTATTAATTTATAGACCACTTTACGGTATTTGAATAATCTCAAAATACGTAAAAATTATATGAGATCCTGATGAAACAAGAAAAAACAAGGAACTAAGTTCAACATTTTGAGTTCGATAACTTATGTGTAGCTTATTTTATGAGCATTTGTCGGGTGGGAAAGTCCATTTTATTAAAATATTAAATACTAATAATACCATTCAATAACCCATAAAATATAAGCCTAGTGTTATGATACCGATTCGATAAACGCAAGTTTTAATATAGCTTCAGCACAAAGTTCTTATTTCCCCAATGCTTGTAGGCTTTAGTATGGCGCGTTTTTTGGGAAAGTCCAAAAATGTGCTATTAACATTGCTGTATCTTGGGGAGTTTTTATGAGATTGAAGTCGTTTTTTCACCAATATTTCTATTACTGAGAGGTCGGTCTATAATAATATCCGCTTGCTTTGTAATTGATAACATGACAACGACGAACACGTGTAAAAAAAATATTAACTTACAGCCATTGTTCCGCCACCATTTTCGGATGCAGTCAAAGTTCTTACCAATTGAATTTCTTCGTTTAATTTTGCCCTATGGCCAATTATGGGTATTAATTCTTTTAAATCGCTCTCGGAAAGCATTTGCAAGGTTTCCATGTCAATAGCTTGTTCTAAAAAAATATGCGAGAAATCAGTAGGTAATTAAAATAAAAGCTACATTTCATGCACAATTTCACGCGAAGGTGAATGTAAAAAAGAATTAGATAAGTGCTTAGTTTCTTACCTTTAAATTGATTAATGTAGATGTCTAGGCCCCATTCTCGTAGATAGTCTTCGAGAGGGTCTGGCGGCGACGGATTCCCCACATCCATTTTACTAAATGTTAAACGCTTTACATACATACAAGTAGGTAAAATAGTGACACTGAATCTATAATTTACTTAACAATTAACTTTAAGTAAGAAATATTTGAATTACTTATTTAAAAGGCGTAACGTAACGTAGAACTGCCGACGTTTGTACGCGGACGCGGCCGGCCGAACAGGAATGAACGAGTTTGCGAAGCGGGAAACCGGCCGGCGACGCGTGCGCAGGGCTGCCAACAGTGCCAACAGATATTTTACCATTAGTCAGCCGCGAGTCCCAAATTATACAAAATTGGTTGTCAGAATACAAAAAGTGATGAAAATTATTAAATTGCATGAATGTACGTCACACATTTCTTTAAATGCGTAGATTAAAATTCTACTCAATTTAGAGCCTGCCCCAAGGATGTTAGGGCAAATTTTTATTTTGTTGTCGATTTTTTTTTCTCAGATTTCGATAAAATTTGGTGATTGTATTAAGCGGACGGCCCGACATGTTTCGAATTCGTATGGAGCACTCGTATGGGGTGCTTGCAAAAAATGTATAGATTATTTTTTCGCCGCCCCTGCGCCATCGGCGCGCGCAATTAGAGCGGAGCGTCGATCCAAGAATCAGTGACGAGGTTGCCGCGGCGGTGTACGGGCAGCCGTCCCTGATGAAGAGCTCCATACGAGTTCGAAACATGTCAGGCCGTTCCTGTCAATTTCACGTGAGTGTAAACCGCTTAATTGGAGCGGAGCGAGCGAAGCTCCCATGGATCGACTCGATTGGACTTCGTAACAATGCGCAGATCTCAGCGAGTTCTCAACCGATTTTAGAAATTTTTGTTTTAAAATGCACAAATTAAATTTCGCTAGGTCGTGACGAAGAGAAAATTTCGAAAAAAAAAAAGAAAAACTCCGCTCCAATCTATGGTGCAAGTTTAGCCGGTGGCTGACTCTGCATCGACCTAGTACAATAATTAAATATGTCTCACGAAAGTTGTTGGTAAAGGCTTCTTCTGACCATGGTAGCCCAATCTCACGATATATGTCCTACAAATTTTTCTCCATTGAGTTACGCAAAACGTATGACAGAAATTGACTTATGGGACCATTTTTATTTTGCTGTCGAATTATTTATTTTGCATTTCGAGCTCCTCATTTTCAACTAAATTTTAGTACAAAATACGAAATGTTGTAAAAAAATATCCATACTATTTTTGTAACTCAATGGAAAATTGTGTAGGACATATCGTGAAATTGGGCCTACCTTGTTCAGCATACGCAACTTTACCAACTGACCAAATTTTATTGATTTCTGAGTAAAAAACAAAATACACAACAAAATAAAAATCTGCCCATTACTCAAATTCTTTATATGGCAACAATTTTACCTAATAAGCAAGCTGTCAAATTATAAGTATAGCCCGACATGTTGCGATTGGACCTTGGGATAGTGGCGCTAAATACAGCTTTCATGTTCAGAGCCCAAATAGGTTACATTTACGTATTGACTTGACAAGAGAATTCGTCTTATCACTAGGGAGCGATCTTTCCCAGACACTCCAGACAGCCTTTAGATTTATAGTCATTGGTAAATAAACTGATACCACAAAAAAATATTGCAACATTTTCAAATGTATCGCTGTTATTTCGTGATCTGACTTCACTGGTCAGACTCGGATATTCTCGGAATAAAATTGAGTTTTCTGGATCAAAATAATTCATGTATCCAATTATACGAGATGGTCCAGGATACAGCGCTACATAAAAGAGTAGAAAATAAAAAGAGTAAAAAATCGCCACTTCCTTCGCAACTGCCACATTTTTGACGTAGTGCTTGAACATGGTAACAATTTTCATACAAAATTGTTTTACCCAGTTTTGAAATACATTTCAAATGGTTAATAATGATCTTACTAGCTCTAAAAAAAATATCTTGTATTTTTGTGAAAGCTAGAAAGCTAATTTTATCAATTGAAAATTGGAAATTTCATGAACAGTCAAAAACGCCGTCCGCCATTTTTGCCTTTTGCTAATCTGTGGCGTGACGTAGAATTACCTGTAAATATTCGAAATTCGACCGTCGTATAGTGCCATTCCGCTCACTCCAATATACTTTGACAGGAGATCGAGAGGGACGGCACTATTCGAAGTCGTCAAAGTAGACTTTCAGTTTTGTTTACATGACCGATGACGTGACTATCATAAGCGAACATGGCGGACAGCGTTTTAAGCATTTCAAAATACAGATTAAAAACCATATTTTCAAATTCAATTTTTTCAGCCATCTTTCACTTTTATGAATTGAAAAATATATATTTAGGTTTCCTTTGCTAAATACTATACGGAATAAACATTAGTTTATTACAATTTGACATGAGTCAACTAGCCTATTCCTTTTTCATCCATTTTCTACTCTTTGGTGTCGCACTGTACATCAGCGGTTCAATTACACCGTTTTATTGTATCCAATTATACAATCTGGCAAGTGGCAGCCCTAGTGCGGTGAAGCAGGAAGGGGTTCCGTTGCGAGCGGGGGGTAAGCGTTCGGTTACACGTAAGCAAAGGTTTCATCTATACACTAATCTTCGTTTGGTTAGACGTTGCATTAAGTTGTGGTTAGATAATGCTAATGTTTTGCTAAAGTTGCTCAACCGTAGGTTGGTTCTACTTACCAAACAAAGCAGGTTGTATGTAACAAAAAATAGTCTAAAATAGTTAATCAATGTTGAGCAATATAATAAAAGAGACTTATGTTATTGCTAGCCATCGCATTTGTCTCGAAGTTTGAACTTGGATTTTGTTACATATTTTCAATGATAACGCTTGAAATTAGATCAATGGGTTTATTTACCTATAACCACTTGGGTTTGTTTACTGTTTTATTGTTACACACAAACAAGCATTTGATTGCGAATAGCCCAACCTAAAATAACATTAACTGTTTTATTGCATATAGACAAACCAGAATGTTAAATCAAATTAACTTTAATAACGCCTTATCGAATTATGGTTATTGATGAAATAAGCGAAGTAGTTAGGTTAAATATTTTTTTCAGTGTAAAGCTTGCTGAGGAGAAAGAACCGCCGAAAGAAAACTCCCAGTCCCAGATTGCCTTATTTATAACTATGAATACTATGATATACTTTTAAACAAGTAGGTACTCTACATATACTACTTTTAAGTTTTAACACTTATTAATTTTACACCGTTCGAGGCCCAAGGATTCCAGTCTTGTGTCTTGCCTGATCCTTGATAAGGTGTACAACAGGATCCCAAACCGGTGGTAATGACAAACCATCTTCTCTATTGAAATTCGGATATTTTTGATTTCAATAGCCTCGCGCAACATTCTGGGAAAATATCGTTCCTCTCTGGCTAGGATTGAAGTGTTATCAAACTTAATTGAATGGTTTGGTTTGTCCATGACATGCTCGCAGACTGCAGACCTGTTGCAACGACGGCGATTGACATCGGCTTCATGTCCTTAACCCGTGTAGCTATACTACGTTTCGTTTGGCCAATGTATGACAGACCACACTCGCAGTCCAGCTTGTAAACGCCAGCACTCTGCAGAGGGATGCTGGTCTTCACGGGCCTCAGGTATTGAGACATCTTCTCCATCGGCTTGAAATATGTTTTAATGGAAGCCCGTTTCAAGATGTTTCCAATTCTATCCGTGACCCCTTTCACATATGGCAGGACCGCAGTTATACGCTCAACTGACTGACTGACTGTAGGAGTGTTTCTGGTTGAGGCGTGGTATCTTGAGCCCATTGGCCCAAAGCGCACGCTTGACATGCTGTAGTTCATCAGTCAAATAATAAGACTTCACGACCCTCACGATGATACCGATCGGACGGGACGGGATCAAACCAAAACTGGCCTCAATTTCAAGCGCTGACTAGGTTTCTAGGCATATTTATGCTAAGATTTTGATTTATTTAATGAAGCGTTGTGTTGACTATTTAACCTGCTCACTTTTTCCAACACAAACAGCCGGACAGCCGATCAGTCTTGGACCTAACGACGGACAAACACCGTCTGATTGTGTGTTTGTCTTTCGGCCCCGGCCGCACAATTTGTTCGCTAATGTTTTCCGCCAACAGCCCGGGACCTTCGTTGATAAGTAATTATTATTGAGTTGTTGTTTTGCGAGCTTAATTATTAGATGAGCTAAATAAAATACTAAAACCAATTAGTATATTTTCGAAAGATATACCTACTTGAAAGCAAAAACTCATGCTGTTAAGGCTCGATTTGGCTAAACTTTTATATCAATAATAACTTTAAGTTTCAGATAGTAATGTCAAAATATTTAATAAAGGGTTTTGACATTACATTACAATCAGAGAGTTAATTACATTACTATCGTCATTCTTTGAATAAGAGTTTGATCGAATGCAGCCTAAGAGACGCAATAGGAAAATAATTGTCTCTTCACATTCTATGGTATTTTCAAACTAAGAAGCAACGCTTAAAAAGTAAGACAGACAATAGCCTGTCTGGCTGTCTTCCCTCAAACATACACCTATTGAGGGATAATTTTACACAATCAAAGTAAGCAATAGAAAATTTCCATTGCCCAGCAACAAATTGAAATCGTTTTTCACTTATGCCAGTCTGACATGATTTGCACTTGAAGTTACGGGTCTTCTATACGACAAGAGAGCTATATATAACAGCCTGTCTAGCACAACTACGCTACGCGACTCTTGTCGCGCGATATAGCATCGTTCGTCATTCTCTCACGGTACAGCGAAGAAGTAATATTTCTCGCGCGAAAAAGAGTCGCGTGACACAGTTGTGCGCGCGTGTACTGTATTCAAACTAAACTCGGTCTCGGGTCTTTTGGATTTATAAACATTTAAAACATCGTAAAATCGCCGAATATTCATCCACATATGAAATGGTAAGATCGAAGCGATTTCACTGTTAATAAGTCGAGGGTATCGTCTTAACAGAGGCACGCACCGACTATCATTTGTTATTGTTAATTAATCCCCAAATGAATAATAGTCCAAACGTGCCATTTGTAATTGCTAAATAATCTAATGATTTATGAAACGGCCGGCCGGTCTAAATCTGTTATATTACGCTGTCTAATAAATAATCAATCCACTTCCGTGCATTATGAGGCATTAATTATTGCTGATAACGATATCACTTGCATGTGAAATGCGTGACTTAATGAGAAGGGGATTAGTCGATGTTACTATGTCCAAAATATAACTATCTATGTATACTCAGCAATATGGACATGTAATAATCAGATTATTCGTAATGACGACGCGTTTGGCTCGGTTTGTAGACACCTGCCTATTGAGCCGGCGGTCCCGGGTTCGAATCCCGGCCAGGGCAAATATTTGTAGGTGAACACGAATATTTGTGCCTGGGTCATGGTTGTTCTATGTATTTAAGTATATATTTGTCTATTTAAGTACGTATATCGTCGTCTAGTACCCATAACACAAGCCTTCTTGAGCTTAATTTGGGACTAGATCGATTTGTGTGAGGTTGTCCGATATTTATTTATTATATTTATTATTACTTGTCTTTGATAGATTCTCTGTTCTAATAGGGAGGGGGGGGTCACAAAATATCACAACTGATCACGTTGGGGACTGACTCTTCTGTACCCTAAGAACATTTTAAAAAGGAGAGCCATCTTGAATTGTAGTACTGGAACTGGAACTGGAACTTTATAGCGTCATCTATTTTTTGTATGGGATTTTGAAATTTTATGTTCCGTAAAACCAGTAAAACGAGATAATTTTCAAACGCAAGGCTACTTTGGAAAAGAGACTTTACGCCATGTCCTTATTTTCTTTGACTATCTGTGGCAATGACATAAATACCTACCTTCATAAATGACCTAACCTTTTACTTCATTTGCTCAATCGCGCTATGAATATTTGTGTTTTTATAACCATTTGAAATCAATCAAAGTAGTCCCAAATTTTCCTAGTAACCCCGGTTTATTTGCGGTTCGGAATTCTATCATGTGGGGTAACTAATGAAACGGCGTCATGAGCTGATTCCACATATACAAAGCATTATTACATTACTGCTACATGTTTGAAAAAAAAAGAACGCACTAAGTTTGGGCTCTCAATCATTTAAAAGTGCAAGAGCTCCTCTCATGGTTACAACAAGGTATAGCCCTGCAAGGGATTTTGCAACCCACGCCATATTGCGGATTTTCAGTGGTACTAAAATATTTTACTGGCAACGACAAATTTTTGGTAAAGCCTGACCAGAAATATATGAGGATTGTCAAGAGGGCGCTATTTATAAGATTTATTTGGCAACAATTTTGCAACCAATCGCAACCCACTATAATGACATTAGTTTAAGTACCTGTCAGTTCCACTACATTTAATGGAATGCACTCTTTTCCTATCTGTTTTTCGTGTAGTAAACACGTGTACACTTTATTTATAATCTTATGTTCACGGCTATGAATGGTTTTCGGCATTTTCTTTGGATAATTTTAAATATTTGTCTTTTAAAGAAACCACCACGAATGACATTGACATTGTTGACAAATCATCATAAAATCATTGCCAGTGTAAGAAATTAGTTCCAGTGAAATTCCGCAATAAAGCGTATCCTCATATATTTCTGGTCAGGCTTTAACTGACGTTGAAAGTAGGTGAATGTCACTGATGTAAACAAAGAGGAAAGAGGACTAAATATTCTGCAAATTTCCAGTAATGTTTGCATAATAAAACCAATACTATCCACAGCGATGAAAGTCAAGTTTTTTCAATAGGATTCAGTATTTATTTCGCAAGAAGAACAAAGGATTGAGCAGCATTCCGGTAAACAATATTTTGAACTTTGATAATGACAAATCCTTGACTGACATTTAATAATGCAAATATGACGTATGCACATTATTGCCATTATGAAAGCTGTTTGTAGCGCCACTATCCCTGGGCCGGACCGACGCTTGCTATGCTATAAGTATAAACATACATACTTATTTAAATAAAAGCATGTAATTCGAAGGGACTCATTAATAATAAAATTGCAGAATATAAAATCTGCAGGACAATGGTTAGTGTTTTGTTCGGGTTACAAACAAAAGAACAGCGTACGAGGAAGTTGTACAAAAATGTTACGCTGTGAATTTATATGAGCTCCGGACAAAACGTTCAAATTACAAGTAAGGAAAATTGAACAAGAACGAGTGAAGGGTTCCGTACTGCGAATATTATGTTGGAATATGTAGCTGTTCTGTTGGCTGTACTGATTCATAAAGGGTTATTATTTTCCGCGCAGCCAAAATAATAACTTGACATCTAATTACGTAAACCATTTGGTACGAGGATTAAAGCTCAAAAAAAAATGAAATGTGTTACATGGTGGAAGAGACCGGGAATCGAACCCGGTACATCTGGATTGCCGGTCCAGCGCGTTAACCTTTCCGCCACCCTAACTCCCAAGCAACCTCTCGAATTTTTCCTTATGCTTTGTGTGTCGATCTTTGCATTGTTTATTTGAAAGGCTTTACACCTTATCTCATTACTTTGGCATCTAAAATAATTAACTTGGCATGTAATAATAACTTGGCATCGATACCCAAGTAATAGATGCCAACTTATTAATCTGCCAAGTTATTATTTTTGTAGGTTAGGTTAAGTAATACCTTTTTTTTGATGCCTGGTTAGCCAGAGTGCAAATATAGTTAGTAAGCCAAAGTAAAATGGTAGGTAGTATAACATCTACATTTACTTTTCGATATATCGATTTGTACATGTACTTGACCGAATGACCACATTATTAAAATTACTGTAACTAAAGTGCAATAAGCGTTATAAAATGTTCAAAAAAAACATTAAAAGCGAAGGTTTACGGAACCCCAAAACGAGGGTTTAGTAGAAAAGGATTGTTTTTTTCCGGAATTTTAATTACTACTTTTGTATCGTCACGTACTCGGTAGTCGCGCGAAACATTTCCAAACACGTTCCGATGAGAAATTATTGCGGAAAATTGTCGAAGCATTTCAGTGACCACTTTTTCACGATTGAATCGGCGGATAAAATTTATTTTTTAAAGGTGAAGTCACTTGGTTTCGGACTAAAACAATTAATGGAACACGCATATTGGCGCAATGTGGGTTAAAACTTTTTAAATTGAGTTTTGCGATGAATATAGTAGGGTTGGGTCCTAAATCGATGAAATAGAAATTGTGCCATTATTTATATTTGAAATGCATTAAGTTAAATTGACTAGTTCCAATTTAAAGACAAATAGAACATATATAGATATTGACACAATATAACAAAAGGGGACTCAAGGAGGCCTTTTTCTTTTTAAAATGCTGATTGTTTTAGACATTTTCTCTAACATTATTTATATTACGACCTAGAACAGGGCTATTGGGATTTATTGGTATACTAGACGTGCCCGCGGCTTCGCTCGCGTAAATGAAATATGTACTTCCTATTTGTAACACTTGAACATGTAATTTGTTTTTTTTTTTTATTATTATATACTTAATGAAAAAAGGAAACTGTCATTGCAAGTTAAATAAAAGCTTTTTAAAAGGAAACTGCGTTTCGTCCTCATATTAGTATTTCCGAAATAAAATTAATTATAAGCAAAAGGGATTCAACACATTTTATATTTGTATACTTACATGGACTGGAGAGTAATACATACATGTACAAATGTTACTCAAAGCAAATCTAAGCCTAGCAAAGCTTAATAAACAAAAGTAAAAATAATAACCATTAATAGGCAGTGCCGCTTCAGTAACAGACAAATCCGTGGGAAAAGAATCCTCTGAAAATAGGGAACAATCTAGATCTTCTCGAGAAATAAGCAGTAAGGGTCAGAGTATAGCAAAGCTGGACCGATTTTAGGACTAATTTTTTTTTGTTGGTTTGGGCTTAAATTAGATTAAATCTAGTAGATTACGCTAAAATAAGCATATTTTATTCTTTCAACTTTTTCTCTCAGATCGATATTTACCGAGATATTGGGGTTCAAATGCATAAACATATTTTGATGTAGGTACGTAATAATAGTAGACTATTTATGAGGGTCATGTAAGCAAGCATTTTGACGCTCCGCTCGCTACGCTCGCTCCGCTATACATGGTCACAAAACAAACCTAACCTAACCTACAGTTTTCGGTTTTCAACCCATGTACCATATTTTCATACAGCATTTTTACCTTAAAAACCCCAATATCTCGGTAAATATTGATCTGAGAGAAAAAGTTTACATCACAAAACATGCTTATTATAGGATGTTTTAAAGGATACTTTAATAAAAATTAGGTGTTATATTGACATAAATTTCACGACACCGAAATTTTTCTAAGTCCCAAAACTGGCCCACCTTTCCTATACCGCAACCCCTGAGGTCTTACTAACCCAACATTATCGCATCGCATTCTACGCACCGAGATGCAGAACAATGAGTACATTGCCTTGCAAGGATATTTTTCTTGTGTTTATAATAATACATAATCTGTTAAATTCAAATTTAACAAAAATTAAACATGCCATCCCCATTCCTCCATCTCCCGAAACCGTGGTGGTCAATCTGAATAAAACCGTGATGGTCGATCAATCAAAATACAAATTAATAACATAATCACTTAATACTTTCAATTCTCGGCATTTTCATAACACTTTTTGCTTATTGCACAGAAAATTCGCTGACAATGACAATGCCGATGACATTAATTTTTGTATTGATAATTTTTGAACAAAAAAAACAATTGCTGAAATATATTAGAACTGTCAAGATAGACTTCTGCGCGTCCTATATTGAGAAGCGCCTTTTCAAAAGGGCTTATTTTTGTATGAGTTTCATAGAGAAATAAGCCTTTTTGAAAAGCCACTCCTCTATTGTTTGTAAAGCCGTTTATTGTAATACATAATGTATTTACTGATACTTGGTGTTTTCAGTCTAAGAATATAATTATAGCGGCTATATGGTACCTGCATTATTTTATATTTACACAACGACAAAAAAGGCAGAAAATAAACAACACTTGAATAACATCTTGAGGTAAATGCGCCTAACTCTTCAATGGAAAGTTGGTGTGAAAAATGTGCGATTCCCGCAAACTACGACAAATGTGAAATTATGTTTTGACCCTTAAAAGCTTTTAGCATAACTAAGCTAGCATGAATACAATTCGGCACTGCATCCTACCAGCACGTACACTGGTATGTACAACAATCCATCAGAACAGCATAACATTAGTTGTGGAATATTCCGTCTTACATGTTGACTCCAACTTGTGCCGGGCGCCAAATTTCCGGCTGCAGTATGTGATGTGTTACAATACGCGCTCAAGCTGTACTAGGGTTGCCAAAAGTGCCATTTTTATAATATTTTCTAATAGTTTTAGCCACCTTTTGGTATACATTTTTAATGTTCAATGTTTCTT
The DNA here is from genome assembly GCA_947623375.1 of Apotomis capreana. Lineage (NCBI taxonomy): Eukaryota > Metazoa > Arthropoda > Insecta > Lepidoptera > Tortricidae > Apotomis > Apotomis capreana. The sequence goes on from OX392499.1 coordinate 39,618,049, forward strand.
GTAAGTAAATTACCTTTATAAGGGTTACCAGATAATAGTTTTATTGTGAAATTTCAAAAAAAACTTTATACAAATAAAGAGGGATGTTATGTGTTAATCATATTATATGTGAATATGTGTGTTTGTGCTTGTGGTATCATAGCCGTTATTAAATTAGTGTAGCCATTTGAGTATTTTTTTAAACGAAAGCCTTGTTTGTGAGAACGGTTCTTAGTTATGTTTGGTGGAAATTAAACCAGCTATTAAATAGTTAGGATCTGAACCAACTTTCAAGCTAAGAATTCCAATTTTTTTTAAAAGTTGTGTTTAGATTTAGTAGCTTTTTCTACATCACTTATTAAATGTGACCTCTTAATGATCAGCTACTTGTGTCGGGGTGTTATAAGATTAATTTAGGTTGTCTACGGTTTATTTTGGTCTAGATGAACTGAAATACCAATACAAATATTTAAGATTTATTTTTAAAATTGTTTTAATTTCCACTACTAATTTCAATATAATTATAATCCATTATTAATGGCTTTTGTTAAAACCATTTGTGGCACATGCTTAAGTAAGGCTCACAGGTCTTAAATAGTATTAGTCAAAGGAGGATATCCGGCAGATAAGGGTGGACACGAAGACATATAAAAGAAAGGATACCATCTGGCAACCCTAACTAAAAAGGCCCCCCACAAACTGGCGCTTACGTTCTAAAGACTGGTCTTAATACTAGAGTAGAGCTAATACAGACGTAAACGCCTGCAATGTAAAGGTTTCTTGTATATTTCGGTACACAACACGACAGTTTATATTTAGCTGCTTCGCTCATCTGCATCTGCAACAAGAAACTGCAATATGATTTATTATAGGATATATTCGGGGCATATTTTTAGTATTTGTAGTTGTAGTGGTCATTGTAAATATATATTTTATTTCTACTGAACAGTCACAAAAACAAAACGTACAAAACCCTAAAAACACGTTTTTGTATGGGGACCCCCTTTTATTTCTAACTTTTTTGCAGTAAGTATATGTTGTTATATCGGTATCTATACAGTTGAAAGATAGAACCCAATAACAGATGGACGGACAGACATACAGCGGAGGCCTAAGTAATTGGGTTAGTTAGCAGTTAGCAGCAACAGGGTACGGTGCTAACGGAACCCTAAACAAACCAAATAGCCCTTTAAAATTAATCATTTTCAGCCATTTGATAATATTACAAGTATGGAGAATTTCCGCTGAACTGCATTCGAATTTGCGGTCCTCAAATTAAACAACTGCGTTTTAATAATGTCTTGTCATTGTTTTAACGAGTGCGGTCACCACTAATTAATATCATTAATTGCACATTCACAGGCATTTACAAGCCCAAATTGTTTATTTATGCCATTACGATCGCTTTAATCCAAACTGCGCGTTCATTAAGTTACCCCTTTATTACTTCAATTCACACGTTCTTTACGATCGACATTTCCTTTTGCGCTTTTTGTATGAATTTGGGAAATTTAATCGCTTGGATTTCCATGACAAAATTATTGGAATGTCACCAGAGGACCAATTAAAAAATCAAATGATGATGATAAATCTGAGCCAGGAATACCCAAAGAGCTGTGTCTGGCTAAAATATTGGTGAAAGACACCAAAGAGTCTGACCAGCACCTCTAGCACAACTGTGACACGCGAGATGTTTATCTACCTCTTTCAGTGCAGTACTGTGAGAGCGTGACAGGTAACGCTATACCGCGCGACAAGAGTCGCGAAGCATAGTTGTGGTATACAGCAGACAGGCTGTAGAATAGTCCAGGGGGGCGATAAACGCACGTTCCTAAAGACTGAACTCCCAAAGTCCGCGACTACACCGTAAGTCGGAGATTTCGGTAAGCCGATCCCGCGGCATCTACGCGTCGTCAATAAAATTAAAACTTCCGAACTCCTAAGCCGTAAGACAAAAGGAGTTGAAGAATACTTAACGTTTTATTACTTCACTTCATTAGTTTTTTTAGACAATCGGAAATGTCATAGGATTACGATAAGCTTTAGAATGAGGATGGCACACGACCGATCGTTGTGGAAGACTTTGGAGAAGTCCTTTATCCAGTAGTGGACGTCTTTTGGCCCATAAGATAATGATAAGTTCATTCTGTAATTTAAAAATGAAAATGGTGAAAACGAATTATCCAATAAGTATTCAATAACAAAACGTCTGACCAATAATAGAAACAGTAGGCGATAAAAACGCACATTCCAAAGACTTAAACTCCCAAAGTCCGCGACTACACCGTAAGTCGGAGATTACGGTAAGCCGATCCCGCGGCATCTACGCGTCGTCAATAAAATTAAAACTTTCCAACTCCTAAGCCGTAACACAAAAGAATTGAAGAATACTTAACGTTTTATTATTTCACTTCATTTCTTTGTTTGTGTAATCTGAAATGGCAAAGTTATTTAACACTGACTAAACTGAAGGCAAGCAAAACTCTTGGGCTTCCACTCCAATGAAAATACGTGAGTGACGAGAACACTGACCGACTCGTCGAGGTTGTGACTCCCCAACAGTTGGTCATAAGATGCCCTTCGGCACTATTGCACTTATTAATTAGTATTAACATTATACACATGACAATTCCGTAAGTTTTAAAATGGACTTCGGGTGCTCCAACACTGCTATCCTTGATTTCCCTATACGATATGACGTTTACCTTCTCTTTTAATCGTTTTATGTAGCTTAGTCTTGGCCCTCCCCTGTGCCTCGCTTTCCTTCTACTTTTCACCAGCTCCGCAGATGATGTTGCTTATAATAGCGTCATGTCGTATAAGGTGACCAACCATCTTCCCTCTCCTCTTCTCTATGGTGTTCAACAAATTCCTTTTTTTCTGTCACTCTTTTGAGTACTCCCTTTGGTTTTTAACTTCTTTGTTTCAATAAAATTATTTATTTTACTTTAAAATTTGGATCAATTTAATTTGCTCACTAACAACTTTTGCAAATTATTGCGTTGCATTGCAAATCGACCACTCGAATAGTCCTATCAAAAGTCAAATTAATTTGATTGAGGGTACAATTCGCCCAAAAGCTGAGCGAAGTTTTCCGATGAAATTAAAAGTTCAGACCCATCCTGTTTGATGAAATTTTGACTAAATATATTCTTTGTGGATATTTTGTATAACGGGGCTTCGAGCTCGCGCCGATTTGATCCGGAGATTGCATTTCTTTCAGGGCATTTCGATTAAATTGTTACATGTAGCGGGTCTGCATTTGACACGATTTAAATTGAGATGAGTTCCGTGTGGTGATTATGTTGGATACTTGCGTCTCGCTCTTGCGTATTCGGTCACACGTGTAAAAGGGGTGATTGGGTTTTTTATCACCAACGGTTTTACTTGGCGTCCATAGTTTTTTATTTCTTTCTTTTTTTTACAACTCGGGAGAGGAATGACAAAATTCAACGTTTCCAGTGAGCACCTATCCGATATATCGCCAGACTCTCTATAGGTCAGTCTGTGGGGAACTGTAAAAGCCTTTGCTCTACAAAAGGTGGCGTAGAAAATGTTTTGATACAATATTGTTTAGGTATGGCAGGTTAATAAAAATCCAAGTTCTCGACCTTGAAGGACCCAGGCGTTAGCCGCCATCTTGAATTAAAGGTGCCAAAATGAGGTATATTTTATTTAACTTCTCAATTGTTTACTAAATCACAAAAGTGTCTATGAAGGGTTCAAAGAAGACAAAATTGCCTACATTTTTTGCGTAAATGATTATTCTGTAAGTCTTATAGGTAAAAAGTTACAAGCGACAGATACAATAATATTTACAAAAAATAATTTAATTACACTAAAGTTTTTGTATCAATTATACGGCGCGTTAAATTCTACGGTCAAACCGCCATCTCAAGGACGTGTTGGCCGATGATAAAAACGCATGAGACGTTGCCTTTTGTCATCCGAGAGGGGGTTGGCAGTAGAAAATCGGTGCTAGAGTTCTAAAATTTTCTACGGGAAGGGCAACGGGAGTTGTAAAATTGGTGGCATTGTCGCAAAGCGAATGAGGTTGCTTAGTGCGCGGGGTGCAAGCACCCAGCGAGGGGGTCTGTCCTGGGGATCTGTCACCCGAGAGGGGGTTTATAGTGGTAAATGCAGAAGAAAAAGTTGCTCGAGTTAAACATTGCTTAAGAAATGGGAGCGAGGTAGAAGATGGAGGCTAATTTGCACGCAGGTATGTTTGCTGGGGAAGGTGTGGAGAGTGCCACTGTCTAGGTGGGCTCGCCCTGCGGGCCCTTCGGGCCCTTGGGCTCGCACGGTGTAGGCGACTTATCTGGGACGCTCCGCACCTTCGGTGCTACCCGGAGCTCGGCCTTCGGCCTCGCGAAGTTGACACTCGCCGTCGGGCTTTCGGCCCTCCGTCGAGTTAAAATTACTTAGAGTTATGGTATTTTGTGGTTGGGCTCCTTGACTGTGATGCTCCGCACCTTCGGTGCTACGCGGAGCTCGGCCTTCGGCCTCGCATTAAGTCACTTAGATGTGTAGAAAGTTATTGGGCGCCGTAACTGGGACGCTCCGCACCTTCGGTGCTACGCGGAGCTCGGCCTTGGGCCTCGCGGAGTCGGCCTGCGGCCTCGCATTAAATTACTTGGGGGAGGGGTAAGGTTCTGTGTGGGAACGCCCTGCGGGCCCTTCGGGCCCTTGGGCTCGCGCGCTATGGGCGGCTACCCTGGGACGCTCCGCACTTGTGACCTTCCACGGTAGACCCAAAGTCGGATTTTTCCTCAATTCTCGGAGGTGAGCCCTATACGATGGTATACGTCACCACCCCCCCTACCGCCAGAACAATTCATTAAGAAATAAGTGGTAATGCAGCTTTATATATAGTGTAATCGTTGCAAAATACAGACAATGAAACAGAAAATTTCAAAGACGATAATGAAGAAGGCACCATTAACCAGCCCGGGCCATCAAAAAGAATTAAAAAATGATAGCTATACAATTTTTAAACAAAATTAAAATGATATTAATGATTTTTGTAAATATTATTATTTCCGTCGCTTGTAACTTCTTACCTTTAAGACTTACAGAATAAACATGTACGCAAAAAATGTAAACAATTTTGTCTTCTTTATACCTCTCATAGACATTTTTGTGATTTAGTAAACAATTGAGAAGTTATTTAAAATATACCTAACTTTGGCACCTTTCATTCAAGATGGCGGCTAATGCCTGGGTCCTTCAATATCGAGAACTTGGATTTTTATTAACCTGTCATACCTAAACAATATTGTTTTCTACGCCACCTTTTGTAGAGCATAAATACCTACTGACTGGATTACTAATGACGTCTGCTGAATAATGACGTCTGCTGAATTATCACAAAATATAATTCTCCCATGGTGGCATGGTTCGGCTCGTTTTCGTCGGTCAACGACCCTTAAACGCCAACTGCCATATCGGTTCCGCGAGCAATATGCACTGCCTATTGCCACTCAGTGGCAACTCTCTGAGCTCGTCGTCTTTAATAACTGGGTGAATTTCAATAAGCTCGAAATTTACCTAATTTTGGTGGCTTTTTTATTTTTGATGTTAGAGTGAAAATTATATATCAATAATACGAATAAAGTCATAACCAATATTGTGTAGTAATGACCCTTTGTTATACATAATAGTTTTAAAGATATTATGATTTTAGTAATTTGCCTGCCTAAAATTTTATATTTGTCAATGAAATTGCCTGCTGGAAATGAAAAGAAAGTATATGTATAATTAATCATTTTAATTATACCAAAATATCTATGAAAATACAATCACTAACTCGTTTGTAAGAACAGTATAAAGATTATAAACAAATGCAATTTTAGTTTAAAACATTGATGATATGGCTCTATCAAAGACATTTATGAGGAACAACGAATACTGGACGCCGCACCAAAATTATAATTTTACCGCAAAAAAAATAATTATTATTAAACATAAATGACTTTTACAATACTTTGCGATTTGGCTTAAGATAATAATTTGTGTCTTCTTTTCAGAAAAAAAATAAAACTTTTAAAACAATTGTCTTACACTATAGTTATCAATTCCGCCGCTTTTATTTTCGCTGAGATAATCACCCAACTATTTGTTCCAATAAGCATGTAGACATTTTTTGGATGTCATTAGATTTTATGTTTTATTCAGATCAAATGGCTGTGTGAAAGGGTGAGTCAAAGGTAATCTGTACTTGAACGGGTTATTTTTGGCTTTTTAGTTTTACTGAAGTCGGTTCTATTTTTTGTTAAAAATTTTTTTTTTGCTTTTTAGTGATTGTTAAAAACACTTATGGCAGGGTGATCAGGGAGGTCTTGAAGGCATGCATCTCGTTTGAATTATCTCCTAACTCCTAACCGTTGAGGAGTTGTACCTTCCATCATCAGCTCAGCATTGGAAGATGATGACTACCATATGCAAATACTTAAATAGTTTTATAAAAAATATGTGAAAAATATTATAAGTGCCTATAAAATTTCAGGAATTCCTTCGATTCCTCATGGATCTCGTCATCCGATCTTCACCAAAATTTTATGGGACCAACCTTGAGATGTCTATTCATGAACCTAAAAAGAATTTTCCAAATCGACTCATAAATGACGGAGTTCTGAGGTAACAAACATTAAAAAAAAAAAAAAAAAAAAAAAAAAAACATACAACCGAACTGAGAACCCCCTCCTTTTTTTGAAGTCGGTTAAAAAGAAAGTATATGTATAATTAATCATTTTAATTATACCAAAATATCTATGAAAATACAATCACTAACTCGTTTGTAAGAACAGTATAAAGATTATAAACAAATGCAATTTTAGTTTAAAACATTGATGATATGGCTCTATCAAAGACATTTATGAGGAACAACGAATACTGGACGCCGCACCAAAATTATAATTTTACCGCAAAAAAAAATATTATTAAACATAAATTACTTTTACAATACTTTGCGATTTGGCTTAAGATAATAATTTGTGTCTTCTTTTCAGAAAAAAAATAAAACTTTTAAAACAATTGTCTTACACTATAGTTATCAATTCCGCCGCTTTTATTTTCGCTGAGATAATCACCCAACTATTTGTTCCAATAAGCATGTAGACATTTTTTGGATGTCATTAGATTTTATGTTTTATTCAGATCAAATGGCTGTGTGGGACAAACTACAATTAGACTGCTCTAAAAGTCAAAAATTACCGTCAAAGTTCAACATTCCTACGGAGCGCTAAAAACGCTTCATAAAAATGGCCTCCCCACCTCACATGTGTTTATTACCAATATTTGTAGGAAGACAATAAGTAATTTGCTATTTTCACCGTGAAATTTCGTTTAAATTCATGATTGTCGTACAATTATTGTTTTGTTAAATTATGAGAATTCTGAATACAATTTCCAAATCTATTTTGGATAAAAAAAAGTGTATTTTCGCAGTCACATATTTCATTAAATATTGAATTTCTATTAATCCGTGAGACAAGCACGTGCAGCCATCAGCGGGATCAAAAACAGTTGAAACTCATTGATAAACGCCACCACAACGGTACTGAATGCGGAACAGAGTAAATGATAACTGTATAAATGAACTTTAAAAATACAGGCTTTCTAGCCATCGGCTGTTTTTAATCACAACCACGTAACTGACTTGAAGCAACTTCGTTTGTACTGAAAATTAAGAATTCAAAAATTGTACCCAAAAAATAGTACGAATAGTACAAGCATTGCTTAGTTTGGGATGAGACTGATTTTTGTAATATTGTAAGAAAAGAACACGCATTACATAATTTCAAGATGTGGAACATTTGACATCATTTTCAGGGTTCAGGGTGAAGCATTGAGGAGTGCCATAGGAAAGTTTAGTTTGATACAGGATTAAGTTGTTTTAAGACTATATTTTTTTAAGTACACACACAGACGCACACCGTACCTTCGCCATGGCAACTTAGCCTTAAAACGTGGTCAGATGAGATGATGAAATAAGCAAAGTGGTCGGAAGGAATTGGCTAAAAAGAGCTCAAAACCGAAAATATTTGCGTATAAATGAGCTCTACGCTGACTACACTCAGTACAGCGTGGTTAAAGTAAAGAAAGAAGGGTGGCTTGATGAAGAATACCATGTACGTAGTTTTAGCGTTGGGCAGCCACGCAGCGCTGCGTTTAATATTCAGTGGGCTCATTGCTGCACCGCACGGTTGTTTACAATCATCACAGCGTTTTATTTCAATTCTCTACCGTTTACATTTTATTGCGGGTATGATTCTATGGAAATTACTGATTCGAAAACAGGAACGGCTTTGTTAGAAAATATACGGCATTCATGTTTGTGGGTTCGTATACACTCATTGTTAAACAGGACTAGCGAAACTAGTAATGTTCAATAAAAATCTGCCTGTTTAAAGTTTACTTTTGTAAACGGTAATATTTAATTTCTTCCCCATGCGAGCCGTTTTACTTAAATGACTAGACAATGTCCAAATGCTATGATTTCACCCTAACGGCTTTAGGAAGTAGAACATTTAGTTTTAATGTTATGCTCTAATTCTGACCCTCTGCGGGAGAGGGTGTGAAGAACCTTTTCATAGAGCATTTACCACATAATGTATAACGCTACGGTTTCCGTAATGTTTTAAACAAACTAGCTGGAATCGTCAGATTGCTGTGATGATCATAAGTGAGTATTATTTATTCAAATGGGACCTACAATACGCAATATACAACACAATAAAAAAAGCTTAAACCAAGTTATAAATGAAATAAAATTTACATAAATAAGATAAATTTAAAAAAGTGTGGAAAACTGTGCCCCAGAGGCACGGTCCCGAAGACGCTGGCAGCATTTCCTCGCTGAATCGCAATGCTAATGCGTTGTGCGAGGCAGCTGCCAGCTCTTCCGTCCCCAGTATAAAGGTATTTATAAAGTTTGTGGCCGCTGGAACCCCACGGACCTAAGGTAATACGATTTTGTTCCTTTCGAGGTTGAGACCCTTGGTCCGTGGGGGCCCAGTGCTCGACAACTACTTATTTAGGCAGAATTCGAAATACTGGTCGACATGGGGGACCGATGAGCTGATAGCTTCCTCGCTTAACGTATAAGCGTTGCCATTCAGCGAGGAAATGCTGCCAGCGTCTTCGGGACCATGCCAAAGGAGTCCGATTTTTTAGGTTTTTTTTAAATATGATATTTAATCGTTTTAGCCGTTTATTATTTTAGTCAGTAAAGTTCTTAGTTTATAGTTAGTATTTTAATTTCTGTTGTAAATATTATGGAGGTAGTAGTTGGGTTATTTTAATTGTTCAAGTAAAGTATTTTTTATGCAATTACTATGATTTATAGTCAATTCCTTTTAAATCAATAGGACTGATCAACCAATAATAAATATTTTCTTTAGAATAAATATCCTGGTTGCGTTAGAACAAGGCAAACCAGCAAATATACTTTCTGCTATAAATAAATTTAGACAGATAAATGAGTAGAGAAGATCACGTCGGTGGAGCTCCAACAATGGTCGGCTTCCGGGATTATTGTTGTTGTTGTCCTAAGGCACCCCGCGGATGCTGAGGGCCTCCATCAGTTCGCGCCTTTTTTGGCCTCGCTCCAGCTCAGCCCGACGGCTCGCAGCTCGCTCTCAACAAGGGCCTATGATGGTTGCGTTTATCACGTGATAAATAAGTGGTAAAGCATCTGTCACTCACACTCGCATTTTTTCAAAACGTGACGGATGCTTTGTCACTTATTTATCGCGTGACCAAAGCAACCATCACAGGCCCGCAGGACGTCAGCGGCTACGTCTTCCGTCCGGCGGCTTCCACTCGAAAGCAATGCTTGCATTATTCCCCAAGAAGTACACAGGGTACAAAAGCACTGATACAACATTAAATCAGCTGTATAAGCGTTATGCAGCTTGTGTGCTATTTGGGTAGGGGGTAAAAAAATGAATATTAACGGATTTCGCGAATTATCTCTAAAAAAATGGCAGGACACTTTGTCCAACTGTACTTGGCTTGAATTTTAAGCAGAATATAATTTGTAATAACACTATATAAGTCATGAATATTTAATAAACAGTGAATTTCCTGCATATCAGAAAAACGTCGCATGTCCCTGAAGGTCGCAATTTTCTTACGTCGTTCTTCCTCTAGAAAGTCTAGTCTCCGTACAAAATGGTTCAAGTAAAATAAGCCCGAATATTTGATGAGGGTCAGTTAAATTATTTAATCTAATTACTCGCGACGCCTCCGTGCCCCGCAGTAGGAAGGTCACGCATGCTCCATTTGCTTTAAATCAATTTTTAAGGATCTAACACAATGGTTATACAAACCGGTTGTCCGTAGGAGTCAAAATATCGTCCGAGAACGATTTTAAGTAGCCGGAGTAGCAAAATTCGTGGACATTTGTTCCCCGGGTACAACAAATAAAAATAAAAGAGGTCCCTAGTCAAGAGAAGGTTGGGAACCTCTGATATAGCTACATGTTGGAGAGTGCGGGGAGTCAGTTTGAACTGATTGCACCTTCTCTTCTTTTTCATTATGGAAACCTATGCCAGGTTTGAGTTTCATCCTTCAGTCGTTAATTACTACTGACTGGCACTAAGACCTTCACTTTCACATGTCTCGTTACGGCTAAAGCTGAAGTGGAACTTTCTTCCGACAAATCTTTGTAATAATATCGCATAAAATACTAATATTTTCTGGTGGAAAGCATCAGCGTATATAGTCATCAAGAGCCAGTGGTTTCAAACCATTATTACAAGTAAGTCATGTTTGTTAAAATCAGTAGGTAAAGTGTAATGTATTTCTCATTTATCTGGGCGACAACAGTTATCACCGCAATTGTTTGCGTTAGTTTGTGAAATTTTACTAAATAACAACATCTTCAGTTGTTGTCACTCGTCAGTCGAAAAGTAGTTGTCAACTGTTTTGCTTTATTATTGGCTATTAAAATAGAAAACAAAAATGCCTGACCCAACCAAAAAGTGTTTTTTGGGTTCTATTTCTACTACAGATGCGCAAATAATGTCACTTATATTAAGGAGAACGATTCATGTCTTTGGCTCTCGCGATATATAGGTATCACTAATTTCGTTAATTACCTTCATTTCGTTCAGTCGATCTATAGACTCAAACTGCTCTATCATTATCTTCATACTCATTTCATTCGTCTTTCATTTCGTTCTGTGGTTCATTTGAATGATGTGTTGTAAGAAGTAAAGAAAGTAAATCAAATTAATACTAATGACGTAGCTATTGGAAAAATGAGACTCATCTTCAAAATAATCGTCAAATTAAATTATTTGACGTCCATAATTACTTCTATAACTAATTTCATAGTGTCAAATAGCATCATTAGGATCTACGAGACCATTATACGGTCAATCCTTATGTACGGGTGTGAAGCATGGACTCTAACACTCAACGAAGAAAGCATGCTACTGGTTACAGAAAGAAAAATTTTACGCAAAATCCTCGGTCCAAAACGAACACCGGATGGGAGCTGAAGAGCACTGAAGAACCAGGAAATAGAGGACATGGTAGCTGAGCCCAATATACTAGGAGAAACAAAATCCCACAGACTGCGCTGGCTTGGCCACCTGGAGAGACTGGAAGAGGGTCGTGGCGTCAAGAGAGCATACCTGGGGCACCCAATAGGAAGACAACCGGTTGGGCGCCCGAGATATCGCTGGAAGGACATGGTCGAGGCGGATCTGCGCGGACTCCAAGCCTTCAACAGGAAAGAGCTGGCGCAGGATCGAGAAAAGTGGCGTGATCTCGTGTTGGAGGCCAAGATTCGCTTCGGGTCGCTGAACCATCGTAGTAAGTAAGTAAGTAAATAAATAGCATCATTAAGTCCTACAATATAGTTCATATTGAGTGGTAAGTGGTTGCAAACAAAATATATACTTATATAGTGAGTTGGTTTACCCTTCAGTGAGTGACTGAGTTACTGACATGAATGAAAAAACATATACTACATTTGATTCATTCACACGCGAACGACACACCTCTAATTTCTACTAGATTTAAATATATTTATATTTGGCACAGTGTATGCATGTCTACTACACGTATGAAGTACAAGCACATGAGCATTCGTTTTGGTTAGCTTTAAAAATAAACAATAAACCGTCACGGCAATCAGAAAAAATATATATGCAAAGTTGAAAACTGACAATATTTATACGAAATCCTTGCGCAATGTCAATCAGGTCCGCGTTGGCGCGCCAGGGGAAATATGCTGAGTGCTTTCCCTGTTACCTGGCGGGATCTACCTTACCTATCTGCAGGCGAACGAGTAATTCCTGTGTTAAGTGTGGCTGATGGCGAGATGTCTAGACGACGTATTTTATTCGATGCATGTGATGTCGCTGTTACAGTGAAATGTTGGAGTAAAACATGAGCATATTTTAGATTTTTAATTTGATTGTGTTTTGAAAAAAAAAACTGTAATAACAGGTTATCACTCTTTACTAACACCTCTTGCATATTCATTATTAGTAGACTGTTCGAATAGACATTTGTTTTGTTTGTGTTACATAAATATGTGTTGTCTATTCGAACAGTGACCATTGCGTATAAAAGGTGCTTTACCAAATTATTTTACCTATAAGTTTGTATCAATAACTCGTGTTCTTGTTAACTATGTGACATTCAGCATCATATGCAGCTTTATATTATAAACGCCCCTTTTTTCAAGTGCACAATGATACTTAACTCGAGAAGTCAAGATTAAACAATTTGAACTGAGAACAGTTTGCAAAAGATCCTTCCATCTTTTTATCTTCTTCATGCACGGAAATATATCCTTCAATTTTGAATCTAAGAATGTATTTTTTTATAATATGCAACGTTACATTTTGTAACGTTTATCGTCACGACGACGTGGATTGTGTTTTGACCCCTACCCGCTGCTTTGCTAAACTTAATAACATTGGTTAAGTTGTGTTTACCTTTGTTCCTCTTCTCGAGCCGTCAGCCAAGACTACGGTAAGTTTGAATCGAAACTAAAGTTCATGTTTATATTTACGATGCAGCTTGGGGAGGTGTATCTAATCAATATCCAATATCTAGCCAGGCCGTGAAGAGCTTTAGAATAGGATCGGTTCGCCACGACTGAGGTTAATAAGATATTTGTTTGCTCTGAGCTAGTGCCTGCTTGATTATTACGCATTTAGAATATTTGGCGGAAATTGTGTCATGAGGTTTCTGTACGGGCTTGGAAACTTATAGGAGATACCGTACACATGCCTACACAGTCCATGGTTGCTTGATAGCTTACTTGAAGTGTTTTACTATTCTGTATAATAAAATTCTTGACTGTATTGTATACCAATTATAGCGTACATGCTTATTTGGCGATCTCTCAAAGTACACAGGAATTAGACATTTTTAATATTTTGTATAATTCTTGACTGTATTGGTGTACCAAACATGTTGGGCGCTAATTCGTGTGTAATTTTTGAGATATCGCCTAATAGTAGAGTTGCTAAGCCGCGAAATTGTGAGCATCGGGTTACAAGCATGAAATTTGTACCACATATAGAGCGTTCCACGGTGATTATTTTCAGATGTGGAGGGAAGTCAGATTCGTCCCCTGTGTGGTGGGAGACCGGGGTGAAGAGGACCAAGTACTGTTCTTTTTCTTTTTTTATTACTGATCAGCTAAGGCTATTAGGGCTTGCGCGACATCGTTTTCGTGTAAAATAGATATCAGCTATTAATTTTTCATGTTATTTAAGAATAGTTTCATATAAAAATTTGGGTTTATTGCCGAAAAGGTAAAAATCACAACAAGTTTTTTTATTCAGAACGATAAATTAGTTATCTATCCTGAATATTTACAATTTAAAAAAATATTACTAAGCAGCAAATTTAATCTTGTTTTTAAAAATGTATACATATTGGGCACATCTGATACAAAAAGTGCCTTGAAAAAAATGTTGATGTTAAGCTTAGCCTGCGTGTTCTAGTACATTTTGCTAAGTCGCGAAATCGTGTACATCGGGATACAACCACGAAATTTCTACCACAGATAGAGTATTCTGCGGTGATTATTTTCAGATGTGGAGGGAAGTCAGATTCGTCCCCTGTGCGGCGGGAAAGTGGGGTGAATAGGACAAAGGAGTCCTCTTTTTCTTTTTATATTACTGATCAGGTAACGCTAGTAGGACTTGTGTCGTGTCGTTTTCGTGTAAAACAGATATCAGGAATTCATTTTTCATGTTATTTATTCATAGTACCATATAAAAATATGATTGTATTTCCGAAATTGTAAAAATCACAACAAGTTTTTTTTATTCAGGGACATAAATTAGTTACTATATTCCTGAATATTTACAACTAAGAAAAATATTGCAAAATATAAAATTAAATCTAGTTTCCAAAAATATATAAATATTGGGCACTCTTGATACAAACAGTAACTTACATAAATTGTTGATGTTGAGATTAGCCCGTGTGCTCGTGATACATTAGCAAAAAAATATTTTGTTTTAATTACATTAATTTGTTTTTCTAGGACGTATATAGTAAGTATTATATGTAAAAGCATGTTAACAATCATTATTTAATGTATTTAATGAAGCAAAATAGGATGCGTTCGGAGATTTACGTTGGTTACGCCGAAGTAAACATATATTTTAAGCTACTTTTTGTATGAGAAGTGCCCAACATGCATATATTTTTAGAAACCAGATTAAATGAACTTTTTGAAATAATAATAATAATTTGAAAATGTTCACGAAATTGAACTAATTTACCTCACTGAATAAAAAAACTTGTTGTGATTTTTACCTTTTCGGCCATTACACCCATATTTTTATATAAAACTATGCAAAAATAACATGAAAAATGAATTTCTGATATTTGTTCTACACGGAAACGATACCAAACACGTCCTGGTAGACTTAACTGACCAGCAATAAAGAAAGAAAAGAGGGATACTTGGCCGTATTCACTCCGCTCTCCCACCTGACAGGGGACGAATCTGACTTCCCTCCACATCTGAAAATTGTCACCGTGGAACACTCTATCTGTGGTAGAAATTTCATGCTTGTAACCCAATGCGCACAATTATGTTATAAAACAGCAGACTAACAACTCTACTATAATAAGCATAGTATCATACGTTAATATTAAAACATATTTTGTATAATTCTTGAATGTATTGTATAGCAAACAAGTTGGGTGCTAATTTGTAGTGCTAAGCGCAGTATGTAGAACCTGCCCACTGAGCTGGCGGTCCCGGGTTCGAATCCCGGCCATTGCAAATATTTGTGTGATGAACCCGAATATTTGTGTTTGGGTCATGGTTGTTTTATGTTTTAAGTATATATTTATCTATATAAGTTTGTATATCGTCGTCTAGTAGGTATTTCACATTTATTTCATTGGGCACTCTTGATACAAACAGTAACTTACATAAATTGTTGATGTTGAGATTAGCCCGTGTGCTCGTGATACATTAGCAAAAAAATATTTTGTTTTAATTACATTAATTTGTTTTTCTAGGACGTATATAGTAAGTATTATATGTAAAAGCATGTTAACAATCATTATTTAATGTATTTAATGAAGCAAAATAGGATGCGTTCGGAGATTTACGTTGGTTACGCCGAAGTAAACATATATTTTAAGCTACTTTTTGTATGAGAAGTGCCCAACATGCATATATTTTTAGAAACCAGATTAAATGAACTTTTTGAAATAATAATAATAATTTGAAAATGTTCACGAAATTGAACTAATTTACCTCACTGAATAAAAAAACTTGTTGTGATTTTTACCTTTTCGGCCATTACACCCATATTCTTATATAAAACTATACAAAAATAACATGAAAAATGAATTTCTGATATTTGTTCTACACGGAAACGATACCAAACACGTCCTGGTAGACTTAACTGACCAGCAATAAAGAAAAAAAAGAGGGATACTTGGCCGTATTCACTCCGCTCTCCCGCCTGACAGGGGACGAATCTGACTTCCCTCCACATCTGAAAATCGTCACCGTGGAACACTCTATCTGTGGTAGAAATTTCATGCTTGTAACCCAATGCGCACAATTATGTTATAAAACAGCAGACTAACAACTCTACTATAATAAGCATAGTATCATACGTTAATATTAAAACATATTTTGTATAATTCTTGAATGTATTGTATATCAAACAAGTTGGGTGCTAATTTGTAGTGCTAAGCGCAGTATGTAGAACCTGCCCACTGAGCTGGCGGTCCCGGGTTCGAATCCCGGCCATTGCAAATATTTGTGTGATGAACCCGAATATTTGTGTTTGGGTCATGGTTGTTTTATGTTTTAAGTATATATTTATCTATATAAGTTTGTATATCGTCGTCTAGTAGGTACCCATAAAATAAGCCCTCTTGAGCTTAATGTGGTACTACAACGCGCAACGATTTGTGTGAGGTTGATATTCCTATATTCCGAAAAAAAAACAAGTGTACTTTGAGACAATACAGTCAAAAATTATACAACATATGTTTAAATATTTTGTATAAATCTTGACTGTATTGTGTACCAAACAAATTGGGCGGTAATCCGAGTGTACTTTGAGATATCGCCTAATAAGTATAATACGAGGGTCATGCCAAAAGAAATTAGATACTCAAAAATCATAATGCTTATTATTCATTAAAGTTGTCTATTTTTTCGAAGTATTCACCGTGAACACGTATACACTTTTCCATCCGCCTAAACCACTTGGAAAATACTAATGACCACTCTTCTTTAGACACTTCAGAAATTTCATAATTATAAGCTGCCAGGGCATCTTCTTTGCTTTCAAATCGCCTTCCACGCGACGTTCCTTTTGCAAATCATTGAGCTTGTGCGGCACCCACCTTGAACAACGCTTGTGGAGGGATAATTGTCCGTGAATTATAGTTTGCAACGCTGCTGATCCAATACCCAGTTCTCGCTCTAGCTCTACGTATGTGATTCATCGGTTTCCACGAATCATTTTTTCCACAGCTTGCACATTGTCTTGAGTAACTGCGGTTGGCGGCCTACCTGACTTCGGATCATCTTCAAAACTCGCCCGTCCTCTTTTGAATTCAGCAAACCAGTTAAAAACTGTTGCACGTGAACATGCAGACGCACCAAAAGTCGTGACTAAAAGTTCAAAACATTCTTGAGGCTTCAAACCTTTTTTAAAGTCATAATACATCATAACCCGAAAATCACGTCTTGTCAGCTCCATGGTCGTAGACAATTCCCGCCAGATTTAATAAAAAAAAAAATCATAAAAAAAAATATACGTAGTTTTGCCGAGTGTTCCATTTTTAAATTTATAAGTAAATAGCCAGCCTTTGTGGTGATGTATTACTGGCCAGTATCAATTAAATGAGCAAGGAGTATCTAATTTCTTTTGGCATGCCCCTTGTAGTGCTTACCAATAAATATACATGATTGTAATCGAGAACAATCCTCTTTTTGGCTTTGTTCAGGTTCACTGGTGCACTGATTGGTTCACTACTGGTCATACGCCTCAGTCCCCTACCCTAACGGCCCTGACTTGGGACAGAGTAGATATTTTTTTTAACGCGCGCGCGTTGCTGACCCTTTAAAAAAATATATGCTCCGTTTTCTCCCTGAATTAAACGCAACAATATTCTTTGCTTGTCCGCGATATAATACCTAACATCCCAGTGAATTAGTGCTATCCTTTATAGTTATCTCTCTGAAACTGCGTGTCAAGTATTAGATTTTTTCCACCATACATCCATCTAATTCTCCCGCGATTATTCACAAATGAATAATAAATGTGATATTACAATTCTCACGTAGAATCAGTTCGGGGCTAATTCCGGCAGCCGTGTCGCCGCATGCCTCCGGCAAATTAGATTATCTTGTCTAAGTGTTAATTTATCTGGTAATCTCGGGTGTTACTCTATAATGAAGCCCGCAAGTGGCACTGTTTGTATTGTATGTAGGTCGGTGTATCTGAGTAATTTAATCAAGGATTCTGATCTCTATAATGAGGTATGTTCGTGTGTTGTCAGTTTTTCAGGTCAATTTGTCTTAGCTCTATGGTACCCAATTCACACTTGCGTTATTTGGTTATGGGTACGGATACGGAGGCAGCGCCACCTGGAGTTCGTAACTGGAGGGAAGTATTAGATAATGAAATCATGAAATATTTAATAAATGACAGCTACTTCTTTTCTCCTAAATTATATTGAACCATGCGCTGTGATCGGGATTAGAAATTACTGACGAGATTTTGACGAGATTTAGACAGTGTCAAGCGTCGAGTAGGTATAGGTTATAATCTAAGTAGTCGACTCTTAAATTATGACTTAGTTTCTCATTAGTATCATTGATTTGTCCCTTGTTGGTGTAGTATCAATATCACCGTCTATCGGGCTATACGGATAATCGCAACATAACATCGTTTTTCTTGGCGTAAATGGCTTGTGAATCCTTTGTTCTCCGCCTCTTACTAGATCAGCCCATCTTGATTATTTCAACTGAAATCAATATGATCATATTTCCGCTTGTTTTTGATCGTTTTAAGAATTACTTTCTATTATAATTAAGTATCTTTCCTTACGACTTAACTCGTTAAAAACACGTTTACCCGCAAACGAACAAAATGTAAAACCGCTAACTGAAATAAGTTGCCGCAAAAATATTAGATCGTAAATCGCGGGACGTTGCAAGTTACACGAGTCCTGAATAGCACTCCGATACATTATAAGCCCGGTGATGATTTACCGTCGCTATAAATATCGCTCTTTCCTTACTATTCTGTACAAACTTCATAATAATTCACGTCGACAAAGACATTGGCAGTGGTAAACGCTGTATAATTTGCGGCGGTCGCGTTCTTCTCGGTTTCTATTTATGGCGTCGCGTCTTTATTATTTATCGGTGATATTAGAGGAAAAGGGCTCTCTTCCCTATCACCAACTTGAACGCTTGTTCTGAAGTGCAAAAATATAATGCTTAATTTTACGTGAGTCGTAACGTCGTGGTAGCTAGATCGTGGTAGTGTAAGTAGAGGTCGTGGGTTTAAACTCCACCTGCAAAGTAGTGGATCGCGTAAAGAGAAATATTTATATTTAACCTGCTGTATCAGAAATTCATTAAAAAAAAAATTGCGAACATTTTATAAAATGGTATAGTTACGTTCCGCATACACTACACACTACACATACTATTACGACATTATTCGATCATACTCTGATATTAAGATTTTCCGCCTCTTTTCGTTATACTTTTCCTGTCGGCTATATGGGATAATAGCACATAATAAATTCTCCCTTAGTTGACCAGTTAGTAGAAATATCAGAGTATGATCTATTGTATCATTGTCATGTCCAGGCCCTAATTCCATATTATACGTATTTCTCTGATATCTAGGAGAGTACTCCGAATGTATCTAATCTACTATATAGGCGCATATTTAACTTGATCGGGTAATAACGTGAAATGATAAAAACGATAACCTGGGAATTACCTGAGAAATCGCTTATTGGCGATATCACAAAATACACTCGAATTAGCGCCTAACTTGTTATACAGTCAAAAATTATGCAGAATAGTAAAACAATTCAAATAAGCTATATTTATTTATTTATTTAAAGCTAGCATGCAACCATGAACTGTATAGGCATGTGTACGGTATCTTCTCTTAATTTTCAAGCCCGTATGGACTCGTGACACAATTTCCGCCAAATATTCCAAGTGCCTAATAATCAAGTAGGCACTAGCTCAGAGCGAACAAAGATCTTATCCTCAGTTGCGGCGAACCGTTATTCTAGAGCTCTTCATGGCAGTTGGGCTAGATCCTGCGTGATATTATAATGTAAATACTATGTACCTACCCTACGGACCTCTTATAATGTAAATGGGTGGAGAGTGGACGGGTAGACGCATGTTTACTTAGTAATGTAAGGTCCTTTAAATATGGATAGCTAAACCTTATTCATTGTTGTATTTGCTTTAATAATTTGGACCTTTATAATATATTATTTATAAAAACCATAGACTTCTAGGCTGTATGACGAAGTCTAGCCTGTATGCCGTGCACTGCTCTATGGACTTATGGCGGGAACGATGACAGACTTCAACGTCAGAGTGTAATTCATAATTCTTTATTGCATTATCATGTTGTACAATAAGATGTTACATTAATATGATTAAGTCCATAACATGAACCCTGTCAGGGCACAGCAATTTACTTAGTGGTGGGTGTATAATTAGGTACAATTTCGATTTAGATTATTAGAATAAATAAATAAAATTTTGTTACAATAATATCGCATATATATCATTCCACATTATTACATTATATTATTACATTATTTATTTATTACGGGTGTACGGGGGGGTGAGGGAATAGTTCATGTATAATGCTGGGTATTGCTGGTATTTGTTAAAGCTGTAATTGATTGCAATCAATACAAATGGAATAGTTATATGTGCGTCATCTAGTTTCACATCGTGATGTAAGTTATATAATGATCATCAGTATTCTCTAAGTCTAGGCAATATTAAAGTTCAAAGCGAAACATTCCCAGAATAATAATAGGTAGGCAAGGATACGATTTGAAAATCTAAACTATGTTAAACACGGTGTGAAGTTTGGCATACAACTAGCCTCCTACAGATATCAATCACGCCAATCGATCGAAAACCTTCGAAACACTTCAAATTCCGGAACTTGCGTTATCAAATCAGGGGGTCGATCGAAAACGAGTGAAATACACTCCAAATTCTGAACTTGCGTTATCAAAAAGTTTCACAAGATAATCTGTAACCTCAAGTCATTGCCCAACTCAGGGCAATCGGTTTCATTTGCAAGTTAAAACGTTCCTGGGGGATTTATCATCCATCTTCCCTCCCATTAGGCATCGATCGCGCGTCATTTCCATTGCAACGTAGTGGATTAGTTTCGAGTTTAATGAATCTTTATTAGAGAATAATGAGTTTTTGGAAAGTTCGATACATTAATCACAGGGCGGCGAGTGCAACCTGGAGGTGATTATTCAATGCTTTGCATTAATTGGAGAAAAATCCTGAATTAATGCCAGGACGAGTATTTTTTATACAACGTGACACTTTATTCTTTTTATCTGTGTCGATATGACTGAATGAATTTTTTTCAAACATTTTACTCGAATTTATATTAAGGAATTGATTAAATTAGTTCACGTACCGCTGTACATTTAAATTAATAACCTAATTTTTTTTTTAAAACCACATACAAAGTGAGCATAAAGGACGTCCAGTAAAAGGTAATTTGATTATCTTCATTAACATCTACAGTACCTATAATAATGTGAACTAGTTGTTAAGTGTATTATAATTTACCTATTTAATATGTACGCTACATTTTAAGCTTTATTTTAATTTATTTGGTGCCTAAAATAAATAAATTGCGTATGTTATCTTTGTTTTTAAATCTAGAAACAAGAGCAAAAAATACAATGGCTGCCATTTAGACTGTTTTACAGCCTCGTAGTCCTCGTACAGCTGAGGTTGGCTACTCCGAGCGCTTTACCGGCGTCGGCGGCCACACTTATAAGACCATACGCGCTGTAAAGCCCACATGTGACCTAGCAGCAGCGCAAAAGTAATATTAGTAATAATATGCATATGTTACGCGGCTTGCAAGAAATAACTGTGAATTTTCGCAACTTATTGTACTTGTACAAGCGTGTTTTCTCTATATATTTTTGTCGGCGGCGGTGTGATTGTATCTTCACAATAAAACGGGTTATATTCGAGTATAAATTTATCTAAACGTACCTTCGAATTCATGGACGTAGAGCCACATCCAAAGAGTCAAGGTAAGTAATTAAATAAATTATATTTGACGGCGCGCAGGCAAATATGATGCCGGTTATTAATAGTTTGATTTGATTATCCGATTTTATGTGTAATTTAAACGGTTAATTTGATTTTAAGATTGTAAATCATAATAGTAACTAGTGTTGTTTACATCAATGAAATAGTTGAGGGTAACTTTAGATAATGCTTGACATTAATAAAAATGTTGAAGGTATATTGAAATAAGAGCGGGGCACCCCGAATAGGGTAGTAGGCAGACGCCAATCGGTGACAGCTGGTCACTTGACGGACAGCTGGGCACGAGTGTGCATGCATACTAACCTATTGGCTCTCAATCAGTGTTTATCTTGTTAATCTTTCTTTATTTTGATTCCGAGTGTGTTTAAATAAAACCAGTGATTGTTATTTGTGATTAAAGTGATTTTATTTCTGTGTTCCTGGCATCTTGACTCCATAATGAGTGATACTGATGACGGACGTTCTGTTGATCAATCTGCTGCCTTTCCCGGTGCTTCTATATCAGAAGTTGGGATAGTACCTACGGGCCACTGAGCGAAAAGATGGAACACGAAGCAAAGACAATGAAACAGCCAAAAATTTGTGGCTACTCTTCGAAATACTACGAACCTGACGGCTCTAAATCAGGGAACAGAGGCATTAAAACACAGCTAACAGCGTCACAGATACGAAAACATATGAAAACAAATGATGTTTGCACTGTTTTAATTGCGAGAGAAACGGACATGAAAAATTCGATTGTTTACTTCATATAAAAGAGAAACTACCGGGGCTACAACTTACCATCTCGGCGACAAAAGCCAGCAGTTAACAGCAAAACACATCGAAGATCGTTATTTGCTTCAAGAACAGCGGGACACATCGTCAGACGTTGCACTAGTGGAAGTGACCCAAAAGCGACGGAGATCTACAAGCGACGCGTGACACCGACAGATTTAAAAATCGCGTCAGGTCAGTCGTTAACTGGTCACTAGTATTCCGATATAGTGTTCACAAATAAAAGTGTAGCCAGATTCGAGGGTAGACTTGAGTTAGACTTATTCAGTTTAGTGGGTATTTGTCAAAAAAAAGTATTACTAATCATGAAAGAAAGTTTATTGCACGTTTTTCTAACGATTGTTTTTGTAGTGATATAATATGACCGAACGCGAAATTTTTCTACAGATGTGGTGTTGATTAATATGACCACTACGCAGTTTACCATTATTAAAGTTTATCATTTAAAAATTGCGCTATGAGGGTGCATCAATCATACACAGTACTTAGTAGTAGGAGCGGCTGCTTTAATAATCTACCCTCTGTTCATGATTTTCCAATTGTTCTGTAGAATTGAATTTGTTGACGTCTTGAATAGTTTCTTACTCGGTGTACTTTATCTGGCGTATAGTTTTTAGCGCCTGTAACTTCCGTATGAGCTGGTGAGCTTGAGATTTGTTTAAACGATCCCAGTGTTACTTTTAACTGTGGTGCCGCTGTGTGGTAACGCTATAGCCTAAAATATTTAAACTGGAGACACTAATAGGATTAGGAAAATGTTAGGACACAAGAATTTGAAATTGAAGTTTGATTTATCATTTTCACTGTTTCATAATCGGTAAAGTCTTGGTAATCCAAAAATTATCATACAAAGTAAAGCTTGTTATTTAAGTGCAAATAATGATTTAATTAAAATACTTTCTTGTATCTACGTCGTGGATTAGATGTTCTCATCGTATCATAATAACTTTGTTAGATTGATTTGAGTTTCCTTTTTTTGTTGGATTTAAGGTTAGAATGAGCGAGCTTTGTGATACTGTGCTTGGAGTTTCTGTTTCAGGGAAAAATACGTGAACTTAGCAGCAGTTATCAGTGACGCCATGGGTCGTCTGCTTCAGCTGCCACGGTACGAGTCGTGACGGAAAGAACTGCCAGGCCAGCGACAGGGCGACTTCACTGAGAAAAGAGTTAACGTGTATGGCGTCGACACACCATATGAGGCAATCTGGTGAGAAGTTTTCATTTTGTTTCGATCGACGTAGACCTTAAAGTGGATAATGTTGACAGCGAGACTGACGTAACCGGACATAGACTTAGATTCTGTTAGAGAGCAGTCGGTACGAGACATAGAAACTAGTGCTTCTTACGATAAAGGCAGGTTCGATAGCACCAAATCCAAAGTTAAAAAGTTTAAAGTAGGTGATTACGTACTTTTAGAAACCACGAGCGTAACTAAACAAAATTAGATTCAAAATTTAAGGGCCATATTTAGTGGTTGAGTTGTTGGATGGCCATTGGCGATTGATACCTACTAAAGGCTCTCAATTCTAACAGAATCAACAAGTACGCACACGATCGCGTGCGTGCTATGCCAGTGTTATGTTCCATTAGAGTTGAGCGCCGGACTAGAAGGCCCTATTAATCAGGCTAAGACAGAATGTGCCGATGACGGCGATGGTTAGTAATTGTGATTTCAAATACCATGCTTGCTTGTAATAACGCCCCCATCTTTGTTTATGTGTAACACCGTCACGCCTATGTGGCAACGATGGGCCTGCGTGGATCCACCTAGTATGTGAGACACTCACTAGGCCTGCGTGGCACCGACAGACCTGTGTGGCTCCGACTGGCCTGTGTGGCTCCGACTGGCCTGTGTGGCTCCGACTGGCCTGTGTGGCTCCGACTGGCCTGTGTGGCTCCGACTGGCCTGTGTGGCTCCGACTGGCCTGTGTGGCTCCGACTGGCCTGTGTGGCTCCGACTGGCCTGTGTGGCTCCGATTGGTCTGTGTGGCACCGACTGGCCTTTGTGGCACCGACTGGCCTGTGTGGCCCCGATTGGCCTGTTCCTGACTAGCCGTTCCGTTAGTATGCATCTGACCACTGTGTGTGGTAAACATTGGGTCAGGGTGACCGAGTAGTGAATAAAGTCAACCATTGTCTTTTACTTGTCCGCAGGTGCTGAAAGTGTTGAGGCACATACATCTGCACACGAGGACGTGTGAATACGCAGGACGGCCGTGACGGCGCGCAGGCAAATATGATGCCGGTTATTAATAGTTTGATTTGATTATCCGATTTTATGTGTAATTTAAACGGTTAATTTGATTTTAAGATTGTAAATCATAATAGTAACTAGTGTTGTTTACATCAATGAAATAGTTGAGGGTAACTTTAGATAATGCTTGACATTAATAAAAATGTTGAAGGTATATTGAAATAAGAGCGGGGCACCCCGAATAGGGTAGTAGGCAGACGCCAATCGGTGACAGCTGGTCACTTGACGGACAGCTGGGCACGAGTGTGCATGCATACTAACCTATTGGCTCTCAATCAGTGTTTATCTTGTTAATCTTTCTTTATTTTGATTCCGAGTGTGTTTAAATAAAACCAGTGATTGTTATTTGTGATTAAAGTGATTTTATTTCTGTGTTCCTGGCATCTTGACTCCATAATGAGTGATACTGATGACGGACGTTCTGTTGATCAATCTGCTGCCTTTCCCGGTGCTTCTATATATTTTTTACGCGATTACGTTACGAACTTACGATACGTGAGGAGACTTATATTTCTGTCAGTGTGTTTTATTTTACATCGCACTTTGTATAGTTTATTCAAAACTCTAAAACAAAATTATGTCAACTCAGAGAGGTCTTATAAACCTGTGGCAATTTGAAATAACATGTACAAAATAATGTAATAAAAACATCTAGCGATTAAGGAAATCTAATTTGTATAAGCTCATAAAGTGAGCTGTATTGTTCTTATAAAGAAGTAATTCTCTAAACCTAAACCTAAATAATTTTGGTGACTACTAAGCACAATTTGGCTATTTCTAAAGTAGTCAAACTAATTGAGCTATTAATTTTTTCAGTGTAGCAACACATTTTGAATTTGACATATAGCTGTCAAAAGGATAAAATCTTTTTACAAATGTTTAAATTTACGAGTGGCCGTGCCCTGGGATCGCGCGGGCATTTTGGGAATGGCAGCAATAATATTTAGCCCTAAACAGTGATAAAGTGATCCGATTGCGGGCTGAAAAATGCGGGCCGTGCGCCTAACGACGCCCATCTGTCTGCGGCCCGCCACTTGTGACGTTTTCGCATCCACACACACATACATAATATGACTCAATGTTAATATGCGTGGTCTCATTTGACTGACCCCATCTGACCAGCTACCTTCTCTAAATTCAAACCATGATAATGCAATGTACTGTTTGAAACGAAGCTCATCATCGGGTACGTAATGTTATACATAATTTCAGAAAAATATATAATATATTGCCATAAAGTTTTTTAACATAATGTAACTATTCATATAACGGTTTTTTGGTATAATTTTCTGCACTCTAATTATGAATTCATATACTTTTATAATGTGAAATAACGGGAGCAAGTCGACGAAGCCCCGCCGTGCGGGGCTTCTATTTTCTCTCTGGAGGATGCAATGTACCAAACAATTTGAAGGGTTTCTAGCTCTGTAGCACCTAACTCATTATATCTCTTGTTATATTATATCATTTGTAAATTATCTAGAACGACATTACATCAATCGTTACATCAGACAAAGCAACGGTAGGTACATCAAACCAAAATAGATTCAACACTATAAGTGTATCAACTATCAACTGTACCTGTATCTAATATCCGTAATCATAGATCTCGCGTAAATAATACGTACGTACGGGCCAAATTTTAGTAGGAAACTTTTCATAAATCGCTTACAAATTTTAACAGTGTAGTCCAAACATTGTAGGGGATAGGAAAAATATTTTTGCTGTCTGTTTTCGTTGATTGGTGTACTTCGGCAAAGCATCGGGGACGCGGCGTGAAATCGGGGTTAGTCCAATGCACAATTACGGGAGATACCTCTGTTTGCGGGTGCGACACGCGGGAAAACGCGTTAATTTTCCACCGAGCGCAGCCGGTTCCTGGAACATCTAGAATGCCGTAAAGCGGGCTTATTTCTGTACTCGTCAGTGTATCTATTGCCAGCATATATGCGAAGTGCATTGTAGGGGTCACAAAAACAATCGCGCGACGTGTTAGATCAAAAGCTTAGGTGGGATATAAAAGTATTGTTATCGACGACGCGTTTGGCTCGGTTGGTAGACACCTGCCTACTGAGTCGGCGGTCCCGGGTTCGAATCCCGGCCGGGGCAAATATTTGTGCAAAATATTTGTTCTTGGGTCATGGATGTTATCTATATATGTATTTATATATTATGTATATCGTCGTCTAGTACCCATAGTACAAGCTTTGCTTAGTTTGGGACTAGGTCGATTTGTGTATAATTGTCCCTTAATATTTATTTATTTATTTATTTATTTATATTGTATAAATTAATTAATCCCTTTTTAGATATGATTTATGCCAGCGACTACAGCTGGCATAAATCAGCTCAGCAAGTAGCAAATTCCTAAACAGTACAAAAGCGTTCCCGGAATTGCAAACTTGGATCGGAGACTATTAGGATCTTGGGATCCCACAAATCAAAGTACCTAAGTACGAAAATACTAACCAGTATAACAGTGTCACTTTTGCGATGATCATGAGCATCATTTATGTAGTGGATGATTCAAAGAACAGGCATGCGGACAATTTTTTTTTGAAGATGTCAACCGATCCTATTATTTATTGGGGTCAAATGTCTATATGAGACTACCTACACTTAGAGTGCTCTATAAGTCTCCATACAGATGGCCTACCTACATATGAGTCATCTGTGGATTGGATAAAATAAGTAATTTGCCATTCTCACCATGAAAAAGTGCGTTGAAGTTCATGGTTGTCATACAAATCATTGTGTTGTTCAATTATGAGAATTGTAAAAACAATTTCAAAATTTATTTTGGGTTAAAAAAGAAATCATAAAATTATCGTACCTGGAAAGCCACACATTTCAAAAAATATTTTTTTGTTTTAATTTTTTTTCTTCGTTTCATGACATATTGACCTAATTTTATTCATTTACTATATAGTACAGTATTTATACTATAGTACAGTATTAGTGCATACCTAATTCAACATCAGTCACATCCCCTATTGACAAATTAAGTATTCAAACACATTTATAAAAAGAATTGCCCTTCGGCTACAGCGGAGTTGAAAGTAGGATAAGTTCAATCGTTTTGGAGCCGTAAGGTGGGCTAAAACCAAAAGAAGACTGCCAAAGTCCAATTACTAACTGTTAGTCTTATCCCATAGACAATAAACTATGTTAGTCTTATCCCTTACCTTCCTAGTGTTCAATACGTGTAAAATGAGGAAGATTTAGGATTCAGACACATGTCGACCTCTGAGCAAGGGTGAGGTTACCCACACACCGCAGGCAGACAAAGTGCGGTCTATTAGCGATAGCGCCGAGACAAATGGCACTGGATTGACATTCGCTTTAAACGTGCCGAAGAATGTATCGGACTAATCCTATCAGTATAAAAGTCGTTCGGAAATGATGCGGGTGTGAAGTGTGGCATTTTATGTGATTTACGGATTTCACAAGGATTTCCAGTGTGATTGCTGGTCGCACCATTGAGGCTAGTAATTGTAAAAGGGAAACCATTTAGAATTGTATTTCTCTGGTTGTATCCATATCCTTATTCACACAATTTTGCATCATGGAATGATCCCCCTGTTTGAGCATACTCGCCTGTGTCGCCTATGTTTTGAAACCGCGACATCGAATTTTCATTCATTAACGCTAAGTATGTTGATGTTGGAGGTGTGCAATAAAGAGTATTTGTATTTGTATTTGTATGCAGGTGTACCTACACCACCACTTTTAAATAATGGAAAGACAGAATACTTGTGTTAAAAAAATGAACAATTTGCTTCCGTTTTTTTTTGTCTTTGGTACTGAAGTGAACTGTATGCTAAAAGATCTATAATATAATGTATAGTGCAAAACATATAGTGGCGAGACCTCGGTGTTTATATCTCCTAAATTCTATAACTTAAAATATAATCCCGCCTAAAATATAAATGAGAAAGTTTATGAAGGGGCTTATTATTTGGATCGTTAAATGTCTGTTACTTATGAACGGTTTGTTTGATTATTTATCGAACAGATTTAGATGAAACTTGGTCGACCGAGATCAGGTCATAAATTAAAATACTCGACAATACGCGCAGTCGGCAGGCGGATAAAGATGTTAGTTAATTATAAATATAAACGCAGAAAACCTATCTCACATGCACCGTCTCAAGCCATGCGATTAATATAATTAGGCAACATTATGCTGGCTTATTGCGGAGGCAATGGGCTTAGATTTATAATGCATAAGTAACCTCTTTGTTTGTACTTACAATGGGGAACAAAGGCCCGCTTTGCGCTGGCGCCACGTTGCTAATGGCAGTGTTACAGAGACACAGATTATATACAGGTTAAACAACAGATATAACAGTTATAAAGAGACAATTTCGCACATAAAAAAAAAAGATTTGTTAACAGTAGCCCAAATGTTAACTGCTAGTTAATAAATCGGAGGACTGACAGAGGGCTACTAGTAACCAAAATAAGTTGTGTTAAATTAGCTTAATTTTATTTTGGTTACCTACTACTAAGCGCAATTTGGCTATTTCTCAAGTAGTTAAACTAATTGAGATATGAATTTTTGTCAGTGCAAGTTTTAACGGTATTTCTTTATCATTATAATTATACAGGCACTGCTGGACAAAGATCTATGCAAAGACTCTCCACCACAGCCGGTCGTTCGTCGCCCTCGTACTACGGTTGCCTACGATCTTGCCTCTACCAGTACGTGGTTGCCACTCTCGAAGCTTTCTGCCTCTAAAGCCGTTTATTCCCCAGCTACTGCTACTTAAGACTCACACACTACGACCAACATTGGTTATTTAATCAGCACTACAACGAGTAGTTAGCGAAGAAAACGTCAGCAGCATCGTGTGTATGCGTCAACATGTGGCCGCCAATTGTAATTTGTGTCGGATGTAGACATTACATACCGATAAATTAAAAAAGATCAAATCAAAAGTGAGCAGATTCGTAGACGTGCCAAAGTCATCGACATATCAAACTGAAGTAGCATTGGACAGTACACATAGCTCGAAAGAACCGATGCACGTTGGGGCAGAAAGATTCTTGAGTGGAGACCACGAAACGCCAAACGCAGCGTAGAACGGCCACCCGCTAGATGGTCGGACGACCTGGTTATTATGGTTGCAGGAATTCATTAGACGCGAGTCGCTTCTATCCAGCCTATGTGGAAATCTATTGAGGAGGCCTAAGGCAGCAGTGTACTTTCTACGGACATGATGACTATGATGAACTTCATAAGATAGGTGCATAACAATTAGGTATAGATGTAGGTACGCATAAATATTAAACTATTTTTTTACATCGTATAGTTATTTCTTTAAATCTGAGCGTATATACTACATGTTTTGCTACGGCTTTGTCTTCTCTGTTACAAGTCATACTCTTTGGCATACTATATATTTAGGGACCCCTGGAAAGGTGGTTAAGCTCCTCAGTTAACCGACAAAAGTGATAAACTCGTGTGCCTGAGTGCTTTGTAATATTCCGTGGAAATATTGCGGGTCTAATTGTTGTAGGGACCGGAAAATGCGGTAGATAATGTTATTAACGTGGGTAACATTGACCGCTGGATTGACCTGGCGGTTGCATTGTTTAACTATGAAGCCGTAGTACACGTTGAACAAAAGTGGAACAAGCTGTTCAGTCCCGAGTGGTTTAATAGTTTTTTTTGCCTAGTTTATAATTGTGTCCCACTGCTGGGCAAAGGCCTCCCCTCTCTCGCGCCGCTCGTCTCTATTGGCTGCATGCTCCCTCCACTCGTTACTAAATGCATCCAAGTCGTCCCGCCATCTTCTTTTCGGTCTGCCTCTGCTCCGGTAATACTGGCCCATCGTTCCGGATGCATGCGCCAGACATGTCCAGCCCAGTCCCACTTCAGCTTTGCGGTCTTGGCACCTACGTCTTCACGTCTTCAATGCGTGTTTTGGAACGCAGTTCGGTGTTTCTTATACGGTCTTAATGCTGCGTTCCATCGCTCTCTGGCAAACTTTGAGCTTCAGTCAATAACCAAACTTGTGCTCCGTAGGTTAGAACGGGAAGAATACACATATCGACGAGAATAGTTCAATGAAAATGTATTCCAAATGTCTTTAGGCACGCAGGAAAAATTTCGTTCGCGTGATTCAGCATTTCACTTTGAGAGGACAACGACATCAGCAGGGCTAGCATATCTTGACGCATCTTAGCATCAGCTGTCATGTTCACATAGTATTGAAAAGAAAGTGACAGGTATATGTCGCGAGTCACAGCTATGCTTGAGGTGCTGCTATGAAATTGGATAACTACATTTTTATACAAAGTCACGTTCTCTCATGCCCTTGTCAAACCATATACAAACCAAAGTACCTACCTTACGGTTGTACACACGTGCAGTCGGCGTTATATAGTTAGTAGCAGTCAAAGTGGCCAGTATCGTAACAATCCTTACTGCTATGTAAATAAAGATCTAAAATGAAATGAATATTTATTGTGTGACCCAGTTGATAAAAGAACTGAAAGGGATTATATCGCGTATATTCTTTATTTGAGCCTTCCCGTGCCTGTTGTTCTATTTAAATATGTGACAGTCGCGGAAACCGAAGAAAATATTCAATATAGAGTTCTATTCCGATATATTTGTCTACTTTGGTCACTACTAAACTATTCGATGTTGACAGTACGATCACAAATGTGTTATATAAATATTTTTTAGGGTTTTCTACCCAAAGGGTAAAACGGGACCCTATTGCTAAGACTCCACTGTCCGTCTGTCTGTTACCAGGCTGTATCTCATGAACCGTGATAGCTAGACCGTTGAAATTTTCACAGATGATGTATTTCTGTTGCCGCTATAACATCAAATACTAAAAATAGAATAAAAGTAAAATATAGTCTTTTCCAAAAATCATATTTGGAGAACTTGGTTGCTTTAAGTTTGCACCTCATTTGTATCCGACGCCATACATACCAGGTGCAAAGTGAACCCGGTCGGTTAAGATGGGATATGTATTTGTACAGAGCCCTCGGTGCGTGAGTCCAAACGACACTAGCTTAAAAAATTTAACTTTATGTATATGCTTCCTGTCCTCGAATTATCTTTATTATTTTTGAACCAAATTTCCTCCAGGCGAAACTATATTGCAAAATTAAATTATTAACTACTTCGTATTATATCAAATCTTTAAAGCCGTTATTTGAATCACAAATAAACGTAATAAATTAAGCACTAGATATTCAATAGAGTAGATTACATTTGACAATTAGTTAATTCAATTGTAATCCTTTTGTATATCATCGTTTAACAGAATTGACTATTAAACTAGAGAAATTGATGCAAAACCAATTATTTAGATTAGAATTAATCTCACAGAATCCAACAATGCTCTATCAAATTCTGAAATTCAGTACAGACGCGTTAATCCCTCTTCTATGCCCGCTTTATGCCTAATTTGTAATTAAGCGTTCATAATTCAAATGCAGAATAACCCTAACCCCGACTGTGCGCTTAAATCTCGCTATTAACATAGACAACATGTCGGTGTTTACCTCGAGCTAACGTTTATCATCGTGCGGGTTATTGGGCAATTCTCAGAATCATTAAAATCATGATTTGGTCGCCATTATGTCGGTAATTACAAGTAAACGTGAATTTACAGTACAATTTAACAATACATAGTATACATTTATGAAACATGTTCTCATTTCTTTTTAATGTCGGTACACTACTGTAAGGTGTAGTAAAGCCTTTCAAATATACAATTCAAAGATCGACACACAAAGCATAAGGAAAAGTTCGGAAGGTTAATTGGCGTTAGGGTGGTGGAAAGGTTGACACGTTGGACCGGTAACCCAGAGGTACCGGGTTCTATTCCCGGTCTCTTCCGCCAGGTCACGCATTTCAATTTTTCTTTGTGCTCTGATCTTTGCATCAAGGTACAATACATAGTATATTTACTTTTATTTAATTGCACAATACGGGTACATGGCGAATATAATGCCATAAGGCGTTGTCTACCAGTCAACCATTAGTAGTAGGTACCTATAGTACATGCACTGTTTCCGCGGAAATGTATATTTTTGTAAATGATATAACAAAAACGAATAAAAAACCGGCAAAGAGCATGTCGGGCCACGATCAGTGTAGGGTTCCGTAGTTGCCCATCCTTCACAATAGCCCGAGGTTTAAATTACGAGTAATATTTCAAGTTCTATCAAAAGGTCGTACACGCCAAAGTAACTGTAATTACTTATTACCTTCTGGAAGTTATCGATAACACGCGCCAGATTGAGCGAAATGTTTTAATACAGTATGGCACTTAACTAATATGTGTAACGTTCGAAGTATAAGGACACCGCGCGGCACTTACGTAGAAGAAAATTATGAATTGCGATAACTCAAAAATGGCTCGACCTATTCCTAGTTGACTTCAGAATCCTAATAATAAACAAGTACCTAAAAATTCAAGGGCCCACTCAAAAAAATGTTTTTTAGCTCGAGATTGGTAGGTACGAAAACCATCGTACGCGAGTCCGACTCGCACTTGGCCGGATTTTTCAAATCATGATTGTATATTCAACCGTGTCCGTTTCTTAGTTAAAATCTCAATACCCTTCATACTTACTGTGCACTAAGTTATACCCTGTGACCGAGTCCTTTGAGCGGGTCGCTGTTTATAAAGTTCCTTCTTACCGCAAGCCGATTCTGTTGGTTCACAAGCAATTTTGCGGTTAGTTAGCTGATGATTACGGTTAGTGTACCGGTTACCCGGTGACTACGGCTGCCTCACGCGTGTAACCGGTTTAATGGTTTAAAACCCGCCTTATGGTTAAATTACAAACTCCTCTGGAATAAGGGTTTTCAGAAGTATAAAAAAGTGTGAAAGTGGATTAAGTTTTCAGGATTCCTCCTTATAGCCATTGGTTTTATATTCCAAATAGATGTTTGAGTGTTATAAAAACGGTCGTAAAAATTGACAGGATCTGCATAAGATGTTTCGAACGCATAAGGAGCTCTTCATCAGGGGCAGCTATCCGTGCTGCTACGCGACTCACCCCACTCCCCGGTTGGCCGTGAGTCGCGTAGACGTAAACCGGTTTTATAATTATGAAAGATGTCTCACGATAGTTTTAATAATATTAGATGTTTGAGTGTTTGTGTTGAATTATGTTAAGGTGCAGGATAAATTGAAGCGCAACTAACGCCATTCCGATTCTTCGGCATTATAATTATCTTAAAACAGGTCCATTTTCAATACTGAATGTGAGACCAAGGTAACTAGAAAACACTTTAATATTTATTGAATCTCTCTACTACAATTTTTATGGACCACCCCACAAGACGTGCTAACGCCTAAAGTGGCCACTTTATTTTTGGGCCGTTTTTGGAGACACCTACAGAACAAAAAAAATATGTGATTCAATCAATATTCAAGGTGTTTACCTAGTTACAATTACTGTCAATTTATCAGATTTCTAAAATTAAAGAATAAATTCGAAGTGGCGCTTGTATCGCCTTACCCTGCACCTTAACAGAATTAAGACATTAACAAATGAAGATGGCTTTTTCTATCTATTTTTTTTAAAGTTAAAAACACCGTAAATGGGCCAATTTTTGTGTTGTTGTTGATTTTTTTTCTCAGATTTCAATAAAATTTGGTGCGTTGGCGAAATTGCTTCTTCTGACCATGGAAAGCCCAATATCACGATATGTCGTTGTTGTTGACTATTTGTTTATTTTGCATTTCTAGCTCCTTATTTTGTACTAAATTTGTGTACAACATCCTACGTTTATTTTTATTCCATATTTTTTGTAACTCAATGGAAAATTTTGTAGGACATACCGTGAAATTGGGCTTACCTTGTTCAGAATAAGCAACTTTACTAAATCTCTAAATTTGATAAAAAACTGAGAAAAAAATAAATCGACAACAAAATAAAAATTCGCCCAAATATCAAAGCAGAGGTATAAAATATGCATCATACATAATCACATCACATGCATGGCATGATCTCAATACCACAAGGGTGCAACTGTTCAAAAACTCTATAACTTTTTGCCTCCCACCGTCGAGTCGCTATCAGTTGACTACGCAAACACTTACGTTAGTTGACATGTTTCTAGAAACTTCCGAGTTCCAGAAACTTCGTGTTTTCAGCAATTTCAAAATTGTGCTGACGTGCTTCTCGGAGTTTGTAACGAGTCTGGGAAAATGCAGCTCATCAAATTTGTCGAACCGTTTAACTACCTGCGGTAACTAATAATGATTGAGCCGTGAGTAAGTTTTTGTTAGTAGACATCGAAGATCCTCCATCAATAGTCCACTTTGAGCCATCTATTCTCTTGCAACTAGCGGGTCTTGTTTCTATTTGCGGCATGGGCCGCAGTATGGACTCATACTGTCGCAAGCACTGCATCCATTCGGTCATGTGTACAGTTCATTAAATTGTGGAAAGGGTTTCTACGTGTTGACTTCAGCTCCACGCACGCCTTAGGTACAGAGGTTCGGAACAACATTGTCGCCTCAGCGGGCACAATTGAGCACATTGGACATGCGTTGATTTTTTAATAAATTCATCTCTATACCGTTGTCAGATAGCAGATAAATAACGCAGGTGAAACCGAAAATCCACACACGCCACGACCGCCTTTCCAAAGCCCAGTGGGACTTTTACGCTTTTACGTATGTTTGTGTACGTCCGTTCGTTGTATGGACACTACAGTGGAGTGTCCACAAACGATATTTCACGCTGAAGCAGCACGTCAGCGGCAAAACCTATACAGGCTGTCGAGTGCCGCCCGTTTGCTGCGAAAATATAAGATCCGAATGGACTTTAAGAAAATATAAGTGTAAACGACTTGGTGAAAAAAGCAGTTGAGGTTAGTACCTACTAATAATATTAAAGATTAGAAAGTTTGCGAAGACGTTTGGATGTTTGTTGCTCAATCAAACAATAACGGCTGAACAAGCAGACAAAATGGGAGCCCTCCGAGAAACTTATTTCATCTCATGTTTCGCCGAAATATAATTTTGCAGAATTTTTATTCCTCTGCAGTCATAATTTTTTCATAATTCTTGCAAATATATGTTAGGCAAGGTCTGTTTTATATCAATCTCAAATATGTCTCACGAAAGTTTTAATAAAATTATCAATCTCAAATAGTTTACGGTTACAAAGAAGATTACTTTTCTACGAAATGATTTATCGGCGAAATGAACAATTCGACGAAAATAACTTTAGGAGTCACAGACCCAGATAAAATTGCTTTAAAGATAGTTTGCTTCTGGGAAAGACACGGTAGTAGGTAGTAATAGTAGTAATACCTACTAATATTCCATATAGTGCACCACATGAAAAAGAATATAACAAAGAAATAAAATAACAAAAAGAAGGGTAACAATTGGCCTTTGGCTAGCAGAAAAAGTCAAAGGATGCATGTTAAACTGGCAGTGCAAGAATTATTTCAAAAATACATTTGACATAGGACAGTTTTATCACAGAAATTATTCCTGGGACGTTTTATGGACGAAGTTGCGTCTTTTGGATTCAGTGCTTCGCATTTTTTTGTTGATTTAGTGGAAAACGTAAAAAAAATACAATTTTGAACCCTATTCGCGAGGTCTATACTACTCAAAGAGCCACTCTAGTAAAAAAAAGCGCATGGCACAAAAATGACACCAAGTTTATCTGTTTATCTTGCTACTTAACATTAGAAATCCTATGTTTTCCTCCCTAGTAATGAAAGTGCTTAGTAAAAATATCCAAGTGCAATATTCCTCGTAGCAATTTCAGTACAACAAGCGGATTAAAGGAAATAAGAAATTCCTTGTTCTCAAGCCCAGGCACAAAGTTAATTAACTTTGAACCACTTTGTTTTATAAAAACCTGTTGAGCTAGTTTTTACACAGCAGCTAAAGTTAAGTGAAGTCATACTTATATAATCTCATCGCGAGTAATGGTAATTATATTACAGAATGTACCTACTCTGACGTAGACATAAACAATGAAACGGAGTAAAATAGAATTTTATGATATTCAAAATAGAGAGCTAGACAACATATTTCTGTGTAGACAACGCTGTCTGATCTCATTTTGTTATGTTATAATAACGACCCTGGCACCTTAGGTGGCGAGTCAAATTAAAATGATTACTTAAAAGCTTTGAAATGAAAATATAAATTGATATGTGCGCGCAATTCACGCAATTACATACGTACTGGAGTTATCAGCTATGGTGGTGATAGCGCAATTAAACAAATCGTCAATCACTATTGTCTTTAATTTCATTTAACTCTTTCGCAACTTTTCGCTTTTCGCAACATGGGGAAATGCGTATCTAGCGAAAACTGGCTACGAGCACAGTGCCCACTATACAAGCAGCGTAACACGACAATTACATATGTATTGTTGTTATTACAAGGCTGGATAGGTAACAACAACGTTTTCGTAAAATGTAAAAGCAAATAGTACCTACCTCCTATTTATTTTGTTATTTTCTATAACGTGTCATTTTGATATTTACTACATACTCGTATCTCGTAATGATGGGTGTGCTTCGGAAAATTCTATGATAAAAACATAATGAGTGTGCTTCATTCTGTTTGTGAAAATTGATTGTTCAACATTATGTAGAAAGGCAATCAAGAAAAGGGACATGCAACTTTTTCCCAGATTTACGTAAAAGTATATTTTTTTAGAATGTTACAACATTTTAATAATGGACGTTATAATATTTTAGGGATATTCTAATGTAACCATTTGGTTAATAATATATGCACAATGATAATTATTGGAAACTTGAAAAAATAAACATAATTTTAGCCACGGGTATCCCATGAAGAGGCACGCGTAATAGCGCAATTAATCCACGCACCACACAGTACTCACAGTAGCGTAATTGTCGAGCAGACTGCCGTCGGAGCTTAATTAT
This sequence comes from Apotomis capreana, assembly GCA_947623375.1. NCBI lineage: Eukaryota > Metazoa > Arthropoda > Insecta > Lepidoptera > Tortricidae > Apotomis > Apotomis capreana. Next base: position 39,655,813 of record OX392499.1, read on the forward strand.
CCTGCCTAATTATCGATATGTTCTAGCGCCCGAATTATCGATACGTTGTGGCGGCGAAATTATCGATATGTTTCAATGCCGCATCTACACGGCCCATTGCTGCAGCTAGGCTTCGCATAATTACAATGTTGATTTGTAAATTAATTGGTGTTTTCCAGCGGCTTCACCCGCATTGCCTACTATTTTGTTTATTCCGCTGTAACTGTGTGTTTTCCAAGATAAAAAACGCCTATCTATGGCACCTCCCAGGCTTTATTAGACTGATACATATATGTATAATTCATCGCAAAGTGTTCACATAACATACACAATTAATTATACGTGATACACTGAGCTACAGAATTGCATTTGTGCTGCCCAGTACAGTGATATAAGCACTATGAAAGAAATGTGATTAAATTATATTTACTCTTAAGCCGTACCCACCAGTGGCGTGGCGTCGAAAGTATTCTTGGTCATGTCGTAGCAGATTACTAGTTTTTTTTTTAAGAGCAATAAGCACAAACTGCTCAATCCCCTTATAACAGGCAAGCCGATGGCAATCGGGTTCTTGGACGCCACGCCATTTTTACCTTCCTACTACCTAGGCCAGTACGAACATGTGTGTCATTGACAAGTTTTGATAATTCTAATATACTTCATTTTTGTTAGGAGGATAAATAAGGTCAACTCAGAGGTATTTTCAAACAGATATTACCAAGGAATTTAGTGTAAATAATCAAAAAGGTTGAAAAAACTAAAATGATCGGATGTATACCTGTTTGTCATCACTATTCGAAAACGAGTCCCTAATAGTGTGTGAATCCCGGCGTTTCATGAGTGAACCCGGCGTGCGGGAATCTATTAATAAGGCGTAAAGCCTCGCATTTAGCCGAGTTAGGGTGCGTCACTGCAGCGGAGCAGAGCGGAGACGTGCGGAATCGACCAATCACCTGACTTGAAATTTGTGTCTCAGCTCCGCCGCACTTTTGTGATTGGTCGATTCTCCTCCTCTCCGCTCCGCTTTGGTAAAGACGCACCCTTAGAAGTATAATTCCACGCCGCGGCAAATCCGGTGCATAACAGAGTAATCGCAATTAGCGCAGGTATGGAAGCCTTCCAAGGCATCTAATAGAAGACTGGTTTTTCGTTTTTGTATGGGCTAAATGGAGTATTTTTAAGCCAATCTGGTGCATAAGAGAGTACCTAATCGCAATTAGCGCAGGTATGGAAACCTTCCAAGGCATCTAATAGAAGACTGGTTTTTGTATGGGCTAAATGTAGTATTTTGAAGCCAATCCGGTGCATAACAGAGTAATCGCAATTAGCGCAGGTATGGAAGCCTTCCAAGGCATCTAATAGAAGACTGGTTTTTGTATGGGCTAAATGGAGTATTTTTAAGCCAATCTGGTGCATAAGAGAGTACCTAATCGCAATTAGCGCAGGTATGGAAACCTTCCAAGGCATCTAATAGAAGACTGGTTTTTGTATGGGCTAAATGTAGTATTTTGAAGCCAATCCGGTGCATAACGGAGTAATCGCAATTAGCGCAGGTATGGAAGCCTTCCAAGGCATCTAATAGAAGACTGGTTTTTGTATGGGCTAAATGTAGTATTTTTAAGCCAATCTGGTGCATAAGAGAGTACCTAATCGCAATTAGCGCAGGTATGGAAACTTTCCAAGGCATCTAATAGAAGACTGGTTTTTGTATGGGCTAAATGTAGTATTTTGAAGCCAATCCGGTGCATAACAGAGTAATCGCAATTAGCGCAGGTATGGAAGCCTTCCAAGGCATCTAATAGAAGACTGGTTTTTCGTTTTTGTATGGGCTAAATGGAGTATTTTTAAGCCAATCTGGTGCATAAGAGAGTACCTAATCGCAATTAGCGCAGGTATGGAAACCTTCCAAGGCATCTAATAGAAGACTGTTTTTTGTATGGGCTAAATGTAGTATTTTGAAGACAATCCGGTGCATAACAGAGTAATCGCAATTAGCGCAGGTATGGAAGCCTTCCAAGGCATCTAATAGAAGACTGGTTTTTGTATGGGCTAAATGTAGTATTTTTAAGCCAATCTGGTGCATAAGAGAGTACCTAATCGCAATTAGCGCAGGTATGGAAACCTTCCAAGGCATCTAATAGAAGACTGGTTTTTGTATGGGCTAAATGTAGTATTTTGAAGCCAATCCGGTGCATAACAGAGTAATCGCAATTAGCGCTGGTATGGAAGCCTTCCAAGGCATCCAATAGAAGACTGGATTTTATATGGGCTAAATGTAGCATTTTTAAGGGCAAATTTAGTAGTTTTAAGTGTTAAAGTCAAAAGTCCAGCGAATAAACGTAAAATACACTTAACACGTTTGATCCGTAGCAAAATTTAACTTGGAACTTCGAAGGCGGTGTTACATCAGTGGTTGAAACACAAATGCCCGGCTGCATAGTTTAGGTTCTAGCCGTCGCAGTGCAGTCAAGGACAGCAGGTTGAATCCTTACTGCAAACATTAAGTATTATTAAAATATTATTATATTTTTTCTCCTCTATTGAATGTTTATATATCCATTATGCGATCTACTGCCTATGCCCTAGCTGGCCAATGAAACAATTTACTATGACAGCATTACGAGCCAGTTTTTAATATAATTATACCTAGTACTGATAGTAATGGAAGAAAGCCCAGCTCATTACAACATTGAATATGTTAAAAATTAAACAAAGCTGACCAGTCAGCTCGTAGTTCTCTATTTCCCGTAATTTTTGGCGCAGGACAGCATTATGAGATATAGTCAGACCACGGTAACTCTTCCAAGGAAATGAACTGACAAACCATACAAAGTGAGTCAGTTTGTACGGTTTGACAGTTCATTTGCTTGGAAGAGTTACCGTGGTCTGACTCTACATCTTATTCCATACATACGCCACTCTGGAATGACAGGCGACACTTTTTTCGTTTGACAGTTCATTTGCTTGGAAGAGTTACCGTGGTCTGACTCTACATCTTATTCCATACATACGCCAATCTGGAATGACAGGCGACACTTTTTTCGTCATCACGCTATGATTGGTTGGATGGTTCTGTCAATCCGTTTCTGTGTTGCCAGTGGTGTATCATAATACTCCCCGATTTCCTTTTTACCTGTATGAATCCCATAAAATCTTGAGTGTTTTAAATCGATTATTATAGGAGAAAATAGAATCTAGTCAATGTACTGTAAAGCATAAATGCATAATTCTTTTTTTGTATGACTGGCGGAAAATATTTTATTCCTTATAATTATTTTGTTAACATATAAAACGTATCAGTGACGTAGAAAATCCCACTAGCCGGAGTGTCATACCTTATTTTCTTATGCATACTCTTATCTTTCTTAGATAGTACCATTCTATTAAAATCCAGACTCGCTGGTCCTGCTGTACCTGTGTCTATTGGCTGTGTATATGTTAATAATTAAACAAAGCTACTGACCAGTCAGCTCGTAGTTCTCTGTTCCCCGTAATTTATTGGCTCGGGGCAGCATTATGAGCCAGCTTTTAATATATACCTGCGGGGTTCTACTTTATAATGTTTCGTTCCAGCTTGGAATAGACAACACCTTTATTCAACGTGTTTTTGTTGAACGTTGACTTCGACTTATGTTTTAGTACTGTCATGGCCTATTAGCTGACTATTGCACCAATTGAAGGCACTTTGACAGGCAAATAAAAAAAAAGTGCGTTGAGTCCCTCCGCGCGGAAGAATTGAAACTTCGTAATGTGGAAATGAAAATAGGAAGGGATAGAAATTGATTTTTAGTGAACTCATATTGTTTCTTTAAGACAATCTTCTTCAGTCTCGCTCTGTCTCTTTCCTCCCCAGGAGCGTTGAACGTTTAACGCAACAGTGCTTTCCTACCCCCTCCACGGTAGCGTTAAACGTTTAACGCAACCTTGTTGGATTGGAAGCCGCATCAGAAGTTTCACTTCAATAAATAAACATTGTAAGTAAGTAAGTAACCAATAAAAACTGAGGAGATCCAACAGGAGGAACAAGTTCGACAACGAAACTTGCAGAGCTGCCAATGTTAAAGACTCAAGTCTCAATGCTACGGCAATGTAAGAGTGTCCTTGAGGCCTACTTGCAGCATAAAGTTCATTCATTATTATTTTAATGTGTTATATATTACACGATATTCTCAGCAACTACGTAAGGGATGACTCTGCGTTTCGGTACTTGGTATAATACATATATATGATGGGCGCCCATCAAAATGAGTGCACCTGGTCAGAGTCGCGTGGCACTATTGAAGTTATACAGGAGGGTTACTCCAATGTTCGAAATTCAATCTTCGTATCGTGTCCCGTTCATTCAAATATTGTTTGACATGAGATCGGGAGGGATGGTACGGTACAAACCTCGGATTCCAATCTTCAGAGTAGTCCTTCAGGATCTTACGACGACTTTTGGCCGATATTAAGACGATGACATTACTTCTGTGGAGCAAATACTCGCACATAGGTACAAGTTTTTCAGACGGGGCCTGGCCATGGCCTATGAGATGAAGTCATGAATTTCTATCGGTGACCCAACACCCTGGGGTGAGCACTAGACCATATTGGGCACGACCCACCTGGCCACCCCCTCAATACGCCTATGGGTATGAGAGGAAACTATAGCTCTGACTGCGAGTATAGTATGAAGCACTCCATCCGTACCCATTGATTTATGTGCCATTAGGTTTATCCAATTTGGCGTGTGATACGCATCTCCATATAATGCCTGCATTGGTAATAAGCGGTGCTATAAATGTTCAAGATACTTGGTACGAAAACGGTCGCACAATTCATCTCATAAAGATGAAATAGTTGCTATTATGAATATAATAAATGGTGCCTGCGATTTCGTTTGAGAAGGAGGAAAGCAAAGATACTTTTACAATACTATATAAAAATATACTATGGAACAAGTATATTTTTAACAACTACCTACCTATGTTATCAAAAAAGAGGTACACTTTTTCTAGCGAAATAGTCTATCCTATATTATTTCATATTATATAGCTTTAAAAATTGTAGCTAATCGTACACATTATTATTATTATTTGTTTCTCGACTCATAGTCTCGGGCTCATACGTCCCGGTCTTTTGAAAGGCTTGCGTGGGGATATGGATCCAACACGTAGAGGCCCCTTGGAGAAATTTGCTGTGGCTGTAGCCCTGCTGGGACCCGTTCCTGATCATATCAATAGGATGATACATCCATGAACAGGAATGTTCACACTCACTACACTTGTCACTTGTTACCTTTTATATTGAAACTGCACTGTCACTTTAACTTATACTCGTTTAATCAATAGATTGACAGACCTTATATATATTCTGTGTAAAAACAACGATAGCGTGATTCAGCGATGTAACACCGCCATCTAGCGGATCATTAGAACCCTAAACAAAATGCCTATGTTAAACATTACCGGCCCCTAAGGACGACTTGTCCTTTACAAACAGCTATAAATCAAAAATAGTAGACAAAACTACATGTGGGATACCGGTTTAAAGCTAATTTGGAATCAATGTGTCAAACATCTTAATGCTTCGTGAATCAACTAACGTAGTGTAATGTAAACTGTCAATTAACAAATTAAAATAACTAACAAAACTAACTAAAATTGAATTATCGATGTTGTGGCTTATAGAAACAAAATGTGCTATAGTGAACTATCTCAAAACCGATTATTCAATACCTATTAATAACGAATTAGATATAAGATCAGTACTACCGTGTAAACAACACAGTAACAGCAGGGCAGTTTTAGTCATTCAGACGGTGTGAAACCAATACGACACGTGACTTTGTGTCAAAGGGCTATAAGTGTTTTGGTGACAAAACATATTACAATACTAGAGTTTAGAAAACAGTGACCTTTCCTTAGCATTTGCAACTTTTCTGCAATCTTTTTAAACCATAATTCTTGTGAGAGATAGTTAAATACCAACAAAAGTCGAAGGATCTAATTGATTATTAATCGCACCATGTGCTATACCTAACATGAACTAATTTACGCAACTAGAAAACGTGAACAAGTAAGTGAATCTCACATCACTCTCGTTTGACACACCAGCTTGATACGCAGCTGATTCAGTACAGTGCCTTTGTGAATTACCTCTGGATTCTAATTGTATGCCTGGTTAGTCAGATGAAAGTGAGTGAAACTTATTAAAGTTACAACATTGACGTTAACAATAAATAAGCGAATTTTCACGTGATATGTGACAACTCGTAAATAGACCACGACAGCATACAATAAAGTATGCGTGTAGCTGAACCAATGAATTTCCAACCTCTCATTGCCGTTCAATTTTGTACGAACCCAAAGTTCCAGATTTAAGTTTGGTTGGTCTCTATACTAGACCATTTTGAGACAATTTCAAACGGAAGTTCATTATTGTTATTATTATTATTATTATTAGCCTTTATTTTTAACAATCTTATAAAATATATTTTGTGTAATTTACATTTATATGTATGTATGTAATGTATGTATTACATGTTATTAACATTCCTTATATATTCTATATTTATGAGCCGGTTTGACGATTGTCTTGCGATTTCGCAAAGGCCTCCCCTAAAGCCCTCCATAGTCCTCTATCCTGTGTCTTTCTTATCCAGGTAGCACCAGCCACGTTTTTAATTTCGTCTTCCCATCTTAGACGTTGCCTCCCTTTCCTTCTTTTATTTTGTCTTGGACACCATTGGGTAACGTCCTTCACCCATTTGTCTTTATTGGTTCTCATAATGTGACCTGCCCACCTCCATTTTAGTTTTCTTACGGTGTACTTTACATCAGTGATTTTTGTTTGGTTTCGTAATGTTTTTAGTTTTACTCGGTCTTTTAGTTTCACATTGAGCATACTTCGCTCCATGCTGTGTTGACACGTCTCGAGTTTGGTCATATTTAGTTTTGTTAAGCTCCATATTTGACATCCATAAGTCATTACGGGCAGAATACATGAATCAAATATCTTTTTCTTTGCTTTGGGTGGTACTTGAGGATTTTTGACAACGTCTTTGAGAGACCAATATCTTTTCCATGCTAGCCGTATTCTGTTGTTTATTTCTTTTGTTGTGAGGTCTATTGGTGCTATTGTTTGTCCAAGGTATGTGTATTCTTCGACATATTCTATTTCGGCGCCGTTTACTATGATGGGTGATTTGGTATAATTCGTCATTACTTTGGTTTTTGTTGCGTTCATTGAGTCCAACTTGATCACTTTCTAGTACTAGATGTTTGAGCATTTCTTCTAGGTTTCTTGGGTCTGTGGAAATCAGAATTAAGTCATCTGCGAATCTCAAGTGGTTTAGACGAACTCCGTTAATGTTTAGTCCATAGTTGTCCCATTCAAGATTTCTGAATATGTGTTCCAATACTGCCGAAAAGAGTTTCGGTGACAGCGGGTCCCCTTGTCTGACTCCTCTCTTGATAGGGAAGTGTTCGCCGACTCTTTCTGTTCTTATCCTCGCCGTCATAGTTTTGTATATGTTGTTGATCACTCTTATGTATTTATTTTCGACACCTTGAGCTGCAAGTGCTTCCCAAATTTTTGTGTGCCTTAAAGAATCGAATGCTTTGTTGTAGTCAACAAAGGCTAGGTAATAGGTTAAGCCATATTCGTTGCATTTCTGAATTACTTGTTTTATTGTGTGGATATGGTCAATCGTTGCAAAGTCACTGCGGAAGCCAGCTTGTTCTCTTGGTTGGTTTTCATCGAGAGTCTTCGTTAAGCGGTTTAGTATTACTTTAGAGAACACTTTATAGACATTAGACTTAGGTCTGTAATTGGCAATATTGTCCCTACTTCCTTTTTGTGGAGCAATATAATGGTTGATGTGGTCCATTGTTTAGGTATGTATTCTGTGTCTAAGATATCGTTAAATAGGTCTGTCATAGTGTCTAATGCAACATCAGATATTCCTATTAGAAGTTCATTTGATATACAGTCTTCTCCCGTTGATTTCCCTTTTTTTGCGATTTTATTGCCTTTTCTATTTCTTGTTTTAGTATTTTTGGGAGTGTTTTGGGACTTCTTCCCTCTTATTTAAACGTTTTTCAGTTGGTTGTGTTTCGTCTAGTATCCTATTGTCGTTATAAAGTTTACGGTAATATTCTGTGGCTACTTCCAGTATTTCGATTCTCTTGGTCTTGGTTTTCTTATTTCTATGGTGTGTCATATTGTCTATCCAATCTGTAGTTTCTCGTAGAAAGTTCCATGCCTTAAGTACTTATAAATATACGTATGTATATGTATTTTTTTTACTTTTAGGTTGTAACGTTACACGTACATAATATATATTATTACCTTAAAATACATTTAAATACAATATTTACAATACCTAAAACTATATAAAAAACACTATACAACTAATTTCTATACTAAAAAACTACTTATAATATTACATTAATAACTTTATATTTAGGTACAATAATATAAAATCAAATCAATAAATTGCGTATTCACAAAAATACAACTATATCTAGCCACTAAAATGTAACATGAATTCATCAAGCGGCATTCGTATACGTAAACTCGCGCGGTGCAACATTTTAGCGCTCCAAGTAGATCTTTTGTTATCGCTAAGTTAAAACTACAATACCGGTTGCCCGCGCATGCATTTCTTGGTCGAGTTTGAGTGAACGCACGTCACAACATTTTATGGTCATTAATACGGAGGAGATTTTTAATCTTAAGAACCCGTAACCGTAATATAATATTTACGTGATCGTCACTAAGCGTTCCTTAAATAAATAATACTTGCTGTTATTGTGAAGTGAGTGTTGAACTTTCCCCAAACTGGGTAAGTGGTACATTTTAATATCGCAGGGAATAAAAGTAGTTATTAGTGTAAGAAATCTTAATCAAACCTTTAGCTTGTGTTCAGTGATAATTATTAATTGTTAAGGAACACTTCCAGTTACGTACGCTTCTAGCTACTATATGGCGGTTGTGTTTTATATCTGTGTATACGTTGCTATAGTTATTATTGTATTGACTCCTGACATTACTTTCAATATATCTTTTCTCTACAACTGCATTTCTCTTACTTTAATATGGTAGCAGAGCATAAAAATTAGTGATTTTCGTATTGCAATAGTAGTAAAAAGTTCTCTAATACATGTGCGCGTCAAGCTCAAGCATGAAAATCGAGATCGGCCAATTATTTGGGGCTACTAACTGGCGAACATGGAAGTACAAGGTAGAGGTGTGCGCCGCGCCGCCGCGCCGCCGCCGCCGACAATTTTTCCACGCCGCCGCCGCCGATGATTTTGACCGGCGTAAAATCGGCGTGGCCAATTTTTTATGATAAATGATTTTCTTATCCAAATTACAAGTACATACTGAGAAATGCATGCAGCATGAGGAAAAACCCAAAGCCCGAAACTCAGGACAGGTTGCGCGCCAAAGCGTGTAAGAGCGTATGGTATGTTGCGATGGGGGAGAGGAGATGAATTGTTCTTATTATCGGTTAGTGATAGTTCAACGGTGTAACTGTGTGCGAGTGTCGTTTGCCAGATATGGCGGACGAATAAGTGACGTCAGTAATCAAAAAGTTTGTGATTTTAAAATACAGACTTTGTATTGCAAATCGAAAAAAAATAGTAGTTGCTGGAAGCATTTTGGCAAACTTGTGTGGGAAAAAAGAAGCACGTGCTAACAGATCAAGTGTTTTGTGAAATTTGTTTAAACAATACACAAAATCAAGATTCAAGCACTCTATTTGGCTTGCAAGTATTGCGTTGTTTTATAAAATAATAAATAAAACGTTTGAATGCTTAGATTATGGAAGCAATAACGAATAAAAAATTGTTACAGGGTAAAAATAAAATCATACAGTAGCAGTGTGAGCACGGGAATTCGTACTGCAGTGGAAATATTAAGCTCTGATTTGAATTGCACAATAAACGTGGCGCTAGTTCTGAGAAATGAAGATATTTTGAGGAAGACTGAAGATCGTGAATTGATCGCTATAACGGCTCTGAAAAAGAGGATGTTAGATCGACTGGATTACAGATTTCCAATAACTGATACATTGATCGCATCTTCGTTGCTGGATCCCCGGTTTCAAAAGCTGAAAACAATCGATTTGTATCTGGAATCCCGCGTCATGACAAGGCCTGATTTTATTGCAAATTATGTGGCCAATGATTTGCAATTAAAAGATGTTGACTCAACTTCAGTGCAGCTTCAAATGTAGCAGCCCTCAACGTCTCAGGCCTCAGGAGCAATGCTTCTAAGCTCAGCTAATAAATACAGTGAAGAGACTTCGACTTTCACACCACCCGTAGAGTCAGAGGCATGGAAGTATTTCTGCAGTGCATCAGCCAATGATGTCACACATGGGATCCTTAAATATTGGGAACAGCGCAAGAGCGTATATCCATGGCTGTATGCGACTGCCAGAGCCATATTGTCAATTCCTGCAACGAGCACACCCAGCGAACGTGTATTTTCTATAGCGGGATTGACTTTGAACGCGAAAAAACGGGATTCACCCATCTCGTGTAAATAAAATAATATTCATACATGATAATTACTCTAAATCAAAAAAGGGTAGCTCTTGATTATTGGACAAACTGATTCGAACGAGATATATATGATTCCAATTTCATCAGAATTACCTAAAATTTGTTTGTGATGTGATTTGATTTGACTGGGTGCCTGTCGTATCGCATAACGTTTTTTGTCCTAAAAATGTTTGGCCGAGAATGTTTGGCATACTGTTGAATGGCATACTACTCGTATGTCCTAATAATTTTTGCGCATACTCATTTAAAGTCCTAAAGCAAGTTTGTCCTAATATTGATAACTCTAAAATCTAATTACCTAAACCATAATATTCCTAACATGAATTGCCCTAAGAATTATTTTGCCTATTATTAAATTGGCTAAAATTACAGCACCTAAACGAAACTATGGTAGGCGTGAAGTCAGAATCGTTACGTATTCTACCTTCAGGCAGGTCGGATTTTGGTTAGGTTATGTACGACGACGAGCGAAGCGAGGAGGAGTGTTAGGTAGAACTGTGAGCCTAACGAGCGAGCGAAATTATATTAATATTTAGCAGTTAGTAGGTTAGGTTAAAGACCGAAAACTGTAGGTTAGGTTAGGTTTGTTTTATGACCATGGATAGCGGAGCGTCAGAATGCTTGCTTGCATGGAGGTATATCAAAATTTAGCAGTTATTAGGTTAGGTTAAAGACCGAAAACCTTACAGAATCATGGCTTTCTGTGTCGGTTGAAAATGCTGAGCTGGTGTTGGGTGACTGGAGTATAGTCCGCCGTGATCGTGTAGATGGTCGACAGGGAGGAGGCGTCCTAGTAGCGACACGACCAGGAATCACGCTACGTCATAGACCTGAGCTACAAACTACGAACGGAGAAGATTTGTGGGTCGTCGTCGGCCGAAAGCTAGTGATGAGATATATATGCATTTCTTCCGAAAAGTTGAGAATATTATTAACGGTTTAAGTGGTACTGTTCTGATTGTGGGTGACTTGAACTTAAACCCTAAGTATACACATATTAGTATTTTAAGTTATTATTGTTATTTTCTTACCGTATGTAATTTGGCTGAGAAGAATGATGTGTGTAATATGTATGGAGGCATTCTTGATGTTGTTCTGATGCGAGACTGCATTCACGACTCATGCGTCAGTAAAACCGTACAAGGGGGGTTAGTTCCACACACTGATTCGTATCACCCACCGCTAAATATTTCGTTTCCGGTTGCACGCGCCCTTGACAGCCCCACGAAACTGCAGCCTAGCAATCTAGACGTTAGGCGAGATTGGAATTTTGCGAAGGGCGATTATGAACTTTTTTATCAGTTAATCTCCGAGACAACCTGGGAAGCAATTTTTGATAGCCGCGATGTTAATATTGCTGTGGATTTGTTTTATCAGCAGGTTTATCATTTTTTCGACCTTTGCATCCCGAGCAAGAAACGATCTAGCAAACCAACCCGACGTTATCCAGTATGGTTTACTGCTGACTTGATCAAAGATATCCAGCGCAAAGCTCTCCTTCACCGTGAATGGAAACGTACTGGGGTCACCTCGGTTTATGACGAGTTTTCTAAACTTAGGGCTGAGGTTAAACTGCGAACTTCGAATGCTTATGACAATTATGTCAGCCGTCTTCAGTGTCAAATCACTTCGGATCCTCGTGCCTTCTGGAAACATGTCAATAGTTTGAAGACAAAAGGAGGCTTTGAGTCCCAAGTTACCTGCAATGGAATTGTTTACGAAGGTCAGAAGGCTGCCCAGGTATTCTCAGACTTTTTTTCGAGTGTTTTTCTGCCTTCGACGCCTCTTCTCGACCATAATGTGTCAAGTCGCGAGGATCTGGCCAGCGATGCCAATTACGTTAATATTCATAATATTACATTAAGTGATGTGGAATTGGGTATTAAACGGTTGAAGCCGCAAAGCTCTCCAGGTCCAGACTGTCTCCCTGCCTTTATAATAAAGGGATGTAAAGATTGGTTTACTATGCCTTTACTTCACATTTTCAATTTAGCATTGGTCACAGGTGAATATCCTCATCAATGGAAAATCTCAAGAGTGCGTCCTATTCCTAAATCCACTGACACAGCTAAAGTTGAAAATTATAGACCTATCGCCATTCTGTCTTCTCTCGCCAAGCTTTTTGAAAGTGTAATAAGTAGGTGTATAATCCCTCAAATAAATCCGTACCTTTGTGACTCGCAGCATGGTTTCAGGCCGAAACGTTCAGTGGAAACAAACCTGCTAACTATGGTTGACTTAATCTCCGAACATCTTGATAAGGGAATACAAGTTGATGTGTTGTACCTAGACTTCAAGAAAGCGTTTGATCGCGTAGATAATGACGTGCTCCTTGGTAAACTTAGTCAAATCGGTTTCTCGACCAAATTACTTAGTTTTTTTGCCAGCTATCTACGCGACAGACAACAATACGTGCAACATGGATGCTTTGTTTCCGAATCCTACCACACTCGTTCTGGAGTCAGCCAGGGTTCTATCTTGGGTCCACTACTTTTTGGTATTATGATAAATGATCTGACTTCAGTCACAAAGTGTGCGAGATGTCTGCTCTATGCGGACGACTTAAAATTAATTTATGGGGTGCAGCAAATGTCAGACGGCGGTTCTCTTCAGAGCGATATCGACCGATTGTATCAGTGGAGCATAGCCAACAAGCTTCACTTCAATATAGAAAAATGTTCTGTAATGACGTTTAGCCGTTCGCTTAATCCCATTCATATCGACTATTTATTGGGATTAGAAGTCATAAGCCGAGTTTACACTGTCAGAGACTTAGGCGTCACTTTTGATCCCCAGCTTAATTTTCATGAACATTTTAAAAGTCTGGCGTCTGACTGTTTTAAAAGGTTAGGGTTTGTTATTCGGAATTCTCGCGATTTTAACAGTTACCAGGCTATAGTACTGATATATAATGCCCTTGTCAGGAGTAAGCTGGAAGCTGCTTCTATAGTTTGGAACCCTCACGAGTCTACTTATGTCTTACTTCTAGAAAAAGTTCAAAAAACATTCCTCAGATTTTTGTACAAAAAAATGTTCGGGTATTACCCGTTTTTATATCCGACTAAATTCCTTCTAGGAGTATTAGGGTTTAACTCTCTGGAAGTAAGGCGTAATTATCAACTTCTGACGTGTGCCTGCAAAATTTTACGAGGAGACTGTGACTGCGTGGAGTTGGTGAATAAGGTGGTGCGCTTGCGAGTTCCTTTGGTTTCAAGAATTTGTTTCCGGCCGCGCCATCGGCATTTACTCGCCGCGCCCGAGACACGCACCGTTTCTCACAGAAGCTCGCCTCTTGTTCGAGCTCTGCACTGTCTTAATGCATGTCTCGCATCTGCACCTGACTGGGATATTTTTGCAAGTAGTTGGTTAAATGTATGTCGTGAATGCTTAAGATTTTGTGAGACGATGGATGAATGTCGTAGTTCTGTTTTTTAGGTGTATTTAAAACCTGTTATGAAATTCACAGTGCTTTAGTTTTTTACTGTCATGCTGTGTATTATTTTGTAAATAAATAAATAAATAAATAAATAAATAAATAAAACTGTAGGTTAGGTTACGTTTGTTTTATGACCATGGATAGCGGAGCGAGCGGAGCGTCAGAGTGCATGCTTGCATGGAGGTATATTAAAATTTAGCAGTTAAGTAGGTTAGGTTAAAGACCAAAAACTGTAGGTAGGTTAGGTTTGTTTTATGACCATGGATAGGATAAAAATCTTGAGAGATTTAGGTATAATGAAATGTAGTCAAAAGATTTTTAGCACATTAAATATTAGGAACATTACAATTATGCACATCAATCATTCGATAGTTGAATCTTAGCCACATCAAACGATCGGACAAATAATATTTAGGACAAACAATAATAGGAGCAACAATTTCGGACAATCAAAAATATGCGGAACAAAGTGTATGCCATACGTTATTAGGACAAAGGATGTTATGCGACACGACGATAGGACTAATAATTATATGCCATCCGATATAGACCCGATTTGACTGATTAAGAATTATACTATTACTTATTATTGTGATTTAATTTTTTTTTTCTATTTAGGTATGTTAAGGATTGTTTGACTGTAAAAGTTTTCATTACATATGTTTCTCTATTAAAATGTTGTTAAAAATATTTTATATTGTTAATTTCATTTGAAACATGCTCTAATTTGATAATAAAAGTTGATTTACTAGGATATTTCGTTTTACTTTTAATCAACCTAGCAAATTTTGCTCCACGCCGATTTCACGCCGATTACGCCGCCGCCGCCGGTGAAAATTTCGCCGGACGCCGCCGCCGACAATTTTTTGATCGGCGCACACCTCTAGTACAAGGTAAAATTACTCCTAAAAAGTACACCAGGCACGCTGGAAGCAATCGAAGGTACATTAAAAAAGCCAAAGTATCCTGGAGATACGGCAAAAGCAGAAGATCTACAAAAATATAAATCTGACATGGAAAAATTTCAAACAATTGACAGTCAAGCTTTACTGCTTCTAACGGCAAATATGAATGAAGAGACGTTACAAAAGTTAATGCGTTTCGAGACATCGAGCGAAGTGTGGCAAGAGCTTCATCGACTCTATGATGGTGCAAAAGAAGACAGGAGTTACGATCTCTGCATGAAATTCTTCCGTTACCACAAGAGTGAAGAGCACGACATGGCCACACATATCTCTACTCTGAAAACTGTATGGCACGATTTGAACAATGAGATTGACGGAAACCAGTTGCCAGAAATTTTATTAATATGTAAAATATTGGATACACTTTCTGAAGATTATTTCGGTTTCAAATCTAGTTGGTTATTGATGAATAAACGTGACCGTAACATCGAAAACCTAACCACTCAGTTATGCGCTTACGAACGGTCTCTACAGCAGAAAAAGTCTGAAGAAAGCGAAAGTAATAACGAAGTTCTAATGTTACATGGACAGAAGCGTTATGAAAAACAAAGCCAAGTCAAGAAGAAATTTAAGAAATGCAATTACTGTAAAGAAGGATTTCATAAAGTCACATCATGCAAGAAGTGGATAGCGGACGGCAGACCTCCAAAGCATTCTACAAATTCAGCGATGATGACAGGCCTAGCTCTAGCATGCGACGATAAAACCCCTGACGAAGACTCATGGTATGTCGATAATGGCGCGACAAGTCATTTCAGCCATAGAAGAGATATCTTTCAATCTTTTGAAAACTTCGATGATTCTCATAAAGTTTCAACAGCAAACGGAGACGTCATTCAAGCGATTGGAAAGGGCTCTATTCAATTGGAAGCTGACTTAAATAGCCACAAGGAGCTAATAACCTTAACAAACGTATGGTACGTTCCAAGCATTAAAAGAAATTTATTTTCTGTGCTAGCCGCACAAGACACGCTAAAGAATAGCATCTTTCAGTCAAATGCTCAGTCTTGTAACTTGAAGAATGATGGCAAAGTCGTTTTGGTCGGAACTCGCGACAAGTACGGTGGCTTGTACAAACTAAATGTCAAGACACTGATGCCTACAGTTGAGATTAACCAACTATCGACGTCACAAAATCTTCAACTCTACCATGAACGCCTAGGACACCAGAACAAGAGACATGTAGCTAAACTAATACAAAGAGAGCTCGGAGTGAAGCTAGACTCGAGATCTTCGGATATTTGTGAAGGCTGCGTCTTCGGCAAGAGCCATAGGCAGACGTTCGGAGAGAGACCACGAGCTACTAAGCCTGGAGAACTTATCACCACTGACGTGTGCGGACCTTTCCCGTATTCGATCTCTAAATGTCAATACTACGTTTTATTCAAAGACACTTTCTCAAAATATCGATGGATTTACTTTCTGAGACATAAGTCTGAAGTTCATGCATGCTTGAAGGATTTTTTGGCAGAAGCTAAAACTAGCGGACACGTAGTACAGGAGTTACTAAGCGATAACGGAGGAGAATTTGATAATGAACAAGTACGAAAGACTTTGAGAATACAGGGAATAACACAAAGGTTTACTATGCCATACACACCTGAACAAAATGGTTCCTCAGAACGAGAAAATCGCACGATTGTGGAAATGACAAGAGCACTAATGCACGCTCATGATGAGATACCGAAAGGTTTGTGGGCTGAGATCTCGAAAGCATCAGTTTACATACTGAACCGAACGGGACCTACACCAATAGATGGAAAATCTCCGCACGAGCTCTGGTTCGGCAAGAAGCCCAAAATAAGCCATCTCAAAATCATAGGCAGTCATTGCTATGTGCATGTTCCAAAACAGAAGAGAACAAGTAAGTTAGACAAGAAAGCTGAGACAGGTATACTTATCGGTTATGACGGTGACGAAGGATATCGAGTTTTTGACTTGAATAGCCTAAAGTTGACAAGATCCCGAGATATCATTGTTGACGAAGCATCTATACTGAAGAAAAACAAGATTGACGTAACTTCAAAAACACCTGAACCTGAGAAAAATACCTACGAGCTACCTCTACCTTCCACAAGTTGTCCAAATTGTTGCAAGGAAAGTCATCCACAAGTACAGTCAGAAACAAATGACAGCGATAGCGTCGAAGATTTGGATTTTGAGTCACTCGAAGAAGCCGAGATATCTGGAAACAATATAGATCCCAATGTTATGACACGAGAAGACGAAGCTATGCCGCCAGTAGAAAACGAGCGTCAACTTCGTGATCGAAGCCAAATCAAACATCCAGAAAGGTTTAATTTTGAGCAGTTCATTAACGAGGCTGTATCAGTTCCTGAGCCGACTTCTTATCGAGATGTGTTACGCAGTTCTGAAAAAGATAAATGGATCGAAGCGATGGACAAAGAGCTCAAATCTTTACAAGAAAATCAGACCTGGGAATTGACAAAATTACCTATAAACCGAAAAGCACTTCGTTGCAAGTGGATATTCAAAATAAAAAGAAACCCCGATGGTACAGTCGACAAATTTAAAGCCCGATTGGTTGCTATTGGCTACAATCAGAAAGAAGGGATCGACTATGATATAACATTTAGTCCTGTAGCGAAAATGAGCACGATTAGAATTCTGCTAAGCATTGCTGCGAACGAAGGATTAGCGCTTAGACAGTTCGACGTCACTACAGCCTTTTTATACGGTACTGTCAAAGAAGAAATCTTTATGCGACAACCAGAAGGATTTGATGACGGCACTGGTCGTGTGTGCAAGCTAAAAAGAAGCCTATATGGATTAAAGCAGGCGCCTAAATGTTGGAATGAGTGCATTCATGATTTTCTGATAGAAGTAGGGTTTATCCAGAGCGAAGCAGATCCCTGTCTTTATGTCCGTGAACGAGGACAAAATAAAATATTGCTCGGTCTCTATGTAGATGATGGATTATTGGCCGCTACAGACGAGAAAGAGGCTGACAATTTCATTGAAAATGAATTAAGACGTCGGTTTAAGATAACCACGAAAGATCCATCTTATTTTCTTGGATTAGAAATAGAACATCATAATGACAGCATCAAGGTTCATCAAGCCGCTTACACCCAAAAATTGCTGCAAAAGTATGGAATGAGCAACTGTAAAGCTGTTGGGACACCCATTACAAAATCTGGAAAAGAAGAAGAGGAAGATTGTCCTGAACAACAGACAGACTTTCCTTACCGGCAAGCGGTTGGGTCCTTGTCTTATCTGATGGTTGGAACCAGACCCGATATTGCATATGCAGTTGGAGTAGTGTCACGAAACCTAGATAAACCTACCAAAAATAATATACAACAAGTAAAGCGGATATTTCGATACCTGAAGGGGACTGTTGATACTGGACTTGAATACAAGAAAGGTGAAAAACGCCTCGTATGCTACAGTGATGCTGATCACGGCGGTGATGACAAAAGCGGATGCTCAACAACCGGAATGTTGTGTATGTACGCAGGGTCAGCAATATCGTGGCGCAGTTCGAAGCAAACTATGGTTGCGCTGTCGTCCACAGAGGCGGAGATAGTTGCGGCCAGCGAAACTAGTCGAGAGATTGTTTGGCTGAAAAGATTGTTACAAGATCTGAAAGCGAATATCGTAACGCCTGTTTTGCGAATTGATAATGAGTCCACAATCAAATTGGCATATAACTGTCCTTATACGCAGCATCGTAAAACAAAACACATAAAGTTAAAACACTTCTATGTGAGACAATGTGTGTCTGAAAACGAGATAGCCATTGAGCAAGTACCGACAGCAGAACAACTGGCAGATATTTTTACAAAGCCTCTTTACAAGCCAAGACTAATTAAACTATGTGAAGAGTTCGGCTTGAAAAAGATGAGGGCATGTTAAGGAACACTTCCAGTTACGTACGCTTCTAGCTACTATATGGCGGTTGTGTTTTATATCTGTGTATACGTTGCTATAGTTATTATTGTATTGACTCCTGACATTACTTTCAATATATCTTTTCTCTACAACTGCATTTCTCTTACTTTAATATTTCAATTCCACCCTCATTTTTTAATAATTTCTAAATCACTGTTAAATTCATTGTAAATCATCTTTTTTCTCGAAATTGTAATCTCCGCTTCTGATTGTGATCGGTCCACGGTAACACTGCTACAATTTAGGTACTTTCTTTTAGAACGCAGTGCCCGTGGATGATCGCAAAATTGTACTGGACCGCTTGTAATTGTATTTGATGGCGCGTTCCAGGGTTCAACGCTCGGGCTACCAATTTGGCCGGTATCTCCTCACGGCTCAACCTTGACACCACAAGTACCTTCTACGGGGTTTTGGCTACCCGATCCTGCCGCCTGCGGTCGTCGGCGAAATCCAGCATTCGACTCCCGGGCTCACCATCTACGGCGATCACAGGAGAGTACCTAACCGACGAAATCCGAGAACTTGTGTGGATAAAGGGCTCAACCCCACCCCTTAAAATTTTATTTCACCGGGTTTAGTTTTTTTAAATAAATTATTTATTATGCATGGTGATCTGTGTCTCATTTCTACCTTCAAATAGTAGACACGGGTCGAACCGTGACACTGGCGCCTTCAAACGTGGTTAAATTCACACAAGTTCTTTTTATTCTCGGTTTTGTAGTTAGTGTGTGTTTGTGGCTTATTTTTTTTGTAAAACGTTTTTGTTTTTTGGTTTTTATTGCTACTAAAGTGTACTAAATTGTTGAAATACTAGTCTACGTTACTGCTAAAAAAAATTTTTCACCCACATTTTATTTTATACAAAATTACTTGCCTTTGTGTTCTGGGAGCTTAAGCTGGCGCTTTCTTATTAAAATTTAAATTTGTTTTTGTTCATTGTTTTGTGTATTTAAAGTGAGGTGTATGCTGTTTTATTGTAAAGTACACATTAGTAGCACTAGTGATGTGCCGACGAGAACGTTCCCGCTCTCGGGAATTCCTTTCCATGAGAAATTCTCAATACTTCTCGAGAAAGTTCTCTTGAACGGAAATTTCTGAGAAAGTACGTTAAATCCGAATAAAATCAAATTTTATCTTTTTTTATTTTCTTACTTAAGGTGTTTGCTGAATATTCGTAAGGCATTTGAACTGGTTTGATTATTCTAAGAGCCAAATTCTCTTCGCTCTCGGGAAGTTTCCGAGAAAGTTCTCGGAAACGTTCTCTATAAGAACTTTCTTAGAGAAAATTTCCGAACAGAATATTTGAGAAAACATATTTGTTATTGAAATATTATTATATTATCTATGTATATATTATTATATAAAGCTATTTGCTTAGAACTTTGGTTTTGATTAAATCTGATGACCATTCTAAGCAATAATTTCGTTTTATTCCGCTTCATGAAACTGTTCTTAAGTAAGTTCATTTGGTGTTTTATGTAAAACAGTAAATAAAAGAAATACAAAATACTTCATCAACTTCAAGAGATCCCCAATAGAGATAAGTTCGTTAGTGGTTATTGTTGTATTTATAAGCCGTTTAATATCTTTACAAAAAGTATACAACTCTAAATTATACATCTAACTAACCTATTAAAAACTAAGTTTAATGTAAATACTTTTAATTTTTTTTAAGCACGGCTCAAATAATCTACACGGGGTCATGACGAAACTCAGGTAGTTTTTAAAACAAAAGAAGGCGATCAACTTTCCTGAACCCTTTAAACTGAAGATAACGCTTATCGTCTGCATTCTCCACTACGCCATTATTTTATTGCCTTCAAAGTTATACATATGTATATTGAATAGTAACTAGGAAAGAGCACTAATGCTCCAGGTAGCTACCTGATCATAACAAATCTATTCCTTTTCCTCTCAGTATCATCAGTGCTACTAAACAGAACAGTTGTGATATGCTACCCGTATCTACATGTTAAAATGCGGAAAAGCAAAGTTTTAGAGTATTTCAGAACTTTGTCGGACACTGACAATGGTCATACTAAATACGTGTGTTTATTCTGTGATGCTGTCTATAAGTGTAAAAATGTGACAAGATTTGTACGGCATATTATTAACTGCAAAAATAGCCCAGTTGAGGTGAAACGTGATTTAGGAAAGAAAGAACCTGAAGTGATCAATCAATTTGGTGATTCAAACGAGCCCATAAGTGTGGATAGTGTAACAGGGGAAACATTTAATGAGGTAAGCCTTACTTAATATAAGTTGTCACGATTAGGATTTGAATCTATAAGCATAAGAAAGGATTTATATATTTGTATTAGTTAAAATATAATGATGACCAAGATATAAGACACCAATTTCATTCAGCAAGATTGTAAAAAGAATATTAATAATTAAAAATTATCAAATGGTTTCTTATTGTTACACAAAGAAGTTGACAAGGCATTAGCCAGAGCTGTATATGTAACTGGCCTGCCACTTTCAATATTTGAACATCCCTTATGGAAACGAGCGCTTGAACTTTTAAGGCCTGATTACAGCCCACCCTCACGTAAAAAAATGTCAACGATACTTCTAGATGAAGAATATGAAGACGTTAAACGAAAGGTCACTGAAAAAATTGAAGAGGCTAATGTTTTACATTTAGCAGCAGATGGCTGGACAAATATTAGAAAGGACTCAATTGTCAACATCATCATCTACACCCCTAAGCCATATTTCCATTCATCAATCGATACCCAAAATAATAGACACACGGCAGAATACTTATCCGAAAAGTTGGGCCAAACCATGGAGGAAATTGGAGCTGAGAAGTTTCTCGGTATCATCACGGACAATGCTGCTAATATGAAGAAATGTGGCAAACTGCTAACTAGACAATATGAAAACACCACATGGGTAGGATGCCTGGCTCATACTCTAAATCTGTTGATCGGTGATGTGTTAAAAATTGAGACTGTCCAAGAAACCTTCTCATCAGTTGTAGCGATGGTGAAATCAATTTTGCACTCGAACATCTTTAGTGCAGAGTTTAAAAAAATTGCGGGAGAAAAATCTTTGAACGTGTCATTGCTGTTTCCCGTTAAGACAAGATGGGGCAGCTATCTTCACTGCTTAGAAAACTTTTTGAAATCAAAAAAGTATACTGCAAACACTGGTTGTCAACGAAGAAAACAGAGACTTACAAAAACACAGGACAAAAATGTTAGACGAAAATACGTGGGAAAACATTGAAAGGCAAATAACGTTCCTTAAACCGATTGTTAAGTGGATAACAATCTTAGAGGGAGACAGCTGCACAATACATCTCGTGCATCGAGCTCTCAAAGAAATAGAAAACGTATTGGACAGCGAATGTACCGCATATGTTATAGATCACCTTAGCCTGACCAATTTGAAACTCAAATTTCAAACCAGAAGACAAAATTGTGTGAAACCAGTTCACCTTGCAGCTGTTATTTTGGATCCAAGAAATCAAGGTAGCACTCTCAGCCATGATGAGAACCTGGATGGATGCTCAACTATAATGAGTATAGCACAATGTGATGCTATACTTATTAAAGAATTATCAGACTATAAATGTCGCAAAGGCATTTGGGAGAGAACGTTTGTTTGGCAAATAGCAGGAGATGTAGATCCCATCTCGTGGTGGGAAACTTTATTCCCAAAAACAGAATTGGCAAAAACGGCTCGAAAAATTTTGTCAATGCCCTCAACTTCAGCATCAGTCGAAAGATCCTTTTCAACATATGGGAACATACATACCAAGAAAAGAAACAAGCTAAAAACTGAACGAGCAGCGAAACTATGTTTCATATCCCATAACTGGAAGTTGATGAACAAATCATCAACGCCGCATGATGAAAATGCCAGCTCTCACGTTAACAACGACAGTGCTTTCAACAGTGTCAGTACAGACGATGAACCTTCGTTGGATTTATCGTCAGAATTGGAAGATTTTGATTTTAGATCTGTTGCGGATCTAAATAACGAAGCAGGCCGTGTCGATGTTAACGATGTTGATAGTTATGATTATGAGTAATGGAAAGTTGATTTGTTGTTCTTGTCTTTTAGTCGATTTTTTAACTTCTAATATAAATCAAGGCTTGCTATAAAGCAACTATTATAAAACAGTCGGATATCGTAAATTTGATAGAGATTTCATTGCATGATTCATGATAGAATCCGTAAGGTATTTCAATTAAAATAATATTAACTTTTCTAACTCTTTTTAATTGTTTGACTTCGAATTGCCCACATCTTGTGTTAAAAATGAAGCTCCTACTGAAATTGCTACTTCAAATTTATGATATTAAAACTTTGTAAACTTTTAATATTTGAATATTATTTGTTATGTCTGTTGATTGCATAAATCTCCAATTTAATTTAAATTTTAGTTTAAGACGTGCTTTCTAATAAAACTAAAAATACAAAATTGAGACGTGATTATTTCATTACATTTAAATTTCGTATTGTTTGTTAATTAGGAAACACACATTATATGTATATTATAGTCTATTATGATTATAAAAAGTCTAAAACTGTTTTGATATTTTGAATGTTAAATTGTCTGTTGATTGTTTTTCAATTAATATATTTTTTTGTAACATGTGCTTCCTAATGATAACCAATAAATACATAATTGAGATTATTTAATTACTTTACCATACATATTTAAAAAGTTTTTATTCTTGCCTGTTTTTTTGTCGGTGGTTAAGATTATATTTGATTTGTTATGTTTTATTATATATAATAATAATTAAAAAGTATATTTTTGTAACAAAATGCGTTTTATTGCTATAATATTTTGCATTTGAACGGTGGTGAATGTACCCGAGAAAGTTCCCCGGAGAACATTCCCGAGAACTTTCTCGGAAATTTCCCGAGAGCGAAGAGAATTTCACTCTTAAAACAATCATTTGGGTTCGAATGTCCTGTGAATACACATTATTTACTTATATAAGGAAATAGAAAACATGAAAAATCCAGATTTTAGCACATTTCAAGTACTTTCTCGGAAATTTCCGTTCAAGAGAACTTTCCCGAGAAGCTTCTCGCGAAATTCTCTTGTTTCCGAAACTTCTCGGGAACGGCCCATCGCTAAGTAGCACCCTTTTTTTTATTTTGCTGCTAACCTGTTTTTTTGGTTTTACTAACATCAATCATTAAATTATAAAAAAAAAACCTACGTTGATTATAGTATATTGTAACAGATCGGAGAACGGTAATTTTTCTTGATTAGTGCTTTTAGTTGCTTTTTACCACTTGCCCATTTGGTTATTTGTTTTGAGAGAATGTTACCTGTAAAATATCTGTCACTTCAAAAGTCGGAGCTCGAATATGAGGTTCGGATTCGTGGTGCTACCGCGGCGTCTTCTGTTGAGGAATTGCGTAGACAGATTGTCAAATTATCGTCAGACTACCCGGCCGAACACATATTGGAGTCTTCACTAGATATTCGACAGGACCTTAAAGGATGCCTGGAAGTTCTCACTAAAATACAGACAAATCTCGATGTAACAGATCCTAGTGAACCTTCCCTCATGAGAACGCAAAACATGTTAAACCATCTTCACAATCGTTTAGCGAGGTTAACGTGCGGTGACGATACAAAACACGAGTATGACGAAATTTTCAAGGGTCATAAACTTCTTTCGCAACGGCTCGCGTCTCTTCAAGCTAAAAGACCAATCTCTGGACCGTCGACCTCAGGCTCTTGTTTCTCCTCGGCCTCGGCACCGGAAGTACAAAATTTAATTTCAGTGACATGCGATCGTTCGGTAGCCGACTTGAATAAATTAAAATTTAACGGCAAAACTTGTGTTCGCTCATTTATACAGCGCGTTGATGAATTTATTGTTGCACGGAATATAGTTTCTTCAAAAATTTTGGCTTTTGCCACTGAAATCTTTCAGGATGACGCTCTTCACTGGTACCGCTCGGTAAAAGACAAAGTTTCCTCCTGGCCTGAGCTCTCTGTTAAGCTCAAGGAGGACTTTGATCAGTCAGATTACGACTACCGCCTTAAGCAAGAAATTCGTTCGCGCACTCAAGGGGAACGTGAAAACATAACCATTTATCTCTCGATTATGAGTGGAATGTTCTCCCGCCTTTCTAAGCCTTTTACCGAGACGGAGCAGCTAGAGATCCTCCTTCATAATATTAGGCCTTGTTATGCTAGCGCTCTAGCCGCATCAGTGACTCAGATTGATACTATAGATGATTTACGCTCACTTTGTCGCAATTACGAGATAATCCATTCACGACTTTTACAATTCCAGGAGCCACCTAGAGTGACTTCTGAGACTGTCGCACCTGAATTTGCGTACTCTAAAGAGGCAAATAAAGACTCTAACAGATTTGTAGCAAATACATATAATAAGCAAAATTATACATACAAAACTAACTATAATAAAGCACACTTTTCTAAAAATCAAAATTATAATCAACAGAAAAATCAACAATATACTTACAATAAAAATCAACATCAAAATTATATACACACAGTTCAAGCAAATAAACAACAACCATACTGTCCTAGGTGTCGTAACAACACACACCATATCCGACAATGTCAAGCAAATCGTGACGTATTCTGTTTCAAATGTGGATTGAAGGACGTAAAGACACCTGATTGTCCGGTATGCAATAAAGATAAACAGAATGTAAAAAACTAGTTCAGCAGAATTGTAGAAATTTTGATAAGGAAGACTGGGAAACTTGGCTTTCATTCATCAGAACATTTTCTTCTACATATAAAATATCTACAATTCTGCATTCGAAACCTATAAATGATTCAAGGCCTTATGTAAACATTAAAATTAACAATATTGACGCGTGTGGCTTACTTGATTCTGGTGCTGCAGTAACAATTCTAGGTAATAATTCCCATTTACAGTTAGTTGACTGCACTTTGCAACAGGATAATAATATTTCTATGGTAGCTGCTGGCGGACAATCTCTAAAAAGTATTGGTTATATGTGTTTACCCGTTACCTTCGAAGGTCAATTGCATATTATTAAGGAATATGTCGTACCTGAAGTGGAAACACCTATTATATTAGGGATTGACTTTTGGCGTATCTTCCAAATTTGTCCCAAATATTTAGGTAGCATTACGATGTCAGAAAGCCCATTAGCCGAAGTAAAATTAAATAATTCACAAACTTTCATTAATTCCTACGCTGAACTAATACCATCGCAAAAATCTGTAGCTGATAATATTATAGCTCAATTTAAATACATATCGACAGAGGAGAGAGGTCTAGGAAGAACAAATTTGATTACCCATAGAATAGACACTGGTGACGCTCAACCCATAAGGCAGCGTTATTATAGAATGTCTCCAGAGAAGCAGCGCATTTTACTAGAACAAGTTGATGAAATGTTATCGCTCGTCGTTATCGAACCTTGTGAGAGTGCGTGGTCTTCTCCAGTACTTATAGTTAATAAAAAGAATGGACAGCCCAGGTTTTGTCTCGATAGTCGAAAGCTCAACGCTGTAACGAAGAAAGACGCTTATAATTTGCCCTATGTCTCGGAGATTCTGGACAACCTTCGTGATGCAAAATATCTTTCGAGCGTTGACCTTTCGAAAGCTTTCTGGCAGATTCCTTTAGAACCTAGCGATCGCGATAAGACTGCCTTTTATGTACCAGGCCGTGGCAGCCTAAGGTTTAAAACTACAGCTTTTGGTCTGACTAACGCACCGGCCACTCAGCAGCGCTTAGTAGACTTGCTTTTTGGGGACATGGAAGGTAAAACTTTCGCGTATTTGGACGACATTATAATTATAAGCTCGACCTTCGAAGAACACGTGTCTCGTCTATTGCGCGTCCTAGAGAAATTGAAGCAGGCCAATTTGACAGTAAATTTTGAAAAATGCAATTTCTTTAGAAGCGAACTTAAATATCTTGGGTACGTAGTTGATGCTCGTGGTCTTCGCACAGACCAGGAAAAGGTCCAGGCCATTTTAAATTTCCCGGTCCCTACAAGCAAAAAGGAACTGAAACGCTTTCTCGGCACCGCTACTTGGTACCGACGTTTCGTTCCTAATTTCAGTACAGTAGCTGCCCCACTTAATAAACTCACTTCTAATGGCAAAAAGTCACCTCCTTTTCAGTGGACGCCGGAGGCTGATGTGGCATTTAATGCTCTGAAGGAGTGTTTAGTCTCCGCACCAGTCCTCTCTTGCCCGGTCTACACTGAGCCCTTCCAGGTCCACACGGACGCTAGCAGCTATGGCATTGGAGCCATGTTGACGCAGAATATAGACGGTAAAGAGCATCCAATTGCCTACATGAGTAGATCTCTTTCCAGTGCCGAGAAAAATTACAGCATAACGGAAAAAGAGACGCTTTCTGTATTGATTGCTCTCGAGCACTGGAGATGCTACCTCGAAAACGGCCAAAAATTCGTGGTGTACACTGACCATTCTGCGTTAAAATGGTTCCTGTCATTAGATAATCCGACAGGAAGACTAGCGCGTTGGGGAGTAAGGCTATCTTCATTCAACTTTGATATTAAGCACCGAAAGGCCGTAGATAATGTGATACCAGATGCTCTCTCACGTGCTGTTCCCATTTCGGCTATCTCTCTGTCAAATTCCATTACCACTACTTCTGATGATTGGTACAAAAAGATGTATAACGGTTGTCTTAATGATCCGAACCATTTTCCAAATTTTATCATCAAAAATAACTCTCTATATCGGCTTTCCAAAAATAAATCAAATCTGACATCTGAATTCGCATGGAAGGAAGTAGTTCCTAATGAATTTCGTGAACAAATTATATCTGAGAACCATTCCGTACCAACAGCTGGTCATCTCGGTATCTTTAAAACTTACAGTCGTTTAGCCTTATCCTATTACTGGCCTGGAATGCATCAGAGTGTTGTAAAATACGTAGGTTCTTGTTCGGTTTGTTTGGCTTACAAGTCTCAAAATCACACTACATTAGGAGAAATGGGTCGTCCGAAGCAGTGCTCACGCCCCCATCAAATGATCTCTATTGATTTTGTAGGTCCTCTTCCTGTAACTCGTAAGCAAAATTGTTATATGCTCGTAGTAACCTGCTGTTTTACTAAATATTGTAACATTTTTCCTCTACGTCGCGCTACTGCAGATGCGGTCGTAAAAATTTTGGAGGACTCAATTTTTTTGGTTTACGGGATACCACAAACAATTTTTTTGGATAACGGCAGCCACTTCATCAGTTCAACCACTAAAGCCTTATTTGAGAAATACAAAGTCCCCAATGTATATTTCACACCTAGGTATACACCGCAAATAAACTTGGTCGTACGTTACAACAAAACTATCGTTACTAGCCTATCAACTTTCGTTGAAAATGACCACAGGTCTTGGGACACTTATATTCCTAAAGTGCAATTCGCAATTAATAATTCTGTAAACGAAGCTACTGGATACACCCCTTCTTTCTTAGTGTACGGCAGGGAGCTAGTTTTATGCGGATCGCACTATACAGACTGTGACTTAGGTGATGAAGTTTTGTTCTTGCCACGTGACGTATATGCAGAAAACCTGGGTTGTCTTTCTTCAGTATTCAATGATGTGCAAGCCTCATTGTGGAATGCACATGTGAAGAATACCACACACTATAATTTGAGAAGGAAACCAGCTGAGTACAATGTAGGTGATATTGTCTTTAAGCGTACTTACATATTGAGCGATAAAGACAAGTATTTCTGTAAGAAGTTGGCCCCTAAGTATATTAAATGTCGAGTGATTGAAAAACGTTCGCCTCTTGTATATGTTCTAGAAGATATGTCCGGAAAAAACATAGGTGTTTGGCATATCAAAGATCTAAAACTTTTTGGTAATAATAATAAGTAATAACAAAAACCCTCTTTAACATCTTGTTTTAGCATGAGTCACTAGCTTTATTATAGTTGCTGACTTTAAGTTTGATAGGACGCGCCAATGGCGTAAATAATGCTGTTGATGCTTTTATAAATGTTTTGTTTTCGAATGATAGAATGAAAGTTGATATGAATGAAAGAGTAATGCTAAGAGCAGTTTAAGACGGGTTTTATTTAAGAATAAAACCCTTTTCCAGAAGAGGAGGGGTATATGTAACGTTACACGTACATAATATATATTATTACCTTAAAATACATTTAAATACAATATTTACAATACCTAAAACTATATAAAAAACACTATACAACTAATTTCTATACTAAAAAACTACTTATAATATTACATTAATAACTTTATATTTAGGTACAATAATATAAAATCAAATCAATAAATTGCGTATTCACAAAAATACAACTATATCTAGCCACTAAAATGTAACATGAATTCATCAAGCGGCATTCGTATACGTAAACTCGCGCGGTGCAACATTTTAGCGCTCCAAGTAGATCTTTTGTTATCGCTAAGTTAAAACTACAATACCGGTTGCCCGCGCATGCATTTCTTGGTCGAGTTTGAGTGAACGCACGTCACAACATTTTATGGTCATTAATACGGAGGAGATTTTTAATCTTAAGATCCCGTAACCGTAATATAATATTTACGTGATCGTCACTAAGCGTTCCTTAAATAAATAATACTTGCTGTTATTGTGAAGTGAGTGTTGAACTTTCCCCAAACTGGGTAAGTGGTACATTTTAATATCGCAGGGAATAAAAGTAGTTATTAGTGTAAGAAATCTTAATCAAACCTTTAGCTTGTGTTCAGTGATAATTATTAATAGTAATATAAATCACCTTTATATTGATTTTGCATAGTCATAGTATAAAAAGATTTCATCATCTTTCAATTCCACCCTCATTTTTTAATAATTTCTAAATCACTGTTAAATTCATTGTAAATCATCTTTTTTCTCGAAATTGTAATCTCCGCTTCTGATTGTGATCGGTCCACGGCAACACTGCTACAATTTAGGTACTTTCTTTTAGAACGCAGTGCCCGTGGATGATCGCAAAATTGTACTGGACCGCTTGTAATTGTATTTGATGGCGCGTTCCAGGGTTCAACGCTCGGGCTACCAATTTGGCCGGTATCTCCTCACGGCTCAACCTTGACACCACAAGTACCTTCTACGGGGTTTTGGCTACCCGATCCTGCCGCCTGCGGTCGTCGGCGAAATCCAGCATTCGACTCCCGGGCTCACCATCTACGGCGATCACAGGAGAGTACCTAACCGACGAAATCCGAGAACTTGTGTGGATTAAGGGCTCAACCCCGCCCCTTAAAATTTTATTTCACCGGTGTTGCCGACGGCAGCCGCAGGCGGCAGCGGGGAAGGGGAGCGGGGCGGGAAGGGCCGGGCGATCGGAGAGATCCGATTGCGAGCGCGGAACTATACGGACGTTGCTTTGTTATTTTAATTTCTTTTTCTAAATTCTTTTGCAAATTGTACTTAAAATAGTGTTTTGTTCTATTATTAAAATCTATGTGCGAAAATTTGACCGTTTTACTGGGCTAAAAACCCACAACACTTACAAAAGTGGTCTTCGAGCCGAATTATCGACTGCAATAAAAATCAGCGAAGATGGTCAATACTCGTAGTACAACAAAACGAGAACAAGAAAGAAGAGAAGAAGAACAAAAACAGCTTTCAAATCAGCTTGTAGTGCCTACAAAACACGGAGAACAAAAGAAAACTATGGACAAGACTATTATTTTAGAAGGAGGTAGCGCGATAAAATCCGAACAAAGGAAAATGGAACCACAGCTGCCCGGTCCAAGTAAATCGCTCTGTAGTGCATCGCAAAAGTCGTCTTCTTCGTCTGTAGTGGCACGACGGAAGAAGCTGGAGCTGGAAGCAGCTGAAGCAAAAGCTCGCATACAAATGGACTTGATAGATAAAAAACTACAAGTAGATCTCGCCGAACTGGATGAAGAATACAGTCCACCTACAGAAGTAGATCGAGAATCCGTCAAGAGTGATGTCGCAAGGTGGGTTGAGCGCAGCTAGCTGGAACTGAACACACAGCAAGCCCACGAACCTGGAAACAACCCGGGCCCGCTGTGTCCGCTGGGAGCAGCAATCGCCGGCACCGAGGTGCCAGTCCAGCAGTTGGTCAGCGCACTAAAGGAATTAGCCACCGTTTCGGCATCTAACAGTAATCAAAACGCGGCACTGATGAGTCGTATCAGCACGTCACGGGACTTACCCATATTTTTTGGTGAACCTCTGGAATGGATTCAATTTAAGCAAGCGTTCGAAGAATCCACGAGAGTGTGTAGTTTCAGCGATACTGAAAATATGTGGCGGCTACGAAAGTGTCTCCGTGGACCTGCCAAAGAGTCAGTTAACGCATTGCTTATGAGCGGTACATCACCAGAAACTCTAATGTCAACATTGGAGCTACAGTATGGAAATCCAGAATTAATAATATCTAGAATGCTAATGGAATTGAAAAAACTACACGTTCTGTCACCGGAATACCATAAAGAAATTGTGCCGTTTGCTGTTAAAATAAAAAATTACGTCACAGCTGTTCGCGCTCTGCGCCGTGAAGAGTACCTACACGAAGTAAACATAGTTGCTGCCATATTATCTAAATTACCTACGGTCCTCTTACCCAAATGGACAGACTACAGTTATGCGCAAATAAAAGAGGGAATTAAATCTAAATTGGATATTCTGGCAGATTTTCTTCACGAAGAAGCAGTGAAAGTGTCAACCTGCAGTGTCTCGCTCATACAAGTGCGGTCAGATTTTAAACGTAGACACTATGAAAACAGTGACTATAAACATCAAACCGTCTTAGTGCAAAGTGCGCAAACGTATGATAAATGCCGTTACTGTCGCGTAGGTAAACATAATTTACCCGAGTGCAAAAAGTTCAAAAAATCACTGCGTAAGGACCGTTGGCAACATGTGAAACGATTCGGTATATGCTACAAGTGTTTGTTATCGCATCATGATAGACAATCGTGCGCCGCCGCCGTGTGCGACGTGGTGGGGTGCAGCCAGTCTCACCACCGGCTCCTGCATTACGTACCGGGCCAAAGTTCGCGTCAAACTCGTTATGATGTAGTCGAAGTGACAGACAAATCAGACAATGAACCTCAGGCAGAAACTGTAACGCATATAAACATTAACAAGTGCGAAGTATTATTAAAAGTCGTGCCAGTAAATATCCACGGACCTAATGGTGTAATTATTAGCTCGTCAGCTTTACTTGATGACGGGAGCATTATTACAATCGTAAGCGCGGACC
Organism: Apotomis capreana; assembly: GCA_947623375.1. Taxonomy (NCBI): domain Eukaryota; kingdom Metazoa; phylum Arthropoda; class Insecta; order Lepidoptera; family Tortricidae; genus Apotomis; species Apotomis capreana. The sequence goes on from OX392499.1 coordinate 39,687,867, forward strand.
TCGCCGAGCGGGCTGGGTTGCGTGGACGCCGGGAGTGTTTACGAGTGCGCGGCGCCTGGGACAATGCCGAACTAGTTTGCGAAACGCAAGTCATCGATTGTACGCTGTCTAATAAAAATGGGACAATGTTTAACTTAAGTGCGCGAATTGTTGATAATCTTAACTTACCTGCACAACATTCAAGTGTGTCTATATGTGAGAACTATAATTATCTGGACCATATAAAAGATTATCTGTGTACTGAAAACCTGAAACCTGAAATATTAATAGGACAAGATAATTACCTCTTGCTTGTCCCACTGGAAGTCGTGCGGGGTGGTCGGTACGACCCCTGTGCAACCCGCGGTCCCCTCGGTTGGAGTCTACACGGAAGGGCCCCTGTCACCTCACAAAAAGGTGTATTCACAACGTTACATCTCCGCCATGACAACGAGCCAGAAATTTTGATGGAAAATAATCAAATTCTACGTGACCTACATGATGATATTCGCCGATCGTTATCCGTCGATACTATGGGCGTATCTGCTAAACCGCGGCAGAACTCTGAGGACGTACTCGCCCTGGAACACCTGGAACAAACCTCTGAACTGATCGATGGACAATGGCATGTCGGCTTACCGTGGAAAGATCCTCATTGTGTTACCGTTGACTCCTTTCCCAACGCAATGTCGAGATTAAAAGGCGTGGAATTGAAAATGACAAAAAGTACAGAATATGCACAAAGGTATAAAGAACGCATACAACATTTATTGGATAATAAATACGCAGAGAAGCTGGAGAATCCTGTGGAATCATCAAAAACGTGGTATCTACCACACTTTGGAATAGACAACCCCAATAAAAAAACGTCTTCGTTTAGTATTTGATGGAGCCGCGAAATCACATGATCGATCGCTTAACAGTTACCTCTTCACGGGACCTGACCTTCTGGTTGGATTAATGGGAATAATGCTGAGGTTCCGTGAGAACAAAATCGGAATTAGTGGAGATATTAAGGACATGTTTCTACGAGTCAAAATTAAACCTGAAGATCGACACGCACTACGCTTTTTATATCGAGAAAACCCCGAAGAACCTGCGGATACTTACATAATGACGTCACTCATATTTGGAGCCAACTGCGCACCATTTATCGCACAGTTTATCAAAAATAAAAACGTGCGACGGTTCGAAACTTCAATGCCAGAGGCGGCAAATGCAATATACACACAGCACTACGTAGACGACTATATCGACAGCTTACCTGACGAAAAAACTGCTAAAAAACTAATCCACGATGTGACCTATATACATGCACAAGGAAACTTTCACATACGCAACTGGAACAGTAATAGTGAAGAAGTAATACAAGACATACCAAAGGAGACTCTCGGAAATTGCGCAGTAAAGTTCAAAGTCGGCGAGCAATACCAGGGTGAGAGAACACTCGGAGTGTTGTGGCAGCCTGCGCAAGATACGCTCGGGTTCGATGTTTCGTTGAAAAAGATATCTGCTGATATAATAAGCGGAAAAGAAAGGCCCACAAAAAGAGACATTTTACGTGTAATTATGTCTATTTTTGACATTTATGGAATTTTATCGCCTTTTACAATAAATGGAAAATTAATAATTCAAGAAACATGGCAACAAAAAATAGGTTGGGATGAACCAATACCTGACACTATTTACGAAAAATGGTTAAATTGGATTTGTCAACTGCAATCAATGCGAGAAGTACGTCTGCCTAGATATTATTATAAGGCCGCTACAAGTGCAAGCGAGACGCTTACGAACACCGCGAGTACGAGCAAGACGACACTAGATGTTGTTATCAGCGAGCCGGGTGGAGATGCGCTTGCACATGCGCCAATACCAGTTTTAACCATGAACTGTTATAATCAACTTCAACTTCATGTATTTTGCGACGCTTCTACAAAAATTATATGTGCAGTGGCATACTGGCGTTGGTATTACAACGAAAAAGTGCATCAAGCGTTTATAGCAAGCAAATGTCGAGTTGCAACGCTAAAAAAGACGACCGTACCTCGAATGGAATTGAACTCTGCAGTGCTGGGAGCTAGATTGGCTGAAACTATAACTAACGAGCATAGAATAAAACCGGAACGGCGCATCTTTTGGAGTGATTCAACTACGGTGCTACACTGGATCCGAAACGACGCGCGTAATTATAAAACTTATGTTGCGCATCGACTTGGCGAAATTGACGAGCTTACAAGTACGAGCGAGTGGAGATATATACCTACACACCTGAATGTCGCCGATATAGCAACCAGAGAAAACTTAAATCGTTGTGTATTACCTACCGAATGGATCCAGGGACCTTCTTTTCTACAAAAGTGTGAGAACGAGTGGCCGCAAGATATACTAAACACTGAAATAAATAAAGAAGAATTAGAATGTGTAATGGTGATGACGTCATGTGATAATAACAGTGAAAACTTACCTGTTCCTGAGCCGACAAGATTTTCTTCGTTGTTACGTCTACGCGGGGCCACATTTATGATGTTGAAATTCATAAACAAATGTAAACAAATCGATGAAAGTGACGGCGCTGTAATGGAGAAAGCTGAAAGATTATTGATAAAATATTCTCAAGCGAAGTCGTTTCCAGAGGAAATAAATAAACTAAAAAATGGATCGTACTTACCTAAAACTAGTAGGTTACTTACCTTAACGCCTTACCTCGATGAACACGATGTCCTGCGCGTTGGGGGCCGCATCGACGCCGCCGCCGACGTTGCACCTGAAACAAAAAGACCTTCAATCCTGGACGGGCGGGAGTACGTGGCGCGGCTGCTGGTGAAGCATTACCACGTTCGCGCTGCGCATGGTAACCAAGAAACCGTCGTTAACAACCTGAAACAGACATATTGGATATTAAAATTACGGCCAACAGTAAAACATGTGTCTTCAAAGTGTATGCTATGCAGAATTAGAAAATGTAAACAAGAAATCCCGCGAATGGGAGACTAACCTCATGCAAGAGTTGCACATCACCAGCGCCCTTATACCTATACAGGCGTAGATTTATTTGGACCTCTTGAAGTCACAATAGGAAGACGGAGAGAAAAAAGATATGGAGTTTTGTTTACTTGTTTAACTATAAGAGCCATACATATAGAAGTTGTTCATTCACTTACCTCCGACTCATTTATAATGGCTCTTCGACGAATGGCAGCTCGACGAGGGTGGCCACAGTACTTGTACTCAGATAATGGTACAAATCTGAGAGGAAGTAACACAGAATTAAAAAAGTCGATCGAGGAACTGGATCAAGAATATCTTAAGCGAGAATCCCTGAACTACGGAACTAAATGGATATTCGTGCCTCCCGCTAGCCCCCACTGGGCTGGGGCCTGGGAACGGCTTATCAGGACAGTAAAAGGATGCCTGAAGGTCGTGCTGAAGGAGCGAGCTCCACGAGACGAGACGCTGCGGACATTACTAGTAGAGGTAGAAAGCATAGTGAATAGCCGGCCGCTGACGCATGTCTCCGTGGAACCAGGCAGCACTGAAGCATTAACTCCAAACCACTTTCTTTTGGGCTCCTCATCCACCTTACCCCATCTTGGCGCCTACAACGATAGCGATATGTACCTGAGAAAGCAGTGGAGAATAGCCCAGCGTTTAGCTGACCTATACTGGAAAAGGTGGGTTAAAGAAATTCTACCTGACCTAATACCACGCCGTAAATGGACACGAGAAGAGAGGCCCTTGCAAGTGGGAGACCTCGTCCTCATTGTAGATCCCAACGGACCCCGATGTTTCTGGCCAAAAGGTTTAATTCAAGAAGTGCTGCCAGGAAAAGACGGCCGTGTAAGAGCCGTGAGAGTAAAAACCAAGACTGGTGTACTCATGCGATCTGCCGCACGCATCGCTCGAATACCCATTGATGGTGAGTACTGCTGAGCAGCACTGGGGTGGAGGATGTTGCCGACGGCAGCCGCAGGCGGCAGCGGGGAAGGGGAGCGGGGCGGAAAGGGCCGGGCGATCGGAGAGATCCGATTGCGAGCGCGGAACTATACGGACGTTGCTTTGTTATTTTAATTTCTTTTTCTAAATTCTTTTGCAAATTGTACTTAAAATAGTGTTTTGTTCTATTATTAATGCATGGTGATCTGTGTCTCATTTCTACCTTCAAATAGTAGACACGGGTCGAACCGTGACAAGGTATGTGTTTTTATATATGTACTTCGGTTTGATTCTAACACATAAAAAAGCTTTAGAGTATCGGTAAGGAACTTCCACCAGGTAGCTCCTTTTTCAATTTTTCTTTAAGCTTTGATCTTTGTATTCATGGTTTAAATAAAAATTGTGGTGACCCACATTAAAAAAAAAAAGTAAATAAAAAAAAATGAGAGATTACATGTTTCATAAATTTATATCGGGAAGGAAGTTTATTTATTTAATCTTTATTGCACAAAAGAAAACTTATCGTACCAAAGGCGGATTTAATACCATGAGGCATTCTCTACCAGTCAACCTTTGGGCAAATCAGATAAATTGTGGGCGGTGCAACTAACTCAAGTAAGTATAATACAATGTCACCCAACTAGGTATTAGTGCAGAGATAAATTATTCATGCTTATAGTTTATTCCCTAAGCACGGTCACTTCCATACAAAATTATTCCGCGTATTAAGTTAACCCTTGCAGTGAATATTCTGTTAACTGACAGTTCCCTATTAGACGTTTCCAAGCATGGTGTACCGTCAAGTTGTTAAACCGCCGTGTTTTGTTACGAAACGAGTTTTGTTTATGTTTTCAAACTGTTTATTAAGACGCGCTGCTCTGGCGCTGATCGCTCCGCGCGTCGGTTCAACTCTTAAACTTTTAATGGTATTGGAAAACTTTTATCGGCCTTATATTTTTGTCGCTCAACTTTTATTCGATACATAAAGTTCAATTTTTATCGAGTTATCTATCGTTTTTAACGAATGATTCTTTATGATGTGAAACTAGGGTAAAACTTGATAGCGGGTTACTAGGGCTTCATCGGGAAAGAGGACAAGAGACAATGTCTTGGTTACTAGGTCGAGATATTTTATTGTCCTTACCCATCTATTGCTGCGTAGAGGATCTTCGACAGAGCGTCAGACCAGACCGTCAATTATCAACAGTTACTTTAGAGGAGAGAGAGAGAGAGAGAGAGAGAGGGAGAGAGAGAGAGCAAACATACTGGTACAAGAGGAAGTTTATACCGCGTCGTGTTCGTTTTATCTATCTACTTCTATATTTCTTTGTAAATAGAAAGATCGCATGGAAAAAGTTTCTGTCAAAAATGACATTTTAGTGGCAAGCTTTTATAGCCGACTGTACTTTTCTTTGGATATCCATCAAATGCTCACTGATTCTAAAGAGCCCAAGCTCAGTAGGATTGCTTTTTCTATTATAGAGGTCCTATGGCCACCTTCCGGCTCCATCCATCAGATCAGCCCCATGGTACCATATTATTGTATTGTCATCAAAGTTAAGTAAGTACCTACCTACGCAAAATTTCAGCTCAATCGGTTGACGATATCTGCTTCAAAATTGAGTTGCAAGGTTCCACCCGAACAAACATACTTTAAACATACAATGCAACTTAAATAAAAGCTTTAAATATACGTAAGTAAGAATTTATTATCATAAGCATAACTGACCAAGACTCCTTTTCGGGGCATGGCAAAAGAACCATTAAACAGTAATCCATAAAAAGTAGGTGTTTTATGAGTAGATACCGCTCGAATGACACTAACTGACTTTATTAATACAATTCATTATTTACGCCCAAATATTTTTACGAAACTATCGTCGCCACAAAAACAATAAAGAATTTGAAAGTCTGTCTAGACCAAAGCCATATCTCACAGCCGTTGTTTACGGGAGAAAAATACGACTCGTGTCAGGGCCTTCCACAGACAATAACCACGGGAAAATAGTGCTCGTAGAATACTACTAGTACATATATTATAGTTATAAACTTCTTCTTCAACTTAAGAGTTGCGCTCTTGTCGGTGTACCAATCACCAGCCGTCTCTTTCTTGAGCTTTCTCCTTCACTTCTTGGTCAAACATATGTATTAGTAATCCGAAATTCTACTTAGGAAATTCCGAGGTATTCCGATATTCATTATTGTTATTTGCGAAAGATGAAGCCGCTTTTGGTTTTATGTGTGCGAGTCTACGAACCAATCATTGAGAAGTTTTGCTTGTGACATTGACGTTGACAGATGCGCACACGGACCAAACTTAGCCCGTAGCTAACCAATATTGGTTTCACTTTCAAGAGCTGACTAGTTTTCTAGGCGTATTTATTATAAGGTAATCTACAGTTTCCCTCACTCAAATATTGCTTAATTGCGCAGACAGCAGCAAACGACGTGCCGCAGTAACACTGCTTGTTCCTATGTATTTCTATGACATACCATTCGTAGTTAGCGAAACGAAGCTAGCGACGCTGCTACTGTCTGAAGTCGGCTACGAACCGACACATTTAGTGTGATGTGATGTGAAGTTAGTGCGAATAAATCGTTAATGGGGAAAAAGTCTCGCAGTCGCATCGCAACAGGACTAGCTTGCTCATAATACCTGCCCTGCACTTCTCTCATGCATTATTTAAACAGATGCAAAAAAAAAAAAAAATCTAACAGTAAATAACCCATTTCATTTGCATCGGTACATTCGTCTATTTCATTTATTCCTAACCAACTGACCGCGACCGCAATAATTCTCATTTGCATCAAACAAATGAATGATTCGTTCGTCCCTACAAGTGTTAGTAGGACGTAACACAACCCACCTACAAAACTGAAGGGTAACATTGACTGACTTATACGAGTTTGACAATCGTTTCCAAGATATCGAAGCTAGGGTTTTCATTGCTATGCACTTGTTCAGAAACATAGTCCTTTACCGTTCTGAATGCGCGATATATTTGTTCTAATTTGCGGAGCTCCCATGGCATTTGGGGGCGATATAGCGCGGGGTTAGTTGTTATTTATTACTAAATAGTGCCAGAGCTGGACCACTCTGCGATGTCGCGAATTATGTGCATATGTTAATGATGTGCCTTTGCGCCGTGTATGAGGTGCAATGAAATTTGAATAGCCAAGGTGATGCAAATTGGCAATCTTGAGACGCGCTGACCTGACTGACTTTGACTTTTAAATCTGCTTTGAACTGATTTCCGCGAAAAATTCAATATTTACATATGAGTAGGTGTATTTGTGAGCGTCAGATTTATGAATGTGTTTTCATCAACTGATCATGTAGGACTTTTTTACCGCCCATGTACCTTTTTGGCAGAAAGCGCGCTATGCACTAGGCTAGGTCATTCGTAGAGAACTTTCGTCCCAAACCTTGAAACAAACTTAGGTGTATCTAGACAGGTAATTTGTGATATAATAAATTCAATAACCGGCCTTCAGACAACATAACACAAAACAGTCCTAGGCTCCTTTACGACTGAAATTAAAAGCTTGTAACAATAACTACCAACGATTACCTGTATAGGAAAAATCGGCTCAATATCCTTTAAAAGGAAACATTCGCTTTATCCTGAGGCCTTTTCCTCGAGTTGTTTGCTTTATTTGAGCACATCGTTCTCAATACGGCGCATTAGAGGCGCTGAAAGCAAACGATCTCATTGTGCACATAAATAGCGCTCGCATCAGTAATAATAACAAAACCCTCTGTCCTCGTCATAAGAATTGAAATTTTTTCAACCATTTTTGTTAGGGTTCCCTTTGTAGCAAAATGGTGACGGCCAGCCTGATGATAAGCGTGTTCGGGGATTTTCGGTGCAAGAATGATTTGACACTAGGCCGACAATATTAGACGTCAAAGGAATGCACCGAAAACCCCGAGCTATGATGATAAGCAGTTAGCGCAGCATTACACACGAGTGATCGAAATATTTATTATTTTAACTGCACTCCATCAATCAAACAACTCAAGTACAAAGGCAATGATTGCAAATTGCGGAGATATGATTGCCACATGTATAGTGATGTTAAGCAGTTGCCACAGCCTATGAACGCTTGCGATGCAAAGCCAGGACCATCACACGCGCTTCGCCGACCCTTTACGAACCTAATATATTTTTCACTTCTCCTGATGCTCAAAAAGTAAGTATGTCGTTTTAAGTTCGCAAAGCGGGGCTAAAATAGTACATTTAGCCCCTAGGGTTTAATAGGAAACCATATAATCCCATACCAATTTCAATGACACAGAAAAAAAAATCTTTTTACCGGCCAGCTGCATACCATTTACAAATAAAATAAACCAACCTGCAACCTGATCAGATCGACCCAATTAAAAAAATAAACCAAGAAGTTTTAATTTACAATGTACTGGAATACCTATTAACTGAAATTTTATTTTAGCACGTTTTATAATCAAAATTTCATCTTAAACATTATATCTTGGGTAAGAATATTAAATGATAAAATAAATTAAATGTTTATTCCATTCTTATATTTTTCTGATCACACCGCGACTAAACCTGCTACCACTTTAAAAGAAAAAATCGCGTGAATCTTGAATAAAAATAACACCAATGCCAACATAAATTTACCAGGAAAGGCTGTAACATTAAATATAAAAAATTGCTCAAATTGTACTTTTAATTTTGCTTAAAATACCTAAATTAATTTAATTTTTAAGTTTTTTATTTTTTCAGTCGAAGTGAAAAGCAGAGTGTTTAACACGGGGCTACAAGCCATTATGACACTCAGATGAGACATCACAATGGCTTGTTTTAGCCCCTTGTCAAACAATCTACTATGCTCTGCTCTTAAAGAAACCCATACTGTAAGAAAACCTCGGTAGTAGACCCAAATCATGCATCATAGGTTAGGTTAAGACTTTCAAGATAACTCGGCCAGCAGATCTGTCCCAACGATGGACGGGCGTTTTATTTCCCAGCGAACATTGGGAAAAAATTAGTCCATAAAAAAATGTAACGCGGAACCCTCTGCGAGCCGGCCTTTCTCCACAATGGCCGGGCGCTTTATTTTCAGCTGTCCCCTCCACAAAGCCCGCATACACTAGACTACTACAAAGCTAATATTGTCAAGCATTTCATACACCATTATTCATAAGAAAGTACAATCTGAATTTCTGAAAGTCGGCCCGGGGAGCGCTCTCTAGCTGTAGTCGCCAGAGTTCGTTTTTGAATTTAATTATGTGCGATGCTCAGTTTGGCGTCTTTTGTGTCATCGGATCTTTGAGAGGTACTTGGCCTATTTAATTTTTATTACAAGCTTTTATTGCTAAATGGCAATGTACCTACCTACATAATTAAGTAGGTACGTATGCAAGTAACTATGTTTGTTCGGGTGGAATCTTACAACTCAATTCTGAAGCAGATATCTTCTATCGATTTATAGCTGACATGTTGTATACACGTTTAATTTGGATGACAGTGCATGGTTAGCTGTATGACGTCATTCTAAATCCAACATGGTGGAACACGCAAGATGGTGGACTACTTATTTTTTATGCACTTGTACAATATGGGTATCAAATGTAAGGGCTTGCTGAGAATATTTCTTAAAAATATAGTGACGTCACTCTAAATTGAATATAGCGGACTTCTAAAGATGGACCCTAATTATATCGGTTCAATCAATCAATCAATAACTGGTAATAATCGGTTACCTAGCCTGTGGATTTACGATGGTTGCTTTTATCACGCGATAAATAAGCAAAGCATCCGTAAGGTTTCGACAGAGCGAGTGTTAGTGGCAGATGCTTTATCATTTATTTATCACGTGATAAACAGCTAAGCATCAGTTTTCCAGAATTATATCAATTCAGCCAAGGCGCAGCGCTGCAAGCTGATATAGGAGATTAATAAACAAGCTTGTGAGAAATACGTATCGTCCATTGAAAATCCCCACCGTTTCACCCTTTCGGCGCCACATGTCATAGACAAATGCTGGTGCTTCAGCTCAGACCCGGCGTATTATTGCATTCCTATATCATCTTGTATTGTACTATAATTCGTTCGCTTGTTGGATCAAAAGTAAAATAATCTAATCGAATTTGCGTGTCACTTCATTCAAACACGTAAAATACATAATATACATATTATTATTATATATTATATGCCATTTGGGGTTGAGACTGGGGTGGAAGCGCCCACAGGGTCTTTAAAAATATAGCCGCAGGTTAGTCGAGTTGCACAGCGCAACTATGGTTCGCGAATCAAGTCGCGCGATAAAGCATCACCCGTCACTATCTCGCGATACTGTACAGAAAGGGATACGTAGCATATCTCGCGCGAGAAAGAGTCGCGTGTCACAGTTGTGCTAGACGTGCAGAGGAGTTACAAGGACTTACGTTCTCGTGCGAGAAATATTACCTCAAAAATAAGCTGTCAATAATGTCAAGCTCAACCTCATTCGTTTTTTTTAATTAGACACCAGACTTAAGTAACCATACATTGTGGCATAGTTTTGGAGTTACAGTTTTTTTGCAATTAGTAAATTTTAATACAGTAATCAGAAAATTGTTTGTAATCTCAGGAAAAACATAAAAACTTTTTTTAAAGGAAATATTTTAAAAATATGAACTTTTAAAAATATCAATTGCGATACTAAAGTCATTACGTATTGAGCCGTGTTGCACAAATACATAAATCACCCAGATTACGGGCCGTGGCGTGACGTTGACTGCACGTCCTGACGTCACTTGCGACCAGATATGGCGCGTGGCGTGCGAGGCGAAGGCTGGTGGTCTGATTTGGCGTGCATCGACAGGTTGATTAAACAGCTGTTTAGCTAGTTTATAAATATAGGTTTAACTTTTTTATGTCACCCTGGGCCGTTAATGGGATTTTTTGTCTGAAATCTCACTTCCTGGCCAAGGCAAAACGTAAAACTTAGGCAAACCACGGGCGGTAATTCGTAAAGCCCCAGATCGCATATTTTATGGCCCTCAACTTCGGTTCCGGCCACAAAAACCTGCTATCTGGGACATTCACAGATTCACCGCCCTCGGCATGTACTATCACCGTACAACTGCAAAAATATTACCTACGGCAAGTTGATTAAATCTGTAAACGGTTTCGTAGGTAGGTAGGTTTCGTAGGTGTCTTGTTATAAAACTAGTGGCAGCTTCTCGTATAATTATGGTCCTTATAGATAAACAAACGAAACCTACAAAAGTAATAGTGGAATAGAGATGATAAAAGCGATATAAAACTATTTGCACATGATGGATATTGTTGTCGCGTATGTTTGAGTTATAATTTCACGCTCCGTTAAACACTTTAATTTATAATTTAGGTATATCACAAGCCTTCACTAACGCGCTTACCTATAGATTATAAAATACTGCACCAAAAAAGGGATAAAAAAGCCTCAAAAGTTCCAACACCCAAATGTTCGCTCGACACTGATTGTTCAAAGAACTGAAACGGAACAAAAAACGGAAACTTGGGATCCAAACTTAAAATAGATACGGCTAACTCAGTCCTCGCTCCGTTCCATCCGTCGCCAATAGAGGACTCGTCAATTACCTACAGTGTCCGCCGTGACTACGAGTGATGCCCTGTACGTAAACAATGGGACTTTTCTTTGTTTATAGCTTCGTAACGTACTGTTAAGCTGCGTTTCCACCAGTGCGAGGATGCGTAGCGAGAGCGAGGGATGTGTTTTTGTTAACCAATAGAATCAGTTGCGCTGAGCGAGGATAAGTAAATGAAGCTATTCCATTGGTTAACAAAAACACATCCCTCGCTACACATCCTCGCATATCTTTGGTGGAAACGCAGCCTTAGGATTCCGTACCTCAGTTAGTAAAAACTATTTGTGGCATACACAGGCATATGTAAGTCGTCTACTACTTTTCAAGAAAGATTTGAAATATTACCTTGACATTTATTCTATAATAGTTGTGCCTGTGGCTTTATCTGTGCGGAATTTTTATCCACAAAAATTAAACTTTTACTATACACTTGTCACATATTTCGTCCAATGGCTTCGATTTTTAAGTCTTTGTCAACTTGAATGACCAACTGATCTCGATTTAGGCTTCTTGTGTATTAAAAATTGTTGATATCAGTATTCAACCGTTATTCTGCGTAAACATAATCGCACAGGATGTTTGTTTTAATTACTTCCAATACTAAATGAGTTCCACGCAAACGTTCAGCAAATAGCACATTCAATATTATTTCGAAAGCTAAAATGTTAGCAAAATTAGATATCATGTAACGCGGAAGTTTGCACATATGAGCGGTGATCAAAAGCTTGATCTGATATTCAAAGTCCTGCCAGCGGATAATTGCGTAATTTGCTTTGCGTAATCCCTGCGTTGAGCTTTTAAGCCCTGGCTAATGGGACGCGAACCGAGAACCGAATTCGTTCGCGGATTTCGTGGCAGCGTGTATTATGCCAATGTTGTCATGTCACATATATATACTAACTTTTTGGTAGATCGCCCTATTTTGCCTCCGTTCTTCCTGTCTACTGCAACCCTCAGCATCAAATGTACCTATTTTTCAAATTTTTATGATCGTTAGCAATTCTCATGTGGAACGAAACGTTAACGTAAAACGAAACGTTGTTGTCCATAGAGCCATTGCCTATCTTGTAATTTCATCACTTAAAACCCCCTGGGAACATGAATGAGTAGAAGTCTAATTGTACTTGGGTTAATACGCTCCAACGTCACATTATAATTGGGTGCACCTATTACAATACCACTTATTACAATCTACTAATTTCTACATCCTGTTCTACCATCTAGTTCTGGTGGTAGATCTGCCTATTTTTCATTTCTAATTCTACTAATTTCTACATCCTGTTCTACCATTTTGCAACACTATTAATGACGTATCAACATCATATACCTCCTTAATTTCGTACTATGTATATCAATAGGTCTTCTTCCGCTGGCGCTATAACCCTCTGTGGTTCTTGGCCTCCTGCACAATCATCCTCCAGTTGTCACGATGCCTGGCGACCATCTTCCAGCTGGTAAACTTCCCCATCTTCCTGAGATCTTCCTCCACACAGTCCCTCCAACGTTTTTTAGGTCTGCCTCTCGGTCTCTTTTGTTGTGGCGTTCACCTTCTCATTAGCGGCTCTTGTGTCCACCTCACGCTGTGACATTACAATCGTCGTTACGTCTACCTCTTGGTTCATGCTTTGACGATATGTGCCGTCACGCTCTTTAACGGGACCATAGATTTTTCAATAAGTCTATATCAGTAGGTAAATGAAGTGGGCGGCAATTTTATTGCGATCCGACCTTTAAGAGACTATAATCCCCTTTCTGGGGCTACTAATTCCCTCTCACTATCCTGCTCGTGCGCACTTCGCTTGCATACACGAACACACACTCACACGGTAATAAGTATTTTGTGTTGTTGAATCCAAATTTTATTCATATAACTACAATATGTTGTATCCCAACCAGCAAAATCAGGTCGTATAAACATCATGACAACGTATCTGCGTGACCTGTTAGTCGTGGCATATAGTCGTATAACAGTCGAGTCCTAGTTTATACGACGGGGTTTGGGCACAATTATAGTGCAATTAAGTCGAGTAAAAGTCAACCGAAACAGGGCTTATAGATCAGGTATGTTGTGTAGAAGTGGTATAACAGTCGCGCTATTTCTGATTTTGCATCATAGTGGTCTCTTTCACGACGATTACTCGACTTAATAGCCGACTTACTGTTATTAGAATATATCACTAAGCGATTATTTGGTTCTATAGCGGAGTTGGGGCAGCCATTATACGATTTTTTCAATTTCTTGAACTCATAAAGAAGAAAGCTTAAAGAATTTATCAAAAAAATATAATGTCGAAGAAACTAAAGTGTAGTTTTCCTAAGACTTGTTAAATATTCGAAATTTGTGCCATGGTGTGTGTATAGAAATAGTACTGGGTAGTTCCCTGCAAATTTATTTTAGTGACAAATCATATACTAATTGGTATATACATTTTTAATGCCCCTTCGTGATTTTGAGTTTTAAGTGATAATTTATGTAATTTTCTTTTTCCGACCAAATAAATTGATCAGCAAGCGCCATTAAGCACCCTCGTTCCACTTACACAACCAGTATGCGACAAACAGTCTTGTTCGGATAACAACTTACTTATATTACTCGACTAGTTACCGCCATGATGCAAGCTTTAGGGTTCTTAGTAAAAAAGACAAAAGCACTGTAATTTGTTTTGTGTTAAGTATGTAGGATTGTAGATGTGCATATCATTATTTCATAAGTCAATGTTTATTAATTTAAGTAGGTCTATGATGAACGCCAAGACTGCTGTCTAAAAGTCACAATAATATTATTTTAAGAGTTATAGACAAGTAAAAGTAATAAGTTAAAATTTTAATAAAGCGTATAGTTTAATACAAGGGCTATAAACTAATTTTACACGACATAATAAATAATGAGTCATATAGTTATCGCTAAAACAGGCTTCGCTGAATATTTACTGTTTTGGCGTCGTATAAGCAACTTCTACATCATTATTTGTTCTATAGAGATCATTATAACATTCATTACTCGATATTCTAATAATCGTTAGATAAAGTGCATTTACACAACTTTTTGTAGTGTAAAAGTAATTTAAGTCCCTTTTATACTAGAGTATTTTGTATAAAAATTGTAATTGCGTTGACAATATGACTATAGTCGTATAATGGCATTATCAAAAACGTTTACACTACTTCTAGTTGCGAAGGAGACATATAATAAATAGCTACAGCATCAATTAGCTGTATAAAAGTAATCTCGTGATTGCTACAGTGCTGTATCATAATTTCGACAGACAACAGTTTCGTCGTCATACGTATCGGACGTGTCAATTAATAAAATAAATAATCATTTTAAATCGTGCGTGACCTAGCTCTTTACATAACGCGGAAGCAAGTATCTATGTCAATGCATAGTGCTTGCTAGTGAGAATGTTTAGAGTATAATAATTTACATACTTTGAACGGATTTTATGGAAAATGGACGGAAGCAGTCCATTTAACCGGAGTGGACTCACGCGCCGCAGCCCTCCGCCCTCGCCCTTACCGCCGCGCGACCAGCCGCAGCCCGACCTTCAAAAAGGACCTTCAAAACTGGATGAAGACCATTGAAAACTACCTCAATGAAGTATGCATCATCTCTACAGAAGGTAAACTTAACTCGGACCAAAAATCAAGGATTAGCACCCTATGCCGCAAAGTGGGTCATTGCTCATCACAAATGGCTATCGAATACCAGTCCCTGAAACAAAAAACAACTCAGGCCTATAACTCCCATAAGACACTTAAGGAAAAAATAGATCTCTCCCGTCGCTTCCAGGAACTCAAGCAATGCATCCAGGAGTCCTCTATAGCTAATCCCAGCCAAGTATCTTTTGCCGACGTACTGAAGAACAATACTACTAGTCGCATCCAACCCTCTAACATCAGCTCGGTAGCAATTTACCCGACTGACAAATCAAAGTCGAGCGAGGAAACAAAATCCCTCGTTCAAAAAATCATTAGGCTCGATGAAATGAAATTGCACGTGAGAGGATTGCGCAAAATCAAAAACGGCGGCGTTGTTATCAGCACCGACTCCAAGGAGGACATCGCGAAACTGAAGCAGTTGCAGCAGCTATCGACGTCAGGCCTCACTGTGGATGAAACACAAAAACGAAAGCCCAGAGTAGTAATTGTCGGAGTGCCCGCGGATATGCAAGAAGCGGAAGTCTTCAAGTGTATCTTTCAACAAAACCTAGCCGACAAACTACAAGACCTGACCCTAGAAAAGTTTTTGTCCTCGTCAAGATTGAGCCATAAATCGGGAAGGAAGGAAGCCGAGACCTGCAATTATATTATTGATGTTCTAGCTCTAATTCGCAAGGTACCAGTCACAAATGACAGAGTTTTCGTGAACTGGTCGTCGTGCCCTGTAAGAGATTTTACTCTGGTCACAAGGTGCTATAAATGCCAGCAGTACGGGCATGTGGCGAAGACATGTAAGATGGAACTTAACATCTGTGGGCATTGCGGAGAGGTAGGGCACGCAATAAAGGACTGCACCAAGAAGGCCGAACCACCAAAGTGCGCGACATGCATGCACTATAAGAAACCGTGTAATCACGAAACTGGCACTGCCGAATGCCCAGCAAGAAAACTAGCCGAAAAAAGGTTCCAAAACTCTATAGATTACGAAGGCGCCTAAGAGCGCCTTTTTATATTATAAGAAGTCCATTTTCAGTTTTAGTATTACTCAAAACATTCTCGACTCATTATTTCCTATATTTCATAACCGCGTAACTTCTTATTATTAAATATTGTTCTGATTTGTAATATACCTAAACAAATTAAACAAGCTGACGATTCATGCAATTCCGACTGTCCTAGTTTCAATTTGTGCTAACGGTGACAATGCAATGTCCTACATAGTTGAACATATCTTAATTAAGCAATATCAAAAAAAAATATTTATATAGTTTTATAGTATTATTATATTATGAATTCAATAAGTAGTATTGTATTAATTGTAAATGATTATTATTTTTGTACTTAGAGTACCTATATTTTGAACTCTCAAAGCCTGAGATACTTACAGTATTCTCCTAGTTCAGGCACCAGTATTAAGAATGCTCTGTATAGATCTAAGACCTTTTATGCCATTTGTTATTACTATGATTTCATGAATAAACATTTATTTATTTATTTATTATTTATTTATAATTATCGCATTACGAGGTCGTGTAAACGTTTATTTGACATGACTATTTGACTAAATTGCTGTATAAGCCATATTGTAATATAATCAGCTTCTATACATGTCGTCACGACGACTACTGCAACATTACCTTTTCCCGACTAAATAGACATATAAGTCCTAGCTTATATGACATTTTTGCTGGTTGGGTAATTCAACATCGGTCACCCCTATTCGACGAAATTGCGGGCATACAGCACTGATATTACCACCGAGCTGAAACATTTCCCGCTCCGACGTAAAGCCTTCTCGGGATGCTCCTGGACAGACTAAGCCTGGCGACAGAATCTGGACGCTTGTGGATAGCACAGAAACAAGGTACATTTTCAATTTCTTTTCTCTGGACATACATTTCGAAATATTTTAAAATTGTATACAGGAGTGGAAAAAAACATATCGGTGTATTTGGGTCATTGTCAGTTCAAAAAACAAAATTCGTCCCTCCGGTGGTCAAAAGTTAAGAGCTTGTATGAATCTAGGTTATGTTGCTATACATCGGATTATAGAAGAGGGAACGTTCTTTATTATCACAGGCATTTTATCAAAAAATTAGGCCCTGGAATCCTTAACTTCGCAAATGTCCACCGGAAAAACTCGAAACTAAATCTGACAATGACCCATTTAGTAAGAAAGTTGCCACACTTTTACCATCACAAAAGATTTTAGAACAACGTACTCGTTACCTGCTATTTCACTTCAAGCAAATAAAGCGTCTGTTTTTCTATTTACATAATTATTTGAATCAACATTGTCGTAGTCGACATTGTGTGGATTATTCCGATCAAAGCATAACGTTTTTCAATACTATGCTTGAATGTAAACGTATCTGTTAACATATTCTCGTCGACAATTTTTGATGCTTTGTGCATGGCACGCAACGCAACGGCGCCGCTTAGTGAAGATACGTCCTGGTGGGCAAACAAAGGCCATAGCAACGATCTAAATAGTGATGAAATTACCGCGCCGCTGTATGGTTAGCAGTCCCTAATGAAGAGCTCCATACGAGTTCGAAACATGTCTGGCCATTCCTGACAATTTTACATAGTTGTAAACAGCTTAATACAATAATTAATCTAAATAGTCACAAAGGTCTGTATTTGCAATTTCACTATCAAAAACACTAAATTTTACTGACAGCACTAAACTTAAATGGTGACCGAAATGATAAGCACTTGAAATGACTACCCTCTTAGTAAATCATCCTAATCTGCTCGAAAGCATAGCAATCAGTAGTGCGCTGAATAGCTCAATAGTCATTTGCAGTCAAGGGTCGGCAGAGAGACCTAATCCTTGTAAACGTGCACGAAAACACGGGCCAAGTTCCTATCCTATTCTCAATAAATACAAAATATTTTTAACCTCATATAATAAACTTTATAAAGCAAAATGCTTCAGATATTGTTATTAGTATATTACATAACATAGGGCGATGAATTGATGAATTCCAGGCGTGTATACCCCGGATCGCAGGCTTGTGCGATCTGGGGCTTTACAAATTACCGCCCGTGATTTGACTAAAGTTTTACGTCACCCTAGCCTGGGCCGTAAGTGGGGTTTTCTGTCCGCTATGCGGGGAGAGAGCGCTACATCCTGGCCAAAACAAGACATATTTTATTGTAGTTTCCATTTTATTATTATGTTTCCTTATTTATCACTTAAAATACCAAATTACTATTTTATAGGTTCACTTTTAACCCGTCAAGTGTCAGACCTCCCTAGAACAAAACACCCGGTAATGTCCCATACAAACAAGAAACGGCCGAATTTCCGCTAAAGATGGGAATTTTACCTACCCCGAGAATAATTATATGAGATGTGTTATATATCGTTAGAGAGCTAGATAAATTTGGAATTCGGCACAATATGTTATAATAGCCGCACTTACTTGTAGTGAGATGTAGATTTATTTATATTCCAAGATGTTCGTTTTCCGTCACATCCGTCACTAATGATTCACAATTTGCACTCAATTTAAAACCACATTTCACATTTTACATACACTAAAATGATACTGGCTAGTTTATGCGTCAATTTTACGTAAATTCACTACTCAACACCTAATAATTACTTCACAACAAATATTTATTTACGAGAACGTGCGCGCACGGCACAATCTTGCGCTGCCGCTAATCGAAACTGTCATGGCGGATTTGCCCCGAAACTGAGCACTGTTTGAGCAAAATCATAAATCTATCAAAATTCCCAAGACCTTACACCAATCTAATATATGAAATGAAATCCTAAGAAAGTGTGTTATAAACTATTATTTGTTCGTAAGGTTTTGAACAATTGAAAATTAGGATACAAATGAATTACGACGGCCATCATTGCAAAATTATTGCGTCATTCAAACTTGAGGACTTTTTTCACTAGGAAACAATGTCGTGCGGCTAAATTTAACATTAAAAACGAAAACCTTATTTAATTGCCAGTAATTTGATATATAATACATAATACAAACACTTTCCGTTTAAAAGATTTGGACATATTTATCACACGACACGACACCTCAAATGCAAGTGATTTTCGAAATGGCGGACGAATTCCGCTGATGTAGAGAAAAAAAAAAATTTACGCGTCACTACTGAGGATTCTGATTGGTTAAAAATCAAATTTGTGTGCTCTGATAGCTGTTGTTGGATAGTAAAATATCTATCAAGCTGCCACCATAACGAATCGATGCAGAGAAATTGATCCAATGAGCGGTTTGGGCTGTAGACTAGCGTGTGTCTACTGGACGCTACCGGCACAAAATTGCTGCAGACTAACGTTAGTCTACTGGACGCTTGACGGGTTAATACGCTTTCCTCGAAGTCTACTGACATTATGTATAAGCCTAAATTCTTTTGAAAGGTATGAACATATTATGTTAAGTTCATACTGGAATTCATCAATTACCTACGGAAAAGAAAATTGAATTTCTTTCAGCGTTTTTTCTCAACCTATGCCGGTAGACTCAGACATGTAAAAGAGCCCTTGTGAGCCCTTACTTACAAAATAGAGTTCTATATTTCATTATTAAAATTCGGTAAAGATTCGTTCATGGAAACGGGGTTTCATTTTAATTTTTATGGTAGCAGTCATTGACTTGTATAGAAAGATCTTTATTCGCTGTTTTGCCAATAATTTCCGAACATTATTGTTTCCGGGGAACGTAGGCACCCGGTAAATGTTTTAGTAAAAGGTACGGTCGCTATAAATATGTAAACGCGTCAATATCGAGTATTCTGTGGAAACTGTACATATCAGAGTCTAGTACCTGTAGCCCATCAGGGTGTTTTTCAAGCCCACGTCATATTGCGGATTTTGGGACTAATGGGACTAATTTTACTGGCAACAACACATTTTTGGTAACTGATGTTAGAAGTCATTGAATCTTAGCCTTGGGAAAATTTTGTGAGATTAATAAGTTAAAATTATAATCGATTCAACTTTATTATTCTCAGCAATGATTGATGTATATTCTAATTAATACTAATCCTGTAGACGTGTTTTCGTTGATCTAATGTTACTAATTATACTAGCCTTTTCAGGAGTAGCAACTTGTTTTTTTTTTGGTAAGTTAGTCGCGTTTTGTAATTTCTTTATTGTATTTTACTTTTTATATACAGATATTGTAAAAACCTAGCCTAAGAATTAAAATAAATAAAGGACATAATAATAATGTCACCAACATAAACAAAGAGGAAACATGACTTAATATTCCGAAAATTTCAAGTATTTTTTGCATAATAAAGCCATAACTATCCATAGTGATGAAAGTCAAGTTTTTTTAAAGGATCCAGTATTTATTTCGCACGAAGAACGAAGGATTGAGCAGCATTCCTGTAAACAATGTTTTGGATTCGGTTCATGAAAAAATCAAGAGTGGTAATCAACAGGCGTTCTTATCACCCTTTGGGTAACGAATTATTAATAAAAACTTCAGAAATTAGTAAGCGATGCATAAGTCATCACGGAATCTACCGGAGAACGTAGATTATTTGTATTTCACCCAAATGCGTATGGACCACGATGATTATAGTTCTCACCTCGTGAGATTTGAAAAAATTGCATTCAATACATACATCTTTCTAGGATTGGATTGGAGAGGGGTCATTCTTTTAGGAAAAATCTATAAGTGCGATTAGTTTTGGTTATAATTTGACGATGCGGTTGGCGCAGTTTGTAGTGCAGCTGCCTACTGAGCCGGCGGTGTAAAGTTCGAATCCCGGCCAGGGCAAATATTTGTGTGATGAACTTAAATATTTGTTCCTGACTCATGGATGTCATCTTTTATGTCATGTATTTATATATTATGTATATCGTCGTCCTTAGCATTCCTTAGTTTGGGACTAGGTCAATTTGTGTAAGATTTTTATTTTTTTAATTTGATAAATAAGTACTTACGTTAGCTATTGTTCTAACTTGGCGCTCGCTCTGCCGCGCTTAGCCGGCAGCCATTATGCGGTTGACACAGAGCCGCGACACGCGTCACGAGTGTCATAACACGGCGTGACGTCACAGGGGATTTGTGCCCAATATACAAATTGCGCATTGCACTAAGTGCAACATAGCGGGGAGATTGAATTTCCAATTATGTACTAAGGTAGGTTGGACGTGTGTTTACATTAGGTACTCGTTTGTGATGTGGCTATGGTTAGTGTCTCAGATGTGACTGACTGACTGACAGACTGTACGGTATAAGCCCCTATTTTAAACAACAAATTTTACGAGTTTTATATTCACATTTTCTACTTCTTCCTCTTTAAACTTACATTGTTTTCACACATTATTATAACATAACAAGACTTAATCGCATTTAAGTAAATAGTGTTTGATGATCATGATCTCGAAGGGTCTGAAGAGGCGGGCATCGACGTCTTCTTGTCGCGCGAGTATTTCGAACTACTCGCTTCAGCAGGGCTACCACATTTTGACGCGACTTCGCTTGTCGCGCAACTTAGGGCCGCTAGCCCGCCACATTTCCGAATTTTCGTTAGATTTACATTTGCTGATCACTGAATTCCACGAAGACGATAGCTTAAAACCGTGTTCCCGGTTGGAATTATTGCGTTTTCTTATTTCAACTGCTTCATGTACAGTTCACTCTTAGGACCGCCGGCTAAGTACGCAGCTGCCACTTCGCCGACCGAGTCGTCAAACAATAGGTACAACAATAAAAAATACAAAAGAAATCTTAAATTAAACGACGGTACACAACAGTCTTATCGCTAAAAAGCGACCTCTTCCAGACAACAGAATAGTTAAGTTATTGTATATATACCGGGAATGCTCTTGCCATACCCATACATCAGACGTTTTTACCGCGAGTAGGTATAGATTTCAAGTGTACCTACTGCCGGTAATGGCTCGCCCGCACTTCCGGGAATTATCATCATTTGGGCTAAAAACGCGCAATAACGACGCGGCCGCCCGCAGTAGATCCTAGTAAACAGTACGATTCCTGCTGCTATGCTAGCCGGTAGCAGCCCCGTTGGGCCGCCTAGCGCAATGGTTCGCGACTCATGTCGCGCGACATAGCATACCCATCACTCTCTGACAGTGCTGTACGGAAAGAGATAGGTAGTATATCTCGCGCAAGAAAGAGTCACGTATCACAGTTGTGCTATAGTAACGGATATTTTTAATGTTACGTTGCCATAGAGGTGACTGCTAGGTACCACGCCGGTGCTTATAGACTCTGGTGATTAGCCCTACCTATGACGACGCGGTTGGCGCAGTTTGCAGACACCTGCCTACTGAGCCGGCGGCCCTGGGTTCGCATCCCGGCCGGGGAAAATATTTTTGAGATGAAGTCGAACAATTGTTCTTGGGTCATGGATGTTATCTATATAGGTATGTATTTATAATAATAATAATAATTCGTTTATTGCAGGCATCAAAGGCCCATAGATAAATACCTTACAATCTAACATACATATTAAATATTAAAATACTAAACAACTAAGTCACGATGTCTTTCGTAAGTCTGTGGTGTTGGGTGCCGACCGCGGAAACGCCGGAATAAAACACCTTTCGGCCAAATTCTTCCTTCATGAAGGTCGCTAGCTGCTCAGTCGGAACCCCCAACACGTAAGAATTAAAATTCACTTTGTGGTGAGACTCCAACTTCACGACCCTCAGGATAATTCCGGTCTTCACACGTACATACTCTACGATCTCCTCAGCCTTCGTAGAGTAATGTAGACGGGACACATACAATTGCGTCGTCGGCAGGGCGGGACGCAGCAGGTGTTTGGGCCCAGTCGGTGCGGTACCGCACTGATTTCGGCAAGCCGGCTTCTTCTTCCTTTCCACCTTGATGAAGCCATCCTTGTCACATTTAGACTCCCGAGGAGCCGGTTTAGGCAGATCCTTGTGAACGGATTATATACATACCTCACGGCTTTCGGTAAGCTGCGATCCAAGGTGCTGCGATTGCATGATTTGAAGCTTTCTACCAAAGTTTCTGTTTATGTGGCTATCGTTCTCCCAAATCTCCTGTACTCATCCGAGACCTGGGTCCTTTATCGGAAGCATATCCGCATGTTGGATAGGTTTCACCTAAAATGCTTGCGCGGTATTTTAAACATCAAATGGTCTGATCGAGTGAGAAACACCGATGTACTTCGACGGGCAAAAGTCTGTGGCATTGAAGCATTTTTGATGCGGCGGCAGCTCCGGTGGTGTGGCCATGTCTTGCGAATGGACGACAAACGAGTAGCAAAACGCATCTTCTTTTCTGAGCTCCAAGATGGTAAGCGGAAACAAGGCGGCCAGTTCCTTCGGTTCGAGGATGTTCAGGAAAGACATGAAGCAATGTAATATTGATCCATTACAGTGGGAAGAAGTTGCAACTTGTCGTCCAGAGTGGAGGCGTTTGGTACATGGAAAAGTAGATCACTTTGAAGAGCAAAGAAAAGCTGATCTTGGCCATCAATTACAATTATGTTGACGGTGTCCTTACGTGCCGCCAATGCTCGCGCACGTTCACGCTCAAGATTGGCTACTGTAGCCATATGAGGGCCTATAAACACCGGCGTGCTACCTAGCAGTCACCGTAGCCGAAACCGGCATGGGAGTATATATGTATACACTAGCGGCCGCCCGCGACTTCGACCGCGTAGATTTTTGATGATTACAAAGATATTAAAATAGGCAGGTAAGGAATTTTATTCTTAGTTATTTCACCCCCTTAGGGGCAGAATTTTTGAAAACGCTGAAATTACTTTTCTAGTATTCTAATAGTGTACCTTTACACAAAAATTCAAGTCCCGCGCTCAAAAAAATACTTAATCTCCATACAAACTTTTAACCCCTTTTTTACCACCTTAGGGGGTGAATTTTCAAAAACCCTGAAACAAATTTTCTTCCATTTTATTTTAATACCTTTTTACAAAGTTTCAAGTTCCTAGATTAAAAAAAAACTTGTACCCCATACAAACTTTGCACCCCTATTTAACCCTCTTAGGGGAGGTATTTCCAAAAATCCCTTATTATCCCTAGCTCACGTTATAAAAGTAACCTACTGTGCAAAAATCAACTCTCTAACATTGTTCGGCTGTGCGTTGATGAGTCAGTCAGGACTTCTTCTTTTATATATATATATATAGAAAGAAGATAGATAAGAAGTTTCAGGGAATTTCTAATGGATTCAAACTTTCAACCCCTTTTTAATCCTTTTAGGGGACGAATTTTTTGAAAACGCTGAAATTATTTTTCTTGTATTCTAATAGTGTACCTTTACACAAAAATTCAAGTCCCGCGCTCAAAAAAATACTTAATCTCCATACAAACTTTTAACCCCTTTTTACCACCTTAGGGGGTGAATTTTCAAAAACGCTGAAATTAATTTTCTTCCTTCTTTTAATTTTAATACCTTTTTACAAAGTTTCAAGTAAATAGACGAAGATAGATTAGCGTAACACTTCTTTATAAACAACATTAGCGGTGTTCCCCATACAAACTTTGCACCCCTTTTTAACCCCCTTAGAGGTGAAATTTTCTAAAACGCTGAAAGAACTTTTTGTGTTTTGAATAAGTAATTTTTCTACAAAGTTTCAAGTCTCTAGCTCCAAAAAAAAAGTTTCCCCCATACAAACTTTGCACCCCTTTTTAACCCTCTTAGGGCAGGTATTTCCAAAAATCCCTTCTTATCCCTAGCCCACGTTATAAAAGTAACCTACTGTGCAAAAATCAACTCTCTAACATTAGTAGTTTCGGCTGTGCGTTGATGAGTCAGTCAGGACTTCTTCTTTTATATATATGTATATAGATATCGTCGTCTAAGTACCCATAGTACAAGCTTTGCTTAGTTTGGGACTAGATAGATTTGTGTATGATTGTCCCATAATATTTATTATTATTTATGTTAAGACACTTCAAGACAATTTATTTTACAATAGTCTAATAAGGGGAATAACGTTATTAAAACTATCGTGAGATATCTTTACTAATTATAAAAACGGTATAAACTCACGTAAACGTAAACATGTCGGGCCGTTCCTGACAATTTTTACGTGAGTTTATACCGTTTTTATAATTAGTAGGGAATAAGGTTGTTTAGAGTACCAAAGTATATATTTAGAGAAATACCTAATCATATTTTAGTCGGAATCACGACGCTGATTTGATCGACACGTAGACTGAAAATAGGTGCCTATGCCTACTGATACTGAATTTTTGTATCCACTGCGGCGCCCTCCCCAGTTAGCATCATTACGGGCTGGAAAAAATCCCTTTTTACAGAAAATTGGGTAATCGACGCTCGACAGGCGGTGTATTATTCCTGTCGAGTGTGACGCCTCCATGCACCGCTCGAGGGCCTGGGGGGCGCTTTGTGACCATACTGCCTTGGTATTAATATGGACCTTTTAATGCGGTGGCAGCGCAAGACCGGTCATCGTGGAGATCCTTGGGAGAGGCCTGCGTCCAGTGGACGTCTTTCGGCTGAAGAACTCGACATCATTACGAGCAATAAAAACACATTTCTCACCTCTCGCAAAGAATGCTTTTGCCGATCCTGTGCGCTTCATTTGACAGATACTGAAATGGACGGTTATCTCAACATGGTCGCAACGGCTTTGCCAAGAGCATATCGAGTGCGAACTGGGCGAAGAAAAGTATCTTTTCTTCCTCACCTTAGCAGATTTTTGCAACACGACTTAAAAATAATAAGCAAGTCAGTGAAAAGCAATCTGTAACATTCACAGTATTACCTATAATGGACGGAAAACAAACCGACCACCACGTCCGAAAAAACACACTGCGCAGAAAACTCCTCATTGCTGGCGTACGTAAATGCAAAAATGTCAGGTTAAAGAAGGACCATGTTATAGTAGATTGTTATCCAAGGGTAGAAAGTTACCCATTGCACCCGAGATATTTCTGGCGCTCGAACGAAGTGAGAGCGCCAATAGTTCGAGGGTGAAATGGGTAATTTCACCCGAGTTAAACACTCTACTTTTCATTTCGACTGCGAGCAAAATAAAATACTACACTCACATGTCATGAGTGAGTTAAATTAATGTCCATGTTATTTTTAACCAATAATCAATAAAAGACATGGTATTTATATTTAATCTCGGGGAACACGGTATTTATATTTAATCTCGGGGAGCCTTTTCTATTGCAAACTTTCATTATAATTATTTTTAATTGAAAGAAAAAGTTAAAATATACGTACCGCCAATATTAAAAAAAAAAAAACAAATCTAATGGTTTCAATTTTGTTTTTTATATAAATGCTTCTATCAATAAAATGACGGACAGAATTATATGTATGTATTATAAATATAATAATACATACATATTTATATTTAATAATAATTGGATATAAATAAATATATCTAACCTTTGGAGTTTTTTTTTAATGGCCACTCACCACGGCCGACTAGATTGTACCTAATTAAGTTGGTCACGACGTGCATCTAGATGGCAATTGTCTTTGACTCCGTGGCAATTAAAAAAAAATTACTTTCCACCCTAGGGATGGAAAAGCTATTTTCCACCCGGCTATCTACTCATGAAAATGACACTTTCCGAACAGGAGAGATGAAAAAATATATACGTCTAAACTAGGAGTTGAGCGGGTATTTCAAGATATCGGGGGACACGACATAGCAAGTCGACGCCGAGACACAAATAGTGGAATTTGTGTGCAGATTTCTTTGTTTTGTTTGTTGATTTTGTTTCTTGACCGATGTTATGTCCATACCAACTAATAGTAGATGAAAAGAGGCTTTACCCAAACCCAGTTGGTCGACACTCCGGGTACAAAAACGGCAAAACTTAATGAAAATAAAAAACAGAATTAAAACACGCGTTGAATGTGATTAGGTAAAAGACAAAAGAGGTAAAAGACAAAAGAGGTAAAAGACGTTAAGGATAAGGGAGAATAGCTTTAAGCTTCGAGTTGTGGTTCAGCAGATGCGCACGACCACTGAAATATCGAGATGATGTTCAAAAATATAATTCACGCTCTTCAAATATTGACATTTACCAACAGTGATTTAGTTGTATTGCATATTGAAATAAAAAATAAATAATTGATTATGCCAGGCCGCAATCCACAGCAGTACACAATATCAATAACTCAATTCCGACCGCGAAAACCATCGCATAGGATGTCAAACAATAATTAACAGAAAAATATGGAGGGCAAAATGCAAACGCGGTTGACAGCTCGATTAGCGGTCTCAATTTCGGCAACGCGTGACGTGACGCGTGCGTGACGAGCGTGACGATCACGTGACGCTGTGACGTCGCGTGTCGCTCGACGAGACAGCGTCACGATCGCGAGCATTCCAAATGGCGTTAGGTTAGATGTTCATTTTTTGTTGACGTGCCGTTGACAATTTCCGATACGGCTTTTGTTTTCGACGGTTTGCTTTTGTTTACATAGTTTTGGGATAAGTGAGATAGCAAACGTGCCGAGTGTCACAACAGGCCGGACTTTATTTTTATTTATTAATCTCGAAATGTACTAGAGAATATTCATATGAAATATTGCTTTACTATAATAAAATATTGCATACGAGTATTAGGATGTGGGCAGCGTAGAAACAATTACGGCGGTGAGACATTTTTTGAAGTATAGGTATCCATGTTTAGGGCTAATTTATGTACTACCTCACATTTTGTGTAGCTCCATGTAAAAAATGTAGGACATAGCGTAAAATTCGGCTTACCATGGTCAGAATAAGCAACTTTACCAACTCACCAAATTGGTATGTATATTTTTTTTCATTTCTTGATATTGTTAAGCATAACTCGCAAGAAACCAGATAGATTGCCCGCAGTTACTAAATCTCATGAAGTTTCGAGCCCCCAGTAGATTTCCCAGAAAGAAAATTACACCCCCACGCCCACCGCTCCGTCGAACTGTACTTGGCTCTAATTCTCCCATATGCCGCCTCTGTAAATTAGCGAATGCATGTAGTCTGTCTATAGATATTCACGCTGACTCACTACCTAAATTTCGAAGGACGATAAACACTCTTTTGAACAAAACCATTAACAGTGAATAATTGTACTACTAAGCTACTAACTTACTTATCTGAAAACTTCCTTCCTTTAGATTTAAATACCAAAGTGTCAACTGTTGTAAAACTTGATTGCTCCACTTTAGCATAAATACATATCATGTAGGTATTACTTAGATTGTAAATAGTGCATGCTGTGTTTACCTATAATTGGTTATGCATCAATCGTAATTCCTTATAGATTGTAATCTGATGTATATTTGGATGTAATAACTGTTGGTGAACCTTAATAAATAAATAAATAACTCAATCAGATATTAAGTTGTTTCTGCAAAATATTGCAATGCCCTTACAGGGTGTCACATTAGGTACCTATAGATAATCTTTAGAATTAAGACATCTGTAAACTATATGAGAGCAATAAAGATTTATCTTATCTTATCTTGATTGAAATGTGAGAAAACAAAGAAATGAACCACAAAATAAAAATTGACCCATAATATTATCCATACGACAAAATAGGGATGTTCAAATCACGCTGTTCAAGTTCTATGCCAAATTTTATCTTAAAACTAATTACCAGAAAAAATAACAATTCGTGACGTAGGTATGGTAATGACTAATGAGTATGTGTTGACGTAAGTACACAGCACGCGTTGTTTTAAATTAACCGCCCGGCTGAAGTTCGAAAGTACACCGTAACTCTGTAATTTTCGACAATGTGTTGTTGATTTTGTTCAAAATCAAAGAGCCTTTAATTTACGTTTCATTCAAATAACAGTTAATATCAACCTGGATTCCTTAAAGTTAATAACCTACATAAAACAAAAACAAACACAAGTACCTGATCAAGGGATCATCAAGAGACCGTCATTTAATGAGTTGTAAAAACAGCATATTATCGCAAAATTTGGACTTCGAAGCTTCAAATGTTCCAATGGAAGATTAATATTTTCTTGAAGACGACTGCTTCTTTTTTCACCAGACCTTAAGAATAATCTCAACATAAAAGACTTTCGAGCGGGAGAAATGATTTTGCTTCTACGAAATAACGATATATGAAAGAAACATTCCAAGAAACGGTGTAATACAATTTGAAAATTCTACTCGTATGTTCGGTCATATGAAAATATGACAATTGTTATTCTAAGATATGAATATGAGACGCACCCAAAAGTTAATATCCTATCTGCTCTATTCTAGTTTCTAGTCGACCTAAAACTTGGCAGTTGGTGAAAATGAAAACGTTACCTGGCCCGACCTTAGACATGAATATTATAACGCCCGTCAGTCTTATTCACCCAAAAAGGTCGTAAGTGATTGTGTGTATCGCGTATTTTAAGTCTTTCTTGCAAGTGAGAGAAACCGTAAATCAACCGGACGGATCCGCCCTCGGCAATAACCCATAAACATAATTACCATACGCTGATATTGGCACGATACATATACACTGCGCTCAGGGCAGTTCAGATAACGTTCACGTATAGAAGTTAAATCTTAAGTTGCAGGGTTGATTTTATAACCCGGTTACAATATCTGTGGACCTGGCGTCGATGGCTTTACATTGCAGCGAGGTCCACAGATATTGTAACCGGGCTATATGATAGTACTATTGCATAAGTCAAGCCAACATCCGTCGTAAGCGCATCGCTGGGTACTTAAACGGCATAGGTTCGTATTTGTAAGCACATAACAGAAGCTATAATGTGATTGTGTTCATAAAGGACACTAATAAAAATAGAATGCTAAGACATGACCTTTCCTCAAAAATATCATGGAGGAAGACCAAGACGAAATTACTTTGAGCAAATAAAGAAACAAAGGTTAAAGTCATGTTTTACCAAGAAGTGAAGGAGAAAGCCCAAGAAAGCAACGGCTGGTGATTGCTACACCGACAAGAGCGTAGCTCTTAAATTGATGAAGAAGAACAGAAGCTGTAAGCATAGAAACGCAAACGAGACTAATAAATTTTTCCAAATACAGTTCCTTTGTACGTGGGTATTACCTATTATGTTTTCAAATTCAATTTATTGAATTGTGTCTTAAATTTTCAAACGCGCATTTCACCATGTAGTTATAGGTCTCCCACATTTAGCTAGGCAACCTATTAGCTATTGCAAGTTATTCAGGAAAATATTAACTAAAGAGTATTTATTTGAATCAGATAAAAGATGAGAGGAGGTCGTTTTTATAACGTATTTTAGACTATTAGTCTATTTCATGGCGTCACTGGATAAAAAGCAAAAGGCCTTTCCAATTCATTGATGCTGAAAATTGCTGCTCAAAAGCCAACTTTTTCTTAATTATCATTACATAAGTCAAATTCACCCACCCCTTATTAGAATGCTTATTCAGCTGAAAATACTCGGGACAATAGAAACTAAAACGTCACGTCCCAAACAGAAAAGACAATTGCATTTTTTACTGCAACGAGCAAATAAAATTAAACACTTGTCCGAGCGAAAGAGAGAATAATGGACACCGCTGTAGCTGCAGGCACGTACACCCCACAGTATTGCAGGCTGACATCTAGACTGCACTCTGGGGCAGTTAGCATAGTTCGGAGTTTTGAGACGTGCGGCCGACTAAGTTTGTGTGCCGAGGAAATTGGCTTTATACGTCATATGCGGTTTCATAGGCTTCCAACAAGAGCTTCTTAAGGTATCTATATTAGCCGATATTAGTCGCTAGATTATTCCGCAACCTGTTAACCGCAGTGAAAATGAAGTTTTGACATTTAAAAATAAGGAAAAAGTGTGTCTATTTGATTGTTACCCTATGTTAAAAAGCTACGAATCAATGTGACTATCTTCATTAAACATAAACTATTATGAGCCAAAGAGTGAAACAGGGTACTTTTTGTTCCAGAAAATGTTTCGAAATAGTGGACACCGCCGTAGCTGCGTCACGTATACGTATGCCCCACAGAATTGCAGGCTGACATCAAGCCTGTGCACTCCGGGATAACTCAGCATAGTCCGATCTGAGTTTGCAGACGTGCCGACCAAGTTTGTGTTCCGCGAAAATTGGGTTCCATCATTCCAACAACAAAAGCTATGCTTACGAGAAAAGTAAGTAAGTACTCGTAAGTTACCTGCACCTAGTCGACATTAATGACTAGATTGTTTCACATGCCTGCCAAATGCAATGAAGCTTCAAAAAAATATTACATAAAAGTGTTTTTATTAGATGGTCCCCGTTCTACAAATAGGCGTGATTATTTTTATAGAGGTAAAATATGAGCCAAAAACTGAGACAGGCAATTTTTTGTCCTGCCTAACATACATAGTTTCGAAATAATGGACACCTCCGTAACTGCAGTCACGTCCCGCCCTACTGTATAGTGGGCTGACATCGAGACTGTACGCTTCGGAACAGCTCGGCATCGTTCGGAGTTTCAGACTTGCGACTTTGCGGCCGACTAAGTTTGTGTGCCGAGGAAATTGGGTTCCCATACGTGGTTTCATTAGTTCCCAATGACAACGGGTTCTTAGGTTGCACATAGCCGATGTTAATAGGGTAAGTACATTATTGGAACACCTTCTCAAAAATAAACTAATAGTAGATTCTGAATCCAAATAACGTATACTATCGGGAAAAAAATATAATATGAATACCTTCGTAGAATTTAAGTAATGTTTCCAATACTTTTGGGAAATTGCTGAAGCTTCGATAATAAGATGGTTCGATACAATGAAACACCTATTTTGAATATGTACCTTGAACAAGATCTATCATATTTTCAATTGTGTCTTCATTGTTCGACGCCCTGTGATTATTTTTTAAGATCTCAACTGTATTAGGATTTATGTCCCTATTTTAATTAATTCGCTAAATATAGGTATATTTATTTTGTTTTAATGAAAATATAGCAATATTTTGTTGACATAAAACAGTGTATTTATTTATCTCTCAATCAATAGCCGATGAAACTAAATAAGTTAACCCTAGTTTGGGCGTTCTCATAACCTCGTTACCGGCGACGCCCCGCCCCGCCATCGCCACCCGTAATTATTGTCACTTGTCAGCCTTAGGATATTTACTTAAATCAGCTTCTATACGATGCCACAGGTCCACAAGCAGGGTGTTAGCTCTGATCCAGTTACAAGATATTATTTATCTTTTATCTTCTTTTATCTATATCTATACTATTATAAAATTCCAGATTAATAAAAATAATAATAAATAAAATAAATAAATATTAAGGGACAATCATACACAAATCGACCTAGTCCTAAACTAATCAAAGCTTGTACTATGGGTATTAGACGACGATATATATATAATATATAAATACATATATAGATAACATCCATGACCCAGGCACAAATATTCGAGTTCATCACACAAATATTTGCCCCGGCTGGGATTCGAACCCAGGACCGCCGGCTCAGTAGGCAGGTGTCTACAAACTGCGCCAAACACGTCGTCATTGAGATTTGTATTGAAAATCACTTCTCTATGGAGAGGGGTCATGATTTCAGGAAAAATCTTAATAGCGTGATGCAGGATCGTCCTTTGTTTTGAATGGGCGCGCGGCCATGCCGACCTGATGCCATCTGTTGGTCATAATTTCCATTGTCCTCCCATCACGCCGAAACGGCTGGACAAATGTTAACCAATTTTTGTGCAGGGATAGCTGGACATCCATATATACTTTTTATAAGTCTGGGGTAAAGAAAAAAATACGCGGATGAAGTAGCGGGCACCTCCACTCGTACTTTAAAATCTTCGTCCCAGTGGCATATTGGTGGCATATCGATATTTATTTTATCGCCTCGTGTATTAACAATTCATCGGCTCGTAAATCGTGTAGAATTCTCTTTACGTCCCTGCTGAGTCGAAAACAATTGATAACGTTTAAAATATGTGTTACAGTGAAAGAACATATTTTCACGTTTATTTCATGGATATTTTCTTATCCTACGGGAATTAAGCATTTATCCAGGATTTAAAATGTGTTATTTAGCTTTCTGCCAATATGCTTTGTCGACGCGGTTGGCGAAGTTCGTAGTGCACCAACCTTCTGAGCCAGCGGTCCTGGGTTCAAATGCGGTCCTGGGTTTAAATTTGTTCCTGGGTCACGGATGTTATCTAAATATGTATTATACCTACAATGTGGGTCCTGTAACATAAGCAAAAAATTAAAACATAGATTTTACTCGTTAAACAGAACAACATTTGAGGAGCAACTTTAAAAAAAGTCAGTTTTCAACATTTTATTATTTCAAACAAATTAAATAGTATTTTCAATGTATGTCGTCCAACGTTGACATAGCTGTCACTCTACTAATATCGGACATTTCGCGATACATTGCTTCTTTGTCTTAACTTTATTCTACAAAATGACATTTAATATCTACACGTTATTTTCAGAAGTTGCTTAACAAAATGTTGTTTAGTTTCAAGGGACGAATCTATGTTTTAATTTATTGCTCCTGTTACAGGACCCGCCCGGTATATTATGTATATCGTCGTCTAGTAACCATAGTTCCTACAAGCTTTGCTTAGTTTGGTACTAGGTCGATTTGTGTAAGATTGTCCCTTACATATTTATATTCTATCACAAACCAAATAACACACAGTAGGGACTATATCTACTATATAAACTTGGAAACATAATGCATATATTATTGTATTTCTATCTGATACGTGTATTTCTATTTATTACCACATCATTACGACTTGTTTTTACTAAAATATCCTAAAACATAAATAATTATAATAAATATCAGACAACCTCACACAAATCAACCTAATCCCAAATTAAGCTCAAGAAGGCTTGTGTTATGGGTACTAGGCGACGATATACATACTGATATAGTTAAATAAATACTTAAATACATAGAACATCCATGACCCTGGCACAAATATTCGTGTTTATCACACAAATATTTGCCCTTGCCGGGATTTGAACCCGGGACTGTCGGCTCAATATCTAGACAGTTGCTTAACCACTGTGCCAACCGCTTCGTCAAACAACAAACGTAAGACATCATTTTGTAGGTATTATAACGTTTCGAACGTGATGTTCATGGTATTGAAGGGACTGACGAGGCCAGCATCAAACTACCTCAATTATTTAAGGGCTACTATGAAAATAAATGATTTCGATTCTATGTTCCCAAAATGGAAGCATGCCTCAATCGTATCAAGCACCATAGACACAGAAACAACTTTTCTCAACCGCGTCAGCAATAAAGGATACAACCAACACAAGAGCCACTGACTCCAAAACAAAATGGACGAATTTGCATAGCTCTCCGAAAAATAAATTAACACTGGCCGGTGCAGATATATCATACCTTTATGACGAACCTTTGACGCCGCGGAAATGGAATGCCGTGGCGATGGACGTCGGCTTTATTTGACAGCGCACGGTAAAAAATTGAGTTTAAATGACATTTCGGGATGCTGGAGATTCAAATGTACATTCAGTACAGTCGATGAGCTCACAGAATGCGATTCGAATAGGCGTAGAATTTCAGTTAAGATTTTTCTTGAAATAATGGGTCCTCCCAATGGAAGACTGATTTTTAATACAATTTAAAAAATATATAAGCTTTCACAAATACGAGCATAAAACATTATATAAATTTAATATATCCAATCCTTTATTTCCCTCACACCCCGTGCATTTTCTCGATGACGTCTGTCATCGTTCCCACCAGGCCCCTTTAGTCCCATCTCGTAGCCAGATTTGGTAGCTAGCTATGAAATGGGAGAAAAAAATCCGATTCGAAGCTGGCTACGAAATGGGAATATTAAAGTCGCATTTTGTAGCCAATTTTTGAAGCTGGCTACCAAATGGGAAAAATAATCCCAATTGGAGGCTGGCTACGAAACGGGAATATTAAAGTCCTAGTTCGTAGCCAGGTTTTGAAGCTGGCTTCCAAATGGGAAAAATAATCTCAATTGGAAGCTGGCTACGAAACAGGAATATTAAACTTCCATTTCGTAGCCAGGTTTTGAAGCTGGCTACCAAATAAAACCACAGAATAAGTAATAGCAGTACAAAACTTCTTACAGTTTATATAATGTTCAGTCAAAATAGTAGTTTAGTTTTTTGCAAGAAGCAGAAATATGTATAAATATCTTTAAGCGGAATGTGTTTTTTTTTTTAATTAAAAGTCGAGTTTAGTTGGTCAATACGTATTATCTTTTATTTGTGATTTAAGTGTCACTAAAAACAAAACACAAAGGTTAAGAATAATCCATACTAATATTATAAATGCGAAAGTGTGTCTGTCTGTCTGTCTGTCTGTCTGTCTGTCTGTCTGTTACCTCTTCACGCTTAAACCGCTGAATAGATTTTGATGAAATTTGGCATGGAGATACTTTGAGATCCGAGGAAGGACATAGGATAGTTTTCATCCTGGAAATTATCCCTAAAAATATTGAAAAGTGAGTGAACAGTATAGTAGTGACATTGATGACCCTGTAGAAATTGTAACTATTAGACCAAGAGCACAATTGCTCTTACATTTGCGTAGGCGCTCTTAATAATCCCTTTTATGAATTAAGGTGATTAGGTGGATATCTATCGTGTTGTACGAGGTTGTTGCTAATAATAAATACGGAAGTTATAACTATCTCTCTGTCTGCCTGTCTTTCTGTTACCTTTTTACGCTTAAACTTCTGACCCTGTATAGATGAAATTTGATGTGGAGGTAGTTATAGACCCCGAGAAGGACAAAGAATGTTACTGCAGTTTTATAGGCGAGAAATTTACATGTAGCTGGAGGCGGTTCGAATAGGTCTTTGTTTTGTTTCTGTTACACATTTGAAATACCTATGTAATAGGTATTTATTCAAAATGGTTACTACTAAGGGTTTTATTTATGTTTATTTACCTTATACTTACGTCAAAATCCATGAATTGACAGATAGGTATTCAGTTACCAAATTAATTGCGGTCTCATAATAAGTGTACCTACGCACAGCAGAGGCATCTAAATAAAATTGGGCAAGTGCGAGTCGGACTCGCGCACCGAGGGTTCCGTACAAACACTTTTCATCCTTAAGTGGTTAAGTTAAGTTAAGTTTGCACCTGGTATGTATAGCGCCCCATACAAATGAGGTGCAAAGTTAACGCAGCCAACCCGTTTGTTGTATGGGAGCCCCCCTTAAATATTTATTTTATTTTATTTTTAGTATTTGTTGTTATAGCGGCAATAGAAATACATCATCTGTGAAAATTTCAACTGTCTATCTGCAGCTGCTAGCAGACGGACGGACGGACGGACGGACGGACAGCGAAGTCTCAGTAATAGGGTCCCGTTTTTACCCTTTGGGTACGGAACCCTAAAAATTAGGCAAGTGCGAGAACGACTCACGCATGAAGGGTTCCGTACCATAATCTATAACAAGTTTGTTGTATGGGAGCCCCCCTTAAATATTTATTTTATTTTATTTTTAGTATTTGTTGTTATAGCGGCAAAAGAAATACATCATCTGTAAAAATTTCAACTGTCTAGCTATCACCGTTCTTGAGATACAGCCTGGTGACAGACGGACGGACGGACGGACGGACGGACGGACAGCGAAGTCTCAGTAATAGGGTCCCGTTTTTTACCCTTTGGGTACGGAACCCTAAAAACGGGCGGCGCGGCGCAGAGGGGGAGTTTAGATTGCTAACTACGCTTACCCGAACGGGCAGACACATGAGGGCAGACGACTTTGTCGGACGTATGTGATATCTAATATTTTGCGCTTTCGATTAGGGAATCATTCCTTGCTTGGTGCTGTGTACTTTAATATTTTTTAAGGAAAACGTCAATAGGTTTGTCTGTACGTAGGGAAAAAATCTACTTGCTTATTTTTGTTATTAGGTTAAGTTAGGTATGCTGCCGACACCCAACAATATTTAATTAATAAATATTAATTAAATATTGTTGGGTGTCGTTTGAACTGTTTTCAAATAGACTTAAAAAGTTATTCACTGATAACTTTCATCTTTTAGGGTTTTTTTTAGTAAAACGTTAGGTCTGTCTGTACGTAGGAAAAAATCTACTTGCTTATTTTTATTATTAGGTTAGGAGTTAGGTATGATACCTATTTATTAAATCAATATTTTTGGGTATCGTTTGAGCTGTTTTCTTTCTGTGTTAAATAAGTGACAAAGCATCTGTCACTCACACTCGCATTTTGTCACAACGTGACGGATGCTTTGTCACTTATTTATCGCGTGATAAAAGCAACCATCATAGGCCCCCAGATCACTTAAATTCTGGTCTTACACATCCATCCATACTTCCATACTTCCAAGTTCCACGCGGACGTAGTCGCGGGTAAAAGCTAGTATTAAAATATATTCAATAAGTACTAGACTTTGCCCGCGGCTTCTAACGCGTGGTTTTTTTAAACCTAATTAAATGTGCCTACTCTCATATGGGGAAATCCATACTAATATTATAAATGCGAAAGTGTGTCTGTCTGTCTGTCTGTTACCTCTTCACGCTTAAACCGCTGAACCGACTTAGATGAAATTTGGTATGGAGATAGTTGGAGACCCGGGAAAGGACATAGGATACTTTTCATCCCGAATAAAAAAAAAATTTAGTGTTCCCGTGGGATGAGCGGATAACACCGCGGGGCACATCTAGTAGGTATATATATAACTCCAAAATGTGTCGCAGTAAACCATCAGAATACCTTTTTAGTAATTGGTTGCCTACAAGATGGGAAAGCATATTTCTCTTTTCGTAGCTAGCTACCAAACCTAACTAGGAGATGGCACTAAAAGCCAAAACAGGTGCAAAATATGAACTTGTAGCGTAGCCTCTCAACAGCCGATAATTCTCAGTCAACACACCTATCAATTATCGCTACTGGGTCGCATCAGGTTGCTATCGATTCATATCGATAGCTCTCATAACCTGTGGAGTAGACACGAGTAGTCGAGTAATCGGATACGTAAATAATGATCCGACACCGCACTTGGACGATGACACGCCATATGCTGATGAGGTATTATTATTACGTGAAGAAACATAATTTCGCAAATTGTCATGTAGATACAAAGATACTAAAAAAAAAATCAAATTGCGCTTATACCTGGATTACCGGTCCAATGTCTTAACGTCGGTAATCCAAACGCACACACAAATTAAAAACATCGAAATAAATATGATTTCGTAAAGTTTAGACATAAGCATTCACTGTTGAAACAGGCTACTTATTAACCGACTTCAAAAAAGGAGGAGGTTCTCAATTCGAACTAATTTTTTAATTTTTTGGAGTTTACTCGTTAAGAATCGATTTTCATATATAAGCCCGGGGTATGAAAATTATGGGGTATAAAATCGAACGTATCTGCCGTGCTAATTTAAAAAGTCGTATCTCAGTATACGATCGGGGTAAAAATACGACTTCTTAATTTAGCAGGTTATGCGTTACGTTAAGCGTTATAGACTAAGATCCCTATATAAAATGACCTTCACCGAGATGTTTATTTCATGAAATGTATTTTAAATGTACTTAGCAACGGGAAAACATGGCTCCCGTTAGAGAACATTAATATTAATTGTTCTCTGCCATTTATTTATTTTAAATTACCACAAGAGGCTTAACAAATAACATAGACAAGAAACATATTCATAATTTCTCCGCGGAGACTGCGGCGGCGGCCGGCGGCCTACACGGCGCGTTGCTGCGCAAGTGCGCATCGGGCAGCTTGACTGACAGTTGTCAATCTACAACAGCTGAGAAATGTGTTTTTGTTTTCAAGTTTTTGCTAATATTTTGCGTGAATCTCTATCATGTTACGAGTGTGATTGCTATCAGTGCATGAGTACTATCTAGTTATATGTGCAATTATAAACCACCGCTTCCCCCAGGAACTTTATGGGGCAATTTGTATGCCGAAACTTGGAGCGGTTTTTCTAAATACTTTATTTGTTATCGTAGCCGTAAGTTTTTATCTATTGCGTTTTTTAATAGTTTACTTGATGAATCCTAATAGCACGGGCTCCTCCAAGCAAACAATTCACAACCAAGTCAGATCAGGCCTTTTTCTGAAAAAATCAGTGAGCTTAAACATTCAATTCCAGTGGTCAAACGAATTCCTCGCAGCGCTCGAATTCAGGTTGCACAAAAAGTGTGCCTACCTTTTCGTTCTTGTTTGCAGCGCCCAACAGGGTACATAATGTGATACTTAAACTATTTACTTTCACCTGTATAATCATTATGTGCAATAAACGTATTGAGTATTGAGTATATATTTTATAAACGTTCTTAAGGCCAGGCGCGCACCAAGATTTTAGTCGCACGATAATTTTGTCGCATAAATCCAAGATATGGGTTTATATGAGAGTGCGCGCACCACGATTTTCATAAACCCATAAGTACGCTTATTTCTGCGACAAAAAAGTGGTGCGCGCCTGGCCTGAAGAGTAAACTCCAGTCGTGCGTCGGAGCTGACACACACACTTTTTTATTTGTATGTGTGTTACTCGATATCTCCGAGAACCGTGAACCGATTTTCTATTTTTTTTTTATCGAAAGGTTATAACTCTGAGTTGGTCCCGTTGGCACTAAGTCGGGATCTGATGATGGAATCTTAGAGAAATCGAGGGAACTCTTCAAATGTTATAGGGACATGTACCTACGGCGCTTTCGGTAATTTATTGATAAAGTCAAGAATTTACATTCAGTAAATAGGGTTTGGTGTAAGGAAACTGATGATGAACACACATACGAATCACTAAGAAGCAAAAAAAAAAAAATTTAGCAAAAAAAAGAACCGACTTCAGTAAAACTAAAAAGCCAACAATAACCCGTTCAAGTACAGATTACATTTGACTCACCCTTCGAAGTCATATAATAAATATAATAGTAGGAGAGCCAAAGAGGGGATCTCGGGAGTACCTAAAGCGCGGCAGATTAATATATAGGGGGATACCTTGTACCCAGTTAAGTACTTCCACCAAATATGAGCCTCATATGTATGGCCGCCCGTCAAGGATAAAAGATCAGATTAGTAAAAAAAAAATTGTTCATCTGAAATTCTCGAGCGCGTCAGACTAAGGTAGGGTGAGTTAGTTACATGCTAAAACGTGTATATTCCTCTAATCTGACAATTTAAAGGTGACGTAAAGAAGGCGGAGGGCTACAAAGTTGTAAAAAAAAAACTTCATCTCGACATTCTCGAGCGTGGCAATTTTTTATTTTTATTTAAAAGGAAATGAATCAATGATAACGGAAAATATATAATCTGACGATTTCCACTAGCCGAAGTAACAAAAAATCATCGATAAAGTTTAATGCGTGCAGTTACGTGATGCCTGTATTCCACTCTGGTTTCTATTGCCATGACGCCATGACAGCTGATCATGTTGTTTACAACACTAAAGTACTAGCACTATTAAATATTTATAGTTGCCGGCAACTTTTAGAACAAAAATTGCAGATTTGCGCATGTACATTTGTACGTAAATGGGCTACTGCGCAGTCAAGATTATGCTCTAAAAGTTTGCCGGCAGCTGTACTATGAGTGATATTAATATAAAGTGTGTATTTTGTGGTAAAACTACTTTACAAAAAACAATTAAGTAAATTTACATTAGAAACATAACAAAAATGTGTAAGTAAATATTTTAGAATATAGTCGGAGCAAACCGCGTCTCCGAAAATCCCGAACAACATACAATAATCTTGAACTTTCGAGAGAATCTTCATTAAATGAAGTAAATCACGCACAGTGCTATAAATTATTTATAGCAATAAAAATACCGCGAGTCTTTCAGTATTTCCAACAGCGGCAAAGTATAATGGAATATGACAGTGCATCGGAAGTTTCTGGGAATAGCTCCGAATCACATGCCCCTGCTTTCTGGGAAGTGCTCCGAGTCACATTTTCCTGTTTCTGGAGAGTGCTCTGAGTCACAAGTTCCTGTTAATTTTTTTAATTGTCAGATTAGGTGAATCCCGCCAGCTAATCGTCAGATTATGAGACAGCACGTCTAGGGCATAAAGATGAACCATATATATCTTAATCTGACGCGCTTGAGTATTTCAAAATGGCGATTTTTTTTTGCACATTCTAATAATAACTGCGAGTTTGCGTCACATCCAAATCGTCAGATTATAAGAGCTTTTTTTTAGGTTCACTTAACATCCCCTTAGAAAATCTGACGCGCCCGATGAATAATTTTTTTTTTTCATTTTCAACCCTCAAGTACGACCACCCCCATCATGGAAACAATCAGTTTAACATGCGTACATCTTTAAAAATGTGTTGGACATGGATGCTACCAATATCTGACGCGCTCGAGTATGTCCAGTCCAGGCAACAGTTTTTTTTTTTTAAATTTTGAAAATCTGTAGCCGCTCCCCCCACCGATGAAAAGGTATATCTTATATGACATTTTTTTCTTTTTATCATCTAAGCTTCGCAACCCAATAGGTCTCTATGACGCTCGAGTGAATCCCGATTTAGCATCGTGGCGTACCCTACTATAAGAACTGAGTGGTTTGGGATCGACTTCGAAGGGTGAGTCAAATGTAATCTGTACTTGAACGGGTTATGGTTTTACTGAAGTCGGTTCTTTTTTGGTTAATTTTTTTTTTGAATAAGAGTTTTTTTTAGGAATCTAGATCAGTCCCGGATTATTTGAACATCGGCATAAATTCAGATCTATCAATAGATATTGTCTCGACTTTGTGGACAAATTGCCCCAGAGAATTGCTTTAGTCGCGCGCTGCCGTGTCAATCCTATCTCATGTATCTCAAAAAACATAGTTTTGAGAAAAAGCAGTTTAAAGTTTTTTTTCGTAAATTGTTGATAATTACACGATATCATGCAATAATTAAAAAATATATATTTTGATATATCAGTGAAAGGCTAATGCATATTTTCTCTGTTGAAAATATTTTTATATGTGTATATTTATTTATTTATGAGCTCTAACAGAGTTAGGCGTGACAGGCTCGCCATACTAAGGCTGTCATGCAACAATCTGTATCTAAAGATACATGACTTAGGCATATCAGGGCGTGAAATGCGAATTATATTTATAAAGCTGCTGCTGGCTGCATGGTATAATTTTATTATAATGTCATAACAAGGAAATGGGCAGGCAAGTAGAAATATTTTTACCTAAGTAGGTACTTATTAAAAGAGAAAAAAAAACTCGTGCTATTCATAAAAAAACCGTATATTTTGTCTCAGAACGATAACATTAATTATTAATTGAAATTATTTAGGTACGAAAGAAAATATACATAGAAACGAAAATAGATAACTTTCATCAAAAACACAATAAAATAATTTCTTATTTTTAATAAAGCAGATTAGAAACGTCTGCTAACGTAAACCAAATGTTTAAAATGAACCGAAATAAAAAAAAAAAAACGTATTAAATGAATAAACAGGGTTACCCTCATCTGGCAGAAACTTGTTTTACCGAAAGTAATGTTTAGCATAGGTAATAGGTAACTCCTTTCGCAGAAATTTTCTACCGCTTAAAAAAGTGCAAAGTCAAAAAAAGTGCACAAACTACTAATTAACTAAACGAAATCTGCTTTAACAAATATTTTGTGACACCGCGTAATGACCG
The DNA here is from genome assembly GCA_947623375.1 of Apotomis capreana. Taxonomy (NCBI): domain Eukaryota; kingdom Metazoa; phylum Arthropoda; class Insecta; order Lepidoptera; family Tortricidae; genus Apotomis; species Apotomis capreana. The sequence continues at coordinate 39,730,609 of OX392499.1, forward strand.
TGATCGCTTGCTACGCAAAACTAAACACTAAGTCGTCGCCGATACAGGTCGGAGCGGGGGCGGAAGAAAGAGACGGTTAGAGAAAGTACTGCGCGCGCGACGAGTGACAAGCAGGATCACGCGCAATCCAGTCGCGGCTAAATCGTGTATCTTAAGCTACCTGATATAGAATTTGCGCGACGTTTACAAACCTTGCCACGCCTAATTGATGTAACTTAAGTGTAAGGCCTGAGTAGACGCTCGGAGCGGAGCGTTCGGCGGGGCGTGCAGCGGGGCGGGCTAGTGTGAGATCGAGCGTCCAGCTAGTGGCCTCAGTGCACGCTCACCGCTCGTATGAATCGGTAGCAATCACCATGTCAGATGACATCATTAATTTCTTTTTAGAAGAGAATTTATGGCTGAAAATTATTTTATTTTTGTACAGTCTATTTTTATATAAATTATGGGATGATAACGAAAGTGCTGGCTTATTTTGAATTTCTATAATTATTTGTGCGCACGACATTTTAATTTAATACACGAAACACTCTCTCCCTCTTAATTTACACTAAGTCACGAAATATTTAATTTTATATATTAACTACAAAACGTATGGCACGCTCTTCTCGCCGCTGCAAAACTCAAACAGGTTTGAACCCGCCCGCGACGCTCCGCTGGACGCTGCATTGGCCGCAAACTTGCCCGCTCGTCATTCGTTCTGTGGAGCGTCTACTCAGGCCACCCGTATGAGTTTTCCCTTTGTTTAACATGTACGCTGCACGCCCCGCCCCGCTGCACGCCGAACTCGAGCGTCCACTCAGGCCGTACACTAAGATACAGTATTTAAGCATAATTTACCATGGCAAAATCACAGTTACATGACTTGTGTGACAGGCCCGTACAGGAAATTGGTTAGATAAATTAAAAAACCTGGTATGTGGGTCCATAGAGGTACTCGAAAAAATACGATTTAGAGCTGTTACGCGTATCTCATGTATGTTAAGATACATGAGATAGGATTGACACGGCAGCGCGGTTCTTATGTGCACGATTATAAGAAAAATCCGCGCGACTATAAATTACTAGATTGTTTGACAAGGGGCTGAATGATAATTGACAAATATATATAAGTGTTATTAATGGCTTTTAGCCACGTGTTTAACTATCCGCTTTTCACTTCGACTGCGAGAAAACAAGATAAATATTTGAAAAAATAAATCAGTAATCAATTTATTTTTAAACTATGACAAACATCGTATGGCATAGACAATTGCAGGCGTTTTTTCCATTTTATGGCTGTCAGACGATCAAAAATTTGGTCCGATCTGATCAGGTTGGTTTGTTTACTATCCGTATCTAGTATGTAGCTGGCCGCTAAGCGATTAACATTTAAAACCTAGGGTTTCGGTCCCGCTTCTTAAATGATGTACCTACTTTTTGAGCAGGAGAAGTGAAAAAGCCTTGAGGCTGATTTAGACGATGCCAATTTTGAGACGCCTAAATTACGGCAGTGATTACCGCACAGCACACCTCCGACCGTTTAGACAATGACTATGTTCAGCCGCCTAAATCTCGCCGCCAGTCGTGTTTACACAGTGCTTTTTTTTCAGTACCAGTCATTAGTGGCAGCGAGAGACGCGGAGGGGGGTTCACTGGCGCCAAAAAATAGGCTCGTGTTCTATTCCGCGCCAGCGCTGGCATGCGGCGAAAAAATGGCGCGGAAAGTGTTTATACGGTGCCTTTTCGAGGCGCCGTAATTTAGGCGTCTCAAAATTGGCATCGTCTAAATCAGCCTTTGTACAGAAAACAGAACCGTCTTATTAGGCAGAAGCCATTTTAAAGTACCTTTAAATATTAAACCTTGTTTAGGCAATAACGAGCTCTTTGGCAATAAACTTGCTATCCAGGTGGATAAACGCGCGACAAAGCCCAATCTCGACAAAACGATTACGGCGACAAGGCAACTTTTAACGCAGCACTAAACCGCCGCGCCGCTTTACGCTGTGTGAGCTAGGGAGTGCTGTGAATATCTCGACTTGAGATTATGCATTCGGGACTTGGAAAACTGTCTTTTTTAAACAAGCCACAATATTTCATCAATGCAATAATCACTTATTTTGAAAATAAAAACCGGTAGCGAGGGATTTGACTTATTCAAGATCTTCCATTGATATTTAGCTTGATACCTACCTCCTGAGAAAAGGAACTCTACTAACGGACAAAAAGACAACAAAGTACTTAAAACTAGAATATCACCAGTTTTACAGTTTGAGGTACCGTACGTAACGCTAAGAATGTTGGATAAGAAGTTAGTGAATTTTAACTGCCTTTTTCGTTTGTAAACAATATAAATCAAACCAAAAAGCTTACAAAGAATCCACTTGAAATCAACACGCACAATAAGTTATGGGTTGCCAAAATATCTGTTCTGCACGTCTTGCAAAACTGCAACTCTGTCGCGCGACAAATACTACCTGTCACATTCATGTCAATACTGTGTGTAGTATACCTAACCCTATGCCAGGCACAGTACAGCTGTTTATATAGGTCACTAGGCTAGAACTTAGCTCGACAACGCACCACCAGTCTAGGCAAGGGTCAAGTACCGACTAACCCCACTCCGTTGGTCTGACGTATGCGCACGAGATAAGGATAGCAACACTACATCCCTTTTTTATTTTAATTAAAATTAGATTAATTGGTGATCGTATAAATAATAATATGTGAATCTTTATCTATTTAAATAAAAAGGTGTTTTCACTCAAAACCCATAAAGTATTTAATCAGTTTTGTTTTATGTTATCTAGACCGGTTAATAGTTTAATTTTTGATCCCATTTGATTTAGAACTAGCTTTGCAATATAAACTTGCCGCGAACCTTGTTGACACAACAATATAGAGGATACATCGAGGATACACAAAGGATACCGATACGAAGTCGCTTCAGCGTGCAATATGCTGTAGTCGCCGGTTAGTCTGTCGCAGCTAACCAGCCCCGTACGGGTTCGCGATAAGGAAAAGTTCTCCCACACCAATGTGGATAGGGAGGGAGTAGTCGCACTGGTGGAAAGGAAGAGCAAGGCGCACTTGGTGCCCCGCAAAACTAAGTGGCACAGGCGAGCCGGTTAATTCAGTTCTTGGGATTGCGACACCGTGTTCAACCAGGACATGAAAGTGTACCACTTCAGACCTGTCTCTACGTGCAATTCAGCTCGTTTGAGCTACGCGTGTCCCAGCCGCTACAGGCTGCTACTATCTGCCTAATCCTACGCCAACCTGTCTAGCATAACCACGCCTCGCGGTTCCCGTCGCGCGACAGCGCTAGCCGTCATTCCCTCACACCACTGCACAGCTGCAAGAGATAGGCAAATATCTCGCGCGAGAAACAGTCGCACATGACAGCTATGCCAGAGGTCAAACAAAGCAAAGGAGCCACGCCATTATGTCGCTTAAGCCATTAAGGCGCTTATTGAATTAAATCTAACTAGTCTTAAGTTTGGTCTGCATGTAGTTCTGTAGTTCCAAAGCATGTAGGTTATATTACTGTAATTGTAATATTGTGTAACTTATTTGAAAAATAAATGAATTATACAAAACAAGGGTTATACACTTCATTCTAGATTTTTAAGAGTTGTGACATGTAGCTCTTTGCTTGTTCTTTGCTTGCTCTTTTCCCCCTATTACCATCTTAAAAAAATTTTTTTTTTTTTAATGAAGCTGAAACTGAAGTATATATGTATTTATCATAGTACTGTTCATTTGTTAATTTTAATTTCTTGTTTAAGACATGTCTATAGCCGCATTCTTAACGAACCTGATGTGTATGATACGATTTCCACGATACAGGCTGTGCCTAGTGTGGATGTCACTGTTAAATTATGTTAAATGTAGAAATGTTTCTTTTGGTAAAATAAAAATTATTCTATTCTTTTCTAAGTAGCTAACTTGCTTTACACGTCATCATTTACTCACGTTCAATATTCTCACTAAAGTCATCATTATAATTTGTCATCTGAAATTACGATATATTTCATAATCCCAATAAATATATATGAGAATCCCAATAAATTTTCGAAATTGCAACTAAAGTCCAATTGAATTGAGATTTTGAAACCGCGTCTTTTCCTATTCGATCTAGATTTTAAATCACCGATAAACAAATTCCAATTTAATTGCGGCATTAATATAGAATACCAGATCATTCTCAATATAAGGTTGATACATAATTCCAGTTTAATGGAGCCATTCATTTGAAATACAGGACCATCATTGGCAATTTAATGAATGTTGTGAAACGATTCCTATTTAATGAAGGCACTTATTTGAAATACTAAACTAAATTGCAAATCCATTTGAATTGAGGTTTTTAAACCGCCACATTTCTAATTGGATCAAGGTTTTAAATCACAGTGATATACCAATTCCAATTTAATTCCGGCATTTAGTTGTAATACCAGACCATTCTCAATTGAAAGTTGATAAACAATTCCTATCTAATGGAGGCATTCGTTTGAAATACCGGACTATTGTCAATTTACTTAATGTCTTCAAACGATTCGAACTTAATTAAGCTCTTAAGGAAGCTCTTATTCGAAATACTAAACTTTTGTCAATATAATGGAGGTTGTTAAACAATCCCACCTAATACAGGCATTCATTTTAAATGCCACTTTTGTCAATTTAAAAATGATGTCAAACTATTACAGTTTTATCCAGGCATTCATTTGAAGTACCAAACTATTGTCAATTCAATTAAGGTTGTCAATCAATTCAAATTCACTGGAGGCTTTGAACCTCGAGTATCCCAATTGAATGGGGGTCAAGAATACGTCATATTCTCATGTTACCGGCCCTCTGATACCTCAGATATTCCAATTTAATGGAAGTCCTAAAACAACAGCCTTTTCCAATTGAATGAAAGCTTTAAAGCACAGTATATTTCAATTTAATCGACGCGTCGAAGCCATCGATGTTCAAGTTTTAATGGGAGTCTCAAAAGCACATACTCCAGTTTATGAACGCTTTGAGTTATTTAATATAAATTTAAAGGAAGGTTCAATACATATGGTCTTTCAAATTGACCTTCCAGCACGAACGCGGCACTTTACATACCGCTTATAATATATCTATGGTCTATCAAATTTACCTTCCATGCAATTGTATTTGCTTAGCCGTTAAGCCTTACTATCTTTCTTACGAATAGTTTTGTTCCCGCAGTCTACTAAATAGACGTTTCATAATGCCTTTCGCTTACTTTAACAATCCGCTTAGCCTATCATATTGGCAATCAAGCGTGGTCTATCAAATTGACCTCTCATAAAGTCTTAGCCTATCATATTGGCAATCCAGCATGGTCTATCAAATTGACCTCATAACGCCTTAGACTATCATATTGGCAATTCAGCGTGGTCTATCAATCTATTCCCTCGAGGTTAGACGAAATTATGTGCTGACTAGTGCTTGTAAAATCTTGCGAGGATGTTCTGACTGTCCAGAGCTGGTCAGTCAGGTTATCCGATTGTTCGTCCCTTCTAAATCGAGGTTCAATTTTCGTCCACGCTGCCGGCTACTGTTGGCTGCTCCTGAGGCGCGAACCATAGCGCGGGAAAACTCTCTTCTAGTTCGAGCCTTACGAGAACTTAATGCGCTTCTCGCATCAGCATCGGATTTGGACGTTTTTTGGAAGTAGCTGGATAATTGTGTGTCGTGAATGTTTAAGGTACTGTAAGGCGATGGATGGATGTAATTTTTCAGTAATTGAATCTACCTAATATGTAACATGTTATGTTAAATTATTCTTGTAATTCACAGTGCATTAGTACTAACTATAAAGCTGTGTAATTATTTGAAATAAATAAATAAATCAAATTGACCCCTGACATAAAGCTATTAGTTTCCAGTAACAATACAGTCAGAGCTTATCATATTGACTAATGACTTTGCACTTATGAGTCTTTCCTATCACTTTTAAACCCGTTTGGCCTATCAAATACTATACCTATATTAAACTATACCTTTCAAGACGTATGTTATTTAATTATTGATTTTGTTATACCCAATTGACTACATGTGACATATGCACCTATACGTGTCATATGTACCTATTAATGTACAACCCTTAAGCTGGATGTTCATACTGTTTATCAACTACATATACAAGATACTCTAGATAATTATTCCAAAAAAATACATTTTCAACATAAAGACAAATTAAGCTTATCACACTATAATATTTAACCCGTCAATATATTTTGGAATTCAGGACAATCAAGCCCACTCCATAGGAAAGTATTAAGTAGCGTATTCAATTACGCACGCACAAATGAAAAGTCGTGCAAATTATATAGATGCCTAGGCAGTCGAATCGTTTTCCCAATTTGTTCATAATTATTAAATTGTGATCCGTCATCCACTGCGCAGTCGAAGATTAGTAACACGACCCATTCGAGAATAACGCTAAACTACTAAATATTCATATTCCTCGAGTGCACAACTACTAATTAATATTCAAAATAATACACTTTGCCCGTTTTCTTATTTATTTAAGCAACTTTCCACCCAGTGGTGCATTGTGGGTAGGCCTCAGCCTCATGTCATGGGTAGGCCTCAGCACGAACCCCGTGACTAATATACACTACCCAAAATAAAATTATCTTACATTTAGCAACCGAAAACTTGTGTTTTAATAGTTTTTTATTTTTATTTTTACGTAACTGTTGTTAGGCATTTTTCCGTGATCTGATCAATGATGTGTTCATATTCATCTTTATAATTGCATTTATCGGCTTGTCGCCGCCGTACAAGGAAGTTCTCGAACTTTTCGTCCTGTTCCTGTTTCATCAAACGGAATACGTGGCGTTCATAGACCGTACTTTGTTTGCAGTAGCAAAGTAATCATCGAATTTTGCTAAGGCTATCGCAAATATGTACATCTATGCCGACACCTGGCTCCGCGTCCGCTCCAGGGATATTGTAATATATTTCTTAGAGCTCAATTCCTCCGAAATGCAAGAGGCTTGCTCTCTTCTTTTGGCTATCTGTGATAGCTGACACCTCCAAATAGACATGGAGTGTTCGTTTTGAACGCTCCCATCTCAGACCGATCGAAGAGGTCTCGCCTTTGCAATGGATTTTTTCCAAAGTTATGGCTGCCATGGGTACTTTTGGGGCGTCCCGGAACCAATCAATCAAATGATTCAAGCGGAGCATTCATCTAACCGCTTGCTAAACAATTTAATGTTCGTACTGGCCCTTTAGCCATTAGTCGTTTTAACGACCGCTTAACTACTGCTATATCATGACCTTGGTCAATGTTAGAAGTGTTAAAACAATATGTCAATTAAATGACACAACATATTTGATTTCAGTTGCTAGGTGTACACGACCTTTGTCGGTTTGTAATTCATCAATTGAATGATCAGTATACCATAATGACTAGTAAACATTTTACTCTTGCCAATTAAATGGCCAGGTACAATATACTCTGCTTACAAGTTTATTTACAACACCAATCATACAGTTTAACCACTCATAAACACATATACCTACACGGATATTTCATCATACATATTACGTTCCCGTAAATAACTAAGTGGAATAAACATTAAACACTTCAATGTTTACTTTCATACATATTGACCCCGCAGCGCAAGGTATTATTACAATGTAGTTAATTAGTTACCTATTTATCAACCCCGTAAACAATTTATTTATACTGCACCCGATCTAATCTGCCTCAAATACCGTTAGAAGCAACCGAAGTCTATTTATAATTAATAATAATGTTTCTGACAATTGAACTGTTTACTAAAGCTAGTATACTTGAGTAATTTTGCTATCGCATACTTTCAAATATATCTACCTACAAGCCGTTATTATAAATGACTATAAACTTGCACTTCTAAGTCAGATCGTTATTTCATAACTAATATAACATTTTATCACACTTTATTATTATTATTCTTATTTATTATATGTTGTCCAATGGTTTTTTAACTGTACCATTGCATTAATTTTACGTTGTAGGCGCGAGTAGATAGGTACTTAGATACGTTGCGCTTATTAAACAATACCTCCTTATTGTGCCTAGATACATACATAATTATTATGGTTTACACATCTTTTATTATATACGAGTCGCGGTATCGACGCATTTCCGGTAAAAATATTAGACATTAATACCGTTAGTAAATATCGGACAAAAATAATATCTATAAGTGAGTAAAACTGCATGATTCGCCAGGAGTTATTTGCAAATGTGCAATAACCGTTATTTTTTAAACGAATGACCCAAATCATTACGAACTAAAACTTGTTTACGAGTCGATCCCTGTACTGGGATAGTTGAGCAGTGCACCGCTACCCACTAGGTAGATGTCTTTTGTTCCACAGTTATTAGTGAAACTATAACTTGGATAAATTAACTTCAATGACAATGTATCATATCACTATCGAGCTTGCCCTGTATTTATTATACATTTACTGTGCAAGTACACGTTAGACTGCATTTGTCGTGTTCCCGCCTATTCTTTTTTTTTTTGAAGGCATAATTAGATTTCTACTCACTTTTGTCCTCGTCGCCACTTGTAGTATACCTAACCCTATGCCAGGCACAGTACAGCTGTTTATATAGGTCACTAGGCTAGAACTTAGCTCGACAACGCACCACCAGTCTAGGCAAGGGTCAAGTACCGACTAACCCCACTCCGTTGGTCTGACGTATGCGCACGAGATAAGGATAGCAACACTACACTGTGCGAAAAAGACTAAGTACTGGCTAAGTCGCGCGACAAGCGCAGTAACGTCAAGATATATTATGCTAGCGCCACTGACTTTTTGGAAATGAAGACTCGAGTAGCTTAGGATATATTTCAGCACTGGACTGCCAAATATTTAAGTATCTGCTACTGAAAGGCAGGTGCTAAAAACACTTGGCTTGATTGGAAACAAGTACGGGGGTGGTGAGTCTTAAGTATTCTTTAGGTACACGTTTTTGATTGAATCGTAAATATTTTATTTTCTAGAACTGTTCATACAGTTTTGAATGTGTTCACATGACTTAATTTTTTTGTTATCCTTCCAATTTTTTCCAACTGATGTTATCGTAACGTAACTGACATAGCCAATTAGCCACTTTAGGCAAAACTTTACCTCGAGTTTTAAACTCGAAATTGAATCCCAAACAAGCTCGAGATCTTGCGAGATCGAGATTGTGCTCTGTTCGCGGCACTTTGTATTCCACCGTAGATGGATATCATACAACATTTAAAGGTTTTTACGGCCACAGTAAACTTGTGAAGAAAACGCTATCTCACTTAGTTCACGCACTCGTTTGCAGGATCGTAAAATATGAGGAAAGCATCCGAAATAAAGGTGTAGCATAAAACGGCCGATGATAACAATATACCCAGCACGTAAAGAATTTAAGACGTTCGCGTAAACTTTTATTTTGTTTGTGCAGAGCCGGGGACTCTTCCTGGCAGTTACGTGCACTGTGTGTATACTGTGTATGTTGTCGACATTGGACGACGCTGTTGGCGCAGTTTGCAGACACCTGCCTACTGAGCCGGCGGTCCCGGGTTCGAATCCCGGCCGGGGCAAATATTTGTGTAATGAACTGGAATATTTGTTCTTGGGTCATGGATGTTATCTAAATATGGCTAGATCGATTTGTGTATGATTGTCCCATATTTATTTATTTATTTCTGGAATATAAAATACAAAATTACAATAGTACTAAAGCTTTTAATGGGATTTGTTTAATGGAGAATTCTGGGATTGGAAGCCAAGAGTACCTACAAGTAGCAATATTAGCATTAAAATAAATGTAAACTTTTGTTTTGCTTGTGCGCAGCCCGAGACTATTTGGCAGTTCAGTAATTCGATATTACAAGTTTTTGTCAGGTACAAAAAAAAAGAAAATGAAAAAAATATTTCCATTTATACTACTGCTTTTATTTTATTTTAGTATTAAATTAAGTGGTTTACACTCACGTGACATTGTAAGGAACTGCCCGACATGTCTCGAACTCATATGGATTTATATTTGTTTATCCTTACATTGTATTATATTAGATAATATTGGTTTTCCACTTATATTACCTACTGGCGTCGACTGGTCGCATATAAATAGGGTGACCTAGATATCGCTGGTGACGAAGACCAGAAGATCTCAGGGACCTAGACATCCGTACCTAATGGCTCAGGATTGCGATGCGGGTATCGGAGAGGGGCTTGCAAATCGGCATGGTTTTCCAATTCCGGAATTGACTTCGAGGTTGGCACTCAATTCCGGAATTCCGGAACTGGTTCCGGAATTGACTTACCATACAAAAGTATACAAAAAACGAGTATTTTTTTACAATTGCAGGCGGAAATCGATGTCCTTATTTTCGAGGTTTTTGAGGTCAAGAGATTAAACAAGACTTCATCCAAGTCTCAGAAATACCTTGAGGTCAAATTTTGCGCACAATTAATCTCAAGAGCATTTTTCAGAAAATTCGCAGTTTAAATAATATATTTAGACGGTTCTACTGCGTCTTTCTCAATCAATACAATTAATTTGTACATAAATGCTACATATTTATGTCTGTTTCTTTGTTCTCATCCCGACTGTGATATTCACACAGACGCTCCAGTATCTGACTTAGTGTACACATCAAAAGTGTCGTAATCTAAAGCTTGCTTAGCAATGTCTTAGCCCGCCTCTTGGTGATCAGCACAGTCTTACACGAGTCACTTATGATCAGTCATCCCATTGACAACAATGCGTATTTTGAGCATCCGTGGAGTCAACGGGAAGCTAAAGGGGACCTCCTCATTCAATGATTAATTCATTGATTTAAGTTCTTCTTTCAGTTGTTTATAGGTTCTAATAGGGTATCGCGGGCTGGGTTTCCGCAACTCGATGTCTTACCATACGCCTATTTTGCGTGAGGGGAACTACTCTTGCCAAACCAACTCTACCAGAGAACTTAGCAGTCCCTTTATGTTACCAACGGCTTCTGGGAGTAACCTCGGCAACCCGAGGTGTTGTTCGCGGTAATTGGCCTCTCCAGGACATTCGAGAATGAGATAGCCGGCTGTCACCTCTGCCTCCATGCAGGCTCTGCAAAGAGGGCTGTCAGTGACACCTAGAGTAAATAAGTGTTTTTTGGTAAGGCATGTCCGGTTATTGCTCCAGTTATAAGCCAGAGCTGGGGCCTCCTTAGTTGCCTTAGCTTGCGCGACAGCCCGGGACAAAATGTCGGAGAAGCCTCTCTCTGTACTGCCTGCAGGTACCTAAGTTAGACCAGTATTGCTGCTATTCCATCTTCATGTTCTTACTCAGTGTGATGTTCAGCCAGGAAAATGGTAGAGGTAGGATCAGTTTAGGTCCTTCTAGTTCTTTCTTTCAGTTGTTTTGATTCCGTCTTTTAGCTTTCTTTTTCTGTCTATGGTTTCATGAGATATATTGGCCTGATGGTAAAATTATTGACAACCTGAGATACCCCATGACATTTATTATATTGACGTTCCATACCCCGCCTGTCACTGTCGTAAGTTTTTACCGAGCACATTCATCACACGTTTCTATCATAGACATCAATGCCCTTGGATTTCCCATCAAAATATCTCATATTACTGTCTAGAAACTACATTAAATAGAGTCTTTTCAATTCCGGAATTTCGATATTGGACGTCCATAATTCCGGAGTTGTAATATCGGAAAAATCATCCGAAATTCCGGAGTTTCGAAATTCCGGAATTCCGGAAAGCAAGCCCTCCGATAATCGGAGGTCAAAATCCACTTTTGCCCTTGCGCTGAAATAGTTTTCCGACCACTGTCCATTATCACACTATTATAACACAACTATAATGACAAAAAATATAAGAAAACACAAGTCAGATTCAAATTACGACACATAACCAACGCCAGTAAAAACCATTGTTAATCCGACACAATTTAATTTCATGTTGGCTCCAGATAGTTAAGAACTTTTTGACATTTTATTCAGTTTCAGTGCAATTACACTGTAGTGTTGGCGGAAGTTGTTTTAGACTTTCTTTTGCCACCGAGTGTAATAACAGAGTGGCGTTAACGAAGTTAGCTCGGGGCTCCTGTCGCCCGCGCGTGTGTAATATTGGTAAGTAATTCTGTTGTTGGGTGCTGCTTTACGTGTGTGAGTATGTCGCTAAAAGGTTACCTTTTGCTAACATTATAATGTCAAGTTTATTCGTTTGTTTACTTGGCAAGCGTAGCGGGCAGAAAATCCCGCTAACGGCCTAGAGTAACGTACTAGTACATTACATGCCGGCAGTGAATTCGTAAATGTTCCAGATCGCAGGTGTTTGTGGCCCGAACCGAAGGTGAGGGTCATAAATATGCGACCAGGGGCTTTACGAAATACCGCCCGTGGTCTGTCTAAACTTGTACGTCTTGCCTTGTGCAAGAAGTGAGGTTTTCTCCCAAAATATCCCACATACGGCCTAGGGTGACTTAAAATAAAATAAAATACGGAAATTTCTAATTTATAAGCATCTTTCTAAATTTTCAATTAATTTTAGAACAGTATAAACCGGACCATTCCTGGCATCTGGCATTGTAATACCGGAATGGAGGACTTTAGTTCATAAAATACGTCTATGAAAATGATTTGTGGGATCGGAACAACAGGCGGCGGATGGCCCGCAGGATGGAGCTCTCTATTCACAGCATTTTAAAGTTATTGCATCGCTTACAAATCACTGGGCTCTACGGCTTTCTGGAATGGCTGCATTATTAACTAGATCCCCCCGGCGACTGCGTCGACGTGAATTTTGCAGACAAATACCTTTTACATCTCCTTAGATGTGGATGTTTGAAAAAGATTTACTTAGTACACAGATGTACACAATTGGAGATGGGACTTGGCAAGATGGAATGACAGCAGATGGTTTTTTTAAGACGTGACATGAACTGTGTCAGGTCTGGTTAGCCCCCACTACCAGTAGTCGGACTTTATGTGGGAGTATAACCCGCTAATGGGATTATCTCCGCGCCACAGGAGTCATTTGGGGAGAGTAACGCGGGCGCACTGGGCGCATGGACTGCGTCGTGAATAGACTGAACCGAATCAGTCTGACTTAGGGCGGGAGGAGAGGGGAAAGAGAGTCAAGCTATGACAGAGAAAAAACGCGAACTAAGTAGCGGTAGTAACTCGCCGGCGGGGATTACGCTGAGGCGCCGTTCGAAGAGTTCGCGGCGACCATCGCTTGGATGGTTTCCGTGATCGCAGATGGGCAAAGGCGGAGACAAAGTGGTGACCGAGACTGGACCAGATCAGGAGCTGAGTGATGTGAATGTGAAGAGCCCTTTGGGGCTTCCTCCAAAATGTACGAAAAATCCTAGCACGTCTGCACCAGTTAGAGCTAGTTATAGCTACAGAGTCACTGGAGGGATGTGGGCTAAATTAATAATAATGATTACTCGCTTTTTTACTGTCTATTCGTTCTTACTTAGGTATCCTATTTATAGCCTAACAAGCGTCGGTCCGGCGCAGGGGTCCGTAATGTTTCATATAATGTCAGATAAACTAACATACACTTGATATACAATCGATTGATATAAAGTTGTTTCATATAATGTTACGTTTCATATAATGGTTTTTTCCTATATTTTGCTTTTCTCTAATTATCGATTGATATAATAGGCTAAATGACATAATTGACAATATGCATAATTATACTTTCGTATAACATATTTATCACATAAATTTGTTTAACATACATACTATTTAGAATAATAGCGTTTTCATATAAATACTGCCTTAAAGTGGAATAGGTAATGTTAGGAATCGTAAGCTAAGTCGGACCTGCGCTGCTCGCTCGCTTCGCTCGCTCGTTAGGGTCGCAGTTCAACCTAACACTCCTCCTCGCTTCGCTCGTCGTCGTACCTAACCTAAGCCAAGTCGGACCTGCCTTATGGTGTAATAGGTAATGTTGGGAATCGTAAGCCAAGTCGGACCTGCGCGGCTCGCTCGCTTCGCTCGCTCGTTAGGGTCGCAGTTCAACCTAACACTCCTCCTCGCTTCGCTCGTCGTCGTACCTAACCTAAGCCAAGTCGGACCTGCCTTATGGTGTAATAGGTAATGTTGGGAATCGTAAGCCAAGTCGGACCTGCGCGGCTAGGTCGCTTCGCTCGCTTGTTAGGGTCGCAGTTCAACCTAACACTCCTCCTCGCTTCGCTCGTCGTCGTACCTAACCTAAGCCAAGTCGGACCTGCCTTATGGTGTAATAGGTAATGTTAGGAATCATAAGCCAAGTCGGACCTGCGCGGCTCGCTCGCTTCGCTCGTTCGTTAGGGTCGCAATTCAACCTAACACTCCTCCTCGCTTCGCTCGTCGTCGTACCTAACCTAAGCCAAGTCGGACCTGCCTTAAGGTGATATAGGGGATGACAGCCTAATATATCTAGTCGGAACCACCTTTTTTGGTTATAGTATAATCAACTTATATCTTCTGTAGTTTATAGCATTGACGAAATATATCAAGTAAGTCATTATGATAAATACGTTTTATACCAAGTAATAAATATAGTAAATGTACATTATACTAAAAGTAATTATACTTATAAACCATTATATCAATTGTTACATTAGATCTTTTGAAAATTATCTAAAACAATATTATACCATTCGTTACATTATACAAAGCAATGGTATATCAAACCAAAATAGATTAAGTGAAGTTATATGAAACGTCGGGCACCCCCGGCCCAGGGATAGTAGCGCTACAAACAGCTTTCAGTTTTGACAATAATGTGCGTCATAAATTTGAATTAATAAACGTCAGTAGCGATTTGTCAAATCATGAACCAAACTCAACACATGGTTTACCAGAATGCTGCTCAATCCTTCGTTCTTCTTGCGAAATAAATTCAGAATGCGATTGTATGTTTTGGCTTTTTCATGCAAAAAATACTTGAAATTTAACTTGGAATATTGGGTCCTGTTTTCTCTTTGTTTACATTCAGTGACATTCACCGACTTTCAACGTCAGTTACCAAAAATTTGTCGTTGCCAGTATTAGTGGTTATATTCTCTTTGGCCAGTATAATAAACTAGAGACCCGTTGCGGCGTCGAACCGCCGCTAGAATATGGAAATCCGGTAGTGTTACAGAAAATAACTACTTTATCGATAAGAAGTTTTTGGGGAATGAAGAATAAATTAATACTGTAAAAAAACACATTAAAATTATGTTTTAAAAACGTTAAAACATGCCAGGCTAGAGGAAGGCCTGATAGCCAACTGCCAGCTTCATCGTGACAATTTATTCAACTCTTTTGTAAAAATAACTTGTGCATGACATGTGATCTGCTGATCTGTTTCACAAATAAAATGCATATTATTCGATTTATGGAAAAATATATTCATGACAATAGTCCCATATCTTAAAAATATAATTGACATATTTTCATAGGACCGAACATAAGATTGGTAGAATTTTAATTTGTTGTTCTTTCTTCAGGACATAAATTTATCGATTTGATCGATTTCTATCAATTTCCAGAAATAGCACATGAATCGAAACGACAGATTTGAGGAAACAGGAAATCATGGAGTGCGTAACTGTTTATGTATTCATTTATAATCGTAAATATTTCACAATATTAATAATAAAAAATGTTACAAAAACTCAATTGTATGAAATAGAGAGTAAAAAACGTTTATAGATACACGAAAAACCACTATTATCAATGCTTGTTTTTTTTTATGAAATTCATTAGATCGTGCAAGTTTTCTTAATATGGGTGCTGCCATGTCATCATCATCAATCATTTATTCAATAACAATTACACATTGTGTTTGAAATTCTTACGCTAGTTATACTTAATCAAACCCTACTTACTAATCTAAATAAATTACTGACCAACAATACTCCACCATAAAAAAAAGAATGTGTCAAATATGTGTAATAAGAAAAAACAATATATAAAACAGCTAAACATGTTTGAAAAAAGAATAATTCAAACTTTCGTGTCTTTCCTCTCATTGAAATTGTGTCTGACAGAAGAGTGAGGGAGATGCTAAAGACTCTCAAGCCTATAATATAAACCTAATTTTAGGGTTCCTTACCATATTCGGTAAAAACGGAAACCTTATAAAATCAATTTGTTTTGTTGACCGCAGAATTTGTCAATTTTTATTTTGAATGAGAATAAGAATGATCAGCCAGACGTCATTAATTCAAATATGATTTATTCTTGAGCGCGTCGATTTTTTGAAATTTGCATCATATTTAGGTTATTTCTCCATCAAGTTTCGCATGTTAGCGTAACATGTTAATTATTCCACATTGCCAACTCGTCCACAATGTCAGCTCGTCTATATTCCCATCTGGGTCACAATGCCAACTTGTCCATACACCCAACACGTCTACATTGCCAACTCGTTCATACACCCAACTCATCTGCATTGCAAACTCGTCTATATTACCAATTCGTCTCCATTGGCAACTCGTCCATATTCCCAATTCGTCCATAATGCCACCTCGTCCATATTACCAACTCGTCCACAATTCCAACGCGTCCATATTGCTTACTCGTCCACAATGCCAACTCGTCCACAAATACAACTCGTCCACATTCTCAACTCGTACACAATGCCAAATCGTTCATATTGCCCACTCGCCCATACACCCAACTCATCTACATTGCCAACTCGTTCATATTACCAACTCGTCTTTATTGCCAACTCATCTATATTCCCAACTCGTCCACAATGCCAACTCATCCATATTGCTAACTCGTCCACATTTCCAACTCGTCCATACACCCAACTCGTCTACAATACCAACTCGTCCTTATTATTAACTCATCTTTATTGCCAATCTCGTCCATATTATTAACTCGTCCGTATTAGCAACTCGTCTTCATTGCCAACTCGTTTATATTCCCAACTCATCCACAATGCCAACGCGTCCATATTACTTGCTCGTCCACAATGCCAACTCGTCCACAAATACAACTCGTCCACATTTCCAACTCGTCCATATTCCCACCTCGTCCACAATTCCAAGTCGTCCACATTGCCAACTCATCCACATTTCTAACTCGTCCATATTCCCAACTCGATGATACACCCAACTCGTCTACAATACAAACTCGTCCTTATTATCAGCTCGTCTTTATTGCCAATTCGTCCATATTCCCAACTTGTTCATTTTGCCAACTCATCCACATTTCCAACTCGTCCATATTCTTAACTTGTCCACGTTGACAACTCGTCCGTATTACCAAGTCGTCTTCATTGCCCACTCGTCCGTGTTCCCAACTTGTTCATGCCAACTCATCCACATTCCCAACTCGTCCATATTCACAACTCGTCCATAATACCAACTTGTCCGTATTACCAACTCGTCTTCATTGCCAACTCGTCCATAATACGAACTCGTCCACATTGCCCCCTTGTCCATGTTCTCAACTTGTCAATTTTACCAACTCATTCATATTGCCAACTCATCCACATTTCCAACTCGTCCATATTCCCAACTCGACGATACACCCAACTTGTCTACAATACCAACTTGTCCTTATTATCAGCTCGTCTTTATTGCCAAATCTTCCATATCACCAACTCGTCCGTATTACCAAGTCGTCTTCATTGCCAACTTATCCGTATTACCAACTCGTCTTCACTGCCAACTCGTCCATAATGCGAACTCGTCCATAGTGCCCACTTGTCCATTTTCCCAACTTGTCAATTTTACCAACTCATCCACATTGCCAATTCATCCCCATTTCCAACTCGTCCATATTCCCAACTCGACGATACACCCAACTCGTCTACAATACCAACTTGTCCTTTTTATCAGCTCGTCTTTATTGCGAAATCTTCCATATCTACAACTCGTCCGTATTACCAAGTCGTCTTCATTGCCAACTCGTCCATATTCTCAACTCGTCCACATTGCCCACTCGTCCGTGTTCCCAACTTGTTTATTTTGCCAACTCATCCACATTTCCAACTCGTCCACATTGCCCACTCATCCGTATTCCCAACTTGTTTACTTTGCCCACTCATCCACATTCCCAACTCGTCCATATTCCCAACTCGTCCATATTCCCAACTCGTCCACATTTCCAACTCGTCCATTTTACCAACTCATCCATATTACCAATGAAGATACATTCCCAACTTATCTACATTGTCAAGTCGTCCATATTCTCAACTCGGCCACATTTCCCATCCCGTCGACATGCAAGCGGAAGGACTAAGTTTCTTCTTGTAAAATACCATTTAATTTACCATAACTCATGCCATTTTCCTTGGAATTATTTTTTTGATGGACTTATATATTCATATTTATAATAATCTACCATAAATTTACATATTTGAATGACGTTTAAATTAGTTTTACTATTTTTTTTCTGCTTTGATTTAGATTTAGTAAAACTCGCCTATAGAAATAATCTATTCTTGAATGACGGTCAGTTTTTCTAGTCTTTCGAGCACCAGTCCAACTCACACTTGACCGGCTTTTTTCTCCACATTTTTAACAGGTATGCGAAATAAGTTTCCATATCAACATTTAAAAAAAAAAAACAACCTGGCAATTTAGAGCATTGACATAATAGCCCCCAATAAAAAAGACATTAAAAGTTGTCAGAATATGGCTACTGTCATTCATTGTCAACAAACTGTAAAATTATTTTTGCATATTTGTACATGTTTTAAGTGTTGCGGATATTATGTTGCCGACTCAAAAATAATATTTCATCATGCTGAACAACTTACTACAGGTTTGTGAGCAAATCATGCTTATTATTATTTGGTCATCTTATGTCAAAATAGGGATCACAGGTCACGTGGTCAAAGTCACGTGGTTAGCGCACAGTAGTTTTTTCAAATCCATTTTTCAGTACCTTTTCAGGAAAAAATTAAAATTCCAAGAGTTTTATGCACCTCTCCAGCTTGAGACGAATCTAATGACATATCATTTATCAAAATCGGACCATAACTGTAGATCTGATGGGATGTACAAAAATCGGCCTCGCGTAATATATATATAGATTAGTAGTTACTACTAAAAATCCGCAATATGGCGTGGATTGAAAACCACCCTGTTGGGCTGTTAGTACCTAAACAAGATTAATATCCTTATAGTATGGCTTTTTTGTCAAAAAAGGCATTTTTACATAAACGATAATAAAATTATTTCTTAAATTGGCATTATAAATAATGTTTATTTTCTTTCGAGAAAACGGCTACGTTTGCAATTACCTAAATGTCAATTTTGAGGTTAGAATCTTGTAACGAAAGGAATATACTTTAACGAAACAGAACTGTGTCTGTGTTGTTTGTCTGCGTCCCCTGTATTAATTAAAGAACTTATACCTATCCAGATTAAACAGTCTCCTACAGCAAGAATGCAACTTGAAGTTCAAAACTCGTGAGCTCGGTTAAACGCCAAACACCGGCGTACTCCGAAATGTGTCATCCAACTACCAAATATCGGAACACACGAAATTACAGCAAAGCGCGAACTTTGCGAATTCGAAATTCGAACACCGCGGGACAAGTCCCGGCTTTTGCGGGATTAACTAACTTCCACAGAACTACTCCCTAAGTAGTGCAAATCTAGAATCAATACCTGATTTTAGTATCGGCGGTGTACTCACTAAGTCAATACTGTGTCCAATTATAGGTACCTAAATATAAAAACGTTAATTCAAATTAATATTAATACAATATTGTTACCGTCTGTTATTTAGTGACAGTTTCATGAATGATCTAACAGTAGGATCGTTATGATTCCGAAACATAAAATCAAATTAAATATCTTGCACACGGCTGCTTTTATTCCCACTAAACATAGCTAATAACCGAAATAAAACTTGGGTCGACCGTTATATTGTACTAAAGATACATTAGTGGATCTCTATAAATACTTGTATGATCTTGATTACAGTTAATTTTCTGTTTCTAGATAGCGACTGTTTTGTCTTGTGAAACAGTGAAAGAAAATCAGGCATATACATGACTAGAGATATCTATCCTTTTTTATTGAAAGTGTTAAATGCAAGATGTTGGGTTATCCATTAATTATAAAAAAAAACGGTCAAGTGCGAGTCGGACTCGCGCACCGAGGGTTCCGTACAAACACTTTCCATCCTTTAGTTGTTTAAGTTAAATTTGCACCTGGTATGTATAGCGCTCTATACAAATGAGGTGCAAAGTTAACGCAACCAATCCCTTTGATGTATGGGAGCCCCCCTTAAATATTTATTTTATTTTATTTTTAGTATTTGTTGTTATAGCGGCAAAAGAAATACATCATCTGTAAAAATTTCAACTGTCTAGCTATCACCGTTCTTGAGATACAGTCTGGTGACAGACGGACGGACGGACGGACGGACGGACGGACAGCGAAGTCTCAGTAATAGGGTCCCGTTTTTACCCTTTGGGTACGGAACCCTAAAAAACAAACGAATGCATACACATTCACCATTCTTGAAAACCACAATAACATCTAAGGTTGTGGCCCATGTAGTAGAGTTGTTAGTCCGCTGTTTTCTAACATAATTGTGCGCATCGTGTTACAAGCATGAAATTTCTACCACAGATAGAGTGTTCCACGGTGATTATTTTCAGATGTGGAGGGAAGTCAGATTCGTCCCCTGTGAGGCGGGAGAGCGGAGTGAATACGGCCAAGTATCCCTCTTTTTTTTCTTTATTGCTGGTCAGTTAAGTCTACTAGGACTTGTTTGGTATCGTTTCCGTGTAAAACAGATATCAGAAATTATTTGTTTATGTTATTTTTATATAGTTCTATATAAAAATATGGGTCTATAGCCGAAAACGTAAAAATCACAACAAGTTTTTTTATTCAGTGCGGTAAATTAGTTCAATTTTGTGAACATTTTCAAATTATTATTATTATTTTAAAAAGCTCATTTAATCTAGTTTCTAAACATATATGCATGTTGGGCACTTGTCATACAAACAGTAGCTTAAAATATATGTTTACGTCGGCCTAACCAACGTAAATCTCCGAACGCATCCTATTTCACTTCATTAAATACATTAAATAATGATTATTAACATGCTTTTACACATTATATTTACCTTATTCGTTCTAGAAAAACAAATTGATGTAATTAAAACAAAATATTTTTTTGCTTATATATCA
The DNA here is from genome assembly GCA_947623375.1 of Apotomis capreana. Taxonomy (NCBI): domain Eukaryota; kingdom Metazoa; phylum Arthropoda; class Insecta; order Lepidoptera; family Tortricidae; genus Apotomis; species Apotomis capreana. Next base: position 39,751,739 of record OX392499.1, read on the forward strand.
CGAGCACACGGGCTAATCTCAACATCAACAATTTATTTAAGTTACTGTTTGTATGAAGAGTGCCCAACATGTATATATTTTTAAAAACTAGATTAAATTTGCTATTTTGAAATATTTTTATTAGTTGTAAATATTCAGGAAATATAACCAATTTATCCCCCTGAATAAAAAAAACTTGTTGTGATTTTTACCATTTCGGAAATACACCCATATTATTATATGAATGAACAACAAGAAAAAATAATTGCTGATATCTGTTTTACACGAAAACGATACAACACAAGTAATAGTAGCGTTAACTGATCAGTAATATAAAAAGAAAAAGAGGACTCCTTTGTCCCATTCACCCCGCTTTCCCGCCGCACAGGGGATGAATCTGACTTCCTTCCACATCTGAAAATAATTATCGCAGAATACTCTATCTGTGGTAGAAATTTCGTGGTTGTATCCCGATGTACACAATTTCGCGACTTAACAAAATGTACAGAGCACGCAGGCTAAGCTTAACATCAACATTTTTTTCAAGGTATTTTTTGTATGAGATATGCTCAATATGTATACATTTTTAACCCTTTGAGCGCCAAGCGGCAAAGCAATTCACCGTGCCACTGACGCCAAACCAAAAAAAAAAAAAAAACCTCCAAAATCAACAGAGATTGAAAAACACAGATAGTGGTTTGAATTAGCATGTTCTTGACTATTGACATTTTTGACGTCAATAGGCGTCGTTGGCGTCAGTGGCACGAATTCCCGATGACGTGATTTGCGGTCTTTGGCGGTCAAAGGGTTAAAAACAAGATTAAATTTGCTGTTTAGTAATATTTTTTGAAATTGTAAATATTCACGATATATAACTAATTTATCGTTCTGAATAAAAAAAAACATGTTGTGATTTTTACCTTTTCAGCAATAAACCCAAATTTTCATATTAAACTATTCTTAAATAACATAAAAAAATAATATCTGATATCTATTTTACACGAAAACGACGCCACACAAGCCCTAATAGTCTTAACTGATCAGTAATAAAAAAAAGAAAGAGAGCAGTACTTGGCCCTCTTCACCCCGCTCTCCCGCCATGCAGGGGACGAATCTGACTTCCCTCCACATCTGAAAATAATCACCGTGGAACGCTCTATGTGTGGTAGAAATTTCATGCTTGTAACCCGATGCGCACAATTTCGCGGCTTAGCAACTCTACTAATGAGCAATATGAGCATGCTTGCATGCACGCGGGAAGTGTGTCCTGCTTTTGCGCTGATCTGGACATGGACCTTGGGCTAATAATAGACAGTAAATTTAATTGGTCTCCTCATATTGATCATGTATGTAGTGAACAAAGATCTATATTATCCAAATTATCTATACTTAAAAACAAGTTTCCATATAGCACTTTAAGATTGCTTTATATGGCGCTAGCCGATTCTGTCATAAGCTATGGCCTGTCTAACTATGGTAGAACTTCTAAGACACTCAGATTAAAAAAAAAAAAAATACAAATATAGATACAACTAATGAAGTTGAGTACTGCATGGTGAAGCCGGTACATGACAAAATAGATCTAGCTATTGTGACCCAAAATATATTGATATTATCCCCTTATTAAATAAAAGACTCAGACAAGAAAATTTACGCAATCTAACAAACATACCAGCATTCACAATACCTCATAGCACTAATGAATACGGCAATAGAGTGTGGACGCAGGCCTTACCACGCGCGTTGAACAGACTTCCATGTGATTACGATCATGATGGTAAATCTACTAAACAAGTTATAACCTCATATAAAAAACTGTTAATAGACAGCCATCCCGATTAGTAAGTTAATACAAATTATGTCAACATACTATTTTTTTCCCCTATTTAGGTTCGATATAATCTTAAAAAATTAAGATTAGAGTCTAAGCTGCAATGTAATGTCCGTTTATTGAAATAAACAGTCCAATTTTTTTTTTTTTACACCGAGATAATTGATTAACTGTAAGTAATTTCGTATCTGCTGTCTTTTAAGTCCACTTAACCATTCGACCCACAAACCTGAACTAAATGTATGTGTGTAGAATGGGTCCATATTGGCTCAAATAAAATTGATCCTCCGAATTTTTCTTCTACTTACTACCGATTTGTCGTCAGAATCATCACTCTTCCGAATTTTTTACTTCATACATTTGTCCGTCATAAATTTTGTACTACTACCAACCGAGTTCATAATAGTTTTCAGAACATCGTAATTCATATATATCGTCACTCTAAATTATGTGTGTACCTACTCATAATGCTGATTTTCATATTTCTTTCATTCAGAACCATAAATTACAATAAACTTGTCAATCATAACATTTAAACATCGATACAATTTTTCTTCATAATTATATTTTTGAGTTTTGAGTTATAGTGAGTTAAGTGTACATGCAAGCATGTTGACGCTCCGCTCGCTCCGCTATACGTGGTTACAATACAAATCTAACCTAACCTACAGTTTTCGGTTTTGGACCCACGTTCCATTTTGGCGCAGCTCTTCCTAACGGTATTATACTCTTACTTACTGATTACTGTTTCTTCCCGAAACTATCCTTGCTATGCACTTACTTGGTTATAAAACTTTGATGTAATAGTAGATTATTTACAAGTGTACATGCAAGCAAGCATACAAGCATTTTGACGCTCCGCTCCGCTATACTAGTCTAGTCTTTGACACTCATACGAGTAACACCTGTTTTTGTCGTATCCGTGTAAATAATTAGATTTTACGTGTAAATCAGTCGTAATACGCTCGGAAACATTTGGAAAGTGCGCAGTGACTGCATAAATAGTTACTGACAAATCATTTGTGGAGAATAAAGTGTGATAAATCGACGTTTTGCTACAAATAATATTGTGTCTAACTGCCGACCCGCAAGTCCGCCATTGTAAGTGCATTGACAAAATACGCGACTCTCACGGTTGTGCGTACGGCGCAAAATCGAATTTAGCGTGTGCGGTGCGCGCCTCATTAGTCGAGAGATAACGGCGCTGTGCACCATAGATTAGCGGACTGCAGATGCGACACCTTAAGTAGTGAGTTGTTGATTGCTTCTGTGAGGACTTTATTTTTTTTCTGTTGACTAACGTATTGTGAAGGTGAAAGCGATTTATATACAGTGATGTCCCAATCAATTACTTGTGCTGGATGCTTGGGCGAAACCGAGAGCGGGCTAAGTTTGCAATGTAGCCACTGCCAACAAAGGTATGATCTGCAGTGTGCAAATGTGACTGAAGCAGTATACTCCGTTACAATGACTCAGGAGCAAAAGGACTGTTGGAAGTGTCAGCTTTGCGTTTGTCAGCAGAAGAAAACCGGTAATTCGAACACGCCAATAAGGAGCCTTACGCTCGGAAATACTTCATCCAATATTACCTGCAATGACTCTATCAACTCCACGTTTCTTAGCCATTCTATTGCTGAGAGTGTAGACAGAGTAACTGTCCGTCGTCAACAGAACCCGTTACATCCTTCTGATTATTTGAACAGAACTATGGACGATACTGTTTACCTGGAAAATATACGCGGAGTAGGTAGTAAGAGAGGAGCTAAATCAGGTTATAGGTGATCGCATGGGATACTTAATTAGTAACGCGATTAGAGAGCAATTAGGTTCTTTATTGACGTCAGTTGCAAGTCTACAAAATCGTGTAGCTGCGCTTGAAGATAAGCTGTCTCAAGTGCAGCAGCCGTCGGTCGCAATTGTCAAAGCGCCCATGAATCCACAGAATTTTAACTCTGCGCCGGATGACCAGAATAAAACTACTAAAGTCGAAGTCAAGCCTATCAGTAAAAATAAAAATCAGACTCGTGCGCCAGCTCTTGCACAGGTGGAGAAAGTATTGGCCGCAGGCGAGCAAAATTCATCGTCTATAACATCAGAATCGAAAGAAGAGATCGCCAGCCCATCTCGCCATAGACGCGGACATAGGGCATCGGGAGTAATGCGTGGAACTGCGGCTCCGGGCGCTACGCAGCTAGAAGCTTCTGAACGACGGCAGTACGTGCATGTGTATTACCTTAAAATTGGGACAACGGCTGAGCAAGTAAGTGCCCACTTGCTATCTATCTTGGGAGAAGATGTTTGCACTGTCGAAGAATTGAAAGCTAGAGGCGACTATGCATCATTTAAGCTTAGCGTTCCATCGAATCTAGCAGATCGAGTTATGGATCCTGCCAACTGGGCGAAAGATATTTGCGTTAAGCCCTGGAGGCAGGCATTTCGTACCCTCGCGAAAAAGAACTAAACGCATGGTAAATTTGTATTACCAGAATGTCAGAGGACTACGATCCAAAACAGGGATATTCCGCAAGAACATGGAAATATATCACCCCGACGTTGTAGCTCTAACTGAAACTTTCTTAAACAGTTCTGTCAATAGCGGAGAGTTATTTCCTCCTGGTTACATTGTTATGAGGAAAGACCGAATTGGCGATGTTGGGTGGGGAGGCGTTCTGCTGGCCATCAAGGATACGTATAAAGTGCAACTTATAGATGATATTGACGGATTAACGGACGATAAAGAAGTTTTATTTGTAAGTGCTTCGAAAGGAGACTTGAAAATTATTATATGTGTTGTTTATTTGCCACCAAACTATAATACTGAACAGTACGTCAATGTCTTAGATTGTGTTGAAAGCGCTATGTGTAAGTACAGTTCTTTTAAAAGTGTAATATTAGGAGACTTTAATTTAAATTCCTTTAGTCCATATGTCCAGGACCAATTTGATTGTTTTACGCGCTTCTGTCACCTTCGACAATGTAATGATGTTGTAAATTCGCACGGAGGCATCCTAGATCTCGTCCTAACAAATATACGCGCGGAGGATACCGACGTGCACGTGCAGTGCTGTAATAACATGTTAGTTCCAGCTGATGCCTTCCATCCGCCACTTGATGTAAGATTATTGTATAATTATGATAAGAATATTTTAAATATCGAGCCGGAGTCACACAAACATTCATCTGTCGTAAATACTCGCAGTTGGAATTTCAAAAAAGCAGACCTGTCATTAGTATACTCTGAAGTGGCTAGCATCGATTGGTCACTTTTATACGATCAACAAAATATTAACAATGCAGTGAATATCTTATATAATAATTTGTATGATGTATTTAACCGAAGTGTGCCATATCACAAATGCTCGGGTGATAATTCGCGTCGTCGCTATGACTACCCTGTGTGGTACACTGCCGACATTATAAAGTACATTAAGTTAAAGCACTTTAACTTGGTTAAGTTTAAAAGCAGAGGTCTACTTTATAATAAAGAAATGTTTAAATATTACCGAACTCTTGTTAAGGAATTAATAGCCTCGGCACACAGGGAATACTTACAAAAAGTGGAGCATTCAATAAGTCTTGACCCTACTCTCTTCTGGAAGCATATCAAAGACAGGCGTAGTAATAGGCGGCCAAATTCTTACTCAGCTGGTGGTTGCAGTTTGACAGAACAAGAAGCGGTGCAAGCATTTGCTACTCATTTTAGCTCGGTATTTCATCCTAACGCGCCCCAGCTGGATGTTGATGCGGCCGCCCGTAGCGCAGCCTCCGGTAACGACTCTACATGTATAAGCCTAAACAATGTGACAGCTACCGAGCTACGTCGCGTCGTTCGGAAAATGAAAGCTTCCTCTGCCTCTGGTCCTGACGGCATACCCCCGTTTCTAGTCAAAGATTGTATTTCAGTATTGGAGGGGCCTCTGCTTTTCATTTTTAACCTCTCAATCAGTGAAGGAATTTACCCGACAAATTGGAAAATTTCAAGGGTTACACCCGTGCCTAAAGAAGCTTCTGCTTCTGACATAACCACCTTCCGACCTATAGCCGTCCTATCAATCTTTGGTAAATTTTTTGAAGGCATTATTAATATGTGTATTAAACCTTTTGTGTCGAATCGTTTGTCTGATGCCCAGCACGGTTTCCGTAGGGGCAGGTCCACCACTACAAACAATGCCAATTTTATTGACTACGCACTTCACCATATGGATGACTCTCGGCAGGTGGATGCTGCCTATTTCGATTTCCAGAAGGCATTTGACTTAGTTGATAACGACATACTTCTAAGTAAGCTGTCGGCGTTCGGTTTCTCTCCACATCTCCTGAAGCTATTCAGAAGCTACTTGAAGGATCGGAGGCAGTTTGTTCAGCTCTCGCAGTATCGTTCAGATGAGTTTTTCACCAGGTCTGGCGTGAGTCAGGGCAGCACGCTTGGACCAACGCTTTTTCTGGTGATGATCAATGATCTGCCTTCGGTGGTCAGTGGTGTCAAGTGCTTATTGTTTGCGGATGATTTAAAGTTATTTCATGCCATTAATTCACCATCTGACTGTAGTGTATTGCAGCGCGATATAGATGCTGTAATGAATTGGAGTCTAGACAATCGTTTGTTGTTTAATGAAAAGAAGTGCAAATTTATAACATTTAGTCGAAGCAAATCCCCACTAGACTGTGAGTATTTCCTGGGTGGCGAGGTTATTTTTCGCGTCCAGACTATTCGTGACCTAGGTCTAGAATTGGACACCAAATTAGATTTTCACAGCCATATTCGCTCTACAGTAAAAAGTGCTAATCAGACACTGGGTTTTGTAATGCGTATGTCACCACAATTCACAAGCACAACCGTATCAATTATGTTGTATAATGCCTACGTGCGTAGCAAATTAGAGTACAATTCTTTAATATGGGACCCTGTTGAGGAATCCTATAAACTTTTAATAGAAAGAGTTCAACGAAAATTTGCCCGTCACCTTTACAAAAAGCAATATGGATACTATCCTTTCCTGTATCCATCGCTTTTTGTCACCGGTATGGTTGGGCTTAATACTCTAGTTTGTAGGCGGAAACTGCATCTCGCCGTCCATTACTGTCTTCTGCTGAGGGGGAAAATCGATAATCCAGTGGCATTGGAAGGCATCAGACTGTTCGTCCCCGAGCAGTACGTGCGCGCGGGGCGCCGCCGTCGCCCGCTGTTCGCTGCGCCGGCGGCGGCGACGGCGACGCACACGCGGCGCGCCGGCAACGCGCCCGGCGCGCGTGCGCCCGTGCTGCTCAACCAACTCGTCTTGGAACAAGACGCCGACGTGTTCGCCGAGAGCTGGCACACGTTATTTACTAAAATAAGTGCTTGGTGCTTTAAGTTGGATTAGAGTTGTATTTTAAGTATTAGTAGTTTTAAGTTTTGCATTGTAAACGCTTTGGTTATATACTGTTAGTTTACAATTGTAGTTTTGTAAATAAATAAATAAATACGTGGTCATGATACAAACCTAACCTAACCTACAGTTTTCGGTTTTTGACCCATGTTCCATTTTGTCGCAGTTCTTCTAAGTATTCTTACTTGCTAGAATTTGCACCACACGGTTTATGGGTAGGTACAAATAAGTCTGCTTATAAAATATATGATTGTGGAGTTTGGGAGTACAAACCAGTCTGCTTAAGAAATGTATGACAGTGAAAAATAGGATCAAACACTTATGATGAATAAATGTATGAAATTAAAAAGTAGTATTAGAGATATTTATGATAATTTACATTATGATTTTAAATGGTTCGGAGTCATGATCGGTAGTAATAGTGACTAAGTATAAATAGTGAATATTATGAGGAAAAATTGTATACGCAAATATTAGTGTGCTAGAGAACATGAAAACCACATGATAAATAAAAAAGTTTCAACCTGAAGTATCTCATTTGGTACACAAACTTTTGCCCTAAAAATTCAACTTTGTTGGCTAAAACAACAAAGCAATCCGGGATGACAACTTGGCAAAGGGATGTCCAAATATTTTCTAGAGCTGCTTTATTTACGAGAAACTGGACTAAGTAGAATACTGTTACTACAAAAGACCTACGCTTCATCTAATGGAAAACCTAAGCTCACTTTTTGTGTAACTAACACAAGATATTATAAAGCGTTATAGTTAGGCCTTCGCACATTAGTGTTGAAATATATCATTTTCACTTCTCATGCTCTAAAAGTTCAACGTTATGCTGTGCGTAGGCGACATAAAGTCGCTTTTTATGCTCTAGAGCATAAAGTAAAATCGTCGTCGAAGACCAAGGCGATCGGTGCAACAGCCACACGAAAAAAATAAAACTTTATAGAATAAACTCTTTATTTTTTTTCGTTTCGTTAGTATTCTAAGACCAAGGCAAAAATACCAACAGCCAAAGTATACAGCAAACTTCTTGAAATAAACTTGTAATTTTTATTTACTATCATTTATTACTTTTTTAATTTATTTTTATTTTAGTAAATCAATATACTATTTATTTAAACTACAACAATAATTTATCGTAGATATAAATGTTTTTAAATTTTAATTAAATTTGTTTTGAAGTATAATATTTACATGATGTAGTTTAATTTTCTCGCAATCGAAGTGAAAAGTAGAGTGTGCAACTCGTCCATAAAACGCATTTTACACTCGACTTTATATTCATCCTCGCTCGCAAGCTCGCTCGGATGGATAAACGTCTCGTATAAAATGGTGCGTTTTATGCACTTGTTGTACAATCTACTATTTCAATCTGTTATTTAAATAAATAATCTTCTACTTTCCAGATATGAGCATAGAAAAATCTTTCCGACGTACTATTTGTCAGCTAATAAGCCCACTATTTATCCAGGGCCGCCATCAGGCGAATAACGAGACCTCCGGGCGAAAAACTCCGATAATCCAGCCACTAAATGCCTAATGGCAAAAATGGTCCCATTCATTGGTCTACGTCATTGAATTATGATTAATAGTCCCGAAGCAAGCGAGCATCACCGGACTGGCAGGCTGCCAGCGAAATATGCCGCCAAAGACACAATAATGTGCCTTAATCGTGTCCGCGGACAAACGGGCCGGAACATGAAAAGTGTGCTCGGTTTGTAAACGATATTCGGACAAGATGAGAATAGATGATGCTTTGAAAGATCATAAACGATTATTGTGCGGCATAATGTATTGGGACCGAAGACCGCAGAGTTGTTTGTATTGAGTTTGCTAAAGCGGTAAGTAATTCACTGTTATTGCTGGCATGTTTTTGTAACCTCTATGACGCAAATTGGCTATTAGCTATGATAGTTTCAAGTGCTCAACGACTAAAACGTGAAAAATTGTAGCAAAATTTATAAATTTCATGTTTGCGAGTAGAGTAAATTTAAATTTCGAACGCATATGCATTTTATTCCTACACGGTTCAGAAGAACCAGTCACAAAAACTGCCAGCACTAATAACCGTCGATTCAGGTCCCAGCAATTTGACGGACAATTTGAATATTTGTGATTCGCCAGTAAAGACCTACGTGCCTCCACTACCGATCGTCCACGCTGTTATTCTCTTTTACGGTCCTCACTTCCGAACTCCCTAAAATATTACAGCAAAATGTATATCGGGAATATTATAAATGCAAAAGTGTATTTTCGGGTGGCAAACGCTATACTTGACCCCACACCAAATGTTAACCGTTTAGGTTTTGGCCACTTTACATTTCTCTTTTACAATATCTGATGAGTGCTCTTATGGTGTTATTAAATATTTAGCTTGATGATTGATGATAAGAAAATCAATGTAAACATTGCCCGACTTTGGCAATATAGTCACCTACCTACCTTAATGGGTCTATTACTAGTATCCACAACCTATCGTTTTTTTATTTTGTATCCCGGATCAGCAAATTTTTAACCCTGTAAATTGCAGCCTTCTATTAAAAAGTTACATAGCATATAACTTCAGTCTTTGTGATACACAACTTTCCCGCTCAGTAGCAAACAGGGATTTGTTGACACCATCAGTAATGAAACCAAACACGCCAAATCCTAGAAAACCCTAAATAATTCAAACAACATTACGTACAAACCAGAAACAAGGGATAAACTCCGTAATACTTAGAACAAAAACACATATTTGCTTTCTCCGTTGTTTGTTCCCAAACTTGCCTTCCAACTGCCGAACTTAATGGACCGGCGAATTCGACGAAATGTGAATTAAATATGCGGCCACACTATAGCTGAGGATAAAACTGTTTGTTATATGGTCCCTGTTTAAAATATTCATTTCAAATTTAAACACTTTTACCAGCAAATAGAAAAAAATCTTGAACAGCATTTGTTATATGACAATGACAACAAGTGTTAACACATTCACTGCCAGGGGGCGCGGCCTAGGAACAAGCTTGTATGACGGTGAACGCATATATGCGTCGGTGGCAGTGAATGCGTTAAAGAGTAAAGGCTACGATTATGGAGGGTATACAAGGAGAACTATGCTTAGAGCACTTGTCAGTCGCTTGATTTTGGTCAGTCCCGCGTAATAGTGAAACGAACAGCTTTTGTGATCTGGAAATATTATCTGTCCGGCACAACCATGTCTCTCCGCAGAATCTGATTACGCAGAGCCTACGTAATTCTAAATTAGTATTTTCCAGCTACCTACTACATTTAACCCGAGCTAAACCGTTCTCAAAACTTTCATTGTTCATTCTCTATCTAAACTGCAATAAAGGCACTAACTTCTTGAGGCAGACAGACGACACGTTTCGCGGCAACTTAAGTCAGAAGTGTATAAAATCGTGTTAGAATAAGAACTCTTAGCTTATTGCTCCTCGGTGTCGCCATACAATCGAATCAGCATCTGTCTTAAACTAGCGGCTGCTTCTCACACGGTTAGTTTCCGGTTGCCAGCTACAGTTTTCTGAAATTCTACGATATAATAAGTGAATTTTCAAAAATAAAACTATGCTTAATTTTTTAATTTACAGAACGAACGCACAGTGGTAAGGGATTAGATAAATGGCGCTGGTTGGCTGGTGGTGTTTATTAAAATTGGCGAGTTGGTATGCTTGTTTGTGTACTTGTATTTATTAAAACAAATTGTAGTTATTTCAGTTTTAGAAAATAAAAATATTATGTAACCTTTATCTTTTGATATTGAGGTAAGAATGCATATATAAATATAATTATGTAAACGTGAACGTAAAAACAAAACATAGTTAAAGTCCGGCGTCCTCGATCGATTTCTAAAATGATAACCAGTAGTAAATAAGTACTTTTCCAAGATTTCCTGTGAAGCCGCGTTTAGCAGCGGTAGCAGCTGGTAACCCCGACCTGACCAGATTAGTGGGTGACACGCGCGTCTGGCCTCATCGTGGACCGGATTAGCGCACAAAGACTGGAGGGGTTTATAACTACTAACGTTGTTAATATATGACAGTCTAGGGAAACCTTCAGCAGTCACACTTTGTACATAATTTTCCAAGATTTCCTGTCTTATTCGCTTTAAGCAGCGTTAGGAAGTAGCAAGCATCGGTAAATAAGTATACTTTTCCAAAATTTCCTGTGAAACTTTTAGCCGCAGTAAAAGCTTGCAACCCCGGCCCGACCAGATTAGCGGGTATCACGCGCGTCAGGTCACGTCTTAGGCCGGATAAGTGCGCAATCACTGAAGTGGTTATATAATTACTAAAATTGTAAATATGACAGTCTAGGGAAACCTTCAGCAATCAAACTTTGTAGGTACATACTTTTCCAAGTTTTTCTGTCTTATCCGCGTTAAGCAGCGGCAAATGGGTGAATATCAACATTACAATTTTTTTTAAGTTTTGGTGGCATTTTTTTTTAGGTTTTAAGAATAAATTAAGTTATAATACTAAATATCTATTCACAATATTACATATTTTCATATTACTCCAAGAATTTTAACAATAATTAATGAAATATGAGCACCCAAATTTTTGGGTTGTCACCAAAACTGAAATTTGCCCACCTAATCTTAAATATACACCACCAAAACTTAATCTTGCCCACCAAGAACTGGAAACTCCTTACTATTTGTATGAAAAATGATACATAGCCACATAAACTGAAAATTTACGAAAAAAATCGTTACAATTTAATGATTTATTTTTAAGATTGTAATTATAGAATAAATTAAACTACATACCAAAACACTGTATACTTACGATACGAAGAACAAAGAACAAGCGCACAATTCGAGCCACCAAAACTAACAAATCGTTGAACAAAATGCCACCAAAGAGGTTACGTACGTTATGGCGGGAAACACACCGTCTCAGTGGCACAAGACAAGCCACCTTGTTCTTAAATAATTTACTTTTTATTTTTTATTTTAATAAATATATATGTTTACTGCAATCTAAACTTGTAGCCAACTATTTTGTTATTCCAATAATTAACCATAAAAAATTTAGAAAAGAATATGCATTATACACTGGGATTCTCAGCTTGGACACGTAAAAAATGCTGTTGTGATATTCACCCAAATAAATACTTTTCGAAGATTTCCAATGAAACCACGTTTAGCAGCGGTAAAAGCTGGTAACCCTGGCCTGACCAGATTAGCGGGTGTCACGCGCGTCAGGCCACGTCTTGGGCGGCATTAGTGCGCAATCACTGGAGTGGTTAACTACCAACATTAGATTTGCCCGACCAGGGCGGGAACAACGACACTAATTAAATAATAACCTTAACCTGAGCTTTAATTTAACTAATAAAGCTTTTAAAGATCACACAGAGAAAATGAGAAAATTTAAAATAAATCACTGGAAGAATGAGCGAATTGCACGTAGCAGCACAAATATGATAATAACTCCATTGCGAGATGAATCTGGATCAATTGACATTTTCTAATTCAAAACTTAACTCAAAGTTGTCTGGAAGAGTTCACTCTTTACTTTAGCGTTCTAGCTAGCGTTCTAGTTCTAGCTTTAGGTGTTCTTATAACACCTATTGTCTATACCGAACTTATTGAACCGGATATCACTACCCGACGAAATGTGTAATAAAAACATTTGTCCGATATCTCCAGTAAGATGGCTGGCTTTTGACAATTGTTTTTATAGCGTAAAATATTTTCTCGAGACATGTAGAATCAGGTAATTATTATTGACATTATATTTTGATTTTATTATTATTTAATGGAAATGTTAGTTTTTAGATTATTATAATTCAATGTTTATTTATTTTATTAAATTGTACTCTAAAAATTTGCATGCCTACATATAGGCTGAATACATGATACAAAAGTTTTGCAACATCTAAAACACTGTATTCTGGCAAATAAAATCTGTGAATCTAACAACTCGCTGTTTCATCAGTACGCCTGAGACCACGGCACGTGAAACCGTGTTGAAACGTCAGGCAATGAAGGTAAATCAAAATATCGCGATAGACCTGGTTCATAAGTTTTAATAAAATTATGACTGTGTTCAAACCGCGAGAGTATAAAGTGTTAGGTCTCTACTTCATTTTTTCGTTACGTTGCAATGAATAATTGTTGCATTGTATTATACATATATCGTAGTATGCCCCTCATTAAAATTAACAAAACCTTAAAACTACGTTTCTTCACTAACAGCCTAATATTAACTCATGAATCTCAAGATAGTCTTGGGAAGACGTGAAAAAGACAAGGCTTTTTTTCCTTTTGAGGTATCTACGGAACCCTAGTTCATGTTATTTGTTCAAGAAGACACTAAGATAAGGACAACTTTTGGCGATTTACTTGTAAATATGAAATAATGAAATTGATCAAAATACAGAACTTCAGTCGTGATTTTATCGTGACAGTTTCAATTAACTTAATTGAGGGACAGTCTTTGGCCTTCAGCCAACGGCCTCCACCAAATATATAGATAGAAGGTTAAGGTGTCTGTCTTATAATCTGTAAATTATTGATTACTTAGAGTTTCGCGTCAAAATAATTCCTATTCAAGCCATACCTATATATAAGTTATTAACTTACTTTTACAGTCATAGGTATAAAATTACCTACCATTAATATTTGAGCCTGCCTGGACATTAATATCTGAGCATATAAGGTATAAGCATGCTCATGTATGACCGGTGCGGACTACAAACTTAATTTGGTAAAATAAAATAACAAACAAACTATTGTTGTCTCTCGAAATAAATGTGTAAATTTAAAAAGCTTTGTGTTGCCAGCAGAATAATTAAATTTAGCAAATAAAGAACCGTTGGGATGAATAGAGGAAATTATTTTCGAGCTCTGTGCTATTGTTTTAAGCGCAACATAGCCGCTATTCTAAGCACCTATCTCAGTTGCTATTCAGTTTACTGAGCGGCAGCCTTTGAGATGCCTATTTGATTCAGTTTGAGTAAATATTTGGGTTGTGTAAATAATAATAAACGAGTCTGTTGCGAAACATAATATTTTTATGTTTTCTACCCATGTTGGGTAGGTACATATCTCCGCTATATAGAAAAATAGTTATTTGTGCAACAAGAGAGCAAAGTTGTTTTTTGTTATGAGTGCTGATTTTGAGTCCCGAGCAAGCGAAGGATTCTACGTTTGAATCACGAGCGTAGCGAGTGATTCTATGTTAGAATCCTGAGTGTAGCGAGGGACTCAACAGCACGAGATGCAAAAAACTTTGCTCTCGTGTAGCACACACAACTTTTCACCTCATCAGCGAGAACATATTCGACATTTTGTGTTTTTTCTTCCAACGTATGTTTATAGTCTTTGTTGCTGATTTCAATAATATTATTAATCAGAAAATAGATAAGTGCTGCTTAAAAAGAAATAACAATATAATTTCATTGAAATTATAATCAACCAACCAACACGGTTATTGTCATTATTTGATCAAATTGGAAGATTTAGCAGATACATGACGTGTTTATTTATAAATACATTATTATATTACGAGATTTTGTTTATACATTGATTAATATTTTTACTCCTAAAACACCAAACAAAATATATGCAAAAGAAAATAACAATTACAATATGAACTCGATATTTTTTAAGGTACGTTTCGAATATGCATCTATGATAAATGGCGAAATTATAAATTATATTTTACAATAAGTAAATATAATTTACAATAATTAATAAGGTGATTTTTTTAAATTATATTTGAGCAATGATCAATTTTATTGTTTTATATAAAAGGCACAATCATTTTTAATATTCGGTCGTTAATTAAAAATATAATAAAGAAAAAAAAATACGTTGCAATTAAAACTTTTTCGGGTGTTTTTAATGAATTTTTTGGTATACCGCGTATCCGAACTGTTGTCAATCGAGGTCGGATTCGAAAATCGAATTTCAAATTGATAAGTTTCTATCCCTCTCTTTTATATACATATGAAAGAAACAGAGTGCATCGAGATTCAAATGATTAGAATTTTATAATTAACCTTTGGCTGAAGAATGACAATTCGTGGTCAGATATTGAAAAAATTAAAAAGCTACTTTCTACTCACGCTCGAAACAAAATCACATTTTGTTCAGTGTTATCTGACAGCAAAATCGCCATGTTTGAGCTGGTGAGGTGAAAATATATATTGAAAAACTGAATCGACACAATAACTACATAGTACATAATTATCGAACATACCTACCAGTACCTAGGTACTTATAAATTTTCACGACAATCGGTTGAGTAATGCCACCAGTAGGCGAGAACATCCGGAACCGGACATGCGAAATTAAATAATTTTGGCTTCACATAATGTAAATCCTAAAGTTCGCTTGCTCGGTTAATAATTGGGGTGCCTTTCCACCAGAGTTCTGCTACGCTACGTGGTTATGGATGTTTGATATCCACTAATCATATTCATTGGTCCACATAGCATAGCATTGGTGGAAAGGTGGAAACGGGTAGCTTTCGCATCCTCAAAGCATAGCTGCATAAAGGCTTAATACAAACTAAATCACGATCGCAACCTTTGTGTGACGAAAATTAGTTATTCAAAGTCATTTATAAATAAATTAATTAATTAATAATAAATAAATATCGGACAACCTCACACAAATCGATCTAGTCCCAAATTAAGCTCAAGAAGGCTTGTGTTATGGGTACTAGACGACGATATACATACTTATATAGATAAATATATACTTAAATACATAGAACAACCATGACCCAAGCACAAATATTCGAGTTCATCACACAAATATTTGTCCTGGCCAGGATTCGAACCCGGGACCGCCGGCTCAGTAGGCAAGTGTTTACAAACTGAGCCAACCGCGTCGTCATTAAGGTTAGGCGTTAGACTTATAGATGGACAGTAAGGTATTGTCGTCATAAATACGGATTTATCTGTATTCATTCCATTCAGATTGTCAGAATCACAGTCATGCACATCTACATACCTACGGACAATGCATGAAGCGGAGTTTTATACGGACCTACCGTAACATTTATATTGTAAAGTACGATCCGCAATTAGGTACTTAGTAAGTTCATAGACCATAGGTATAATTATACGTAAGGACCTACTTTACTAATTTCTTGCCGCCCCATTAATTCCTGCGCTCCGCGGGAATTGCAGGTAGTACTGAGTACGTCATATCTGTATAAAAGAAAATGTTATAATGAATGTATGTGCAAAGATAAAGTAGTGTAAGTATAGTAATGTAAATGCCACATCGGGCCTTAAAACACTCGTGTGGTCCTATTATGAAACTCTACCTCTCCTTAAGTAACAGTTACATAAACTACTATAACCATGGACGAAGTATCTCTGGACATGACAAGGGAATAATAATACCAGGAGGGAACGGGACAGCTATTTACAGAAACCGTTAAGAGCGACAGAGACATAGACAAGATGTTTTGTCCTTATCAGAGTTCCACTTTTTTTCGTTTAGCGGATGATTGTCAAATTGACAGAGCTCCGCTGCCGCCGACCCCTTTAAATTCAGTAGTCGCTTTACATGTCAGTGTCAGTAGTCTTTACTACTTTTTAATTTGGCTGCTTTATACGATTGTAAGGGATACCAGTACAATAATTAATAAATTCCCTTAACTCAGGGAGTTATGGTAATAATAGATTTTTTGTTTTAGAGTTCCAAAACAAGATTCTGCAATGTTACGTCAATTATGGATACGTGCAACAGTACTAGTGAGCAGTAGAGTAGTGAGCCAAGAATGAAGTAAAATTAATAATAAATTCTTTTTTTAATGGCATTATTGTTTAGCGATTTTGTTTTATTTATGTATATTGGTAATATTGCTATTTACTATGTGTTCGTATCAATAGAGCTGAATCGTAATTATGTAAAGTAAAGACAAGTGTGTACATATTTGTTACCGTAAATAAGTAAATATACTTTTTCATAACATTTTGTCAGTTTTTTTTCGTATAGTTGTATTGTAGTTATTTTATTTTATTATTTGTCCCATTAAAGTTTTACTGAAGTTATTTTATTATTGGTCCCATACAATATAACATGCATGTAAAACGAATGCCTCACCGTCAACCACTAGCACTGGAAAAACGGGAGAATTATTTAGAACCTGGCAGCCCAGTGTTATTTGCTCCTGTCCCTTTCGGGTATACGCGAATGCCAAATCCATAGGTACTTACTTCATCTAAGACTATAACGAAATGAGTAAAAGCAGGTATAATTAAATTAAAAAATCTCTACCGCCAAAGAAAACAGCTAGAATACCAATGAAATATGAGCTACTACCACCGTGCATACGCTCTAAATTACTTTGTCAACTGAGTAGTCGTTTTTATTTATTTATACTAATCCTTAATTTGGGTACATTAAATAGGCTTGTGTTTAAACGCCTACCAAATATGTTGATAAATTACTACCAATAAATTCTTAATGCTCACCAAAACGGATGAATGCTCACCAAATAGTGTATCCCAAACTATTCTATAAATAAAGCAAATAATTCTTTTTCTTACATCCTATAAAAATATATGAACACCATTAAAGTTAATTTCAGACCAAATAATCTAAATTACTGTTAAATGGATGTCACCAATATTTTATATTATTACCTCCATTTTAGTCATTTTTGCTGAGGCAAAAAACTAAATGCTCACCAAAATGGCTTTTTTCACCAAAATTTCAAATTGGTGCTAGGCGGCTAAAACTCGGTATCGGGGGGCTCTCGGGGCTCAAAAATATGAATCTGAAATCTTGTCCGAAAATTCGGTCAAATTCGGAAAATATCGAAAAAAAAGCGATTCAAAATTTCAAATTGGTGCTAGGCGGCTAAAACTCGGTATCGGGGGGCTCTCGGGGCTCAAAAATATGAATCTGAAATCTTGTCCGAAAATTCGGTCAAATTCGGAAAATATCGAAAAATAACGATTCAAATTTTCAAATTGGTGCTAGGCGGCTAAAACTCGGTATCGGGGGGCTCTCGGGGCTCAAAAATATGAATCTGAAATCTTGTCCGAAAATTCGGTCAAATTCGGAAAATATCGAAAAAAAAAACGATTTGTATGGAGAAAATTTCAAATTTATATACAGGGACCTTCTTAATGTCGAAACTTAAAATTCCAAGTCAGTTTCAAATTTTTTTTTTCATGCTCAACTGCCTAAGAATTTGATCACTTAAAACGCCTGAGATATGGTGTTGTGCAGATCCTTTTTTCTCCAAAATATTCAAAGGACTTTTGTTGGCTTATTTTGCCGTATACGGATTTTCACTAACTTGGGGCAGATCGAGGTTGAATTTCGTTAGTTTTACCTCCAGATAACGGCGTAAGAGCAAGTTTTGCCTACTTCATAAATTTGTGAAAAATTGGCGGTCATGATTGTTAAAAACGAACGATAACTTCAGAGTACATATTTTCATTGCAAAGAAGTCTGATTCCCGAAGGACAGCTGTAGCAATATAGCACAGTCAGGATTTATTTATTGCCTATGAAACTATAATATTTTAATGAGTATTATGTTTACCTATTCTCAATTCGGAGTCTGGACGTTATCACGTCTAAAGTGCTGATGTTTTTATGAATCGTGGAATTCCCGTTCTCGATAATAAGTGTGATTATAAAATCGAGATCGCTTCCTATACAGGGTGGAACGAAACGACGTTATTTCCTTTAACTGTGGCATTATACAGGCTTAGAATATTATTTTCTCCAAATAAACTTTATTAATATCTCTCACCGTTTTCCAGTTATAGCATGTTAAACTTTCATACGAAAAAGTGTGTGTGTACAACCCTATTTTAGAGTGCAATGACCTCTTCATAACACAGTTAACTTTTGTAAACAAA
Source organism: Apotomis capreana (assembly GCA_947623375.1). Lineage (NCBI taxonomy): Eukaryota > Metazoa > Arthropoda > Insecta > Lepidoptera > Tortricidae > Apotomis > Apotomis capreana. Next base: position 39,770,773 of record OX392499.1, read on the forward strand.
CTTTTTACAAATTGCCTAGCCATTTCTTATCGGTTTAAAAACCTTTGAAAATACCCTTAAGATTGTTTTTAGACTTTTTAGTTGACATGATTGATAGACGTTACATTGACTTTTTGTATCGTATGCTGTGTGCAAAAATGCCGGAATTAAACGCTAGAGGCTATTTGAATTTGCTTCTTTTGTACGCGGAGTGCGATTACAATACTGGAGAGACTTTGCGCCAATACCGGAACAGGTATCCTCCTCCTCACCCAACACACTCTAGTACGATATTACGCGCTCTTGACCGTGTTGGTAACAATCGTCCTATTGTGCCACGAACGGGTCAGGATGACCAGCGCGGAGGACGCGTTATTCAACATGATGTCAGATTGGAAGAGAGAGTGCTGCAGTACTTCGAAGATTATCCGAGGTCAAGTTCAAGACAAGCGGGCCGACATTTTCGTATGACTCATACGAAAATACTCAGAATACTAAAACGTGAGGGCCGTCACCCTTACAAAATACAAAGAGTCCAGGCATTACTACCAAGAGATTGCCCCGTTCGCGAAGCCTATTGCCGGTGGCTACTGCATAAGGTGTTAGAAGACCGAGACTTCATCAAACACGTAATATGGAGTGATGAAAGCTTGTTCACACGGAACGGTATGTGGAACAGGCATAACGAACACGTGTATGCCGAAGAAAATCCGTTTGCCTACCGTTATACGGGACACCAGTATCGTTGGTCTGTTAATGTTTGGGCGGCGATACACGGGGATACAATAATAGGCCCTGTATTTCTGCCTCAGACTTTAAACAGACACGGATACATGGCTCTGTTGAGGATAGAGCTCGACGACTATCTGGATGAGTTGACGCTGGCAGAAAGAAGACGCACTTGGTTCCAACAAGATGGAGCACCAGCTCATTCAGTAGTCGAAGTACGTGAAACACTGAATAATGTGTTTGAGGATCGCTGGATCGGCCGAGGGCCGCACCGTTGGCCTCCTAGGTCTCCAGATCTCACACCCTTGGATTTTTTTCTGTGGGGCACCGTAAAGGACATCGTTTACAAGACTGAGTGTGAGACGGCTGAAGAGATGAGGGAAAGGCTAAGGGTGGCCTTTGAAAGTCTTCGCAGAAGAAATAACCGACACAACATCTTGTCGAGGGTGCATCGCCACACGCGGGCACGAGCAGCGGCGTGTATCGTACGCCACGGCGGTACTTTCGAACACCGGATGTAAATGTAGGTAATTGTAAATACTCCCAAACGTCAAATAATAGTTTAAAAAAACTAGGGTTGTACATACATTAAAAAATACAATTTTAATCGATTTTCGTTTTTTTATTATTAAAAGAATTTAACTATTGCAGGTCGATTCTACATGAAATACATAGCATTATAGTTTCAGGAATGAACATCGCTTCGTTCCACCCGGTATATCGGTCACTATCTGGGCGCCGTTGTCAAAACAGCTTCAGTGTAGAATTAGTTATTGCTATACATTAATAAAAATGAGTGATTACCAAGCATTAAATTCCGAAATCCGTGTTCCTCAAGAGTGGCCGGTAGAAATAGCGCGAAGTGCATTTATAGACGTCGCTCAATTTGCAATCAGTCATTATTTACCGGAAAAAAATATTATTCTAAGAGTAGGAAGAATTCCGACGGTAGTCATTCGTTCTGAAACTGGATGGAAGTATCTTTTCAAGAAGATAGAAGGAACGTAAGCGTTACCTCTATTTTTATTCACATAAAATTGAGTCTTCACTTCCATAATCTGTAAAGTATAAGAATGCATTTAAAAGGTTTTATTGTTCACGTTTTAGTGGTGACGAAAATGCTTTCGTCCTCATAAATTTTATTCTACCAGAAGAAGTAACGCTGCTTCGGTCCAACCATAATGGCGAAAACCGTTCAGGGAAAAAAAGAATGTGAAAAAAATATACTTGTGTGATTAATAATATTTCCTATATTTTCAATAGCGGTTCAACATTACAATCTAAATTTACTCATTTTCACCCATTTTTTTAGTAACAAATTACTATATTTTTTTCTCCGTGTACAATTCGTAATCTTATACGATCGCTCGGGATTCTTCTAGAAGAAATTCACCAGATGAACCCGTTCCGCAGTGATGGCGACGATGCAGGGCTTCTTGTCGACCTCCAGAACCGTGAGGTCAAGAATCGGGACGTTATCGAGCTGGATCTTCCTGGCGTTTCGAATCGTCTCTTCCAGGTCCATGACGTCGCCGTAGTTTACGATGTGGAGCAAGTGGATGGAACCGTCTTCCAGGCCGCACATCAGGATTTGGGCGTGGAGCGCGATCGACTTAACCTCGCACCCGAAGTGGGGCTTCAAGTTGTACTCGTGCCATTCGTCCTCGTAGTAGTTCGTCGAGCCGATGCTGGTCTCGCCGATTGCGAAGAAGAACCCGATCGTCGGCATTACTAATCGCTGCAAGGACGCGTTCAAGGCATCTGGTAGACGAATGCGGTCCTTCTCTTGGTCCATTGCGAACCTGGTCAGCTTTCCTTCGTTTATTTTCCCGTTGTATAGGTACATTATCGTGCAGTTTCTGATGTAAGACAGTGCTGTCATGTTTTTTCCGTCAATAGCATGGGCTATAACTTGCTCGCCCTCGACTATCTCGAAATCCACCGACGGGCCGGGTTTTATCACGCTGCCATCTCTCTCGTAGGAGGTTATAACTCCGTCCAATTCGCCGATGCAAAAATGCCGGCACTCTCCTGAGCTGATACTATTGGCGTAGATACCGGCAGGAACGATTTCTTCTTTACTGTCGAGGTTCCAAAATCTCAGAGCGTTCGCCTCGTCCAAGGTCACCACGAGAACTTCGCCATTGGAATACCAAAATTCGACCTGGATAATTTTGGTGTCCTGGTGGGCCAAAAAAAATGGCTGACTCAAGTCCTCGGTGGTGAAATTCGCTATCGAGCCGTTGTCAAAGGCAATTGTTATATACTTGTCGAAGGTGCAGGCACACGCGATCTCGCCGAAAGAGGGCACTGGGATGATAGTTTTCGTCTTAGGCTCGTATTCGAGAACCTTCTGCCACTTTCTGAAGGACAAGTAGCTCCCCCGCCATATTTCCGGGTCGTGAACTTCGTGGATGTGGGTGATGATCTCGTAGGGGTAAGCCCGCTGCATCGTCAGCGTCAAACACTCGAACAACATGGCGGCGTCCAGCAAATCCTTCCACTCCGGGCTCTTGTTCAGCATGTCCTCGATCACGTCGTAGAAGTACCGGCACACTAACCTCAACTCCATCAGCTTCGGGCGGTCCACTCTCTTCAGTATCTCCAGCCATATCTCCGGCGGGAACAAAAACTCCATTTTTAGACGCTAAGTAGCTTCGAACAAGACAAAGTGACTAATGAAAAGAATGTGAGTAATCCGTAAACAAATTAATAAAAATATAAGACTCAGGTCAACATTTGCAAGATATAATAATTTTTTTTCTTTTATTTCCAGAGAATGTCTCCCAATGATCCTAAAATCCGATATTTTTGATCCTAAAATGTCCCCGAGCTCAAAATTTTGTAAGGTCTTAGTGCCAGACACAAAAAAGTAAGCATTGGATTCACTATCTTCCAATAAATTATTATGTCTTTTGATTTCTAGAAGAAATTTGTTCATCCCTTTCAAATGATCATTCCAGGATTTTTGAAATAGAAGACATAACAGGCCCAGATGCTTATGAAGTCTCTTTAAGGGTGGCATACAAATTATGGCTACCAAAGAAAATCGAAAATAACACGTAAGTACCTACTATCGATACTTTTATAAGTCATAAATATGACTATTTTCTAAATGTGTTAGTTTAGTCCGTGACTTAGGCTAGTGAAGAATGAAATTTCGCACGTGTATCGAAGTTCGAAGGACGTTTTTTAATACAGTTGCGAAAAAATAAGAAAAACAACAAGTAAGGAATTCGAATCTTTTATATTATAGTAATTTTTACCACTATGTACAGTTCAGTGAACGACAAACACATATGTTTACACTTTCTAACTATATACAAAGCGAAAAATTCAATGTAGTGTAAATATAAGACCTACCCCAATAATACCATGTATTAATCCATCACAAAACAAAACATAAGTACTAGGTATGCCAAATTTCAACTCAATCGGAATGTTGGAAGTTAGAACTAGTATAAAAAGTATCAAAATTATTTATAGAGGACCTACCTAAGAAATTGTTTAAATCATAGACAATTAGTGATACCACAAGGAACTATCTGTCAACATTATGTGGCTAGCCAGACTCTATTAATTCTGTAAGATCATTATATTATAAGAGTTTAAATACAGTAGCGGAAAAAATCTATCATATTGTTGTATTGGGTACGAAAGTTGTCTAACGTTTACAATTGCTAACGGTGATATAACAAAGTACTGACCTGAGATTTCTTTTTTAACCAATAAAACATCTATTTTTCTATACAAATTGTTATTTAGAAAACATTGTCGACATTCTTAAGACGCTGTCAACACCAAAATGCCCTTGAGGATTCGGGTTTTCGGCCCCGCCCACTTTGCTCCCAGCGCTATTCACAAGTGAGCGGCGAGAAGCTTAACTACTTGCATTTGGCTAGCGATCGCGATCAGAGTTCACCACGCCTGCCGGTAGATGGCGTTAAACTCCTGTACGCTTCTTAAAGAGCGCAGAATGAAATAGACAGGACATCGTTAAAAAAGATACTTGGTTTTTAATTTATTTTCGTAATAAAAACGTGAACAAATTTCATTAAATTCGGATATGTAATATAAGTAGTTAAGATTCATTGAAAAAAAGACAGTTTTTTTGTTAATGTAATATATGGTAAAATTTTATGATTATATTATAATGAATTAAAATATACAGTTTGAAATTTCTTTGAGTTTCTCAAAAAAATTTGAAATATTTATAAGGCGCCGACCAACTTTGAAATCTGGCAAATCAGGTTGATGAGGCGATGTATGTAGATTATAATCCTGGAATAAACAAAAAGAAGGTTATAAGTATAAATTATGTAAATAACTATACAATAAATAAAAACCCGGACACGAATGCTATTATTTTAATACTATTGATTCCAAACCGCATCCAAATCCATCCATCCGATCCGTTGCAGAACGACGACGATTTTTTGACGATTTCGATTCAAACTAGATACTTAATTTTAAATTGTGGAACTAACCGATAAGTCAGGAATTTCATCGCAAAAGATTGATTCATCTTCATCCGTAGGGTCTTCCATATTTGATTGTCCATGCAACAATTCACTTGATCCGATTAATCTGAAAACAATACAAAATTAAATTGATACGATTCCGCGTAACTGCATTCAAATAAATTTACAGTCGATTCTAAAACTTGATTATGATTACGCATAATTATTACATATCATTTAGTTCACGTTATGTGCTTTAAGCTACATTAAGATTAGGTATTATAATATAGATGAATACTTTAATTGAATTATGTATAGGCTTTCCTATTGGCTGAAACACAAACTAGGGTTAGTTCAGGTTATGCAAATTGTGAATATATTTGTTTATAGAATTTTACCGTACCTCTCTGTGCATTATGTTTTTTTTTAATAAATGTATTTGCATTTGTTATACTAGTTGCGTAAGTTGATTTTTATTGTAATTTTTTTTTTGTATTTAGGCCGCCTTCACACCTGTAAGTTACTTGCGTAATATTTACATAATTTACTCACAGTTGCATTTACATTTGCAATAAATACTTACGTAAATAATGCTTACGTAAGTTGTGTAAGTTTAAACTTGCAGAAATTATTACACGCCCATTTACATTATGCTTCCCAAATCAGTAATAAAAATGCCTTCTCACATAACAGTCGTCACGTTCAAGCAGCTGCTGCATACATAATTTTATCAAATAGTCGAAAGCAAAAGAAAAGAAAATGCTGGAAAAAAGTATCAGTCGTGTTTCCTTGGTACTCCTTCCCTTGCAGCAAGAAAGATAGGGCTTTAAAATCGCCAATGTGATACATAAATTTCATTAATACTGCTTCCACTCTTCTTTTTCTTTAATTTTGTCACTTCTTGGCTAAATTGTGCTTTCAAATTATGCAATTTTCTAACTATTTCCTCTGGAGTGGTGCTAAATATCTCACTAACGGTTTTTGTACTCCTTATTTTTGTAGTCCCATAGTATGGGACGTGCCTCAAGAGCATTAATGAAAGTTTCCACCTCGTCAGGTGACCAGCTTTTATTTTGTTTTTACTTTTGAACCGGACATTGTAGCGTAATTTCTCAACTTATCAATTTAGTTCGATAAGCTGTGAGTCGCTTCCGTAAACAAACTCGAACGTGTTTAGACCTGTAATTTTCCAACTTACGTAAGCTGTGAGAAATTACAATAAGTCACTTACAAAAACTATTTACACTTGAAAAATTATCGTAAGTCGCTTACGTAAGTGACTTCCGTAAGTAAAACTTACAGGTGTAAAGGCAGCCTTATTGTTAGTATTGTGTAGTTGTACTTGTTCCTATTGCGTTTATATTTATCTATACAGCGTGTATATTTGATACAACCGCATATTGTAGCCAGACGGAGATTTTAGTGCCATAATCTGATATTTATAACAATTATTAACTTAGCGCTAACTGCCATAGCGTAATTAATTTTTGAAAATTTTCTGAGCAGCAAGCAATGTATGGCGTATTTATTACTAGTGACAGTTGTGACATCACGATGTTATGTGTCAACAAACAACAACAAACAAGTACATTGCTTGCTGATTTATTTTATATGGAAAAAAAATGATCGTTTTTTTTATAATTTACGGATATATTTTTTAATAAGTGCCTATACTAAGCCCCCGTAAAGTATGCAGTTATATCAAATATACACACTGTATAATAGGCTCTAAAAGGAGTAGGTACTTACGTATGCATATCCATTTCTAATTGTGGATTTTCATCGCAAAAGTGGATTGTTTTATTTTTATCCGTAGGCCCTCCATTGTTTGATTGTTGATGCAAGAATTCGCTTGAATTGATTAATCTGAAAACAATACAAACGTATTTAAATAAAACAATGTAAACGGACTATATCGCGTATATTAATTATTTGAGCCTCCCTGACGTTTCGGTACGTTAACAGATACCGATGTCAAAGGTTGACTGAGAGAGACACAATTTTTCTCTAGGCTCAAATAATTAATAGACGCGATATAATCCGTTTAAATTGTTTTATTTAAATGTGTGACAGTCGCGGAAACCGAAGAAAATATTAAATACAAAAATAGATTGATACGATTGTGCATAACTGCGTCCAAATAATAGTCCAATACGGGAAGGGTATAATTGCCCCTCAAACTAAAATAATTGCCCTAGTGCAGAAGAAATGCATTTGAATAATCTTTTCTAAGATTTACAGAGGTTGCTTACAAAAACTATTTTTATACCTAACGCAAACTCAAGATCCGTTAGAAAATGTTCATACCCAAAAGTAATAAATATACTCTAACTGACTACAAAAAATCACGCACGTGTATGTTGTTGAAGTTCAAAACCCTTCGCGTATTGGGCTATAAAATTTACAGTCGACTCTAAAACTTCATAGATCTATGCACACAAAACGTCCACTTGGACAGGCCAGTGCTGCCGTCCTACGTTAAAAGGTCGTATCTTTGTATGGATTTCATAGTAAGATACGGCTTTTTATTTTACCGTAGCACGGCAGAGTAGCTAATAGAGTGATTACGTGAACCAGTGTTGTAAGTGTGTTATAATTATGATAACTTGATAAGGACGAAAATAAAGGAGTACTTACGTATGCAAATCCATTCCTGATTGTTGATTTTGCTCTTCATTTTGCTCTCCGTTTTGCTTCATACGTTTATTTATACTAAAATAAAAAAAAATACTAATGTAGGTATACGTACAAGAAATATTGTTTTTAAAGAGAGTTCAAGAGTTTAAGATCAAACAAATATCGAATGCAAAGTAGGCAGCATTGATCAATCAGTTGTTGTAAATACAGATATTTTAATTATCACACGACATTAGACCTTATGTATAGCGCATCAGAACATCAGCGCTCGGCTCGAGTATCAGATTGTAAGGTCGAATCGAGCGATGAGTCGGCCGCGGCCGGTGGCGGCGTCGACTTTGAAATCAAAGTTTATCAATAATATAGTAAATTAAAAGTACTTACTTTACAGCTTCAACCATTTTATCGTATTTTTGACGATACGAGCGCTTTTTTGCTACCCGTTTATTTTTCTCTTTGTTCCCCATTATGTATGCACAATTTTATTTAATATTTAAACTTGATTAAATATTTGCACTTAAAAACTAAATATTTACACTTAAAAACTAAATATTTACACTTAAATAAATATTTACACTTCTTATATATAAAAAACTATACAATACTTTAGATTTTTATCACAACTGAACAAGTTTTTGCGATGTTTTCGATGCGCAAACGAGAAGCACAGGTCCGTCTAGCACGGCGCGTCGGCGCACACTGTCTATTTGTATCGGAGTAAACGAGAACGAGAGCCCACTGTCACGGTTACTGGGCGGCCAGGTCTTAGAATAATAAGAAAATATTCATATAAAAATAAGTGTGGATTATTTGTGAAATATGACTCGTTAGCGCTTTAGGTATGAATATGTTGACTACATGTTTTTAATTGCAGGCCCATACGTCAAAAAAATGAAGACATAGAACCGTTTTATGATGATTCTAAGACCAATCTTTGCAATTATTTTCTATCGAGCCGATTTCGTCCAATCATGTATCGAGTCCGTTCACGACCTTTGAAATATGATGAATATTAACATATATTTTTTTTGATGTGCTAGAACAAATAGTTTTTCTTAAAAAACTGCTTAAATGACATCATTTTCAACAAAATTAGGTCTTGTCAGCCTCTTAATCTTATAAAAAAAAAGCGTTTTTACACTAATTTGCCGTTCAGTTAATATTTGCAACTGTGCTAATAAAAAAAAAATGTTTTTATTCGTTAGAAACTTACTGTACTACAAGTTACTTATGACAGCAATATTCATTCGGATCATATCCTTGGATCCAATTCGACTTAAAGTAAAAATATTTCAATATGATAGATTTCTGCCGCTACTGTATAATGAAGTTGTTATTTATTTTTTATTGAAGTAATAGTTTATGGTACAGCTTGTGCAATTATTCAGTGTGATGATGCAAGTTTTAGCTGGTAAGTTAAGTGTCTGGCTAAGTGAATTGTTAATTTCACATGTTTGTGGGTCCTTATGGTCCTTATTAAGCTGTGATAAAGGTTCTTTTCCAGATTTTAAGGCACTTGGTCCAGTCCAGTTTGCACATGAGTCAGTATTAGATGGGCCCTGTTGTGGTTCTAAATTTACATACGGTTTTGATTGTTTAGAGGTGCCCGGCTGGGGTTCAAAATTGGAATTCAATATACAGGGATCTGGTTGAAAGTCAAAATTTATCTCCGGTTCAGAGAAGGGTTGAGGTTCAATCTCATACTGTTTAGAGGGGCCTGGTTGGGGTTCAAAACTAACAGGGTTGTCCGGTTGAAATGTGGATACTTGCTTTGTTGGAATCTCTGCTGGGCTCGGCTTTATATTAATTGATGATGCAATTTTAAGGCCAATTTTTAGTTTGTTTTGTACCGAATTTTCAATGTATCCCTCTGCAACATTATTTGAACGCCATCCACCATGTCTCTTCAGAGTTGTAATATCACCACCAGAGTCAGCGAGTAAGGTGGCTGACGTCCTTCTAAATGTATGTCCTGTATACTGATCAGCATCAGGCAAATTCAAAAAGTTGGCAATTTCCTTGGGCATATTACCAAATCTATTTAACCCTATGACCTGTGCTGTGCATTTACCTTTTTGGTAGTTTTGGAAAAATCTGTCACTTTTGCCCTTTGATGATCGTTGACGTTGATACTTTTTGACAATTTCAGCAAATGGGCCATCAACAGTAAATGATCTTGGCAATTTATTTTTGGTGTTAGGTATTTGTATTAGTAGTATATTTCCGTGAGATTCAACATCTTTAAGTGTAATGTTCGCCAGTTCCTCACGCCTGCAGGCTCCACAAACCCCAAATATGAGTGCAACCTACAAACAAAATCAGACTTTACTTATAAAATCAAATTAATTACTTACTATATGATGAACTAAAATCATAAATTTGAGTGAATCATACCTTTGTAGCTAGATATAGATGATCTGGAGCATCATTAATAAATTTCTCCACGTTTTCTGCTGTCAATACTTTTGATTTTTTACTTTGATAAGTTGATAACCTGTAGATAGTCTTTTTAAAAATGCAGTCAATTTATTGTAACTTTTGATATCAATATCATTCTTTGTCTTTATCACAGTTTTCAGCATTGAGTACTTAGACCACAAGGTGGAAGGCTGATATTTTTTCGACAGTTCTAGAAAATAGGCCATGACAACGTTTTCTGAGAACGACTTTGCATTGCGTTCCGTTTTCCAGTCGACAAACTGTTCATAAACAGCAATATACTTATTTTTTGATTTTTCTGGCAAAGCACTCTCGTTTGCAATTGCCGCCTTTTTACAAATATCTGGCGGTGTTAAATCAATTTCCAACTCTGATTCACTCATTTTATAGGTATGCAATTTTTTGAAATCTTAAGATTTTATTTTAAGATTGGAAAACAAAGTCGTAAAGTTCTATATCTCCCGCGGTGAAAATTTTTGACGTAATGAAGAGGTGTTTTTTCTTTCGCTTTTATTCGACTAGAATGGATTTTGTTAATATCATTATTGAACCCACTTCAATGTGTTTTTTTTTCAAATGCATGTTCTATAGGACACAAATAATTGTAAATATAAAACATTGTATTATTACTACTTAAATATCGTTATTTACGATTATTTGTGAATCCTACATTTATAAAAATAATATCTAATGTTGCCTTTGGAAACTTCAAACATGCTTGCAGTAAGAAAAAACGCCTCTTCTTTCGTACGTTTCGGCAGCTATTCCGTTCCACTCAGACAATTTATTAAGAACGGTTTTTCGATATTCAAGATTAAAAATACGCGTGTTATAATGATGAAAAAGTAAGTAATAAAATATAAAACATGTATTATTAACACGCTTATCGTACCTATTTTTAATTACCTCATTTTTTATTTCCAATTTTACGAGTATGTTAGCAACAATGTAGCCTCTACTTGCTGAGTCAACAATATCTGTTCAAAATTTTAATTCTCCTCTTAAAAAGCTATAAAAGCCGAATTTCATTCGTATGTTGTTTCACACTAATATCTACACAGTAAAAAATATGTTCGATAGGTAAATTTATCCCTCTTAGAATTACGTTATCAATTTCAAATTATATCATAGAGGTCATCGCCCCTTGACAAGGGATGGCCTTAACCTTGAACTCATGATGACGTCATCTGCCTGTGCCCAAATTTTACTAAGTCTCTTAACTTTCGAGATTGAGAATATTCCTGGTATAGCATAGCTAATAATGACTACCGCACATTATGGAGCGTTTTTTAGGGATATAAAAAAAAACTAACATAACCTAACCCGGCCGAGTCGGATCTGCTCTGAAAGGTGATCAGGATTAGATGGTTACCTAGCTGAAACACTAATTTATGAAAACAATATTTATAAAAAATCAATTTTGGTGAGCAAAACATCCATTTTGGGAAGCAAAAAGATATTTTTTGGTAATAATTTTGATGTTTTATGAAAACAATATTTGGTGAGCAAAAAATCCATTTTGGGAAGCAAAAAGATATTCTGACTCAACATAAAATTATTCTGGTGTAATGTATTTCGATTTTGGAATACAAAATGATTTAATTTGGGGAGCACTATATTTTTTTTTTGTTTTCCATTTTTTCTGCAATCAGTAAAACTATAAGCAGATTAGTTGTGTGAGGCTTGACGTTTCGAGTGTGTCCTCCAATGAGGGCATCTACTCATTTAAATTCCATTTTTAATACAGTTGCTCAAAAACTGCTACTTTACGTAGCTGTTCAGCCTGCGGAAAGTTGGTTATCGCGAACTAGTGCTTTTTACTTTTCCATTTTTTTTAAATTTATACTTGTTCCAATTCATGACTACTTATTGATGAGTTTTAATATTAGTTTCCCTTAAATGTCGTAATCAACATTAAAACGTACTGTTAATGTAAGAATACAAAAATAATACATGTTTTATATTTTATTACTTACTTTTTCATCATTATAACACGCTTATTTTTAATCTTGAATATCGAAAAACCGTTCTTAATAAATTGTCTGAGTGGAACGGAATAGCTGCCGAAACGTACGAAAGAAGAGGCGTTTTTTCTTACTGCAAGCATGTTTGAAGTTTCCAAAGGCAACATTAGATATTATTTTTATTAATGTAGGATTCACAAATAATCGTAAATAACGATATTTAAGTAGTAATAATACAATGTTTTATATTTACAATTATTTGTGTCCTATAGAACATGCATTTGAAAAAAAAACACATTGAAGTGGGTTCAATAATGATATTAACAAAATCCATTCTAGTCGAATAAAAGCGAAAGAAAAAACACCTCTTCATTACGTCAAAAATTTTCACCGCGGGAGATATAGAACTTTACGACTTTGTTTTCCAATCTTAAAATAAAATCTTAAGATTTCAAAAAATTGCATACCTATAAAATGAGTGAATCAGAGTTGGAAATTGATTTAACACCGCCAGATATTTGTAAAAAGGCGGCAATTGCAAACGAGTGCTTTGCCAGAAAAATCAAAAAATAAGTATATTGCTGTTTATGAACAGTTTGTCGACTGGAAAACGGAACGCAATGCAAAGTCGTTCTCAGAAAACGTTGTCATGGCCTATTTTCTAGAACTGTCGAAAAAATATCAGCCTTCCACCTTGTGGTCTAAGTACTCAATGCTGAAAACTGTGATAAAGACAAAGAATGATATTGATATCAAAAGTTACAATAAATTGACTGCATTTTTAAAAAGACTATCTACAGGTTATCAACTTATCAAAGTAAAAAATCAAAAGTATTGACAGCAGAAAACGTGGAGAAATTTATTAATGATGCTCCAGATCATCTATATCTAGCTACAAAGGTATGATTCACTCAAATTTATGATTTTAGTTCATCATATAGTAAGTAATTAAATTGATTTTATAAGTAAAGTCTGATTTTGTTTGTAGGTTGCACTCATATTTGGGGTTTGTGGAGCCTGCAGGCGTGAGGAACTGGCGAACATTACACTTAAAGATGTTGAATCTCACGGAAATATACTACTAATACAAATACCTAACACCAAAAATAAATTGCCAAGATCATTTACTGTTGATGGCCCATTTGCTGAAATTGTCAAAAAGTATCAACGTCAACGATCATCAAAGGGCAAAAGTGACAGATTTTTCCAAAACTACCAAAAAGGTAAATGCACAGCACAGGTCATAGGGTTAAATAGATTTGGTAATATGCCCAAGGAAATTGCCAACTTTTTGAATTTGCCTGATGCTGATCAGTATACAGGACATACATTTAGAAGGACGTCAGCCACCTTACTCGCTGACTCTGGTGGTGATATTACAACTCTGAAGAGACATGGTGGATGGCGTTCAAATAATGTTGCAGAGGGATACATTGAAAATTCGGTACAAAACAAACTAAAAATTGGCCAAAAAATTGCATCATCAATTAATATAAAGCCGAGCCCAGCAGAGATTCCAACAAAGCAAGTATCCACATTTCAACCGGACAACCCTGTTAGTTTTGAACCCCAACCAGGCCCCTCTAAACAGTATGAGATTGAACCTCAACCCTTCTCTGAACCGGAGATAAATTTTGACTTTCAACCAGATCCCTGTATATTGAATTCCAATTTTGAACCCCAGCCGGGCACCTCTAAACAATCAAAACCGTATGTAAATTTAGAACCACAACAGGGCCCATCTAATACTGACTCATGTGCAAACTGGACTGGACCAAGTGCCTTAAAATCTGGAAAAGAACCTTTATCACAGCTTAATAAGGACCATAAGGACCCACAAACATGTGAAATTAACAATTCACTTAGCCAGACACTTAACTTACCAGCTAAAACTTGCATCATCACACTGAATAATTGCACAAACTGTACCATAAACTATTACTTCAATAAAAAATAAATAACAACTTCATTATACAGTAGCGGCAGAAATCTATCATATTGAAATATTTTTACTTTAAGTCGAATTGGACCAAGGATATGATCCGAATGAATATTGCTGTCATAAGTAACTTGTAGTACAGTAAGTTTCTAACGAATAAAAACATTTTTTTTTTATTAGCACAGTTGCAAATATTAACTGAACGGCAAATTAGTGTAAAAACGCTTTTTTTTTATAAGATTAAGAATGTCGACAATGTTTTCTAAATAACAATTTGTATAGAAAAATAGATGTTTTATTGGTTAAAAAAGAAATCTCAGGTCAGTACTTTGTTATATCACCGTTAGCAATTGTAAACGTTAGACAACTTTCGTACCCAATACAACAATATGATAGATTTTTTCCGCTACTGTATTTAAACTATTATAATATAATGATCTTACAGAATTAATAGAGTCTGGCTAGCCACATAATGTTGACAGATAGTTCCTCAGTGTTGCCAGATGACATTTATGAAAATCCGTAGGGTGAGACAAAAAAGTCTGTAGAATTCCGTAGATTGTCGCTTGAAAAATCCGTAGTTCTACGGACTTTTTTTCCAATGCTTCATTTGACTATACTGAAGCTTAAAACATTATTAAAAGTTAGTAACTTGCAAAAACGTAGGTGGAAAAACAAAAATCTAATATTTATAATATATTTTTAGAAAATGAAATTTAATAAACGGACCACCGAGTGAAAGTGCGTGATTAGTCCGCGGGTATTTCAGCCGGGATTACAATTAATTCTCGCAGAAAAAGTACATTCCGTTTCGTTTATGTCATGTTTCTGTGATAAAGAAAAGTAGTCTGAAATTCCGTAGATTCACCAATCGTTTCCGTAGGTCTGGGCACACAGCCTAAATTCCGTAGATCTACGGATTTTTCCGTAGCTCTGGCAACGCTGTAGTTCCTTGTGGTATCACTAATTGTCTATGATTTAAACAATTTCTTAGGTAGGTCCTCTATAAATAATTTAGATACTTTTTATACTAGTTCTAACTTCCAACATTCCGATTGAGTTGAAATTTGGCATAGTACTTATGTTTTGTTTTGTGATGGATTAATACATGGTATTATTGGGGTAGGTCTTATATTTACACTACATTGAATTTTTCGCTTTGTATATAGTTAGAAAGTGTAAACATATGTGTTTGTCGTTCACTGAACTGTACATAGTGGTAAAAATTACTATATAAAAGATTCGAATTCCTTACTTGTTGTTTTTCTTATTTTTTCGCAACTGTATTAAAAAACGTCGTTAGATACACGTGCGAAATGTCATTCTTCACTCGTCCCGAGTCTTGCCACTCGCCTACGGCTCGTGGCAAAATATCTCGGTACTCGTGAAATAATGACATACTTTCCGCACTAGCATCGAAATGTACTATTTCTTGGAGCCGGGTTCAATCTGGGAAAATATCTTTCCTTTTCAATCTTTTCGCATAGTCTCTAGCTGTTAACTTCACTGCTAGTTCATTCGGATGTTGTTTCAGTCTTTCGTGATATTTTTTAGTTACAATGATAATTTCATCCTTCACTGTACTTATTTTAAGGTATCTGTGGATTTCCGTGTTGGTTGTAAACCATGGGGCATTGCTTATGGATCGCAACAAGTTGTTTTGCATTCTTTGTAATATTGAGATGTTGGAGTTACAGGCAGTACCCCATAGTTGTATTCCGTACATCCACACTGGTTTTAGGATGGACTTGTATATTAATAGTTTATTGTCTATGGACAATTTGCTGTTTCTTCCCAACAACCAGTACAGGTCCTTGAACCGAAACCGCAATTCTTCTCTTTTTGTTTCTATGTGATGATTCCACGTGAGTCGTCGGTCTAGATGTAATCCAAGGTGTCGTACATTATCGACATGAGGAAGTGTGCCATTTTCAAGTGTAACTGGCGGGCAGTTGCCTTTCCGCAAAGTGAATGTAATTTGTGCAGATTTGGATGCACTTGCTTTTATCCTCCATTTCTGAAGCCACTTCGTTACTTTGTCTAGTCCATTTTGCAGCATTGCGGTTGCATTTCGTGGATCCTTATTACTTGCCAGTATAGCAGTATCATCCGCAAAAGTAGCAGTCGTAATACTGTCCAATTGAGGTAAGTCAGCTGTGTAGATTGTATAAAGCACAGGTCCTAATACTGAGCCTTGGGGTACGCCAGCGTTTATCTCTAGGAGCTTCGAGGTAGTATCACTCTCCCTTACTTGGAACAGGCGCCCTGACAGGTACGACTCGAATAAAGGAAAGTAGCTGTGAGGCAAATAATTGTGAATCTTGCCGAGCAGTCCTTTGTGCCATACTTTATCGAATGCCTGTTGGATATCCAAGAATGCTGCCGAGCAGTACTCTCTTTCTTCCAGTGATTTCCTTATTCTTTCCACCACCCTATGGACTTGTTCAACTGTAGAATTCTGTTGTCGGAAGCCAAACTGGTGGGCAGGAACAACTTTTGACTCCTCCAGGATGGGACGAATTCTTCGCAGGAGCAGTTTTTCGAAGACTTTTGATAAGATCGGTAGTAAACTAATGGGCCTGTATGAAGTAACTTCGTGAGCGGGTTTCCCTGGTTTGTGGATCATTAGTATGCGTGAGACCTTCCATAAATACGGATAATATTGTACTCTCAGGATTCCATTATATAAAGTTGTCAGGAACACGATGGCTTTTCTTGGTAGATTGTTTAGTACTTCCTTTGTTATGAGATCGAAGCCAGGTACTTTTTTATCTTTCAGATCCTTGATTACTTTCCACGTTTCTCGAACAGATACAGGGAGTGGCGGAGGAGACATTTGTAGAGTCTGACATAGTATGGCATCTACTTCTCCTTCTGATTCTAAGTCACAAGCGGCGTTTGGGCAGAACACGTTTTGCAAGTGTTTGGCAAATGCATCTGCCTTCTGTTGTGGGGTTCGTGCCCAGCCATTAGAATCTCGAATTGGTGGTTTGGCTAGCTGAGGTCGATCTATGTTTTTCGTAAATTTCCATAAGGAGTAGTTGGTTGCCTTAGTTGCCGTTAGGGATTCTAACTGTGTCTCTAGAGTTTCATTGTGCCAGTTTTGAAGTTTTTCCCTAAGCTTTCTGGCTTCATTTTCAAATGAAATTCTATCACTAGTTAGTCTTGTTTGATGCCAGACTCGCCTTAAGCGCCTTTTCTCGAGTAGTGCTCTTTTGATGTCTAAGGGGTAGTTCATAGTTTGTTTTGTGCGGTCGATTTCCGGCGTGTTTAACCAACAAGCTTGCTGGGTTAAAGTAGTGATATATTTAGCTGCGTCTTCGATATCATCAGGTGTCTTGAGAGCAACCTTTAAAGAATTTTTTTCATCTAAATATTCCCCAAAAGCTGCCCAATCTGTGTTTTTATTGTAGAGAACCTCCGGGCTTTCCTTTTCTATGATCATAGAACTTATTGTAAGTAACACGGGAGTGTGGTCTGAGGAACTGTCATGACATGGTTCTTGTTTGAGATAGTGTTTTGACAATCCATTCGTGATAAAGAAGTCTAATAGATCAGGATTTTTTTTGGGATCAGTTGGCCAGTAGGTTGGTTCGCTGGTGGAGATAGTAAGAAGTTTTGCAGCATCTACACTTTTCATTAGTTGTCTGCCCCTGGTGTTTGTTAGTCTGGAACCCCAATGGGTGTGTTTAGCGTTCCAGTCCCCGCCAGCAATAAATTTATTTCCAAGTGTTCTGAAAAAGTCTGTATACATTCCATGAGTTATTTTGTGCTTAGGTGGACAGTAGACCGCTGACACATTTATGTGACCTGATGCATCTTCTATCGATATGGTCGTGGCTTGTAGATGTTCTTTTTTGTACTCAGGCAGAACATGGTGCTTAACAGATTTCCTTACAATCACTGCCGTACCTGCATGACCTGTTCCATCTGGGTGATTGGTCAGATAGCAATTAAACTCTTTAAATTTTATATTTGAAGTCGAGGTACAGTGCGCTTCAGATATCAACATGATATCCAAGTTATGTTCCGTCATTAATAGTTCTATCTCATGTTTGTGTGGAGTTAGTCCGTTTATGTTCCAGGCAGCTAATCTGAATGCAGTCATTTTGAAATTTTATCTGCCAGTTTAGTTATGAGGTTTATGTCCCTCACTCATTTGTTGTAGTATGAGGTCAAATTTCTCATTTTGTTTTAAAAGCATTTCCTCAAGGGTAGATCCTAGAGTAGTATGGGTTGGTGTTGATGAAGTGAGTTCCTCTCCAGTGGATTGAACAGTTTGCGCATATGACTTTTTTACTGTTTCATTAGTCGAGCTGTGGTTGATATTACGATTAAATTCCTTATTTGAATTATGATTGATATTTATATTTATTTCTTTATGTTTTTGGTTGTTAGTTCTTCTAGCTAGCAATTCCTTGTAGACTTCGCAGCCTTTGTGATTGGCAGGGTGAGGCCCACCACATAAAGCACATTGGGCAGGTGTATTTCTCTTTTTTCTTACATGCCGAAGTTAAGTGAGGCTGTCCACACTTGACACAGCGAGGGGGGCGCATGCAATAGTTCTTAGAGTGACCATATTCCTGGCACCTATGACATTGTATAGTTGTTTTTTTTTTCTT
The DNA here is from genome assembly GCA_947623375.1 of Apotomis capreana. Classification (NCBI taxonomy): domain Eukaryota; kingdom Metazoa; phylum Arthropoda; class Insecta; order Lepidoptera; family Tortricidae; genus Apotomis; species Apotomis capreana. Next base: position 39,789,542 of record OX392499.1, read on the forward strand.
TTTAGGTTCTTCTAGTTTGTTTAATTTTGCTGCTAGCTGTTTTTATGCTACTAATGATATTATCGTATTGCATTTGAACTGTTATGTCTGTTTTGTCTTGATTATTAAGTAGGTCGAAACTATTGCGTAATTCCAAATTGAATTGATCGTGGTTAGATATTAGTATATCTCTGTTAAGACGTTTTATTTTGTTTACGAAAAGCTGTTTCCGGTGAATTTTCATGTCAAATTGAATTCTCGCTCTCACTGGTCTGTGGTCAGAACTATATTTAAGCTGGTTGATGGTGGAAACGTCTTTAATTATATGTTTATGAGATGAAAGAACATAGTCGATTTCGTTTTTAGTGTTACCGTCTGGTGAGAACCAGGTCCAGCGACGTTGTGTCTTTTTGAAGAAGAAGGTATTACTAACACTCATGCTTTGTCCGAACGCGAACTGGATGAGACGAGCGCCACGGTCATTCCGGCTGCCAAGGCCATGTGGTCCAAGTATATCGTTACTGTCCAACTCAGTTCGTACTCCGACTTTAGCGTTGAAATCGCCTAGAACCATAGTCCATGTTCCTCGATTTTCATCGCAAGCTCTGTTCAAGAGGTCGTAATATTCCTCTACCTCATCGTCGCTATGTGAAAAAGTTGGCGCGTATGTCTGGATAAGGGTTAGGGTATGTTTCTCTGTTATACTCAATTTCAACACAGCAACTCTGTCGGAATAGCCCAAGAATTCGAGAATATTGTTTTTCCACTTCTTTTTGACAAGAAATCCTACCCCGTACAGTCCGCCTGCTGTTCCGAAGTGGTAAAACACATTATCTTCCCTTTCAATTGTCTGTTCGCCTTCTCTTCTTACCTTTGAAAGGCCTACAACGTCCCACTTGACATCATTTAATGCGTGTTCTAGTTCCACAAGGCGCTCTTCTGACATCAAAGTACGAACGTTGTAGGTCAAAACGTGTATAAAATCAGTATCCTGTATGTTTGCCTGGGTCGTTTGACGGGGGTTCGATCCCGCCCGGAGATTCTTAGCACCCCCTACTCTAGGGCTAACCTGGATGGAACGGCTAAGCAAGGTATCAATAAAAAAAGACCATGGATTACCAGCCTTCGGGATGAAAACGGAAAGAAATGCAGCAGTCGGGACCAAGTTACAGATATTTGCACAAAATTCTACAAGACATTATATTCTGCCGATCCTTTGCCTTCACCCTCATCTACAACACTACCACGCAGTTATTTTTGCCCAGACACCATCCCTCCCATATCAGGTTATGAAGTGAACGCCGCTCTCAAAAGCATGAAGTATCAAAAGAGCCCCGGAGAAGACGGCGTTACAACAGAAGCCCTCAGAGAAGGAAAGACAACCTTGCTGCCCCATTTAACTAACTTGTTTAACTCCATCCTTTATAGCGGTACATTTCCAGCTCACTTGTGCCACTCAAATATTGTACTTCTGCACAAAAAAGGAGATAAGTCCGACATCAGTAATTACAGGCCAATTAGTTTGATATCACACATTTACAAATTGTTCATAAAAATAATTGAGAACCGGATTGCCCCATTACTGGACAAACATCAGCCACCCGAACAAGCTGGTTTTCGACCTAGTTTCTCCACAACAGACCACCTTCATACTCTGAACCAGATTATTGAAAAGTCCAACGATTACATTTGACTCACCCTTTGAAGTCGGTGCCAAACCTCACGTAAACTTTAATATATAAATATAATAACTGAGTGGTTTGGGATCGATTTCAAAGGGTGAGTCAAATGTAATCTGTACTTGAACGGGTTATTATTGGCTTTTTAGTTTTACTGAAGTCGGTTCTTTTTTTTGTTAAAATTTTTTTATTGTTTGCTTCTGGTGGTACATTAACGAAAAAGGTTGAGGTAGGTTTTTTTTTCCGGTCCATATCTTGCATTTATAATTTCTCCTGTAACAGTGTTAACTGTAGATTCAATTTCTTCCTTAATTATATTTAATGGAGTAGAGGGATGAAGATTTTTTATTACCACTGTAGTTTCTTTCGCTTTTTATGGGGAGCACTATATAGCGAGAGTTTAATTTAAATGGAAGCAATTCATTTTATTTGGAACTTAGTTTTTGGGGTATAAAAGCCATTTTGGTGAGCGTTTAAATTGTTCCCCATTAAATACAACCCAAATTGTTTCCATTTAAAGTAAAAGAAAAAATGGTATTGTCTATGGTTGTTATGACACTGACAGTGACAGCGACATTTGACGTTTCTCCCGTGGGTTAAGTTTGCAGTTCTGAGCTTGTGAAGGAGCCTTAATAGTTAATTTATTTTATAAACACAATAATAACTCTCCACATTATGAATAAACAGTTTCTTATTTAAGTTTAAAATTAAATAATAACATGACGCTTAACTTAAAACCCTTCCGACTGTGTCGGTCCTTTATTATAACCTCTCGAAACTATTGTGAAGAGAAGTCTATTTACCAGCGCAACGAAGAGGGACCGCAGCCAAGAATCGTTCACGGCAAACTATATCCTGATTGGAGAAAGCCGTGGATACAACGCGATGGAGAATGGAACAGCAAATTATCAATTTTCGTCGAGAAAAATCCGAATCCTCACATAGCATATGCGCTATCGAAACTCCCCAATTTATCCGTTGGAGACGTTAAAGAATGGTGGACCAGTATGAAGGAATTGCAAGAGATAAAAAACCAGGATTACTTACCAAAAAGAGTTGCTACTCTGGGGGCCAATCTAGCAGCATTGCATTTCTTTACTTACAGAGGTTGTGCTGTTAGGTAATACTTGTTCACTTATTTTTTTTTTACTTTCCAACTTATTTCGCAAGTTTATATAATAAAGTTATCTGCACAAGAGGTCGAAAGTGTGGCATAATAATGTGGATATGTCTAAATATTTGATTGCTTAATGTTACTTGCTTGTTTTCAGGTAAGCATTCAATTTATTAATATTTGGAACATATTCATATTTCTTCCTGCAAATTGACAAAAGCTTAGCACCTGTCCCCTGTACGTAGCCTTGAACCACATCAACAACATTTTGATGTATGACCCAACTCTGGACTTGTTCACGGAATCGGAGCCGAGATTTTTGTCCACAGCCACCTGCTATCTGGAGTCAATTAGCAGGCCCACCACAGTACGACAGTAGATAAGCGTGACAAAAAATGTTTAATTACAACAATGTTTATTCTTGTTATTTCTAATTTAATTCTAATTTAGTACTCATTTTTATTACTTTATTATTTTGTAATGTGACCTATAACTTTCATGTGTGGCAATTTGCTGTAAGTGTAAATTGGTTAATAATAATAAAATAAAATAAGAAAAAGAATGATGTAATAATGTCATCACTAGTCTAAATATACACCTAAAGGCTGATTTAGACGATGCCAATTTTGAGACGCCTAAATTACGGCGCCAGTGATTACCGCACAGCACACCTCCGACCGTTTAGACAATGACTATGTTCAGCCGCCTAAATCTCGCCGCCAGTCGTGTTTACACAGTGCTTTTTTTCAGTACCAGTCATTAGTGGCAGCGAGAGACGCGGAGGGGGGGTCACTGGCGCCAAAAAATAGGCTCGTGTTCTATTCCGCGCCAGCGCTGGCATGCGGCGAAAAAATGGCGCGGAAAGTGTTTATACGGTGCCTTTTCGAGGCGCCGTAATTTAGGCGTCTCAAAATTGGCATCGTCTAAATCAGCCTTAATACATACAGGTCATTCCACAGCCGTTTCAACCATTGTCAGTCTGCTGTCATGAATATTGAAAAAATGAGCTACACCAAGCATTAAACTTTCATAGAATTATTGATTGTAATTGTACTTCTTATCACAATTAATAGAATTAAAACATATTATGTCCCATTTTTTTTAATATTAAGACAGAGGACTGACAGTGGTTGAAACACCCACAGAATCACCCATACAGTAGATGCCATTTCAAATGTCATGCAAGTAATCATTTTTATTAAGCAATTCATGCTAAATTCAAAAGATAACCATTTTAATTTGTTTCAGATTGAGAGGATCAAAGGATTGGATAACTGGAGATGCAACAAACTTAAACCTGCCCGCTCAGTATGAAGAAGGGTATTACGTAGAATCTGTGGATTGCACGAAGTTTCTCCGCAACGGCATCAGATATGAAGGCATTCAGAACCTTTCTGGCCTTAACTTTCTTAAGTGGTTATGTTTGAGGAATAATAAACATGTTGACGTGTGGTGCTTAGATCGGCTGGCTGGCCAAAACGGCAAGAGCTTAGAATACTTGGACATCCGAGGTTGCACGCTTTGTGTGGGGTCTATTTCAGCTTTAGCCAGAATGCCAGCACTCAAGACTCTGTATATTACTGATCCTGGGGACAATGTGGAGCTGCAAGCTGCGTTATCAGTGTTAGAAGAGGAAAACCCTAAGCTTTTAATTAATGCAGAAATAGAATAAAACTAGTCAATATCAAAATTGAATTTAAATCTTAGTTTTGTGGAGACAAGTTCCTCCAATCGCATAGTTTGTATTGTAAAGTGTTCTCACTGATATATTTATTATATTTTATGTTATAACAATTGTTTTATTATCAACATATTTTTATTTGAAACCTGAAGTCAATAGAGGGATGTATTGTTATGAGATATAGAATCCCATATGTAAGCTACAAAATTACATGAAAGGTTCTTGAGTGGCGACCGCGGACCGGAATACGTAGCGTGGGAAGACCCCCAACAAGGTGGACCGATGACATGACTGGACCTGGTTGTTAGGATCGCAGGTAGAATTGGATGAGCATGTCTATAAGCTGATATGATGAAGCTACAAAATTGCTACTAATCACTTGAAATCTTCTAACGCGACGGGAAAAACTTTGCTATAAAGATACAAAGATCAACAAGCAAAAAAAAAATGCGTGGGACGGTGTTTAGTAAAAAGTCCCATAATCCCATTGTTGAGAATTCTATCCAGACAAAATATATAATACTAGCTTTTGCCCGCGACTACGACCGCGTGGAACTTGGAAGTATGGAAGCAACCTCGTAGAACACGATAGATATCCATATCCACCCAATCACCTTAATTAATAAAATAAAATAAAAATAGCCTTTATTCCTCACTAACAGTAATAATACTTATAAAATAAAACCCTTGAAAAAAGACAATATTAATAATTTATGATTTAGTTAAAAATAATAATAATAATAAATTACGTGAGGACCTTCCATTTCTGGATGAAGGCCTCCTCCATCTCACGCCAATCGTCTCGATGTTGTGCACGTCGGACCCAGTGATTCCCGGCCACTGACACAACATCGTCTCGCCATCGGCGAAAGGGGCGTCCGCGTTTGCGTTAATTAATAAAAGGGATTATTAAAAGCGCCTAAGCAAATGTAAGAGCAATTGTGCTTTTGGTCTAATCTGGGGGCACGGTAGTGCCCCCGCCAAGACGAAAAAAAAGAGGCGGGGCACTACCTACCTTTTCTCGAACCGTTTCGTCTCATTTTCAAACCCTCATAGTTTCGTCCCAGTTAACACCAGAGCGCCCAAATTCACAGGTTAAGATGCAGTTAGGGAACATATGAAATGTACTAAATTTCATTGATCTAGCTTTTATACTTTAGGTTTTATTGGTACCTAAAATACGCCGATTTTGCCACTCACTCACTTATGTATCAAAACCTCTGGGGTACTTCCCGATGACCTAGAAAGCTGAAATTTGGTATGTAAGCTAGGTTTAGTACACAAACAATAGAATAATTCTGAAACTTGGAACTTTTACCCCCCAACCCCTTAAACTAGGGGATGAAAGTTTGTATGAGACTTTCGCAAATTTTGATACTAGAGGTCTGAAAATTTATACCTATTGGGCTCATTGTTATAAATAAAATACACATTCTAGGATTTTTAGAAAATCACCCCCCACCCTTAAAATAAAGGGGATAAAAGTTTGTATGGGCTTTCCATAGGTAATGGGGGATAAAAGTGTATATATATATGTTGGAGCGGTGTCATACTCCATACTGCAGAGCTAGAATGATTCTTTGAGAATACTATTAAAAGGTACATATGAACTGGTGACGGCGCGGCAGTGAGGTGGTGATGAGGAGTGTGAATGAATAAACGTTTATGATAACTTCTTGGTGTTGTATTTCTCGTAAAAGTTCACAAAGGAATGAGCAGAAACGTCACTGCACCTGGTATTTAAAGACTATCAAAGTACCATTAAATGGAGGGGAGAAACAAGTAGGTAAGTGGTAGTCGTCAAGTAACCAGGTGTTAATCACATTTTTAGTCTATTGACACACTGTGTAAATAATTTAACAATACTAATGTTGAATCTACTATTTCTTAAATTGCTATTATTAATTACAATATAACTCATGCACTTCACATTGACTAATAACTTATAATTAAATGATCAAGATACTCAATGATCTATTCAAACGTGCTTCTGAGGTACAGATAATCCAATTAATATCATTATTTGTTTTCTAAGATACATTTAAATGCGAAATAATCTCAAAGGCGCTATCATATATATATGGGGCTAAACGTAAGTATTTCTTAAATACACAATTATTATTATTACTACTTACTTAGAAACACTTCAGCACAAAAAAAACATATAAATTAAAAATTACCTTACAAAAAGAAATGAGATCCCACCAAAAACATTTCATGTAAAATTGGCGGCCAAGACTCACATGCTCATAACGCTTTCGCTGTAAAAAAGTGGTCAGATCCCTCGAAAAGCCAATCCCCTAAGCCCTGAGTTTACTGATCCTACACCTTGGCTTCAAAAGTATGGCTTGGCCGTTTCATAAAGTACCGTAAATAAGTTTAACGGACTGTCCGGCCTATATGGTAAGGAATTAAGTTTAATATATTTTATCATGAAGACATAAACTTAATTTCTTGATACCGTATGGGCCAGACGGTTCGTTGGACTTATTTACGTTACTCTATGAAACGGCCAAGCCATACTTTTGAAGCCAAGGTGTAGGATCAGTAAACTCAGGGCTTAGGGGCTTGGCTTTTCGAGGGATCTGACCACTTTTTTTACAGCGAAAGCGTTATGAGCATGTGAGTCTTGGCCGCCAATTTTACATGAAATGTTTTTGGTGGGATAAATACATTTCCTGCAGGGTCATCAATGTCATCATGAATTATTTACTCACTTTTCGATCTATTGAGGGGTAATTTCCAGGATAAAAACTATCCTATGTCCTTCCTCGGATCTTAAACTATCTCCAGGCCAAATTTCATCAAAATCGATTCAGCGGTTTAAGCGTGAAGAGGTAACAAACAGACAGACCCACTTTCCCATTTATAATAATAGTATGGATTTGCATCGTTTTACTAAATTGAATAACTTATGGAAACCCAAACAATGAGACCTTTACTAGACACGTCTTCATACTGTGCTGTGCTAAACGCTCTCTCATATAGGATAAGATATATTATTACTACATCGTGCAGCGTAAAAGGTGGGTTATACCTTTCCTTCCCTAAAACCGAAATTTCGGGCACCTTCAGTAGTTCAGTCTCCTTCTCACTGCTGAGGATCGTGACTTTTATCTTGTCAACCAGTTGCCGCCATCGGCTACGTACAGTCGCTTGATGCAGGGCGACGCTGACAGTTAAGTGAAGCTATAAATGTAATTTTTTTTATGTGGGTATTACACACCACTATTTTTATATTAAACCATTGATACAAAGAAAAATTTATATGCGCAATCTGGTGGAAGAGACTGGGAATCGAACCCGATACCTCTCGATTGACGCGCTGGACCGGTTACGCATTTCAATTTTTCTTGAGCTTCGTATCATTGATTTAGTTAAGTCACGCTATTCGGATATTTGGTCTAACCATCACAAAACAAAAAAGGTCACAGTAAAGGAGTGAAATAAAATACATTAATGTTTTCGTGGTTTTTATGTTTTAACATAAGTTCGTACAATGATCCAATATGCCTGAACAAACTGTCCACAGCGGCCGCCTCGGTCTGCGCTGAGTTTGTCTGATTACTGCGTACATTAGAGTCTAAGTTGTCATTGGTCCATTAGTCGGATTGAAAACTTGCACACAAAAGATTACTGCATCTGATTAGCTATTATGATTTGTTTGTCTAATTCAATCTAATAGACATTAAATTGAACACTTAAATCTAAATAAAACTTCTAAACAAGATATTTACAGTTACATTTTGACTAAACAATTAGACTAATGCCTTATGTAGAAGAAATAAATAACGAATATGAAATGCTTTCATTCAAAATGTCGTTTCGCAATTGCTAATATTTCTTAAAATATAACACTAAAAATGTTTTATGCAACATATATAATTCAGTCTAACAAAAATCTGCCTATTATACATCGTTTATTGACTGACAAAACCTAGACGAGAGAAATTAAACGAAACAACTAGTTCCCCGAATAACATCAGCATTGAACAGTTTACACCAAGTTTTGAAAGTCAATAAGGCACTTAAATAATATGCAGAGTACTTTAATATTTGTTTCTCATTCATTATTACACCTACACATGGAAGTCACAAACTCAAAGTAACCGAAACAAGTATCATTAGACGCAAACTTAAACTCATGGACAGTTAAAACAAATTGAAACATTTAGTACAAACATCACAAGCATACATTAAACAAAACTGTTAATTGTATGTTACATACATAAGATATTGCAACACAATCTAAAAGTATAAATATAATTATAATTGCATATTCAAAGTCAACGTATCGTCGTTGGACAATTTGAATGTATAAATATATAATTTAGGCACTGGAGTATGTTTCTAATCTCATTAAATGTATGAGTTGGCATTCGGCTGATTCTGGCAGTCGCGGAAGTCTGGCCTCTGATTGGGGCTGCCGATATCTGGCATGTTACGAAGAAAAGACAACGTTATAGATTTGGTCTCTATAATTTTCGGTCATCGAGCTTAAATTCATATTAAAACAGTGAAAATTAATTGTCACACAGAATACTATTGATTTCCATTTGACTTTAAAACTTTTACTTCTTTTCAACGTAGCTTGTCAGTAATCTACGAAAGCAACGATCACTTACTCCAGCTGCGTTTAATTAAAATCTTATTAGTTACGAAACTGCAAATTATGGTACTATGACATTTAATGTGTAATCGAATGATATATTTGTGATTGAAGGTAATTTCTATGTATATATTTATATTGAGATATACTCAGGTTTTCGAGCACTATCACCTGTACTTTTACCACGAGTTGACGTGACAGTACTCGCTAGCGATAACGGAAACGATTGGTATGGAGAATACAGCGCCCTAGCGATTATTTTGTAGAACTAAAAATCATTTACGCAGTTGCTAGCGAGTGCGGTCACTGTAAACTCATGGTTAATCTACTGCACACACTTACCGAGCGCGAAGTAGACAAACGTGCCGTACTTTTCGCACGATAGAAGTTAGACAGGGACGACAAGCGAGTGTCGCCGCGTCTCGGCAAGTGTGTACGACCGGTGAGATTATGCAATTAGATTAAACCTACTTGAGGGACAGCTATCTCGGATTGGGGGTGTGTTCTGAACTACTTGGAGTAAGCGAAACCTCGCTTGGGAATTTAACTTCACTAATATTTCTAATATAAAATGGAGAGTGGGTTGCAACCAGCACGGATTGCTGGTCGCTAAATAGACATCTGTTTCGACTACAGTCTGACCAAAAAGAGTAGAAATTAAAAGTCGCCATACTGTACTGTCGTCTACCTTTCTAATCAATCTAAGAAAAAGGGGATGACACTACAGTATAGCCACTTTTCAAATTCTACTCTTTTTGTTCAGACTGTAAGTGAGGTTGAAGACATATACATATGACTATGTGGGTATAAAAGTATGTGTGTTATGTTATTCTAACTGGTAACAACGGTCCTACGTCTGCATCTGTATGGTATGATTATGACAACAATTATTATTTAAGATCAATTGACTACGCGACTATTAAGATTTAACAGTGCGAAAATATTTCTTACGTTTATACTTTTAATAAATTCATTTCACATCCGGACTCCTAAAGCAATTACCTAACACTAACGCCGAAGAGATCATTTAAAAAATACAATTTTGATATACATAACATTTGTATTGGCCGAAAATTTTTCATGTATAAATTTTATATTTCTTTTTGTCTATATCATTAGCATTCTAAATAAAACCTTAATTACTTTGAGAGCCGGGAACACTTAGCACTAGTTTAACATAAATCTAATATTTACAATGAGATTATAATATAAATATTGATTTATCTAGTGTCGTTATCGTTTGAGCTGTTTTTGTAAACCATATCGGTCGTTTTAAAATGACAGTATCCTACATGCTGTCCTATTAGTGATAGAAATCGTATTAGATGTAAGTTAACACTAGCTCCGCGCCGCGGCGCGCTCGATCAAACATGGCATCGAAAAATAATTCAAAATCACTCCACTTATATCTTAAAGTAAGTCACTGTACATAAAGAAATAATTAAATAGATAATCATCTAAATAAACGAAAAAATAATTCAAACGCGTGGAAGACCAAGATCACAACATAAATATAAAACGATAAAAATAAACGTGTACCTAAATAATAATTAATCGGTACGCACCAGTTTCGTTAAAATTCACATTCACTTCATATATCCGTACGGCCAGCTGAAACCGTCTTCGCTAAAGAACCGTTGAGCTGGCCCTACCGTATCAACAACTCCAACACAACGTGGTCTATCAACGTTATAAATGCAACAACGAAATAGATGAATGCCATAGATCCTTTTAATACTTCGTCTAGATATAAAATATTATTCATTATAAGGTAGGCCGACGCGTGAGACAACAAGGGCCTCATCGGCTTTCACAGGCATCGAGAACCCTTTCAAATAGATGCCGTTGTAAGAACATTTCCCGCCGTTCCAGTTTCCAAGTACTTCTTTGGCAAGATATCGTATTGATAGCTGCAATACAAGCAAATGGCAAGCTGGACATCGGGAGACTTTCTCGAGAAGTTTTAATGAGTAATGACAAACAAACACAACTTGATGAACGAACACATATGACTTATATACAGATAAAAATGTATTGAGATCGCCCCACACTGAGTAATGTGCTAGCTATATTTATGAAGATGGAAAAAAATGTGCATTTTGGACAGCTCTGATCGTCTACCCGATAGAAAGTCGTTCTCTCTTTCTGTTGCCAATTTTAGTCAAATGGATATATTTTTGAGGTGACAAGTACGGTAAGAGAAAGATAGTGGTTAATGTTGTCCTTTAAGACCAAATTGACAGCCAAATAATTTGAATCACTATTTGGCTAATTTTTTGCACAAGATTGCACATAAGATGAGGTGGACTATCAGAAGACTGTCACAGTCCATAACTAGAGACTGTTAGCCTCACCCCACCTTAAATTAATGCTATTTCAAAGTGTGAGAATGTATGTGGCATAATCAGAGCCGACCGGATGAGAATGGCTAATGATACACGGGCATTCCTCACGCACTCAAGGGATACCCAACGCGCACACGTATCACCAAATATTTTTGATATATTTTTTTGTAGTTTTATATTGGTTTATTAATATGAAGAGTGAAGTTAGTTCGTAATATAGAAAAGTCCTTTAAATGCAACCTAGGGTGCAAACAAGTCGCAACCGTCACTACAACCTTAAGTACCCGTCTCCATGTCGATCAGCACTGAATGTCTACTGTAACCGGTAGGTGTGTCACGCACGGTAGTATACTGCCGGCGCTACTCCCGCACCACGATGGAGACGGTGAAGCCGCATCGCTAACTGGCCGTCGACGTCGGCTGCAGCGCGGCGGACATCGGGGAGTTTACGTCTACAGACACGGAAATATAAATAAATATTTGTCAACCACACACCAATCGATCTAATCACACAAGCTTTAGTATAGTCATTCGGTGGGCGTTGTATACGATTTCACTGCAGAAAACAGTACTATTGTGTGGTTTGTCCCTCATCATCGTTCATCATAAAAGAGAAGCGAGTTTCTTAGATAAGGTGTCATTTTGGTGGATTATAAACACTAAGGCCTACACTTTATGGTAACAAAATAATTATAAGGAAAACAATTGATTTAAAACACTCACGATTTCATGAGATTCATACGGGTAACAAGGGAATCGAGGAGTATTATGGATTGACAGAACCAACCAACCAATCATAGCGTGATGACGCCATACCTTATTTTCTTATATCATGCACTACGCCAACCGCGTCGTCAATATTAACGACAATCTTGTGACACTTGCTGACTCTGTTCATAGTGAATGGGTCTGATGTCTGGTCTCAAATATGGTGGGAAATAAGTACGGTAAAGACAATAAATACTGACTGGTAGGCGTGTTGATGTCGGAGTGCGGCGTGAGGTTGGACTGCGCCATCAGCTTCTGCCGCACCTCGCGGATCTTCAGCTGCAGAGACATCTTGTTCGGGAATATGTCCATGTGCGTCGCCTGCGGAGCGATAATGAGTAAATAAATGTGAACAACTTATGCAAATCGTTAATTAAACTCAAGTATACAATATTGCTGGAGATTGGGTGGAAACTTTGCGAAATCCTTTTAAATGTTAATGAAATGGCGGCAACCCACTGTAAAGACGCAATTAAATGAGAAAAATACTGTTACAATGAAGGGTCTCCTTCGCATTAGTGAGGAGTCGAGTTGTCGTGTCAGCAAAAGGTTTGGCTAATAATTTCTCCGAACCAAAAGTTCTGTTTGTTTTTGTCTATGTCTTCGGTGGTCAAGTCTTTGGTGCCTGGAAAACACCTGGTGCAGTACTGGCTAATTTGATCAAAAGCTACGCTGTTGTCGGAAAGCTTACATGGACCAAATAAAGGATATGGTGAACGTCGTGTCGTACCAGGCTGTCAAGGAGAAGGCACAAAAATCTATGCGCCTGTTTTTTCTATGCCTTCGGTGGTCAAAAATCTTTGGTGTCTGGAAACCATCTGGTGCATTGTACTGGCTAATTCGATCCGAACCAAAAATCTATGCTTTTTTCTATGTCTTAGGTGGTCAAAAGTTGGGTTACTGGTATATGGAAACCACCTGTCCGTCTAGCATAACTGTAACACGCGACTCTTTGTCGCGCGAGAAATACTATCTGTCACTTTCCTTTCAATACCGTGCGAGCAAGACAGATGACGCTAAGTCACGCGACGAGCGAACTGGCGGCAAGATATTCCAGCCCTGGAGCAGTACCTGGAAGTGCGTGGTGGCCTGCGTGGTGGGGAACATGCCGTGCTCCTGGAACAGCTTGAGCACGAGGTGCCGGCGCTGCTCCAGCACGCGGCGGTGGCCCGCCTCGCCGCGCGCGCCGCTCGGCGTGCACGGCGTGCGCGGCGACATGTCCTCCATGCTCTCCGACACTGCAATCAATAAACAAATATCAGACAACCGCACACAAATAGATCGAGTCCCAAATTTAGCTCAAGAAGACGGCTGCCGCGACATCACGGCGGATGCTAGAGCATCAGCTGGTAGCCGACTGCGTTCGTCAGGTAGTCATCGGCGAACACAAAGCGCGGCGGAAACCGAACGAATCCGATCAGGCGCGATCAGACGTGACGGAACCCAACGGCACGCTACCGTGTCCGAACGCTCAGGTCGGATGCTATGTCAGCCCAGCGGTTCCGCTCCGTTAGCCCGAAAAACTTTCATCCTAATTTCATTGGCCCTAATTTTGGTAACCCTAAAATCACTAACCCGAATTTTCATTCATCCTAATTAATGAATAGCCCTAATTTCAGGATTTCGAATTTTCATAATAACATCCTAATTACTTCATACCGAATTCTCACTAGCCCTAATTTGCACTTAGCCGATTTTTTTAGACTACTAATATTATAATACTTAATAATGCTAAAACCTAAATTTTTTTTTAACCTATTTATCTATAAACCTAAGGCGAGGGCTGCTGGCAAGACCACGTGGAGTCGGAATTGCCATAGACTCAGGATGTACATGGGAATCTTTTGACGCTCCGCTCGCTCCGCTATACATTGTCACAATAGAAACCTAACCTAACCTACAGTTTTCGGGGTTCAGCCAATTCGATATTTGTCCAAATCCATATTTTCTGTTTTAACGTAAAAATAGGTTTAATAATCTTTAGTACTCTTGACATTTAGTGTCAGTAATGATTAGGTCTAATAATCATTCGGTGTGGTAATTATTAGGTTATTTCATATTAGTATTGTTGACAATTAGTACAAATCATTATTAGAGTATTGGATTATTAGGTCTAACAACTAATTAGGGTATAAAAATTAGGTGAAATGACATTAGGGCTAATGAAAATTAGAGCTAACGTTGATAGGTGTAATAATATTAGCACTTGCGTTATTAGGTCAAGTAGGGGAGTACCCAGTCCAGCACCGCCATCCGAGTCCGCGAGGAACCGGCCGGTTGGTGGTGGTGTAAATCCCATTGAAATACGAAATTTCATTGACAAATAGTAAATTGAGCTTGAGTACGCGAATGGGGATCCTACACGTGTCCTACCTCGGAAGGTGTCCAGGTTGAAGTCGGGTCCGAAGAAGGTGTTCCCCACGAGCTTGGTGGTGGTGTGCGGGGTGCCGTACGAGTGCGGCGTGGGCATGGCGCTGCCCGGCAGCACCTCGGGCTCCATGGCTTGCGTCATCACGGAGCTATCCTCTTCTACAAATTAACACATTTTTTATTAATCTCAACTAATCAACTTCGTTTGAGCAATTTGATTGACAACATTACATATTTTTAAGGCCACAATTTTATTGCTTTTCTGTATTCCGCTTGGAAAGAGGACGTGAATCCTGTTTTTATATTCCTGAGATGACTAATTATTTTATTATTTATTTATTCAAATTTACACATTCTATCAGACATATCGTAGCATGAAAGGTATTCATAAATATCTGAACACGACTCTTATTGACTGGGCGTTACAGTACATGTTCACAATTCACATATTTATGAACGCCTTATATGCTGCGATATATCTGATGGCAACTGTACCTAATGGAAAAATTACTTTAGTCCGGTGTCTAATAAAAAAAAATTTTGAGCTTGACATTATTGACAACTTTTTTTTCGGATAGGTCGAAGATTCCAACTCTATACGGGCATAGTTGTCGTATTTCGGGTTTTTTTTTTTCACGGCAAAATAAATATAAATATTTTTTAGGGTGTATACACGACGCAAATCTCTCTCGATCTCTATATTACTATCCACCTGTTGCAAATATGAAATGTTGTCAATTATCATGGTAATCAAAAACCAATGAAAATGGTATATCAATTTATTGATGGAGTACTTACCGAGTCCTATTTTGTTGTGCTTCTTGCGCAGATAGAGCTGCGGGCTGCTCGGCACCACGACGCTGGGGCTGCACGCCTCGGGCTTGAACTGCGGCAGCGTGCTGAACTTCTGCTCGAAGTTCACCGTCTCCAGGACCCTGGGCGGATATGCCGTGATTATGACGAGGATGTGGAATGATAGGTAACCATAGTTATGCAGAAAACGACGCAAGATTTCATAATGAAAAACGCAACCAAACTCATTCATTAAGTCACTTTGACAACAAATTACGCTGTTCGCTTTCATCATAACTATGGTCAACTAATCTCGTGTGAATCGTCAATGTTGTACATTAAAGGTTAAGTTGATCATAACATAACTATATCGACGGGGATAGTGCAATACCGCGTAAGTAACAGCTGTCGATAAAGTTCTCATTTCAATAAAATACTTGGCATTTGTTTGAATATTGATTCGTCGTTCGATCTACACTTGTTACTTACGCGGTATTGCAGTATCCCCGACGATATGCAGAAAACAACATTTTTTTTGTTATATGTAGTGAAGTCTTAATTAGTTTCGTCGGTTGTTGCATTGCAGTAGACTAAAGATTTAAAATATCTGGTTACTTTCTGTAAAACTGCGGATAGTGTTTGGCTGTTGTTTAGTGGAAATAGTCAATATCGAATAAGACTTGTACGTCAATTTTAGATATTCCTTATTTTCGTGCAGCCGTATCGGTCTCTTCTAATAGAAAATATGAGTTTACCCTTCTTTTTTAGACAGACGTTTCATCGAATTTTCATTTCACATCGAAAGCATTTTTTCCTAAAACCATTATATATTTTGGAATCATATAACACAAATCTAACCTAACCGGATCTATGTTCACATTTTAAAGATTTATGAAAAATGTATGTTTCTGTAAATGTATAACTTCCGAGGAAAAATTTGTATGAAA
This sequence comes from Apotomis capreana, assembly GCA_947623375.1. Lineage (NCBI taxonomy): Eukaryota > Metazoa > Arthropoda > Insecta > Lepidoptera > Tortricidae > Apotomis > Apotomis capreana. Next base: position 39,805,826 of record OX392499.1, read on the forward strand.
TGAAGCATTTGGTGAAGTGTTTTTCTATGTATACGTACTAGATACATTATTTATTATTATTATTTATAAAACTCGCTAAAATGTATGTCACTACTCTTCAAAACCTCGTATGTAGGTTGTAGATTGATACTGAGATACGAGCTTTGTTTGAAGTAGGTAAATAAAATAAATAAATAAATATTATGGGACAATCATACACAAATCGACCTAGTCTCAAACTAAGCAAAGCTTGTACTGTGGGTACTAGACGACGATATACATAATATATAGATAACATGATCCAAGAACAAATATTCGAGTTCATCACACATTTGTTGTGTTCCGGTGTGGGGGTAAGATAGCCGGTGAAATTACTAGCATAGAGGCATTCTATCTTCGTCCTCCGGGTAGGCAAGCACTTGTGACTCCTCTGGTGTTGCAAGTGTTTATGGGCGACGCTAATCGCTTTCCATCAGTAGGCAGGTGTCTGCAAACTGCGCCAACCGCGTCGACAATTTTTTTTTTTTTTTTTATAAATAAATATAAATAATAAATATCAGACAACCTCATACAAATCGATCTCGTCCCAAGTTAAGCTCAAGAAGGCTTGTGTTATGGGTACTAGAAGACGATATACATATTTATATAGATAATAAATACATACTTAAATACATCAACATGACCCAAGCACAAATATTCGGGTTCATCACACAAATATTTGCCCTGGCCGGGATTCGAACCCGGGACCGCCGGCTCAGAAGGCAAAGTGCTTACAAACTGCGCCAAACGTGTCGCCTATTTAGTGAGTTATTTGTTATTTAGTGAGTTATTTGTTATTTAGTGAGTTATTTGTTATTTAGTGAGTTATTTGTTATTTAGTGAGTTATTTGTTGTTTAGTGAGTTATTTGTTATTTAGTGAGTTATTTGTTATTTAGTGAGTTATTTGTTATTTAGTGAGTTATTTGTTGTTTAGTGAGTTATTTGTTATTTAGTGAGTTATTTGTTATTTAATGAGTTTTGGTCGTCAACAGACGAATCATATAGGGAGTTGTGTGCGTACTTGTCGCGGCCGTCCTCGTTGCCCTTCTTGAAGAGGCTCTTCTTGCTGGGGTCGCCGCCGGCGGAGGGCGGCGCCGGCGCGGCGTGCGGCGCCGGCGCCGGCGCGTCGCGCGGGGACGCGGGCGCCGAGCCCGCAGCGTCGCGGAGGGCCTCGTTGCTGCCCGTCGAGCCTGTCGACGTGCCTGGACGGAGACCACGGGTATTGTATTAGGGTGTCAGACGAGTGTAATTTGAGTCGCGTAATTTCGGTCGCGCCATACATCATGTCGCGTGACTCATAGTCGTAGAGACTCTAAGAGTCACGCAACGTGCAATGGAAAGGGCAATGGTCGGAGTTTCTTTGCGCGATAGAATCAGAAATGAAGATATCCGCAGAAGAACCAAGTTAACCGACATAGTGCACAGGATTGCCCGGTTGAAGTGGCAATGGGCAGGCCATGTAGCCCGGAGAACGGACGGCCGTTGGGGCAGCAAAGTCCTAGAATGGCGACCACGTATAGGAAAGCGCAGCGTGGGTCGGCCCCCGACTAGATGGACGGATGACTTCGTGAGGGTAGCGGGGAATCATTGGATGCGGTCTGCACAGGATCGCACTTTGTGGCGAGTCATGGGGGAGGCCTATGTTCAGCAGTGGACGTCTGTGGCTGATACATAGATAGATAGATACATCATGTCACGTGATCACGTGTCTAAGTATGGCGCGACCGAAATAACGTTCGTCTGGCTTCACCCTTAGTGAAACGCAGCAGTGATATAAGTAAGAAACTGGAGGGAATAGTGTACACTATTGATACGGAACTCATGTAATTTTTTCTAATGAATGAATGAAATGAATGAAAACATTTATTTCAGGCAACTGTGGCCCAAGGATACATACCTTAAAACTAACATACATATCAAATACAAAATAATAAAAATATAAGTAACTAAACTAGGTCACATTTTTCTCACATTTTTCAACAGCGACGTATTACGCGTGTTCGAAGTGTCAGGTAGCCGTCCACGGAAACGCCGGAACATGACACCCTTCGGCCAATACTCTTCCTTTGTGAAGGTCGCTAGTTGGTCCGTCGGAACTCTCAGCACGAAGGAATTAAAACTCATATCGTGGCGAGACTCCAATTTTACGACCCTCAGGATGACACCGGACTACGATACATTCTACGATATATTCTAATACGAAACGTGAAATGGTCTATACTAACATGTTACTAATATGTATTGGTACGATTACATACATGACGAGCTGCTATGATGGTATAGAAAGGGTGCAACCGAAGTCTTCATAAGTCACTATATCTCTAATCACTCCTCACAACTTGTAATTATTAAATAAATAAATATCAAATGGCGGTGAATTCGTGAATGTCCCCGATCGCAGGTGCGAGTGGTGGGTGGTGAATATGCGATCTGGGGCTTTACGAATTACCGCCTCCGATTTGTCTAAAGTTTTACGTCTTGCCTTGGGCAGGGAGTGAGATTTCTCCCTGCGTAGCGGGCAGAAAGTCCCTAGGCCTAGGGTGACGTAAAAGGGTGAATCAACTTTTAAGTGCACCTTGTTGCTATTGTTACGCAAAATTTGTCCCTCGGACAACCTAAGCATTTTTCTATGAAACAGTATGAAGATGTCACTTGGACAACGGGGACAGAGTGAACAACACAAAAAAGTTGATTCATCCAATAGTACATTACGTAACAAGGATGGTAAACGAGGAACTACAAACGAGTGTCTATTAGAAGCCCGAAACCGAAGGCGAGAGCTTTAATGACACGAGTTTGGAATTCCTTTACCACCAGAGTCACGTACGACGTTTTTCATCACACGTTGGAGAAAATAAAACAAAAGTAATAAGTAGTAGTCAATACCAAAATTACTTACCGCCCGGTTTTCCAGCATGTAACCCTTGATTTACGAGCAAGCGTAATGAAAAATATGTTACCTCTGCTGAGTCGCTTCTGCAGCGGCGCGCGGCCGAGCTGCGCGGGCGTCGGCGCCAGCGGGAACGGGCGCGCCTCCTCCGCCGGGCTCTCCCATTGTCTGCGCACAACACACGACACCACATAAACAATCTTATCCATACAATTAACCAACATAAACAGGCAAAAGGCTGCCTTTTCCAAAAGACCACAAAACATAAACATAGGGTAAATCGCCAATTACTGGCCACCGTTCAATAACTGGCCACCTCATACTAAAAATTAACTCTGTCTACCTACAAACTGAACTCATTTTAGTATAACGTGGCCAGTTATTGAAGGTTGGCCAGTAATTAACACCTTATACTAAAATGAATTATGTTTGTCGGTGAACAGAGTTAATTTTTAGTATGACGTGGCCAGTTATTGAACGGTGGCCAGTAATTGGCGATTTACCCTACAATGTTCTGAAACATTTTGCAGGCTTTATAAATCCACCCATATCAATTAATTAGTATATGCAACTAATGTCACTCGCACGGCTTGCTAAAACTCAAACTCGCACCGTGGCCGGCTCAGGACGACTTCGTCCACAGTCCCATTTCGTCACGTTCTTAAATCGTCCGCAATGCCATGTCGACAGCAGACAATTCGTAGATCGTCACCATCCTAACTCATCCACATTCTTATACGTCAATATACCATTTTGTCTACATTCCTATATAGCCCAGTGTTAGATTAGATTAGACTATTTTATTTCACGATAAAAAAATTATGACAAATTTGCTTAATATCAAAATTATACGAATACATATGATGATCGACAAAAATAAGGCAGAATTAGAATAAGAAAAAAATATTGTTTACAATGTCAAAATAAGTTTAAATAATAAGGAAAGCTAACAGATTACTAAAATATAAATAAATAAATCTAGTATCCCCCAATAAGGATCGTCATCACAAGCTTAAAATAATATGAAAGCATAATCATCCTCCTAGCCTTTGTCCCATTTTTAGGGTTCCGTAGCCAAATGGCAAAAAACGGAACCCTTATAGATTCGTCATGTCTGTCTGTCTGTCTGTCTGTCTGTCCGTCTGTCCGTCCGTATGTCACAGCCATTTTTTTCCGAAACTATAAGAGCTATACTGTTGAAACTTGGTAGGTAGATGTATTCTGTGAACCGCATTAAGATTTTGATGCAAAAATAAAAAAATAATAATAAATATTGGGGGCTCCCCATACTTAGAACTGAAACTCAAAATTTTTTTTTTCATCAAACACATACGTGTGGGGTATCTATGGATAGGTCTTCAAAAATGATATCGAGGTTTCTAAAACATTTTTTTTCTAAACCGAATAGTTTGCGTGACAGACGCTTCCAAAGTGGAAAAAAGTTGGTCCCCCCCCTCTAACTTCTAAAATAAGAAAATGAAAAATCTAAAAAAAACATATGATGTACATTACTATAAAAACTACCAACGAAAATTGTTTTGAACGAGATCTAGTAAGTAGTTTTATTTTAATACCTAACTTTGCAAGTTTGCACCTAATTTATATGGGGCGCTATACATACCAGGTGCAAACTTAACTTAAACACTTAGGGATGGAAAGTGTTTGTACGGAACCCTCGGTGCGCGAGTCCGACTCGCACTTGGCCGGTTTTTTGAGAATGAAGTCTCAATCGGGGTCGGCTACCTAAATCCCAAGATGTGGCGTAGGCACTAGTTTTTACGCAAGCGACTGCCATCTGACCTTCCAACCCAGAGGGGAAACTAGGCCTTATTGGGCTTAGGTGGTTTCTTCACGATGTTTTCCTTCACCGAAAAGCGAGTGGTAAATATCAAATGACATTCCGTACATAAGTTCCGAAAAACTCATTGGTGTACGGGCCGGGTTCGAACCCGCGACCTCCGGATTAAAAGTCGCATGCCCTAACCACTAGCACACCTCGGACAATGGCGATCAAATGTATGAAAGAAACGCGTTGCTTCGCACACAGTCTGAGCTCGTGTAGGTGAACGCGTACCATGCTTGTGTGAGTGAGATAAGACATGCTAGGGTTGCCGCCATTTTGAACGCACGAGTCGGGAACACAATGTGCAGTAATATGGGATGACCTTGTAATAGCGGCGTCGAATTAATTTTGTGTGCTTATAATTGAACTAATGTTAAACTACGATTTTTAATTCCGCCCGCGTTCAAATTCGTTACCTCAATTACTAAAACTCATTGCGCGAATTAGGAAGAAATAAGAATCATAGGTATTACGCTGTAAGCTGGGTATCTAAGCTCCATTTATACAAATAGTTTCCTATTTTGAATCAGTATAAACGAAGTAACTAAATTTTTGTAAGGAAATCCAGGCCACCAAAATATTACGTAAGTTGAAAACATGATTTTTTGTTCATATATATATTGTATTGTTTTCAGTGTGATCTGATAGGTTTAGGTCGAAAACGGATAGGGCAAAAAAATACTAAACATATTGTAAGTTGGTTTTCTACTAAAACATAAAACACTTTGAAAATAACTGGACTTGACTTGATTCATCCAATGGGCATCTGTAGAACTTTCTTTTATTTTTGTTGTTTATAGAGCTTAAACAACCGTACACAGCACAACACATGCCCATTACAAAAGTATTTGTTTAATATTTGAATATTATGCGTGGCCTCCGCTCTGCGCACCGCGTCGTCGCGTCCCTGCCAGCCGGTAACTGCGAGGTAACCGAGCGCGGGTGGGCGGCACTTTCGGCGGGAGGCAGGGAGTGTCCATACTGTACGTTAGTACTCTTTATTATACTGTGCCACTAGGCTACCACCGCTTGACGGAATCTGTGAGACACGTTTGATAAATGTGGACAAGTTGGAACACATTTTTGGAGTAGTAGGGCCTCGTGCAGGGCCCGTCCGGATTGTTACTACCGTCTTGCCTACTAACCCACCGCCAAACAGCAATGTTCGCATTGTTGTGTTCCGGTGTGGGGGTAAGATAGCCGGTGAAATTACTAGCATAGACGCATTCTATCTTCGTCCTCCGGGTAGGCAAGCACTTGTGACTCCTCTGGTGTTGCAGGTGTTTATGGGCGACGGTAATCGCTTTCCATCAGGCGATACGTTTGCTCGTTTGCCCCAAAAAAACATAGAAATGTGGACAAGATCGGAATGTGACCATATAGAAATGTAGGCCATTTATTTGATTATATTGGAAAAAGGCCGGGCAAAAAAAAATGTTGTCAATTATCAAATCGGCATATAAAGATACGATAAAAGCTCAATATACTTACGCATTAGGTGTCTGTTGAGGATGAGTGTTGTTCTGAGAAACTATCACGGACTGGCCACCCTGTACGGTTTGGTTCTGACTCATCGGCGGTTCAACTTCTGCGGCTGTAGAACAAACGATTAACACATTAGCCAGAGCTCACGTTTCCGAATTTAAATCTTAACAGTGACTGACAGACAACACAGTCTTCATTTGGTGGTTTCTTATACAGTTGACGTGATTTGGACTCAGAAACGGTTATCAAACAGGCACGGGGAGTTTTTTGGGATGATACGGTATTTTGGCGTTAAACAACAATTTGTTGAGGAAACAAAACTGTTCCTTTGTTGTGGCATATTTCGGCATACCACTTAAATTAATTTCCAATGCGTGTTATTATTCAATATGCTGTATATATTTATACATTATTATAGTTATTATGACTTGTTAAATCGTCGCCTCGCGAAAACAGGGTTCTATCTGACAATTTTTAAGAAACCAGTGTTTTTGTACTGAACGTATTTCCTTCACATTACGGGTATTTTGCTATATTTAATTTTCGAATATCAATAATGGGCCATGAGAAATCAAGAGGTATACTAAGTTCTATCTGCAAATGTTGAATTTTCGGAGCATGAAACAAGGTTCCATCTGGAATTATGTATTGATGATATACCTAATACAGGACGCTTCAACATGTTAATCAGCAATTCGTCATCCACTATCAAAACTTAATGACTTGATAATATGATAATTAAATATTAAAAAGATCATTCAGACATTAAGATTAAAATGTTTAAATAATGTAATGTTTAATTTATTGTGCTATATGGAACGAAACATTTGCAGGCAAATCTGGATGTGATTTTGCAGGAGGATTAATTAAAATATTGAAGACAATCCTCAGTAAATATTAGTATTAAAAAACTCATCCTGTGGAGTGATTCTCGCGTGCCTCAGAATCGTAGGTAATTCGTTGATGTCATTTGCGATATTATTTTTTTTGAACGAACATGACCTACATTGAATCTATAGAGCTAAAATATTCAACCCCCGGACATTCTGCTGTACAGGAAGTAGATGCTGCTCATTCATGCCTTGACAGAACTATGTCTGCTGCTGAATTTTATTCGCCGCTTCTTCTTCGCTTTGCTAACGAAAGTTGATTTGAAAAAGCCCTCCAATGTTAACCAAATGCAGAGGGATGACATTTTTTATTACAGTAACTGCACAAAAGATCTGAATTATGGTACAATTCTCTACACAAAAGTAGTTGCATTGAAGTTCACACAGTGTTATCTCACTGTGTCTTACAAAACCAGTTGGCATGAAACAGAATATGCTAGCATTTTGAGAACTCTTAGTCGTCCTCGCCGACATACATGCACATTCTGATGAGTAAAAAGAGTACTATAATTATTACAATATGAAGATGCATTATTTTATTTTATTTTGTTATATGCCTATGTTTTTTTTATATTTTCGGAAATTTGTATTAATTCTATTACCTGTAATTTGACGGCTGAAGTCTCAAAGTTCTAATCGCAATGAACATAAGGGTTCCAAGGTTCCAGCTCACATAGCACCTTGTTGTTTTACAAGCCCGCAGCAGTACTTACTAATTTCAGATAGAACCTTATAAATACGAATTTAACAAATAAACTTATTTGCCGTTTGCTGCAAACAAATTTTTGTATTTTAATCGATAAAGTTGCATATCATTGTCTTTCTTCAATCACTGATGCTTACAAAAAAGTAAAAATAAGTATATATTTAAAATGTAAAATTTCATTTCTCTCTTCTTGAAAACCTGTGTAAGTATCACATGGAACCCTGTTTTCGCGAGGCGACGAAATGAAGAAACAAATTTACGTGTTGATTGAACTTCTTTTTTTAAATTATTCTTGCACTGCCTTTTCAATTTGTATGCTTCGACTTTTTCTGCTACTTACAGGTTTCCTACTCGCTTTTTAGCGATAAGACCGCCTGTTGTTACACTAAAGTCAAAGTCAAAGTCAAAGCCAATGTATTTATTTGCTGGAATTACGGTACATAATAGATCTTATAAATTAAACATAAGGATCGGCATAATTCACCAATTTAGTGGCATGCAAATATTTTATAATCACAGAACTACTTTTTGTTGTATTATTTTTTAATTGTATTTGTTTTCATGTGGTGCACAATACCGTCTTATTACACTTTGCTAGTTGCGAACTCACTGCGTGATCGCCTTCATACAAAATTCGCTCGCAACTCGCAAGTGTGATAAGGCCCTAAAGGATATTACTACTGCCACTTGAGCAACATATTTACCAGTGTTGAAGGAGGGGACGTAGAGTCGCTGCAGCTGCACGTAGTGGAGCTGCTGGTCGGAGGCGGGGCCGTCGCTGGCCTGGCTGGCCTTCAGCACAGGTCGCCTGACGCGTCCGCCGACCTACTGCCACTTGAGCAACATATTTACCAGTGTTGAAGGAGGGGACGTAGAGTCGCTGCAGCTGCACGTAGTGGAGCTGCTGGTCGGAGGCGGGGCCGTCGCTGGCCTGGCTGGCCTTCAGCACAGGTCGCCTGACGCGTCCGCCGACCTACTGCCACTTGAGCAACATATTTACCAGTGTTGAAGGAGGGGACGTAGAGTCGCTGCAGCTGCACGTAGTGGAGCTGCTGGTCGGAGGCGGGGCCGTCGCTGGCCTGGCTGGCCTTCAGCACAGGTCGCCTGACGCGTCCGCCGACCTACTGCCACTTGAGCAACATATTTACCAGTGTTGAAGGAGGGGACGTAGAGTCGCTGCAGCTGCACGTAGTGGAGCTGCTGGTCGGAGGCGGGGCCGTCGCTGGCCTGGCTGGCCTTCAGCACAGGTCGCCTGACGCGTCCGCCGACCTACTGCCACTTGAGCAACATATTTACCAGTGTTGAAGGAGGGGACGTAGAGTCGCTGCAGCTGCACGTAGTGGAGCTGCTGGTCGGAGGCGGGGCCGTCGCTGGCCTGGCTGGCCTTCAGCACAGGTCGCCTGACGCGTCCGCCGACCTACTGCCACTTGAGCAACATATTTACCAGTGTTGAAGGAGGGGACGTAGAGTCGCTGCAGCTGCACGTAGTGGAGCTGCTGGTCGGAGGCGGGGCCGTCGCTGGCCTGGCTGGCCTTCAGCACAGGTCGCCTGACGCGTCCGCCGACCTACTGCCACTTGAGCAACATATTTACCAGTGTTGAAGGAGGGGACGTAGAGTCGCTGCAGCTGCACGTAGTGGAGCTGCTGGTCGGAGGCGGGGCCGTCGCTGGCCTGGCTGGCCTTCAGCACAGGTCGCCTGACGCGTCCGCCGACCTACTGCCACTTGAGCAACATATTTACCAGTGTTGAAGGAGGGGACGTAGAGTCGCTGCAGCTGCACGTAGTGGAGCTGCTGGTCGGAGGCGGGGCCGTCGCTGGCCTGGCTGGCCTTCAGCACAGGTCGCCTGACGCGTCCGCCGACCTACTGCCACTTGAGCAACATATTTACCAGTGTTGAAGGAGGGGACGTAGAGTCGCTGCAGCTGCACGTAGTGGAGCTGCTGGTCGGAGGCGGGGCCGTCGCTGGCCTGGCTGGCCTTCAGCACAGGTCGCCTGACGCGTCCGCCGACCTACTGCCACTTGAGCAACATATTTACCAGTGTTGAAGGAGGGGACGTAGAGTCGCTGCAGCTGCACGTAGTGGAGCTGCTGGTCGGAGGCGGGGCCGTCGCTGGCCTGGCTGGCCTTCAGCACAGGTCGCCTGACGCGTCCGCCGACCTACTGCCACTTGAGCAACATATTTACCAGTGTTGAAGGAGGGGACGTAGAGTCGCTGCAGCTGCACGTAGTGGAGCTGCTGGTCGGAGGCGGGGCCGTCGCTGGCCTGGCTGGCCTTCAGCACAGGTCGCCTGACGCGTCCGCCGACCTACTGCCACTTGAGCAACATATTTACCAGTGTTGAAGGAGGGGACGTAGAGTCGCTGCAGCTGCACGTAGTGGAGCTGCTGGTCGGAGGCGGGGCCGTCGCTGGCCTGGCTGGCCTTCAGCACAGGTCGCCTGACGCGTCCGCCGACCTACTGCCACTTGAGCAACATATTTACCAGTGTTGAAGGAGGGGACGTAGAGTCGCTGCAGCTGCACGTAGTGGAGCTGCTGGTCGGAGGCGGGGCCGTCGCTGGCCTGGCTGGCCTTCAGCACAGGTCGCCTGACGCGTCCGCCGACCTACTGCCACTTGAGCAACATATTTACCAGTGTTGAAGGAGGGGACGTAGAGTCGCTGCAGCTGCACGTAGTGGAGCTGCTGGTCGGAGGCGGGGCCGTCGCTGGCCTGGCTGGCCTTCAGCACAGGTCGCCTGACGCGTCCGCCGACCTACTGCCACTTGAGCAACATATTTACCAGTGTTGAAGGAGGGGACGTAGAGTCGCTGCAGCTGCACGTAGTGGAGCTGCTGGTCGGAGGCGGGGCCGTCGCTGGCCTGGCTGGCCTTCAGCACAGGTCGCCTGACGCGTCCGCCGACCTACTGCCACTTGAGCAACATATTTACCAGTGTTGAAGGAGGGGACGTAGAGTCGCTGCAGCTGCACGTAGTGGAGCTGCTGGTCGGAGGCGGGGCCGTCGCTGGCCTGGCTGGCCTTCAGCACAGGTCGCCTGACGCGTCCGCCGACCTACTGCCACTTGAGCAACATATTTACCAGTGTTGAAGGAGGGGACGTAGAGTCGCTGCAGCTGCACGTAGTGGAGCTGCTGGTCGGAGGCGGGGCCGTCGCTGGCCTGGCTGGCCTTCAGCACAGGTCGCCTGACGCGTCCGCCGACCTACTGCCACTTGAGCAACATATTTACCAGTGTTGAAGGAGGGGACGTAGAGTCGCTGCAGCTGCACGTAGTGGAGCTGCTGGTCGGAGGCGGGGCCGTCGCTGGCCTGGCTGGCCTTCAGCAGCAGGTTGCCTGACGCGTCCACCGATAGCGTCAATGGACCTGGAAACGAAATGCGGTTTGAGATTCAGGAGATGCTTCAAATCGCGTCCGGGCTACGTGAAGTGGGCAAGTGATAAAGAAATATGGATGATACTACTTCGATGATGTTTTTTTCTAGCCTGTGTTTGTGTCCCACTGCTGGGCAAAGGCCTCTCCCTCAGACTTCCACAGCTCCCTGTTTAGTGCCTGTTCCGGCCAGTTGTTGTTGCCAGTTCTTGAACATATATTTTTTTCGACGATCCAAGACAGTAAAATTATTTGTTTTCAACCCTTTCGACGCCAAGTATCTACGGTAAATACGTCAATGGCAAGCTGTTTGTTACAGATGCCATTTTACTTTCCGTCATTTTCCGCTACAGTGTCATCTTTTTCTTCCGTGTCCTTCACTTTCAGAATAGTGCTGCTAGTCGCTATTTAGAGTAATATGTTCAAATGACAAGTGCTTAACGTGCGCTTAACCGCCGTGCGCGTGCGCCATACAAAAACGCGCGTTGGCATGTGAACGGCCTGAATAAAATGTACGTAGTTGTAAATGCACGTTAAGCGCTTGTCGTCTGAACATACCCTTATATTCGTTGGAGAAGCTAAGGATATAATAAGTTTGACTTCGATTTTTGGGATGAAAGAGGACTATGACTCCCCATCATTAGCCTCACCTGTGGCGTTATCGCCGACGCTGCGCTTGACGAGCGTGACGCTCTTGAGCAGCGCGTTGCTGAGGCTGGTCTGCGGCTGGCACACGCTCTGCACGCTGTTGGACACGCCGCTGGAGATGACCTGCACGCCGCTGGTGGCGGTGGGCGACATGAGCGAGGCGATGGCGCTGTCGAGCGCGGCCTGACTGACTGTTTGACTTCGATTTTTGGGATGAAAGAGGACTATGACTCCCATCATTAGCCTCACCTGTGGCGTTATCGCCGACGCTGCGCTTGACGAGCGTGACGCTCTTGAGCAGCGCGTTGCTGAGGCTGGTCTGCGGCTGGCACACGCTCTGCACGCTGTTGGACACGCCGCTGGAGATGACCTGGACGCCGCTGGTGGCGGTGGGCGACATGAGCGAGGCGATGGCGCTGTCGAGCGCGGCCTGACTGACTGTTTGACTTCGATTTTTGGGATGAAAGAGGAATTATGACTCCCCACCAGCCTCACCTGTGGCGTTATCGCCGACGCTGCGCTTGACGAGCGTGACGCTCTTGAGCAGCGCGTTGCTGAGGCTGGTCTGCGGCTGGCACACGCTCTGCACGCTGTTGGACACGCCGCTGGAGATGACCTGGACGCCGCTGGTGGCGGTGGGCGACATGAGCGAGGCGATGGCGCTGTCGAGCGCGGCCTGACTGACTGTTTGACTTCGATTTTTGGGATGAAAGAGGAATTATGACTCCCCACCAGCCTCACCTGTGGCGTTATCGCCGACGCTGCGCTTGACGAGCGTGACGCTCTTGAGCAGCGCGTTGCTGAGGCTGGTCTGCGGCTGGCACACGCTCTGCACGCTGTTGGACACGCCGCTGGAGATGACCTGCACGCCGCTGGTGGCGGTGGGCGACATGAGCGAGGCGATGGCGCTGTCGAGCGCGGCCTGACTGACTGTTTGACTTCGATTTTTGGGATGAAAGAGGAATTATGACTCCCCACCAGCCTCACCTGTGGCGTTATCGCCGACGCTGCGCTTGACGAGCGTGACGCTCTTGAGCAGCGCGTTGCTGAGGCTGGTCTGCGGCTGGCACACGCTCTGCACGCTGTTGGACACGCCGCTGGAGATGACCTGCACGCCGCTGGTGGCGGTGGGCGACATGAGCGAGGCGATGGCGCTGTCGAGCGCGGCCTGACTGACTGTTTGACTTCGATTTTTGGGATGAAAGAGGAATTATGACTCCCCACCAGCCTCACCTGTGGCGTTATCGCCGACGCTGCGCTTGACGAGCGTGACGCTCTTGAGCAGCGCGTTGCTGAGGCTGGTCTGCGGCTGGCACACGCTCTGCACGCTGTTGGACACGCCGCTGGAGATGACCTGCACGCCGCTGGTGGCGGTGGGCGACATGAGCGAGGCGATGGCGCTGTCGAGCGCGGCCTGACTGACTGTTTGACTTCGATTTTTGGGATGAAAGAGGACTATGACTCCCATCATTAGCCTCACCTGTGGCGTTATCGCCGACGCTGCGCTTGACGAGCGTGACGCTCTTGAGCAGCGCGTTGCTGAGGCTGGTCTGCGGCTGGCACACGCTCTGCACGCTGTTGGACACGCCGCTGGAGATGACCTGGACGCCGCTGGTGGCGGTGGGCGACATGAGCGAGGCGATGGCGCTGTCGAGCGCGGCCTGACTGACTGTTTGACTTCGATTTTTGGGATGAAAGAGGACTATGACTCCCATCATTAGCCTCACCTGTGGCGTTATCGCCGACGCTGCGCTTGACGAGCGTGACGCTCTTGAGCAGCGCGTTGCTGAGGCTGGTCTGCGGCTGGCACACGCTCTGCACGCTGTTGGACACGCCGCTGGAGATGACCTGGACGCCGCTGGTGGCGGTGGGCGACATGAGCGAGGCGATGGCGCTGTCGAGCGCGGCCTGACTGACTGTTTGACTTCGATTTTTGGGATGAAAGAGGAATTATGACTCCCCACCAGCCTCACCTGTGGCGTTATCGCCGACGCTGCGCTTGACGAGCGTGACGCTCTTGAGCAGCGCGTTGCTGAGGCTGGTCTGCGGCTGGCACACGCTCTGCACGCTGTTGGACACGCCGCTGGAGATGACCTGCACGCCGCTGGTGGCGGTGGGCGACATGAGCGAGGCGATGGCGCTGTCGAGCGCGGCCTGACTGACTGTTTGACTTCGATTTTTGGGATGAAAGAGGAATTATGACTCCCCACCAGCCTCACCTGTGGCGTTATCGCCGACGCTGCGCTTGACGAGCGTGACGCTCTTGAGCAGCGCGTTGCTGAGGCTGGTCTGCGGCTGGCACACGCTCTGCACGCTGTTGGACACGCCGCTGGAGATGACCTGCACGCCGCTGGTGGCGGTGGGCGACATGAGCGAGGCGATGGCGCTGTCGAGCGCGGCCTGACTGACTGTTTGACTTCGATTTTTGGGATGAAAGAGGAATTATGACTCCCCACCAGCCTCACCTGTGGCGTTATCGCCGACGCTGCGCTTGACGAGCGTGACGCTCTTGAGCAGCGCGTTGCTGAGGCTGGTCTGCGGCTGGCACACGCTCTGCACGCTGTTGGACACGCCGCTGGAGATGACCTGCACGCCGCTGGTGGCGGTGGGCGACATGAGCGAGGCGATGGCGCTGTCGAGCGCGGCCTGACTGACTGTTTGACTTCGATTTTTGGGATGAAAGAGGAATTATGACTCCCCACCAGCCTCACCTGTGGCGTTATCGCCGACGCTGCGCTTGACGAGCGTGACGCTCTTGAGCAGCGCGTTGCTGAGGCTGGTCTGCGGCTGGCACACGCTCTGCACGCTGTTGGACACGCCGCTGGAGATGACCTGCACGCCGCTGGTGGCGGTGGGCGACATGAGCGAGGCGATGGCGCTGTCGAGCGCGGCCTGCGTGGCGAGGTTGGGCGCGGAGAGCGATATCCCCTGCACGCTGCTGGCGAGGCTGTGCGTGGCCGACACCGACGGCTGAGGGGGAGCGTTGACGTGCTGCTTGTGGTTGTGCGCGTACGCGTTCCATTGCCGGTGCGACTCTGGATAACGGATGATAACATTGATATTATAATCGCGTAGCGGTACGGATAGCTGCCTCTGATGAACAGCTCCATGTGAGTTCGAAACATGTCGGGCCGTTCCTGGCAATTTTTACGTGAGTTTAATCCGTTTTTACAATATGTTTCGTAATACTAGTTTATGCAACTGTTACATAAAGTGAGGTCTTAAAACACAAGTGTGGTTTGTGCGCTCGCCTTCGGCTCGTTTCATAATAGGATCACACTAGTGTTTTAAGACCTAATTAAATAGTTGCACACTAGTACATTACATACCTAGGTGGTGAATTCGTGAATGTCCCAGATAGGTTTTAGAGACTCGAACCGAAACCGATCTGGGGCTTTACAAATTTGCGCCCGTGTTTTATCTACAGTTTTATATCTTGCCTTGACCAGGAAGTGTGATTTACTCCCCGCGTAGCGGGCACTAACGCCCTATACGGTGACGAAAAACGCATTTCACGAACAGTGCATTCTTTTTTACACTCATTGAAAAGGTGAGTCCTGATTTAAATAAGGAGCGTTCAAAAATCAACAAGAAAGGATAAAATAAAACAGGTGGATGTTTAAAAAAAACGTAATGGATACCTGAATCAGCATGTGTGGATTTAAAGGCCCCGCCGGTCGGCTGGAACACTTTAGATCCCCCGGGACTCGACGCGGTGATGCCGCCGAGGAGGTTGTCCGACGAGCCGGCTCTGAAAATGTTATTAATTATTAAGACGACATATCATTACTAGGGATCGTGAATTCAGGTGGATATTTACCTAAAGTTGATAAAATTCTATTGCTATCCTACTCATATCTTAAACAAAGCCGCCTATACCTCCAACTGAACAACAAAGCCGCCGCCAAAGCCTATGTATATAAGCATCCGATTATCCGATGCCTAATCATTACTCCTGTATGATGCCTAAACATACTATCGGTTCACGTTAATTCGGACCCTATAACCGGATTATACAAATCTGTTTGCTCTTACAAAACTTAAGGAATCTTTACAAAATTTTAAGAACCATGCCCAGTCGCAGCAGCCCGTCTAGCACATCTATGCTGCGAGACTCTTGTCACGCGACATAGAGCTACCCGTCATCATCCAAATATCTCGCGCAAGAAATAGTTGCTTGTCAGGTGCAGGTATGAGTGGCAGGTTAGTCTTTTTTTATTTAAACATGAACAGTATCAGGGCAGCACGTCTAGCATATAACTTTGTCACGCAACTCTTTCTCGCGCGAGATATACTACCTGTCTCTTTCTGTATAGTACTATGAGATATTGACGGATGATGCTATGTCGCGCGACATGACTCGCGGGTCAAAGTTATGCTAGAGGTACAGGTTAGCCCTCATTACCGTAGTCGGACTTTGTGTGATAGTATAACCCGCTAATGGGATTATCTCCAGGAGTAATTTTGGGGGAGGGTGACGCGGGCGCACTGTCCGTATAGACTGCGTCGTGAATAGACTGAAACGGGTCAGCCTGACTTAGGGCGGGAGTCAACCTGAACAGCGCTGTGCGCCGCCGCCGCCACCTCCTTGCATAGCGCCTGCGTTATCGATATTCGATTCTTTTCTTTTCTCTTTTTCCGCTAACGGTCTGCAGTGACAATGACAGCACTGGCACTTGTCAATGTCATTGTCTTGACATTGACAAGCGCTTACGCTGCGTTCAGTCTAAGAGTGCAGCCGTGTGTGTGCGGTTCACCGTGGCGTCACCGATAGGTTTCACCGGAAGACCAGCGCTGGTTCCCGGGCCAGCATTTATGCTGAGGTGCGACCTTTTCGTGGCACACACAACAACGATTTTATTTTATTTCTAATATTTGTTGTCCACTTTGTGTATGTTAACGAATATTTTTTTATTCTATTCTATTATATTCTATCTGTACAGTACGGGATACCGGGCACGCTGACGTCACGCACCTGGCCTTGATGGGCTTGGGGCGGCGCGTGCGGTCGCGCTGCGGCAGGAAGTCGCGCTCGGGGCCCTCCGAGTCGCTGTCCGTCACCTTCTCGCCGCACTTCAGGTCCAGCTGCGCGCTATCTGTACAGTACGGGATACCGGGCACGCTGACGTCACGCACCTGGCCTTGATGGGCTTGGGGCGGCGCGTGCGGTCGCGCTGCGGCAGGAAGTCGCGCTCGGGGCCCTCCGAGTCGCTGTCCGTCACCTTCTCGCCGCACTCCAGGTCCAGCTGCGCGCTATCTGTACAGTACGGGATACCGGGCACGCTGACGTCACGCACCTGGCCTTGATGGGCTTGGGGCGGCGCGTGCGGTCGCGCTGCGGCAGGAAGTCGCGCTCGGGGCCCTCCGAGTCGCTGTCCGTCACCTTCTCGCCGCACTCCAGGTCCAGCTGCGCGCTATCTGTACAGTACGGGATACCGGGCACGCTGACGTCACGCACCTGGCCTTGATGGGCTTGGGGCGGCGCGTGCGGTCGCGCTGCGGCAGGAAGTCGCGCTCGGGGCCCTCCGAGTCGCTGTCCGTCACCTTCTCGCCGCACTCCAGGTCCAGCTGCGCGCTATCTGTACAGTACGGGATACCGGGCACGCTGACGTCACGCACCTGGCCTTGATGGGCTTGGGGCGGCGCGTGCGGTCGCGCTGCGGCAGGAAGTCGCGCTCGGGGCCCTCCGAGTCGCTGTCCGTCACCTTCTCGCCGCACTCCAGGTCCAGCTGCGCGCTATCTGTACAGTACGGGATACCGGGCACGCTGACGTCACGCACCTGGCCTTGATGGGCTTGGGGCGGCGCGTGCGGTCGCGCTGCGGCAGGAAGTCGCGCTCGGGGCCCTCCGAGTCGCTGTCCGTCACCTTCTCGCCGCACTCCAGGTCCAGCTGCGCGCTATCTGTACAGTACGGGATACCGGGCACGCTGACGTCACGCACCTGGCCTTGATGGGCTTGGGGCGGCGCGTGCGGTCGCGCTGCGGCAGGAAGTCGCGCTCGGGGCCCTCCGAGTCGCTGTCCGTCACCTTCTCGCCGCACTCCAGGTCCAGCTGCGCGCTATCTGTACAGTACGGGATACCGGGCACGCTGACGTCACGCACCTGGCCTTGATGGGCTTGGGGCGGCGCGTGCGGTCGCGCTGCGGCAGGAAGTCGCGCTCGGGGCCCTCCGAGTCGCTGTCCGTCACCTTCTCGCCGCACTCCAGGTCCAGCTGCGCGCTATCTGTACAGTACGGGATACCGGGCACGCTGACGTCACGCACCTGGCCTTGATGGGCTTGGGGCGGCGCGTGCGGTCGCGCTGCGGCAGGAAGTCGCGCTCGGGGCCCTCCGAGTCGCTGTCCGTCACCTTCTCGCCGCACTCCAGGTCCAGCTGCGCGCTATCTGTACAGTACGGGATACCGGGCACGCTGACGTCACGCACCTGGCCTTGATGGGCTTGGGGCGGCGCGTGCGGTCGCGCTGCGGCAGGAAGTCGCGCTCGGGGCCCTCCGAGTCGCTGTCCGTCACCTTCTCGCCGCACTCCAGGTCCAGCTGCGCGCTATCTGTACAGTACGGGATACCGGGCACGCTGACGTCACGCACCTGGCCTTGATGGGCTTGGGGCGGCGCGTGCGGTCGCGCTGCGGCAGGAAGTCGCGCTCGGGGCCCTCCGAGTCGCTGTCCGTCACCTTCTCGCCGCACTCCAGGTCCAGCTGCGCGCTATCTGTACAGTACGGGATACCGGGCACGCTGACGTCACGCACCTGGCCTTGATGGGCTTGGGGCGGCGCGTGCGGTCGCGCTGCGGCAGGAAGTCGCGCTCGGGGCCCTCCGAGTCGCTGTCCGTCACCTTCTCGCCGCACTTCAGGTCCAGCTCCGCGCTGTGCGCCGCCGCCGCCGCCTCCTCGCACAGCGCCTGCGTTATCTGGACACACAACACCTGCTGGTCACAATACAGAAGAGATACGACCACTCACTGCCCAGAGTCTGGGAATTCCTGGACCACTGTTGAGTGACTTTAAGTAAGGGCTGTCACAATAGATCAATAATGGTCGATACGGCACGTAAAAGGCCCAAAGCAAATATATAATAAACAACAATGCAATACGGTATCTAATATAGGTTTAAAACCTTTGAAGAAGGTGTCCTGGAGCTCTGGAAAGTACTACCAGCCCAAATCAATGAAGATGCAAATCTTTGCATATCTTAAAACAACAAACTAGCTGGACTGCAGTTGAGTGAGAGCTTCAGGGTTGTCGTACAAAAATATTCCCGGTACTGCATGCTGTCAGAGATTTATATGGTTCGCAAAAAGTGACAACATAAATACAATGACAGTACTCATAAAATTAGCTCTTAGCTAAATCACGGAGTGGTTACCAACTAACATCGATGGTAATAAGCTGCAAAACTATAGCCGACTTGCAGAAAAAATCCAGTATTCGAAACCCTGCCAGGCGATTACATGATCTACCTAAGGGCTCGGCCACAACTGCGTGCAACCAGCGGCATAAAAAACATAGCGATATAGGGGGAAGTCCCCTAACGCCGGACGGCACCTAACGCCGGACACTCGAACTATCTCGGCAACTGGAAGCTCGGCAACGGCAACTCGGCAAGTGGAAGGTGCGCGGGGGACCCCACTTGTCCTTGATTCGCTCGCGTTACTAGTTGCCGAGATAGTTCGAGTGTCCGGCGTTAGGTGCCGTCCGGCGTTAGGGGACTTCCCCCTATCAAATACACCAAGAGCCGCCGCGCGCGGTTGCCGCTCTATTCTCACGCCGCGCCGCTTGCCGCTAAGGCCAAATCATCAGGGCCGGCCTTAGCCATACTGGCGCCCTGGGCGAGTCATTCATTGTGTGGTGCCCTAGGCGCCCCAGACCTTTAAAGAACGCCCAGGGCATCTGCCGGGTCGACCCCCCTATAGCCGCCACTACAAATCGTGACCGGACCGTAAGCTATGGTTACGACACATACCATTTTCTCGTCATCGCTGAGTTGCGGCGAGCCGACGTGGTTGAAGGAGGCCACAGTCACGGGCAGCTCGCACGCCGCCGCGTTGTTCGCGCTCTCGGACGGCGTGCGGGGACTCTGGAAACACGTGTACAACGTTCAAATATGGAACTAATTGACAGAAGAGAGGTAAACCAACACCAAAGACAGAGAGGCATTGATTAATTGACAACATGTCCCAATTCTAACAGATGAAAATTAATATCGACGACACGTTTGGCGCAGTTTGTAAGCACTTGCCAACTGAGTCGGCGGTCCCGGGTTCGAATCCCGGCCAGGGCTTTGTGTGATGAACTCGAATATTTGTGCTTGGGTCATGGTTGTTGTTTAAATTATCTATAGAAATATGTATATCGTCGTCTAGTACCCATAACACAACCCTTCATGAGCTTAATTTGGGACTAGATGGATTTGTGTGAGGTTATCTGATATTTATTCATTAAAGAGATGGATTATTTATTCAATAAAGTGGATACAATACAAATAGGTGCAATAAATTGTCGTAAAAAAATAAAATTTATTTATTTATTTAATATAGACATCGAGAGAGCTTTGCGTCATGTATACGCTAAAATATTTCTTTGAATTTATTTTTCTGTTTGTAAACAAATGAAGAAAATACATAAAATAACCGAAATCAACGACAACTACACCTGGATAGAGTTATCGTTTTCGACTATCTGTTGAAAAAAAAAAATAAGCTTTCAATAATGTCAAACACATGGCATAGTTTTGGAGTTAGTACATTTTAGAATGAGTACATTTTTATGAATAATAAAATAATTAGTAATCTCAGCAAAAATAAAAAATAAAATGATTACATCCTCTTTCTAAGCGGAATTCGAAAAATTTTACAATCCCTACTTAAAACTAATGTAATCGATTCTGATAAGACGTTTTAGTCTATCTCTTTCACTCAGTATCAACCAGTGGGAGGCGTGGCGTATTGAAGCCACTCCTCCCCTAGAAACTCTTATCCGTGATATCGGGGCAGATAACCTCCTGGTCACTATGTCTTTCTCTACGCGCCAAGATAACGTATGATGTAAATGGATAAAGATACATGACTGAAATCGGAATGTGTAAAATGAACTATTTCACAATAATTGTCATCCCACCATATATAACAGGCATATTGGAGATCTAAAAAGATACTTCCCATAAAACACTTTAGGGGAGAATATTAAGTTAAGTTAATATTAAGTTTTACGTCGTAACAAGACTAATTTTTTTTTTGAGGATGTCAATCGAGTCATTTTTTTATTGTAATCAAATGTCTATATGGGACTGACTACACTTAAACTGCTCTAAAAGTCAGAAATGACCGTCAAAGTTCAACATTCCTAACTACGTAGTGCTAAAAACGCTCCATACAATTGGCGTCCAGGCTAGTGACGTCACAGGCCGGTATAGGTACCAATAATTGTATCGAGATATTAAGAAATTTTGCCATTTTCACCGTGAAAAAGCGCGTTTAAGTTCATGGTTGCCATACTATTATTGTTTTGTAAAATTACGAGGATTCTGATAACTTTTTTAAAATTTCTATTGGATTAAAAAAAAATATCATAAAATTTGCGTACGAAGTCACATATTTCCAATAAGATTTATTTTTCTGGATTTTTTTTTCTTTGTTTCGTGATATATTTAGCTAATTTCATTCATATAACTACATTACGCTGTAGAATTCAACATCAGTCAACATGTCTATTTGTAAAGCCCCGGATCGCATATTTATCACCTTCATCCCTCTCCTTCGGTTCGGGCCACAAACCCCTGCGATGTGGGACATTCACGAATTCACCGCGCTAGGTACTTATATAATGTAACCAAAGCCAAATCATTTGTGGGGTATCAAATTAAATACAAAGTCAATCCTTTGATACCCCACAAATGATTGACTTTGTATTTTGATATTTAATTTGATACCATTTTTTTTTAACCAACCTACAGGTTTTTAGTCATTCCTATAAGCTATAGCAAACATGGTATATCCGATCAGTCGTTTTTAAATAAGGAAGAACCAAAAAAAGTATACTTTCAGGAAACAAATGAGTCTTATAGAACCAAAGTAAGAAACATCCATATTTTTTAATGTAGTCTTGTATAGTTAAAATAACTTATACAATTTCCAACCATATTGGATGTTGCTGACGTTGTTTCTATATGATTCAAATGTCGAATATCATCATCTCAATATTTTTTACAAGTATTAATGTGTCGTTGTCACCTGTGGCATAGATCCCGTGGGGTCCCTACTGCTGGACGACTTTCTCCTGTCCTTATTGCACCACTTCCATTCGGGATGAGCCTTAAAGTGCGCCTCCTTCACCTGTAAATAAATAAATAATAAATACTAAGAAGGGCCAATCTTACACAAATCGACACAGTCCCAAACTAAAGCTTGTACTAGAAGACGATATAAGTTATCAGATCCCAGGAAAACCCACGCCTTTTAAATAATATAAAAACAGTGCGTGGAGTCCCTCCGCGCGGAAGAAGTGAAACTTCGTAATGTGGAAATAAAAATAGGAAGGGGTAGAAATTGATTTTTAGTGAACTCATATTGTTTCTTTAAGACAAACTTCTTCACTCTCGCTCTGTCTCTTTCTATTCCCCCTCCCCAGGAGCGTTGAACGTTTAACGCAACAGTGCTTTCCTACCCCCTCCACGGTAGCGTTAAACGTTTAACGCAACCGTTAAACGTTTAACGCAACCTTGTTGGAAGTCGCATTAGTAGTTTCACGTCGATAATAATAATAATAATTCATTTATTTGAGGCATCAAAGGCCCATAGATAAATACCTTACAATATAACATACATATTAATTCACTAAACAACTACACACCCTGTCCACCCTTTTACACACCCTGACCTACACAACAGTACTGTTTTCTTTAATGAGATCGTACACTAAGCCAACCGAAGGACTCTACCAGTGAGTCTGGCTTTGTATTCCCACACAAGCCCACAAGCTATCTTCGTCAAGTATCTTCAAGTATCTTCGAGCTACAGGACTAAGTCACAAGCGGCGCGGCGGGCGGTCGAGAGAGAGATCCGAGCGCGATGGCCTTACGAGTGAGCGAGACACGCTCCGGTTCCGCTCGCCGTAAGAGGTAGAACCATGGATGTTTGCATGTACCCACCTCGCTAGCCAGCTCGTGGTACTTCTGCTTCTCCTCGGGCTTGAGCGCGTACCACCACTCGCCCAGGATCTTGCTGACGGTGCGGTTGTCCTGGTTGGGGTGCCGCTGGTGCACCATCTGGCGGTGCCGCTTCGAGAATATCATGAACGCGTTCATCGGCCGACGGATCCGGTTGTGCTCCTTCTGGAAACATAAATATTCAGTTTTAATCTTCCGTATGTTCTAAAACAATGCTGATTTGACTTCGCACAAACGTAACCATCTTAAAGGAGTTAAGAATCAATGAGAGGCTTTCGTCGACTGTACAATTGCGAATTCTAAGATTCTTTGGACATATTTCTCGAAACCAGCAATGCATGGAGCATTTACTGTACAAGGACAGGTTGAGGGCAAAAGGTCTAGAGGGCGGTCCCCAGCCCGATGGACGGATCTGCTAAAGACAGCGCCAGACACCAGCATTTCAGTGTTCTCGAAATGCTGCTAATAGAGAAAAGGGGAGGTGAACTGAACCGCGGACGAAGATCAGCCGTGTACAAATACATCATCATCGCGACCACGACCACTCTGACAAGAGTGAGACGACTAGAAAGATGTTTATGAGCTGCACATGCACAAATGCAATCCTGCTGTTCATTGTACCGGCAGGAGCGGAACATTGCTCGTATAACTCACCGGCAGATGAGTTCTTATATCGCCGTTATATTCCTTTGTAAAGATCGTTAGCGTCTCACCACATAAGCAACGTGTTGAAACACTTGAAACTATAACGCCACGATCACGAACAACACATTAAAAAAGTGAAGCGAAGCTGGGATAACAGACCGTGACCCTCGACATCCTTTTATCGAAGCCATTTAGAACATTATCGAATTCTCTGTATTTCGTTGTATGATTTTTTTTTGTTTATTCTAAATATCAGCAAGGAAGATAAAAGGTAAGGAAGTATGATGTTCATAGTAAGGAGCGTACGCCGATAAAGATTTTATCGTCGGGGAACTAGATGCCTCCGTATGCATCAAAATGAATTAAAACGGCGTTTCAGTAGCGACATAAACGAAATAGAACGGTGTTCATAATTAACAACTTTTGCAGAGTTTTGTAAGTATCGTAATGTTATACCTTGTTGACAATAGATGGCGTTTCCACGTTGTGCTTTTACAATTTTTGATATGTTGAGAAGTTTTTTCACTGAGGATAATTTTTCGCTTTTAAGGCTTTTATGGTTGATTAAGTATTTATTATGGATGAAATATTTCAAGTCAAGCCTTTGAAGTAAGCCTGGCCATGTACTGGCCATAGTGCTATAGGTAAGTGTGATATACTGTCAAATGATGGTTTGTCTCTTTCAGTTTGAATGTAACGTCATGAAAATGTCATTAGTTTTTGATTGATGCTTATTGTAATATAGTTTTGCTATTTTCGATTTACGTTCCGCTTAAGGGAGGTTTATTATCAAAATTTATGACTGGTTAATAAATAGTTTTCAAATGACAATCCTAAACCTTCATTGTAAGAACATTATTTTATTCTGACAAGGTTAGCATCACAAGAGTGCTTAGTTTAAACAGTTTAAGAAAATGCTTAAATAGCGTGCTGCCATGCTACTACATCAAATTCATATAGGTTCTATATTTTTTAGGTAATGAATGACATGTTATGCCAAAGCAAATACTAATTTTAGAAAGTATTGAAGTTTTGCATCTAAAGCGCTGAATTTTATGATTAAATTATGGGCGCAATGCGAATTTGAATTTTCAGTTGAAATCATCTGTAATGCAATGAACCAGAATTAAAATCTCACTGGTATGGTAGTAGAGGCATAACGCCAAAAGAAAGACGGAAGCGAAAGCTTTTAGAAATATATGCTGAAGAAAAAAATAGGTTTAAAGAAGACTCTATTCGTAGAGAAAACTCTATTCTTGGCGTGCTTAAAGTGTTGATTAAAGATTCCTAAAGTTTCTTTCAGTACGGAACACATGAGGGGGCATTTAACGGTACAGAAGATTGAAATTGACAAGTCGTATTATGGCTACCTATATAAGTATGGCTTACGTCAAATTAAAGCAGAAATAATCGCGATTCAGCGATTTTTGTATATGATGAAGTGAGATATTTTGACCAAAGACCAATTGGAATAAAATGGGCTTAACTAGTATTTATAATTACTTCTTCATTAGGGTGGTCCAAAAAATTTTTTTGTTAAATTTCAGGTCGGCCACCCCCTTAATTTGTTACACCTTCCCCTTATATTACTTATGTTAAATTACAGATTCCTAACTTACTTGCAAGATAGTGCTCAAGGTGCTCAAAGTTTTAAAAATTGTTCTTAGTTGTGAAATAAATATGGTTGTTTTTAATAAATATTATTGTTTGTAATAAACGGTTAAGTATATGTAATTATTTAGTGATAACTTGTTTTTACCTAAAAAAACCTTTCAAGTGAACATATCACTTGCCCTCGACTCCTAACTTGCTTGCAAGACAGTGCTCAAGGTGATCAAACATTTAAAAATTGATCAAATTATAGTAAAAAAAAAAAAATTATAGTAATAAATATTTGTAGTAAATAATGATTATTTGTTATAAATATGATTGATTTGTAATAAAAGCTCGTGTACTAAATTACTTATAGGGCTACAAAAAATATCTTTTAAATTAATCTTTAAGACACTTGAGCACTGCTTAGTAGTTGAGATAAATTCACAAAACTTTCAGTATTTATTTACCATTATATGTGTAACAATTTTGAGGGGTGGCGCTACCAGTAACTACAGTTTGAATTTTTTCCATACAACCGTGGACCACCCTATTCTTCATATTGAACTTTATAGTGTGCCGTATGTTGTTAAAGTGTGTTCAAATTTTGGTGTGCTTTCGTTGATCATTGTTCATAATAAAGATATACAATAAAAATAACTAGCAGAATGTATTATTTACTATTTAAGCCAGTATTAGTACTCGTAGTATTAATATACTCGGGTACTTATGTAATACCTACTTAAAATAGTTTAATGCAAAGGGTAATAATAATAATTATAAATATAGGTATATCTAATCTCTCGTACAAATTAGTCGTGTCAAACTCATTGCATAGTAGTCATTACTGCGCAATGAGTTTGCCATCTCTCTTTTTCCGTGAGATCAGGTAAATTTTTGATTACCTACTTATTTCAATGTAATAAGACGAACATAAATGGGCACGAATTTCTGAACGGGTTGTCGTATAGGTTAGTTCTGGCTAATGTATGATATAGATTTGATATCATTGGAGCGCTAGGAAAGTACGGACGTACGTTTATGAGTTATGACTTATGACGTTGGCTGTACCTATTCAATAACGATCACGGCTAGCATAACTTTGACACGCGACTCTTTCTCGCGCGAGATATACTACCTGTCTCTATCTGTACAGTACTATGAGATAGTGACGGATGATGCTATCTCGCGCGACATGAGTCGCGTGTCAATCAAAGTGAATGCTAGACGTGCAGTCTGCTTGATTATTCGTGATTAAGAAATCAACACGAGTAGTTTCAGCGCCATCTAGTTAAGAACTATACAGATACCACGCTGTCTCTTTTTGGTATAACGCTTAGCGACAATGACATCTATTATGTGTTTTAATAAAACATTGCGCATCTACGTCTTATAATCAGCGCCATCTAGAAATAAGACGGTATTTGAGCTTTCTTCTGGAGTACGTTTTTTTGTATGAGGTTGTCAATCCATTTGTATAATCCTTGATATCAGGTACCGATTGGTTGCGAGGAGAGATGATGCCGATGATAGGTATCGAGACACCGACACCAACGTACCTTATCCTGTCCGCGGGCCGCCGTCACACCGTCCACTGAGAACGACACAAGAGTCGCGAAGCGTAGTTGTGCTAGACGGGCACGGGCAGGTACGGATTGTATTGTATTGTATTGTCTCTTTATTGCAATTAATTGGTTTCACCATGCAACAATTTATAAATATACAGAACAAATAATTTACAGCCATATCCAATAAAATTATAAAGAACAATCCATTAACAGTAAAATTACAAATTACAACATTAAATTCATACAAATAAATTACAAATTCCAGATATTAAATCCGTAAACAGCATATATATAATTAAATGACAGAGTACATCATTAAATCCTTAAACAATAGGTTTAAATGTAAGATAAAATGTGTATGTCAGAACAAGTGTAAAATCAACTTATAATAATCATTATTTTATTTTATTTTGTATAATAGGACAGTTAAAATATAAATTATAAAAAGTGTATGTGAGGACTAAAATAATAGTACTTGAGTGACTAGTATGATTAGACCAATTTAAATGTCATGCATAATTTATTGTTTAGTATTTTCAAACTTTTTTCCAAAATACTCGTCTAAATTGTAAAACGGTCTTTCATTCAGGTATGTTTTTAGCTTCTGTATGAATTCCGTAAGATTATCTTTTTAGATTAGTTGCCAGGAGAGCTGATGATGACGATAGGTATCGAGACGGCGACGTACCTTGTCCTGTCCGGCGGAGGCGGGCAGCGAGGAGAGGCTGTGCGAGCGCCGCTTGCTGCCGTCGTCGCCGCCGCCGGCCTCGTCGGCCGGGTCGAACACGTCCTCGTCCTCCTCCGTGCACATTGCCGTCACACCGTCCACTGAGAACGACACACGGGAATGTTAGGTTTTACTCGTGTATGTCGCGCCCCATTAGGGGAGAACGACGATTAGTAGTGTAAGCCTGCCCCTACTGAGGTGGAGAATGGAGGATATTTGTAGTAATGGACGTCTGTGTGCTAGGGGGGTTACTATTCTTTGAGTTTACGTTCTCTATTAAAGCATGCGAATACGTTTTAAATTTAATTAATACGTAATATTATCATTTCGTCTTGAGTAATTTGTTTATATCTGCCAACAACCCGTGCCAATGTCGATAACGAAATAGCTCTTTCCTGTGCTACTAATACAGTTCTCTAACACACATTGATGCTTCGACAAACATGTGACGTAAATACAGACTAATTTCACATTATAATCGCGAATATCATAATGACAAAGGAAAGTAAAAGTATAATAAAAGGTACTATAAATATGCCCAACTAAATATACCTACGTAAGTGTTCAAGTATATTGATCACTCTAAACCCGTAAGAAATAAAGATGAAATCTCATCAAACGCAAGAGCTATATTTAACGGAGCAATTAAACTAACACAAATCGTGTTAGCGAACGATAATGGAACAATTAAATCAGCTGTTCAGTGGACTGTAATCGGGAGAAACCGTTTTGACATAAAATGTAATTGTGCGAAATAGCTACAGTCCACATATACATACCTACAACACTAATTTAAATGGCGGGATACACGATCGGCCAGTTATTTTAACAAGGTTCTTATTAACTGCTGTTCGTGTCTTTGTTTCAAGTCGTGTGGAGGAATTTTCATTTATTTCCAGCTGAAGGTTTACTGTGCCTACCCACATATAAACAGTCACAACAGAGAGTCTAAAAACATCCGAAACGATCCAACAGACTTGGATCCTGAATTTCGCAATAACTGTTTTTTGAGTTTGCTATTCAAGAAACGGAAATTAATAATCTCGGAATTGAATTAAGCTACAGTTTGAGCCATCTTATTACTCTTATTAGGAGGCGGGCGGACAAAAACATGTAGACGGTAGTGGGTCCCTTACGCGCGAATTCGGGAAACAAATGGTCTTTTATCGTGTTTTTCATTTCTAAATTACATTTTCAATGCCTTTCATAGTTGCGCGTATATGTAGATTTTTGTATGACAGAAACGAGGGAACGAACATTGAAATAATCTTGAATACCAAGCCCGCGGATTGAAATTTATTTTACTGCTCTTACTCACCGCCCTCAGTCTTGATCTCCTCGGTCTTGATGTGCGGCGTGTGCGGGGTGTGCGGCGTGTGCGGCGTGTGCGGCGTGTGCGGCGTGCGCGGCGTGCGCGGCGACGGCGGCGCGGCGGGCGGCGGCGACGCGGCCGTCAGCAGCGGCACGAGCGACTGCCACGGGAACACGCCGCCGCCGACGCCGCTCGTCGACACTGGATAACATAAACAACATAAAGAAATTATAAAAAAAACTTTATTTCATTAACTCGGTAACAATACTTCAGTAGGCCGATATCTCTTTCAATACCATTAAGAACTTAGGCGAGACACGTGCGTAGTGCAGAGTGTGAGTCTTCAAGGTGAGAGAAAGTGTATGTCTCGCACGTTATCATAGTTTCGCGAGATCGTTCAGAATTAATATTGAACGAATATATTGTATCACATTAATGAACTTTTTTTTAAACTATCGTGATAAATATTAAAATGTAATTTTGTTTGTACTTAATGAAATAAATAATTAAATAAGAATAAAATTAATGATATTTATACATTTTGGGTGGTGAATTGGTGAATGTCCCAGATCCCAGGAGTTCGCGCATCAATATATTTTAATCTTAGTTTAATTTTTAGTTTTAATCCCATAACTTTGTTATTTGTATGTTTTATTTGTGACCCATAATAAATGTATTACATTATAAAATATATATATATATATATATATATATATATGCGATCTGGGACTTTAAGAATTACCGCCCGTTGTTTATCTAAAGATTGACCAGGTAGTGAGATTTTCTCCCAGAAAATACCACTTACGGCCTAGGCTGACGTAAAAAAATAACACTGTAACATGTGTCTATATAATTATATAAATGTAATAAATAAATGCATACCGCAATATGTAAATGCGATAGCGTGGTCATTAAATTTGATAAATATCTGTACGATTACGCATTTGCGTACGGCAATGTTTTATCAATGATACTATGTTCTTTCAACCCGTTATTGAAAATAAGTTTAACTTTAGATTAAGAGATACGGGTGAAATTCGATCATAAACACTTACATGTCATGCGTCATAACATGATATACGACGTGAAATGCATTTTTGTGCCACGTAATGGTAATAAACACATCCTTAATGTACAATATGATGCTACGTTATCCATATATAATTATTAAGTAAACAAATAAAGTACTGACGAGGAATTAAAAGGTTCGTACATTTTCGACTTTATGTGATGTTATGAAAGTCCAAGAGTGACAAGCCTTTGATTTCGCGACTGTACGATCCCAGCTTAAAGAATATCTAGGTATGCACACACCCTTGGCTAGATTACTTCCGAAGTCTGTCTTAGAATTCTAAGACTAACCATTTTAATAAATTCACAATTCTCAAAAATTCTCTCACTGTGCTATATTTACATACATCATATTGTACTTTTCATCACATTTGCTCGTAAAAGATGGTATTACATGTAGGTGTACTGAAGGACTAAGGCCTATATTGTTCCCGCGGGAGTTATAAATTGTTATAACTCCCGAGGGAGTTATGGTATTAGTTTTAAAAATATAGTACGCACTCGCAGTTTACTTCAGACTAAGGAGGTTTCAGTCCAGCCAAGGTTTTATGTTATACGAACAAAACTTGCCTACCAGCAAATTTTATTGTGTATTGAATTAATACGGTACATGTAACTGCATTAATATTTATGTTTTATAATTATTTAAGTGTATTTTGCAATAATTTTATTAAATTTAATTTTGAATTATCGTTACAATCTGGCAGTATGGCTTGTCATGTTTCTAAACTAAACGCAGTTCTTAGCATTATCTGTGGTAGACGACACAAAAAAAAAGTTATAAAATTATTGGTTAGGTACTATTTAGTTTTGTAACATAATTACTGTTCGTATTTAAGTTTTATAATATATTACGGTGTTAATTATTGCTGCATAATATTGTTAATTGTTATTTGTTTAATGATAGATGGTAGGATTCTGTGTATATTTGTTTTCTGTTTAAAGCTGATGGCCGTTTTGCCAGTGCTTATAGTAAATTAAAAAAATATATGCAGAAAAAAGTTGGTTGTCAATTATCGTTTAATTAGTTTAATGTTTATTTTTGTCTTATGTATTTGTTATTTACTCCCAAATGTGATGAAAAATATTGTGTGTATGGCGGGTAGTAAGGGGATTACAAACTCAGGACATTAAAAGCCCTCCGCCTTCGGCGTCGGGCTTCTAATAGAGCTTCGTTAGAAATCCCCTACTTACTACCCTTATGACACAATATACTATAAATGGAGTTTTAGAAAATTGACACAATACACAAGTCTGCGGTGCTACCATATCTTGACGCGACTTTGCTTGTCGTGCGACTTAGTGTCACCTCTCTTGCTCGTAAAGGTATATGGTGTAAGAAAACAAGGTAAGGCACTCAGGAATGCCAGGTGGACTTTCGACGTCATCACACTGTGATTGGTTGGTTGGTTCTGTCAATCCGTTTCTGTGTTGCCAGTGGTGTATCATAATACTCCCCAATTTCCTTGTTACATGTATGAATCTTATAAAATCGTGAGTGTTTTGAATCAATCATTACAACAAAATAACGTTTTATCAAACAACATAACAACTGTAATGCATAAATGCATAATTATAAATATTATTATTGATTGCGCGAGGCGACAAACCTGCTTTTAGTATTTAGGGTTCCGTACAAAAAAGGGTAAAAACGGGACCCTATTACTGAGACTTCGCTGTCCGTCCGTCCGTCCGTCTGTTACCAGGCTGTATCTCAAGAACGGTGATAGCTAGACAGTTGAAATTTTCACAGATGAATAACAAATACTAAAAATAAAATAAATATTTAAGGGGGCTCCCATACAACAAACTTACAGATAATGGTACGTAACCCTTCGTGCGCTAGTCCCACTCGCACTTGGCCGATTTTTTTTTATTCACAAAACTGAATCGTTATTAGTATATTACTGCCGAGGCCGGGAAACGTCAGTTCGTGGATGAGTATGATTTTGAAGGACGAGGCGTAGCCGAGTCCTTTAATAATACGAATCTGCGAACTGACATTCCCGCCGAGGCTTGTATAGTGCTTTTCTCCAAATATGCTTGGAAATAATCACCAATCTACATTTTAATTTAATATATCAGTACCATGAAGTTCATTTGGTACTTATTTTTTTTAAGGAATAGGAAAAAAATTTCGGGTCCGAATCATATGTTTGATTTAAAACAAAATATATGAATAAGAATTAAATATATATGAAAACACAATAACAAAAAATATGCACATAGGTAATTATAAATTTTAGTTAAATTAACAACTTCTAAACACACTGTTTTTTTTTAGAAACCATACCATATTTATCATTCGGAGAAGATCATAAGTTCAAATTAACTTTTATATTGATTTGGACACAATCATTTCTATTTTATTTTTTATTTGTTTACGTTTGGTACACTTATTAATTTCCAACTCACTCATTAAATATCATCATATTATTAAAATTAAAACTTTCGTGAGCAATCTCTAATAAATAACTAAGAATCATGAAAATAAATTAACCGCATATAAGATTATTATTTAAATTGTTTGTCCGTTATTCGAAATTTGTCGACATTTCAAATACATTGACAGTAGCAGAGCAAAAAAATGTTCAGTGCAAGAACTAAACGCAGAGAACAATTAAAAAGTTTATAATAGTTTTTATTTTTTAAATTTAGTGGACAATTGGCTGTATGGTGAATTATCAGTCTTTGAAAAAATTAAAAGTAAAAATGCAGTAACCGGCCAAATTAAGATTACCCTCATTTGTATGAGACGTTATAAACGGAAGGTGTGTTTTTTACTTAATCGTCTTATTTAAATAATATTGATTTCCCGGCTAAGGCCAATAATATTTTTTTTTTAATTTTCATTAACGCCTTCCAGGGCCGGATTTAGAGGTGTGGAGGCCTGGGGGCAACAAAGGAGTGGAGGCCCCTTAAGCCCCAAATTATTTTCCAAATAAAATGATCAATTTTTTCAGTCGAGTTTTCCAATAAATAATTTATTGTGAAATATATAAATATAAATCTATACTTGATAGATTATTTTATTATTTAACGAACATATAACTAAATATAATCGGAAACATGAATTATCTAAAATTTAATTTTAGTTAACGTACGGAACCTTCCGAGCTTTGTTCGCCGAAAAATCGTTGATGATTTCGCTGAAAACCAGTTCTCGTAGCAAATCACTTACAATGCTCAGGAGAGAAAGCTTTGATAGACGGTTTTGTCCCATCGTGGTTCGAAGCCTATTTATTATTTTCATTCTTGAAAAAGAGCGCTCTTCAGTGCCATTTTATACCATCAAAACTAAATACATTCTCAATGCAATTTCAAGGTTTGGGAATGAAGCTCTGAAATTTTAATCTTCGAGAATTTGGTAGTAAAATAGTTCCGGAGATTGGTTTTTCCATAGTCCTTTTTGTATGAGTCGATCAAAGCTACAAATTGAACCAACTCATTACCAAGACTAGGTTCTAAATCATCCTGATAAACTATCACCAATGCCTCTGCTGCAGCGAGCAAATTTTCAGCATCCATCTTCTCGATGTGATTAAGAAATCCAAATCTTGAACGTACAGCTTCATAGGCATGCAATCTTTCGGTAAGAGAAACACATAGCTGGTCGACCACTGTGATAAAGGCTGATACTTTGTATTTTTCCTTCGGTGACAGATTTGCCTCTTGTGCTTTCCCGTAATCGAGCGGATTCAGCCTCACGTTTCCTGTTCTGGTGCGTGATTGTACGTATTCATCAGTCTGAGAATTTTTTTGGCAGCTTCCTCGTATTTATCAAAATCGTTTCTTTTGGATTCCAGGAATGATTTCAATGATTCTAATGCACGCATTGCTGATTCAAGAATAATTTTGGGCGTTGAATCGCTCCAAGATATTGTCGTTCCAAAAGATTGCAAATAAAGCGGTTTCGAGACCACGCATCTTCTGTAGGAGGTGCGCTGCTTCATTCCTCGCAATGTCTTTTTGCTCTTTATTGGAAGATATGCTGGTTAGAGCTTCTTCGATTTCAGAATAGCTGTCGACTATGGCCGTGGAGGCCGTTTGGACACTTTCCACAATTTGACTTTTAATCAGTTGTTAGACAAAAACTACGCGTATTACCAATCAATTATTATTTTGTTTTAATCACAGTTAAACAATCTTAAAAGTCCACATATGTTTTCTACGCTAGCTATCCGGAGATGACGGATAAAAGCATTTAAAAAAATACTCATTTTGTCCATAGGTACATCCACTGTTTGTACCTATGGACTCTAACAACGTACCTATGGACGGTAACGTACCTACGGATAATAATCAACAACATTCTTTTAAACAGAATTAACTTCTAAAATAACGTAATTAACAACATACAATTAATCAACATGTAATTTTAAGTTGCTCTGCATATCATAATTATTATTTTTTTCTTCTTGAAATGTAATATTCTTCGCAGAATCTCAAGTATAATTATGGGACATCGTTTGACACTTTACATTCTTAAGGAAAACCTAATTTTCTTTATGAAAAACAATCAACAATCAATAACAACATAATTTAATACATCTTTTGGTTTTATTGCATTGCAATATTTTTAAAATAACTCTAGCAGAGTTATCTGGATCATAATTTTATATTTAACATTTTTGACAAAAAAATCCGAATCTACGTTGACTAAAATGCATAAGACATAATACTGTTTTATCCTCTAAAATATTTTTTTTTGGCATCAGGTATTGTTTTAAGCTTACCAGAACAAGATGTATCTTTATCTAACGTCTTTGGTACTTTTTCGCTTTTTTTTTTTTGAATTTTGAAATTTGCTTTGATTTTGATTCCTCCACCTCAATAGCTTTTTTAACAGCGTGTCTGTTTGGATCCTAGTTTAGCAAACTCATACGCAAGTTCGGGAACTTGTTTTATATTCAGGCACGTGTAGATATCCTGCTTTTTAAAGTAATTATACAGCTGTTGCTCCTCAGTATTGCTAAAGATCCTCCTGATATCATTTTTGAGGAGTTCTAAGCCTTCTTCACCAATATTTTACAGTAATTTATTTTTTTGTATTTAAAGAATATCGAATTTGGGATTTTAAACTTCTCTGTGGCTTTCCTTACTGAAATCAGAGTGTCCAGGCATATCTTGTCTCTTTTTTTCCCATTTTTACTACGAGGCACTAAATAAAACAAAAATATTTATTTTACTGTCCACAGGAACATTCAGTAGGTATAATTGTACTTATGGACAGTCCACAGGTACATTTACGGAGGTGTCCACAGGTACAATTTCGGCGGTTTTTATTTTGAATTCATACCGGTCACTATTAATGTTACCTACGACTAACAAAATCCTGTAGAAATAACGTTTAAACCATATAAATTAATATGTCACTGCAGACACCCGAAACATTGACATCCATAAAGATGGCGACTAGCTAGTATTGCCATATGAAAAAAATGCTTTTCAAATAAGTGATTGGTATTTGTCTATGGTTATTCGTTTTCTTTGTATGAGTAGTGTCCACAGGTAAAACCGTCCACAAGTACAGCACTTGTCCCTTTTTTCACTTTCCGACCTCCGGATGTTTACGTTTGCCGTACCGTACCTTTAGCGACGATCTTAAAAAAAAAATACATTTAGAAAAATAAAAAATGTGTACGTGGATTTTTAAATTTAATTTCGTATTTTATTTATTATTAAAAAAATTATCAATGTCTCCTCCATATATGTTAAATGAACTGCAATTTGCGCCTAATGGACGGCAAAACGCGAAAAAAATATGAAAGGCAAAGTGGTTTACTAGTGTTTACTAGTCAGATTTTTTTTTTCGGTCTCTTGTGGGGGCCCCTCTTTTGTGGAGGCCCCAGGGCCGTCGCCCCGGTTGCCCTCCCCTAAATCCGGCCCTGACGCCTTCTAAATATAACGAACGATTTCGCGGTCCAGTTTTACTACATTAATGGGAATATTTCCAAGCAAGTTGGAGAAAAAGTATTTTGTTACCATAAAGCGCCAACTAAGCAGTGAAGTAGAAAGTCCTATACTAGTACATCTCCTCTAACATTATATGTATCAATTACCTAGTTATAATATAATTGTATTAGTTTTTAAGTATAATTTACGAAAAAATGACTTACTGTTGAGTTTCTTTCGGCTTTCTTCTCAACAGCGGCCTCCTCTTGCGAAATGCCGGTGGACTCACAATCTGACTTGTAAAAGTGCCCTTGTGGCCTACTTACTGAATAAATTATTTCATTTCATTTCAGTCTCAGTAGCCGGAGTGTCATGCCTCGTTTTCTTATACCACGGTACAGTATTGACAGGAAAGTGACAGGTAGTACATATATATATATTTGTCGCGTCTCACAGTAATTGTAGACGTGAGAATGGATGGTCCAGACCTTTGGGGTCAAACAGTAGACAACAATGTTACCTATGATGGCGGTGTGAGAGGTGGGCGGCGGCAGCACGGGCAGCAGGTGGCTCGGCCGCACGATCACCGCACTGTTGTTCACGTTATTCACCTGAAATGCTTTCATTACTTAATCGTTTTTTAAGGTTCCGTACCTAAAAGGTCAAAACGGGACCATATTACTGAGACTCCAGCGTCCGTCTGGCCAATTTCTTTGTTTATGTTTCGGGACAATTGAAAATATACTAAGCCCTTTTTTGCGGTCGGTTAAAAAGACCACCCACGTGCCAAATTAACGGAAAAGATAACAGGGAAAATCCCATCCAAGGCCTTACAATACGAATACTGGGAAGCGATTAATTGCTACCTGACGTTTATCAAAGATAATTATCTGTGCGTGGAATTCGTACACATCTAAATATTAACAAACTGAAGGAAAACACGACTTAAGAAACTATGCGATAGGGAATAAAATAAATAAATAAATAAATAATAAATAAATATTAAGGGACAATCATACATAAATCGATCTAGTCCCAAACTAAGCAAAGCTTGTACTATGGGTACTAGACGACGATATACATAATATATAAATACATATATAGATAACATCCATGACCCAAGAACAAATATTTTGCACAAATATTTGCCCCGGCCGGGATTCGAACCCGGGACCGCCGATTCAGTAGGCAGGTGTCTACCAACCGAGCCAAACGCGTCGTCAGAATAAATAGAATGACAATTCGAGTTGCATTTTACGATTAGTATGAACTCTGTTAACGGTCTTAGGTATCCATTGATTGGCCAAATTCTTATTCATTGTTACCTGACCCAAAGTAGGTCCCGTTTTCAGAATGACGGCAATTAATTGATAACTGCTATTCAGAACTTTGTTAGTAGGTTAAGACTTCATTATCAAAGATTATTCAATAAATTATCCAACTTTATCGATCACGCTGAAACGGCTGGACGCATTTTAACGCCCGTCTAGTACAACTACGCTTTGCCCGTCACTTTCTCAGAGTACAGCGAAGAAAGAGATAGGTGTTTTTACACTGTGGTTGCGCTAGAGGTGCTGGACATCAAAAGATACTTATAGGACATTTATTTAACTTAAAAATAGTTAAGAAAAATAAACACGCGGATGAAAGGGAGCTTAGAGGGACTATAGTCTGTACTTTTAGGTATTTAAAAAATGTAAACAAACCGGAGCTGTCAAATTGACAGCAAGCAATGGCAAATGTCAAACCGACAAAGTTAAAAATCACGTCAGGCAGGTCACCTGCGCAGGTGTTGCTACTTTAAACCTGTGACTTTCTATTGTAGTCGTGTTACTTCCAGTATAATGCAGCCTTTTGTGTTATGCCTCTGCATATTTGGGTACTTTTTGCTGACGATATACTGAGAAAAATATATATATTTATTTAATGCGATAAAAATATATTTATATTCGTGAATTTGTATACATTCGGTAAAATTAAGCGATAACACATGGTATTTAAATGGAACGGACTGCAGTAGTGAGGTCAATTATTTTATATTATAATTTTTTTACAGCAACCAAACGTTATCTTATACACAACCCTTTTAATGTTTGTTTAATTTACAGACTATAGCGTTTTATATTCCCAACTTCAAAAACAGTCTACTAGTAAAATTTCCGACATTACCGTTACATGAACTCCAACATAGGATTACATCCTAATTCTAAAAATCTTTCCGAGAAACACGGTTTATTTCCACGTGGTGAAGTAAACTTTGTCAACGTATTATAATTTTCGCGATAGATTATTTTAGTTGAGATATTATTGCTGTTGTGTACGTATATAGATACCAATAGGATACCCATAGGGTTAGTGTACAGTGTAGTGCTTCAGTCGTATTATGTGTAAGTGTGACTTACATGGTCACCGTCGTCCAGCGTCCTGTGGTGGTCGTGCTCGGAGTCATTGTTGTTCATGTGTATGCTCATCTGCGGCGCCAACTGGTGTGTCTTTTGCTCGATCTGAGGACAACAAAGACACACATTACATAACTAGGGCGGTGAGTTCGTGAATGTCTCAGATCACAGGTGTTTGTGGCCCGTTACTTATTATTACGCTACTGGCAATATTAAAAACATTTGCATTTTATTTTTTAGGTTTACAGTTAACATATAACGAACAGCGTTAAAGTGAACATACTTACTAACAACCGAAATAAAAGCTTTTATTTTTGATGTGACAACGTCTTATAAATTGATGAACGCCGGCTGCACGCACGAAAAAGCATGACTGATTGTCACGTTCCGCCTGAGCCGAGCGTGCAAGCGAGAGCGCGGAATAAGCGATAGAGAGGCACGATCGCCCTAAGCGTTCGGCTTGTGACGCTTCTATCTCTCTTCCACTCCATTGGCCGGCAATCAATTCATAAAATTATGCAATTTTTCATCAATGTTTTCTTATTACGTTATCACGTAAAACCGTCCGTAAATCGACTTAACAGACAACTTTTTTTTTAATAATATTCATTTAAATCCTTTTCGACTATGTACATATTTCAAGAATTTTCCGCTGTTGTAATACTCACTTGTACAGTTTCAGCCGGCTCGTTCTTTATAAAGACGAACTTCTTCTCATTGGTGGCCTGCGGTATGACGTAGAGCCGCGCCTGCAGCGGCGCCGGCTTCAGCAGCCGCTGCTCCTCCTCTCTCTGCTCTCTCTCCTCTTCCTCGTACTCCCTCCGGAGATTGACGTGGTTGTTCATGGTCGGGGACTCCTCCCGTCTGTATTCGTGGATCCCGTTCCGCATCGGCGCGCGGTAGATGTGCTCTAGATCGATCCCGTTTGAAGTCGGGATGGTTCTGTGCATGACGAGGTTATGCGGGATTTCGTCCAGCTTCGCCGTTCGGATCGAGTTCGCGATGCTCGTTTGGAAGCTCTGGCCGTTGAGGCCGCTGAGGTTCAGCGATATGCTGGACGGGAGGCTGAGGCTGGTCTGCAGGGTGGTGGGCAGGGAGTTCTGGATCGAGCTCTGTATGTTGAGGCCCGACGTTTGGACGCCGATGACGTTCGGTTGGTTGATGCTACTCGACTGTAGGGTTGCCGTTCCGTTACGATTTTCAATCTGAAAAAAAAATAATTGTAATCCACTCAGTTGCTTTTGGTAACTACGGCTACCTGTCATCGCTCTTATTTTATTATATAAATAGAGTCCAACTCAAAATTCGAAGCAATTGAGTGGTTAAGGATCTATTCTGAGTTGCAAAAAGATCATCGAATTGATTGGGGCGCGTCGTTTTGAATGCAGCGGAAGGAACACATTTACGCGAACATATTACACTGTACCATAGTCAGCAAGTACGAATATCCTTTGGACGTGCACTATTTCTACCATGATGACGTATATCCACTCAGTTGCTTTTGGTTACTACGGCTACCTGTCATCGCTCCTATTTTATTATATAAATAGAGTCCAACTCAAAATTCGAAGCAATTGAGTTGGTATTA
This sequence comes from Apotomis capreana, assembly GCA_947623375.1. Taxonomy (NCBI): domain Eukaryota; kingdom Metazoa; phylum Arthropoda; class Insecta; order Lepidoptera; family Tortricidae; genus Apotomis; species Apotomis capreana. Next base: position 39,845,626 of record OX392499.1, read on the forward strand.
AAATTTTTGTTCGCATACAGCATGGAATTAAAAACCAAGGCATGACACTCCGGCTAGTGGGACTTTCTACCTCACTGATTAGTTGCAGCTGTATGGTAACAAAATAATTATAAGGAAAACAATGTTAGCAGCCAGTCGTACAAAAAAAATTGTATTACAATTGTCATGTTCTTTGAATAAATGTTATTTTGTCGTAATAATAAAATTGATTATAAACACTCACGATTTTATGGGATTCATACAGATAACAAGGAAATAGAGGAGTATTATGATACGCCACTGGCAGCACAGATACGGATTAACAGAACCAACCATTCCTAGCATGTTGACGTTAAAAGTCCACCTGTCATTCCAGTGTCATTACTTGTTTTCTTATACCAAGGCGCAAGTGATTGCGAGAGCCATAAACAGAGAGAAACGGAAAATTACGCGAATGCCATAGCATACTCGTTAGCGAAAGAATTAAGGGGTGTTGAGAACGTGGACTTGCATATTCAATCAGTTCACATATCCCTTACCAAGAGTCTATAGTGGCCGTATTAGCTAGCGACAGCGTGAACGATCTGTATGGAGAATTGTAGTTCTACAAAGTAGTAGTAGGGTCATTGTCAGATTTGGGTGCGTGTCTTTCCGGTGGACTTTTGCGAAATTAAGGACTCCAGGGCCTAATTTTCTGATTAAATGCTGTGTGAATAAAGAACGTTCCCTCTTCTATAATCCGATGTGATAGCAACATAACATAGATTCATACAAGCTCTTAACTTTTGACCACCGAAGGGACGAATTTTGTTTTTTGAACTGACAATGACCCATTATCCATACAAATGGTTTATGCCGTCGCTGGCGAGTACGGTCACGTTCTCATGGTAAGGGTAGTGGGTGGCCTCGTACCTGGTAGTGGTAGGTAGGTGCCGGCGAGACTCTAATGACGCTGGTGGCGACGCTGTTGACGGGAGGACTCACTCTCCCCGGCCGCACCAGCTCGGGCCTGGAAGTATAAGAAAAATCGGTCCAGATTTATTTGGTCGACATTTTTCGAGTAAGGTAATTTCAAAATTGTGGAACTTTTAAGTTTATACTTATAATAAGAGTGCTTTGGTAAATTTTCATTTGGATTTCATGTGTCATGGCGGTTTCTAAAACGACGGCGATCATAAGAATTTATAAAAAAATCGCCACGAAAAACGTTCGCCTATTGTTTGCCTCTATTGTAATGTTAAGTGTCATTTGTATTTCTTTCTTCTTGAGGTGTGCAATAAAGAGTATTCTATTCTATTCTATTCTAGATCATAATGACATCGAAAACTACGATGATTTTGAATTGTCAATAGCTAGAGATGATGTTTTGCAGACATCGTCCTGCATCACGAGCATATCTTGCAGACGCGACTCTTTATCGCGCGACAAATGCTACCTGTCACTCTCCTTACAATACGGTGCGAGCAAAACAGGTGATTCCAATACCGTCTTCACCATAAGGGCACACGGGGCCCGTGCCCAGGGCCCCCATTCACAGGGGGCCCCGAAGGACCGACAATTTCTCTCACAGAATAAATGGTCATACTTAGTAAAAAAATCTTTTTATACTTCGTTTTTTTTTACTTTCCAAAAGGGCCCCAAATTCTTGTGTGCCCCAGGGCCCAGCCTAGTTTAAGATGGCCCTGCAGGTGATGCTGCGTAGCGCGGCAAGGCATGCGGGCAAGGCTCTTTCTGAACAGTACTGTGAAGAGAGTGACGGGTGACTATGCCATAATAGGCTATTTGACTGATGTTGAATTCTACAGCGTACTGTAGTTATATGAATAAAATTAGCTAAATATCTCACGAAACAAAGAAAAAAAATCCAGAAACATATATCTTTTTTGGAAATATGTGACTTCAAAGGTACGCAAATTTTATGATATTTTTTTTAATCCAATATAAATTTAGAAAATGTTTTCAGAATCTTCATAATTTTACGAAACAATAATTGTATGACAACTATGAACTTAAACGCACTTTTTCACGGTGAAAGTGACAAATTTCTTAATTTTTCCATACAATTATTGGTATCTATACCGGCCTGTGACGTCACTAGCCTGACGCGTTATGTATGGAGCGTTTTTAGCGCTACGTAGGAATGTTGAACTTTGACGGTCATTTCTGACTTTTAGAGCAGTTTATATGTAGTCAGTCCCATATAGACATTTGATCACATTAAAAAATAGAATCGATTGAAATCCTCAAAAAAAATTGTCAACATGCCTATTGTGCAAGACAGGCTGGTAAATAATAAATAAATATTAAAGGACAATCATACACAAATCGACTTAGTCCCAAGCTTGTACTATGGGTACTAGACGACGATATACATAATATATAAAAATACATATATAGATAACATCCATGACCCAAGAACAAATATTTGCCCCGGCCGAGATTCGAACCCGGGACCGCCGACTCAGGTAGGCAGGTGTCTACCAACCGAGCCAAACGCGTCGCGGTAAGGGTAGTGTGCACAGTTGTCGCTCACCTGATGAGGTGCGGGTGGTAGACGGGCGGCGGGTGCGCGTGCGCGTGCGCGTGCGCGTGCTGGTGCGGCTGCGCGCGCGGCTGCGGCGAGGAGATGGGCACGAACACGTTGTTGCGCAGCGCCGGGCCCGCCGGCGAGCCCGCCGTCGGCGACGCGCCCGGGCTGCCCGACCGGGAGCTGCCCAGCGACACTGACAACACAACAGATTATACTACATTACATACCTAGAGCCACAAAACAGATAGGATCTACATACAAGCGCGCTCGAGCAAACGCACACATAGACATTGCTCTATCTATCAGCCACAGACGTCCACTGCTGAACATAGGCCTTAGACATTGCTCACGGACACGATATCTCGGACCAGTTCAGACCAGTGCGAGTTGACACTTGACGCGTCCGTGAGCAATGTCTATGTGTGCGTTTGCTCGAGCGGTGAATTCTTGAGTGTCCCAAATCGCAGGTGTTTGTCGTCCAAACCGAAGGTGAAGCCATAAATATGCGATCTGAGGACTTTACGAATTACCGCCCGTGGTTTGTCTAAAGTTTTACTTTAAATCTTGACTTGGCATGGAAGTGAGATTTTCTCTCCTTGAAATTCGCATCTAAAGTGTTGATATTACGCGGAAACAGGTCTTCGGCTTCGCGATAGTCGACGCTCGCTGTCAAAGCCATCGCCCAAGCCCCTTCAAGGTTTCAACCTCTACACCACCACGCCTTCGGCACTTTGACCTCGCGAAGTCAAAAGACTAGAACCTTAATAATATAAAGTCGAACAAAAGCTAGTTAGCTATACTTAAATTCGCGTTCATTCGCGCTTTCAATATTCCTACGCAGTATAACAGACTAATGCGTATTGAGATTGACAGCATTCATCTGTCCAAGTGGCCAACAGACAATGGACAGTCGAGTGAGAACGTCACTCACCCAGCATGTTGGCCGCCTCGGTCTCGTCCGGGTCGAACCGGCCGGTGACGCGGTAGTGCGGCGGCGTCGTGTCGGACTCGCGCGACGTCTCGTCGCCCTCCACGCCCGTGCCCGACGACGACAACGACTTGCTGCTACTTCTGGAATAACACAACTCAGCTTTCAAAGGTATCCTCCTAAAGATAAGTTAATCAATTTAAATCATTAAAGTCGGTATGCCAATACCACTGAAGTCTGAACAGACTTTTCCGGATCTTGTATAGTCAAAATGGATAAGACGAGGCTAAACGCATTTAAAAACATTTAGATTGCATCAGAGTTTTCCGTTACATTAAGTAGATGCGGAAAATAAGAACGAAAAAAGAAAAGAAAAAACATCTTTAAAAACTTGAAACCGGCCGAATACGCGTTACTATGTTGAGACTGTTTTTTCGGATCATAGTACGAGGCATGCTGCCACTTTACACTTAAAGGTTACCTTTGTTGTGCCGATCCTTGAGCGAGAGGTGTGTTGGACGACCGCGCGACGCCGCGCAGCGACAGATGGCGCGAGCAGAACCCTCGCCGCTGGCTCTCCTTGGAGCAGCCATCTTTGGAGCACAGCCGCCGCCATTGCTTGCCGTTGAACTTCTTACGGATGCCGGTCGGCGTCGACACCACGTCACCTTTCTTGTATTTGTGCGGGGTTGCCGCTTGAGATCTGGGAACAAACAAACAATGGAATGACGCAATCTCATTGAAAAGGATGTACGAGCTAGTCGAGCTATAACTACGACCCAAAGTGAATTTAAAAATAGCAATACAATTTGACTATTTTGTGGTACCACACAATTTATGTGATTCAGAAGAATTCGGGTATTCGTTCACCACTTTCTTTATTTTCACCAGTTCTCTTATCCTAGTCGTCAGCACAACATTGAGATTGTAGTAGACAACACGATTATTTTCAGTTGTACAAGTTTAGTTTAGTTCAATACTTGCTGAAACACGTTTGTGTGTATATGGAATATGTCTGTCGATCACTAGCATACAGTTCTATTCATTCGTTAGTCACGTTAACCCAGTCACATACTCATACTCGTTTATTAATAAAATGTCAAAAAAATTCAAGTCAATACATCATACAATTCATTTCGATTACTATTAAATTATTATTAAAATACAAATTGGAATAGTTACATTCTTAGATTATTTCATTATTATATTTGTAGAATTCATCAATGTTGTAAAAAGCATTTTTTGAACTCATTGAATAACGTTATATTATTTTCAATATCTTTGATCTTGACGGGCTTTATTTATTATTTATTTTTGGTCCCACTATAGACATTGTTTTACCCGACTTTGCCAGCCGACAACGTGCTGTGGACAACATGTTTGCAACGCGTGTGCTTCTGTATGTTATCACTATCAGTGGAAAGAGATGTATCGAACGTACTTAATTATGTATACAATTTATTGTGATGCGAGTGTCATTACGTTTTTATCTTTAAAAAAAGTTGCTGGGCGGTGCCTGGCAATAGCATTGAGGTTGCCCTATACATAAAAAATTTGGGCAAGTGCAAGTCCGACTCGCGCATGAAGGGTTTCCTTACAATAAACGTCCGTACAATGACTCCTCTGGTGTTGCAGGTGTCTATGGGCGACGGTAATCGCTTTCTATCAGGCGATCTGTTTGGCCGTTTGCCCCCTATGAGATGAATAAAATACATAGGGCGAGTAAATGTTCGCATACCGTGGAGTGGGGGGTTGAGATCGCGGTGTGATGCTGCGCTCCAGCAAACTGGACGTGCTGCCTCGACTCTGAAGGCTGCTGCGCTTGCTGTTGCTGCAGTCTGAGAACAACACATGGATCAAAAATACTTCCAATGAGTTTGTCGGGTCTGTGATTGTTACGTAATAAGTTTAAACATTTATGAAACATGTAATGTCAACATATTTATGTGGGTACACACCACAATTGTTATATTAAACCATTGATACAACGCAAAGATAGACACACAAAGCATAAGGAAAAATTCGAAAGGTTATCTGGGCAATAGGGTGGTTAACTTAACACGCTAGACAGGTAATCCAGAGGTACCGGTTTCGATTCCCGGTATCTTCCACCAGGTTACACATTTCAATTTTTCTTTGAACTTTGATCTTTCTATCAAAGGTTTAATTCGTTTTAAACTTCTTGCAATAAAAATCAACTCGGTGTGTATTTTGACACAGTTAAGTTTATTCCTTCTCACGAAAAAGCCCAGTTTATGTCATCCTAATTTATGTTCGGGGCACTCCTTAATCAGGCATTTGGTATTCGATACATCACACATATCATACTTATGTAATGTTTAAAAAAAATACCTACCTAATGAGTTTGAGATAAGTTTTTTCAGAAGTTATTGTGACAACCAGGTATTCTCGTATTCACCTGTTATCTTCAATTATTAATAACATAACATAAGGTAATGGAACTTGTCGATCGAACGATTATTTACACCGATTTCGCGAAACTGAATTCAACGTGCACAAGTATTTTCGTGCGATCGATATAATAAGCATCTATGTACTAAAGTCCAAGCTAAATACTCATAATAATATTCTTATTCTAAAACTGTCCGTAACAGCTATAATAGTCAGATGTTTCACAACCAGCATAAGCCGATTCAAAGCTTAACTTTAGTTTGTCCAAAGTTAGTCGAGTCGCGACGTCGCCGGCAGAGCGCGGTGATGCGGCATCTAACTTTGTCAATGGCGGTGGCGGTGCCATATCAGTTCATCTTGAATAATTATTGCATTCGGTCTATCTAACAATGTGTAACCTTGTATATAACAAATGTTTTGTTATAATAGGGATGACGACTGATGGGCAATTCTACAGCATACTGTAGTAAAATTATCTCAATATGTCATAAAACAAAGAGAAAAAAAAATAGTGCGTGGAGTCCCTCAGCGCGGAAGAAGTGAAACTTTGTAATCTGGAAATGAAAATAGGAAGGGGTAGAAATTGATTTTTAGTAAACTCATATTGTTTCTTTACGACAAACTTCTTCACTCTCGCTCTGTCTCTTTTTTCCCAGGAGCGTTGAACGTTTAACGCAACAGTGCTTTCCTACCCCCTCCACGGTAGCGTTAAACGTTTAACGCAACCTTGTTCGAAGTCGAATTAGAAGTCTCACTTCAAAAAAATTTTTTTTTTAATATGCGATTCAAACCTACGCAAATTGTATGTTTTATTTTTAATCTAAAAGAAATTTCCAAGTTGTTATCGGAGAAGGATTCTGATAACAACTTGGAAATTTCTTCATATTAACAATAATAATTGCGTGACAACCATTAACCTAAACGCACTTTTTCAAAGAGAAAATGGGAGGTTACTCTTCATACAAATATTGGTACCCATTACATAATATAGTGACGTCATGATTTGTATGGAGCGTTTTTAGTGTTCCAAAGGAATGTTGAACCTTGACGGTCATTTCCGACATTTAAAGCAGTCTAATTGTAGTATAATCATAGTCCTATATAGACATATGATTATAATAAGAAATAGAATCGATTGACATCCTTAAAGAAACATCATGCCTATTATAATAGTCAGATGTGTCCAACATTAGCCTATTCAAACCCCAACTTATCTAAAACAATTAGTTTGTCCAGAGTTAGTCGCGAAGTCGGGGCTGAGCGACGCAGCGATGCGGCAGCTAACTTGGTCAATGGTTCTATATCAGTACATCTTGAATAATTATTATTTTAATGCATAACGTTCTACTACGAGTATAACAAATGCTTTGTTATGGAAAACTAGGTTGTGGTGTTTGTACTTCTGAATAAGATTCATCGTCTGAACCAGACGAATTTATTTATTAATTTACATATATTTTTTATTTAGCCTGTTTGAGTGTCCCACTGCTGGGCTTTCGGTTAGATCTCCATATCCCCCTATAGGAAGTTGACTAGGAAATCATCTGAATCGTTCCGCCGTCTCGGTTTTATTATGTGAATAATGTCTCAATATGAAATTAAGTTACAAAATCGTTTTGTAGTCAGTTATATTTATATGTATTCCTTTTATATTGCTTTCATACCAACTTAACATCAGCTTAGGGGAAAAAATTACAAACTTTTTTTTCTAATTGCTTTTTTCTTCATCCACGTCTTCAGAATTACCCAGTACAACATGTGGCTATTTAAAACTCGGGTAAAACTCGCTGGATCCCGTTTTTTTTTTCATACGCCAGTTTACGTACGCCATACATCCATAAGGCAATTTCACAACTTCCATTGTCTATACTGTACGATTTTGTAATTTTTTTTTATGTCATAGGGGGCAAACGAGCAAACGTATCGCCTGATGGAAAGCGATTACCGTCGCCCATAAACACCTGCAACACCAGAGGAGTCACAAGTGTTTGCCTACCCGGAGGACGAAGATAGAATGCCTCTATGCTAGTAATTTCACCGGCTATCTTACCCCCACACCGGAACACAACAATGCGAACAAAATGTGACTAAGCTAGTTCTTCGCTTTACCCCATCAATTGTAACTTTATAAGGCACAGAAAATGGTTCCATTTGAAACACAGTCAAATTAACAACGAAGTTAACAAAATAAGCACTAAATTTAATATGTTGATGATAAGATGAAATTACCACAATATTTACAAGAAAGACCTTGGATAAACAAAATCGATGCATGAAATAAAATAAACATTCAACACATTTATAATATTGACTAACAATATCAATTCGGTATATGCGGTGAACTTATTTAGATGAAATTTGGTATGGAGCTAGTTTGAGTCCCGGGGAAGGACGTAGGATCCTTTTCATCCCGGAAGTGATCTTTTAACGGGGTGAAATGGGGGATGAAAGTTAAGCACAATAAACAGTTGAACCAGTCAGTAATCTACCCAAATTACTCATTCATTGATGAAGTCAGTAAGTAGTAATAGATGCAGATCACACGAGACTGCACTCACGTTTGACTTCACTTTGGCTTATAGAGCCAGAATAAAAAAAAACGAAAAGTCAGAAGAAAAAGAGTGTAAAATTATCTCAATACTCAATCATTGATTACATTCCACAATGTTAGTTTCAGGATACTAGGTAAACTTAAGTTTTAGTTGTATATATAACTTAATAATTAATTGTGGACCCAGTTGGGCACAGCACATTCATGAATCTTTTAACCATCTGTGGATGAACTAGCTACCAGTATACTAAAAATATTGAAATCGGTACAGTGGTTTAGGTGTAGTAAATGCAATAAACGCATAACACATAATATATACATAAAATAAATCGACCTCCGACGTTTGGATACTAGAGTTAGTCACCCATTCTAAAGTAGTATTTATATTTATGACGTACTATTCGTACAAAACTCGCGAATATACAGTCGTACGCTATTTATCTGGCAGTGTGTGTGCGAAGAGCGTGAATTAGGCCTGAGTCAGATCCGTCGGTCTCGAGGAATAATATTAAAAACCTTGAGTGACGTCCATTTTTTATTGATAAACTAATCGGAGTGGGCTTCGAATGGCAGTTTTTATCACACGCCGTCTGTTCATCGTCATTTATCAATGAGTTCATTTAAATATTGATGCAATGCCGCTTATGCGCGAATAATACCGTGAAGTCGACACACTTTTATTTCCTGGCTTTCTCTAGTAAGATAAATAAATATTAAGGGACAATCTTATACAAATCGACCTAGTCCCAAACTAAGCAAAGCTTGTACTATGGGTAATAGACGACGATATACATGATAATATAAATACATATATAGTATTCCGTTCTCGTATTGGATTGCATACCATAAATAATGGAGTTAATCATAAATGGCAATAGACATCATATAGTATAAGTTATATTACATGTACTCGTATCAATTATAATATAATAAATTACATTTTCTCAAACATGCAATGAAATATCGTCGTAACGTGCGTTAGAACAGGCTTCGAAGTGTCAAGTTTCGGGCGGAACAATTCGAGAGAACTGTAAAGGAATTTCATACAAAATTGAAGGCCTAAGCCGGGAAGTAATTTGTTTTTAATTTTAATGTAAACATGGCGTCTGTGTGTATGAACAGCTGATATTTTTTTTTTCTAGTAGCTACCCATTCAGCCATCGGACCAACAATATCCGTGTTAATGCCTAGTACACACGAACTGAAAATACAGTCTATACGTAAGTCACCAGAGACCATAGACAATATTAAAAATCCTCTGCCTTTATTTTACTTATTATAGAAACTAAGATTCTTATTATCAGTTTGTGTATAATGGCCCTAATATTCGCACACTACACACGTGGACTTATTAAAGAAAAAAAATATAGAGGGATTGGAGGGAAAAATAAAAATACTTTTTTTAAACATGGCGTCTGTGTTCATGAACTGGCTGAACAGCTGAATTATGTTTTTTTGAGTGGTGTATTTTTTTATTTCATTGCATATGTTTGAGAAAAGCACTATACATGCCTTAGCCGTGAAAAGGGCTTGCCGGCTTCGTATCACTAGACGGCCTCCCTTACGGTCGGCCGTCTATACCTACTCAGCCGGCAAGCCCTTATTTCCCGGCGTCTGCAGTAATGTACTATTGAAATAATGACGCAAAGTTTACATGAGCAGTAAGACAAAAGGGAGGGCGGGGGGACGAAGGCCCGCACTGGGGGGATTCGGGGGCGAAGCCCCCCGCATTAAAAAATTCTTCCCCACACAGACCTCTTGGCTGTAGGTTAGGTTAGAACTGTGAACCTACAAATACAAACATAGGCCAGAAAAGTAGGTTAGGTTAGGTTTGAAAGAACTGCGACCCCCAAAGAAAGGAACTGCTGCCAGAAAGCAGGATGACGTTGAAATAAAAAATATGGAGCTTTGCTATTTATGTTATTCAGTATTATGCGCCAATGCATGATATGCAACATTATGGCGATTAATGATTATGATTCAGGTTGACATGCCCAAAATTATATGAGACTAGCTTTTGCCCGCTACTACGTACGCGTGGAACTTGATAAAAGGGATTATTAAAAGCGCCTAAGCAAATGTAAGAGCAATTGTGCTTTTGGTCTGATAATTACATTTCCTACAGGGTCACCGCACCCCAACATAAATGTTCACTCACTTTTCCATCTTTTAAGGTATAATTTCCAGGATGAAAACTATCTTATGTCCTTCCTCGGATCTTAAACTACCTCTATGCCAAATTTCATCCAAATCGATTCAGCGGTTAAATCGTGAAGAGGTAACAGACAGACAGACACACTTTCGCATTTATAATATTAGTATGGATATAGTATATGGATTCCTTACTTATGCGTAAAAACATTATGGTCATAAAATGTATGCGGATCAATTAATGACTACACTACACACCTTGGGAAGGCGTAAAGAGTATTATGACAAAAGTGGTTATGCACACCGACATTATGGCTTTAAAATTTTTGCAACCCAATATGGAACCAATCGTCCCACCGGCCTCGCTGTCCCACCGGCCTCGCTGTCCCACCGGCCCCGCTGTGTACAAGATACTGTTGTCGACTCACCCATGTGCGCCTCGGCGGGGAACATGATGTCCTCGCGGCGCAGCTCGTCGTCGCTCTCGCAGTAGTCGTCGAAGGGCCGCTTGCGCAGCTCGTCCATCGAGCCGTTGGACAGCGCGCCCACCGTCACCACCGGCCCCGCGCCGCCCAGCGGCGACGACGTGTAGAAGTTCTCGCTCATCTGGCAAAATACACATCTGTTATTTACACGCAATTGCATATCATGAGGGTCAAAGTCACTCAGAGAGCAATGGAGAGGGCTATGCTCGGAGTTTCTTTGCGAGATCGAATCAGAAATGAAGAGATCCGTAGAAGAACCAGACTGGCAATGGGCAGGGTACATCGCTCGTAAAACCGACGGCCGCTGGGGCCATCGAGTTCTTGAGTGGCGACCACGCACCGGACGACGCAGCGCGGGTAGGCCCCCCACAAGGTGGACTGATGACCTGGTGAAGGTCGCTGGAGTCCGCTGGATGCGCGAGGCGCAGGACCGGTCATGGTGGCGTTCTCTGGGGGAGGCCTATGTTCAGTAGTGGACGTCTTTTGGCTGATGATGACGATGATGATGATGCATATCATAACATTCACAGGATAAGATCGAGAAGACACCTCCTTACTTTGGGCACAAGCACAGATACACACGCACAATCGCGTTTTGTCCAATGCGCAAGCGGCGCAGCGGTTGAGCGAGAGATCCTAGCGGCGGTCATACGAGTGAGCGAGACACGTACCGCGCACCGCTGCCGCTCGCCGCTAAGACCGAAGTCGTGGCCGGGCCGAATTACGTTATATGAAGTCGCTTTTCACCTAACCTTACAGTATTGGCCCACACTATTTTTGGGTTATTAATGGTTCAAAGCTAAAAGATACTACAAAAAAATAATAGTCAAATCTAATAAAATATTAAGTAAAAAATTCAACAGGACGATATTTTCAAACTGATTTTAAACTGGACTTCGAGCTACGGTATTAATTCAATTATTATATTAGCTTCAGATTAAGAGTTAGATATACAATAGTTTCTCACATAAATAAAATTTCAAATATGTCAGTTGTGAGACACTTTTCCAAATTGCACTTACGCTACCCATACAAAACCCCGTCAAATTTTGGAAAACTAATCTTACGTGACTTGCGTAACATTAGTAAGCACTCTAAAAGTATAAAACGCTGTAAATATTTATATATATTTCGACTGTAACACCACTAGAGCATAAAGAAACTTCGCCCGCCGTTTCACTAAACGGCTAAGCCGAAGGCACTGTTCTTTTCTCTACCATGACCTTGTGCAGGCACGTGTAATGCTCCGTATATTCTCACCGCTCGCTGTTGCCTAGGGCACAGCACAGTCGCGCTCAGTACCAAGACTCCGTGTTGTTCGTAGAAACAGCTAGACGGATAACTCGCAAGTGCGAGCTGTATACTGTTATAACTAGTCTTAATTGTGTTGTGAGGAGATTGAGATGCGTTAAAATTGCTATTCCCTTGGTTACTTACATTAAACGCGTACAGGATTTTTTGTGATAGAATTCCAATTAAAAATCGTTTCAGTGGTGATGATAAAATTGACGATTACCATTAAAAATAGGTTTAGTCGCACGTCGCACTACGCCAATCATGAAATATATTATGATGAGTACAAATGCTCAGTTTTCCCATGATTGCATTTATATTGTATACTTAGATAATAATAGTAACGTATTATTAACAGCACGACATTATCGGCATTCATTATACTAATACATATTTACAATAATAGGTATTACTTCCATTAATAATTTTACATTACAATTACTCTACATGCCTCGAACTCTTTAAAGCGTATTTAGCGTATTTTAGAATTTAGAATCTAAGTAAACGAAGAACTTTGACGACGCGGTTGGCACAGTTTGTAGTGCACATGCCTATTGAGCCGGCGGTCCACGGTCCTGGGTTCGAATCCTGGCTGGGGCAAATATTTGTGTGATGAACTCGAATATTTGTTCCTGGGTCATGGATGTGAACTATATATGTATTTAAATATTATGTATATCATCGTCTAGTACCCATAGTACAAGCTTTGCTTAGTTTGGGACTAGGTCGATTTGTGTAAGACTGTCCCTTTATATTTATTTTATTTTCTTTTAACTATATGTTTAAAGCTCTTAAAACTCAAGATCGGTTGAATTGATGATGATGATGATATTGATGATGCAACATGTAATTTTCGGCTCCGACCGTTCAGTAAGGGTGGGTACTCACTAAAACACCACTCTCCTCTCTTTCTGCCAGCCTCCCTTGTCTCCCTCTCTTTTGTCATTAAAATAAGTAAATGACAAGTACACGCGTTTTCTTTAACCTTTTGAGCGCCACAGTCGGCTGTGGCCGTCAACAAAAAATCGTGCCCCTGACGCCACGTCGGCCACAGCCGTCCAAATTTCAATGATCAAAAACTTTGTAATTCTAACCGCTACATGTTTTTTTCAATCCCTGTTGATTTTGGGGCACTTTTTTTTTTACTCTGGCGTCAGTGGCACGGTTAATTGCTAGACCGCTTGGCGGTCAATAGGTTACTGCATTAAAGAATTGATGATGCTGATGCAACATGAACTATATACAGTAGAATCCGGTTAGAACGACGGCCAAGGGACCGGTGATATTACGTCGTACTAACCGGAAGGCGTACTAAACGAACAGACAATTTTTGTGGTTGATTAATCACTTACATAATGTATTTATGTATTAATATTTAGGTGACCAGCAGAAAAAAACTTTTAAATCAAAATATGTATGTATTTATTTAATCTTATAATGTACCGGTCTATATAAACTATTGTAGCATCTAGTGCAAAAAGTCTGTAATTTTTGATTGTTTTTGGTGTTTATTTCTATAGTAAGAAGTACGAACTGCATTATGCAAACGAGACATATGCTTTTCATGGTGTCATCTTCAAAATTAGAATGCACAAACACATTTAGCACTTCTGCAGCTTTTAGAGCTTCAGATACGCTCGGAGTGGTACAATTTTCTTCCAGGTCATCGTCATTATTATCTTCGCTATCTTGGCTGTTGACGATAAAAAATTTCAGAATATTTTCTTCAGTCGGCTCCTCACACGTTGCGAGATCGTCATCAATAGCAGAATATTGTTCAAGTTCTTCATTTCCTATGGGCAGTCCTTTATTCAGAGCTCTCGCCCAGACAGACAACGGCATATCATCATCATCACCGTTGTCGGCAACAACACTGAGACTGTCTTGGGCAAATCCAGCTTAAACCATTGTAAAAGTGCGACTTCAACTTGTTCTTGAGACGACACCCTCACGCGTTTAGGTTTTAAAACATTCGCATTGAACAAAGGTGTCGGCAAGGGGGGTGCGCGGGCGGAGATAGCTTCTTATCTATGATTTAATTTGTAAACACGTCAACGCTTGTCGTTGTAACCGGACAATTATGTGTGAAATTCCGTCGTTAAAAGCGATCGGTCGTTGTAAGCGGAGTCGTAATAAAATAATGTGCTTTCATTTAAGCTCATTCTAAAACCAAACATACGCCTATACTTACGTCGCTAAAAACGGTTGGTTGCTGTATGCGAAGTCGTACAAAACGGACTACACTGTATTTCATAATGACTGTTTACAATATTTTCGCTCCGACCGCCGGAATTAGGTTAAGTACTCACTAAAACACCACTCTTCTCTCTTTCTGCCAGCCTTTTCCTTTGTCTCCTCTTCTTTTGTCATTAAAATAAGTTAATATTGTCTTCACCTGTGCCTTTTGTTAATTTTAGCTTCCAAAATATTCCCAATGGCCATTTAGTGTCGGCAGGTTCAGAATATCCTATTTTTTTAGTTTTTTTATACCTTTAATTACCTACATGACGCAATTCATTTTCAACCCTGGATTGCCCAACTGCTATTAGAGGATATACACCCCAGGCCAAAAGTATGGAAACAAGCTTATATTACTATACAAACCTGTGATTTCCTTACGGAATAAATTACAAAATAGCAATATAAAAATGATTATAAACATTTTAAAAGTCAATAACGCAAATTCTGCTTATGAAAATTGGTGTACAAAGGCAATAAAAAAACGACGACATGCACTACAAAGTGTAGCCCGGAGTTAGGTAAGTATAATATATATTTTTACAATATGCAAATGTTTTAATAGTGGATGTTCTATTTTTTTATCTTTTGGAGGTGCCCTAATGGTTACTAACATTTACACAAGGAATAATGATTGGAAACTTTAAATATTAAAAGAATTAACTTTGTTTCCATACTTTTGGCCTGGGGTGTATCACTGCCCCTCTTCCCATACGATCAATTTACGTTAAGTCTGCACCTGGTAACTACGACACCGCAAACAAATGAGGTCCAATAATGTAAACCGGGTTGATCGATTTCTATATATTGCCCGTGTAGCACAACTATGGCTCGCGACTCATGTCGCGCGATATAGCATCACCCGTCACTCTCTGACAGTGCTGTACAGAAAGAGATAGGTAGTTTATCTCGCGGGTCACAGTTATGCTAGACGTACTGGTTACGGGAGGAATTGCCAGCTTCTTTTTCCGTACAAATCGAAGTTTCGTTCTGGTCTGTTTCCTCTTCCAAAACATAACCAATCTAGGTATACGAAATTTTAGGAACTGATGGGCCAATCATACACAAATTGACCTAGTCCCAAACTAAGCAAAGCTTGTACAGTCGCCATCAGATATATCGCAGCATATAAGGTGTTCATAAATATCTGAACACGGCTCTTATTGACTGGGCGTTACAGTACATTTTCAGATATTTATGAACGCCTTATATGCTACGATATATCTGATGGCGACTGTACTATGGGTACTAGACGACGACATACATAATATATAAATACATATCGTCGGGGATAGTGCAATACCTGGTAAGTAACAAGTGTAAATACGAATCAATATTCCAACAAATGCTAAGCATTTTATTGAAATGAGAACTTTATCGACAGCTGTTATTTACGCGGTATTTCACTATCCCCGATGATATATAGATAACATCCATGACCCAAGAACAAATATTCGAGCTCATCACACAAATATTTGCCCCGGCCGGGATTCGAACCCGGGACCGCCGGCTCAGTATGCAAACTGCGCCAACCGCGTCATCAAATAGGAAGGAAAATGTTTCGTGCGGACCGTTTCGGTTATTTCGTAAATTATTATAGAATTTGTGTACTAGACGCCCAGTTGCGGCGGAATTTTGGCCACAAATAGACGCCTAGTACTTACACACATTTTATATAATAATAAGCGCAGAAAATTCAGAAATCGAAACGATCCGAGACAGACACTAAACATTTCCGTCCCATTCAGTTCCTAAAATTTCGTAAAGATCGGTGAAGTTTTGGTGGAGGAAACGGACGAGTCGAAACCTCGAAATGTACGGAAAATGAAGCAGCGGTACTCTTAAATGTACAGCAAAACTTAATTAATAATAAACGGGTGGAACAAGCGAAACGGACTTAAATTCGGCGGACACCCATGACTCACGGCGAGGAACGTCCGATGTCGCTTGCGTCACCGTTACGGCCTGCTGAGATCTGGCTATGGAAATGTTTATCACTGGATTTGTACAACTATTGTGAGAGCTGTGGTGTGCAATAACGCTTGCCGAGAATTCAAATCTGCTGGTTCATAATGAAGTATTAATACGGGCAGGTAGCGTTTTATAGAGAAAACGGGATGTCGTTTAACTCGAAGATGAAAACAACAAGTTTACTAAGTACATGTTTTTCATTTAGAGGTTAGCATTATATAGATGGCTAGTTTATATGAATTATAGTTGTACCTCGCGTGGGAGTCAATGGATGCGGTCTGCACGGGATCGCACTTTGTGGCGAGCTATGGGGGAGGCCTACGTTCAGCAGTGGACGTCTGTGGCTGATAGATATAGAGGGATACCATATTGGCTGTTAAAATTACTATGTCATCACTTATTTGGAACGTTACATAAACTTAGGCGTAATAAACTCAGTCACGGCATGACGCTGCAGACTTCAAAGTAAATATAAAGTGAACATGTAAACATTAGAGAAAGAAAATAATTAAATTAGTCACAGTGATATCACCACACATTTGTAAGGAATAAGTAAATCAAACATTTGGACTAAACAAATTGAACCACAGGTAAATGAAAAGGACAAGTCCGAAATAGGTACTGCTTTAATTATTCGGAAATCTGAATCAGAATATCATTTATTTGCCTACTTTGCGTATTACATAACATACGAGGGGCGTCTGAAAAGTTCCAAGCCTAAGATAGAAAAAATTAATTTACACAAATGAACTCGTGTTTATTTTTCAATATAGTCTCCTCCTAAATCAATGCATTTTTTACATTTTTTATACAGTGCTTTTAGGCCATTAAAAAAATAATCTTCATTTTGCCCTTCAAAATGCTCCTGTACAGCCGCCTTCATCTCTTCGTCACTTCTAAATCGCTTTCCCCTCAACTCTTTCTTCAAATTATTGAATAGAAAATAATCGCTTGGGGCTAGATCTGGGCTGTAGGGTGGGTGGTCAATTTCGTCAAAACCAACTTCCATCAGAGCACGCCTCGCAACATTAGCGGTGTGAACGGGTGCGTTGTCTTGCAAAAACAAAATGCCTTTCCTTAGTTTACCCCGCCTTTTCTCAACTATGGCTTGTCGCACCTGTCTTATTAGATTTGCATAATAAGTTCCGTTTATCGTAGAGCCTTTTTCTAAATAATCGATTAAAAGAATGCCATCACAATCCCAAAATACCGTAGCCATTAACTTAGAGGCCGACTTTTGCACTTTAAATTTCTTCGGCGGCCTTTCACCCTTTTCAATCCACTGCATCGACTCAGACTTACACTCCGGATCATACTGTCTGATCCATGTTTCATCAACAGTTACTATTCGGGAACAAACTTCATCTAAATCATCTTCGCACAATTCTAAAAACGCCCGAGAAGTTTCCACACGACGTACTTTATCGAAGGCCGTTAGCATTTTCGGTACCCAACGAGCACTGACTTTACTCATGTACAAATGTTCATGTAAAATTTCTCCGACTCTTTCTTTACTAATACCTAAGACCTCAGCTATTTGCCAAACCTTAATTCTTCTATCTTCTAATACCAGCTTTTTGACTTTTGCTACGTTTTCTTCGGTCACTACCGATATTGGCCGCCCTGAGCGGGGGTCGTCTTCGATCGATTCCCGTCCGAGTTTAAATAAGCGACTCCACTTTTTGACTGTGGCATAAGAAGGCCCAGAATCACCGTAAATAATAGCCATTTCCTCAAAAATACACTGCGGTGATTTGTCACTTTTTGTAAGGAATTTAATTACAGCACGGTGCTCAATTTTCGTAATATTCGTTGGTAATTCACACATGATGTACTTTTCCGTTGAATATCTCGAAACAGAATAATAAAAACGTGACATGTTATTTTTTAATAATTTGTTTTTAAATGGCCTTTCTAGTGGCCAGTATCATAAACGCATATATAACCTCGAAATACCTTAGGCTTAGAACTTTTCAGACGCCCCTCGTAAATGTCCCTATGGCCGGTGGGCCGTGTAGGGGTGAGTCGGCTAACTTATGTCCTACTGGATCTGTGTTGGCTGTGTTCTACTGATTCGCAATTCGGAAAGGGATTCCCAAAAACTTAAATTTGTTCCAATCAGATTCAGATATTTATTGATAAAATAATACATTTTACACGTCATACAAAGTCATATTTATCATAGGTTGTACAGGTAGTTATTAAAATATCCGTTTTGCTATGTCAAAAATTGTTCTACATTTTTTTCACAATGCTATGATGATACATATGTTGATTATTGTTAATAAATAGGTTTGATAACCACTATGTGTTGAATGAACTTCGCTTTGCATTGTTTTGTACACAGGCGCGTATCCACCATAGTAAGCAATGTGGCATAGCCTTAAATATTGATAGCATGTACCGTAATTTGATTAATATTATTAAAACGATCGTAAGACATCTTTAATAATTATAAACACGGTTTAAACTCACGGAAAAATTGCCAGGAACGGCCCGACATGTTTCAAAATTATATGGAGCTCATCAGGGACTGCACGCCGTGCCACAGTCTTTTAAAAAACCCCTTTTTGTCTCACGCCGCTTTTTATTCAAAAATATGATACATGTTACCGTTACGAATATCAGACTAAAACTCCCACATCGATAGGTCTTGTAGATTTTTTTTTAAATCATCTAAGTTGCTCATATCTGGGCACAGACAACCCCCACTAGACGGAGCATGTAAGGCGACCCGCGCGCACCAACGATATGGTACGGCAGAACATTAAAGTACCAACACGCCGGCCGCCGTTTAGTTGCGTCCATGTTTATGAGGTCTCTCTACACCACTTAAGAGGCCTTATTCCTTTTAAAATGCTGATTGTTTAGACATTTTTCTCTATGATCAAACATGTTTCTTAACATATTATTGACGTTACTACCTAGAACAGGGCTATTGGGATTTATTGGTATATATTTGAAACCTACAGTTTGAAATTCTCATTGATGATTTTTGTTTCAAAAAGTACTCAAAATTGACAAAATTCACGCGGAAAATTAGTTTTTTCAACTTATTTTCGATTGCACGCAATGAAAACATGAAATAGCTATGTTACTACCTAGAACTCGGGGAAAAGTGTTATTCACTTGAAAAAGTTGGTTAAAATTATCTATACGTTTGTCGTAATATGAAAAAATAAATTTTAAAAGGAATAAGGCCTCTTAACACCACTATTTACCATGTTATTTATTTAATTTCTTTTTTCGTTGACGTAAGTAAGCATGGATCATAAACAAGGACGCAACTAAACGGTAGCCGCCGTGTTGATACTTTAATATGTTCTGCCGTACCATATCGTTGGTGCGCGCGGGTCGCCTTACATGCTCCGTCTAGTGGGGGTTGTCTGTGTATCTGGGTCATGAAATTTTTAATTTAATTGCTCATGAACAGGTCTACTTACAAAAAATTGTGATTAAACCACATGAACCTGCGTATGATTCTCTAACGTTTGCATTTTCTTTTTCGTACACTTGCCGTGATTATTTTCGCAGATAATATTGTTTTAAGACTTTTCTGTAAGTGTACGGAAAAAAAATGCAAACGGTAAGGAATCAAAATCATACACAGTTTCATGTGGTTTAATCAAAAAAAATATAAATAGACCAGTTCTTAAGCAATAAAATAAATAGTAAATTTCATGACCCGGATATGAGCAAACTTAGATGATTAACAAAAAAAACTACAGGACCTATCGACGTGGAACTTTTAGTCTGATATTCGTAACGGTAATAATATGTATCTTATTTTTGAAAAAACCCGCCATGAGACAAAAAAGGGGTTTATAAAAGACTGCGTGCTGCTACGCGACTCACGGCCAATGTAATGTGATTCTTATCGTTTCGTAGAAATTATTAGAACATTAGACGGACAGATTTATCCCAAACATGGTTCGTTAAAAATGATCACCACTTTCGACCAGTCCGAGGTTAGGTTGTCAAAGACAGCAGACCGACCTGCATTGGCAGCTGCCTGGTGTGCTGCGAGTGCATGGCGGAGTGGGAGCCGGCGTCCTCCAGCTCGTCGGCCCAGGGCGGCTGCAGCAGGCGGATGTCGGCGCGCTTCACCTCCAGGCTGTCCTGGCAGATGCCGTCGACCTGCTGGACGACCATGCCAAGTCAGGATCTTCGCACAATTTGACTATTATTTCTGGCTAGCTGCACCGCGTGTTACCCGCTCATCCCACAAGGAAAATAAAAAAAATCGGGATTAAACGTATAGCCTATATGTCACAGAGCACCCCCACTAGACGGAGCATGTAAGGCACATGTAAGGCGACCCGCGCGCACCAACGATATGGTACGGCAGAACATTAAAGTACCAACACGGCGGCCACCGTTTAGTTGCGTCCATGTTTATGAGGTCTCTCTACACCACTTAACACTACAATTTACCATGTTATATATTAAATTTCTTTTTTCGTTGACGTACGCATAGGGTTTCTGCTCGAGAAGTCTCGAACTCGAGACTACTCGAGAAATTTGGCTTCATTCGAGACGAGATTTTTTTTCAAAGTACTCGAGAAGTCTCGAGTACCGCAACCGGTATATGCACTTTAATTTTTTGCCGTGTTATACCACCCGCATTTCGTATTTCGGCGCTTAAAACGAAGACGACGCGAAATGCGTGGCAGCGCGGGTGACGGGGTGAAGCGGCAACGCCAAGCTGGCTACACTAGTCAGTTAGTGTCCGACTCATATTCGACGGTGAAGGTCGTGCGTGTCGTATCGCCGCGCGCGATTGTCGAAGTCGTCGACAAACTGCTTTATTTGGACACTACCATTATCAGCTGATTAAAATACTGTTAATTAATATAAGACTGTTATATGAAGAAGTTTTTTTGATTTGTTTTAAGAAGATTTTATTTTATGTTTTTCATCATTTAATGATGATTTTAATGATGATAACCGTAAACCGGCTGATTAAAATACTGTTAGTTAATATAGTTGAGATTGTTACTCAAAGAAGTTCTTTTGATTTGACTTAAGAAGATTTTATTTTATGTTTTTCATCATTCAATGATGATAACCGGCTGATTAAAATACTGTTAATTAATATAGTTAAGATTGTTACTCGAAGAAGTTCTTTTGATTTGTTTTAGGAAGATTTTATTTTATGTTTTTCGTCATTTAATGATGATTTATGTGACTGATATGAATACAATTAATAATGGTGCAATTAAACTTACTTTTTGATATTTAACTTGTTTTATTTGGTTACATTTTGTCAATTTTTACGATTTTTTTAAAAAGCCTCGAGACTCGAGAGTACTCGAGAAATTACCCTCGAGATTTCTCGAATCTCGAGAAAAATAAAAAGTCGAGAAACCAGAAACCCTACGTACGCATGGATCATAAACAAGGACGCAACTAAACGGTGGCCGCCGTGTTCATACTTTAATGTTCTGCCGTACCATATCGTTGGTGCGCGCGGGTCGCCTTACATGCTCCGTCTAGTGGGGGTTGTCTGTGCTATATGTTAATCCAGGGTGTCAGCTATCTTCATACCAAAATTTATCAAAATTTATCCAGCGGTTTGAGCGTGAAGAAGTAACAAACATACACGTAAACACACTCACAAACTTTCGCCTTTGTAATATGAGTGTGATTACATTGCTAAACATCGGGCAGACGTATATCCGAGGTATGTGAGCTTTAGTGATTTGACACAACAATCAACTTTCAGGAACCCAAAATAGTGCACTGATCGTGATGTGATACAGTTAGATAATTCAATAGCGGTGCGACAGCACAGCATGATAGAATAAACATGTTTGTAAGAACAGCTAAAGAATGAATATAATCAAAGATCTTACCTTCACTCTTATCCTTATCGGCGAATAAAGCACCTCAATAACCAGTCCTTCCACAAACACATTTTGCACACTCTCCCGGCTGGTGTCCGTGGTTCTCACCACGCACGGCGACCCTATCAGCAGGTGGATCAACTGCGGGCTCGCGTCACTGATCACATCGTATTTATTGGCCCCGAAGATATCGTTGTACACGACCGGGTTTTGCTCCTGGCCATCCAGTTCCACCACAACCTTGCAGCCTTCCGCTTGCCGGATAACGCCGGGCACATACATCCGGCATTGCTTCGCTAGGACTCTATGGTCGCGCCACTCTGATAGATCGATATTGGGGTAGTGGATGGAGAACTTCATGTCTTGTGGCGGCGAGGGAACTATAGAAGTCTGCATGGGCGGCGGGTATATCTGCACGTGGTATTCCGGCTGCGGGACAGAGACGACATTGTTTGTACAAGTCCGTTCCATCTCCTCTAGCTCGGAGGGGTCGAACTTGCGTTTCTTGGGCAGGCGGGCGGGGGCCTGCGCCTGCTGTGGGGGCTGCGCGGAGCCACTACTGGCAGTCCCAGGGTTGGTGGGGTTGGCCATGGTGATGTTGGAAGTCGGGTGGGACGACGCTTGCGATAGGCTCACAGTGCCCACGCTACTGATCACTGAGGCAGGTATCTGTAACAAGCAAACTTTGTTTTAAAATATATATTCGTTACAAAATTAAACACGCGAATTATAAAAGGCGATATGTTAATTGAAACCAAAATACAAAAAATAGAATCCTCTTAGCCTTGAAACTTACGTGTTGTAACAACTAATTGCTAATAATTATAAGCAGAATGTTTTGACAACCCTATATGTGACGTTTTCAATGTCGCTTACTATGAGGACGAAATTAGTTTGCATCTTTCTACTAATAAACTGTCCACGCGTCCTTATGGTAAGCGACAAAGTGGAACCTTTCGCTTAAAAACGTCACATATTTCCTTTAAGAGTAGGTTAAAATACCAATACCTATTCAAGAAAATTAAATATACACATGTTCACTTCATAACAAAATTCCACGGAAGCTAACAAATGGAAACAGTCGCCATTATCTACAGTAGTATTGATTGGTTGTAAATATATTAGAACTGCCGCTCGCATAACGAGTATCTCGCCATGTGATGCGTCACACATACCGTCGTACGCGGATTTCCCCGAATTAATGCCTTGTACATTTTCCTCGCGTACTCTTTAGCTTTGCAAACGACATCTCGCAAGAACGTACGATACCTATATTATATATTCAATACAGAAGCTAAAATCAGTGTTGGGCTGTGAAAGGGACGGATGTGAGGTTGCATGTGGCAGAAAGACGAAGTTGCTAAGGTGTAAAGCCTTTCAAATAAACAATGAAAAGATCGACACACAAAGCATAAAGAAAAATTCTAAAGGTTGCTTGGGCGTTAGGGTGGCGGAAATGTTAACGCGCTGGACTGGCAATCAAGACGTACCGGGTTCCATTCCCGGTCTCTTAAACCAGGTTACGCACCGTTCTTTGAGCTTTGATCTTTGTATCAATGGTTTAATACGTACATAAACATATATAAAATGGTGGTGTTGGTGGTTGGGTGGCGGCATTTAAAAAATGAGGAACATTACATGTTCCATACATTTATAGGGTCTAGGAATGTAATTACGGCTTCTAGTTGGGGCATGAGCGGAGGCTGTGACATACCTACCTATTTCGTTTTGGCTCTAACTATCGTACAAAAAAGGTTAAATAAGTAATAGTCTAAGCATATTTGATTTTGCCTTTCTCAAAGAAGTGTTCAGATTAAAAAATACGTTAATATTTTTTATCAACTACCTACTTCTTTTAATAACTTTCAACCTTAGTGGTTTCCCCTTGAAGAGTTACATCAAAATCAGCTGTTGTTTATAATTATAATTATAAGTTAGACCTTGGAAGATTATATACGGTGCAAAATTATATGACCGCTAGGGATTGCCTATATCGATAAAATCAACTATCGATGCTTTTCCCATAAACTAGTGATCGCACCAAGATTTGTTTGTAAATATAATTTTAGGGAATATGGTAGAGGTTTCTGTTGCTGTATGCTGGGCTTATTTGTTGTCAAGCTTATATAAACTGTGTACGCACACACGTGTATGGACCTTACCTAAAAATAATTGTTTGATTACAATAGATTACCTAAAAATAATTGTTTATTTACAGACCTCGAATTATAAAGGACAAAATTTTATGACAGCAAGTGATCGCCTACATCGATAAACTCAACTATCGATACTTTTCCCATATACTAGTGATCGCCCCAAGTATTATTTGTAAAAATAGAATTTTAAAGAACATATAAAAATAAAATTAAACATCTGTAACTATTGCGCAATTCGCGACAATATTCGGCGCCGCCATTTAGCGGGGTCGAGCGCGGGGAAATTTATCACTATATACGTTAATTTTGGCCCTTCAATCGTATTTGGCAATCCTTATATTCTACCGCAAATCCCAATACTACAGGCGGCAAACTCTAGGGATGTCCATCTCGAACTATACTATATCAATAGAACATCGCGAATTGCGCATGAGATTAGGATGTTTTACGTGCCATATGTTGTCGCTCCAAGAAAAATTACGATAAGTCTTAATCATCAAATGGAAACACAACAAAACAATCATTGCTCTTCGTAGACAGAAATAAGCATCTATTTAAAACGGTATTCATGTGTAAACCATAATGCATATGTATTTGAATAAGGGGAGAAGGTATAATCAACTTTAAATTACAAGATCCGCCATACTCTATTTAAATAAGCATGCAAATCTGAAATCTAAATTTTCTGTACCATGCATGAATATATGCTAAAAATAATGTCTAATCAATTTGACAAGTGAATAAAAGGTGTACCCTCTTAGGCGTGGGAAGCTGCCTCGGGACTGCGAAACAGTGCCCGTTATTTTGCATTCTTTTTAGGGTTCCGTAGCCAAATGGCAAAAAACGGAACCCTTATAGATTCGTCATGTCTGTCTGTCTGTCTGTCTGTCTGTCCGTCTGTCCGTCCGTATGTCACAGCCATTTTTTTCCGAAACTATAAGAGCTATACTGTTGAAACTTGGTAGGTAGATGTATTCTGTGAACCGTATTAAGATTTTGATGCAAAAATAAAAAAATAATAATAAATATTGGGGGCTCCCCATACTTAGAACTGAAACTCAAAATTTTTTTTTTCATCAAACACATACGTGTGGGGTATCTATGGATAGGTCTTCAAAAATGATATCGAGGTTTCTAAAACATTTTTTTTCTAAACCGAATAGTTTGCGTGACAGACGCTTCCAAAGTAGAAAAAAGTTGGTCCCCCCCCCTCTAACTTCTAAAATAAGAAAATGAAAAATCTAAAAAAAACATATTATGTACATTACTATAAAAACTACCAACGAAAATTGTTTTGAACGAGATCTAGTAGGTAAGTAGTTTTTTTTTAATACCTAACTTTGCAAGTTTGCACCTAATTTATATGGGGCGCTATACATACCAGGTGCAAACTTAACTTAAACACTTAGGGATGGAAAGTGTTTGAACGGAACCCTCGGTGCGCGAGTCCGACTCGCACTTGGCCGGTTTTTAGAATATTTTTTTCATTCATTGCGACGCTAACTAGTATTATTTTATAACATCACCGGATGATCTAATCCTTGCTAGTTTTTGTTGGCTAACGTTTTAGATTTATCTAGAAGAGGGTGGTACCCAGATTAAAGGTGGTGCACAGACAACCGACACAGACACCTTTCACCGGGAAAGTAAGAACGTAGACTAACACTAAGCATCCCTTAATCGAGTGACGTAAATAGGCGGGAAGCAAAGTGACGGGATACCTGTAATATAGTTAACAATAGGTAAGCTAAGATAGCCAAGTAGCTAAGCTCTAACTAATGCAAGTAACCTGAGAAATTTAGACGAGATCGCGCGTGACAAATGTACTATCACTTTTTCTTTGACCCTCACAAGATGGTGTTCTGGTGTGAGGGCTGCCATCTCTGAATTCGCCGAACCCGAACCTTAAAAAACCCGGACTTTAGGCATTTTTCCCCGGACGTATCCAAAAAAAATAAAAATAAAAGAACAGTCGCTTTATTTTTCATTCACACAAAAAGTGTTTTAACTAAGACAAATCCGGGGAAACCCGGACGGAAGGCAGCCTCAAACCTAGGTGTGACAAACTCATAGATTCGAGCTAGAAAGGTAGAGCTGTGTAGCTCGCGAGTGAGTGATTCAAAAGAGCTATATCATTTGGTTTAGCTCACTAGCTCTTTCGCTCACTGAACATTCAAGTAGCTCAGTATCTCATCTATCATCTCAGTATTACTAGCTCGCTCTCGCGTTTTTCTCGTTGTTTCGTCTTTTAAATCTAGATTGTCTCTAGTTCTCTATTCACTCGTGAACGATATAGTCTAAAGATCTACTGAGCTAATTGAGTGATACATATCTCGGTGAACTAAAGACACATATCACTCTTTTCACTTTAGTGACACATTCTGCGCATCTCTATAGAAAGGTAAGTTTTCGAATGTACGTTCTCTTTATGATTTAGTTTAGAACGTGGAATGGGTTAATCGAACTTCTCAAAAGAGAAACGGTAAGTAAAGTTTGCAAAATCTTTCAACTCAGTAAATCGCAATTCAATTGTGTTTTTAGTATGAAGTCATGGTATCGTGATTAGCGATGGGCCGTTCCCGAGAAGTTTCGGAAACAAGAGAATTTCGCGAGAAGCTTCTCGGGAAAGTTCTCTTGAACGGAAATTTCCGAGAAAGTACTTGAAATGTGCTAAAATCTGGATTTTTCATGTTTTCTATTTCCTTATATAAGTAAATAATGTGTATTCACAGGACATTCGAACCCAAATGATTGTTTTAAGAGTGAAATTCTCTTCGCTCTCGGGAAATTTCCGAGAAAGTTCTCGGGAATGTTCTCCGGGGAACTTTCTCGGGTACATTCACCACCGTTCAAATGCAAAATATTATAGCAATAAAACGCATTTTGTTACAAAAATATACTTTTTAATTATTATTATATATAATAAAACATAACAAATCAAATATAATCTTAACCACCGACAAAAAAACAGGCAAGAATAAAAACTTTTTAAATATGCATGGTAAAGTAATTAAATAATCTCAATTATGTATTTATTGGTTATCATTAGGAAGCACATGTTACAAAAAAATATATTAATTGAAAAACAATCAACAGACAATTTAACATTCAAAATATCAAAACAGTTTTAGACTTTTTATAATCATAATAGACATATAATGTGTGTTTCCTAATTAACAAACAATACGAAATTTAAATGTAATGAAATAATCACGTCTCAATTTTGTATTTTTAGTTTTATTGGAAAGCACGTCTTAAACTAAAATTTAAATTAAATTGGAGATTTATGCAATCAACAGACATAACAAATAATATTCAAATATTAAAAGTTTACAAAGTTTTAATATCATAAATTTGAAGTAGCAATTTCAGTAGGAGCTTCATTTTTAACACAAGATGTGGGCAATTCGAAGTCAAACAATTAAAAAGAGTTAGAAAAGTTAATATTATTTTAATTGAAATATCTTACGGATTCTATCATGAATCATGCAATGAAATCTCTATCAAATTTACGATATCCGACTGTTTTATAATAGTTGCTTTCTAGCAAGCCTTGATTTATATTAGAAGTTAAAAAATCGACTAAAAGACAAGAACAACAAATCAACTTTCCATTACTCATAATCATAACTATCAACATCGTTAACATCGACACGGCCTGCTTCGTTATTTAGATCCGCAACAGATCTAAAATCAAAATCTTCCAATTCTGACGATAAATCCAACGAAGGTTCATCGTCTGTACTGACACTGTTGAAAGCACTGTCGTTGTTAACGTGAGAGCTGGCATTTTCATCATGCGGCGTTGATGATTTGTTCATCAACTTCCAGTTATGGGATATGAAACATAGTTTCGCTGCTCGTTCAGTTTTTAGCTTGTTTCTTTTCTTGGTATGTATGTTCCCATATGTTGAAAAGGATCTTTCGACTGATGCTGAAGTTGAGGGCATTGACAAAATTTTTCGAGCCGTTTTTGCCAATTCTGTTTTTGGGAATAAAGTTTCCCACCACGAGATGGGATCTACATCTCCTGCTATTTGCCAAACAAACGTTCTCTCCCAAATGCCTTTGCGACATTTATAGTCTGATAATTCTTTAATAAGTATAGCATCACATTGTGCTATACTCATTATGGTTGAGCATCCATCCAGGTTCTCATCATGGCTGAGAGTGCTACCTTGATTTCTTGGATCCAAAATAACAGCTGCAAGGTGAACTGGTTTCACACAATTTTGTCTTCTGGTTTGAAATTTGAGTTTCAAATTGGTCAGGCTAAGGTGATCTATAACATATGCGGTACATTCGCTGTCCAATACGTTTTCTATTTCTTTGAGAGCTCGATGCACGAGATGTATTGTGCAGCTGTCTCCCTCTAAGATTGTTATCCACTTAACAATCGGTTTAAGGAACGTTATTTGCCTTTCAATGTTTTCCCACGTATTTTCGTCTAACATTTTTGTCCTGTGTTTTTGTAAGTCTCTGTTTTCTTCGTTGACAACCAGTGTTTGCAGTATACTTTTTGATTTCAAAAAGTTTTCTAAGCAGTGAAGATAGCTGCCCCATCTTGTCTTAACGGGAAACAGCAATGACACGTTCAAAGATTTTTCTCCCGCAATTTTTTTAAACTCTGCACTAAAGATGTTCGAGTGCAAAATTGATTTCACCATCGCTACAACTGATGAGAAGGTTTCTTGGACAGTCTCAATTTTTAACACATCACCGATCAACAGATTTAGAGTATGAGCCAGGCATCCTACCCATGTGGTGTTTTCATATTGTCTAGTTAGCAGTTTGCCACATTTCTTCATATTAGCAGCATTGTCCGTGATGATACCGAGAAACTTCTCAGCTCCAATTTCCTCCATGGTTTGGCCCAACTTTTCGGATAAGTATTCTGCCGTGTGTCTATTATTTTGGGTATCGATTGATGAATGGAAATATGGCTTAGG
Organism: Apotomis capreana; assembly: GCA_947623375.1. Classification (NCBI taxonomy): domain Eukaryota; kingdom Metazoa; phylum Arthropoda; class Insecta; order Lepidoptera; family Tortricidae; genus Apotomis; species Apotomis capreana. The sequence goes on from OX392499.1 coordinate 39,875,115, forward strand.
GGTGTAGATGATGATGTTGACAATTGAGTCCTTTCTAATATTTGTCCAGCCATCTGCTGCTAAATGTAAAACATTAGCCTCTTCAATTTTTTCAGTGACCTTTCGTTTAACGTCTTCATATTCTTCATCTAGAAGTATCGTTGACATTTTTTTACGTGAGGGTGGGCTGTAATCAGGCCTTAAAAGTTCAAGCGCTCGTTTCCATAAGGGATGTTCAAATATTGAAAGTGGCAGGCCAGTTACATATACAGCTCTGGCTAATGCCTTGTCAACTTCTTTCTGTAACAATAAGCCATTTGATAATTTTTAATTATTAATAGTCTTTTTAAAATCTTGCTGAATGAAATTGGTGTCTTATATCTTGGTCATCATTATATTTTAACTAATACAAATATATAAATCCTTTCTTATGCTTATAGATTCAACCTAATCGTGACAACTTATATTAAGTAAGGCTTACCTCATTAAATGTTTCCCCTGTTACACTATCCACACTTATGGGCTCGTTTGAATCACCAAATTGATTGATCACTTCAGGTTCTTTCTTTCCTAAATCACGTTTCACCTCAACTGGGCTATTTTTGCAGTTAATAATATGCCGTACAAATCTTGTCACATTTTTACACTTATAGACAGCATCACAGAATAAACACACGTATTTAGTATGACCATTGTCAGTGTCCGACAAAGTTCTGAAATACTCTAAAACTTTGCTTTTCCGCATTTTAACATGTAGATACGGGTAGCATATCACAACTGTTCTGTTTAGTAGCACTGATGATACTGAGAGGAAAAGGAATAGATTTGTTATGATCAGGTAGCTACCTGGAGCATTAGTGCTCTTTCCTAGTTACTATTCAATATATGTATAACTTTGAAGGCAATAAAATAATGGCGTAGTGGAGAATGCAGACGATAAGCGTTATCTTCAGTTTAAAGGGTTCAGGAAAGTTGATCGCCTTCTTTTGTTTTAAAAACTACCTGAGTTTCGTCATGACCCCGTGTAGATTATTTCCGTGCTTAAAAAAAATTAAAAGTATTTACATTAAACTTAGTTTTTAATAGGTTAGATGTATAATTTAGAGTTGTATACTTTTTGTAAAGATATTAAACGGCTTATAAATACAACAATAACCACTAACGAACTTATCTCTATTGGGGATCTCTTGAAGTTGATGAAGTATTTTGTATTTCTTTTATTTACTGTTTTACATAAAACACCAAATGAACTTACTTAAGAACAGTTTCATGAAGCGGAATAAAACGAAATTATTGCTTAGAATGGTCATCAGATTTAATCAAAACCAAAGTTCTAAGCAAATAGCTTTATATAATAATATATACATAGATAATATAATAATATTTCAATAACAAATATGTTTTCTCAAATATTCTGTTCGGAAATTTTCTCTAAGAAAGTTCTTATAGAGAACGTTTCCGAGAACTTTCTCGGAAACTTCCCGAGAGCGAAGAGAATTTGGCTCTTAGAATAATCAAACCAGTTCAAATGCCTTACGAATATTCAGCAAACACCTTAAGTAAGAAAATAAAAAAAGATAAAATTTGATTTTATTCGGATTTAACGTACTTTCTCAGAAATTTCCGTTCAAGAGAACTTTCTCGAGAAGTATTGAGAATTTCTCATGGAAAGGAATTCCCGAGAGCGGGAACGTTCTCGTCGGCACATCACTAATCGTGATAGCCGGTAATTAGTATTAAATAAAATGGATCGGCTCGAAGCATACAGTGCATACATACCGTTTAGCAGGAGAATATATTGTATGCGGTTTCTAGATATTGGCATTTGCTGCAAAAAATAAACATTTATACTCGTTTATGTACTCGTATTAATAAAATAGACATGTGACTGAATGCAACATGTTTAGTTTATATGCATGTGATTCAGTTGTGTTGTGGTTGACGAGCCTCAACTAGTCAGTACAAGAGGACAACCATACATAAATTAACCCTGTCTATATATAATTGTTACGTATCCATGTCATTATAGGTACAGTCGCCATCGGATAAATATCTGAACACGACTCTTATTGACTGGGAAAACCGCGCGGTAAATCGTTTATTACGCCCTAGGACGGAAAGTCGTATATTACCTACGCCCTAGGGCGGTAAGTAATTTTGGTATTGTCTACTACTACTTTTGTTTTATTTTCTCCAAAGTGTGATGAAAAACGTCGTACGTGACTCTGGTGGTAAAGGAATTCCAAACTCGTGTCATTAAAGCCCTCGCCTTCGGCTTCGGGCTTCTAATAGATAATTTACCACCCTTGTTACGTAATGTACTATTACAGACACCCAAATATTTGTTTATTTTAAATAATTTTCATAGTAAAAGTATACAATCAATATTTTTTTCATATTCGCCGGTATTACGATTGCCGTCTAGATGAAACTATCCACTTCATTAGACATAATATCGCACCGTTTTATAGTAATCGAGAACTTTCAATGAGACATGTATTAATTCGACGACGCGTTTGGCTCGGTTTGTAGGCACCTGCCTACTGAGCCGGCGGTCCCGGGTTCGAATCCCAGCCAGGGCAAATATTTGTGTGATGAACTCGAATATTTGTGCTTGGGTCATGGTTGTTCTATGTATTTAAGTATATATTTATCTATATAAGTACGTATATCGTCACAGTCCCACAGGTATGGTCATCAGTAACAATGCTCGTCGCCCACCTGGTCGTCGATGTCTGGGTAGAGCGCGTGGAGACGCCGGGGGTGCGCGGGCGCGGCGGCGGAGGCCTGCGGCTGCGGAGCGCCGCCCGCTTGGGCTCGCTGCATTCCCGCCTACTGCCCAGTCATTGCGCCCGGGACCCTGTAGACAACCGATTATAATTATACGGGGTAATTTTTTTCTGGAAAGAGCTGCCGCAGGATCGAGAAAAGTGGCGTGATCTTGTGTTGGAGGCCAAGATTCGCTTCGGGTCGCTGAGCCATCGTCGTAAGTAGGGTAATTTTTTACTAGATCCGTGTGAAGAAAGCGCGGTGTATTCAAAATTCCTGAACGTCAAGATTTAAGTTACTGGTCTGATGAAATACACTATCTACGTACTGTTTTAGTAAATAAAAATAACACAGGAATTACAAGAGATATAAAAAAGGGTGGAGGAGAGGTTAACGTTGGACCGGTAATCTAGAGCTATCGGGTTCGATTCCTGGTCTCTTTTCTTTGTAATTTGAATCAATGTTTCAATATGCAAAACATTAAAAAATGTCATGACATTAAAAACAACAAATAACTTCACAAATGTATAAGAAACTAGCTGCGCCGCCCGGTGTTACCCGGTCATCCCACGGGAACACTACATTTCCTCGGGATAAAAAGTAGCCTATGTGTTAATCCAAGGTGTCAGCTATAACCATACCAATTTTTATCGAAATTGGTCCACCCGTTAGAGCGTGACGAAGTAAGAAACATACACACAAACACACTCACAAACTTTCGCCCTTATTACATTATGATATAGAGAAATCAAGAATCACATAAAATAAGGTTACCAATAGATCAAGATCACATTACACTGCTAATATCCGCCTACAAAAATCTACTTCGGATGAAAGCCGTTACAAATTATGAAAAACTCGTCGTTTACTAAAAGAACTACTATTGCAAAAACTCAACAAGAATGAGTCAGTGTTTTGTTTACACGGAAAATACCTAGGTCGATTGTTACGGCTGAATTCATAGTAATTACATATATTATATTATTTATTTACAATACAAGCTTGGAATTTGCACTAAATAAGTTAAATATCGGCGGCAATGGAAAATCCTTCTGAGAGCCCTATGTCCCTGATGGGGGATAACAGGATACCATCATCATAATCATCAAGTTAAATATAATATAGCCCTTTTTCAGCCCACGCCATCTTGCGGATATTTTGTGGTACTAATTTATTTTACTGCAACGACAAAATAATGATAACTGACGTTGAAAGTCGGTGAATGTTGCTGATGAAACTGGACTAAATATTCCGCATTTCAAGTATTTTTTTGCATAATAAAGCCAAAATTATTCACAGTGATGCAACTTAATTTTTTTCAATAGGATTCATTATTTATTTCGCAAGGAGAATGAAGGATTGAGCAGCATTTCGGTAAACAATGTTTTGAATTTGGTTGATGACAAATGCTTGACAAGTCGCTATTGACGTTTAATAACACAAATATATGACGTATGCACATTATTGCCATATGGAAGCTGTTTGTAGCGCCACTGTCCCTGCGCCGGGCCGACACTTGTTAGGCTGTAATATTTGAATGAATGAATGATTGAATGAATGAATGAATGAATGAATGAATAATATTTATTTCAGATTAAAAAAAAAAAAAATCCATATTTTTGTTAGTAGGTGCACAGGTTACATTGGTTAGTAAACAATTTTATCCAGAAGTATAAACTACAAAGCCATCCTATAGTAATATTTTCCGGGTGAAACCACTAGAGTAACAAGTATGTGTTTTCACCCAGAAAGTCAGGATAGGGTTGTCCCATCTCTCGGCAATGGCCTCCAGGAGGCCGTTGATATTTACCATTAGTATATTTATTGAGTCCGAAATTTAGTTATAGTGATCTTCATAATTATAATTCCCTTGTCAAAGCTATCGTCCATTTGGAATTAAATTTTAACCTACATAAAAATATAAATGCTTAACCTAAATCCAAAATTAAATTAAACCCCCAATGGCCCCAATCCAACCGAACATAGGTAAGCTAAGCTCATCTCGACAGTGAAGGTAAATAAAAAAAACGCATTCAAATCGGGCCATCCGTTTGGGAGCTACGATGCCACAGATAGACACACAGATACACATGTTAAACTTATAAAACGCCTCTTTTTTTGTCGGGGGTTAAATATAAATTGTACACTTCCACGAATTTCTGTGGTCTTTGAATTTCGGCGATATTTTCCGGACTCCGGATACTTTGTAAAGCCTGACCACTAATATAGGGCTTGTGCACAAATCACGCGAGGTTCGATAGGGGGGAGGTTCGATAGGGGGGTCAAGAAAAAATCACGACAGATCACGTTGGGGGAGGGAGGAGTATAAGGAGACCTCACGTGTATTTTTCTACAGTGAACGAACTAAGAAAAAATCCAAAGGTTTCGTTAAAAATAAATCTTCACTTGTTAAATACTTCAAAATTGTGAGTCTATTTTACGAAATAGGTACTGGCGAAAAAAACGTGACACACACGTGCACGTGAGGTGCTCAGCGGGAGGGGGGATAACAAAGAACCTCAACAAATATCACCGGGGGGGAGGCGTCAAAAAGTAGCCGAAAAAAACCTCACGTGATTTGTGCACAAGCCCTGTGCTAGCGAAAGTCCGATGCCTCTAATTAGTTCCTTCAGGTTATAAATTTGTCGATTTACTTAATCGATTTCCATCAATTTACTCAAAAGTTACCTGAATCGGAACGAAAGATTTGGTCACAACACAGCCTTTAAAAACAAAAACACGTAGTACACGTAACTGTTTATGTAATGTTTTATTATCGTTAAATACTTACACTGTGATAAGAAAAAAAATAACAAACTGAATTGTACGAGTATCAAATGGAAAGGAAAAACGTTTGTAGATATTTGAAAACCCATTATTTCATTGCTTGTTTATTTATCAAATTCAATAGATTATGCATATTTACGTTTTATGGGTGCTGCCATGTGTCAAACATGTGTTTAAAATAATACAACTATAGTTTGAATACCTGTCAGTTCCGATGTTAATTTCGTAATATAATTTAATGGAATGATCTCTTTTCCTGACTACTTTTCGTCAAAAAAACACGTGAACAATTATAAAATCATTGCCAGTGTAAGAAATTAGTTCCAGTGAAATTCCGCAACATGGCGCATCCTCATATACAGGGTGATCAATCCAAATGGGTCAGTGGGGGAGAAAACGAAAACTATAATAGATAGGGAAATCTGTTCTTGGGAACCATGGCTTCGATTTTAGATTGATTAAAAACGGCATTCATTTTTTTTTTGTATATCTCATGCATAACCGGGAATCGAACCCGGTTAAAATTGTAGAGAAAAAAAATAAAGATGTCAATCGATCCTATTTTTTATTGGCAACAAATGTCTGTATAAGAGTAAGGTGCTTTGGGGTAAAGTGGAAAATGGGGATAAGTCGAAAATCACACATTTCTACTAAACTGGGAACAAATTCTACGCTTGCAACGCTTGTCAAAACGCCATGTTAATCTCCTCCCCCGCTTCAGTTCACTTCGCATCGCTAGTCGTGAGGGCACGGCACGTGTGTTGCAGTCGATTAAATAAAAGCAGTGCGATTTTTGGATCTTTTCGGGGGTAAATTGGAACTAAAAAGGAATATGATTCTTAAACTCATATTGCATAAAAACCAGCTTCGAAATTACCCCACTTGCTTTCGAAATTAAAAAATGGTATGCAAAATATTTTATCTTTTTATTTACATTTATTTTCAAATTCAAGCAACGTATTAAAACGCCATTTTCACAAAGCGTTGATGAATATATCCAATTTCGTAAGGATCTCATTACTTGGAAGGAATACCTCTTAGGTTCTGACTTACGAGCCCAAACCCTAACATACTCTACACTCGCCTAAAAATATGTCGAAATTACCCCAAAGCACCTTACATACATTTAGAGTGCTCTAAGAATCAGAAATTGCTGTTAAAGCTGAAAACGCTCCATACAAATATGCGTGCTGTGTATGGAAAAATAACTTTTTCCATTTTGACCATGGTGATTTCCGTTTAGGTTCATAGTTGTCATACAATTATTGTTTTGTTGAATTATGAGGATATTGGAAACAATTTCATATTTGCTTTTGGATCAAAAAACCGTAAAATGTTCGAGTACCTTATAGGAATGTCACTCTTTAACAGCAATTTCTGATTCTTAGAGCACTCTAAATGTATGTAGTCTCATACAGACATTTGTTCTCAGTAAAAAATAGGATCGATTGACATCTTAATTTTTTTTATTTCTTCTGTACTCAATTTCGACCGGGTTCGATTCCGGGTTATGCATGACATATACGAAAAAAACTGAATGCAGTTTTTAATAAATCTAAAATCGAAGCCATGGTCCCTAAGAACAGATTTCCCTATCTCTTATAGTTTTCGTTTTCTCCCTTCTGACCCATTTGGATTGATCACCCGGTATATGTGGTCAGGCTTTAATCGTTTATAATTTCTTACTGACGTGAGCAACTTGGGTACGTTAAAGATTTGTAAATATACTGACGGAACCCTAATCATAGTTATCTGCCTTCACGTGGATGTTTCCATAATAAGGTCTTTCTTTTCTCTTTATGTGAAAGAATAAGAAAAAGGACGAATGCAATTAATCTTTTTGGGTAATGATAGAAATAAATCACGACGTCCAATCACATTGATTCCAATGATATACAAAAACGTGTATTGCATTTACAGTCAAGACAAACCTGTTCCAGCTTGATGTACAAAAAAGGGGAAAACCGGCAATGGGTGATATCAAATGATAAATCAACATGAAAAAAAAACGCGTTCGCTCTCGATTAATTTGTCGGGTTGTGTTGCCAAGCTAGGTGTTCATTTGCATGAGAACTATAAATAAAGGGTACATCGGCGTATGGGTACATAGAACTTGAGCGAAAATGATCGCGATGGGGATACTCGTATCACTTGAATTTAACTAAACACTAAACGAATTTTGACCACTTTTGTAACAAACTTGGCCAAGCATGATACAGTATGTAACAAAAAACGCTGCAAGTTGTGGGAATATATCCGGAAACAAATATGTACTTATGCGGGGATACTATTTCAGATAATTTTAGCACGGATCCAAAAACTTGGGTGAGTAAATTAAAAGTTGTTCGTCAATGTAGTAATAGTACATTACATCAGAGGCCGGGAAAATGAGGATTTCCGGCCAAGTAGGTATATACGGCCGAGCGAGCGTGCGAGCGAGGCCGGATAGTGATACGAGGCCGGGAATCCGTTTTCACGACGAGGCATGTATAGTGCTTTTCTCAAACATACAATGAAATAAAAAAATATACTTCAAAGAATAACACTTAATATTGTTTGTCCGATATTTTTTGAATTTGACCGAATTTTAAAAATCCGATTTCAGATTCTGACTCAGGAGCCCCAAAAACCCCCGGATACCGAATTTCAGCCTCCTAGGACCAATTTGAAATTTTCTCCATACAAATCGTTTTTTTTTTTCGATATTTTCCGAATTTGACCGAATTGTCGGACAAGATTTCAGATTCATATTTTTGAGCCCCGAGAGCCCCCCGATACCGAATTTGACCGAATTTAAAAAATCCGATTTCAGATTCTGACTCAGGAGCCCCAAAAACCCCCGGATACCGAATTTCAGCCTCCTAGGACCAATTTGAAATTTTCTCCATACAAATCGTTTTTTTTTCGACATTTTCCGAATTTGACCGAATTTTCGGACAAGATTTCAGATTCATATTTTTGAGCCCCGAGAGCCCCCGAATCCGAATTTGACCGAATTTTAAAAATCCGATTTCAGATTCTGACTCAGGAGCCCCAAAAACCCCCCGATACCAAATTTCAGCCTCCTAGGACCAATTTGAAATTTTCTCCATAAAAATGGTTTTTTTTTTCGATATTTTCCGAATTTGACCGAATTTTCGGACAAGATTTCAGATTCATATTTTTGAGCCCCGAGAGCCCCCCGATACCGAGTTTTAGCCGCCTAGCACCAATTTGAAATTTTGAAAAAAAAAAGTCGCCATCTTGATTTTTTTTTTCCACAAGTGTCTAACAACCAACATTTAAAAACAAAACCTACTTTTTGTCAAACCAGCAAGCTGTGTGAATGACCTTGTTGTTGAAACCAAAAAAAAGTTACTTTGCAGGCCTAGGCCTGAAAAGCAGTATGAAATCCCTTTACAGTCCTCTCGAGTTGTTGCGCCCAAAAACCGATACTTCCGAGCCTATTATAAGGAACGCAAAGACAATATTTCATTGCATGTTTGAGAAAAGGTAATTTTCGAATTGGAAAAAAATAAATCATAAACACACAAATCGAAATAATTTTAACACGGTTGAGGTCCTCTAGCCGACGGTATGTTATTTTATGTGGTTACATCACATGAGAAATCAGAATAATTTTTTCAATTTAATTTTTGTTCAATAAAAGCTTGGGACACCCCGAAAGCTTTTTGAGATTGTTAAACAACTTAACAATATCACAAGGTAGTTATTCTTTTCAATATCGAAACCTAATGATCAGTCATAATTCCATAAGGAATCGACAGAATTCCGATTTAGCATTAAATAAACAACGTTGCATTCGCTATATTGATGCTTTAAATACGTCTTATTATATGTATTTGGTAACATTTACATTTTCATTTCGTACTATTATAACATAATTCAAGATATGTACTTCCAAGGCACACACAGACAAATACCTCAATATGTGTATACAGCGTGCACACAAAGACTGGTGCAAGCAAATCGTAACTTTTTCCGCAAATGAATATAGCACATGCGGCCGCGCTAGTTCAAGTAATTCTAGGCAGATTTAGCCCGGATCAATAACCTGGAGGGTACTATTGTTTCATTTTTTCCCTGCTAGGATCCAGACGGCTATCTCACAGTTTTTTGCGGTAATAGACGTTTATGGCTATCCGTATCTTGATTACGCTGAGAATGCTTATGTATATTGTATACCTATTTGCTTGTTTCGTTCGCCTTTAGATGAAGAATTTGCGCAGATTACTAACATTCGCAGTATTTTTGGCTGCACAATAATACATACATGAAAGTTTAAGCGGAAAAATTGAGCTATACATAATTTGTAATTTACACATTGTAAGAAAATATCTATCATACAATAATAATATGAATCTAAAACATGTAAGATATTTGCAGGTTAAGTTACATTATAAACAGAGTGAAAATGCAAAAGTGTTAGGTAAACAAACGCACTTTCATCTCTGATATATATCATATCGTGTCGTCTTCAGTCATCAAAATAAACATCAGAATCATCTATAATTCTATACGGAGTCAGGTCCTTTTTTCACAAAGGCGTCCGTCGGTATCAACAGACAACAGGTGACAAGTGGTGTATTTCACCTATACACAGGTCCCGACCCTCTTTCATAACAGTAGGCGCAGACAGGTGACGATTTACAGATGCCTTATTATGACACTTGTCGTGACAACCTGACAATTGTCGCCTTTATTTTTATTGTGACACTTGTCAACTTTAAGAAATAGTCCCATTCCCGTGTGGATATCGTATGGCATTTGTTACCCCTAGGGAATATCGACATATTTCATTTTCTATTTCTTTGGAATAGTTTCCACACGGAAATCACGGCCGCATTGGACTCACTATGAAATTTATTTATTACAATTAAGTACTTACCTTTTCGAACAATGTCCCTAGGTCAGTTTTGTCATTTTCGATTTTCGATACATTATTGTATGAAGATGAAGGCATAAAAGTGGGCAGTAAAAAAATGTAGGTATTGATAAATTGAAAACCTTCTATTATTCATATTATAATATTTTTAGTGGGACTAATTTATTTTACTGGTAACGACGAATTTTTGGTAACTGACGTTGAAAGTCGGTGAATGTCACTGATGTAAACAAAGAGGAAACAGGACTAAATATTCCGCAAATTCTAAGCATATTTAGTATAATGAAGCCAAAACTATCCACAGTGCCGGAAGCACAGTTTTTACAACAGCTTTTTAAATTTTGAATTCCTATCACTATAATAATGTTCAAATTTCAATTCGTCAAAGTGAAACATACAACAAACAACCCTCTAAAATTGAGCCAGCGAATTATATTGTATTGGATTGAAGTTGACATTACCAAGTCAGTCAAGTCACTTTACTATCTAAGATGTGATCTTAAACTAGTAGTACATCAGCCCTTATAGTCCCATCTCATTAATCTCTTTCATGGCTAACATCTGTAAGGCATGTGAATCTAATTGCATATTCAATGCAAATAAACACAAAGGAACAAACTATCAGAACAAGTGACTAATTCTACACCACACATACAGAATACTTAATGTCATAAGAACCATTAAAACTTAACGCGCATGCGACGTTTTTGTTCTAAATGTGATATATCAACATGTCATGACTTGTCCAATGAGATCTCTACGGCCTTGTCTTGTTTAATATATAGTTAATATATATATCAAGCTAGATGTTTGGATATCTGAGTGATATAGGAACCCATCCACATTAGTGATTTGAGATAATGGACCTAATTTCGCCGGAGCCGAGCTTAGATTTACCATCCAGTGTACAAGTAAGCCATTTTACTCGCCATATTAGGTACATCTTCTTCATTAAAATAAGAAGTGTATTGTTAAATTGAGTTATTGAGGACTAAGGGGTTAGGTATGAGCTCTTTATCTAAGACAATCACAATGAAAAATAGTGCTATAAAAAATTATCTATTTGCGTACTTGGTGAAAAGCAGCAATGCATTACATTATTGCGTTCTGGTCTGAAATGTTACCTAACTTGTTACAGGTACACAAGGCATCTGAATGAAACTAGATATTCTTTCTTTTGCAATAAGGAATTGTTGTATTGTATTGCATATATTTAGTAAATAACCAACTAGTGTAGCTGGGCTTAGGAACGTGGAATTTAGGATCTTCAATATGTCCTAGAATGTTTTTAAAGATCTTGTTTTTCGACATTCCAACGAAATCGAAGGACTGACTAAAAAAAAGCAAAAGCCAAACTTTTTTTTTATAGAATCTTATATCGATTCTCTTTTCAATGTGGAAATACCACATTTTTACTTTTTATAAATATTGACAAAGGTAAATTATGAAAGAAAAATATAATGTGATTCACTGCAATGTAAGCAGGACTCGAACCTGCGACCCTACGTTCCCGGCGTAGTGCTCTACCAACTGAGCTATCACATCGTTACGTCAGCACACCAAATCTTTGATTCCATAATTCTACGCTACTGGAGCGCCCTCTGCGTCATATATGTTTAAAATGGTTCGAGTCCTGCTTACGTTGCAGTGTCACATTAAATTGTTTCATTCAGTCACAAAATTTCTTTTCAGCATGCTTTATCTATCGACTTCATTGAAAAGGTAGAGATGGAAATCTAAAAACGAGCTTGTCCGACAAAATACGATGGAAAAACAATATATGTAATCCTATATTTGTTTATGTGCAAATTCTGTGTAAGTAAATTTAATTGACAACTAACAACATGTGATTTAAATACATTTATCGACTACTACTATAAAACGTATAAGTGTTCCTAGTTACGGATGTTTGTGTACAGGCTGGCTTATCTTATCATTCAGTCATTGTTTTGATGCGGGTTTTATTGACACCCTGTAATCCCTGTATACATTAAATGTCACAGGTCACGTTTTTTAAAGATATTGTGACGCGGGCATGGAAACTGTTACCTGGTTTAGTCCAATTTTTTTTTACAATACATTTATGTTTTGATTATTCTGGGTTATATTTGTATACAAAATATATTAGGGCCAAATAATATTAAAACGGTTACCTAATGTGTACGATATATTAGGCTGTGAAAGTCCGAATAGAGGGCTCTCGCTGGTTAGGACGCGTGCCGACACAGAGCACCCTAGAGTGTTTTTGTAAAGCCGAAGGCGCGAAGGGCCGTGACTACGCACCGCCAGCGCCGGAGCTACGGCGCTTTACAGTGCAATTTTTGATTTTATAAAGTATATATTATAAAACCTATGGTAGTTTTATTTAATTCATTGTGTATCGTCTAATTTCAATTGAATTATTCGATAATGATAATGAATATTATTTTACAGTGATTAAAAATAATTCGCCTTATAAATCTGGGCTCGGTCCAGAAATCATGTGATCATATTTGGCCTACTTTATAACGCTTTAACGATTGATAACATCATACCCTTATAAAACAGCCAACCGGCCAGATATGTCGAAACTTTAAGGTTCCTAGTTTTACTATGGAGCCCTAAAAGAAGGGAGAAAACAGATAGTCATAATACATAATCATATTTGAATCTCAGAGTTAAGTTTTGTATAAATAATAGAAATTTTATAAATTTTATTTAAAACAAGATCAAAAGCATTACTTACTTTATTATAAAAAATATTTTGAAGCCAAAACCAATCCTCATCTCCTCAATAACAAAATATCTATTTACTTTATTTTTTTGTTATTAAAATACTAACTATTACATGATAATATTAAAGTAATTTTTGTTGGGTATGGAACCCTGAAAAGTAGCTGATTTGATCTGTCAGTAAACTAGCCATTCCAGTGGTTTAACTAATTTAATTTCTACAACCAATGTTATGCAATTATGAAAATGTGTTTTTTTTGTGTATTGTATAATCTATTTGTTTCTTTCTATGTTTTCATTCATTTGTTGTTTGATTATTAATCTACAATTTGATGAAACATAGTAATTTTATCTATTATACCTATCTGCATAATAGACATAGACTGCATAGACTAGCCTGCTGTTAGAAAATGTAACAAAATATAAAAAAAAGAAATCACTCTCTAGTGCCCATTATTTTCTTCTTATTGTATTTTTCATGATCTGTTTGTGGAAGGCAAATTAAAGAGTATTTGTGTTTGATTTCTTTAAAGCAAAATACCTATATAATTATCTTAACACTGCTATAAGATAATCCTTATTTTGTATAAGTTACAACTTTAAATAGCTATTAAAGTAAATTTTTGATACAAATGCCTGTGCTACAGAGCTTCATAGAATTGGTACATCTTGCCATATCTTCATATAGCATTCTTAGGAAAGTCATACAAAATATTTGAATAAAAACCAGATATATCACCCAGGGCCAACCAAAACTCACTAAAATTTCTGTCACTACTCTTTAAAACCTTGTATATATTTAGTAGATTGATACTGAGATAGCTTTGTTTTAAGTAGATATGTGTTTTGGTTGTCTACAGTCTACAGACAATATGATATTGTAAGTACATCATAAGTTTCATCCAAAGATGTAGCACAAATACCCAAGTCGTAAGTACAGGAATTTGAATATACTTTTAATCTTGAATGTTTTTACTATGTCACCTATTCATATGGTAATGCCTGCTTAGAGTAAACACTACAATAAACTAAAATGAGTCTGCCTGCACCTTTAAATAGCTACCTACTCTGTTCAGGCACAGCAAAGCATTAGTTAAATGTGCAGTCATGCCTTACATGCAGATGGAGTAATTATAAAGATTTCAAATGAATAGCGTGGCAACCATCTGGTACTAACCAACCGTGGTTACTAAACACTTGCAGTAATTACTAACTCTGGCAATTAAAATCAAGCTTTGTTTTCAAACATATCTTAATAGAAATCTTAGTGGAAGATTTTGATAAATTCATGTAAGATATTGATTCAAACATACCTACCTTTCAATCCATTCATTGGGCTTATATCACAATTACACCAACACGGTCCAAATCAATCAACAATCACACAGCACACGTTTGAATAACGCGTTGCAAGTCGATGTATACAGTATAGGTAATCAGCTGATAAGGCTGTCAACGCGGGAGCCCCGGCAGGCGGGCGCGCGGCCCGAGCGCGGTGCACTGGAGGCGCATGCTTCAACAAGAATCAATTAGCTGGGCTTGTGCACTGCGTGCCACCGTCAGCCGCGCCTCACTCATTCACCTCGCCTAGCACCGCCACACGGGGCCGCAGAACACGGCTGCGCCACAACGATGCACAAAATCGAATACCATTACTTATTCACCAGTTGTTTATTGTCATGTGCGGCCTACATGCGCAGAGATCATTTTATTTTCGTTCCGCGCTCCCACTGCCTAGGTGTACTCACCGTCTCTTTCCATTGTCGTGGACGCACCGAGTAAACAACGAAACCTCATAATAAAACAAAATGGAAGTCCGCCTCGCCCGCACCGAGATGAGAAATTTTATGAGCGCTCCGAACACTTCTCGCGAGTTGTAAAACGTTACTATCCTATTGTAGTATTTTAGCAGCCCCCCTCCAGAGATTATCCGCCGTCACCGAACCGAATCCTTCACGATCACAAAGAAATATTGTCCACTGACACTTTAAAACACCACGAATCGAGTTGATGACGATATACACAAAAATCAAGACGTCCACTTGAAAATAGTAATCATTGAAGCGCTCGACTTGACATCCTAAGACACAACACCCACATCAAAAAATTCTACATGGCGACTGGCCTAGGCAGAGCCGCTTTCAATAATTTCCACTCGAACGTATCCCTGTTTCACTCGTTCACCATTCATTTAATTATTTCTCAATACGCGCGAGAGGGACGGAAATATATAAATATCTCCTACGTATGAATAGAAGGTGTTGTGAAGTGTCCCTCCCTGTCTCTGTCGGGACCGAGTTGAATGGACCCGAGACGCGCTCAACCATTGGATCGATGACGGTCACGTGACGCAAATATGTCGCTACTATCTTGAGCCCGCGAAAGTTAAATATTATATTTCTATTTTGCGCTACATTCAGTTAAACGTTAATTTTGTTATCAATTTGACTAGGTCTCATGAATTAGATTTATTTTGTCTTCCTAATTGCCACAAACTAAGTCCCTATCGGTATAAAACAATAGATAACTTTCAATCGTTTTAACTTATTATTTATTACACCTTACACCTAACCTTAAGTACCCAGGCACACCTGGTTCGATTCTACAAGATGTACGATACTCTTTCATAATATAATAATAGTTGTTGTTGATGTTAGTCCTATTTTTATTTACAAAATATCTATTTATTTATTCAAGGAGAACCAGCTTTATATTTCAGAGCATAGATTAGCCTGAAAATGAAAAGCAAAAAGGACAATGTTTCTGATTTATTTTTGCAGTTTAAAATGCATTTGAGTTTAAGTTCGGTATTTATTACGTTACCTTCGAACCGACCCATTCCGTAACTTATGAAACGATTTTTTTTTCGTGGATACGCATTTCTTGATTGGTCCTTGAAAATTTAGTGACGATCTGATAAAGAGATCCCTCAGGAATCTAACTTACCAAATATTACTTGCGTCTACGGGTGTAGAATCTTTGCGGCAACGGTGACACCATTCAATGCGCGATTGAAATATAAAAGTTAGTCAAACTACTAACTCTTCCAAGCAAATGAACTGTCAAACCATACAAAGTGAGTCAGTTTGTATGGTTTGCCAGTTAATTTACTTGGAAGACTCCCTTCATCCACGTTCATAACCAAGATTTCATAACCAGTTATGAATATGGATTTTTTTTCACTGTTTCATAACCAGTTATCAATCAAAACTTTTTTTTCCATTTTTACAACCAGAACCTCCTATACATGTCTGGTCTCCTGGTACTTTTCTGAATAATAAGAGTTTACTCAAACATGCAATTGGGTATGAGATTCAGTTAAACTGATAAGGTGAAATTAAGTCTTAAAATACAAATTTAATAGTAAAAAAACACTTATATGAACACGTAAAACTTAATCTTGTCAACTTGAACCCTTCGGCCGCGTACGAAACCGCAGGTTCGTAACCAATTGCGGCAGAAGAAATAATCTACTTTGCACGACACTAGTTACAACGAAAGTCTTTTTTTTACTCAAACGAAGCCTAGTAATTCATTCGTAACTGGATTCGAGCGACAACTTTTATGTTTTTTTCCGACACTAGATTCTTACGAGGGTAGGAGGAATAGTCAGAAACAAACTCTTAATGAATATAATAGAAACTTAAATCTTCAATATTCTATGGTGTATGTGAATTTTACTTCATTGTTTTCTTTTGAAATAAATAAAATACTGCTAAATGCTCGTAACTGTTATGTATTTGCCTTCACATATTATTAATTAACAATTTGTTACAATGTACTGTTAGGTTCTTACATAACAAGCTAAGAATAAAAAAGAAAAGATGAGGCAATACCATTAATTTTCAGCAACGCTTGTCTCATAAGGTTTACTATGTCTTTACTATTTTCGTGTTCATAGTTATAAGTGTTTTTAACTATTAAATTTGTATTTTAAGACTTAACTGAATCTCATACCCAATTGCATGTTTGAGTAAACACTTATTATTCAGAAAAGTACCAGGAGACCAGACATGTATAGGAGGTTCTGGTTGTAAAAATGGAAAAAAAAGTTTTGTTTGATAACTGGTTATGAAACAGTGAAAAAAAATCCATATTCATAACTGGTTATGAAATCTTGGTTATGAACGTGGATGAAGGGGGAAGACTTTGGGTGGTTTGAATCTAGCACGGCGTTACATTCAGGTTCATAACATGACTATTCTTAAATTGAAGTTTACCTTTATTACCTACTAGGTAGCGTAGCACATCCTTAGGCAGATTGGATTAATTATAATTTTAATTGTACAAAGGTGAATAAAGAATCCTTATCAGCAAAAACGGAGCAACGCTAGTTTACTTGCCAATGAGAGCGAAGTTACTCTTACTACACAGGCATGGGAAATAAATATAACGTAAAGCTGCACTCAAAACACTACTTGTACAAGTTTCTAGTTTATCTACTCCCAAGTTAGTATGCCCAGTGGTCGAAGTATCCCATGTCATACGCCAGCGACAGTACTTATGTAATAAATATGCCGTTCGTAGTCCCCACACATAATATGTGGAAGGCAGGAGCGCTCGAAAATACGTTCACTATTTTTCGGGAGAGTTGAGACAAACTTCTGTCAATATTTTAAGCAGCTGAGTGTATGCACTGTGCAGTGTGACGATTTGTATGCAGTATGTTGTATAGCCTCTGTTTGGTCAGATAAGTGAGTTAGAGGGCAGTAAAAAAATAGAAAAGGTGTTAAAAATATCCTTATCAAGGCATGGGTCCTTTAGGGCCAATTCAGACCGAGATGGGGGTAGCACGGCGAACACTTTCGGTATTGTGGTCAGAATTGACATCTCGGTCTATACGAGGGGCAAACCGAAATGATCGGGAATTTAAAAAACTATGTGCACTATATACATAAATTATATTTTATTGTTTTTCGAAGTATTCTCCGTTACATTCAATGCACTTTTGCATTCTTTTAAACCAGTCATTAAAACAATAATTCCAGTTTGAAGTAGGCATTGCCAAAATGGCCGATTTATAGGCTTCCACAGCGGCTTCTGGGTTCTCAAACCGCTGACCACGCAATAAATCTTTAATTCTAGGGAACGTAAAAAAATCATTTGGACTCAGGTCAGGGCTGTATGGAGGATGGGACATCAACTCAACGTTTTCGTCGTTCAAAAATTTAGTTGTTTTGTGGGCGGTGTGGGAGCTCGCATTGTCGTGGTGTAAGATGACGCGGCGTCTCGGGTTCCCTTGGCGAAGTTCGGCCAGCACCTCCGGCAAACAAACTGTGATATACCAATCAGCGGTAACGGTTCTTTGTTCTTCTAGAGGAATTGTGGCAACATGCCCCTTTTTTGAGACGAACGAAGCCACCATCTTCTTCGACACGCTTCGAGAACGCACAACTTTCGTTGGTTTGACCTCGTCATCGAAGACCCATACTGCCGACTGGTGCTTTCTTTCAGGCTCATAAGAATAAATCCAGGATTCGTCACCCGAGACCATATTATAAACGGCTTTTGACTTTCCTCCATTGTAGCATTTCAGAATAGATCGGCACCAATCAACACGAGCCGCCTTTTGCTCTTCAGACAAATTATGGGGTACCCATCGGGAAATCAATTTTCTGACACCCAATTCACCATGCAAAATAGTGTGAATTGCAGTCATTCCAATGCCTATGGTTGCCCGAATCTGCTCGTATGTCACATGTCTATCTTCTTTTAGTAGTTTTTCCACAGCCGCGATGTTTTCAGGCGAAACCGCCGTTTTCGGCCGACCTGATGAAGGTACGGTGCCAAGAGAGGCACGACCCCGTCGAAACTCAGCATACCACCGATATATTGTCGTCTGACTAGGTGCTTCAATGTCGTATATAGTAACAAGCTCATTGCGACATTCATCTGGAGATAAGCCACGACGAAAGTTATGGTAAATAATTGCACGAAAATTTTCACGCGTCAGCTCCATTTTGTTCATCGAGTTGTCAATTTAAAAATGGAATTAAAAAAATATATCGTTCTTTTTTTAAATTGTAAAAACGGCATCGTGATTGTAAGTCGCCAGTATGCATGTGACAAAAAAGGATTTAATGTAACTCAGTTTAAAGTACTCTATTCCCGATCATTTCGGTGTGCCCCTCGTATCAGCCCATAAGAACATTCTCATACAGTCAGCTGTATGTATAAGTAGTTGAAATAGTTCCATATTAGCACAGTGCATACATAACTCATTATGATACAATACAGGCCATACATGTATTTGTTGTTTTTTATTAAATTAAGCAAAACTAAACAACTGAATGATTTATATGTATTTATTAAGTATGAAAATATAACCTAACTGCTTAGAAATTATGCATTATTGACTAAGGCCGAGTTACAAAAAGTAGCAAACAAAATACTTTTAGCCATGTTATTTATTTGAAAAGTATTATTACAGATGCTACAATGCTGTCAGTAATATTTATATATTTTCACTATAAATACTTTGTTACAAAGTATACTCCAACTCCGAAAACAAAAAGTTCATTCTAGCACATATACATTAAAAACTTCAAAATTTACATTACATTATCCATACTTAAATATGTGAAGACAGAGCTTGTGTTGAAATTAATCAATTTTTATTTAGAAAGCTGTAGATTCTAAAACTCGGAGTTAAACTTGCTAGATCTAGTTACAATAAATTTATAAGTACTAGTGGTGATTGTTTAGATGCCCAGCCCGAATACCGATACAATGCAGTACATTGTTTTGTTCTCCCAGCGCACGGTGCAGGAGCCGTCAGTGTTGTTGTCCCAGAAGCACGAGGACGCTGTGTGGAGACCGGCACCATTCTTCTGCATTATTGTGCAAGTCACTGGAACAATGTCAAAATGTAGAAATCTCCCGGGCTCTCAGCCATATTCAAATACATATGAAACAGGTTCACTTACATTGTTTATAATCTAGAGTGCTGTCATTCTGATTTGAGAATCAATTTAAAACATACCAAGCAGTATTCTACTTAAACAATGTGAGTAAACCTGTTTCATATCACTACACAGTATAAAACAAAGTCTCTTCCCGTCTGTCTGTACCTATGTATGGTGAGATCTTTAAAACTATGCAACAGATTCTGATGCAGTTTTTTTTAATAAATTGTGATTCAAGATAAATGTTTATCAGCATTGCACCCGTGCAATGCCAGGGCAGGTTGCCAGTATTTTAATAAATTAATGTGTCAATTTTACAATTTCGTATATTTACTATACAGTCCAATGGTCAGAATGGCTCAATGGGTGCAGGGTTCTGGCAACTCATGTGACCTTCTTTCCTCAGTACAATTTCAATTTCTTATTAATAACATATAGGCATTTGTTGAATTTGTTCCATTATCAACTTAACCAAACAGAGAGAATAGTAAGATTGAAATCTATTATTAAAAAACATAAATGTAGGTATTTGTTTAGGTACAAACAAGTCATTTAACAAGAAGCCTCAAGGTCTATATCAATTTGAATAATTAACATATTAACTGTAATGTTTCTCTTAGCAGTTTCAAATGCATTATATTAACTAGGAGTGCCAGTAGCCACGCAAACCGAACAATAGCAAACAAGGTACGCCGGCGCAACCGGCTGTCTACATACCTATATATTTATACGGTTTTTGTAGCTTTGTCAGTTGGCCCAAACATGATTCGACTACTGCTGATGTCCATTGATTTACTTTGTTGTGTTGATACGCAGTCCCACCAATGGAATTCTCGATTGCTTCTTTAATAATTTTGCTCACATCGTCTACAATGAATTGATTCTGAAACACGTCATGACGGTAAATACGAATCGATATTCACTTTCTACAAAACAGAAAATTCAATGGTCACAAGTATACTTACTTCCTCGGTCAAATCGCTGCACTCTTTAACTTCCATGATTGCAAATAATTGTTGTTAAACTGAATTAGGATAACTCTTTTATTTTGGTACAAAAACAACGAAATTTTCGATGCGATGCTACAGAATTGTCTCAAATTGACTTGACATGATTTTTTTTCGAGTTTGTGATGTGATACACATACGCAAAGCGTCGGTGGTTTTTTATTCGTTGGCTTACCGTAACTATTTCTAGCCAATAAAAAGCCGCATAAAACGCTCCACGTAATACTTGCACCAATCACAACAGAAGAACTTCATGTAATATATGCTAGGTCCATTGTTAATTGTAAAAAAACGTCTCTTAATTTAGGTATTGTTATGTTGGCAGCATTGTGCAAATGTTACCATTAGTTATAAAATTTGAGAACTGTTTGAGTAATTATATTAAACTGCGGATTCCGTGACATGATTGCCATAAAACTGTACTGAAACAGTTTAGTGTAAGTTGGTAAATGTTGCCAAATATTGATATATTCTGAAAATGTTCGACTTTTAGTTTGTAGTAGTAAAAGTAAAATAAATTAATTATCTTAATGAAATAATGAAGTTACTCTTACGGACTATTTAAAATCTTAATAGTCATAAATGATTTAACATATTCATCTAAGTTATCAGTATGAATAGCAATCATAGTAAAAATCCTTAAGATACACATCTTTAATACTTTAAAATCGTATTTAAATGTTGTTTGTTTGGGTGTTATTTCAAAACAAGTCAATTAAATTTAAATTTGAAAATTACCTTGTGTTTTTTTGGTTTTATATCAGTAAATTCGGGGTATTTGTTCAAAGTATGATATTGAGATTTTTTTAATTATTGTACTGGCAACCTCAACTTCTTGTGTCATTTTATTTTAGAAATAGAAATTATTTTTTCATGAGTTGAACATGGGTGATTTCAATTCTATCAAAAAAATCGAATAATGGCTTCGTCTGTACAAAATAACAGAGCGTCGCCCTCGGGCTATTGTATGTGTTGTAGAGTGTGTAATAATGTGTGTTGGCGAGCGTTCAAATGGATCCCTGTGCTCTTGATCGTGTCTATCATAACTTGGTCCTATTATGCCTACGTTATTCAGTTGTGCATTTGTTAGTATTCAAATTAGTGTTTATATTAATTCAGTTTACTCATAGTGGGTGTGGTTGTAAACTCGTGAATTATTTTCTTTTCAGTTACAATTGAGAGTACAGTACAGCAAGTCCTTTATCTTATTTTCTACCACATCCTACTATTCATGTTCGCCTGGTCGTATTGGCGGACGATATTTGCAGAGATCAGGCCCATACCGGAGAAGGTTAGTTGGTTTACTCTATTAATTGCCACAGGCATTGCTAATGACCTCGTTTTTAATATAATAATTAGCTAAACAATTGAAATTCTTGTTGTTGTGAAATTGTTAATGTTTATGTCAACTATTAGCAATCTCTGGTGTCTCAGTGCCTGAATGTGGTATCTCTTAACAGTTGTTATGAAATCTTGTTGTACATCTATCAACATGTTATTTATTTAGATTATAAATACTACTTTCTCTAAAAAGAGGTCAATGTTATTTGAGTTTCTCCATTATTTAACACAAGGTTCCTTATAAGGTTTAACATATTGTAACTTATTCAAATGGTCTGTGACCATAATATTCATTGTTATGTTGATTTTTCAGCTAGTCATATTTGTAAAACAAAATGTAGCAATTTCTTAGCATTACTTACCTGTAAAATTACAAAAAAATAAAAAATGATTTATCATATAAGGAAGTAATAGAAAGAGCAGAGTGTAGCATAAGCTGGAAATTACTTGTCCGTACAAGAGCCCAGAAATTTATTGTTTTAGCTTTTACTTTCCAATAAATTTCTGAACATACGTTTACAAGTTTTTATACTTATTGAGTAGTAAGCACCATTTACTTATACCTCTGCAATAACCCTTCATATGCCACATCAAAAAGTTGCTAATTAAATAGAAATCAATTGATATTTTAATGTAAGGTTCAAATGTCACAGATCTGTGACTAAGTATAGGAGGGCATAATCCCAACGTCATGCAGAATAGACAAGATTGGTTTAATTATCCTTGTAAGGCCCAATTAGTTCCCTTCTGTAATTTAAACAATGTTTAAAATGATTTTGGCAAATATCCACAGTTTACTGCCATATGATTCCATTCATAGTCACCATCGAAAGTCACTTAATGAGTGATTTCTGTTTGTATCTATGTATGATTCTACAGGCGTTTCATACTCTGATAGTCTGCTGACGACAATACTGAAAGAATTAGCTACTCTGTGCAGCAAACCCTTCATGCAATGATACTGTAACCATACTTCTTGTCATAATTGATCAATTTTAAATCATATTATGGCCCATTGCTTTGATATTTATGACAGCGAAACTGAAGTCAGTTGAAACGCCTGTAGAATCACCCATATTAATTTGGGGTGGACTCTTCCATAGTGACGTTCCATCAGAATGTCTACATTGTCTGGCACATGTGTCAGTGCTATGACAGCTGCCTTAAAACCATACAGAAAATCCAAGAATTCACTATCAATACAAAAGCCACTTTATGAAATCAAATTATATACCAAAATCAACTTTCTAACTTCTTTATAGGTATGAAAAGAAAAAACATCACACCCCCAACATTTTTGTGCAATGCCCCCATAGTAGAATACTCAACAATTCAACATCTTTTATCCTATGCCAAAACGAATTTCCCGCAATGTTATATCCTCACACAACCTCACTATCCTCTCATTGGATTTGATTGTTTCCAGTATAAATTACCCGAGGAAGAAATAGAGCGGTTGCTCAGTGCAGAGACAGAGGAGGCACAGAGGCAGATACTAGAGAACTTTGCCAAGGACCTCCCTGTAGTCACAAGGTACAGTTTAACATTTCCATATACATATAAAGTGACAAGACAGGTATACTTGCCGGCAAACTTTTTGAACAAAAATTGCGGATGTGCGCGTACATTTGTACGTAAGTCGGCTACTGCGAAGTCGAGGTTATGCTCAAAGAGTTTGCCGGCATCTGTAGATACAGTGTGTGAGAATCAGGGATCGGATACCAGTATTCGGCTCCATACAAAATACTGGTATTTCATTTCGGTTCTTCTCTTATTATTACACTTTTTTCTATTTTAGTGGGTTAATTTCAAAGTTGTATATCAAAACCTAAATTCTATTTAACAGCATTCAATAAAAAAGGCAATATTAGAAAATTATTTAAATGTTAGTGAACGCCGGTAACAAGAGCAGGGCAAAATGCAATTCGCGTTTTATACCTGTCTCCTCGCTCTTACACGATCCAGATAAAAACCTCTCAGTTTTCACCTAAACCTGTATCGCAATCTGAGAGCTTACTGATTGCACATTGTGGACTAAACAACGTGATAACTCAGTTGGGAGAACGCTACGTCGGAAACTTAGGGTTCATTGCAGTGGATCACATTACACTTTTCTTTCATCAGACACTTTTTTTTAAACATGTTTAAATATTCGATCATAGCAGTTATATTCTCAATTCTAGAATCAAGCCTGTATTAAGAAACGGTAGCAAGAAAAAAAAACTATCAAAAATACAGATTATAGACAAAATTGCAGAAAGCCTCCGTGTGTTTACAAGGTTTGTGCAACATGTGTTAAACTAGTAGCTACAATTGAGGAAATAATACATTTCAGGTGATTAATCAGCACTGGGTATTTTTGTTCAGTCATACCTACGTCATATAACAAATGCATACGTTAGGTTAGGTCTATGAACACCTAAATCCTCCCACTAATCCAATAATCCGGCAACCCCTATTTTAAAATAGTGCAGTATTAGTGAGACTACTGTAACGTGAAAATCTCGAGTTTTAGAAACGGTTTTCTGTAATTATGAACGGTTTTTGTCGCGCTCGCTACGTAAATCAATTTTCCTTATTTTCATATTCATTAGGTATCATTATACGATTTATTGGATCTTTTTTCAGCACAGCGTCAAATGGTTTTAGAACTCAACATGTTGATTCTTGTAATAATGATATGTAGATACATACATGAAGCATTCTATGCAGGGCCCTTATCGTTGTTAGATAACCTTTGCCTATAAGGCCCGTGGCGTAGATAGGTGATCAATGGCTCAAAAGAAGAGATTGGGAACTACGTCACTGTAAAAACACATTTGTTTTCATAACTTACTATTACTACTAGCGAATTAAATTGCGAATACACACTTACATCTCCGTTAGTGTTTTGCTGCTTAGGTACTGAATACTTGCAGTGTTATACTTCTCAGATAGGAAAGTGCAAGATAATAAAATTTATGAAAAATATTAGACTCGACATGGTGCAAGTTTAAAGAAATTAAAAAGGTTGAATGTTCTTATTGCTAACTAGAAAGTGCTCGCGAACTTCGGTCGCGTGGTATAAAAGTTCATAACCCTCTTTTTACTTCGCCGCAGTCGGGTAAAAAGTATCCTATAACCATTTGAGGATGCGCGCAATTACTCATACCAAAAATAGTTGACATCGGTCCAGCAGTTTAGTCGTGATGAAGGGACAATTATTTTTAACCGACTTCAAAAAAGGAGGAGGTTTTTTTTTTTTTTTTTCTATGTATGTTACTCGATATCTCCGAGAATCGTGAACCGATTTTCAATTTTTTTTTTTTAATCGAAAGGGTATAACTCCGAGTTGGTCCCGTTGGCACTAAGTCGGGATCTGATGATGGAATCTTGGAGAAATCGAGGGAACTCTTCAAATGTTATAGGGACATGTACGGCGCTTTCGGTAATTTATTGATAAAGTCAAGAATTTACATTCAGTAAATAGGATTTGGCCACTAGAACTTTTATATGAATCACTAAAAAGCAAAAAAAAAAAAAATTTTTAACAAAAAAAAGAACCGACTTCAGTAAAACTAAAAAACCAAAAATAACCCGTTCAAGTACAGATTACATTTGACTCACCCTTCGAAGTCGGTGCCAAACCTCGCATAAACTATAATATAAATATAAGAACTGAGTGGTTTGGGATCGACTTCGAAGGGTGAGTCAAATGTAATCTGTACTTGAACGGGTTATTTTTGGTTTTTTAGTTTTACTGAAGTCGGTTCTTTTTTTTGTTAAAAATTTTTTATTTATGCAAACTTCATACGCGTAATTTTTTTATACCGTTGTCCCGTTTCGGCGTGACGCGAGGACAATGCATATTGTGCCCAATAGATGGCGCCAGACCACCGCATGTGGCATGGCACCGCGCGCCCATACAAAACAAAAGACGATCCTGCATCATGACCCCTTTTCACAGAAAACTGATTTGCAATACAAATATCACGGACCGACATGTCTCGAATTAATATGGAGCTCTTCATCACGGACAGCTATCCGTGCTGCTACGCGACTCACGGCCCACTGCACTGGTTTTCACTCTCGTCGCCCTCAGCGCTCGCGCTGATGAAGAGCTCCATACGAGTTCGAAACATGTAGAGCCGTTCCTGACAAATTTTACGCGAATTTAAACCGTTTCTATAATTATTAAAGATGTGTCACGATATTAAGTTTCTAGGCGTCAAAAGTGTCCTTTCTAACCGCTAACAACTCATTACAGAACAATGTCAGGCTCAGTGCGATACTGCAATCGCTGCGTCCTGATCAAGCCCGACCGGGCGCACCACTGCAGTCTCTGCGGGCGTTGCGTGCTCAAAATGGACCATCACTGCCCGTGGGTCAATAACTGCGTGTGCTTCCATAACTACAAGTTCTTCATGTTGTTTCTCGGCTACGCGCTGGTGTACTGTATGTTCGTCATGTCCACGTGTCTGCCGTATTTCATTAAGTTTTGGAAGGTCAGTGATCTCTTTTTGTTTTTAATGTTTTGTTTTTATGATAAGCGGGATCGGGCGCTTATTTAGCTGTTATCGTTGTTCAATGTTCAGTGTTATAGAAGCGGACTTTTATATTATTTTGTAACATCATGCGGTTCTCGTGTTACAACTAATTTTGAGAATCTTGATATTGTATGTACTAAATATTATTACTTATAAACGTTAGGTAAGAAATATTTCTAGATTCGAGGTCTATAAGATCCATTGCATTTAGAGCAAGAGCAAATTAACGGCGCGGTTGGCGCAGTTTGTAGTGTACCTGCCTACTGAGCCGGCGGTCTTGGGTTCGAATCCCGGCCAGGGCAAATATTTGTGTGATGAACTCGAATATTATTTCCTGGGTCACAGATGTTATATACTTATTATGTAGGTCGTCTAGTATCCATAGTACAAGATTTGCTTAGTTTGGAACTAGATCCATTTGTGTAAGATAGTCCCTCAATATTTGAAAAATTCATGCAACGTGCAAGTTCAATTATCTTTAAATACTTATTTGGATTACCAATTTAAAAATTTGAGCATTCCACGTGTCAAAAAATCTTGACATGGGCGTGCCAAAGTGCGTTCCACGTGACAAATTTAACCCCGCATAGTATTCTAAATATTGTAACGTAACAGCCGACTCCATAGTATCATGGCGCGTTCCAGGTTCACACGCACTTAAAATAAATAAAAGTGGTAAATAAGAGTGAGATTGTTTAACTTTGAGACGATCGACGGCGGTACTACGGCGATATAGCCGTACTATCAAGACACAAGGTCCACAGCCCTACACCAGTACAGCTATAGCCGTATACCGCCGCTGAACGTGATTAATTTCTTAGTTTAAGACGTACTGTCTAATCTTTGTTTAAGTATTATATTAGTGTGTGTTCGGTATAATGTGGTGCATGTGGGTATACCGGCGGTACCGGTCTAGCATCTACAGACTGCGGCCACCATTATTTGTACAAAATATATTTTTTAGTTTTCTTATCGATAGGATGTTTTTTTATTGGCTGAAGGTCTCTGTGTCTTCAAGACCCGAAAAAAAAACCCGATGGCCAGCACTTCTCAATGTCAACCCGTTAAAATTTTGACATATGTCAGTGTCAAACCATTGGAATTTACTAAAAAAAGAAAGCAAACTGCCAAGTATTTTTTTTTTGAAAAACCATGGCGTGGAAAAGTATAATTTAATTATCTTCCAAAAACTTTACTATACTATTATGCGACCATGGGCCTCAGACTTATTGACGTACTCGAAGTGGCCTTTACGATACTTGTCTGACGTCGTCTCTGTTTACGTAGTACCCTTGACTGACGGTCACTGTGCGGTTGTGCACTTATCCGGCTCAGACCTTGCGGAGTTACTATGCATGAATCATTAATATAATACTACTAAGCCATATTAATTATTATAAACAAGCGCAAACAACTGGACACCTATTATCGTGAAACCGTAATGAAGAGCTTAATGCTCTATGCTTTATTAAGCGAGAGAACAAATAGAGTGTGTACCTACATTCCTCCATATACAGGGTGACTTCAAATTTGTTATACAAAAGTAATGTTTTGCACAGAGGATCCCTCATGTAAACCTCTCTGTAAAACAAGGAGTTTAAATTACTTGAAATCCACACTTTCCTCTTTGATTATCAATATCATCTGACATAGCATTTATGTTTGAATTTTTAATTGTCACTTCTTAATGGAAATAAGCTTTTCCGCCTGCTTGCTACAAATCAAAAAGTATAGAATAGAATAGTTCGATTAGAATTAATAAATAATAATTAAGAATAGAATAGAATATATTTATTTGTCAAACATAGGTACAAACTTGTTTTTACATTAGACAGAAGTTCTCTATGTCTTGCCACTTAAAAATTAAAAAAATCGCAAAGTACAATACTCACTCAGAACAGAAATTATTTCAATTAATTTCTGGTAAACGTCGATTGACGTAACACTAACGACCAGAGACAGATATGACAGTTAGCTATTAAATTTGGAGTAACCGTTAGGTAACCACATATAGGGACATTAATTATTAGATGTGTTAAAAAAACAACGATAGTTGAAGATAGCTAATTTGAATAATTGACTTAATTTAATATATTATTTATCATTAAGTGAGCCACAATCACGTGTTGTGTATTGCCAATATGGTATTAGACGACAGCTCAAATCAGCTACTCTTTATGAAATGTCAAAAACGATTGGCTAGTATGTAATTTCTAAGAAGACACGTCTTCTTTTTAGCTTATGTCCAATTAAAAATAGGAAATTGTCCAAAAGTTAGTGGTAGTTTAGTGTATTTTTACAAGCTTTTATTTAACTTGCATTGTATGTTTGTTCGGGTGAAATCTTGCATCTCAATTTTGAAGCAGATATCGTCAACTGATTGAGCTGAAATTTTGCATACTTACTTAACTTTGATCCATCCATCCTCCTAGCCTTTGTCCCATTTTTTTGAGAATGAATTCTCAATCGGGGTCGGCTACCTAAATCCCAAGATGTGGCGTAGGCACTAGTTTTTACGAAAGCGACTGCCATCTGACCTTCCAACACAGAGGGGAAACTAGGCCTTATTGGGCTTAGGTGGTTTCCTCACGATGTTTTCCTTCACCGAAAAGCGAGTGGTAAATATCAAATGACGTTCCGTACATAAGTTCCGAAAAAACTCAATGGTACGGGCCGGGTTCGAACCCGCGACCTCCGGATTGAAAGTCGCATGCCCTAACCACTAGGCTACCACCGCTTCCTTAACTTTGATGATCATACAATAATATGGTACCATGTGGCTGATCTGATGATGGAGCCGGGAGGTGGCCATAGGAACTCTATAATAGAAAAAGCAATCCTACCGAGCTTGGGCTCTTTAGAATCGTCTCAGTGAGCATTTGATGGATATCCAAAGAAAAGTACAGTCGGCTATAAAAGCTTGCCACTAAAATGTCATTTTTGACAGAAACTTATTGAATGTATATTTAGTGGTTTCAATGACGCAATAAATTTTCACCATTATCAAATACCGTATTTGAAGTCACCCTGTAGACACAGTTGAGTCTCACTAAACCGGACTGTTACTATCACTAAACTGGACTGTTACTATCACTAAACTGGACTGTTACTATCACTAAACTGGACTGTTACTATCACTAAACCGGACTGTTACTATCACTAAACCGGACTGTTACTATCACTAAACTGGACTGTTACTATCACTAAACTGGACTGTTACTATCACTAAACCGGACTGTTACTATCACTAAACTGGACTGTTACTATCACTAAACTGGACTGTTACTATCACTAAACTGGACTGTTACTATCACTAAACCGGACTGTTACTATCACTAAACCGGACTGTTACTATCACTAAACTAGGCGGGGCCGGACAATTGGATCGTTCGGATTACTGGATTGTATACTAAAAATAGATAAAACTAAAATAAATACGTACAATAGCTATTTTATTAATGTGCTTTTCACTTTATAATCTGTTCTATTTTACTTTTTATATACTTTTCTTGTAATTTAAATTAAATACGTGACTAAAATCATAGCGTGACGTGGAAGTCAAACGTGGAGAAAGACAGCGGGTGAAGAGTGCCGGATTATTGGACATATCGGACAATTGACGACGCGGTTGGCGCAGTTAATAGTGCACCTGCCTACAGAGTCGGCGGTCCTGGGTTCAATTCAAATCCCCGACTAATATCTGTGTGATGAACTCGAATATTGGTTTTTGGTCATGGATGTATTTATAAAGGTGGTCAATCTAAATGGGTCAGTAGGGAGAAAACAAAAACGATAAGATATAAGGAAATCTGTTCTTAGGAACCGAGGCGTCGATTTTAGATTTAATAGGAACTGCATTATTTTTTTTATAAATCTCATATATAACCGGGAATGAAACCTGATTTAAATTCTGTAAGTAATCGCATGTTGTATTGTAACATTCTTCCAGCGGTTTTAACCGGGTTTATGAAATGATCTATGAGATTTATTAAAATAAAAATGCAGTTTTTATTAAATCTAAAGTCTACGCCATGGTTTCTAAGTACAGATTTCCCTATCTCTTATAGTTTCTGACTTCTTCCTACTGACCCATTTGGATTGATAACCCGGTATACTATGTCTATCGTCGTCTAGTGCCCATAGTACAAGCTTTGCTTAGTTTGGGACTAGGTCGATTTGCGTAAGATTGTCCCTTAGTATTAATTTATTGAAGTGCGGATTAGTGAGACTACTGTCTTTAGTTTGTGTGTAAATTTGCAGATGTATCAAGAGTACAAGCATGCCCACTGCGACCGGTTGATTGCCAAAGGCACAATAACTAAATTATGCACGGATATAATAGTAAAAATGGTTTATCCTTACTAAGCTTGTATTTAGTGTAATTTTGTAATAGCACAGGCACAGTAAAGTAAGCTAGTGCGTCCTTCTGTTCTCTAAATACCTAAATCTGGAAATGTCAGAAACCCGTCCGCGTACTCGAGAGCTGTAAAGATAGAAACCGGCCAAGTGCAAGTCGGTCTCACCCACGAAGTGTTCCATACCATCAGATAAAAAAAACGGCAATAAAATCACGTTTGATTTATGTGAACCCCACTTAATATTTATTCTTTTTTATTATTGCGGCAACAGAAATACATCATCTGTGAAAATTTCAACTGTCTAGCTATCACGGTTCATGAGATAGAGCCTGGTAACAGACAGACAGACGGACAGACAGTGGAGTCTTAAGTAATAGGGTCCCGTTTTTACCCTTTGAGTACGGAACCCTTTAAACTAAAGCGCGTCAAAATTTATAACGAATCTTTATTATGCATAGCAATTTTTTTAAATACTTTACCAGATTGCAGTCGGGTTATTTTAATAGGTTTGTCTCTACAACCCGAAAGAATTGTTCAATAAATTAATACGTGAGTTCACACAGTTCAGGCAAATTACTTACATTTCCCTAATCTGGCTGCGTAAGTTTTTTTAAATTTAATTAGAAACCAATAACATCAGATTAATCCATAAAAAAAAAAGATAAGTATGAAACCTTAATCTAAATATCCTTATAATTAAAAAAAAACGTCATAAAAAGTCAGTTAGTTTATATCAGTCAATAAGACAGCGTTTTACTTTAAACATTAAATATAATTGTTTTAAGTGTCACATACGAAAGAAGTACTTACTGTTGGGTTTCTTTCGGCTTCCTTCTCAACCAGCGGTCTCTTGTGAAATGCCGGTAGAATCCGATTCAGACTTGTAAAAGTGCCCTTGTGGCTTACTTACAGAATAAACATTTTTGTTTTGAACATGGAGTTTCTAATTAGTTAATCCTGCAAGGCTAGCATGTTGCCGCTACTATGCTTGTCGTGCGACATAGCGTAACCTGTCTTGCTCGCACGGTATTGAAATGAAAGAGACATGTAGTATTTGTCGCGCGAAACCGAGCCACAGCTCAGTTATGCGAGACGTGCAGAAGAGGATATTTTCCATGCCAAGTAAAAATTTGATGTGGGAAATGTTTTTGACGGAATTACTGGTATTTAGTGATTTGAGTGTTTAGAGAACAGGAGGTTAGTATGTCGTTGCGTTCAATTCATTCTGTAGCAGTGACTCAGGTATTGACCGGCATACACCCGTGTCTGATAACGGCTGATAACGCTTGTACGTAGAAACACGAGAATCACACGCATATACAAATACATACACGTATTCGACGTGACTTTCACTGCGAAATTACCTTGGGTTTAGAGTTAAAATTTTCTAGAAATCGAACTTTTATAATACCATAAGGCACCTTGGAACCCCAGGGGCTATTTGGTAATTTGGTTTTCAGCCCTAATATATTATATTCCTATCGAAATAGTTGGAATAAATGTCGTTTATCTGAAATTATTTATGTTTATCTATATTAGGGATAGTTAACAATATATGGTCCTAATATTCCAATGGTAAAAAAGCGGGCTTAATTGTAGATGTTTGACAAGGGGCTAAAATAAGCAATTATGACGCAAATATTATCTGAGTGACACAATGGCTTTTAGCGACGTGCTACACTCTGCTTTTCACTTCGATTGCGAGAAAATAGAAAACACTTTATAATCTTAGCCATGGCGGCGACCTGGGCGAATCTTTCGCCCTAGATCTGGATAAATAAACGCCCATCAGGATTCAGAGGCCCTCGCCACCCCCGCGGGCTGCCTTCCCTGCAATATAGCGGTGACTAGGGCCAAAATCGAACACTTTAGCCCCGCTTCGCTAAGCTAAAATAAAAGTAAAAAAGATGTGGTTTACTTAGTAACAAATAACACCTAGGGTTCAAAGTAGCCTCACTTTACGGTACATTAACAAAAAAAAAACAACATAAAACGGGGTTCTCGTCCAAGAATTTCTCAAATAGCGTTAGCGTAAATATGTGTTTGACAAAACTTTTGGGTACACTGGAATTTTTCAGTAGGTACATTTGGAAAAATACTGTTTGGAAAGCCATACGTTTAGAATTTTCAAATATTTTATCTGAAAGATGATTAAGTACACTGAACCTAAAGCCCGTAAATCATTTCTTTGTTTGATGTTCCACATTGTTTGACTGAGGGTTTTTAGATGTCATTGATAACAGATTTGAAAGTGGATAAATTGGATTGGTAGATTTTGATCCTTATTTTAACAAAAGAGATAATTAAATATGGGTCTCTTCCCAAATTCACAGCAAAAAACAATAGTCTAGCTTATCTTATACAGAGAATATCTGTATCAACAAGGTGAGAAGGCAAAAGGATGGTCGGTGTCCAAATGATTTCTGAAAAACCTCATAAGGCTGTCTGTCTATTGGACTGTTGGAGGCGGAGCTTCGTAAGAAAGACTAATCATATTTAAATACACTTTTGGGCTTCGCGAAGTCGTAGCTTGATTGGTCCGCTTTCTCCACTCCGATTCAGTGGACAGGTAGCCTACATCATAGGGCGTCGCAGTGGGAATGTTTCAGCGTAGTACTTAACCAAGCTGTGTGGAATATCGTTTATATTTATCTGCACAGTTAGTTCACCTAGACATTATTTAATTTCATGTACTTTTTAGTTACTTGGTTTGTAATTTTACTATAGTTAGGATATTTGAGCAAGCATTACGTATAGTACAAGTCGATTTGTCAACATTGTACGTCTAGCATAACTGTGACCCGTTACTCTTTGACGCGCGACAAATACCCCCTGTCACTTTCCTTTCAATACCGTGCAAGAAAGACGGGTGATGCTGCGTCGCGCGACAAGCGAAGACGCGGCATGATATGCTAGCCCTGCTGGTATTGTCAGGAGATAGTCTGTATTAAAGATCACCATGAATATAACGTGTAATTGTACAGTCGCCATCAGATATATCGCAGCATATAAGGCGTTCATAAATATCTGAACATGTACTGTAACGCCCAGTCAATAAGAATCGTGTTCTGATATTTTTTAACGCCTTATATGCTGCGATACATCCGATGGCGACTGTACATACAACATGCCTCACACACTCGTATAGCACATTAGTTTAAAACTAAGTAGGTGTATTATATGTTCTGAGACAATACCTAATATTTGTCAAAGTAAACACCGTTAGTTGTAAAACAACACAAATATGCTTTTATATTACAAGTTTGCTTATTCAGTATTAACAGTACGTAATCATTTGATTATCTTGTCCATTTAGTCATAAAATGATACAGAAAAAAACATTAGATCAGAGACCAGGCGAAGAGGAGTCGAGGAGTAAAGAAATTAATGATCCCTCCACACCGTACATAATATTTATTCGTTCAAAAATAAAATGCGGAAGATCTCCATATAGAAACTAGGCCTGCGTTCTGGGAGGCTCGATCAAAAGTATCACGATGGCACATTCGAAAAAAGAAACACTTCGAATGTCTCTATAAAAAATTACCAATCAAAACTTTTCTACATTCAAGACTCCTCTTTCATTGGTCGACGGCACACACGCCTGAATTTGTAGTTACTTGACATTCCTAGCTAAAGAGAGGTTTAAAGATTTCTTCAACGCATCGTGGCACATCTCCCAATGAGGACGTACAGTCGCCTAAACATGTATTGCGTGTAGCAGGGCGAGTTTGGCAGCGCGGCGACCGCGGGCCGGTACCACATCGTGTTCGCGTTCTTCGTGGCACTGATGTTTGGGATCTCGCTGGGCTCGCTGTTCGGGTACCACTGCTACCTCGTCGCCACCAATAGGACCACTTTAGGTACGTATCAAGCTCTGAACACGTGTTTACAATGAAGCGAAAAAATTGGAAAATTTAACGATTCGGACAGGGTTTGAACCTGTGTCTCCTTTCCGGCCAACACGAGCGTCCTACCTATTGGACCACCGAACCTGATGCGAGAGCCATTGAATTTTTCAACCAGTTGCTTCTACATGCCTTAGGGTTTAGTTTCTCTGAACATGTGTCATGCATTTAACCATTGATACAAAGATCAAAGCTCAAAGAAAAATTGAAATGACTTACCTAATCCAAAGATACCGGGTTCGAGTCCCGGTGTGGAACACGTATGAGCGCAATTTTCTTTTGGTGTGTTGATTTTTGTATCTAAGTATATGGCAATTTTAAAAAAAGGTGGTGTTAATTTACCCACATTAAAAAATCATTCCGAAAAACATAATTGCGCTTCGAAATAAAATATGTATCAAGCTGTAATGTACTTATGATGATTGATAGACTCAGACGAGAGCGAACAAATCCGCTAAGTAATTATATTAGATATCATCTAATTTAATGACGCGACGTTGTTACTTCAATTATGTCACTGTGATTTTACTTCTATCTACACTATTAGCTGAAAACACGAATAATATCAGCACAACTGTGCAACGCAACTCTTCTAGCGCAACCTTAGATCATCTACTTTCTTCCAAATACTGTGTGAGAAAGACTGGTGACGTAGTCTCGCGACAATTGAAATCGCGGCTAGCTTAGAGATACCGACAAAAATTGGCTATTGAGATTCTCTTGCACAAATACATCTGTTCGGCATAACAAACCTTCATGTCGCTCCGTCTAACGTGGTTCTACTCTGGAGGCTAAACGTTTTTGTAAGTCTATGGAACCTAGTTCACCTGATTTCGAAAACATAGTATCCGTTAAGAATATCCATTACACGGGGGTCTTCAAATCAGTCACCCAATTTTGTAGACTGTATGAAGGTAACAGTTAAATGTAGCTGCGATACTCTTTCCTACGCCGAGGTTTGGTGACTCTTGTTAAATCAGAGCTCTTGGACTGCAGTCACTTCAAGGGACTGTAGTCCAAGTCCCGAGAAGTGACTGCAACTAGGTCCAATAGCACTTTACACGTTTAACATGTATACAATTAAACGTACAGATTTATTTACAGATATGCTCATAGCCTACCGCGGGTCTGGTACGGTCACTAGACATATTGTCGGCCATGTTTTTACGACATTGGTCAATGGTAAATGCAGTCACTTCTTTGCTGTTGATTTTGAGTGTATTCTAGAACTGATCATAAATGCGTTTGTTTCCAAATAAAGTGTCGAAATTGCCAACTAAGACCAGCTAATTCGAAACGCTTACAAATTACTTGATCAATACATTTTGTTAATAACGATAACGTTAAATTTCTCAAGCCTATGCGTTTCCATGCCGAATTACATTTCAGCCTAATTTCGGCTTAACTTTATCAATGATGAATCCACTGTAAATTTTACTAGAGAGTCATTTCATTTTATCTTCAGAGATAAGCGTCGTTTAAGTTCCTTTTTAGTTCAAACGAAAATCAAGCGATTTAAATTTAAGATCTGCGGGAAACGCATTTGTGATGTAAGAAGTATTTAGATGATTAATAATAGGTAATTATTTGAGTAGGTATATTTAGAAAAACAATAGAGAATGCACTCTTAAAATAATACATTCATAAAACATACGATACGATTTATACGTTATGCCTTTAGCGGACAGCGGCAATATATTTGACTTCAACTACATATATAAATTTGGCGCTGCCCTATCCAATCCATTACAACTATAGGTACCAATATACGAGTAGCATCCTTGTCATTATCTCATTCATACTGATCACAATTTAGTTATCTTTTAATGTAAACGTCACACACGAGTGTGATTCACCGATTAGATAATTGTGTTTACTGGTGGTTAATCGCTTTTCGCTGTAGGTAAGACTTGAGTTTGACATATATGACGTCAGTTCGTGAGTGGTGACATTTCACTGAATCCTTACTAATAATCCAATGAATAAAGGGGTTTACCTTACAAACAGTCTGGTAGTTTTGAATTTTTGATATGTTGTCTAGGATGGTTAGTGAGTGTTTAAAATGCAAAATGCACAATTCCCCCTCCGCCGCGCCCGCCGCCATATTGAAACAAGTGCGAGTCCGACTCGCGCATGAAGGTTTCCGTACCATCATCTATAACAAGTTTGTTGTATGGGAGCCCCACTTAAATATTTATTTTATTTTATTTTTAGTATTTGTTCTTATAGCGGCAATAGAAATACATCATCTGTGAAAATTTCAACTGTCTAGCTATCACCGTTCTTGAGATACAGCCTGGTGACAGACGGACGGACGGACGGACAGCGAAGTCTCAATAATAGGGTCCCGTTTGAGTACGCAACCCTAAAAATCGGCAATTTCTGCAGATTGTTGCTTATACCTTCGTTTAGGAGCATTTCAGCTAGAAAAGGGCTTAGACAATGTTGTAGACAATTAAATTTACTATAACTTACATTTTAAATTTTGACTCAAGGACAGATAGTTACGGAGATATGCACATTTAAAAAAATTTAAATAATCGCAATTTCCAGTAATGTATCAAACTTCTGGCTTATATCTTTATTTGGAAGAATTTTAGCTAGAAAAAAGCTTTGGCAATGTTGGAGAAAATTAAATTTACTATAATTTATAATTTACGTCGATCCAATATTTCAATAAGTGGCGCCCACGCTGCTATAGAGAAAGCTTATTTATTATTTACTGTCCAACGGAGTAAAGAAACGGCATCGGTTCTTATGGTCCCCTGTGCGATTAGGGGTCCTGCGCACGGGCCCTGAGTGTCCTTATGACAAAGACTGTAATGAAGAGTAGATATTTAATAGTAATAGGTGGATTAGCTAAAGTCGGCAACCTTTCAGCAGCCGCATGCTCTTACCGTATGCCCTTAACTGTCCCATTTTCGCAACACAGGAACCGTTAGTACCAAAAGTAGCTAAGCATTATAAGACGCTCACAATGATCGGTACATTCTGTACAACCTTTATTCTCTAGACTCTTTAGTCCGTGTGCATATCATTTTGAGCACTTCACGTGCGTAGCAACTCCTGCTGCCGACTGTACCTACTGTTTCTCGATTGACGACGTGGCGCAGTTTATAGTTCATCTGCCTACTGAGCCGTCGATCCTGGGTTCGAATCCCGGCCGCAAATATTTCTGTGATGAACTCGAATATTTGTTCCTGGGTCATGGATGTTATCTATATATGTATTTATAAATTATGTATATCGTCGTCTAGTACCCATAGTACAGTCGCCATCAGATATATCGCAGCATATAAGGCGTCCATAAATATCTGAACATGTACTGTAACGCCCAGTAAATAAGAGTCGTGTTCAAATATTTATGAACGCCTTATATGCTACGTAAATATTTATGAACGCCTTATATAGTACGGGAATGATTGTCCCTAATATTTATGTATTTATTTATCGTAATTTCACAAACGTGACCATTGCAGAAGCGTTCCGCGCGCCGATGTTCCGCGGCGGCGTCGACCAGCACGGCTTCTCGATCGGTGCCTACAGCAACTTCAAGGAGGTGTTCGGGAACCACCCGCCGCTGTGGCTGCTGCCGGTCTTCACCAGGTAAATGCTCACTTTATGACGGAAGGGGCAAGTGCAACACTGCTGTGCTCAAGCAACCTTTTTGTATGGAGCTCCATAGCAAAAGGTCGCCTTTCACCTTAGCACGGCAGAACATGGTGGAAGGCAGTCTTGGCATGTAATGGAAACTGTCTGACTCTTCGTGGCCGGTGACGGTCAGGCGCACTTTCTTATTGCGTAAGAAATTCATCGGTAGATGCTCGATAGCTTTCAGTGACTACTATCTATACTGTTTGTAGAGTCGACTGCAAAAATATCCAGTAATGAACGCATTCATAAATATGTCTTGTTGTATACTCAATTTCAATAACAATAAAGTCTATACCAGGATATTAATGTGTCCATAATTACTTACATATTTTGGCAGTGGATTGTACGAAAAATTAGCTACTCTCCCTGGTACTCTAAGGTTACAAGGGCTGTTCTTGTTAAAATGGTGACGTTGTATTTCTGTTTCGGTTTCTGATTTTATTAGAAAATGGAGCAAACTCGAATATGAATGTTTGTTGCATCAGTGTTAATACACTTAGTGCACATGTGAATATAACTTTCCTTGGTGTACATATGCATTGAATATTGCGACATGATATGCATTTTAACAGATCATTCAATTTGATGTACATAATGTAGTACTGTCTAATTATTCGTGATGATATTTAAGATGAAATCATTCTATTTTAAAATTTAGCATTTTATAATGTACGTTATATAATGAAATCGTCGGAGATAGTGCAATACCGCGTAAATAACAGCTGTCGATAAAGTCCTCATTTCAATAAAATGCTTAGCATTTGTTTGAATATTGGTTCGTATCTACACTTGTTACTTACGCGGTATTGCACTATCCCCGACGAAATGTTTTTGTATGTTTACCCAGTACCAAACATTGTTTAAACCCACTACATTTTCCGCTCATATTCGGTAACCGAACTTCGGTTACTTTAATAAGTAACTCAAGATTCAAAGATTCAAGATTCAAAGATTTTATTTGCCAGAATACAGTGTTTTAGAATAGTAACTCAATTTATTTTAAAGACACTGATTGCGTTATAATGTAATTTTAATAATATTAACAATAAAACTAACATTTAAAATAGCTAACTTAAATTATTGAGTAAATAAATAAATGCATGTTTTATTCTAGTCAAAATTAACACTGCATTGCTAGAAAAGTCTACTCTAGATGTTGGGTTATTTAAACAAAATAAAATAAGACTTAATTAATTAAAATGTATTCAGATTTTTTAATCCAACCATATTTATCAATGGCCAAGTCAGACCTAAGTTGGCATACTTTCTACTAAAATAATAACGTTAATATAGATAAACTGATTACCTACATGGGCAGTTTAC
Organism: Apotomis capreana; assembly: GCA_947623375.1. Lineage (NCBI taxonomy): Eukaryota > Metazoa > Arthropoda > Insecta > Lepidoptera > Tortricidae > Apotomis > Apotomis capreana. The sequence continues at coordinate 39,915,269 of OX392499.1, forward strand.
TACTACTGAGTTGAGGACTTATATCTATACAATGTAAAAAAAAAAACACCATCACTATAAAGTATTGTTTAGGATTACTATCAAAGTCAAAAAATATGCAACTAACTTCCTAAATGTGTTTAGAATGTGGGTTAGAACTGTGTGCATGTTTAAATGTGTGCAAAAAGAAGTGAATGACATCTAACCAGATATCCAGAGTATTTACATAGTCCGCAATTTAATAACAGTGTGTATATGTTTATTATTAAATCTGAAAAGCGCATTCACATTACTATCATCGGTATCATTAGTACTATTTTATCGTTGTACCTTAATTATATCGTTCATGATTTATTTTATTTTAAATAGTAGATCAATTTAAGTTTCACTAAAAACACGCAAATAACCTAGTATGTTGACAACGACCAATTCTGACCATAATTTTAAATATATTACAGTGCATAATGTTTTTCTATCGTATTTTTTTGGGTATGGTGTTTTTTTATATTTCTGTCTCAACGATGGGAAATCATTATGCACTTAATCTGAAAAAATGCCGTACCGTTAGTAAGCTTGAATGGGTTTGCATGTATTTTTCAATGCACATTTATTTATTTTTTCATCATTCGTTATGTCTGTCTATATATTTACTAAAAAAAAAAACAATTTCATCTTGCAGGTCATCATTTCGTATAAGTATAGCTGCTGTCCTGATGATAAGCGCAATAATATATATCGTCGGGGATAGTGCAATACCGCGTAAGTAACAAGTGTAGATACGAATCAATATTCAAACAAATGCTAAACATTTTTTTTTTAAATGAGAACTTTATCTACATCTGTTATTTACGCGGTATTGCACTATCCCCGACGATATGACGTTATTGTGTTCATCATGAGGGCAGTAAAGATAGCTAACCTATGTATTTGTATATTACGCAACTAACACTGTTGACTTCGTGGCTCACGCTCGCTTCTACTGTATTTATATTCAATATCATTATCTTACTGCATAATACAGTATATGATATACTATATAATATATATCAACGCTACTGATTCTCGGAGTTGTATATCATCTTATAATCAGACCTTTCACTGATGGATGTGAAAATATTCTATCGTTAAATTTAGACTGGGGGAGATTGTCTCGTGTTATCTTACCTTTTTTGATTGTGCATGCGTGTGTATTTTATATTTAAATACTTCCTCATCTACTAAAGAGCGATCGTATACTATTTTCATACCCTACTAGGCATTTAATTTGCCATTTTGAAACCTCACTGGCAAGCGCTGCTGGTTATAAACAGTAGCAGTATTCCTCTTAAGCATCAAATAATCGAATCGAAGACTCGGGCACCGCATTGATTATACATAAAACTTCTCCATCATTTAACTAAGAATATTATAATTAAATTCAGTGGTTGAATATATAATTGGATGGGATTGAAGACATGAGATTTTGCGCAGAATCTTATAATACAATGCAGGCGACCATAAGGAGAGGCACTTCAAAAATGTATCCTCTGTAAAGTTAATCAATGGATAAAATAATGTTTGATCAACCTGGTACAGACAATCTAAGACTAAATGTACCGTGGGGAACCTCAAAATCTAATAATAGGGCCTAACTATGCGCCTTAATATATTACATTTGTCAGCATAATGCTAGTGGCGGTTCCGTATCAATGCCAGTCGTAATTTTATTAATAAACTTTGTCAGTTTGGGTGACGGGTGTGATTTCCCGGTGCGGCGGGAACACCAGCTTCAGACGTTCACGACGCCGCAGGAAAGCTACGATTCTATGGGCACCACGCGCTCAAGGTCAGACAAAACCCCTGAATTCAACGCAGACGGCTCGCACGTACCTTGAGAACACTCTTAACTTTTTAAGTTACACTCGGTGCATTCGATCGCGGTTATGGTGCCGTGACCAGGGTAGCACATAGGACCGTTACATACTGAGCTCTAGGGCAATAAAACTATTATTCAACTCAAGTAGACAGGTAGCGAAAGATCACTATAGAGGTCAGATAAAGTTTTATTGCTCCAGAGCTACGATACCAGTCATATATTAATTTAATAGAAACATAATTAAAAGAACATTATGATTTATACTATTATAAAATTGTATAAATCAAATATTTGTTCTCTCATCACGCCGAAATGGCTGGACCGATTTCGATTATTTTTGTTGTCGATACGAGTAGTTGGGCATCCCCAGATGTAGATTACTTTTTACATGACTGCAGAGAAGCAACAAAATCATAACCCACTTTTTTCAGCGCGGACGTCACTTTTTTCAGCGCGGACGTAATTCGCGGGCACCCGCTAGATGGCAGATTAAAGGTGGTTGTATTTCCACACAAAACGCTAATGATTGAAAGAACGGTATCTGCCCAGACCAGAAGTTAATCAGAAAATCATCATAAATAAACATAAAAAACTGGATATGCTATGTTTTCTAAATACCAACTGAAGCGCCATGACGCATGAGCGTATTAAATATTAGTTATTTAATGCGCTCATTATTTCTACACAACGGAAAAAGGCTTGCGTATGAATTTTATCCCTATATCGTATGTTAGAGGCTCCTAAAATGTACACTAATATTTTTTCATCGAGTCATCTTGCTTTCTGGTCAACACATGTTATTAAGCCTAGCTGTATCCGTAGCGTACGAAATGAATATAGGAAACAGTTGTATTTGACAGACGACTTATTGCTTTATTGCCATCATGTCACGTTTGGAAGTAATTTTTGTGTTTATTTAGGCTGAATCGGTGCATTGTTTTTTATAAAATAGTTTCAAAGTAAATTGTTTACCTCTTGGTATTAGACTATTTTTATATAAAATAGGAATCATTTTTGTTTTTTATATCTTCTTTATATCGAGGGATCAATTATACTAAAACCTATCTCGAATAAATGATGTAAATTAATATGTAAAATAAAGTTATGTAAAATAAATCCGAACCATAAAGGTTAGTGATGTTTTTATAAACGTATATTAACATTGTTATTATTCTGTAGGTGCGAATAGTCTTGTCATGCATATTGTTGTATGCAAAGTTCTCTAGTTGTATGTTATTTACTCGGAAAGACAACGTGGTTACTTAATGTTACTATAGCTATATACTCGAAACTAAGACTTTCCATTTTGTACTGACATTTTTAGTTATTTATTAGTCTAATCTTCTTACACTTTCCTTCCTTTTTAGAAAGTCATTATTATAGGGTCCCTTATATTATGTACCTGATACATAACAACATTTCCGTTAACCGTTCTCAAGTTACGTGGGGTACGTGCTGATTTTTATTAAATTTACAAATACAATACAATTTTCCAATACAACAATTGTGAATGTTTGCGAATTGCTTAATATTTAATGCATTTATTATTTTTGAGCTATATACAACACACAAGACTGATAAAGTTAGTATGATCATATTATAAATTTGTATGTTTTGTGCACAATAAACCAATTTGTCTTTTATTTTGTTTTTTATTTATTTTACACTGGCGCTGTGGTTGCTTTGTTCAGCCAGCAGTAGTAATATAAACAAGCAAGTGTTCATAACCATTTCAGCACTACTCTTTTATTTTGTGCGTACAGCCCGTTTAGTGCAACTATACTGCGCGACCTGTCACTATCTGACAGTCCTACACAGAAAGAGATAGATAAATATCTCGCGCGAGAAAGAATCGCGTATCACAGTTGTGTTAAGAGGTGCAGATATATATGAACGCTTCCTTGCTTAGTTACTACGGCTGCTGATTGTACCGGTACACGGCGTGACGTGTTTCAAGAACCAGCTTGCTAAGTAGACTAAACAGCTTTTATATATTCAATTTAGATACTTATTTAGCAAGCAAATGGATACTTTCATACACAACTTTTACTATATCTTTCATGATATACTTTTTTCCCGTGTCAATTAAGTCTTATTTAAGGCCAGCTTACCGTAAACGGTAAGCAGCTTCTTCATATGGAAAATTAAACTTTTCACTGAGAATAATGTACGACGCCCGTTGACATTCAGAACGAGACTAGATCTGTCTGTGTGATGTATATCTAAATATTACTTTCTTATCTTCCAAATTCTACTCTTCCTCTCAGTCTACATGTGATTTGTCTTTGTCTGCTTCAGATAAACGAAAATGAAGTATTTTATTTACGCACGCTCGACTAATTTCACGATAAATTCATAAAATCGCTCATCTGTTGTCGCTTCTATAAAAAAAAAACAACTGTTTATTTTACTTTACAAATCTTTGATTTTTGATTTGATTGAGATTATATTATTAAGCCTGAGCATATTACTAAATATAGGCTCATACCTATACTTTGTAATATACTTGGAATCCTAATACACATATGTGTTGTGTGTTTATGATTTTCATTGTTTATTAATTAACATTTTTTTAATTGTAAATTTAACTTGCCCTGGCTTATTTGTGATGATATTTATGACATGACAATAGATATCGTATATATATGTCATCTTTATAACTTATGTCTTCTCCACAATAACAGCAAGTGAAGTGACACGAGTGAGAGGCGGATAAAGATATCCTGCTTTCCCTGTCACCGCACACTCTTGAGTTCGGTTTATATTAAAGCGTGTTTTCGTTCCATCATTCGTCTGAAGCATTCATAGACGCGACTTATACCGCTTATGCTTTCAAAATTTCGTTATATTAAGTGTGTTCGTATGACGGGGCACCTGAGACTTGGTTTTGTTGGTATTTTAGCGTGGCGAACGGACACGAGACTGAGAGATGGAGACTGTACCCCCGAAAGGGGGGCAACGCCCCGGCCATAGTATAAGGATACCTTTATTAATCTAATCCACTTCCATCTGCAATATTTTTATTACTATTAAATAAATCTATATTCTAATTTATAACATGCTTTTCATTCATTGGCGATAAATCTACCCCGTTAATTTAATGTTGGTAAAATTTCAAGTCATTCACTTCTTTTTGATGTAGTTACAGAAATATCGTTATTATGCAGTGTCCTTTTGCATGTTAATTATGTTAGCGATGTAGGTCGATTAAATTTGCTTTTTTAGATCGTAGGCTTAGCTGTAAAACAGATTTAAGTAGCATAGCAAATATGTAGTCACATACAATTTTTTTTAGACACGTGCATTCGCACATATGCTTAAATTTGTTAGCCATTTAGCCCTTTGGATGCTTCATGTTAAATACAGAAATGTCACTTACACGCCAAACGCCAAACTCTTGTGTCGCAAGAGAGTGAAGTTAAACCTTACTTGAAAGGAAAGAGTTTGGTTTTATAGTAAGTATATTTATGATATTTATTTGCACCGGTGGCGTGGTAGGCACGACAGCACACGACGCCTTTAGGTGTTCTTGGCGTTCCAAGGGTTAAATATATCATTATATATCATTTCATAACATATAATTTCGAATGAAGTAAGACTATTTATAAGTTTTTCACTAGGGACATTTTGTATTCACATAATACGATTGAAATGGCGAATGGAGTTGGGAGTCGCTTGACGAAGCAGGACGAGAAGTACAGTGTCCTGCCATAGTATTTGACAGGAAAAAGGGCAACAAATGTCTTTACTACAAACAATACCAATGCAAGGACACAAGGAACTCCCCGCGGCTTCCAACCGTCGGTTTTATACGCGACTAATAGCACGCCATTAGAGTTAGGATCGATCAAAATTCACCAAGTGCATGATCATAATTTGCAGTCAAATACGGATTGTTTGGTAACACATTCACTAGATCCCTATAATAGGTACTATACGTAGGTAGGGGACAGCCCCGTCCAACGAATTTTCATATTTATGTCCAGGAAAAGTAAATCTTTACCTACAATTGAACAGGAATGGAAATTCTAAATACACAATGAAGGCTGCTATTCAGGAATGCTTCAACGCTGAACTCGATTACAAATGAGCGCGAGAATTAGGACTTCAGAAAACCAAGTAGCTTGTGTAGGTATAGAAACTCCGGCCTATTATTGCTTAAAGCATTAGTAGCATTAAATATAAAATAAATAAATTTAAATATGTCTGCATTACGTGTGATGTAAAAAGTTTCGTTGTAACTATTTTTACGTTTTGCGGGCTCATTATGTGGCAGTTGGGACACACCGTGTCGCGAGCTGTAAGTGCCATTTCGTTGCCACATGAGACATATACCTACCTACATTTGTGTACAGAGGCGTTCCAGTAGAACGTCTACTTTGTCCTTTGTCACCAAACGGCTATCACAGCTACCTTAAAAATATAGAAAATCCAAGAATTCATTACAAATACAAAAGCAAGGTTATATAATATTGATATACTTACCAAAAATTTACTATCTAGCTTCTTTATAAGTATGAAAATAATAGCGTCACGTGGCCGAAATTCTAATATGCCGAAATGCCCCTACACGTAAAGCCAAGGATCCACTAGTGAATGAATGTCCTACAGGACGTAATACTCACGGCATCGGCGAAAAAAAGTCGACAGAATTCGTCCGATATAATCGCCGGCACTCGTATAACATTTGTTTGTCCCCTAGTGAATACATTGCATTTAGGATAGGAATATTTCATGTCGCTTGTCTATGTACGCTAGTCGGACAAACATCTGCGATCTGAAGGGCTGCCATAACTTGGACCTAAAATCGATTTTAGCTTTTTTTTTTTTATTGAGATGACATGTGTGCCGATTGGGCACTACAGTCATATTTTTCACATGGTAAGTAATTACGCAACTGTGTTGTGAGTCACAACACAACACAGGGATCGTTACCGGTATTCAATCAAATTGAAATATTTTTCTAATTTCAGGTTTTATTTCAAACTTTACAAAATTGAATTTAGGTATTTACTAAATTGAAATTACTAACATAGAGGCATTCTATCTTCGTCCTCCGGGTAGGCAAGCACTTGTGACTCCTCTGGTGTTGCAGGTGTTTATGGGCGACGGTAATCGCTTTCCATCAGGCGATACGTTGGCTCGTTTGCCCCCTATGACATAAAAAAAAAAGGAATGGATATAGAGCTTTGAAATTAGCTCACTAAAATATAGAAATATGTAATAATAAGCGAAATACCGAAATCGAACACCGGTATTTTGTATGGAGCCGAATACCGGTATCCGATCCCTGGTTGTGGCACGTGGCAGCCCTTGAGAGAGACCAACTAGTGCAATATGTATTTTTACTACAATTTGTAACAACCAGCTTTGGAGACGGCATCGTGTACCCGCTGCCCATCCCCGAGGAAGACACGGAGTCTCTGCTGAGCTCGGAGCGCTGGGACCGCTGGGGCGAGCGAGCGCGGCCCTTCGACGAGCGGGAGAGCTCCTCCTTCGACGAACTATGAGTGTAAGCGCCGGCGCCTGTCAAGGGCGCCTGATTGGCTCAGTAGTAAACTTACGATAAGATTTTGCAGATGTAGCTAACGAGCAGACATCGGAATATTTAGATTGACAGGGATTCCCATATCGATAAACTTGCTTTATGCTTTACCACTTTACTACAAAGTTTTGTTTGTAAATAAAATAAAATTATGACTTAATTCTACTTCTGTTCTTCTTTATTTTAAAAGGATCTTTGTAACTTTAGTCAATTCCGTATTTTTCAGTGCAATTTTTAGCGAAAAAAACAGAGAAGTGAGTTTATCGATCAACTCTTGACCCGTCACTCCCAAATGAGAAAATGCCTCTTTCGATTTAATATAAGTGAAAGGTGCCTCATTGGCTAAATTAGTACATAAGCTTACGATAAAACTTTCTAGAAATGGAATACAGAGCACTTTTTCTACAAACTATGAAGCCTAAATGCCTATTTCCACTGTGAGCCTAATTGGCTTTGTAATAAACTTATGACAAGATTTTCGGAGTAACGAGAGACTGGCTTTGGACAGGCTATGTACTTATATCACCGTATGTAGAGCGTTAATACTGCTGTGAGATTATGGTTCGTATTTTGGGGATTCCAATACTTACTAAAATAGCCTTAGATTCAATATTACTGAAACTATCGTGAGACATTTTTAATAATCATCAAAACGGATTAAACTCACATAAAAATTGTCAGGAATGGCCCGAAATGTGGGCCGTGAGTCGCGTAGAAGCAGGGTCCCTGATGAAGAGCTCCATACGAATTCGAAACGTGGGGCCGTTTCTAAAAATGTTTACGTGAGTTTAAACCGTTTTTATAGCCTTAAATTTCGCAGCTATATACGCACGATAGTTATCGTTATCTGCCCTAGCACAAGTATGCCTCGTGAGTTTAGTCGCCTGACTGAGCGTCACCCGTCCGTCACTCACTCATAGTATTGTTAAGAAAGAGATAAGTAATATATCTCGCGTGAGAAAGAGTCGCGTGTCACAGGTGTGACTTCCAGCACAACACGACTCGTCCCGCGACATATGTTGTCTCCGTCTATTTCCTTTCAATATAGTGTGAGAAAGACAAGTATTGTGTGGCGTGCCATAAACTAAGTTCTAGTTGGATGTGCTAGCCCTACTCGCCCTAGGTCGTAATAAAAATTAAAAAAAAGAACCTCTAAACAGAAACCAAAAGTTAGTTTCAAAAATGTCGATGTACTTTGGTAAGTGAATGAACGAGCGAGGAAACTTAAAACAAAAGACAAATTAAAAGAGTTAACAAAATAAACAAAGATAGTAATTTAATTTAATGAAAAGATATTAAGTATTTCCGTGGATCGACCTGCAGAGACCTACCTATAGATTGTCTATAAAGTACTAAGCCATACAAGATAGAGACTAGGTAAGAAATAGAAGTAAATGTCTCCACCAGTTTGGCATTCATAAGCCTGTTGGCGTTACGTTTGCTTTTATTTCATTCTGCACATACTGGCAAAAGCGATAGAGTTGATTATTTAATGAATGGTCAATATGTTGAGAGCCTGTTTTGGTAGATTGCTACCTTGTGATCAGTGAATAGAAGATAGAAGGCCACGAAACTGTAGTTTGATACAAAGCTATCGTGTTAGTTTAATGATTAAGACATAAAACATAATATAGGACAGGTATAATGTAGGTACAATTTTCAGCTTTGCGTGCTAATTATAACCGAAGCTGTCAATGTATAAGTACAAGAAGTTAAGTGAATTAAGTAGGGCCAAGACAATGGACAACATTTCAAAAAGTCTTCAGTTTAAACTAATTTCATTAATTTATTATCGCAGAACCCAAAAAAAATCTATTTGATTATACCGACTAGATTTTAAAATATAAAAAATAGCTGCGTCGTCTTAGAATCGGTCGTTTAATGACGTCAACTTGTGGAAAATTTGACACTCAACATAAAAATAACAGTGGTACCAGTGGTACCTACAATTTCCATACTAAATCGGCCTTTGTAATAGTCCGACTGTAAGATTTTCTGCGCTGTGACCAATTACCGGTTGGAACTTTTCAAATGAATTTTTCAGTCACAAATTGGGATATTTTCGAAAATTTAAAAATTTGGTAATATTTCATTTTTCACCCTTTATTTGATAATATCAATAAAAAGCCTAGTAAAAAATGAGATGTTGTCAATTGGAACCAGGAAAGGAATTACATTTAGGTACCTATGTGTGTAGGTACGTACACCAAATAAGCTCTCTGTTGTTGCGCGAGTTGTGCGAGATTTTGAAAATGGTGCTGATAGAGAAATGAAGGTAAATGAATGCCCGTTATGGGACTTAATGTATGTAAAAAAATATTATTTATAAGCGTTTCGGCATTTAAGAAATCAATTTCATTCCGTATATTGTATCTCAAACAAGTTACATGTAAATGTAATAATTTTATTGTAGATAGCTTTTAAAAATATAAGGCATATATTTATGTCGTTGCTCTTCAAAAGTACAGGGTGAACGATATGAAGTGTTACCAAATTCACACATGGCCATATCTGACAAAATTCTTAGTAAACAAAAATTGCATTTGTTTTTTTTTGTCAATTCATTTCTGGGTCAGGACAGTTTTTTTCTCCTAATTAGATAGAAAGAGCTCGTGATTCTAAGTAGAAAATACCCAAAATATCGAAAATTTTAAAAATAAGTGGGGTGTACAACTTTAGAAAAAATGGCCCTTCTATCTGGGCAATTTTGGAGAGCAACGTGAGGACAAGAAAGCATGCCAGTATGGATACACTGAAGAAAGCGATCGTACGTAACTTGCACAACATACCGCAAAACCACATTCGTGCAGCGTGCAACTCATTTTTCGACCATCTGAAGGCCATTGAGTTAAAATATATTAATTAAAAAAAAAGTTATATTTTCAAATTATATTCGTAATAATAAATTAAACTTAGTTGCAACCAAAAAAATCGTAGCCTTTTGAAATTGGTAACACTTCATATCGTTCGCCCTGTACTTGTATATGTTAAGGTTTATTTATATTTTTATTTGTAGTTAGCCCCACATATATTAGCCACCTGCACCTCTAGCACAATTGTGGCACACGACTCTTTCTCGCGTGAGAAATATTACCTATCTCTTTCCTCGCTGTACTGTGAGAGAGAGACGGGCGATGTCATGTCGTGCGACAAGAATCGCGAAGCGTAGTGGTGCTAGGCGGGCAGGACGCCGTTCCACAATAGGCTACTTGACCCATTTTTGAACTATATTTGAAATGGTAAATTATTACTAGCGCTAAAAAACTTTTTTTTTATTGAGCTAGAAAGCTGTTATATTAATTGAAAATAGAGTTTTATTAACTCGGCTTCAACACCAAAATGTATATTATGACAGGTCTTCGATCTTAAAGTGTTACAAAGGCTAATTGTACAAGTACAAAGTAATTATAGCAACCCTGGGTGAATTATGCCCATAATATTATGACATTGTTGTCATTATTTTTATTTTTTTGTAATTTCTAACGCTCCTAAGACCTAAGTTGAACATTTATAGTTTTGGTATAAGCTAGTTACCTACATTGTATTTATATCATGAAACGTATTATAAATTTACTTAATTATGATATTGATTTGATACAAAGTCTTTGTACCTACTTATAATAGGGTGAGTAGAGAATACCATGGTAAAAATAAACAAGGTATGGCATTCCGGAACGACAGGCCAGACTTGTGACGTCATCACGCTATGATTGGTCGGTTGGTTCTGTCAATCCGTTTCTGTGTTGCCAGTAGTATAAAAAAACTCCACGACTCCCTTGGTACCTGTATGAATGTCTTAAAATCAATTATTGCGTCAAAAAAACATTTATTCAAAGAACATCACAATTGTAATGCAAAAAAGTATTATTTTTTGTATGGCTGGCGTTGAACATTTTGTCCTTATAATTATTTTATTACCATAAAGCGGCAACTTATTAGTGACGTAGAAAGGCTGCCTTCTCGGAATGCCATACCTTGTTTTCTTATACAAATTGTTCATTTGATTTATTTAAAACAAAACTCCTTTATAATTGTAGTTTTCTAGAATGATATCTTTATACTGAATGGATTGTAGATAAATCCCGCCAAACGTTTTTTAAATCGCTAGTATAGAGTGTATATGACAGTGTGGAACATACCCCGGGGGTTTCGGTGTACGGATTATTTAGCACTAGGCCACAGGGCGGACACTGCCTACTAAAAACTGAACTTGAATGTCAATGTCAATGTGTGCGTGTAAGATGCACAGGGCTGCCTCAGACGCATTGCAACAACTAGTTGGTGTTTTAGTTGCACATAAATATTTACCATCAGAATCAACACTGCCATCATAATACCTAATCATCATGATCGTCATCATCATTCATCGCCATCACATCAGAATCCACACCACTATCATCATACCTAATCATCATTCATCACCATCGTCATCATCATCATTCATCACCGTCATCATCATCATTCATCCCCACCATCATAATCATCACCAACTCCACCACCATCACCACCAGTCACTACCATATTCATCATCATCATCTTCACTACTACCAGTCACCACCTTCATCACCATCACCAGTCACCACCATCATCATCATTACCATCACCAACACCATCTCTATTTCACGAGTCAATGCCCACCTATAACCCATATACACAGTAGGTACACAACCCTTTCAAAATTTTCTACGCAGCCAATTCGATTCCAACTCGGTGCCCTCGCGGGGTGAGGTAACTCGATTCGGTGCGGGGGTGTGCGTGTCCATTCTGTATGTTGTAGGTACTGTTATCTTGTATTTGATATGAATGTTAGTTTTAAGGTATGTATCTATGGGCCACAGTTACCTGAAATAAATGTTTTCATTCATTAAGTATTCTGTGACTAGGCTAAAAGTAGGCGTCAAATCATTCGTGCCCCTAAAACCCCGGGGTATGGTGATGAATTTAATGCGATGTAAATGAGTGCTTTGCGTAATATAAGACTGTCCGTCTAGCAGAACTATGCTTCGCGACTTGTCGCGCGGCATAGCGTCACCTGTCATCCTCTCACAGTACTGCATAGAAAGAGATAGATGAAAATCTCGCGCGAAAGAGTCGCGAGTCACAGTTGTGCTAGAGGACCTGCTGTGATCCTGTGTGTAAACGATTTGAACCCGCTAGTATACAAGCACTGATTAAATAGTAATAATGTAGATAAATTACTCTCGAGACCTTGACCAAGAGGCTGGACATCCGTGGAACGAGTTAATACTCTTCAACCACGATCTCAACCATGTTTACAGTCTGACAAAAACGAGTAGAAATAAAAAAGCGGCAATACTGTAGTGTCGTCCCCGTTTTCTTAGATAGATTAGAAAGAGATGACACTACAGTATTGCCACTTTTTAATTTCTACTCTTTTTTGTCAGACTATACACGAGAACATTTAAGGTTTATTTTGAGTAGAAATGCCGAAATAAACTCAACAGTCATTGTAAATCATAAAGTAACAGTAGTAAAGGTAGGAAGCAAGCAAGGAAGGGTTAGGTTTTATAAAAATGCGGTCTATAGGTACTGTAGGCTGATTATAAAGAAGTATTTACGATTTTGGTTTAAATGAAGATTCTGTCACTGTCAGGTGAACGTTATAATAAAATTATTAACATAATGTAATTCCTCTACAAGTCGCCACCAACCAAACACCTATATTTAGCAACTTTCACTATGGGGAATTGGGGACAACCACGAAATCTCGGAAAAAAATACTATCAATTAACTCTTAATTGATACTTAACAATTCAAACAAACAACAAGGAGATTTTTTTTCGTGTTTTCGTGGTTGTCCCCATAGTGAAAGTTGCTCAGTGTGACCTTCCCCAGTACCCCGTTCACTCCTGCTCCATGACCCCGGAATCATCCTGTATTTAAAACCGATATATAAATATAGGTGTTTGGTTGGTGGCGACTTGTAGAGGAATAATTATGTTAATAATTTTATTATAACGTTCACCTGACAGTGACCGAATCTTCATTAAAATCAAAATCGTAAATACTTCTTTATAATCGGCCTACAGTACCTATAGACCGCATTTTTATAAAACCTAACCCTTCCTTGCTTGCTTCCTACCTTTACTACTGTTACTGTATGGAATCACCCTGTATATTCCAAATTAACAAGTTATGTGTTACATGGAGCCTCCACCAACTAGTTCCCTCGCACCTCCACCAACTAGTTACCGCGCACCTCCACCATATGTGGGGACATAATATGGTGGAGGTGCGAGGTAACTACTTAAGAAAAGCAGCAAATTCGACACTGGTAGGTACTGATGTGAAGTATATAAAAATTACTTAAGGAAATAAACTCAATGGGAAATTGGGAATCAAACTGGATTTTAGTTAGAAATCAAACTACAACTAAGACGTGTGCGCCGCGCCGGTTTTGTACCGACGCCGCAGTGTACGCCGCCGCATTTAATTATGCTACCTGTACTTTATATAAAGTACAGTTTACATTATTTGTATGCGCATAAATACAAAGTAACTACACAAAGGCCACGCCGATTTCACGCCGATCGGCGCGGCGCACACGTCTACACAACTATTTATTTATGTAAGGGAATCGGCTTGAAATGAATAAGGTTAGTGTCCTTATCTATAGATCGCGTACGGAAATGCCACGACATTGCGCAAACAGCGGCCCGGCGAGCGGTTGAGCGAGAGATCCGAGCGCGGCGGCCATACGAGTGAGCGAGACACACGTACCTGCATCGCTGCCGCTGTCGAGCAAAGTCGTGGCATCTCCGTTTACTCTCACGCCGCTTGGTCAAGGTCTTCAACGGGTATTATAAAGTATTTTGCCTCTTAATTATTATGAATTATTTCATAATATTTTGGTTGGAGTGAAAACAATACCTACATACTTAAACATACGTAATACACGTATTTATTTACTGCCAATTATTCAGCAAATAAGTGATACGCTGTGACTGTATCAAAAGTGCCATGTCACAAAGATAAATGTTCCAAAATAGTAGATGTGCTATTTTATTTTTCGATATGCACCACACTTTTTTTAGTATTTTGGTATTTTCTACTCAGAATCACGCGCTCTTTCCATGTAATTAGGAGAAAAAGAGTGTTCCAAAATGTTATATTTTTTTGATTTTCCATTCCATTACCACCATAGTAGGTTACAAAATATTTTAACACTTTTTTTCTCTATAGTAGAGCTCGTGATTCTGAGAAAATTTTACCTAAAATATCCATAATCTAAACAATTGTAGGGTGTACGACAAAAAATAAAATGGCCCAGTAGGTATTGCCACAAAGTTTTTGATCATTGAAATTTGGTCGGCTGTGCTGGACGTGGCGTCTGTGCCACGACTAAGTTGACAGCCACAGCGTTAAAAAGGCTAATACAAATTAAATAAATAATAGTGCACTAAAGATGAACAAAAAATTAGCACCCTGATTTAAAATAATAATTTCATCCGTTTCCTCACTGAATTATTATACCTTTTTCCTTCATTAGTAAGTCGCCATTCGATCAAATCTTATGCATGAATCACAAATGAGCTGGCCGTATTGCAATCACTACTTTATAGACAAAAAGCGTAAATTATAAAAAAATCTAAGAGTTAGGCGTCGAAACTTCCATCTATGACAACACAAACCATTATTTCATCAGTATTGCCATTTGATAGTTTACTAAGAACTTTGTAACATATTGTATCTTTGTGATATGACAAGAGACGATTTTATTTTAGTATTTTTTTTATATTTTTATACATATGTAGTGCATTTAAAATAGTAATCGTGCCTGAATGGATTGTAATTTAAGATGTAAATAGTACTTAAGTTTAAAATTTTAATCTGTACATTGAGCCTTGAATCAAATTAGAATAATTCCATAAAATAATGATATGTGCAATGTTTTTGTAATTGTGCAATGTTTTTTTTTTATTTAAGAGTACAACCGTAATTTTCAATGAAATAAACCCTAAATATATTTATTGTTTTTTATTCCATTTGGTTGTAGAGTAGGTACTACTTATCCATAAAGTCAATGTAGACGCCGATAGTCGGCTAGCTTATTTTGAGAAATCGAAGGAAAATCGGATTCCGATCGGAAGATAATAATATTTTATGCAATCGCTGCCGAGTGGCTTAAGTAAATGAAATGAAATGAAATTATTTATTTGCTTAAACGTGGTAGATAGGTGATGCAGCATAGTATATAAAGTAGTGTAGTACCTAGTAAGGTGCGAGATTTTATACCTAATCGTGTATTGCATACAAATTTTTTATACGAGCAAAACGCAGAAAAACATGGCAGGTGCCTTAGTGATTTGGTTAATTTTTTTGACAAGTAATTTCAACAAGGAAAGAACAGTAGCGTGTTTTTTATTCTGTGACGAGCCCAAACTCGATGAGGTTGCGTCGCTTTAATGGAGTTTCCCATCACAACTTTTGACTCCATCATCAGATCAGCTCATACATAACTGATCGAGCGAAAGTGTCTGCTTCGGCATCGCCAAAATTTCTTTCATATGTCCGGATGTTCGGGTGTTCGGAATCCCGGCTGTTCTCGCCTAGAGACCGCATGCATTGGCTTATTTAGGGGCGTGCCCACCCCAATATGGTCTAGTGCCCACCCCAGAATTTTGGGTTACCCATAGAAATTCATGACTTCAACTCATAGGCCATGGTCAGGCCCCGCCCAGGCCCCACCTGAAAAATAATCTTAGATACGTCAATGCCGCATGCCCAACCGACTGTCATGAAATTTGTGAGTGGGTTCGATAAGTATACCGGGTGATCAATCCAAATGGGTCAGTAGGGAAAAGTCACAAACTATTCGCTGGGTGCGCGATTACAGAGCCAACTAGCGGTTACAATTACGGCGGACTTTGAAATGCAAAATGGCTGACTGTCATTATGAAGAGTAAGTAAACAAACAAATAATTTCAATGAAATGAAACACCTTAAACACACCTCAATTTTGTAACACCTTATTGTAACATTTGTAACCACTCACTTTCTGACAATAAATCATTCTATTCATTCTATTCTATTCTATGTCGTAATTTACTTTTATTTTATTCGATTATGGTAATCTATAGCGTCGATAATAACGTTGACCTTTTTTATTTCCCGTCTAAAATGGCAAAATCAATAACTTTCGGATAATTCACACGGACCTTTTCATGGCTGTCTTCACGAGAAGTAAATCACAAAATAAACAAATTTTGAGAATTCGAGAGGAACGAAGTTCACAGCGTGGACGGGGAGTTTGAAAAATGAATTTACTTTTGAGATATCCTGGAGTAGAAGGCTCGAACAGGATAGAAAACAGACAGCAAAGGATCCTGAGGGATCTGCGACTACGAATGGGAAGCCAGTTAAGCTGACGGCGAAATAATGAAACATGATCGTATTTTCGAAGTCCGAAAATGAACCGTATACCATTATTTAGGAGACGATCGAGTTTTTTGAGGGACTCTTGTGTGATGTTTGTGAGGCGCACATCAGCATAATCAATAAGAGGCAACACTAACGCCTGCACAAGTAACTTATTCGTGCTTACTGGAAGAAAGTTTTTAAATTTATAAGGGTTACGCAACGTACTAGTGACCTTCCGACTTACCTCCGAAAGTTGACCATTCCATGCCAGGTTAGAGTCCAAAACTAAGCCGAGATTCTTGACCTGCTTGGAGATGGGAATGTGCTCACCATCAAAGAGGATCGAAGCAACAGAGATGGCAGTGAACTTTAGAAAGTTGCCGCTGACTGCCTAAAATTATATTATTATTTAGTGGGAATTATTATCTCCTTTATTCATTTAAAATCTTAAGTTAGGTTTTAATTATTATCCTGTATGTCGCACCCGCTCACGGGACAATAGTGTCCCGGACCTTTGGGAGGCGTGCGCGGAGCCGAAGCCAACGCGTAGAGGCCCTTTCGATAATTTAATGAAATGTAATGTGTAATACATCGAGCGGATGCTGACCCTATCCGTGTCGTGGGACGCACACAGAGACAGCACCCGCTTGGTGCAAGAACTATTTATGAATATATGGAATATAATTATTATCTCCTTTATTCATCTTTTGTCTTAGGCTAGGTTTTTAACAATAAATTTATATAAAAAGTAAAATACAATAAAGTAATTACAAAATATAAATACATTATAAAAAACCTAACCTAGGGTGCAGGCAGCGGGGCAGGGCCCAGGCTACCGGTGGTTAGGGCTGCAGAGAGAGGAACCTCCTGACAATGCGCGCCGTGTCCAGGAGTACCGCCTTCTGAATCTGACCCTTGATCCAGCCATCTAGCGAGAGTCTCTTAAGATGTTTGTCGAGACTCTTCGCTATAAGACCGTTCGCTGAAACGACTATCGGGACAATGATCGTCGAATCAACATCCCACATGGCGGTTACCTCGTGAGCCAAGTCAAGGTACTTGCTGAGTTTGTCCTTCTCGGCCTTCACAAGGTTCTCGTCATGGGGGATGGTGATGTCGACGAGCACTGCCTGGCGCTTGGATCGATCTACCAACACGATATCAGGCTTATTGGCTACAATAGTCCTGTCCGTGATGATAGATCGATCCCAATAGAGCGTGGCACGACCATTCTCAAGAATTGGCATCGGTGCGTACTTATAGTACGGCACCTCAGACCCCACAAGACCGTATCGAAGAGCAAGTTGCTGGTGAATAATCCTGGCTACTTGGTTATGTCTGTGTAAGTACTCGCCGTTAGCAAGATGAGAACAACCGGAGATTATATGCCTGAGTGACTCACCGGGACGGCGGCATGCCCGACAAATGTCGACCGTACCGTCCTTCAGGATATATCTCCGGTAATTGTTCGTCATCATTACTTCGTCCGCAATTGCACAGACAAAACCTTCGGTTTCCCCGAAGAGATCCCCGAAGCGTAGCCAGTTCACCGACGCGAGCAGATCTACATCGGGCCCCGTAAGGGCCTTGTAAAACCGCCCGTGTAGCTCCTTGCTCTTCCATACAGCCCTGCGGTCATCGGTGCTAAGCACCTTTGGTCTGCGCCAGTTCTCGTTTGCCAAGGAGAGAGAGGTGAGGCCTTTGTCAACTGCTACTACATCGCGATGAATCCCACACTCGTTGTTTAGGAAATACTCCCTAAGACTGCACACCTCGCGGTTATGAAGGTCCTTGGCATTTAAAAAGCCACGGCCTCCACACTTACGCGGGATGTACAGTCTCATAACTGACGAGCGTGGGTGCCTCATGCGGTGTGTAGTGAGCAGCTGACGAACCCTCGTATCCAGGGCGTCCAGCTCAGTCTGAGTCCACCTTAGTATGCCAAAGGAGTAAGTGAGCAGAGGCATCACCCAAGCGTTGAAGGCGCGCGCCTTATTGCCACCGGACAAAAGACTGTTAAGTACTTTTGTCAAACGACAAAAGAAACGCTCCTTCAGCGCCTGTCTAATGTCTCCGTTCGCAATACCCAATGACTGTGACATACCAAGGTACTTGTATGTTTCAGCTTCGGAGATAGACCTGAGGGACATTGTCTCAGAAAGTTGTAAATTCACGGAATTTACGACTTTCCCCCGCTGTACATGCATGATCGCACACTTGTCTACACCAAACTCCATTTTGATGGCGCTACTGAAGGTTTCTGTTACTTCCAGTAGTTCCACCAGATCCTGGCGTTTTGGTGCATACAGCTTAAGATCATCCATGTACAGCAGATGAGAAATGACCTCACCTCCTCTTTGAAGCCGGCAACCTTGTCCTGAATCCTTCAGCAGGGTGCTGAGCGGATTCAGGGCTAGGCAGAACCACAGAGGACTCAAACTGTCACCCTGGAAAATACCTCTCTCAATCCTTATCAAGTCATGCGGGCCAGGGGGGCCATCCCCGCCACCTGGTTGACGAAGGACTGTGGTCCACTGCCTCATACACGCGCCTAAGAGAGATCTTAGAGCTGTATCGATTTTATACAGCTCTAAGATCCTCTCTAGCCATGGATGAGGCACCGAATCATAGGCCTTCTTATAGTCAATCCAGGCGGCCGAGAGAGACCCCCTGTTCCGCCGGACTTGTTGGCAAATGGTCGTGTCTATGAGGAGGAGCTCCTTAGTACCACGGGACCCAACCCTACACCCATTCTGAGAAAAGGCCAAAACGTTGTTCGCAACAATGTGCGTGTTAATTTTTGTTCTCAGAATGGATGTAAGGAGCTTGTATAAAGTGGGCAAGCACGTGATGGGTCTATAGTTTTTCGCTTCCGTGGTACTACCGGACTTATGGAGCAGGAAGGTAACACCAGTAGTCATGAAAGATGGCAGGGAACCAAGCTCGAGGGCGTCTTGAAATTGTGTTGCCAGACGTTCGTGTGAGGATCGAAACCACTTGATCCAAAAGTTGTGCAACCCGTCCGGCCCAGGACTTTTCCAGTTCTGGGTCGTACGGGCTGCACACCTTACATCATCGGGGCTGATAGTCACAGCCCCCATGGCTTCGATCGGCTCACACTCACGTCTGACAACATTCATCCATTCGCCCTCTGTGTGCTCGACTGGCACCGACCAGATACTACGCCAAAAGTTAATCATGGCAGTAGGATCCGGCAGCTGCCCGTCGCTCACACATTGGTTGGTTCCCTCCCACTTTCGATATACCTTCCTTTGGTCACTTTGGAAGAGACGATTTTGCTGGAATCGATCCACACGCTCTCTGTAGCGACGAATACGGCTTGCCCATGCATATTATTATTATTATTTAGTGGGATTAACAGATATGCCAAATCTACTACACCAATCAGCGATGTGATTCAGATCATCGTTAATCAGTGAGATAGCAGAGTTAATGTCACTTACGTCCGCTTGGGAATAAATTAGCAAATAAATAATGAAGCAAAAAACTTGAAAATTGTAATTACAAACAGTCACTCAGATAAAAGGAACTTTCTAATACGGTGGTATGTTTCAGTCCCACCCTACGCCCGGGGGTATGGTGGGTCTGGTACCTTTTTACATTGAGGAAGGAGAATATATGTTAATTTTATAGTACATGACATACTTAGGGTGGTGAAATCGTGAAAGCCCCAGATCGCAAGTTCATAAATATGCGATCTGGATTTCCCGTGGTTTGTCTAAAGTTGCCGTGGCTTAGCGTGTTGTAAATTTTGTTACGTGTTCGATTTTTATTTAATTACCTACGTAACTTTCAGGTTACCCATATTTGTCTTAGAACAGATGTTTCTGTTAAAACATGTGGTATATATGTATGTACCAGCCCGTCTAGCACAACTACGCTTCACGACTCTTGCCGCGCGCCATAGCATCGCCTGTCATTCTCTCACAGTACAGTGAAGAAAGAGATAGGTGATTTTTCTCGCTTGTGCTAGAGGTGCTGTGGGTATATGTAGACAAGCAACAATCGTACTTTAGCGTTTCATATTACTACTATCACTACACAAAATCAAGTTTTCGTGTAGGTCACGTCAGTATTTGTCAGTGTAATTTCTATACATTTATTTTGTATTATTTTCATTATACCACTTGTTTAGGTACGGCTGATAAAAATCAAGTAAAATACGGTCGTTCTAATCGAAAAAAGATGACGGTTCAGCGTTAATTTATTTTTATGAGGCACAAAGTTTACTTCAAAATGAGGAACTTTGTGAATTATGTTTGTGTAACGAGCATTTTCCTGGTGTTATGTGATGGGTATAAGATATTGCTAGTGTTCCCGGCGACTGGGAAGAGCCACAGGATATTAGGAGACGGGTATGTCGACAGCTTGCTGAAAGCAGGACATGAGGTAGGTGTCTTTACTAACTAGTGCTATAATAATTTTTAACCGACTTCCAAAAGGAAGATTTTCTGTTCGTTACGACATATTAAGCATTTGTCAATGTGGTCTATTTTTGTTATTTGAAGAAATATATTCAGCCCTAAGCTGAAATTGATGAAAATATTTAATTTGTTAATAATAATAATATTTATTGCAGCCAAGTACCTACTTAATAACTAGGTACAAGGACCCTGTCAGGGTGTAGCAAAAAGTTAAAATTTTTTGTAGTCTGGTTTACCAAACTTACTAAAAACTTATACTAAGTAATAACAACTTACAGTGTTTCTCTTAATTTAAATAGAAATTGTTTTAAAATTTAAAAACTAAACAAGCAATTGTATGAGCATATACATCATAGCATATTATGTGTCATATACGAGTACATTGTGCTGTGCAATCGATTTGTACATAATTATTATTTAAATATTTTTCTCGTCCGTAAATTCCGCACTTGTCTATGAGGTTTCGTTTTAGATTGCTTATAAAGGACGAGTCTTTTAGGGTGTTTTTAATATTAATAGGGATTTTATTGTATATTTTAATTGCTCTGTAGTATGGTCCATTTTTGTAGATTTCTAGTTTAGGTTCCGGGAGTTCAAGATTTTGGTCGCGACGAGTGTTGTGATTAAATTTGAAGAGATGTATATTTTTTCTTACAAACGTGGCAACTTCTAGGATATAGAGGGAGGGGAGAGTTAATAGTTTTAGATTTTTGAATTCGGGTTTACAGCTATTTGGTTGGTGGATATTGGCCAGGATTCGTATACACTTCTTTTGCATAATGAAGAGCTGGTGCGCATCTGTGCTGTGGCTCCACAACAGGAGCCCGTAGCGTAGCCACGCGACCGCCTGCGTGTGATACGCGGTCAGCGCGCACGCACTGTTGCTATAAACAAACTTGATCGAATTTGGCACTTTGCATCTTTTTGTATCTTTTTATTTAGTCGGTTTATGTGTCTACAATTCTACAAACAGTAGTGCACTCGAGATCGCAAATTACACAATAGAATTTTAGCGGTCGCTATTAATGTGAGTTCCTTACTTGATGCAAGTACGTGACTCGACTACTCGAGGAGTATCGAGAAAATGTCGTGTAATTGATTCATTGACTTCAATGCTTTCAGGTCACTTTCATAACTCCACATCCGAGAGAAAATCCTGGCTTTAATTTAACACAGATTGATATTAGTGATATTATGAAATTTCATTTTGGTAAGCAATACATTGATGAAATAAATAATTCTTCAAGTACCTCGTATAAATAAGACAGCACGACCTTACGATGTCAAGATATTTAGAAGAGGCCTATGATTGCTAATAATGCTAATATGATAATGATGAGACGATGGATGAGGTCGTTGATCGGGTCGCAGGCTTCCCTATAATATGGTTGAGGGAGGCAATGGCTGAGATATGCGTCATACTCGTGAACGGATGCCGTTTGTGGGGTCCGGTCTGTTCATGCTAGCAAGGGCCAAATTAAATACGTAGGAACCGCATACTAGTGTTAAATTAAGCAAACGTGAGAAACTTCATCCTGTACTCGATTGAAGTTATTCAATGTTGATTTTAACTTTTTGAACTCTTAGAGACTATACATCTGTAAGAAACAGCTTAGTATAGTATGACACTCAGAGACTTTATACATCTCTGAGGAAATTAAATAATTTTAAAATATTTTATTGCATGTTATGACGCCTAGAGACCATATACATCTCGAAAGAAATTTAGGTTTAATAATTTTTTTCTATTGTAAATTATTCACGTTGACGCCTAGAGACCTTATACATCTCTATGGAATTCAATTAATTAAGTAATTATATTTTATTGCATGTTGTGACACCCAGACACTTTATACATCTCTGGGTAAGTATATTTAATATTTTTAATTTATCGTTAATTTTTTTATTTTAATGTTCCTAATTAACATTGATTTGGAGTATCTATACATCTCCTTTACGTGTACCAGTGTAATTAGTTATAACACGAATGTATTATGCAATTGTTTTAAGTATTATTTACGAAAAAATGACTTACTGTTGAGTTTCTTTCGGCTTTCTTCTCAACAGCGGTCTCCTCTTGCGAAATGCCGGTAGATTCACAATCTGACTTTTAAAAGTGCCCCTGTGGCCTACTTACTGAATAAATTCTTTCATTTCATTTCATTTCAAACAAATTCAAATCTATTAAACAAAAAAAATACCACTCCGGAGCTGAGCAGTCCCTGAAGATGAACTCCTTAGAAGTTCGAAACATGTTGGGCGTGGGCCCTATCTGGTAAATAACTATATACCTAAGTAAAATCGTCATTTCCTTATTAATACAGATGTGTAACGAAATTTCAACAAAATGCATAATGTAAAATATTATTTACTAAAGCAAATACATTAAACAATAATTAATGCAACTGTACCTAATTAGGTCTTAAAACACTCATGTGATCCTGTTATGAAGCTCGCCTTCGGCTCGTTTCATAAAACCACACTCGTTTCTTAGGACCTCTTATTATGTAACAGTTGCATAAACTACCATTACATTATGGAATAATTACTTTAAAGGTCAGAAACTCATTTTGGAAAATGTATTGGATGGTATTGTGAATCTCAACAAATACACGGCATTCAGCGTGCTGTACAACGTAGCCCGGGAAACGGTTGAAAATAAAGAAGTCCAACGCCTGCTGAACGATCCCGAGCAACACTTCGACCTGGTGATCGCTGAGTGGCTCTTTAGCGACTTCTACGCTGGGTAAGACAGAAAAGTTACTACTATAGATAGGATGTTCTAAAACGTCGCCGGGGGAACGGTTGAAAACGAACACGTCCAACGGCTGTTGAACGATCCGGGGCAACACTTCGACCTGGTGATCGCTGAGTGGCTCTTTAGCGACTTCTACGCTGGGTAAGACAGAAAAGTTACTACTATAGATAGGATGTTCTAAAACGTCGCCGGGGGAACGGTTGAAAACGAACACGTCCAACGGCTGTTGAACGATCCGGGGCAACACTTCGACCTGGTGATCGCTGAGTGGCTCTTTAGCGACTTCTACGCTGGGTAAGACAGAAAAGTTACTACTATAGATAGGATGTTCTAAAACGTCGCCGGGGGAACGGTTGAAAACGAACACGTCCAACGGCTGTTGAACGATCCGGGGCAACACTTCGACCTGGTGATCGCTGAGTGGCTTTTTAGCGACTTCTACGCTGGGTAAGAGGACATTTGGTAGCATACCGTGATTCCAAAATTCATGGAGTCGCTAATTGTCAGTCAGTCTTTTCGAAGTCTAAAAATATATAGCGATATTAGATACCATGATTTGTGCTCTTTTAACAATACTAAACTCATTTTAATAAAGCGTAATTAATTTTAGTACTTAGTATAAAATATATTATTAAACGCATCGTAAAGAGTTAGACTCTTTAAACAAATGGCTCTAAACATATATTTGCCGATATTACGGGTACAGACCCGTAATATCCGACTTTGACTTTGAAAAAAAATACAATTAGCGTCTCCGTGGATTTTGAAACCACGGTATGCTACCAAATGTCTAATTATACCTATTGAGTATAATTAGATTTTGTACAACGTCGCCCGGGGTACAATAGAAAATGAAGATGTCCAACGCCTGACGAACAATCCGGAGCAACACTTCGACCTGGTGATCGCTGAATAGCCCTTTAGTGATTTATACGCTGGGTAAGATAGGGAAGGAATTGTAACTGCTGTAATTAAGGTGCTGTACAACATCGCCTGGGGTATATTGAAAAATCAAAATGTCCAAAGAATGCTGAACGATCCGGAGCAACATTTCGTTTTCAACCTGGTGATACTTAGCTGATTCTTTGAGCATTGCAGAAGCCAATTTTTTTATCAAAACTCGCCAATAAGTAAGTTTGTAGGTCTTAAATTGGCTAGCACCTTATGACGACGCACTGTGGCAGCGATATATTGAACACACATTTATAGGTTATTGATATTTTGAGTCTTGAACAAGTTAGTTTCCATATGGGATAGTCTGGTTGAATTGTATATGCTATTAAGAATAACTCCTTTAGGTTTTCAGCTGTGTTCAACTGCCCGTACATCTGGTCGGTGTCGATGAACCCCAGCTGGCTAGTTCTGCAACTGATAGAGACAGCACGGAACCCAGAGTACTACCCTGACATGTACTCTGGGAACATTCCTCCGTTTTCTCTCGCCACGAGACTGGAAGAGTTCACACACCAAATACATGTTATGGCCATGAAGAAGTTGTAAGTTTCAACATCTTTGGTTTACGTATAACACAACTATAGGCGTCAGAAATGGTTCTTCCTGAATACCATATAGTAACAGAAAAAATATTGTCATATATCTCGCAATAATCATATCCTAAGCATCTTTAAAAAATCAAGATGTAGAGTCGTTTGAAAATGGTATAAGTAAAACACGCTTCATATCTACACATATACTGTACCTATACATTTTGATGCATTGTATTTATTTACTCGTATCATATACGGAATAATCGACATCCATTCCCATTCTGATAATGGCTTCGTATCTACCGTATATATACTATGCTATTTGCATAATTTTCCAGCATATTTGATGGGCTTGAAAGACAACTGTATGAAGACAAAATCGTACCAGTTTTAAAGAAGAGAGGTCGTAATATTCCCGACCTGGAAGACTTGGTGTTCAACGCGTCCCTGCTCATCGTGAATTCCCACGTCACTTTGGCTCAGATAATGACTCTGCCACCTAACTGTGTCACCATTGGCGGGTACCACATCGACTCAAGGATTCCGCCATTGCCGAAAGTAAGATTATTTCTCACCTATGTGTCTAAAGGTTTTTTATTTTAAGGAAGACAGGTCGTAATGTTCCCGAGCGGTGCTGCAAGAACTGAAGTTCAACTCAACGCGTCGCTGCTCGTGCACTAAACGTATATACGTCGCTCTGGCTCAGATAATGAATCTGCCGCTTAACTGTGTCACCTTTGGCGGGTACCACATTGACTCTAGGATTCCACCATTTTTGAAACTAAGTTTATACCTCACCTATGTTTTTAAAGGGAAATCATTTTAAGGAATGTCACTGACTGCTGTCGAACTGTGTCACCATTGCCGAACGTCAGTGTATGAGTACATGCACCACCTTATCTTTATTCCTAAAGGGATCTAATCCCAGTTATACGTCTCATCCCCCACCCAAAGCCCAAAGTTATGTATCGTCCTCAACGATTGTACTTATGTCGGCATAGAGATGATATGAAAGGCATGACAATTTCAGTTCCAGATAGACTTAATGATAAAACTAGCCACCAAGATAAACGTTATGCATTTTCAAAATATATGTATACGTCTGACCGTCCTGATAGATCACTGTCTGGCGGCGTTATTAAGGAGATACCACGACTCTGCGCGGCAACGACAGCGGTGCGCGATACGTGTGTCTCGCTCACTCTTATGGCCGCCGCGCTCGGATCTCTCGCTCAACCGCTCGCTGCGCCGCTGGTCGTGCAAAGTCGTTAGCACGAGGAAGCTTAATCTTTTCGTCAAAATTATAGGACATTGAAGTCTCACAGGCTCTCTCTCCTTATTGGCTCAGTTTCATTGGTCGATAGGGCGGCCCGCATGCGGGGTGCGGTAGATTTCCAAAACGCATGCCATTATGAGTTTCACTGGTCGTTACAGCGTCTGCGGGAGTCCCCGCATGCCGTATATCGACCGAGTTATCGACCAATGAAACTAAGCCATTAGCATATTAGTAAATAGTTCTTTATGTAGGTCCTTATGAGACACTCACATATTTACAGAATTTACAAAAAATTATGGACGAAGCTACGGACGGTGTCATATACTTCAGTATGGGAACAATATTAAGCAGCGAAACGTTTCCAAAAACCATGATACAGGGTCTTCTGAACATGTTCAAAGGGCTGAAGCAAGTGGTCTTGTGGAAATTCAGCGACGTGGTAGCCAACCTGCCCAAGAACGTGCATACACTACGGTGGGCGCCTCAACAAAGTATTCTCAGTGAGTTTCAAAACTTTCTAGTTAAAATGTTATTAGATTCATACGCCGGTATTTATCAGTCAAGTATATTAAATTAATGAAAAATAAATAAATATTAACATCTTTTAGCCTTTACCTAAATATGTTACATTAATTAACATGGTTCAATCTGATATTAATGGTGGTGATAAAAAAGTAATAGTCCATGTCCAGTTACCTACCTACCTATGGACAATCTATATCAAATCAAATCCTTGCCAATATTATACATGATAAACTATGTTTGTTGGTTTGGTTTACGTCAACCTAGGTCGTAAGTGGGATTATATGGTCAGGAAGTGAGAATTTTCTGCCCGCTACGACCATGACCAAGGCAAGACGTAGACAAACCACGAGCGGTAATTCGTAAAGCCGTAGATATTAATGGCACAAACATCTGCGATCTGGGCTGGGACATTTACGTATTAACCGCCCTATAGGTATGTAATGTACTATTATCTTCTTTCAACCACGTAAACAGATTCGTTGTAGCCCAACATACGTTTAGGCAGGTCACCTACTTGTTAAACCCTAAAGATAAAATATATAGTTAAGGTTCGCGAAGAAGATACCTAATCGTATGTATGCCACGCGGTCGAAGTAGCTGATAAATGAGTGGATGTTTTTTTTTTGTTATTATTCTGTCCCGTAACCCAGGGGGCAATAAAGTGATTAAACTTCTCTGGTTTCGATAAAGTATAGGTACCTAATACCGGTATTGTCAGGAGATAGTCTGTATAGCAAAAGTGGCTTTTTCATAATAAAAAGAATTTAGTGACTGCAAATATATCCCAGAAAACGAAAAAGAATCTAATTAAAACTTTTTTCTACTCCAGTACTTTTTCTGTTTTATATAGTTACTAACTCTAATATAAAGACATAAATTATGAAAGTCTGTAAAAGTCTATACTCTATTGCCCAAAAAACACTGCTAAACGATGTTATACCTAATGTCGCCAAAAAAGCATCACTTAGTACCACAGATTACAAGATAAACAGCTGCATTCACACAATTTAAAATAAAAAAAAACGTATTGTATGAGAGATCATGTGAGAGTTGCACCCTTATAAAAAAAATATCAGGAGAGTTAAATCTACATCGTACTAAAATTTTGTGAGATTTGACTGAAACCACTTTTCCCTAAGTTTGCTGCGGAGTCCTTTATATGAGTCTGTATAAGAATGGCTTTATAACTTGCAATTACAAAGTTTTTGGTAAAACATAACCGCCGAAAATCGTAGTTTTAAAGAGTGTGTAGCAATATGCATCGGAAAAAGTAGCTTGACCTTGAAAAGTACCTTAAGTTATCTTATATTTGTTAACAGAAAGTGTTAGTATTATTTATGAAAAAATTACTTGCTGTTGAGTTTCTTTCGGCTTTCTTCTCAACAGCGCACAGTGTGGTATTTTACTGATCTGGGCGGCCAATATTATTTTTGATGTTATGTTGGTAGTTACAGTAATATCAAGCTAATATATCATTTTTTATCTGTACGGTAAGAAAATTATGGTGAAATTACAAAAAATAAGGATTTTACAATATTAGCTCAAAGTAGGTATAATAATATATGTACAAAGTATATACAAAAGTAACAAAAATCAATCAGAAATCATGTCACT
Organism: Apotomis capreana; assembly: GCA_947623375.1. NCBI lineage: Eukaryota > Metazoa > Arthropoda > Insecta > Lepidoptera > Tortricidae > Apotomis > Apotomis capreana. The sequence continues at coordinate 39,944,134 of OX392499.1, forward strand.
TTGATCAGACGAAGACGGCTCTGTCGATATTTCATCAGACACCATTTCATCTGTACGAGGCTCCATGGGAAGCAGCATCTCAAGAGTTTCTGTTGCGAATGGTTTTGTCTTTTTACGCGGTGTTGGTCTCATACCTGTTATTAGAGCATCCGAAGCCACGAGTAATCTGTTAAGTACATCCCTATTGCATGAAACCCTCGAAAACTTTCGGGAAAAGTTTTGACGGTATAGACGCAAATTTGGCAATTCCGTTTGCTGCATCAACTCGAATAACTTAGATTGAGTTATTAATTTAACATTAGATGGCCCTAGAAACAATAAAAAATCAAAATTACCAAAAAATAACAAATTCATGAAATCATACCTTTTGACCATATAACGTTTGGATGCCTAATTTTCCATTTTCCGGAGTGTTTCCGTGGAAAATCAAAGCTAAATCGTAAACTAGAATAAATGACGTATGTGCTACATGTCCTATTTCTGCCGGGACACCTCGGGAACTACAACTAAATGTTTCCGATAAGTCAAAATACAAGCAAAACGAGAACATTAAAAGGGTGTACTTTTGAATGACTACCATATCGTCATAACGTAATCAATCCTATTAAAAACATATACAAACGAAACATTCTTACCTGCCATCATAACATTTAAGGTACTTAACTTATTACATATTCTACCGCAAAAACGTACAAATTCACTGTTAAAAGTCACCCCTTTTTGATGTGCCGTTTGAGAAAATAAGTGCTCGTGAAATACTTACGTGGTAGTACGTGGTTAATTACTCGCCGTGTAATTTTTGGGTGTGATGTTAAATGCTGAATTTCGGTTCTGAAGTATTGTTCTTTCGAAATTTGGCATCTAAATTTAACATGTATGGGCAAGACTTTGCGTATATTAAATAGCTCGTGATCATATTTTAAATCCTTTTTAATATTATAAGGTACAATTATCTTTAGTATCCTGACTTGCAAGTTATATATTTTGTCCAGATAGGACTTAAAGGTACGACCGTAACTACTCAAACCATAAGAAATTATACTTTCTACGAGTGCATTATACATATCTAACCTAATTTTATAAGGAATTCTGTTTCGTATGGTATATAATTTTGCCATAACGGCACGAAGCCTGGTGCAGACAGCATCTATGTGGTCGCCCCAGTTCAGGCGATTGTCTATTAGACTATTACAAGGCCCAAATATTTTTGCTTATTGACCTGTTCTAGAGGCGTGCATTGGCAGCTAGCTGGTCTGGAATGTAAGCACTGGTGGTTGTGTCCAATGATGCTGACTGCCCCAACTGTTCTTGATTGGCTAGAATGTACATGTAGTTGATGTAGTAGCTTCGTCTTATCTGCGTTTAGAACAAGTCCTGCATCGTGAGACCATTTGCAAATTATATCAAAGTCATTTTGTAGCTTTTGCTCTGCTAGGCCTATGTCCTTATCTGAGGCAACGAGACAGGTGTCATCGGCAAATTGGTACACACTACAATTTTGAACACAATTATTCATATTATTTACGTAGGCCAGATAGTGGAGTGGACTGAGCACGGAACCCTGTGCTGTGCTTTCAGTGACAAGCATTTTATCGCTAAAGGTGTTATTTATTTTGACATGGTATGACCTGTTCCGAAGGTAGCTCGCGCACCACTCCAGTAGCTGTCCCCGGACACCTGTATCCTCTAGCCTTAGTAACAGCGTGTCGTGACGTAATGTGTCGAAAGCTTTGCTATAATCAATGAAGACTATTAGCACATTCTTTTTATTGTCAAGATGTTGGTTAATTTCATCTGTAAACGTAGACAGCAGCATAGATGTACCTTTTTTAGACTGGAACCCAAACTGACAGACAGAATATTATACTACAGAGAGAATATTATTATCAGTATAAAAACTATGTATCTGACTACTGACATACTTTTCCATTATTTTATCTAAAATCGGCAACATTGTGATAGGTCTATAATTGGAACAGTTCTTTACATCACCACCTTTGTGTATTGGCCGAACTAAGCCAATTTTAAGTTCGTCAGGAAATAAACCATGAGTTATGCTACTATTGATGAGGTGAGCTATTGCTGATGATATTTTGTCTGCTATGGGCTTAATATCTAGAACTCGAACGCTATCTATTCCCGGAGCTTTACTACTATGCGTTTTCATAATTATTTTATATATTTCATTAGTTGACGCTTTTTAAATAACATCGACCTATCGCAAGGATTCCTATGAGTATCTGAATTTAATAATGGTACACTACAATTGGGTATTATATTCTGCACCTCCTGCTTAAAATTATTTGCAAACATGTCAGCAACAAGCTTATCAGATCCTATGGGTTGAAAAGCTTTGCCTATAGTATCGTTAATAGACTTAGATATTTTTCCTGACATTTCGTTCAAAATTTGCCGGAGTTTTCTCATGTCTCCTTTAGCCGTACCTATTTTACGCGCGGTCCTCCTAAGAGTGCCACGGCGGTCACATTATGATCGGCCAGTTTAGTGCAGAGCGCGCCGCAGTAAACATCTTGCAAGCGGGATCGGATAAATATGTGATCAATACATGATTTAGTTACGTCATTGTTTCGGGTTTCCACTCTAGTGTAACTCGCAATCCCGCTTACAAGACCCTGTCCGCTCATTAAATTCATGTATGACTCCGTTACAGTGTCTTTTACAGCAATGTTAATATTCATGTCTCCTATAACAATTAAGTCAGACTCCTGCGAAAAGTGTAAAGTACGTTTGAGCTCAGATATAAATAAGTGCTTGTTAGTATCTGGCGGCCTATATACCGCACACAGGGCTAAGTTAAGATTTGACGATGTTACCATATTGCCGATAAGACATTCGAAGTTATTCGTTGCACATTTTAATTGAACAAATTTGTGTTTTTTGTGTATATATACGACGATACCACCGCCTTTTCTATCTTTTCTTAGTTGTGTGTGCATATTATTTCCGCCATGTTGAACAAATGACATATATCCGTAAAAATATTAGCTTCTGTAACTACCACTACATCAATAGGAGACATTTTGCAAGAGTACACAATTTGCTGTAGGTTACTGAAGTACTTTAGGAGTGACTTTAGGTTTACGTGTATGCAAACTAGTTTATTGCATTTTAAATTGGGTAATTGTTTTAAGAAATCATTAAGGTCAATACAGTTCAGTAGTTCTGTTACGTTTTCACATAAATCATCCATTATTAAGGCCAATTAATTATTAGAATTAGATAAGTTAAATTAAATTAGACTTTGACAAAAAAATCCTCGATATCTTTCTCGTTGCGAACCCAGTAGATCTTATCTTTATCTCCTTTTCTAGCAAATATTTTTCCATGTTTACACCATACATATTTATATTTTTGCGTATCCTTAAGTTTAGTTTTTGCTTGAAAAAGTAGGTACTTAGTTTTGCCGGTAAGCGCCTCCCGTAGTGTTATCTTATTATTTAAGGTCGCCGCCTCCTCTTCGCTTAGATCAGATAATATCCTGGATGCTAAGACCGCTAAGACTTCTGCATTGCGTCCAGCCTCGATCCATTGTAGCTTGGCAGCGGAGTTGTTAAGCTGCGCGAGTATGGCTCCTACCTTACCCTCACGGGAGGGTAGCCTGCGAGCTGAGCGTATGTTGTGTATGCTATTATTATCTATCACTTTTAACACAGTCCCTACCTTTTGAGCTAGTTTTACGGCGTCTTCGTTATCTTTGAGAGGTATACCTACTATCTCTATGTACTCATCAAGAGCCGCCTGTTCCGTTAGGTCAAGCCGTTGTTCTAATGCAGCGATTCTTGTTTCTAGGTGGGTATTTTGATTTTTGAGAGTGGTGTTCTGCCTTTCAAGATGTTTAATCTTCTCTTTGGTGGCTTGCATAGTTTCCTCGTATTCGTCAATTTTATCACTAGCGTGTTGCGCTGCTTTAGTTACTGCCTCCAGCTCTCGCATCACAATCTTGTGTACTTCCTTAGAGATGTTACTCAGTAGTTTTTTTAGATCAAATGCGGGTCCTGCAGCATGAGAACCTTCCCCGATGTCATCTTCCTCGTCATCCTCGTCATCCACGGCCGACAAGAAAGATGTTCTTCTGGTCGAAGAGAGATGGCAATCCTTGCACACGCACTCGAGTGTATCCACCGCATGAAGGGCGGTGCGTTGTTTGTTGTTCAGCCCGCTGCATTCCACCTTTTCATGAACAATTGCGTCACACCTACAGCATGTCAAGGCTGGAGATTTTTTGGTCACTGATTTTTTACAAACGGTACACTTATTCATAAAATAGTGTTAGAACGACGTATGTGTGTTTACGGATCGCTATCTGCGCGCGAAATAGAACTGTGCTTTAATCTAACCTAACAGGTGTCTGTCTTGCCCAGGGATAGTGGCACTATAAATGTGGCTCAATCCTTCGTTCTTCTTGCGAAATAAATACTGGATCCTATTAAATAAAACTTGACTTTCATCATTGTCGATAGTCCAGCTTTATTGTGCAAAAAATACTTGAAACTTGCGGAATATTTAGTCCTGTCTCCTCTTTGGTTATCAGTGATCAGTGTCATTCACTGAGTTTCAACGTCAGTTACCAAAAATTTGTCATTGCCAGCAAAATAAATTAGTACCACCAAAAATCCGTAATAAGTATGGCGTGGGCTGAAAAACACCCTGTTGAGCTATTATAAAATTAAATTGTTGCAGATATAAAGAAAACGTGGCCCAGTTATAACTACTATACCACGACCAAAAGTCACCCAGGAAGAGGTTGGTCGACTGGGTGGAGTCTGTCATCCGGACAGGAGGCGCAGCTCACCTGCGCTCCCCGGCTAGTCTGATGCCCTGGTACCAACAGGTTTACCTCGATCTACTATTGCTGATATTTGTAGCATTCTTGCTACCTACTTGTTATTTAATGTTATTGTTACGCTTAATTCTGTATTAAATATCTTGGTCAGTAATGTTGATTTCATTTTAAATCTTTCTTAGACTGGACACGTGTCCTAAACCGCCTACTAACTGGGCACTCGCACCGTGTTCAAATGAAACAACATGTGCTAGACGAATGACAATTTAATTTTGGTTTTTCAGACTATATATACAAATGTAAAAAAATCTCTATACCGTGATGCAGCGGAAATTACATATGGTACACCGACATGTAACGGATAATTCGACCAACATGGTTTTCACATACGACATGAATATAGACTACAACCTTCGGATACAATAGCTGAATATGGAGAGCACCATAATAGTGACGCTGAGCACTGCACCATGTTTAGTTTCGTCTAACTTTCGACAAGATTTTTCTCTGGATAGTCTAGACAAAGTAGTTTAGTTAAAGTAATAATATTGCTTTAATAAACCGTGATATAATAATGTGCCAGTCAATTGGTGCTAACCCGTTATACCTTATTTGCATACTTAATAAACAAATGGGTGGTAGTCGAAGATTTATCTCCTTACCCATCCATTTTATTAGACTATTTCGTCGGGTATGCCGATTTCACACGAGGGCAGAACAGTGAGGCAGAACAGTGGGCAGTACAGTACTGCTACAATCTAAACGCACAAGACAGTACTGTTCTGTCTTGGCGTGTGCGTTCAGATTGTAGCAGTACGGTACTGTCCACTGTTCTGCCTCACTGTTCTGCCCTCGTGTGAAATCGGCAGTAGTGCTACACGCACTCCGGGCAGGCACGGCGGGTTAGCCCCGCCCCCTGCTATTTATAGACAAACGTATGCAGCCACATATTAGGCTTCCGGCTTCCCAAAGTTATCGAAAAAAAAGGGTAGTGCTACATCTGGCCGACATCTTCAGTAGCTCGCTGATTCACCAGTAGGTACATCTGAGATCACGACGTGTGCAACTCCGCCGAAACGTTAGATTATGAAGGTACACGTAAATAAGGAATATCGTTAATAATTTGTGGTAATTATGTGTACGAACCGCGAGATATAAAGTGTCATATTTTTCATGCATTCACGCATTTAATATTTTGGTATCCGCAAAGTAACGCCTGATACAATTATTATTTAAAGTAGGTTAATAGTACTAAACCTGGTAAAGCACCGTTTGCCGGAAAAACTAGGTAACCTAACTAGGGCTGTTATTTTATCAACAAACTTTAGAATCTAAAAGTATTACGAGTGCCAAACTGTATTACTAATGTAGAGTGAGTGGTATCCAATTAAATAAGTAGGTAAGTAAGTATACACGTCAAGTAAGTCAAGGAAATTGAAACAATTACAATAAGGGCCAAAGAGGCATGCGTTCCAGTGTTCTTTACTGATGCACTTTACGTTAGCCCCAATTGACAACATTTAAATTTTAATATTTTAAGGTGACTTAATTAGGGTTCCGTACCCAAAGGGTAAAAACGGGAACTCATTTGTATCCGGCGCCATACATACCAGGTGCAAACTTAACTCAACCCAGTCAAGTTAAGGAATAAGTGTTTGTACGGAGCCCTCGGTGCGCGAGTCCGCTTCGAACTTGGCCGGTTTTTTTTTTAAATCCTTTATTTGATTGTATCGGAAAATAGACTGGTTGAAAAAATGTAATGTTGTCTTTCTCAATTTTATTGACCGATAGCAACCAAGTAAACATACCTACCTACTTAAGTAGTCGTTTCGTATTGAAAAAAAAACTCGAGCCAGGAGTGACCAACACATAATACAGCTTTTTTTTATAATCCATTCCGAGGACATTCCCACGGTGCGAAATAAATGCTGTCATTTACCTAAACAAGCCAGACTCATGCAGCATGTACTTACTAAAGTACCTACTATTACGTATTATGGCACGCACACACAAGTCATCAGAAGGTTACTATTGAGAGGCTCGCAGATGCAAGTCATCATCATCACTGTCAAGGATATTATATAACTACTACCACTAACTATACTAGCTGTGTTGGCGCGTTCAGGGATATTTGGATCTGTTCTATTGCTCTATTGTTGTTGTTGTCCAAAGTTTTCTGGCCTCGCTCCAGCTCAGTCCGACAGCTCCTACCTCGCTCTTAACGGTGCGCCGCCATGATAAAGAGTATAAATAAACTCTAGGCAGGTCTTATCACGAGCGATCCCTTGCATACCGACTTTAAGGAAATTTTAAATGTGAATTATAATTATAATATTGTATTGTTCCTTACTAATATTTGTGGATTTCTTATTACGAGCTTTTTAAACATTCCTATTTCACATTTGCAACTACTCGAAAGTTATCTGAAATAAATAACTGTTTAGCGAGTAGACCGCCCGTTGTTTACTATAATTTTAATATACATGTATATATATATGTTGTGTTCTAGAAATCTATCGATACAATATGTATATCGGAAGTCGATAGATGAGAAGTCTCTATGACGGCTCAAAAGTGTCTCGAGAATTCCGGCGGTCATCACATCACTATTAAGATTAATATCCGCAGTCGACGTTGGGGTGTCGCATCTCACGGCAGTCTCCGTCATTTCGCCGTTGAGGAATCGTAAAACAGGTAGAGGAGCGTCAATTTACTTTTTGTTTAATTGTGCTAGCTTTTTAAATGGTAGTATGTGGATACGTTCAAAAAAGCCGGTTCTTAATAGTTTACATTTGGATAGATATAATAAACAATGCGCTTTTCATGGAAGTTCTTCCACTTTAGATTCCATTTCGACGGACGACGCAGTTAGCGCAGTTTGTAGAGACCTGCCTACTGAGCCGGCAGTCCCGGGTTTGACTCCCGGCCAGGGCAAATATTTGTGGGATGAACTCGCATATTTGTGCTTGGGTCATGGTACGGTTGTTCTATGTATATAATCTATATAAGATAAGTATGTATATCGTCGTCTAATACATGCCTTCTTGAGCTTAATTTGGGGCTAGATCGATTTGTGTGAGATTGTCTGATATATTATATTTATTTTTCCATTTATTTGTGGTTTCCCATTTTTAAATGGTAGTATTTAAATACTTTCAAATATGCCCGTTAAATAAATTACATTTGGACTCATAATAAACAAAGCGAATTTGAATTGAGCATTCATCCATTTTAAATTCCATTTGTTATTTTACCCAGTAAAAAGTAGTACGCCTTATCTTGATATTTTTGTCTATATACGGTGATAGTAGTAACCTAATTGAACTTCTTATAATGAGATAAGCTTTCATACTTAGCAAGCTAGCGTAGCGCTTTCATGAGTTTTACGTTAGCAGGTGTATATAATACAGGGTGAAATAATATGGACCGTTAAAATTTTGACAGTAGATACCTTGGCACAAAACACAGATCAGTTTGGTCTGTGGCACAAAATAAAAAATACGTATTTTTTTTTCAGCATCTTTAAGTACCTACTAAAATATTGAGATAAAACAGCTGTATCCAATAAGACCATGCGTTCGAGGATACCGCGTTAGCGCGCTGTGCGGAAGGCGGCAATAACGCTTTTTGTATTGTATAGGTTTAATGGTCTGTGGTATTGGTCCAGAATTCCAGATAAGATAGCGAGCGCGCCCCGCCCCCCGCACCGCTAACCCCGAGCGCCACTCGGTTAACGATTATCCACACGTTACTAATTATTTATTCGGACAGAACATTTTATTATGAAAATTTTACCTTTGTTTTTTTCTCAGAAATGTCATCCTTCATCGATACCTAATGCCTGGGGAAACTTTGAACGGTCAATAAAATGTCACCCTGTTGTATATAATAGTTTTAAACCAGTGTACATGAACTCTTACTCTTTAGTGCTGTGCCCTTACCACGAGTTTACAGTGACAGTACTAGGTAGCGACTGTGTAAACGATTTGTATAGAGAATTGTAGTTCTACAAAGTAACCGCTAGGGGGCACTGTACCATCTCCATACAATCGTTTACGATAACGATTACAGTTAGGTTAACTCTTGGTAAGGGTACTGGCTCTCTTTACAGCGAACATGCGTTGGGTGGTGGGACTTCTGTTCCTGCTGGCGTGCGAAGCGCACAGGATCCTGCTGGTGTTCCCAGTGCCTTCCACCAGCCACGCTAATCTGGGCCAGGGCTTTGTGCGGCACCTGCTGGCCGCCGGACATCATGTGAGTAATCCATACTAATATTATAAATGCGAATGTGTGTCTGTCTGTTTGTTACCTCTTCACGCTTAAGCCGCTGAATCGATTTTGATGTAATTTGGCATGGAGATAGTTTAAGATCCGAGGAAGGACATAGGATAGTTTTCATCCTGGAAATTATCCATAAAAATATTGAAAAGTGAGTAAGTAATTCATGATGACATTGATGACCCTGTAGGAAATGTAATTATTAGACCAAAAGCACAATTGCTCTTACATTTGCTTAGGCGCTTTCAATAATCCCTTTTATTAATTAAGGTGATTAGGTGGATATCTATCGTGTCGTACGAGGTTGCTTCTATACTTCCAAGTTCCACGCGGACGTAGTCGCGGGCAAAAGCTAGTAATATATATATGGGTAACCAAAGATCTTTACAAAACACTCTAGGGTTCTCTGTGTCGGCACGCGTCCTAACCAGCGAAAGCCCAGAATTCGGACTTTTGCAGCCTAATATATCGTACATATTAGGTAGGTAAGCGTTTTAATATTATTTTGGGATTTAATTTAGTTGACAGATCTACTTCTAATATGTTTCTTAGGGATAGATATTAACAAATTATCTGCTTATCCCATCAATGGTTAACTGGTAGAGAATGCCCTATGGCATTAAGTCCGCCTTTTGTACGATATGTTCTTTCTTTTGTGCAATAAAGATTATATAAATAAATATAATTAGGGTATTGCATCTGCAATCTAAGTGACACTTAGGTGAAACTTAGGTGACAGAAAATAAATATTTTTTGTATATTTCAGGTGACGTATATATCTCCGTTTCCTGTGAAAAAGCCGCATGAGAATTTGCGTCAAATTGACGTATCCACTAACATCGCGCTTTTTCCAAAAAGTAAGTACCTAATTAAATAAAGTTTACTAAAAATCACACATGTCGGATCTCCCCGCACATGGTATAATGAATGTAGACATTGAGTATCCATATAATAACAAGATGATAATACAATTTATTATTATATCGAGATTCTGATATAATTATTAACCTGATTGATCTGAGTTCGAAATAGTATTTTATGCAACCGTTGTATAAGAGGGGGCAAAAACGCTAGATAGACAAACTAACACTAACTAAAAGTTTATCAGAGACTATTTTTATTTTTTATTATGTTGATTCCGAGCGGGAACATGTAATTATTTTCTTTGTTGTTTATTTGCGTTTTATTTATTAAAATGTCGAGTCGTAGAAAAAGTATTGTATGCAACGTTGTATAAGTAGGTCAAAAAACGCTCGTGACATCTTTCTTACGATGTTCGCTACGCTGATATTGTCACCCATGCCACTCGCGTTTTTTGCCCCCTCTTATACAACTGTTGCATAAAATACTATATTTTTATACACAAAAAATCTATGTCATTATTCTTTCCGATTTACCAAATTTTCTATATATATTTTGTATTTCTAATGACCGAATACGCAGTTAAAATGTTTTAGCTCACTTTGTATAGTATTATTTTGCTTCCATTTTTTGGTGAATTATGTCGTATTAGAGCTATTAATTAATACTATAAACAAGGAATATTGCACTTTTCTGGGTTCGAATCCTGGTCAGGGCAAATATTTGTGTGATGAAGATGAACTCGAATATTTGTTCCTCGGTCATGGATGTTATCGATATGTATTAATATATTATGTATATCGTCGTCTAGTACCCATAGTAGCTTGCTTAGTTTTGGACTAGGTCGATTTGTGTAAGATTGCCCCTTAATATTTATTTACAATACAAATACAAATACAAATAGTTTATTAGGATACAGCGACATTTTTACAGATGAGTTACCATATAGTTAGGAAATAAGAACTCAATGAACACTGTTTGGTAATGTTTACACCTCAGCAGAAGTAGCCGTGTCCCCTACACTAGGCTCAGCCTGTCTCGTAGGTTGACACAATTTTACGTTTGACAATTTCAGTTTATCTGGCGTTAAAGAATTACACAGTTTTGACAAGAAGATATTAAATATTTACTTTATGTGTAGCAATTATTAATTAATTGAATGTAACTAAGCTAGTATTAACTTAATCTAAAACATGGGTGGGTGTTATATGGGTGGGGATGTTATAATTTTTTCCGTCTCACGGTAATTCAAGGTTCTTAACCAATTTTGAGTTTTAATTTTGACCTCTCTTATGGAACAAGTTTTAATGTCACATACACTGTTTACTCTCTTATATATGGATAAGTATTTGTAGGTACCGAGTCTCTTTGCGAATCTAGACTTCTGGTAGGGGAGTAATAAATGTACGCTTTTGCAATCGCTCATTATAGTCGGGTAAGTTTAACACGATCCTGTGAGCGACAATAGTACACCGTAGGATGTAAAGCTGACGTACACCTAGCACTCCACTCTCCCTATATAATTCGAAGGTTGGATACATTCTAGGTCTGCAGTGCATGACTTTTAACAGCGAACGTATTATAATCGTATATTTATTTTACATGACTTGTATTAGGCTGTTAGTCAAAGAAATGGACGCTTAACATTTATCTCATAGCTAGTAGTCTAAGATCCCTTTAAGAACGACCTTCACCGAGATGTTTATTTGATGAAATGTATTTTATATTTAATTTAATATGTCAATAAATATATTGCATATGGGTTGCCTAACAAATTTTAGTCCAGGGTATGTTTAATAAATGATTAAAAAATTTATTTTTTTAAACATTTGATTATTAGATAAATTCTATACCAATCGAAAGTATGAAGCCCATAGAATATGCAAACGTTAGGTTGCCTATTCTTTTCTCGTCAAAACTATCGGGTAGCCAGGTTTAAACTGGTAAATCTATACTAGCATTTTGCAACGGTCTGATTATTGAATTGAAATTAAATAACATTAAAGATTATTTTATTATGAACACGGTGGTATAGGGTTGTTTGCGAAAAATCAGTCCAGAATTCCGGTTGGCGAATTTTGAAAAGTAAAATATTGCAGCGAGTGAATGTGTGCGACTGAGAGGTCCCAACCAAAACCATCCCATACGATAGAAGAGGACACAGCATAGCAGCTGTTTGAAGTCCGCCCATTTAAAAAAAGAGAGTGCGCATGCTATTTGTGATAGACTCGTATATGCTGTGCATTATTTTGCAGTAGTTTATTATTAAAATAGAGAAATAGTTATTTAACTTTTTTTTTAATCAATTAATTAATGAAATAATGATCTTTATTCTGCAAGTAGGCCACAAGGGCACTTTTACATGTCTGAGTCCATCGACATTTCACAAGAGGTGACCACTGTTGAGAAGAAACTCCGAAAGGTTAGATACATTACATTTGTTTTATTCTACTACCTATGTTTCTACTTGAATCACTTAAAATTAATGCCGTTTAAACACTTTTCACCGTTGGTTAAAATTCTCCAACATTTAAAAGTATGAGAATCTCTGAACACCATGATGACGTAGGCTTGTGTCAGTCACGTGGTTCGCGAGTCTCGGAAGAGAGTACCAGGCGGAGTATATTATTATACCATGCATTTTATTGTATCTATAGCGACAATCTACTCCAAAATAATGCACAGCATATACCTACGAGTCTATCGCTATCCTTTTCATTTTCAAGCACAAATAGCATGCGCACTCTCTTTTTTTAAATGGGCGGACTTCAAACAGCTGCTATGCTGTGTCCTCTTCTATCGTATGGGATGGTTTTGGTTGGGACCTCTCAGTCGCACACATTCACTCGCTGCAATATTTTACTTTTCAAAATTTGACAACCGGAATTCTGGACTGATTTTTCGCAGGCAACCCTATACCACCGTGTTCATAATAAAATAATCTTTAATGTTATTTAATTTCAATTCAATAATCAGACCGTTGCAAAATGCTAGTATAGATTTACCAGTTTAAACCTGGCTACCCGATAGTTGTGACGGGAAAAGAATAGGCAACCTAACGTTTGCATATTCTATGGGCTTCATACTTTCGATTGGTATAGAATTTATCTAATAATCAAATATTTAAAAAAAAAATTTTTTTAATTATTAATTCAACATACCCTGGACTAAAATTTGTTAGGCAACCCATATGCAATATATTTATCGACATATTAAATTAAATACAAAATACATTTAATCAAATAAACATCTCGGTGAAGGTCGTTCTTAAAGGGATCCTCTACTATAGGGGGTTTTCCATATGGGTCTGCAAATATCGGGTGTTGCCTGTAATAGAAGCAATAAATTAAAAAATAGATAATTATTTTTTAACTGAACAACATTCGTTCAGCAACTTTAAAAAAAAGGCAATTTTCAGATTACTATTATTTCAAACAAAAACAGTGTTTTCAATGTACGTCGTCCAACATTGACATTTCCTAAGTATTGACATAACTGTCACTATACTAATATCGCACATTTTGCAATATTACGTTGCTTCTTTGTCTACACATTATTCTACAAATTATCATTTAATACACGTTATTTTCAGAAGTTGCTTAGCAAATGTTGTTCAGTTTCAAGGGAAACTATGTTTTAATTTATTGCTCCTATTACGGGCAACACCCGATATTATTTTGTATTAAAATTTTAAAATATTTAATTCCAGACGCCATCCTAGACTTGACTAAGCTGATGAACAATGAAATACCGACCTTCGAGACCCAGCAGGTGGTGCCACTGATGGTGACCATCGGTAACGCGACAGTGTTCCACAAGGATGTGCAGCGGCTTATCCGAGACCCAACCGAGGAGTTCGACGCGGTGATCGTCGAGTGGCTGTTCTCCACCTCGTACTGTGGGTAGGTTATACACATTAAGGCTCCTTGGCCGTTCAAAAATGATTTTATTAGACATTTTTTATCTATGGTCAAACATGTTTCTTAACATATTATTATCAATGTTACTAGTTAGAACAGGGCTATTGCGATTTATTGGTATATATTTGAAACCCACAGTTTGAATTTTTCATTAATAATGTAATGTATCAAAAACTACTCGAATTGAACAAAATTCACGCTGAAAACTGTTTTTATCCACTCAATTGCTTCGAATTTTGAGTTGGACTCTATTTATATAATAAAATAAGAGCGGTGACAGGTAGCCGTAGCTACCAAAAGCAAATGAGTGGTTAGGGTTCCGTACCCAAAGGGTAAAAACGGGACCCTATTACTGAGACTTCGCTGTCCGTCCGTCCGTCTGTCACCAGGCTGTATCTCAAGAACGGTGATAGCTAGACAGTTGAAATTTTCACAGATGATGTATTTCTATTGCCGCTATAACAACAAATACTAAAAATAAAATAAAATAAATATTTAAGGGGGCCTCCCATACAACAAACTTGTTATAGATTATGGTACGGAACCCTTCATGCGCGAGTCGGACGCAATGAAAGCATGAAATAGCTATGTTACTATCTAGAACTCAGGGGAAAATGTGCTTATAAAGTTGGCTTAAATTATCAATATATTTGTCATAATATGAAAAAAATAAACATTTTAACTTTATTGCGGCTCCACACCACTCGCAAAGTTGACCGTAATTGGGTGCGGAGACGCACAGTGCAACGTAAAAGAGTAGAAAATAAATGAGGGCGCCACTTCCTTCGCAACTGCCACATTTTTGACGTAAAGTGCTTGAATATGGTAACAATTTTGTATGAAAAATTGTAGTTCCTTTATCATCCCTTTTCTACTCTTTTGTGTCGCACTGCACTTCACTGCGGAAGCTCATACTGCGGTCAACTTCGCGAGTAGTGCAGAGCCAGGATTAAAATCAGATTTTGCACGTTGGATTCGCTTCAGTATTATTTGTCATCGGACAAGACTCTAATTAACATTATGAGATTTATGAGTATGTTTTAAATAATGAGATAAAAGACAATATAATTGTGATGATTGGCGGATATGATGGTAACTGTAGGTACTGAAGAACAACATTACCTATGAGTTCAATTATGTTCTCAGTGACTCAATCATTCATTAATATACATTTTATGCCAATTGTCGGTTGTAACTTCCGTTGATACCTAATTGTAAATGACAACATTTCATTCTTCTATCCAGGCCTTTTTCCGATATTATAAGCAAATGAAGGATAAAATAAATACCAGACTTTAAAATTTAAAAAATATCGATTTACGTGTATGATTAAAAAATCCATTTGTAAAGTTCCCTGTTCTAAAAGAGCGTTGGCGGTAAATTAAAATCATACAGTCAGACTATAACTAAGAGATTTATAGCACAACATTTCAAATTCCCATTCCCAGCTGTTGTTGGGAATGGGAATTTGAAATGTTGTTAATTAGTAACAGAAATCCTATTACTTTAAACGAGAATTCTTGTACGCGGGTTGTTTGATAAATACACTTTTTAAAAAGTTATTCTTGTTACTGGCTGAAATTATGTATACGAACTTTTTAGGCATCCTTTATGGACTAGAAAATAAAAAAAAATACAGCGTTCTTTTGTTTTTTTTCTTTTAACGGCTTTTTACGACGGAGTTCGCGTTGTTATTGCAATAATGGAGAAAGAGCAGTATCGTTCTGTAATTCGTTTTCTGTTTTTGGAAGGAAATTCTTGTGATGAAATAAAAGTACGCATGCAAGCTGTTTACAATGATCATACTCCTTCTATGACAACCATTAGATATTGGTACAATGAATTTAAACGAGGCAGAACGTCCATCTTTGATGAAGATCGCGCAGGACGTCCTGTTGAGGTGACCACAGGTGATATGGTAAAAATAATTGAGACTATTGTATTAAGCGTATTGTATTTTCGATTGGACGCGTGCAGCACATTTTAGAACACAAATTAGGCATGAAGAAGGTTTCGGCGAGGTGGGTGCCGCGTTTGCTCACCGAGGAACAAAAGCTCACCCGGAAGCAAATTGCAAGGCACTGTTTAGATAAGTACGAAAGTAGTCCGGGTGAGTCCCTTCGGCGTTTTGTGACTGTTGATGAAACGTGGATACACCACTATACCCCAGAAAGTAAAGAACAGTCTAAACATTGTTTTTTGCCGAGTGAATCAGTTCCAAAGAAGGCGAAGACCGTTCCATCGGCCGGAAAGGTCATGGCGACTGTTTTTTGGGACTCGCAGGGAATCATCCATACTGATTATTTACAAAAAGGAAGAACGATAACCGGGCAATATAACGCTAATTTATTGCAAGAATTTGATACCATTTTGAAAAAAAAAGAGACCACATCTAAATAAGAAAAAAGTTCTCTTTCATCATGATAATGCACCAGCTCACTCCTCAAGAATCGCAGACTCCAAATTAAAGCAATTACATTATGAATTGCTGCCTCATTCGCCCTATTCCCCAGACCTGGCTCCCTGTGACTTCTTCCTATTCCCAAATTTAAAAAAAAGGCTCGGTGGAAAGAAATTTTCGTCCAATGAAGAGGTCATTGCCGGCACAGAGGCCTATTTTCACGACTTTCCGAAATCTTATTTTTTAGACGGCTTATTAAAGCTAGAACACCGTTGGAACAAGTGTATAGAGTTGGAAGGTGAGTATGTAGAGAAATAAATATACACCTATACGAACCTTTGTTGTTTTTTTCTAAACACGGGTATTTATCAAACAACCCTCGTATGTATATGTTTATTAAAAGGTGTTCACTTTATCATTGTCGGGTAATAAGTATCCTGTGACCATATGTCTTATCAGCGGGTAGGAACCTCTTATTGTCGGTATTGAGTTATGTATATCCCCATAATCTACATACATTGAGCTATTGAACCATGTAAAACACATGCATGTAGGTTTAATAGATCGCCACAGCGCCGCCAGCGCAGAAGATAGCAGGCTACAAGATGCCCGACGATCAAGGCAGAGCTCAACGCCATGATCATAAAAACCAAGAAGGCGCTCACAGAACACAGGGCCGAGAGTTGGGAGAGCCACCTAGCGTCTGAAGAGGGTGATGTCCCCTTCATTCACCGTCTCTGCAGACAGCTAGCGACAAAACCTGAGGCAATAAGACCACTCTACGACCCTGTAGACAACACTCCACGCTACAAGGCTGATGAGGATCGCGCAGAGATCTTCGTCGAGTACCTGGAGGGACAATTTAGGCCCAACCCGATGCACAATGCAGAACACTAGCAGAGCATCACAGAACACCTGGAGAGGTACTTTGGAGGCATCAGCAAGAGCAGAGGAAGACGCGGTCTTCCTTGTCCCCCAGCCAGATGCAGCGAGCCCTCCAACGTTGCGACCCCAAGAAAGCCCCGGGCACCGATTCGATCCCCAACGCGGTACTGCGTCACTTGCCACAGTACACCATTGTGGCAGTGACGCTGATGTGGCAGTGAAATCGACTTAAAAAATTGTATCTTTGTCAGATTAAATTTTAGACCCTGCTTATTAATATAAAAAAAAAAAATGATTTTCTTCGACATTTTACTTTAAACGCGATTATCTCGGAAACTAGAACCGACAATAAGGTCCCTTTCCCCAGATAACGCCACATATTTGGATGTCCAGCTATCCCAGTACCAAAATTGGCCGAAATTCGTCCAGCCGTTTCAGAAACTAAATATTTATCAGCGCTGAACGACTGGCGCCGGGCCGCGTATTTTCAGATTGTGAAAAACTAGTAATAAACTATAAATAATGACACAAAGGTAAATTAAGAAAGAAAAATTGAATGCGATCTACTACAATCGAAGCGGGATTTGAACCCGCGACCTCTGCGTTTCCGGCGCATTGCTCTTTCAACTGAGCTATCCAATCGCTACGTCAATCACACCAAATCTTTCATCCCTTAATTCTTTACGCTACTGGAGCGCCCTCTGCGTCATATATGTTTTTGAAATGCTTATGCACATTAAGTCATACCCTAGGATGTGCGTTTTACACGCACGAACCCCAATCCCCATTGCTTTACAGCAAGTGTGAAGACTGCGAGAGAGATGGCGCTGGTATACATTTTTGTATAGTAGTCCGTTTTCTATTGGGAATCCTTGTATGGAGAGGTATACAATTTTGAGTACAGCAATGCCATTTGGTACGGGTATTATACATCTCCACATGAGCCGAAAACGCTCGTAGACTGTTTGTACTCCGCGACAGGTGGGGGGTAGAGGGGATCAAAGTACAGGGCTCCCGTCGCTCAGGAAAAAAAATCTGGCGTATTAGTTTGGAACTGAATCAAGTTTGGTGTCGTTATCAAGTACAAGTAACTAGACGATGCCTAATTCGTTTACCATGCCAGTTTGTAGGGTTCTGTAGCAAAATGTGATGCAATACTTAAAATAATACAATTTTAGTACTTACGAAATGCAAACAAACCCTCATAATTACATATTTTTGTATTAAACTTGGTTTACAAAAAATACTGCCCGAAAGCCCATTTGATGCAGATTTTCAAATCATTAACAGTAATTATAAATTTGAATATTTTTAATGTAAAATAAAATATTGAACGTACTGCGAAGTTCGTCAGCGCAGCGTAAAGAACGACAAAAAAATGCGAAAAACAAGTATTACTAACAAAATATATCAACAAAGTTCGAGTCTGACCCGCGCATCCCATCTTAACTGGTAGGGTCCGGTTAAGTTAAGTTTGCACCTAGTATGTATGGCGCTGCATACAAATGAGGTGCAAAGTAAACCCAACCGGGTTGTTCTCATATAATTTTTGATAACACATTTTTTTCTAATTTAATTAGAAATGTATGGTTTTCAGATTATTTCCTATATTTGTAGTATGAGCCGATATTACTTGCCTAATTTCATAGTTCTAGGTTAACAGAAAGTACCTTACAAACTGTGATTATCTTGAAAGTGGCGAAATATACATAAACAGCTGTATCTTTTCTTGCGTTAACTTACAAGTTTGATTTTTTCACAGCTTCAAGGGACTGTAGACTTAAATATATGGTTTTAATTTGAACTCGATACCTTCACGCGTTCTTAAGATAAAGGGTCTTGACAGACAGATGGATCAACGGAATACAAAGGCGAATATATGTGTTTGTTACTTCTTCACGCTCAAGTGGCTGGACCAATTTTGATAAAATTTGGTATGGAGGTAGGTGTTGCCTTGGACTAACACATACGCTACTTCTTAACCACGAGTATCACCGCGGGGTTCAGCAAGTTTCATATTAAAAAGAAGAAAGACATAGGTTAAGAGTGAAAAATACCTATATTTGTTTTACTAGAAAATAAATAAAAGAATATATTTATATTACAATTATGATATAATTGTAAACACTAACTTATAGATATTATAGGAGATATCCATATTTTATTTTTAGGGTTCCGTACCTCAATCGGCAAAATCCTTATATGATATCACTTTCTTGTCCATCGGTCTGTCTGTCTGCCCTTTACCTCGGCTACGCGTGGAGGTATTGAATTGAAATTTAAACCATACATTAAGGTCTACAGTCCCTTGAAGCTGTGAAAAAATCAAACTTTTGAAGTTAACGCAAAAAAAAAGATACGGCTGTTTACGTATATGTATATTTCGCCACTCTCAAGATAATTACAGTTTGTAGGGTACTTTCTGTTTACCTTGAACTATTAAATTGGGCAAGTAATATCGTCTCACACTACAAATATAGGAAATAATCTGAAAACAATACATTTCTAATTTAATTAGAAAAAAATGTGTTATCATAAATTATATGAGAACAACAAGAATCTGCATTAAATGGGCTTTCGGGCAGTATATTTTATAAACCAAGTTTAATACAAAAATATGTAATTATGAGGGTTTGTTTGCATTTCGTAAGTACTAAAATTTTATTATTTTATGTATTGCGTCATTTTTTGCAACGGAACCCTACAAAACTGGCATAGTGAACGAATGAGGCATCGTCTAGTTACTCGATCTCGATAACGACACCAAACTTGATTCAAAGTTCCAAACTAATACGCCAGATTTTTTTCCTGAGCGATGGGAGCGCTGTACTTTGACCCCACCTGTCGCGGAGTACAAATTGGCTACCGAGCGTTTTCAGCTCAGGTGGACATGTTAAGTAATACCCGTACCAAATGGCATTGCTGTACTCCAAAATGTCATACTGTTTCCCAATAGAAAACGAACTATAGAATCTTTTTATCGATTCATATTTTTTATGTGGTTATACCACATTTTGGATTTTATAAATAATGACACAAAGGTAAATTAAGAAAGAAAAATTGAATGCGATTAACTACAGTTGAAGCGGGATTTGAACCCGCGACCTCTGCGTTTCCGGCGCATTGCTCTTCCAACTGAGCTATCCGATCGCTATAAATATAATTTACCTTTATGTCATTATTTATAAAATTAAAAATGTGGTATTAACCACATAAAAAATATGAATCGATAAAAAGATTCTATACAAAAATTTAGTAATAAACTACCTTATTTCAGGCTAGCATCGGTGTTCAACTGCCCACTAATATGGTCGTCGTCTATGGAGCCACATGCCTTAGTGCTGTCCCTTATAGCGGAGGATCCCAACCCGGCTTACGTGACTGGTTACAGTTCATCTTCGACTACGCCTTTCACGTTCACGCAGAGGGTGGGTCAGCTCTGGACGTTTCTGACTGATAAGTATTATATATGGTAAGATTTGGCCAGAAAGTATTAGGTACTTGGGTTCTTAATTATGAAAAACTACTTTATTAACTGAAAGAAAAGTGCGGGTTTGAGAATGCTACCCTGCGGTACGCCAAAGCAGATTGGTAACCTACTGCTTGTCAATTCTCTGATTTTAATCACTTTCTGCTTACTAGTAAGTTAACTCGAAAACTAACTAAGGATAGTCCCCTCTATGTTTTATGACTAAAGTTATTAGTAGAATACTAGCCGAGATGGTATCTAAGGCCTTATCTAGGTCTAAGAATTAAGACGTTTAGAGTTACAAAGTACAAATACCTACTGCACTTGCAAGTAAAAGCACAAAACTCTCTATTGATCCGCCTAATGTTAAAAGTGACGCTTTGAAATAAGAGGTTTTTTAGGAAACTTAACAGTCAGTTGTTGTGTAACATTTTATTTTCACCCGTATGTGGTGTGTGGTTAAGTGGAACTTAAGCTATATTAAAATTTTGTTCTCTACTAGTTTACGTATAATATAAAGGGTGGGCCCTGGTAACAGGAGCAATAAATTAAAACATAGATTCGTCCCTTGTAACTAAACAACATTTGTTAAGCAACTTCTGAAAATAACGTGTATTAAATGACATTTTGTAGAATAAAGTTTAGACAAAGAAGCAATGTATTGCGAAATGTCCGATATTAGTAGAGTGACAGCTATGTCAATGCTCAGGGAATGTCAACGTTGGACGATATACATTGAAAATACTATTTAATTTATTTGAAATAATAAAATTTTGCCTTTTTTTTTTAAAGTTGCTGTACGTACAAATGTTGTTCAGTTTAACGAGTGAAATCTATGTTTTAATTTTTTGCTTATGTTACAGGACCCACATTGTACAAAATATGTGTCGTTTTTAAGGCAAACGACAAAGTGCATTAATATGCAATTTGATGTCGTGAACTCCTCTAGTTACAGGTACATATTTTTGTGAAAATGCCCACTTATTATTGTGGATCCACGATCATGTGGCCGAAGTATGGGTTTCCACAGAGAAAGTGCCGCTCCACACTGACGTATTCGCCCAACTTCGGTCAACTTCGCGAAGATGACATTCACGTGTTTCAAGTAAATGTTTTTTCTCAAACATCCAAGGAAATGTCGTTCTTATGATCGTGGTAATAGAACGCGAAATACGTCTTTGTATAGCAATTGTTGAAGATTCGTTCTAATTTCAAATTAGAGGTCAATAAAGGAATTTCATACAACATTATTGGCCGTGGCCAACAAAGAGATTGTCTTTTGTTTCAGTGGGGTTTATTTCTTTTAATGATAATCTATGGCATACTGCCAATAAAAAAAACGTTGTTTGTGCATGCATATTTATTTACGTTTTGTTTCTTATATTTAACTAGATTATTCAATTAGATTAAAACAGATATTCAATAAAATAAACAAGGAATCACGTTTATTGTAAAAAAATATAACAATATCTAATTAATAAGGTGTTGTCATTTTTTTAATAAATAGAATCATCTTAACATTTGGTGGCAAAAACATGAACCCGAACAGCTTAAAAAATAAATTTTGAAAAAAGTAAGAAGTTTGCGGGAATAGTTAAAATATATGAATATATAAGTTGAACATTTGTATTATTGCCTTGGATTTATTTGAGAAAAGCACTATACAAGCCTCGGCGCGAACAGGGATTGTCGGCCTCGTATCTCTAGATGGCCTCGTTATCACTCGGCCATCTATTACTACTCGCCCAAAAATTCCCTATTTCACGGCCTCTGCAGTAATGTACTATTTCAGGAGGGCATCCTTAAAAGAGGCATCAATATACGAGGAAGCGTTCTCCTCAGCGGTAGCATCCAGAGGTCGGCAACTGCCCTCGTTCTACGAAGCTCAGTACAACGGCTCCCTAATGTTCGGCAACTCGCACGTGTCGGTGGGAAGTGCGATCAGTTTGCCGCAAAACTACGTGCCGATCGCTGGCTACCATATCGATGAGAACGTCAAAGCCTTGCCTAAGGTTGGATATTCTTCTTGTTTTACGGAACCAATATATCGATACCTTAGTACACACTCTTACTATTTCACTATCTAAATTTTTTTACCAATTAAATTTAAACAACATAGAGTTGTGCATTAACGTCCTAATAACTGCAACGACTTTTCTGAAAAGTTAGTACGATTGTGCTCTAAGGGTATCGATATGACGTATACTAGTGGCTCTGTAGGTAGACCTCACGGGTTTGTTTAGAAATGGCTGTTTAATGTGAATTTGTAATGATTTACGTTTTCCACCGCCACATTCCGCTATTTTGAAGAATTCCGAAAAACTGATACGATAAAATATTCTGTGTAGGTGCTTATCGAACCTACTCACAAAGTTCCATGAGAATTGGTTGAGAAATGCGGTCTCTAGGCGAGAACAGCCGGAAATCCGAACATCCAAATATACGAATTAAATTTTGGCGAAGCTGAAACAGACACTTAGAATAATCAAATTCTCTCTGTTAATCAGAGCATAAAAATGTATTGGTACTATTCGTTATTAATTTATAGTTTCAATATACATAGATCATGGCATCGACGGGAAATGCACTAAAATATACTACTTAATAGCTTTTTGTTTGCAGGACCTCCAAAGTATCATGGATAATGCAAAGAATGGCGTAATCTTATTTAGCATGGGTTCTGTAGTGAGTAGCAAAACTATGCCACCGGAGTTAAAACGGGGCCTTCTCGAAATGTTTAACGGGTTGAAGCAAACGGTCATTTGGAAACTGGAGGAAACTACCGACAGCGTGCCGAAGAATGTGCATTTAGTTAGTTTTGCGCCGCAACAAAGTATATTAGGTAAGACTTATGTGTAAACACAATATGTATACGCACGCACGGAACAGAAATTCCGTCATTCCGTGACCGCACGCGTACGCGAATCGCCATTAGGGTGCGTCTCCACTAAAACGGAGCGGCGCGGAATCGACCAATCACAAAAGTAAAGCGGAGCTGAGATGTAGATTTCACCTCAGGGCTTGTGCACAAATCACGAGAGGTTCAATAGCGGTGGAGGGGGTCACGAAAAAATCACGATATATCACGTTGGGGGAGGGAGGGGTATAAGGAGACCTCACGTGTATTCTTCTACAGTGAACAAACTAAGAAAAAATCGATATTTTTTCTCGGTTTCGTTAAAAAAAATCTTCACTCGTTAAATATTTCAAAATAGCGAGTCTATTTTACGAAATTTTGGCGGAAATAAAATACACGTGAGGTAGTGAGGGGGAGGTCTATGGTCGCCACCACTTCTTGTATCTAGAAGACCGGTGTCTCCTGATCCCGAAGGCACCAACCTTAGCTATTGTTTAGTAGATTGTTAACCGAGGGTAGAAAGTGACCCATTGCACCTGAGATATTTCTGGCGCTCGAACGAAGTGAGAGCGCCAATAGTTCGAGGGTGAAATGGGTAATTTCACCCGAGTTAAACACTCTACTTTTCATTTCGACTGCGAGGAAAATAAAATACTACACGCACATATGTCATGACTGAGTTATTAATGTCCATGTAATTTTTAACAAATAATTAATTAAAGACACGGTATTTATATTTAATCTCGTGTCCCCGCTTTTTCTACTGCAAACTTTAATTCTTCTTATTTTTAATAGATAAAAAAAGTTAAGATTTACGTACCGCCAACATTTAAAAAGTTAAAACAAAAAACAATCCAATGGTTTCAATTTTATGTTTTAAATAAATGTACGATCTATCAATAAATGTGGGACGGAATTATATGTATGTATTATGAATATAAAGCAAATTTAAATTTAAGAATTAGATATAAATAAATTAAGCTTGCCTATATCTAACCTTTGGAGACCTTCTTTCAATGGCCACTTACCACAGCCGACTAGATTGTACCTAATTTAGTTGGTCACGACGTGCACCTAGAAGGCAATTATCTTTGTTTCCGTGGCAATTAAAAAAAAAATTACTTTTCACCCTAGGGATGGAAAAGCTATTTTCCACCCGGCTATCTACTCATGAAATTGACACTTTCCGAACAGGAGAGATGAAAAAAAGATTGTATAACCTAATAAACTATTTTCATATCTGTTCGTCTGTCACCCGGTTGTATCTCATGAATAGGGCCTGAAAATATTCGATCATTTTAAGTATTCGAATATTCGTTTTTTTTTCGTAGATATTCGAATACTATTCGAATAGTTGAAATTATTTAAAAAAGTATTAAGTCGTTTTTAGTGGTAAAATTAAACGAACAGCAATTCGTGAATACCTAAACATACGGTGATGACGACAATGCAAAGCGAAATCGACGATACAGCCTGTGTGTCCAAAAGTGAAACATAGCCACATGGCTCGAGAACGAGATCCTCTTAAGGTGTTTTAGCGAAACCCTGTAAGGGCCCTGTAGAACAACCCGTACTGCTCCTTGCTCTTCCATACGTCCTTGCGGTCGTCGGTGCTACGTAGCTCTGGTAGAAGTAAAGGCTTTGTCTACTGCCACATATTTTCTACTACTACACTGCAATGGATTCCATACTTGTTGCTTAGGAAATACTCCCTGATACTGTACATCTCGCGGTTGTTGAGATTCTTGGCGTTTAAACTCACGGCCTCAACTCTTACGCAGAATGAACAGTCTCATAAATGACGGCTTTAACCCATATGTAGTGAATAACACCTTCCTGTCCAAAGCGCCTAGCTTAGTCTGACTCCACCTCAGTACGCCAAAGGAGTAAGTGAACAGAGGCATCTCCCAAACACACCTTGTAGCCACCCGACAAGAATTCAGTAATTTTGTCAAACGACAAAAGAAGCGCTCCTTCGAAGCCTGCTTCATGTCCCCGCAATACCAAATAGTAGTACTTAGACATAATTTCGGAATGAGATCTAAGGTGCTATTGTCACTAATTCTTTCTGCGACTTTCTGTAGCGCCACCACGTTTAAGCCTTCTGGGGAACTTAGTTTAGGGTTGTCAATGTACAGAAAATGAGCAATGACCTCGCTCCCTCTTCGAAACCGGCATTCCAATCTTGAAACCTTCAGAAGAGTAGGCTCAGGGCCAGGCAGAACCACAGAGCTCTGAAATAACTTACTCAATCCCTATCAAATTCTGCGGACCAGGAGAAGAAGACTTATCATTCATATTCACATACATACATAGTTCTAAAGTTATTTTTATGGATATATTGAATATTTACGTTAGTCTATAATTTTATACATACCCTATTTTGCTGAAGTGAAAGGATTACATTTAATTTCTTACATTTTTCATTAAAAAAAAATATTCGAATTTTCGAATACCGCACACGGTAGTATTCGAATATTAAAACGATTCGAATATTCGTACTATTCGAATTGCAGGCTCTACTCATGAACCGTGATAGCTAGACAGTAGAAATTTTCACATATTTTGTTTTTCTGTTGCCGCTATAACAATGAATACTAAAAAACAGAATAAAATAAATATTTAAGGGGGCTCCCATACATACCAAATGCAAAATAACTTAACCCGGCCAGTTAAGATGGGATAAGTATTTTGTACGGACATCTCGGTGCGCGATCCAGACTCGCACGTGGCCGCTTTTTTATGGTTGCTGCTCGCCGCTCCGCTGGTCGCGCTAGTTCGCGGCCAAGGTATTATAATAAAGTTGAAGGTTGACTTTACAAACATTAAATCATGCCTCTACCCACATAGGTTACATAAGCGCTTCTTGTTCAGCTAAAATTGGCTGTATAGGGGCTGTCTGAGCACTTTTGCTACTTGGATACTTTTCTGCCACCCGTGTTCTATCATTATTTATTTTTTCCAGCTCATCCAAATTGTGCCCTCTTTATCACCCATGGCGGTCTGCTCTCGAACATCGAGGCACTCCACTACGGCGTGCCTGTCATCGGCGTTCCCGTCTTCGCAGACCAGTTCCTCAACGTAGACAGGGCCGTCCAAAAAGGCTACGCGAAAAGATTAAACTTAGATCATGACATGCCAAAGAAGATGAAAGAGGCTATTGACGATATTCTGGGGAATCCAAGGTATATATTTTTATCTGTTGCGTTTTTCGTGGATGAAGGAAGATGACGCCAATAATTACAATACCATGCGTGATATTAAAATATAACTTCAATTATATTCTAATAACACTAATTATTCAGCCAAATCAGCCAATGAAAGTAATCTTTAGAGTAAAGGTTGTACAGATAGATAATTGTCAGCATGTCTGCGTAGCTAACTTCTGATGCTGTCTGTATGTAATCTTAAAGCTTGCTGTGCAGCAACCTGTATTGTTTTGTGTCTGTCCCCAGTTACCGCGCACGCGCGCGCGAGCTGTCGTTCGTGTACCACTCGCGCGCGGTGTCGCCGGCGCGCGCGCTGCTGCACGGCGTGGAGCACGTGGTGCGCACGCGCGGCGCGCCGCACCTGCGCCACCCGGCGCTGCTGCTGGCCTGGTACCAGAAGATGTACCTCGACCTGCTGGCACTTGTTGTAGGTGTTATTGCAGTCGGGGGTCTACTTTTAAAATTTGTGTTAACGCCGAAGAAGTTGGACGAAAAGAAGAAACGTAATTAAGGTTTTGACATGTACTTATAATGGTGTTGTTATTTAATGATGTTTATGCTCGTATTTAATTGGATAAAACGATAAGTAAGAATGTGACTTACGTATTTTATTTGTATTTTTCATCGAGTTTAATCCTAATTGGTAATTTTGGTAATAGGAAATAACGTACCTAACATAAAATTGGTAAATGTAGAGTTGGTATATAGTCATATTCATATGTGCACGATCGACTATATTTCTTTATCCACTTAACCAACTGTGAATCCTTATATAGGTGTAATTTATAAGATTCATGAGATATAAAGAGAGAGATATTTATTAAGGATTTAGATCTGCTCTATAGTCTTGGTGCTCGATTTCAAATAGCCTAAGGGAGTCTGGGAGTCAATATAAACCCTAAATTAACGCGTTTATTTGATAGATGGTTATATTTAGTCATTTTTTTGAAATCGATAGGTTTATGTTTAATAATACAACATTAAGCAAGATAACGTATCGGTCGCTTAAAGTGGTTGTGTTCGATAACCCTATTTTTTTCGGGTAGTGGTATCTAATAGAGATGCCACGAATAGTGAATTGCCCGAATACCGAATACCGAATATTCGGCAACGCTGTCGGCCGAAGCGCCGAATATTCGGCCGCCGAATATTCGGCCAAACGAGTTGGATTTTTATTTGAAAACAGTTCGCCTAGATCGGAATGCCGATCCTTACAAGTGGTGGTCAGCAAACGAAAAACAATTCCCGAACCTTTCGAAATTTGCAAAAGTTTATCTTTCTTCGCCTGGAAGTAGCGTTTATAGTGAGAGGTTATTTTCTGAGGCTGGTAACGTTTACGATGAAAAGCGCAATCGTTTGCTACCAAAAAATGCTGAAAAGCTCGTTTTTATCCATCACAACTTACCACTGATTAATTTTAAGTACTAAAATGTTGTAATTTGGAAATAAATACATAATTCTGCGTAAAATAACGTGTCTTTTTTTACATGATTTGCTTTTTGGTATTCGGCCGAATAGTACGCACTATTCGGCCGAATACCGAATAGCAAAAAAGTGGCCGAATAGACCGAATACCGAATAGTTGCCGAATATTCGTGGCATCTCTAGTATCTAATAGGGATAGATACTATCTATCCCTAAACCAAATAATCATATTAAGAATAGTAGCCATTCAAATAGCAAACTTCTAAAATATTAATATACGACACCAAAATAATAACTGTATATAATTGTATAACTTAGTATGTTGTCATCCTTCATTAATCGATCTTTACCTTACCTAAAATTGTCATCAAATAGTACATTAAAGCCATTATTATTACATATGAACTATTGAGGAGAGAACAAAACAAAATACTTAAATCTCATTTTAGTTTAAGGTCGCAGTTCAACCTAACACTCCTCCTCGCTTCGCTCGTCGTCGTACCTAACCTAAGCCAAGTCGGACCTGCCTTAGAACGTACCGTTATCAAATATCTGTGACTGTGTTTAGTAAAACGTCCCACTTTGTCGATTCTAGTTACGGAGTTAATAATTCAGTAAATAAAGGAGTTTGACCTTACAAACGGTCCGGTAGCTTTGAATTTTTTATATGTTGTCTAGGATGATTAGTCAGTGTTTAAAATGCAAAATGCACAATTCCCCCCATCCGCGCCCGCCGCCATATTGAAAAAACCGGCACGTTCTTCATATTTTTGCTCATATCTTCCTTTAGGAGCATTTTAGGTAGAAGAAAGATATGACAATGTTATATTATAGAGAGTTAAATTTACTACATTCTCCATTTTATATTTTGTTTCTAGGACAGATAGTTACGGAGATACGCACATTTAAAAAAACGTAAAAAAATCGCAATTTCCAAACTTCTGGATTATATCTTCGTTTAGGAGCATTTTAGCTAGAACAGTGCTTGACCAATGTTGTAGAGAATTAAATTTGCTATAATTTAATATTTCAGATTTTGTTTCTAGGACAGATAATTACGGAGATATGTAAGAAATAAAGTCGCATTTTCCGAAAATGTATGTAAAAATGGACATGAGTTTTATAAGCAATTATATTTTCAACATGTTTTAATTTGTCCTAGACTAGTCCGTAACTGAATGACGGCGTTCTAAACCAAGAATTTTTAGAAATTTCTGGAAAATTCGACTTTTCCAGTTTTTTTAATGTGCATATCTCCGTAACCGTCCTTGAAACAAAATTTGAAATGTAAATGATAGTACATTCTCTACAACATTGCCCAAGCACTGTTCTAGCTAAAATGCTCCTAAACGAAGATATAATCCAGAAGTTTGTTTTTGAGTTAGAAATTGCGATTTTTACGTTTTTATAAATGTGCATATCACCGTAACTATCTGTCCTAGACACAAAATATAAAATGGAGAATGTAGTAAATTTTACTCTCTATAACACTGTCAAAGCTTTCTTCTACCTAAAATGCTCCTAAAGGAAAATATGAGCAAAAATATGAAGAACGTGCCGGTTTTTTCAATATGGCGGCGGGCGCGGAGAGTGGGGAATAGTGCATTTTGCATTTTAAACACTGACAAACCATTCTAGACAACAT
Organism: Apotomis capreana; assembly: GCA_947623375.1. Taxonomy (NCBI): domain Eukaryota; kingdom Metazoa; phylum Arthropoda; class Insecta; order Lepidoptera; family Tortricidae; genus Apotomis; species Apotomis capreana. The sequence continues at coordinate 39,973,888 of OX392499.1, forward strand.
ATAAAAAATTAAAAACTACCGGACCGTTTGTAAGGTCACACAGTCCACGGTGCGAAATAAATGCTGTCATTTAAACAAGCCAGACTCATGCAGCATGTAAAGTACCTACTTATTACGTAGGTATATATGGCACGCACACACAAGTCATCAGAAGGTTACTATTGAGAGGCTAGCAGATGCAAGTCATCATCATCATTGTCAAGGATATTATATAACTACTACTACTAACTATGCTAGCTGTGCTGGCGTATTCTGGGATATTTGGATCTGTTCTATTGCTCTATTGTTGTTGTTGTCCTGAGGCGCCCCAGAGGTGCAGAGGGTACATCAGCTCGCGCCACGCCTTTCTATCCTCAGAAACTTTTCAGGCCTCGCTCCAGCTCAGTCCGACAGCTCCTACCTTGCTCTTAACGGTGCGCCGCCATGAGATATTGCTGGAATAATAATACCGCTCGGTGTTACCCGTTCATCCCACGGGAACACAACATTTTTCGGAATAAAAGGAGCCTGTGTTAATTCAGGGTGTCAGCTGCCTTTATACCACGTTTTATATCTATGGCTAATAAAAATAAGTCCATGTTAGATATACGACCGTGGTTCGTCTTTATTTGCTTTTAATAGTGCAATAGTCGTTTGTTCATATGTATATACTTTACAATAAAAATGTCGTAGTGAACAGTAAGTCACGTTTTTTTATCTATTTGAAGAACCCTTCTTACGCTCATAAATTGTAGCCTATCTCCTGTTCTGACATCTAAGCTATGTTAATGAAAAGATTTACGAATATCTATAACGCAGTTATTGTTTGACGTAAGTGGAACGAACATTCTTACCATTTACATTTATAATACGAGTATAATATAGGATTGGCATTTACTCGTATAGGTAGGTACTTACTGGTGATTATACTGATTATTGGTACCTAGATTAGCAATTCAATGCTTGTTTACTGTAGTGTTATCACCAGAGGCCAAACTTGTCTTTCCGATATATAAGTACATATGTTTATCGATAAATACAAAATACAATATTTATTAAAATATGATAAAGACTATAAATAAACTGCAGGCAGTCTTATCACGAGCGAACCTTAGGATATCAACTTTTTGGAAATTTTAAATATGAATTATAATAATAATATTGTAATGTTCCTTACTAATATTTGTGGATTTCTTATTACGAGGCTTTTTAAACATTTATATGTCACATTTTCAACTACTCAGAAGTTACCTGAAATAAATAACTGTTTAGCGAGTAGACCGCCTGTTGTTTACTATACTTTTAATATATGTTCTAGAAATCTATCGATATAATATGTATATCGGAAGTCGATAAATGAGAAGTCTGTATGACAGCTCGAAAGTGCCTCGAGAATTCCGGCGGTCATCTCATCACTTTTAACTTTGACGTAATAATTACATGGACACACAATCAGACGGAAAAAATGGCACCCTTCCAAGTAATGCAAAATCACAAATCGCATTACTTGGGCGAACAGTCTCGTTTAGACCATGACACATGAGGGATCTCAAAAATGACTAAATTTTCAGTGAATAATTGCATAAATAACAGTTATAAAATTTAAAAAAAGAACGGAATATTCTTTTTTACTTAAGTTATATTGAATAATTAATGAATCCTATGTAAAATCATCGCAAATTTTTTGATTAGAATTATTAATTTTGTCCCTACAAAATGCACCTCATTACAGAACAAAAATCTAATAAGGAGTCGCTATACCTAGTATTATATTTTATTAATAAATAAAGGAGTGCAATAAATAATTATCAGACCCCGTTATCAAGCGGGCAGTTTGGTGGCTAGTGATGTGCAATGTCAACAAGAAACTTTTATAACAAGATTTTTTTTATGAGTATATCCAAAAAAGCTGTTCTGGGTCTGCTCAGAGAGAGTAATCGAATTTATTTAACACGGTTCAAAAGTAGAGCGTTCATTTTCATACTTAAAATAAAATGGATTTTTTCAACCCCCTACAACGTGTCGTGAACAGATTTTGTGTATTTATCACGAGAGTCATTTGAGTTATTTTTGATATTGAGGTTATCTGAAATATAGGTATATCTGAAAATTTAATTAGATAATTAAGTCTGTTATTGACATTGTGGCTACATCACTAATGTCACTAGCCACCAAACTGCCCGCTTGATAACGGGGGTCTGATAATTATCCATTTTTTTTATTTACGATTCCCACGCGATCCTGATCAACGTGAAAAATGTAGGTGACGTTTAACAAGAGAGAAACGCGAAGAATAATTTAAGCCAAATAATTCGTCTCTCGTGTGTTCAGCATAATCATATATATATTTTTTATGTTAATCAAAAGAAGTGTAAAAATGATGACATTCATAAATTTATAAAAAAAATTGCTCTATTGTTTTATTTTGTCACAGAGTCTAGACACTGTTAGTTTAAACCTTTGAACGCCAAGAACACCTAAAGGCGACGGCGACGTGTGCTGCCGTGCATACCACGCCACCGACAAATAAAATCATTTATTTTTTATGAAAGGGTAAGGGTAATGTCAATATTTTGCACTTGTCTTACTCTCATTTCACATACTAGGACAAGGAGAAATAATGTCATTATTACTGATCCCTTTAAAAACGTTGTTAAAAAAAACGTAACTAAATTTGTTATTAACAATTTACCAGTTTATTTAGTTCAAACTAAATATATATTTGAATACCCAAATAACATAAAAGTGAAAATATTTTTAGTATGTAAAAATATTAAAATCTGCTCCATTCGAGCCATGTTCCAAGTTCGACAAGAGATGAGTCAGAATACGCAAAAAAAGTTAATTTACTCGAAAAATATTTGTGGTCATAAGTACGTAAGTCAATTTGACACTTAAACGTATGAGCAATGAGTTCTTTTGTACGAAGTAATTATGTTGTTGTAAAATTAATTATAAATAAGCATTATTGGCATCTACTTGAACAGGACAACGGCGCCACTTTTTTTGACATTTTTGTTCGAGTCTGTGGCTCTATTATAAATAATACCTCAATGACTATTAAGATTAATATCCGCAGTCAACGTTGGGGTGTCGCATCTCACGGCAGTCTCCGTCATCTCGCCGTTGAGGAATCGTAAAACAGGTAGAGGAGCGTCAATTTACTTTTTTTTATTGTGCTAACTTTTTAAATGGTAGCATGTGAATGCGTTCAAAAAAAACGGTCCTTAATAATTTACATTTGGATGGACATAATAAACAATGCGCATTACATGGAAGTTCTTCCTCTTTAGATTCCATTTCGACGAACGACGCAGTTGGCGCAGTTTGTAGAGACCTGCCTACTGTGCCGGCGGTACCGGGTTCGAATCCCGGCCAGGGCAAATATTATTTTGTGTGATGAACTCGAATATTTGTGCTTGGGTCATGGTATGGTTGTTCTATGTATTTAATTTATAAAGTATATCGTCGTCTAATACTAATAACAGCCTTCTTGAGCTTAATTTGGGACTAGATCGATTTGTGTGAGATTGTCTGATATACATTTATTTTTCCTTTTATTTGTGTGAAAATTTTAAAACAAGCCGGTCTTAAATAAATTACATTTGGACTCATAATAAACAATAGTTATTTTCACCTTACCCGCTCGGAAAACCTCCGTTTATACTTATAGGGCTGTGGCGATCCACATGGTCTCGTCATGGTCTCGCCATCATATTATCATATCTCACCCATCAAATTCCCGTCACATTAGCAATAGGATCATATTTCACCATCTAATACTAACGTCATCATTTTAACAAGTGATAAAATGAACGAATACAAAATTAAACATCTAAAATTTTAAAATAGCAAATTTTTATTCACAAAATTTGCCAATGATAAATTGAGCTTTATTCATACTAAATAAGGATCAAAATTCCATATACAAGCGTGTAGTGGGAGGGGACTCGACGGTCACGTGACGTACCGAGTGTCCCAAGTGAGACGAGACTGTTCATAATGCCTTAACAGTCGAATAGGACGACGGTGTCGAAATAGACAGAAGGGTTGTTTTTTTCGTTAAAAACAATAGTAATATGTTGTGAATAAAACTTCTTCGGGTATTTTATTTTTTATTTTTTGGTATAACGCGTATCGGAACGTGTTATTATTCGATGTCGGATTCGAAAATCGAATTTTGAATTGATATGTTTATATCACTCTCTTTTTCATATAGATATGAAAGAGACAGAGTGCATCGAAATTAGATCGATTCGAATTTTATAATTAACCTTTGGCTGAGAAATGGCAATGCGTGGTCAAAAATTGAAAATAATTAAAAAGCTACTTTCTACTTACGCTCGAAACAAAATCGCATTTTGTTCACTGTTATCTGACAGCAAAATCGCCGTTTGAGCTGGTGAGGTGAAAAGCGAATTTCACGAGCGTTCTTTGTCCATTCCTTTGTTCCATTTTAAATTCCATTTGTTACCCCAGTAGAAAGTAGTACGCCTTATCTTAATATTTTTGTCTCTATATACGGTGATAGTAGAAACCTAATTGAACTTCTTATCCTATGTATTTCGAAAATGTAACAAGATAAGCTTTATTACTTAACAAGCTAGCATAGCGCTTTCATGAGTCTTACATTATGAGGTCTTAATATACACGATGATTTCTAATCGGTGATCAGGAGTTGAAAAATATTGATAAACAGCTAAAATCTAATTTATTAGATGATGTCTCACGCAATTACCTTGCTGTTTAAGTATTTTAATTAATGGTTTTATTGAAATCAGTTACCACTGGATACTTGGTCATCCTACATTCTTATTAAAGTAAAGTAGATACGTCAAGTGTCATCACTTTGGCGGGAAACTCGATAGATCTTATGTCAATAAACTTTTCCCTACACCGACTCCACCAAGACTCGACAATAATAAGAGTAATTGGTACGATATTAACATTAAGCTCATTTAATAATCTGTTGGCTTGGCTAACATGTAATGAATGTGAATAAGTGAAACGAAAATAATTTAATAACCGTATAATAAAATAAAATAAAAACAACTTCTAACTCAAAAACTGAGAAAACTTAATCTTAAACATAATTTAATAAATGTTCAAAATGACCACCGTTTTGTTCTCGACAGAGTTCCGCTCGACGCCTGTGGTTCCGTTTTATTCTGTTAAGAACATAACGGTTTTCCCGTATTTCGTCGAATGCACTTATTATTCTTTGGCGGAGTTCCCCTACGGTATTGGCCTCTTGTTCATAAACAATACGCTTGACATCACTCCACAGATAGAAATCTAATGGAGTGAGATCTGGACTACGTGGAGGCCACGGGATGGGGCCGCCGCGGCCGATCCACCGCCCAGGGAACTCTCCGTTTAAGAAATCGCGAACCCTATGTTCATAATGTGCAGGGGCACCATCGTGCTGGAAATGTAAATTCTGTAAAGACTGCAGGGGCACTTCTTCCAATAGCTCTTCGACCACATGCCTCAACAGGTTCAGGTAGTTTCCTCCGCGTAATGTGCCTTCAATGAAATGGGGTCCAATTACAGTGCCATTAATGATCCCTGCCCACACATTAACGGTGAATCGTATTTGGAAAGCATTTCTTCTGGTGAGACGTGGATTTTCCGCAGCCCAAAAGTGTTCATTGTGGACATTAAATTGGCCAACCCGCATGAAGGTCGATTCATCCGACCACAGGATATTAGTTTCGAGATTTTCAAGATACCACTGACAGAATGCCATCCTTTCCTCTAAATCCGGTGCTAAAATATCTTGTACGGGCCGAAAGTGGAAAGGATGCAATTCGGACGAGTTACGTAGTCGCCACACGAAGGATTGACTCACATGAAATCTTCTCGCTGCTTGCCTAGTGCTCCTACGGGGATTCCGAGCAAAGTACTGTAAGATGCGTCTATCCAGGTTTTCAGGATGACGCAGAGGTCGGCCTGGTGCTTGAGCGTACCCTGGTACTGTGAACTGGCCGAAGTCACGCAGGTTTTGTTTTAGGCGATTTATGAGACTGTGTGTGGGAATTGGTACGTTTGGATGAATCGCGTGGAACAATTCTTGAGTCCGTCGTGAGCTGTTAGTTTGTATTGACAAACGAATCATATCGTAACGCTCGATGTTCGAAAACGGATATGGCTCAGGCATGATTTTTGTATCTTTCCGATATTTACGCTTTCAGACAATTTTTATTTCGTATTTTGACTTGTTATGCATTTGACAATGACAACTTATTACTCATAAGTTTAATCTTGATATGAATCTGCTTTTTGAAAGAGGTTTTAAGCTCATAGACTAAACTATTAGTAGGGTAACAATAATTTCTAATTAAAAGTTATTTTCAAAACAAAAAATATTACAGAAAAACAAAAATTGGTACCATGTAATTTCGACTTCAACGTGATCGCCATCATTTACTGAATGAGAAAAATTGGTTCCTGATCACCGATTAAAAATCATCGTGTATATAAAATGGTTTAAAAAAAAAAACATACCTAACTCTTAGTCTTTAGTTCTGTGCCATTACCATTACTTAACGTGACTGTACTAGTTAGCGACAGCGTAAACGATTTGTATGGAGAATTGTAGTTTTTTTTTTTTTTAACGTAACGGTAACTCATGGTCAGGGTACTGGCTCTCTTTACAGCGAACATGCGTTGGGTGGTGGGACTTCTGTTCCTGCTGGCGTGCGAAGCGCACAGGATCCTGCTAGTGGTCCCAGTGCCTTCCACCAGCCACGCCAACCTGGGCCAGGGCTTTCTGCGGCACCTGCTGGCCGCCGGACATCATGTGAGTAATAATATATATATATGGGTAACCAAATATCTTTACAAAACACTCTAGGGTGCTCTGTGTTGGCACGCGTCCTAACCAGCGAGAGACCTAGATTCGAACTTTCGCAGCCTAATATATCGTAGGTACACATTAGGGAAGCGTTTTATAATTTACTTGGTGATTCAATTTAGTTGACAGATCAACTTCTTATATGTTTCTTAGGGATAGATATTACAATTAGGGTATTGATACAGATACATACAGATAAGTGACACATCTAAACTTAGGTGACAGAAAATAAATATTTTTTGTATATTTCAGGTGACGTATATTACTCCGTATCCTGTTAAAAAACCGCATGAGAATTTACGTCAAATTGACGTATCCACTAACATCCCACTTTTTCCAAAAAGTAAGTACCTACCTAATTAAAGTTTTACCAAAAATTATACTAACACATGTCGGATCTCCCCGCACATAATATAGAATTTGAGTGATAGTGATAGTTAGTGATAGTTATTTATTCATAAACAATGTACATTGTGTTTGAAATATAAGTCTTACAATACAATATTTGAGAAAGAACACGATTAAAAATAATACTAAGTACACATACCTAATAAAACATTAACTATTTTTTCAACGCATTATAAATGATACATTAATTCCAACTTATTTACATTCATTACGCAAAAATAAAAAATAAAACATATACTTCCAATGTCCCATTGCTAAAATTCGAATTCTACATACTGTGCATTATATAATGTCAATAAAAAAACAATTTAAAAACTACCTACATTTCAATAAAAACTATGTCAAACAAAACTATAATAATCATACATTTGTCCTACCGAAATCTTCTACTGAGTACAAACATTGTGTAAGCAAGATATTTTTTAGTTTGTTGCTAAAGGTATTACTGTTTGTGATTGACTTCAACTCCAAGGGCAGTTTATTAAAAAGATGAATTCCCTGATAACTCTCAGTATGCTTCACTACTTTAAGTTTGGTTGCTATGGTTTGAGGCAAGTCCTTTCTTCTAGTGGCCAGTCTTGCTTCCCTTTCCTCTGATGTTTCCCTTCTATTTAAGTGCGTAACTAGGTCCTTAAGAACTACTAGTATATAAAGGCTGGGGACAGTTAGGATGCCAAATTTTATAAAATACTCTCTACAAGAAGTTGACTGAGGTACTCTTGCCATAATTCTAATGGCTCTTTTTTGAGCAACAAAAGCAGATTGGACGTTATATTGATAGCTATTACCCCATAATCTAATACTATAGCGTATTTTTGATTCCACTAACGCGAAGTAAACCATCTTTAAGTGACTTAAGTTTAAAACCTCCCTTAAACTTCGGAGCGCATAACATGCCGAACTGATTGAAGTAGTCAACGAAGATAGTTCTTGCTTCCAGTTTAACATGGAATCTATGTGTACTCCAAGGAATCTCGTTGATTCTACTTGTTCTATCGCGCTACCTTCATTAACAATAGCATCAACTTCTAGCCGTGGTCTTAAATAGGAGCGCAAATGTCTTGTTGGTATTTAGTTTTAAATTATTTATGGCGAACCAATCGCCAAATAGTTTTAGGGTTTTATTTAATCTCTCATTTAAGACCTCAATGCTATCAGCGGAGACAATAGCGTTGGTGTCGTCAGCAAACACAACTAATTTAATATAAGGTAAGGTGTTATACATGTATTTTATCATATCATTTGTGTAAATTATAAACAAAATAGGCCCCAGTATGGACCCCTGTGGGACTCCTCTAAATACACCAGCTATTTTTGATTTAAAAGTTTTTTCAGTCGACCCCTCTGTCCATTTGATTTCGACAAATTGCTTTCTGTTAGTAAGGTACGACCGAAGAAGAGACAGCAGTTTGCCTCTGATGCCATAGTGTTCTAGCTTAGCTAACAGAATGCTATGGTTGACAGTGTCAAATGCTGAGCTTAGATCAAGAAACAATGCAGCTACTTTCTTCTTTTTATTTAATGTTTCTGTTGTATCCTTTACTAAGTCACTGATGGCTTCATTGGTACCCTTACTTTTCTGGTACCCATACTGACGCTCACTCAATATATTATTCCGGTATAGGTGTCTGATGAGTCTGTCTTTAATTAGTCTCTCAAGCAGTTTGGAAAGTGTTGGCAAGAGAGAAATGGGTCTGTAATTTTTTGCATCAGCTTTTGAACCCTTTTTGTATACTGGAATGACCTTAGCAATTTTTAGTTGTTCTGGAAAGGAGCCACTTTCAACACATTTGTTAAAGAAACAAGCCAGCGGACAGTCGAGTATGTCAATGTTGTCTTTTATAACAGTCACTGGGATCTCATCGTACCCACACGAGGTTTTAGGTTTCAATTTGTTAACCAGAGATCTAACCTCTAATGGCGTAATCTGCTCGCATACGATGTCGCTTTCAACCCTTGTTACGTGTGTCTGTAGTAATGCCGAAGCTTGGTCAAGGTTATCCATTGAGTCTTTTCCTTGATCAAACTGTACCAGAAGAGCATCGCATACTTCTAATGGATTACTTATTATGTCAGTATCACCGTTTGTGTTCATCGTTTTTAACATTAAGTTATCGCTTGACCTGTGAACTGCCTTATTCCTATGTTTTGCAACTACTTTCCATATTTCCTTAGCCGAGTCCTTTGATTTTTCTATTTGCGCTTGGACTGCTAGTCTCTTTTCATGCCTAACAACACGCCTAAAGATATTCACGTACCTGTTCCTATATTTGTCTAACGACTCTGATGCAGATGATTTGTGTGTAATAAGGAAACGCTTCATCCTACTTGAGATTTTTATGCCTTTCGTGATCCAGTTGACCGTCAAAGTACTTTTTGACTTCTTACGTCGCTTAGTGAAACTATTATCGAAAATCCTGTTAAATTGAGATATAAAAGAATTAATACCAATATCAAACCAGTCAACTTGTAGTAGTTTGCGTCTGAAAAGCGCTTTCGTAGTAGCGTTGAACTTCCTAACTTTTCTCCATACATGTCTCTGTTTTTTTTTCTTGTCTCCGTGTGGCAAAGTCAACGAGGTTAACAGGCCCGCGTGTCCATCGCCCAGGCCATTGTGGTCAACAAGTGACAAAGCGAAAGAGTCTTTAGGTAGGTTGGTCAAGACGTTATCTAAGCAGGACGTAGATTCATTGCGTATGAAAGTTTCTGAAGTGACAAGTCTTCTAAAATTATAACTAGTGAGCAGTGATAAAAAGTCCACAGTCTTATGGTCCTCTTTGAGTAAATTTATATTGAAGTCACCACAAACAATACATTCCCTACTAAAGAAATGTTCTAGAAGTTGTTCAAGACACATAATAAAATTGGTATAGTTATCAGCATTGGGACTACGGTAGCAGCAAATTAAATTTACATTTGTGTCACGGTCTTTGATACCGCAAACTTCAAAAAATTCATCTTTGTAGAACTTTTCACAAACTAAGATTTCCTCATATTTCCGATCTGTATGACACAGAATAAGAGTGCCACCTCTTTTTTTACTTGTCCTAGTGTTAAAAGATGCTAGTTCATAATCTGATAAATTGAAGAGCGGCGCGGATGAGGCGTTTAAAAAGTGTTCAGCAATGCAAACATAATGCTGTAAGTGAGTAAGACTGTTCAGATACACTTCAAGTTCATATTTTTTATTTGAAATACCACACAGATTTTGGTAAAAAATATTCATTAGGTTCTGTTCTGATGTTATGGAGGAATTATTACATAGCTGCTTTGAACTAAAAAAGAAGAAGTTTTTGAACTATCATACTGTGAATGGGTATTTGTTTTTTTTGCACATAAATCTTCAGTTACAGGTTTTATCGTCGATGTATTGCGATTGTTACACTTCAATTTAATTACAATGTTACAAAGATTGCAGAAAATTGAATGTAATGCTTTATTATTTACATAGCCAGTGATTTTCGAAAACATATTAAAGGAATACTCTAAATTCCTATTTGTATCTAACGGATATGCATATTTATGAGTTACAATATCATTATACAGTAAATTATCATTAAGTATCCATATACCTAATAACCAGACAATAATACAATTTATTATTATATCGCGATTCTGATATAATTATTAACCTGGTTGATCCGAGTTCAAAAAATAATAATCTTAACGAGGGTATTAGGTAATTTTTTTATATACAAAAAATCTAAAAAGTCATTAGGTAATTTTTTTCCGATTTGCCAAGTTTTATATATATTTTTTATTTCTAATGACCAAATACGCAGTTAAAATCTTTAGTAATATCCCTTTTGGTGAATTATGTTGTATTAGAGCAATTAATGAATACTATAAATTTAAGAAACATGTGATTTTCTGGGTTCGAGTCCTGGCCAGGGCAAATATTTTATGTGATAAACTCGAATATTTGTTGCTGGGGCATGGATGTTATCTATACATATATTTATATATTATGTTCCATTAGATGTGGACGAAATAGTATTACCGAAACAGGCCTTTACGTGGTCTGAACTTCTTAGTCGTCTAATTATTTACGGTTGGGATCCATCTCAAAACTCAGCTATTTTGATACAAAATGCATTTTTCTTCGACTTCATGCAAGGAGTGGAGAAATATAAAGATAAGAAACTAAGTTCTGATAAGAGCAAAATTTATATCAAACGAGATGATGTACGGATTCAAGAAGCAGAATATTTAGATGAAATAGAATTAGTTGACGATGAAAATAGGATAAATAACGAAGTCATAGATTTTAAGAATACTGATAAAGAATGGAATGAGATTTATAAAAGAAGATGTGGTAAAAATTTGGCAGTGCCGAAATTAGTGCGGCATATAGTGAGATCAGCTATTATTAGTCCAACGGGGTCATACTCATACAGCAAGAGCTTCATGTTGACGAGGAGGGTGCTTACGGCGTTCAACCACTACCCTCTGGCTAGCATTGGTTCTGCTGGCTTTCTGGGCTGGCCCGCGCCCTTCAGTGAAGTTCAGATTGTAGTTTAGATGTAACGTTTATTAAGGAATAAATGAGGCTTATTATTATTATTTGTATGTCGCTCCCTTTCACGGGACAATGGTGTCCCGGACCTTTGGGAGGCGTGCACAGAGCCGAAGCCAACGAGCAGAGGCCCTTTCGACAATTTAATGAAATGTAAGAGGTACACCATGCGGATGCTCCCCCTGCCTGTGTCATAGGACGCACACAGAGACAGCACCCGCTAGGTGTAAGAACTATTGTGGTTGTATGGATTCCATGGAATCTAATCATGGTACTAGGTTATTACATGAAATGCGATGGACTAACTACTGGGTTATTGTTTGAGACAGCCGGACGTCTACCAAGAAAAGTGTCTCATAGCAAAAAAACTGGTAGACGATGACTCGCCTCCCGCTAGATGGGCCCCCATAAAAAGCGACACATAGAGTGGCCTATGGGCAACACCAGTGCGGAAGGCTAAGGGCGGAGAGGTGTAATACTGGGCTTTAAACCGAAGCCAACTAACCCCTTACGTTTCCACATCCGCCCCCGAGCCGCAACTCTCGCTCCCAAACTATGCAAGCTACTCTGGGTACTAGACGACGATATAGTAATAATGGAAGAGCAAGGAGCTACACGGGCGGTTCTACAAGGCCCTTACGGGGCCCGATGTAGATCTGCTCGCGTCGGTGAACTGGCTACGCTTCGGGGATTGCCAGCCCAATGGCCGGACAGACCAGTTTGGCTGGACATTTGGGTAAAAAGGCTAGACATCCTACATTATTGAGGATTTTGTGTCTCAGTATTAAATACGAAAAAAAATGTTCAATGTAAAATTACGTCACGCTCGACGCTCGCTCGTTTGCGATATGTAAAAAGTCTAACTAAAGCCGAACAATCCGGACACCGTTTATTTTGGGCGGACACGCAATCAAAAAACCTAGGTAACGCTATGTCCGGCTTTATCCGGACGCCTGGCAACGCTATTCGGGGATCTCTTCGGGGAAACCGAAGGTTTTGTCTGTGCAATTGCGGACGAAGTAATGATGACGAACAATTACCGGAGATATATCCTGAAGGACGGTACGGTCGACATTTGTCGGTCATGCCGACGTCCCGGTGAGTCACTCAGGCATATAATCTCCGGTTGTTCTCATCTTGCTAACGGCGAGTACTTGCACAGACATAACCAAGTAGCCAGGATTATTCACCAGCAACTTGCTCTTCGATACGGTCTTGTGGGGTCTGAGGTGCCGTACTATAAGTACGCACCGTTGCCAGTTCTTGAGAATGGTCGTGCCACGCTCTATTGGGATCGATCTATCATCACGGATAGGACTATTGTAGCCAATAAGCCTGATATCGTGTTGGTAGATCGATCCAAGCGCCAGGCAGTGCTCGTCGCCATGTGGGATGTTGACTCGACGATCATTGTCCCGATAGTCGTTTCGGCGAACGGTCTTATAGCGAAGAGTCTCGACAAACATCTTAAGAGACTCTCGCTAGGTGGCTGGATCAAGGGCCAGATACAGAAGGCGGTACTCCTGGACACGGCGCGCATCGTCAGGAGGTTCCTCTCTCTGCAGCCCTAACCACCGGTAGCCTGGGCCCTGCCCCGCTGGCGGCGGCACCCTAGGTTAGGTTTTTTATAATGTATTTATATTTTGTAATTACTTTATTGTATTTTACTTTTTATATAAATTTATTGTTAAAAACCTAGCCTAAAGTGCAAAATGAATAAAGGAATAATAATAAATTATTTATTTCAGATATCTAGGTATCCATAGAGCTGGACGCGGAACATTTATCTCATAGCTGGTGGTTTCCCATATAGGTCTGCAAATTTTTATTTAGTAAATATTTCATTCCAGACACCGTCCTAGACTTGACCAAGCTGATGAACAATGAGATACCGAGCTTCGATACCGAGCAGTTGGTACAAGTGATGGTGACCATCGGTAACGCTACAGTGTTCCACAAGGATGTGCAGCGACTCATGCAAGACCCAACCGAGGAGTTCGACGTTGTCATCGCTGAGTGGGTGTTCTCCGCAGTCTATTGTGGGTAGGTGATATTATACCATGGTATAAGAAAACATGGTGTGGCACTCCGGAATGACAGGCGGGACTTGGTTGGACGGTTCTGTCAATCCGTTTCTGTGTCGCCAGTGGTGTATCATAATACTCCCCGGTTCCCTTGTTACCTGTAGGTATCTCATAAAATCGTGAGTGTTTAAAATCAATTATCCATACTAATATTATAAATGCGTAAGTGTGTCTGTCTGTCTGTCTGTCTGTCTGTCTGTCTGTTACCTCTTCACGCTTAAACCGCTGAACCGATTTAGATGAAATTTGGTATATAGATAGTTTCAGTCCCGGGGAAGGACATAGGATACTTTTCATCCCGAATAAATGTAGTGTTCCCGTGGGATGAGCGGGTAACACCGCGGGGCACAGCTAGTTACTTATAAATCACTTTTATTCAAAGAACATGAAATGAAATGAAATGAAATAATTTATTCAGTAAGTAGGCCACAGGGGCACTTTTACAAGTCAAATTGTGAATCTACCGGCATTTCGCAAGAGGAGACCGCTTTGAGAAGGAAGCCGAAAGAAACTCAACAGTAAGTCATTTTTTCGTAAATAATACTTAAAACAATTACATGATACATTTGTGTTATAACTAATTACACTGGTACACGTAAAGGAGATGTAAGATACTCCAAATCAATGTTAAGTAGGAACATTAAAATAAAAATTTAACGATAAATTTGAAATATTAAATATACCCAGAGATGTATAAAGTCTCTGGGTGTCACAACATGCAATAAAATAAAATAAAAATTACTTAACCCTTTACCGCATATAGAAAAAAAATAGTTGCTTGAATTTGAACCTTGATCTGTGCCAATAAGGTCCAAGTTCATATCTGCCATATATGGCTTCGTATGCGGTAAAGGTTTAATTAATTTAATTCCATAGAGATGTAGAAGGTCTCTAGGCGTCAACGTGAATAATTTACAATAGAAAATAATGATTAACCTAAATTTCTTAGAGATGTATATGGTCTCTAGGCGTCATAACATGCAATAAAATATTTTAAAATTATTAAATTTCCTCAGAGATGTATAAAGTCTCTGAGTGTCATACTACACTAAACTGTTTCTTAGAGATGTATACAGTCTCTAAGAGTTCAAAAAGTAAAAATCAACATAGAATAACTTCAATCGAGTACAGGATGAAGTTTCTCACGTTTACTTAATTTAACACTAGTATGCGGTTGCTACATATTTAATTTGGCCCTTGTTAGCATGAACAGACCGGACCCCACAAACGGCACCCGTTCACGAGTATGACGCATATCTCAGCCATCGCCTCCCTCAACCATATTATAGGGAAGGCTGCGACCCGATCAACGACGCCACCGTAAGCAAAGACCTTTAAGCGAGCATGACATGCTCAAGCTGCCGGGCATACTTGACTAATAATAAAATACTATTTGCCCGGTGAGAAACAACAAATTGTGCTCTCATGTTACATTAAAAATTACCCACCAAAATAATGCTTATTTAAAAATTTACTATTGACACACAACACTAAACTACTGACTGGCTTAAAGGCATCACTGTCGTTTAGAAAGTCATTAACCGTATAATAAGCTTTATTCAATAAGTGGCGTTTTATTTGCGCTTTAAATTTGCTACAGGGCAATTTTACTACATCAATAGGTATTTTATTGTAGAAGCGTACACCAGTTCCCCACGAACGACGAGCTAACCTTACGGAGACGGTGGGCAGGTATTGCGAGCTTGTCCTTACTTCTCGTATTGTAGTGGTGAATGTCACTGTTGAGCTTGAATTCGTGGAGATTTTTCCGCACATACATGATACACATAATCGCCTGGCCTATATTGCGCTACGTAATCGATGCAACAGAGCTTGCCGTGACGCAAGGAGGGAATATATTCACAAGTCTATCGATGATTGCCCTCCAGCTAAGCTCTGGAAATTCTTAAAGTCACTTGGGGTGGGCAAAGCTTCACAAAGTTCTGTCGGTGTTCTTGATCTAGACGCCGCCAATCAACATTTCAGTACGTCAC
Source organism: Apotomis capreana (assembly GCA_947623375.1). Taxonomy (NCBI): domain Eukaryota; kingdom Metazoa; phylum Arthropoda; class Insecta; order Lepidoptera; family Tortricidae; genus Apotomis; species Apotomis capreana. The sequence goes on from OX392499.1 coordinate 39,989,725, forward strand.
CGGTTACTCTAAATACGTATGCCAAGCAACTTACTCTTTCTTCTCTTGCTAATACCCAACACCCCGACTCACCTACCTTTGAGCTGGGTAGCATTTCACCGCAAGTAGTTCTTGCAATTCTCAAAACTATTAAGACGAAGGCTATCGGTGAAGATAGGCTTAGCTTGGATATGCTAATGCGCGTGGCGGACCATATCGCTCCCATCCTCTCGGACATCATCAATTACTCCTTTACCTCTGGAACTTTTCCCTCTATTTGGAAATATGCTCAGGTTATCCCACTTCCCAAAACCTCTAATCCTTCCAACTTGTCCCAATACCGTCCAATATCTATTCTCCCCGTATTATCCAAAATCATAGAGCATTTCGTCAATCGTCGCCTCCTATCACACCTCAACAGGCACAATTTGTTAAATCCGTTCCAATCTGGTTTCCGTCCTGGGCATAGCACCACCACAGCTATGGTTAAAGTAACCGATGACATTCGCTTTAATATCGAAAACAAAAAACTGACTATTCTTGTTTTATTGGACTTCAGCAGTGCCTTCAATACTGTAGATTATGATATTCTTTTAGGAATCCTTGAGACGCTTAATTTATCTCATGTCGCTTTAGCGTGGTACAGGGAGTACCTTTTTGGAAGGCGCCAGCGTGTTAGAGTTGACGACCAGGTCTCTGAGTGGTGTGACCTTTCCGCTGGTGTCCCGCAGGGAGGTGTGCTCTCGCCACTTCTTTTTTCAATTTTTATTGATGGCATTGCAAGGTCACTAAAGTCCAATTATCATCTTTACGCAGATGATTTACAAATTTATGCTTCAGCAAGCATAGACGAATTTCCTTCGTTGGTGGAAATAATCAATGGAGATTTAGAATCCATTCGTGTGTGGGCATCTAATTACGGGTTAAAAATTAATGCAAAGAAATCGCAAGCGATTGTCATTGGAAGTCCCCACTTTGTTACCAAAATATCAGGCCAGTTGCTACCAGATATACTTTTTGATGGTATAACGATACCCCTCTCCTCAACTGTTAAAAATCTGGGCATCATTATGGACCAAACACTGTCGTGGTCAGCGCACATATCCGAGATCAGCAGGAGATTATTTGCGTCACTTTATTCTCTGAGGCGTCTGCAGAACTTCCTACCATTTTACACTAAAATTTCTCTCGCACGTTCGCTTTTGCTTCCTCTTCTTGATTATGGTGACATTGCTTTCCTGGACCTTAAGGAGGAGCTGCTTAACAAGCTTGAGCGTCTTCAAAATGTGTGCATAAGATTCATTTTTGGTCTAAGAAAGTTTGATCATGTCTCTCATTACCGTGCACAGCTCGGCTGGCTTCCGATTCGCCGTCGTAGAGATGTGCATGTCCTGTCATTGCTCTACAATGTATTATTCAACCCTGCGTCACCTCTCTACCTTTCCGAAAGATTTACCTATATGGCGTCTGGCAGTGCACACCGCCTGCGTTCGAGTGTCAATCTCGCTCTTGCCTTTCCACCCAGTAAATCGCGCACTTATCGGAAATCTTTCACAGTCCACGCAGTTAAATTATGGAACGCGTTACCGGTATCCGTGAGGCAGTCACAATCCGTGGCATCGCTTAAGGAGAACTTAAAAAAGTTATGGCTTTTAGATCCCTGATCTCGTCGAAGTTGATTAGAGTGATTACTTCATATATATATGATATTTATGTATATTATGATATATATGTAATTATATCTATATGTATTATATTTTGGAATTATACATATTTTATTATATTAAGACATTAGTCCCTAGTGTATCTGTGCATACAACTTGTTCGTTTGTCTATCTTCTTGGATATCCCATTATTTTCTCATTTGCTCAAAGGTTAACTGGAAGAGATCCCTTATAGGGATAAGTTCGCCTTTGTACATGTCTTCTTTTTTTTTTCTTAAGTTTTGTAAATTGTTTTTGTGTACAATAAAGTTTTTACATACATACATATTCTCAAGAATGTATTGAGATGCTACGGTGAGAATGTTTGTTTCCTTGAATTTCTCTCTTAGTGACGTACGACCTCCTAGTGCATATAAATTGCGCGTACAGCTCGTTTTTGTAGCACAAAGATGGTTTGGATGTCCGCCGCTCTTCCCCATAATAAAATTCTATACGACATAACACTATGGTAATAACTGATATGATAACTGTATTGCAATTTTTTTTTATTGTACGACTAGCGGCGAACATTTTTTTCCTTATAATTATTTGTTACCATAAAGCGGCAACTAATACTCAGTGACGTAGAAAGGCTGACTTGCCGGAGTACCGCGTACCTTGTTTTCTAATATCATGGGTGATACAATATACACACATCAAGGCTCCTTGTCCGCTCAAAAATGCTGATTGTTTTAGTCATTTTTAGGGTTCCGTAGTCAACTAGGAACCCTTATAGTTTCGCCATGTCCGTCTGTCCGTCTGTCCGTCTGACCGTCTGTCCGTCCGCGGCTTAGCTCCGTGATCATTAGTACTAGAAAGCTGAAATTTGGTATGAGTATGTGTATGTATAACGCCGACAGAACGGTAAAATAAAAATTCAAAAATTTTATGTTTTTCGGGTACCTCTCGAACACCTAAAGTGGGGGTGATTTTTTTTTTCTTTTCAACACTGGTGTGTGGGTGTCATTGAATAGGTCTTGTAAAAATAATGGGGGTCTTCTAACATTATTTTTTGATAAAGTCAGCAGTTTTGTAAATATTCGCTCCAAAAACAAAAAAAATAGTGTCCCCCCCTCTAACTTTTCAATCACGGGTCGAAAAAATTCGGGAAAATTCATGTAAATGAAGCCTTATAAGTACTTTCAATGAAAACTATATTGAACAAAATCGGTCGAGCCGTTTTTGAGTTATCGCCAAATTTCATATTTTTTCTTTTAAAGGACGTAAGTTGACTTCCAGAAGGTAATAAGTGATTACAGTTTCTAGGGCGTTTACGACTTTTTATAGAGCTTAAAATCTTTCTTAACTTAAACCTCGGGCTTAAAACAGCAGTTTATTGTGAAGGATGAGAACCTACGGAACCCTACACTGAGCGTGGTCCGACATGCTCTTGGCCGGTTTTTCTCTATGATCAAACATGATTCTTTGAGTCAAACCACGCTTAGTCTTCCAGGTAATTGTGTGTCAGTTGTTTGACAGTTCATTTGCTTGGAAGAGTTTGTTTGGTTTGAATATAACAAGTTAGAGTAAAACCACCCCTAACCTAACTCTTCCAAGCAAATGAACAGTCAAGCCATACAAAGTGAGTCGGTTAGTGGGTGATTCTTGAAAGGCTCAATTTACAGCGTCCAGAAGGATAAAGTACCCGCACAATTGAAATAATTCACCATAGTATTTTTTATATATTACATTAGCACCTAATCTAACTGGAGCACGATTTAGTTTTTGTTTAAGTTAAGTATAATTAACTGTAAAAAAATATTAAACACATAAAACTTTATTCCCTTGGTGCGTCCATTCGCCATTTTTTGAACAAACTACCCCAAAAAGTACATGTTGTGAATTGAAATAAAGTATAGAATTGAGTTAAATTATTAGAATATAAGTTATTTATTTAGAAGAAAAAAATATGGTTGCTGTGTGTATCGTAATTTTAAAAAAATCTATGTTAAAGGTTTGTCCAGAGCTAAGCTATGATTTCTCTGGTGCCTCATTCAACACGGCGCACATCCCTACTTAAACGTCATCTGGCCAGTTGCAATGGCCGGGCTTGACAAACGTCAGTAACGCTTTCAGATATGCGGGGAATGGTCGCGACTAGTTGCTGGAATTCTTAGCTATGAAGGCTAATATATGATTCCCTTGGCTTTGGTACACTATCATTTTGATTCCCTTGAATTTTTATATAAAATTTTATATCTGCATTAGGTACATAGTGTTTAGTAAAAAGAAAACTACATGAATGCCTGCATGTGTTGACTTAATAGTTGTTCTTATAATTATTTTAGTTTCGGCTGAATCGACAAGAAACATACTTTTTTCTTATTCCTCTGGTTCTAATTTCGAACAAGGGAATCACAGTTTTCTTGCGTTTTCATGAAAAAAAAACCCTTTAATTCGCATTGCAGATGACTGAATCATGGATTAAGAATTTTATTCCATTTAGGTACAGCAGGTCTCAAATAACTTTGAGCTGAATTCAAGAGAAGATGCTTATTCCCAGCAATTTTTATACTACGACGGTGGTTCGATTATTAAGAAAATTGCCAATTAATGCGAATATAACACTGTGAATTTTTGTATCCTTACACTTTTTTAAAACTTTTTATGTATTTAAGAAAAACTGATCTGAATATTATTCCCCTGTACTTTTTTTTATGATTCCTTTGGCGTTTTTCTTATTCCCATGTCATCTTTTCTTATTCCCCTGGCGGCGAAAACATAAAGTGGTATTTTTTTGTATCAAATTGACCAAAAGTGGTGCCTATTTGATAAATCTGCGTAAAATTAAATACAATTTCATATTTTCTAGCAAATAGGTAAAAAAATAAAAATCGCCAAGGGAATCACATGAAGAATTAGATTCTCAAAAATGACCCTAGTATGGTTTGACAATTCACAGTTAATTTGCTTGGAAGAGTTGGCGTGGTTTGACTCTTTATTTATCAATGTTACTAGTTAGAACATGGCTATGCGATTTATTGTATATATTTGAAACTTACTAATTAACTCGAAATTGACAAAATTCACGCAGAGCAGTGGTATTTCTACTTATTTTCGACTGCACGTAATGAAAGCATGAAATAGCTTTGTTACTATCTAAATAGAACTCAAAGAAAAGTGTTATTCACTTTAAAAGGTTGGTTGAAATTATCAATATATTTAATATTATTTTATAAATATATTTTTAATTGTATTAGGCTTCTTAAGTACAACGGGCATCCTTATGGTGGCTCCACACTACTCGCGTAGTTGACCGGCGTTGGGCAAATACCCATACTTCGGCCAACTTCGGTTAACTTCGCGAGTAGTAGAGTTAGGGTTAGAATCAGAGCGCAAACACATTTGGATTCGATTCAGTATTTGACATCGGACAAGATTGTAATTAACATTATAGTTACGTTTTTAATAATAAGATAAAAGACAATATAATTGGCGATGATTGGCGGAAATGATGGTAACTGTATACTGAAAAACAACAGTATGAGTTCAATTAGTGACGCAATCATTAATATACATTTTATGCTAACTGTCTGTTATAACTTCCGTTGATAATTGTCGACATTTCATTCTTCTAACCAGGCATTTTTCCGATATAAGCAAATGAAGGATAAAATAAATACTTAGAAAATTTTAAATGTTTTAAAAATATAAATTTACGAGTATGATTAGAAAATCCATTTGTAAAGTTCCCTATTCTAAAAGAGCGTTGGCGGTAAATTAAAAATATTTATCAACGCTGAACGGCTGGCGTTGCGCCGCTTTTTTTCAGATTGTGAAAAACTAGTAATAAACTACATTCTTTCAGGCTAGCATCGGTGTTCAACTGCCCGCTAATATGGTCGGCGTCTATGGAACCCCATGCCTTAGTGCTGTCCCTTATAGCGGAGGATCCCAACCCGGCTTACGTGACTAGTTACAGTTCATCTTCGACTACGCCTTTCACGTTCACGCAGAGGGTGGGTCAGCTCTGGAAGTTTCTGACTGATAAGTATTATATATGGTAAGATTTGGCCAGAAAGTATTAGGTACTTGGGTTCTTAATTATGAATAACTACTTTATTAACTGAAAGAAAAGTGCGGGTCTGAGAATGCTACCCTGCGGTACGCCAAAGCAGATTGGTAACCTACTGCTTGTCAATTCTCTGATTTTAATCACTTTCTGCTTACTAGTAAGGTAACTCGAAAACTAACTAAGGATAGTCCCCTCTATTCCTTATAACTAAAGTTATTAGTAGAATGCTAGCCGAGATGGTATCTAAGGCCTTATCTAGGTCTAAGAATTAAGACGTTTAGAGTTACAAAGTACAAATACTGCTTTGGCAAGTAAAAGCACAAAATTATCTATTTCTCCGCCTGATGTTAATCTAAAGTGACGTATTGAAATTAGAGTTTTTCTAGGAAACTTGACAGTCGGTTGTTGTGAAAACTTTTTATTTTCACCCGTATTGTGTTGTATCGTTAAGTGGAACTTAAGTTATATTTAAATATTGTTTACCCTACTATAGTCTATGTACAATATACAACGAAATGTGTGTGGTTTTCAAGCAAATATAATATGAAGACGTGTTGACGAGTTTTATTGGTCTAAAGATGCCAACAAATTTCGTCCTTAAGGCAAACGACAAAGCAAACTCTTGATTTTATTGATTGAAAATGCCATATTTATATGAAATTTGACGTGAATCGTCAGTTATGATGTGGGTATGCGACGATCAGCGAAGGCTAGTTGGTTAGTTATTATCTGGTACCTATTTTTGTGAAAATGTCGACGACGTATTCGTCCAACTTCTCAACTTCACGAGTAGTGTAGTGCTAGGGTTAGGCAATGTGTTGAAGATGACATTCACGTATTCAAGTAAATATTCTTTCAGGAGGGCATCCTTAAAAGAGGCATCAATATACGAGGAAGCGTTCTCCTCAGCGGTAGCATCCAGAGGTCGTCAACTGCCCTCGTTCTACGAAGCTCAGTACAACGGCTCCCTAATGTTCGGCAACTCGCACGTGTCTGTGGGAAGTGCGATCAGTTTGCCGCAAAACTACGTGCCGATCGCTGGCTACCATATCGATGAGAACGTCAAAGCCTTGCCTAAGGTTGGATATTCTTCTTGTTTTGCGGAACCAATATAAAGATACCTTAGTTCACACTCGTACTAATTATCTACAATTTTTTTGCCAATTAAATTTAAATCACATACAATTGTGCATTAACGTCCTAATTGCAACGAGTGTTCGGTCGGCCGCCGCCGCGGCTGATCGTCTCTCCTGATGATGAATCGCGTACCGATTCGAAACATGTCGAGCGTCATTCGACTTCTACGACGTGAGTAAACCCGGTTAAGTATTTTAATTGCAACGACTTTCTCCGAACAGTAAGTACCTACGATTGTTCTCTAAGGTATCGATATGACATATACTAGTGGCTCTGTAGGTAGACCTATTTGTTTAGAAATGGCTGTTTGAATGTGAATTTGTAATTATTTACGTTTTCCACCACCATATTTCCGCTATTTTGAAGAATTCCGAAAAACTGAACATCCAAATATACGAATTAAATTTTGGCGAAGCTGAAACAAAGACACTTAGAAAAATCAAATTCTCTCTGTTAATCAGAGCATAAAAATGTATTGGTACTATTCGTTCTTAAATAGATCATGGGATCGACGGGAAATGCACTAAAATTGACTAAAAGCTTTTTGTTTGCAGTACCTCCAAAGTATCATGGATAATGCAAAGGATGGCGTAATCTTATTTAGCATGGGTTCTATAGTGAGTAGTAAAAGTATGCCACCGGAGTTAAAACGGGGCCTTCTAGAAATGTTCAGCCGGTTGAAGCAAACGGTCATTTGGAAACTGGAGGAAACTGCCGACAGTGTGCCGAAGAATGTGCATATAGTTAATTTTGCGCCGCAACAAAGTATATTAGGTAAGACTTATGTGTAAACACAATATGTATACGCACGCACGGAACAGAAATTCCGTCATTCCGTGACCGCACGCGTACGCGAATCGCCATTAGGGTGCGTCTCCACTAAAACGGAGCGGTGTGGAATCGAACAATCACAAAAGTAAAGGTTACATAAAAGCGCCTCTTGTTCAGCTAAAATTTGCTGTATAGGGGCTGTCTAAGCACTTTTGCTACTTGGATACTTTCCTACCACCCGTGTTATTTATTATGTTTTTCCAGCTCATCCAAATTGTGTCCTCTTTATCACACACGGCGGTCTGCTCTCGAACACCGAGGCACTCCACTACGGCGTGCCCGTCATCGGCGTTCCCGTCTTCGCAGACCAGTTCCCCAACGTAGACAGGGCCGTCCAAAAGGGCTACGCGATAAGATTAAACTTAGATCATGACATGCCAAAGAAGATGAAAGAGGCTATTGAGGATATTCTGGGGAATCCAAGGTACATATATTTTTATCTGTTGCGTTTTTCGTGGATGAAGGAGGATGACATCAATAATTGCGATACGTGATGATTATAACATAACTACAATTATACCCTTGTTTACATATAATAGCTAAAGTAACCAAAAAACACTGCGTTAATGGCCGGTCAGCCAATGAAATTAATCTTTAAAATTAGGGAGCGTCTCCACTGACGCGGAATAGAGAGGAGGCGTACAGAATCGACCAATCGCAATAGTGAAGCGGATCTGCGCTACAGATTTCAACTCGGGTGATAGTCGACTCCGTACGGCTCCACTCCGCTCGCTTCAGTGGAGCACCCTAAGCGTTGTACAGATAATTGTCAGCATTCAATTCTGCGTAGGTAACTTTTGCTGCTGCCTGTATGTAATCTTAAGAGCCCTTATTCCTTTTATTTATTTTTTTTTTCCTTTTATGACAAATATATTGAAAATTTAACCAACTTTTTGAAGTAAACAATAGTTTTCCCCGAGTTCTAGGTAGTAACATAGCTATCTCATGCTTTCATTGCGTGCAGTCGAAAATAAGTTGAAAAAACTAATTTTCCGCGTGAATTTTGTCAATTTCGAGTAGTTTTTGAAAGAAAAATTCATACTTTAGGTTTGAAGTATATACCAATAAATCGCAATAGCCATGTTCTAGGTAGTAACATCAGTAATATGTTAAGAAACATATTTGATCATAGAGAAAAAAAAATTTTTAACAAAAAAAAGAACCGACTTCAGTAAAACTAAAAAGCCAACAATAACCCGTTCAAGTACAGATTACATTTGACTCACCCTTCGGAGTCGATCCCAAACCACTCAGTTCTTATATTTATATTTTATAGTTTACGCGAGGTTTGGCACCGACTCCGAAGGGTGAGTCAAATGTAATCTGTACTTGAACGGGTTATTGTTGGCTTTTTAGTTTTACTGAAGTCGGTTCTTTTTTTTGTTAAACATTTTTTTTTTTTTTGCTTTTTAGTGATTCGTATGTGTGTTCATCAGTTTCCTTAACCCAAATCCTATTTACTGAATGTAAATTCTTGACTTTATCAATAAATTACCGAAAGCGCCGTACATGTCCCTATAACATTTGAAGAGTTCCCTCGATTTCTCCAAGATTCCATCATCAGATCCCGACTTAGTGCCAACGGGACCAACTCGGAGTTATACCCTTTCGATTAAAAAAAAAAAATTGAAAATCGGTTCACGATTCTCGGAGATATCGAGTAACATACATAGAAAAAAAAAAAAAAAAAAAAAAAAAAAAAAAATTAGTTCGAATTGAGAACCTCCTCCTTTTTTGAAGTCGGTTAATGACTAAAACCCATCAGCATTTTAAAAGGAATAAGGCCTCTTAAGCTTGGGTTGCCGCAACCTGTATGGTTTTGTGGGTAGCCAATCACTTGCTAAACAACGTTTCATAAATATTCATTTTACAAACAACGTTAGACAAATGAACGATTCACATATTAGACGTTGCATAAAATATAGTTTTACAAATAGATCATAATACAAATTATTTATTGGACAAAACATCATATCACAAAACATTATTTCGCAAATTATTCATTTATTATTCTAGTCAAAGTTTGCAGTTTATTACAATGGAAAAAAAATTAAAAAAAATATACATACTAAAACTTAAAATTAAAAAGAATCCCCCAGTACTGAAGCCGTCTGAGGCATCGTCCCCAGCACGCTCGCCGCGTTTCCCCTTTGAATGGCGAGGCTCAGTCTTTGAGCGAAAAAGGAGCCCGCTCTGATATTACCCGATACTCCGATTAATTTTTGTGAAATTTCTTTTACAATTTTCTTTGCATCCGAAGACCACGGGCCAAATGTTTCCACCGCCAGTGCCGCAAATTCGTAATTTTTATTTAAGAAGGCATATTTGCGGCGCTTGATGATTTGGGCATCTTCTGCGGCCATCCCCGGTTTTCTGGCGGAACGTTGGACATGGGACGGGGCTAGAGTGTCCACACATGTAACATCCCATGCCAAAGGCCGCCCGAGATGCCATGGCACCAGTGTGCAGCCATCCGGTCTCTTCCCGTCTTCAGCGGAAAGTCCCACAGGCTCCAGAGTTGCTGGAACGGATGCTGTGCCAAGGGCCCGGCGAACGAGGTCGTTAAGTGCCCCGTGTCTATAAAAACGACCAGCGCTTGACTGGCAAAAGAGGCCGTGTCGTCCGAGGGTGTCAGCTGAGCCTCCGCAACGGCAGCAAGGGTGTGGCTCGCAAATTTTTATACCGAGACGGAGGCAGATTGCGATTCTAAGGGTACTTGGATCTAAGACGGAACCGATATTGCGTGAGGGCAAGGCATGCAGCCAATGTCCCGACTCCGGCTCGGATACTGCCAGTAGGCGGGCCCGCTCGGTCGCAGTAAGGCAACTGTCTAATAGAAATTTGTGAATGGATTTTACTGTTATGTGATCCCAGGCAGCTTGGCTGGGTTTTTCAGATGGCGCGCTCTCACCCGGGTTCCTAGCGCTCCATGCTGACTCTGCATCCACCAGGTCCGAAACCTCTACATCAGTGGGATTAGAAATGTTAAGAATACCACTGATGAGGGTGACAGTACTGTGAATGGATGAGAGAAAGGCAGGAAGAGCAAGGTCGCCTGTGGAGCGTATGCCTAGTCCGCCATATTTAATAGGAAGAATTGCCTGGGACCAACTAGATAAATTTTGAGAAACGTTTAGAATTTTGCTCGTGGTTGTTTTTAATAGATCGTCGATAGTAGTGGTCAAAAAGGGAAATTTCCAGACAGGGCAGCAGCGTAAAATGAACATGAATTTGGGTGAAAAAAGACATAAACGTAAAATGTAGATAGCTACATGAGGGCTGATTTTAAATAACAAATCCGAAGAATTGCGAAACTGGTTTAGTTTTGAATTTATGGTTGGTGGAATGGCGTCTTCAAAAATTGGAGCACCGAGTAGGGTGAGGGATTCGCGATTAAGTAAAGTAATATTAGGCGTTACACGGTTAAAAAGACTTAAAATGTTACCTCGGCATTCATCTGTGAGTTTTTCTGAGATAAAAAGCTCACACTTGTCGAAGTTAAGAGATAGGCCAATCTCAGAGAACCTTTTCATAACATAATTTAGGTCATTGAAAGCTGAAGACGCCGATCCTCCTAGCGTTCCGTCATCCAGATACCATATATTTAAATCAGAAGTGAGGTGTGATATGATGGAATGGATGGCCAGGCTAAAAATGACAGGGCCGAGCGGGTCACCTTGCTGGCAACCAACGGAAGAGGAGATTTCCTTGTCACCGAACATTAATTTTGATGGGGTACCGTAGCATTGTAGTAAATAATTATAAATTTCGGGAAGTTCATTTTGAATTTCATCTAGAAGGGTGCCCCTGTCAATCGAATTAAATGCATTTTTGACATCTAGCTTTAATATGACTTCAAAGTTAGATTTATTTATGAACGTGCGGGTGGCATGCACTGCAGCTTCACACCCCCCTCTAACTCCAAAACCGAGTTGTTTCGGTTGAAATTTGTCGGTGAGACGGGTATGATACTCCCGGCAGCATATTTTAGAGGCTAAGCGGCGTAGTGAACTTCCCACTGCAATAGGACGAATACCACCGTCTTTTTTCTTTAGAGCAATTAAGTTAGCACCGTATAAAATGGGAGCAATTTCGCTGCAAATTATGCCCGATAACATTAGATTAATTAAACCAGTCAGCTCCTTAAGGAGGGATTCCCCGGCGTCACCCATTAGAGGGTCGGTAAGGTCTTGGAGGTGCTGCGGGGTCAAACCATCCAACCCTCCGGCAGAACCGTTGGGGAAGGATCGAATAGCTTGTAAAGTGGCAGCCTCAGTAACGTAGTGTAGAGGCTGAAGGACGTTAGATGGCGGAAGGGGTAACGGATTTGTTGCGGTGGGAGTTGGGTGTTTATCTTTAAGAGCGGTAAATACGTCAGCAGTGCGCGGGGCCAAGGTGTCGCTAGAAAATAAAAGTTTTGTAGCACTTCTCACGTTGCCATCAGATATTTTAGTCTCGATCGCCCTGATCTTCGAGTAAGTGTTCGAATTACAACGTTCTGTGATTGGCTGCTCCAGGTCAGTTGGAAAACCCGGATGAAGAACGTTCTCTTTTATTATGGCGCATAAAGTACGATTTGATTTATCCCGTGGGATGTGGCAATTTTTGTAAGTGAAGGTAAGTAAAGCTTCCCACGCTGCAAAACTGTTACTCGACGTTACCTTAGATATACAATCCGATAAACTTCGCGCTACAGCCGCCCGAGCTCCCTTCGGTATCCTTTTGGCTAGTCTGGTGCTCGCTTTTAGGGTGGCTAGGCGAGCGGATAAATCCGTTGAAGAAGTGGATATGCTGGGCCCCGTGACCCCAGACGGGCAGTTAAGCGAAGAGCTTGAGGGCAGACTGTCAATGCGTGGGACATGTATCTTGCCGAGATGTATATTAAGTCCTTTCTTCCCTTTGTACACTTTCTGATCTTCGCAAATAGGGCATTCGTAAAACTGCGTCGATGCACAAGACATTGTTATAAAAAACAGAAAATTATAAATTTGTAAACATGTAAAAAATTAAGAAAAAATTGATTATTTGTGACATGTTGCTGCCGGTGTCATACAAACTGACGGTTGCCTTGGCAAATCGTCGTTCTAGTCAAATAACAAAATAACGAATGATATAACAACGTTAATAAAATGCATTGTTTGGTAAACATTTCGTTTAATAAATCATCATGGTGTGAACGAACGCCATTCATATGTGTAGTTTTCTACGAGTACAAATATTAACATACTTAATTTTTAACAAAGTATAATTGTTCTGATGAGCACACAAACGTCTTAGTGTTCAGGTTATTGACGTTTTTTAGGTAACATGGCTCGAAAACCGAAAACTGTAGGTTAGGTTAGGTTTGTTTCATGACCATGTACCTATAGTGGAGCGAGCGGAGCGTCAAAATGCTTGCTTAAAAAATGGAACATCACTCAATATAATTTAGCCAAATAATGGCAAATATTGAAAAAAATATTTATTGAACCCCAATATCTCGGTAAATATCGCTCTGAGAGAAAAATTTAAAAAACAAAGCAAGCTTATTTTAGTGTAATCTACAAGATTCAATCTAATTTAAGTCCAAAAACAGCAAAACAAAAAAAAAATTAGTCCCAGAAACGGCCCCTCTTTGGTGCAATCTGACCGAAATAAGTATTTGCCTGTTTAATATTTGGCCCAAGTGTTTCGAGTATTAAACTTCATACCGTCCTGCGTTTCGTTACATAGAGAGTTATTTTTAATATTTTTATGAAACAATAGTTTCTCAAATAATGTTTTGCAAAATAACTGATTTGTAAAACGATTTATTCGTGAAGTGAACATTTTTAAACTTTGTCATTCAATATTTTTATAAAGCGTCTAAGTTATGAAATGTATATTTGTGGAGTAATTATTGGTAAAATGAGCATTTTAAGGAATGATAGGTTTGTGAAATGAATAGTTTGTAAATCGTTGTTTGTTAAGTGATTATTTGTGAAAAGTTGTTTAGCAAATGATGATAAACCTGTTTTGTGTCTGTCCCCAGTTACCGCGCACGCGCGCGCGAGCTGTCGTTCGTGTACCACTCGCGCGCGGTGTCGCCGGCGCGCGCGCTGCTGCACGGCGTGGAGCACGTGGTGCGCACGCGCGGCGCGCCGCACCTGCGCCACCCGGCGCTGCTGCTGGCCTGGTACCAGAAGATGTACCTCGACCTGCTGGCACTTGTTGTAGGTGTCATTGCTGTCGGGGGTCTACTTTTAAAATTTTTGTTAACGCCGAAGAAGTTGGACGAAAAGAAGAAACGTAATTAAGGTTTTGATATGTACTTGTAATAGTGTTGTTATTTAATGGTGTTTATGCTCGTATTTAATTAGATAAAATGATAAGTAAGAATGTAACGTACGTATTTTATTTGTATTTTTCATCGAGTTTAATCCTAATTGGTAATTTTGGTAATAGGAAATAACGTACCTAACATAAAATTGGTAAATGTAGAGTTGGTAATCATATACGTGTTACGTGTACTATCCACTATGTTTGTTAATCCACCTAACCAACTGTGAAGCCTTATATGGGTGTCATTTATAAGATTCACGTGATATTAAAGAGATAGATATTTACTAAGGATTTAGATCCAGGCTACATTGTTGCCCGTCGTAGGGTAAACGTTAGCATGTTCTCCAGTCTTGGTGCTCGATTTCAAATAGCCTAGGGGAGTCTGGGAGTTAATATAGACCCTAAATTAACGCGTTTATTGGATCGATAGTTTTATTTAGTCATTTGTTTGAAATCGATAGGTTTCCTATAATAATACAACATTAAAGCAAGATAACTTATATCGGTCGCTTGAAGTTGTTGTGTCATGTTACCCAACCTACTCGGGTAACCGATTATGGGCAGTTGAGACAAGTCAGTGGGGCACCTCTACCATATTGAAATATCGAAAAGTACAGATGTTATGCTTATATCGCCATCTTACAACCGCGCAACTATACCTACCTATACATATAGTTAGTTAGTAAAAGCTTACTGACAATCCCTGAGTTTGCGATAGTTATTTGTATTATTCTAAGCTATCTGCGCTATTATTGATATAGCATTGATATACTGTGATTGCACACAGTCAATAATAATAAATAATAATAAATATCAGACAAACTCACACAAATCAAACCTAGTCCCAAATTAAGCTCAAGAAGGCTTGTGTTATGGGTACTAGGCGACGATATACATACATATGTGGCCGTCCATGAGAAAAGGGTCCTTATGGCAGTTTCTAGTTACGGAGATATTTGCTGTTTTGTGAAATCCTTCAAAATTATCATTTTTTTGTTTTATGCATTATAGTAAAATACAAAGATAGAGCTGTATTTGTACCTTGGTTTCAGTTGTGTACGTTAATTCTTTCTTTATTAAAACGGAGTTTTAAGTTTAGTAGAAAAGGGTCTTTGTGGGAAATTGCATACAAGAATGACAAAGGTCAATAGATAAACTTGCTTACAACTATTTCTTTGCTAAGTACCTATGGTCATTTTAGACTTTGTAATGCACCAGCCACATTTGAGAGATTAATGGAGCAAATATTAGCTGGACTTCTAGGAGAAACTTGCTTGGTCTATTTGGATGACATCATTATCGTTGGAAGAGACTTCGACGACCACTTGAATAAATTTGAGCAGGTGCTAGCCCAACTACGAGGGGCAAATCTGAAACTCAGTCCGAAGAAATGCTCGTTTTTCAAACGTAAAGTGAATTAATTGGGACACGTGATTTCAAAGGACGGCATCCAGACAGATCCTGAGAAGATCAGCGCCGTGAAGGATTGGCCGACGCCAAAAGACAAGACTGCAGTACCTACGTGCCTTTTTGGGGCTTTGCTCAAACTACAGATGTTTTGTGAAGAGCTTCTCTGATATAGCAAAGCCTTTGCATCAACTAACGGAGGAAAAGCGATCATTTGACTGGAACGAACAGTGCGAGTCAAGTTTCAACGAGCTTAAAGGCAGACTTTGTGAAACGCCAATATTGGGGTACCCAGACCCGGAAGTGGATTTTATTGTGGACACAGACGCTAGCAATACTGGAATTGGAGGTGTCTTGTCACAGAAGAAAGGAGATAATGAAGTTGTGATTGCATACCTCATAGCTGGGTTGATAATGCACGCTGTTGTATGGGAACCTTGCACTTTGTGACTATGCGCTGAAACTTGGCACAGTTGATCCTTAGGTGGTCTTGAGTGAATTCAGACCGGTAGACGTCGAGAACCACCGCGCGTTTGGTGGGGGGGAGGGGGGGAAGTTCGACGCTGCCGCGCTTTAATTAATGCAACATTTCTCTAAAACTATACATAATATGGCATGTGATATATCATTTTCGGATAAATTAAGGATGAGCAATCTATTTTTTTGACAAAAGTAATGCACTTTCTAACAAAAAACATTGAAAAAGTAGAAAAAGCTGAAAAACGTAATCTGTATTTTTTTATATAGTTCCCAATTATTTTAAAAATAAAACAGTAATCTCAAAACAAAAAATATGATCGTAAAGCTAGATGTATGTAGTTTTTAAAAATATATAGTTTATTATATATATCTGTTGATACATGGGAGATAATAAATAATATCAAGCGTAAGTCAGGGTGATCTCAATGCATGATCGTCCGTGAAGTAGGGTTTAGGTACTGTGTTAAGCAACATTTCTCTAAAACTATACATAATAGGGCGTGTGATTTATAATTTTCGGTTAAATGAAGGATGAGGAATCTATTTTTTTAACAAAAATAATGCACTTTTTAACAAAAAAATATATTAGTGGGCTAAACTGAAAAATTACATTTGTGTTTTTTACATACTCTCCAATCATTTTAAAAGTATAACAGAAATCTCAAAACAAATAATATAATCATAAAGTTAAACTTATTTCGTTTCTAAAAATATATAGTTTATTATATACATCTGTTGATACATGGGAGATAATAAATAATATTGAGCGTAGGTCAGGGTGATCTCAATGCATGATCGTCCGTGACGTAGGGTTTAGTTAATGTTTTAGACACACAAAAAGTGCATATATTGTATTGTTTATGTCTCTTAGTATTTTAAATGAAAATACGCAATTGAAATTAATTTATTGCAAGTCTGTCCATGTAGGCTCCCAGTTGTTGTTGACCTTCGTCCAACCTCAAGTAGTTAACCCAAGTGCGTGATAACTGACACCCAAACGCCCTCCTCTTGATAAATGCTGATACAAAGTGGCTTTGGTCGGTGGGAGGTGTTCTATCTGCTGGTCTATCTTGGTAAAAATATATATATGGGGCTCATTCACTGAAGTACATGAGGCTGATCTGAAATAATAAATATGATATACAATATTCTTTTTTAAGTTTTGAGATCCTATTATTCTATTATATCAGTTTTAAAAGCAGAAAAACTGACCTATCATATGATGTTAAGACCTATTTTTCGATGGAAGCCATTACCTCCTCAATGCATCGCTTGATCAATAACTCGAAACCTACAGTAGGTCAAGAAAGGCTTCCATGCTTGAAAAGCACTTCTCTTTCCTTTACCATTGAACCAAGATACCGTATAACATCCTGTGAATGCGTGAAAGAGGGTATCTTAATACTCTTGCTCTCTGTTGCCCTGTAAATAAACAAATATGTATATAACACACGTATTTTCTTAATTTACTATGATCGAGGCTTCACGACTCATAATCCTGTGGATACTGATGTGTTTGGTACTGACAGTTACACATAATATGCAAGCTTTAACTCAGCTTGAGGAACTTTGGGTGCATATAGGAACAAGATAACATCACCAATATCCGTGCTATCATGATATCGCCACCACGATAGGTAAAAATGGTATATCTGGTCATAGTAAATTAAGAAAATACAGGTGTTTTATACGTATTTGTTTATTTACAGGGCCACAGAGAGCAAGAGTATTAAGATACCCTCTTTCACGCATTCACAGGATATGATACGGTATCTTGGTTCAATGGTAAAGGAAAGAGAAGTGCTTTTGAAGCTTGGGAAACCTTTTCTCCATGACCTCTTTCTTCTTCGTTGGTTTCACTCTCGGCAAAGTGGTAGTGGTCATCATTTCAGATATTGGTGATAGGCTTCACAACACGCCGCCATTCTTACCTGATAGCCGCCTTCTTCGTGCATTCGTGTAGTAACGATGATGCATTTATTGCAGCTTTTATTTAGTTTGTCCATAACATAGGTGATCTTCTTCGTGGCCTGGTACCCTCAACCTTTCCGTGGACCAGACGCGCTCAATAGCCTCCGCCCCCCGGCGGCATACGTAGCCAAAGAAGGTGGTACGATACTGTACTAAAGACGATAAACGCTGCTTGATGCCAAGTTTTCGAAGTATAGAAGCGTTGGTACGGAATTCAGTCCATAATACTCCAAGCATTCTCGTCCAACACCACATCTCTAGGGCGTCTATCTTCTTCTCCTTAACTTCCTGCAGGGTCGACGTTTCTGCGGCGTACAAGAATATGGGGAATACAAGTGCCCGAACGAGCTGGTTTTTTGTGTCTTCGTGTTTGTTGCGATTTCTTCATATGGTTTAAATATGTAATTTGTTTATTGTTAATTGTGCAATAAAAAAAATCTTATCTATCTTATACATATATTCCAGAACTAACTGCAGGTTTCGAGTCAGCAATCGAGGGCCGTATTGCGGAGGTAATAGCTGTTATCAAAAAATATGTAGTAACATTATCTGATAGGTCAGTTTTTCTGCTTTTGAAAATAATATAATAGGATCTCAAAACTTAAACCAGAATATTGTATATCATAATTATTATTTCAGATCAGCTTCGCGTACGTCAGTGAATGAGTGCCGTATAGCCCACTTTTAATATCTTTTTTGTTAAAAAAGTGCATTATTTTTGTTAAAAAAATAGATTCATCATCCTTCATTTAACCGAAAATTATAAATCACATCCCTATTATGTATAGTTTTAGAGAAATGTTGCTTAACACAGTACCTAAACCCTACTTCACGGACGATCATGCATTGAGATCGCCCTGACTTACGCTTGATATTATTTATTATCTACCATGTATCAACAGATATATATAATAAAATATATATTTTTAGAAACTACATAAGTTTAACTTTATGTTTACATTTTTTGTTTTGACATTTCTGTTATACTTTTAAAATGATTGGAAATTATGTAAAAAACACAAATGTCATTTTTCAGTTTAGCCCACATTTTAATACCTTTTTTGTTAAAAAAGTGCATTATTTTTGTTAAAAAAATAGATTTCTCATCCTTCATTTAACCGAAAATTATAAATCACATGCCATATTATGTATAGTTTTAGAGAAATGTTGCTTAACACAGTACCTAAACCCTACTTCACGGACGATCATGCATTGAGATCACCCTGACTTACGCTTGATATTATTTATTATCTCCCATGTATCAACAGATATATATAATAAAATATATATTTTTAGAAATTACATAAGTTTAACTTTACGACCATATTTTTTGTTTTGAGATTACTGTTATAGTTTTAAGATAATTGGCAGCTATATAAAAAAACACATATAACGTTTTTCAGTTTTTCTACTTTTTAAATTTTTTTTAGTTAGAAAAAGCATTATTTTTGTCCAAAAAATAGATCGCTCATCCTTAATTTATCCGAAAATGATATATCACATGCCATATTATGTATAGTTTTAGAGAAATGTTGCATTAATTAAAGCGCGGCAGCGTCGAACTTCCCCCCCTCCCCCCCCACTAAACGGGCGGTGTCTATCGACGTCTACCGGTCTGAATTCACTCAAGACCACCTAAGGATCAACTGTGCCAAGTTTCAGCGCATAGTCACAAAGTGCAAGGTGTCGTGCACTAACACCCCAGCTATCAGCAAGTCATTGTCAAAACCAGAGAGGAATTACTTTGTCACTCGGAGGGAATTGCTAGCAGTTGTCAAGACGTTACAGCATTTCAGCAAATAAGGACCCTAATGAAAATTCGGCAACGCTTTTATTGGATTCACTGCGGAGAAGATGTTGAAAACTGGTGCAAAAGGTGCATTAACTGTGCATCAGTCAAGGGACCACATACCCGTAGCCGAGGAACACTCAAGTTGTACAACGTTGGAGCCCCTTGGGAAAGGGTTGCATTAGACGTAGCAGGACCGTTTCCAGCATCTGACTCCGGAAACAAGTACATTCTTGTCGTGATGGATTACTTCACGAAGTGGCCTGAAGTATTTGCCATTCCAAATCAAGAAGCCGTAACCATAGCTGAAAATTTAGTGAACGAAGTATTCTGCCGGTTTGGGGTACCTCTCGAAATCCACAGTGATCAAGGTAGAAACTTCGAATCTGCGTTCTTTCAGGAGACTTGTCGCATAATGGGAATTCACAAGACAAGGATATCTTTATTACGTGATTTATGAATAGTTCCTCAGTAGTCACCGACTGTGTAAATTATTCGTTGACGTTAAATGAGAATAACTCCTTACAGATAAAGATTTTGAGTAAATTTATAATAACCTTTTTTCTTCGGTATTCTGTGTTAATACAAGATTAGGAAATAAATAATGTTAATATTGTGCGATATTGGAATTATTAATATGTTTTGTCTGTGATTGGTCATAAGGACCCTTTTCCCAAATGTATGGGAGTCAAATTGTGATTTTTACGTAATGAAATAGTTATTTGTGCAACAAGAGAGCAAAGTTGTTTTTTGTTATGAGTGCTGATTTTGAGTCCCGAGCAAGCGAAGGATTCTACGTTTGAATCACGAGCGTAGCGAGTGATTCTATGTTAGAATCCTGAGTGTAGCGAGGGATTCAACAGCACGAGATGCAAAAAACTTTGCTCTCGTGTAGCACACACAACTTTTCACCTCATCAGCGAGAACATATTCGACATTTTGTGTTTTTTCTTCCAACGTATGTTTATAGTCTTTGTTGCTGATTTCAATAATATTATTAATCAGAAAATAGATAAGTGCTGCTTAAAAAGGAATAACAATATAATTTAATTGAAATTATAATCAACCAACCAACACGGTTATTGTCATTATTTGATCAAATTGGAAGATTTAACAGATACATGACGTGTTTATTTATAAATACATTATTATATTACGAGATTTTGTTTATACATTGATTAATATTTTTACTCCTAAAACACCTAACAAAATATATGCAAAAGAAAATAACAATTACAATATGAACTCGATATTTTTCAAGGCACCTTTCGAATATACATCTATGATAAATGGCGAAATTATAAATTATATTTTACAATAAGTAAATATAATTTACAATAAGTAAGAATAATGTTATTAAAACTATCGTGAGACATCTTTACTAATTATAAAAACGGTATAAACTCACGTAAAAATTGTCAGGAACGGCACGGTTTCGGTTGTCGGACTCCAGACCGTCAACATCTCCTGATGATGCCTCGTAGCGATTTTGTTTCGAGCGTGAGTAGAAAGTAGCTTTTTAATTTTTTCAATATCTGACCACGAATTGTCATTCTTCAGCCAAAGGTTAATTATAAAATTCTAATCATTTGAATCTCGATGCACTCTGTTTCTTTTACATGTATATAAAAGAGAGGGATAGAAACTTATCAATTTGAAATTCGATTTTCGAATCCGACCTCGATTGAGAACAGTTCGGATACGCGTTATACCAAAAAATTCATTAAAAACACCCGAAAAAGTTTTAATTGCAACGTATTTTCTTTCTTTATTATATTTTTATTTAACGACCAAAAATTAAAATGATTGTGCCTTTTATATAAAACAATTGATCATTGCTCAAATATAATAAGATTTTTCACCTTCTTACTTATTACTAATTATAAAAACGGTATAAACTCATGTCGGGCCGTTCCTGACAATTTTTACGTGAGTTTATACCGTTTTTATAATTAGTAAAGATGTCTCACGATAGTTTTAATAACATTATTCTTACTTATTGTAAATTATATTTACTTATTGTAAAATATAATTTATAATTTCGCCATTTATCATAGATGTATATTCGAAACGTGCCTTAAAAAATATCGAGTTCATATTGTAATTGTTATTTTCTTTTGCATATATTTTGTTAGGTGTTTTAGGAGTAAAAATATTAATCAATGTATAAACAAAATCTCGTAATATAATAATGTATTTATAAATAAACACGTCATGTATCTGTTAAATCTTCCAATTTGATCAAATAATGACAATAACCGTGTTGGTTGGTTGATTATAATTTCAATTAAATTATATTGTTATTCCTTTTTAAGCAGCACTTATCTATTTTCTGATTAATAATATTATTGAAATCAGCAACAAAGACTATAAACATACGTTGGAAGAAAAAACACAAAATGTCGAATATGTTCTCGCTGATGAGGTGAAAAGTTGTGTGTGCTACACGAGAGCAAAGTTTTTTGCATCTCGTGCTGTTGAGTCCCTCGCTACACTCAGGATTCTAACATAGAATCACTCGCTACGCTCGTGATTCAAAGTATTCAAACGTAGAATCCTTCGCTTGCTCGGGACTCAAAATCAGCACTCATAACAAAAAACAACTTTGCTCTCTTGTTGCACAAATAACTATTTCATTACGTAAAAATCACAATTTGACTCCCATACATTTGGGAAAAGGGTCCTTATGACCAATCACAGACAAAACATATTAATAATTCCAATATCGCACAATATTAACATTATTTATTTCCTAATCTTGTATTAACACAGAATACCGAAGAAAAAAGGTTATTATAAATTTACTCAAAATCTTTATCTGTAAGGAGTTATTCTCATTTAACGTCAACGAATAATTTACACAGTCGGTGACTACTGAGGAACTATTCATAAATCACGTAATAAAGATATCCTTGTCTTGTGAATTCCCATTATGCGACAAGTCTCCTGAAAGAACGCAGATTCGAAGTTTCTACCTTGATCACTGTGGATTTCGAGAGGTACCCCAAACCGGCAGAATACTTCGTTCACTAAATTTTCAGCTATGGTTACGGCTTCTTGATTTGGAATGGCAAATACTTCAGGCCACTTCGTGAAGTAATCCATCACGACAAGAATGTACTTGTTTCCGGAGTCAGATGCTGGAAACGGTCCTGCTACGTCTAATGCAACCCTTTCCCAAGGGGCTCCAACGTTGTACAACTTGAGTGTTCCTCGGCTACGGGTATGCGGTCCCTTGACTGATGCACAGTTAATGCACCTTTTGCACCAGTTTTCAACATCTTCTCCGCAGTGAATCCAATAAAAGCGTTGCCGAATTTTCATTAGGGTCCTTATTTGCTGAAATGCTGTAACGTCTTGACAACTGCTAGCAATTCCCTCCGAGTGACACAGTAATTCCTCTCTGGTTTTGACAATGACTTGCTGAGGTATGCAATCACAACTTCATTATCTCCTTTCTTCTGTGACAAGACACCTCCAATTCCAGTATTGCTAGCGTCTGTGTCCACAATAAAATCCACTTCCGGGTCTGGGTACCCCAATATTGGCGTTTCACAAAGTCTGCCTTTAAGCTCGTTGAAACTTGACTCGCACTGTTCGTTCCAGTCAAATGATCGCTTTTCCTCCGTTAGTTGATGCAAAGGCTTTGCTATATCAGAGAAGCTAACAAACCACCACCAAAATAACAGAACTTACTCGACACGTGTTTCGAAACCGGTTTCGGTTGTCGGACTCCAGACCGTCAACATCTCCTGATGATGCCTCGTAGAGGGGCGAAACACGTGTCGAGTAAGTTCTGTTATTTTGGTGGTGGTTTGTTATATTTATTTGCGTAAGGTAAACGCAGGTATTACCGACCCCTTAAGGCAATTTCAAAATGAACCATCATTTTTAAGGATGCTGATTGCTCTCAGATTCACGTTTTTATTTTTTTACGTTTGTATTATGTGTAAATTCTATATTTTCTATGTTAAAGGCTACTGAATAAAGGTCTATACTGTATAAAATAATTTATATAACGACGAAGTCGATTGTTGCTAATACCGACTCACAAAAATGCCTGTGAAGCTATTAACGATTTTTATGCAGCTATCACCGATCGTAAAAATCTATATACGATCGGTAATAGCTTCTTACTGTTGCTACTACCGACCCCTATGGATCGCTAATACAATTTGTTAGTGCAAACATATAATTTATCAGCGACTCATAAAAAGTAGGTATTTTTATTAAGTTACACCTTCTGACTTTAAAACAGATTGTAATTAATTCATATAACATGAAATATGAACCCATGCACACAGTTTTAAACAAAAAACAATAATTTTTAATGTAACAATTCAAGAATCGACCTTCCAAAAATATGTCATTATTAGTTCAATTAACAACGTGATAAAAAAGAAAGTAGAGAACAATACGTATGTCGCTAATATATTTTTACAAAGAACCGATGTTTTTATTTAAATTGGGCTATTAAAGTACCTGTGTTATTGTCATATAATGACATAATAGAGAAAAAAACAAAACTCTATTCTGAGGCCATTAACGACTTATGGGTCGGTAATAAAATTTGTAAGTGCAAACATATGATGTATTAGCGACTCATAAAAAGTTGGTATTTATTATTAAGTTAAACCTTCTGACTACAGATCAGATCGTAATGAATAAATATAACAAGAAATATGTACCCATGCATACAGTTTTAAACAAAAAACAACGAAAGTGTCCGGTCACAAAGTAGGTGAGATATACAATCGGTAATATATACGATCGGTAATAGCTTCTTACTGTTGCTTCTACCGATCCCTATGGATCGCTAATACAATTTGTTAGTGCAAAGATATAATTTATCAGCGACTCATAAAAAGTAGGTATTTTTTATTAAGTTACACCTTCTGACTTTAAAACAGATTGTAATTAATTAATATAACATGAAATATGAACCCATGCACACAGTTTTAAACAAAAAACAATAATTTTTAATGTAACGATGCATGAGTCGACCTTCCAAAAATATGTCAATATTGGTTAAAATAAAAGCGTAATAAAAAAGAAAGTAGACAACAATACGTAGGTCGCTAATACATTTTGACAAAGAACAGATGTTTGAATTTCAATTGGTCTATTGAACTACCTGTGTTATTGTCATATAATAACACAATATAGAAAAAAACCGAAACACTATGCTGAGGCTATTAACGACTTATGACTCGGCGATAGATGCCACAACTAAAACTGATGAAGCTAAGACCGTCCTATTTTATTTTAAGGTTTTATCGTTTCAAATAGCTTTGTTTTCAATAAAATGTGGTATGAAATCCAGAATTGACACTCAACGGAACATATTTAATAACACAACAAAAAGTATAGCACTCACTTATTCGAATAAATCGCTTAGGTAGAAAAGTTACGTGCTTACCTGATGGATTAAGGCCTAGTACGACGTGAACTGCGCCCACGCTGTCTCCGCACAAACTGGGTTATTTTGTCTCTTTTTTGCACTTTCACACACCCTAACGCAAAAGTAAAAGATGGTCTAGGAACTAACATGTGCGTAGCTTCAGCTATCTATAGCTAGAATAGTACAGGAAGCGTAAAAATTGACTTTCAATTTATAGGTCGGTATTACCTGCAGATTTTCGATGGGTCGTTGATACCTGCGTTTACCTTATTTATTTTTCTTATCGTGGTGGGAGGGTGGGACCATTAAATGCATATATGCATGAAAAAATACGCAAATAAGTATAACGGGTTAGCACAAATTTAACTGGCACGATATTATATCGCGGAATAGCAAAGCAATATTATTATTTTCATTAATATGGATTTCCGCAAAGTAACGCCTGATTCAATTAATTATTCTTACGTAACTTTAATCGTATATAAATAAAAAAATAAAACTTGTAGAACAATAATGATAATTTTGTGATACTCCAGTGGACTGAATAAATATATTTTAGAACTCACTGTACTAAATTTGTTATTGTTATAGGGGAAGATGAAAAGTATAATAATTATCACGTTTTCATTAAAATAAAGATATTTCGTTAACTATGTGATTTTATTTATATCCTAAAATGGAAGTTTAAATATGTCCTACTATATACAATAGTTCAGATTACAACATAATGAAAGACAAAGCTGAAAAACATGTTTTTATTAATTTCATTCTTATAAGCGTGTTGCTGTTATCAAAGGCTGTTTTCTCAGGATCTGGAAGTCACATTGATGAAACCATGACTGAGTTCAATAGAAAAACCCCTTGAGATACAAAATCAATCATAATCTATGTAACTTCCAATGGGAACATACTTAAAGTTAGTTTCAAACTTCTTTTGACGTTTTCTCAAAAGTGAAATTTTAGCAAGTGAAAGTATGATGTTTTTTTAAAAAAAAAGTATGAGACTTAGGGTCATGATTCTTTCTGTGTTAAATAGCTTATTTAACATAGATTTAGAACCTGTGCTTAACTCAATACCTGCCATAAGGACCCTTTAGTCATGGACGGTCACATATATAGATAAATAAATACTTAAATACATAGAACATCCATGACCCAGGCACAAATATTCGTGTTCATCACACAAATATTTGCCCTTGCCGGGATTCGAACCCGGGACCGTCGGCTCAGTAGGCAGTTGCTTAACCACTGCGCCAACCACGCAGTCAATGAATGTGGGATATGTGTGGACTTAGGATATTGGAGTTCAAGTTATTGCGGGCTTTATATCATATAAGGCGACTCAACGCAATGTGCAATGCAATGTCTGTTTGCATAATAAAATCAGAGATGAGCAAATCCGGCGAAGAATCAAAAGTATCCGACAAAGCTCGAGAATCGCACGAGGACACACAAAGTGGTAATGAGCGGGCCGTATAACTCGGAGAGCAGGGCCGTTGGGCTAAATTCTTGGACTGGCGACCATGGATAGAAAGGCGTAGCGGCCCCGGTAAGGTGAGGATTAGCCTCATGAGGGTTGCGAGGTCCGTGGATCGGTCGCAAGCGACTCTGTGAGCTTTAGAGGAGGCATATTTTCAGCTAGGGACGTCCGTGGCTGGTAGATAGATACCGAATACAAAGCTACTTGGAAGGTGAGCGTCGTCTCCGTAAACTGCTGCAATGCGCTTATGACCGCCACACCTACCTCTTTACTGCTTTATTCTACCTCGCACAACTTTGAAGACTAAGTTAATTTTAAAGGTGTCCACCATTTAGAGTCTAGACTAGAGACTAGATGGTGGACAACTTTAAAATTAACTCAGTGTTTTTCAAACTGTTGGGGTCGTGGCATATATCCACGGGGGTCGCGACGATGCATCGAGAAAGTCTCGTGACTACAAGGAATGCAGATTTTCAAGCATGTACATTTTGATAAAACAGTAATCATTATTAGACATATTCATTTATTTATTTTATGCTTATAATAATTATGTATTTTTTATATTTTTACGTTTTTTATATCTTTTCCAAAACAGTAAACTACCTTCTGAATTTCAGATAAATACAGGTAGGTTGCGATCCAAAACGCATAACTTACGCATAACTGATTGAATGATAGACGGGTGAGTTCCAAATCTTTTAAAGAAGAAGAGTTGGGTTCTAAGTTTAATATAACCGTACGTACGCACAAACTGGGTAGCGACGGAATTTTGATGATGGTCATTAAGGATGGTGATACCAAAAAGTTTGAAAAACACACAGATTCTGGAGTAAGTATAAGGGACACCTTCCAGACACTTCCAGCAACTTCGTAAGTGAAGCGATAAAACGATAACATTATTTTTTGTCGGGGTAAAGGTAGCTATCCCCAAATAATCATATTAGGATTATTAGCCTATTTAACTTATGTAGGTACCTACGTTTAATAAAATGTGTTCAATGTGCAGCTGCGGACGTTTTATTTCTACGACTTTATAAATAGTACCTATCTAGATTAAGTATTTATTACTGAGGCACTACAATGTAAGCAAAAAGTGATTTGTTATGAGCAGTCGTGATCTACAGTTAGTCTACCTCGCTGTGCCGATCGATACCATAGTCACAAATACGCATCTAGACTTTAATACTTTTTGTTATATTTTGTGTTTTCCCTGTAAATGTTATTCCCGCCTACATTTGACTAAGTTCCTGAACTCAATAGTTATATGACCTAGTGTCCGTGTCTAATACAGTCCGTAAGATTTGTATGTGCCAAGGTGTCTACAGCAACTGAAGGTAAATTACATCGATATACTTTTGACCTTTGATATGTTGTAATCTAGTGACTCGTGTCTACATCATCGCTTACAAATGAAGTGCTTAGTTTAACCTGTTTACCGCCAAAGCCGTGATACTTTACACGATATTATGATTGCGCTAGAGAAGTGCCTGTGGGTACGCTCATTGGCGAACATGTGGTGAACAAAAATATGATATTTTCAACCAAAAGGATTCACTTTGTAGTTTACCATGATGATGATAATCCTCGTAAGTAGACGTATCCATCAACGGCGAAAACCAAGCTGATAAGAACATTAAAATTTACGTTTTCTTACGAATGGCAAACCCAAATTTGGTTTAGAATGTACGGCAGCATGTAGCACAGTATGGCCTACCTATAGTTCTCCACCTGGTTTATAAGTATAGTGGTGAAGGGCTTGGGGCTGGGTTTTTTGGAGATGACGTTTCATATTTGAGTCGTTTCTAATATATATATACATATAATTTCTAATACGTAGGTAGGCACGTAAACTTTAGTTTACTATAAGCACCTATAAGTAAGGCAATAAGTCAACGCACGTGCTTATGGTAAGCAACATAATATAATACAAATATGTGTGTCTAGAAATCGGGTTTTAATTTCTACTATTTCTTGTCGGACTGTACTTATTTGTCGGGTGAGTTGGACTTAGGTAATGAACTAATCAGTATCGTTACATGTAATCATCTGCATCTGAACTTGATCTGCCGTCATTGAATGACTTTGTTTACGAACATGCATATATATAAGAACTTCACCTATGATTAGTATTATTTACTCTACTTACTAAGTGTAACAGACATTGTGTTTTATTGTTGGCATGTGTTAGATATTTCTTACAAAGTGTATTTAAATAGATACGCGTTATCTTAGTTATCTTGGATACAATGGTGAACCCTTTCTCAGCTTTTTTTTCGTAATAATATCGCATAGTAAAATCCTAGAAAGGACAACTTCCATTTAATTAAAGTTCTGAATAATTCTGAATAAAAGTTTTGACGACGCGGGTGGGGCAGTCGCAAATATTTGTGTGATGAATTCGAATATTTTATTATTTCACCCATAGCAGAAGCATTGCTTTAGTTTGTGACTATTTCGATTTGTGTAAGATGGTCCTTTAATATTGATAAATGGCGCGGTGTTGCCCGCTCATCCCACGGAAACACTAAACGATGAGCCTAATATGTGTTAATCCAGGGTGTCAGCTAACTTCATACCAGAATTTATTAAAATTGGTCCAGCCGTTTGAGCGTGAAGAAATAACAAACATACACATAAACACGCTCACATATTCGTCTTTATAATAATACTAGCGACCCGCCCCGGCTTCGCACGGGTGCCATCCTGATAAATTATGCATGTATTATACATATAAACCTTCCTCTTGAATCAATCTATCTATTAAAACCGCATCAAAATCCGTTGCGTAGTTTTAAAGATCTAAGCATATATAGGGACGACATACTACGGACCACCTACGGACAGACATACAGCAGGAAGCGATTTTGTTTTATACTATGTAGTGATTGTGATTTTTTTTTTAAGCCAGCAAAATCATTTGACAACGAATACAAACGGGAAGCGAGACAGCAATTATGCGTCGACTGGCGGTGGTGGTGGGACTGGTGTTACTTCAGACATGCGAGGCTTATAGGATCCTGCTGGTGTTCCCCGTGCCCGTCACCAGCCACACAAACCTGGGCGAGGGCTTCGTGCGCCACCTGCTCAACGCCGGGCATCACGTTAGTTCATGTCTATTTATTTCAACTGTACAAAACTTGCTTGGTGAAGCCACGTAATTTCGGTCGCGCCATACTTAGTGTGACGTGATCGCGTTATATGATGTATGGTGCGACCGAAATTACGCGACTCATATTACGCTCGTCGGCTTCACCCTTATACAAGGCAGCAAGTATGCGTCGCATGGCGGTAGTGGCGGGGCTGGTGTTACTTCAGACATGCGATGCTTATAACATACCTACTTATGTTTTATATTTCAGGTGACGTATATAACTCCAGCCCTTATTATGGATCCGCCTGAAAATTTACGACAAATTGACGTATCGTCAAACATCGCCCTTTTTCCAGCAAGTAAGTATTTGATATTCTATGTAAAATTCGTGAATTTCTACTATTTCTCAAGCCAACATGAAGGCATATATCAGAATGAAACATAATTAATTATCTACCAGTAAACCATAGGGCAAAAAAGAAAAATTGTAGGCGATGCATCTAGAGCCTAATTATATATTTAGGACATCTGAATGTCCATAGTTTTTACATATATTTGCTGCAAGTGCTCGTTGTTACATCTGGGTCAATTTCCCAAGCAGTATTTTTTGATGGCAAGACTGAAAACGCAGGTGAGGCGAGTTTGTATCACGGTTTCTGGCCAGCTTTCACTGTGATGTGTTCTTGACCAGTTCTTGCTTAAATCGCGTGGATGTTATAGATGAACTACTGGATTTGTCGAAGCTGATGAACAACGAAATACCGCAATTGGCAATAGCGAAATTGTTTGAGCTGACTCTGGCCACGAGCAACGCGACGGTGCACCACGAGAACGTTCAGCGGCTGATGCTGGACCCCACGGAGCAGTTCGACCTCGTCGTCGCGGATTGGGTGTTCATCGAGTTGTATTGCGGGCAAGTAAAGATTTTTCATTATTCATGGCGATGGCTAAAACCAGCGCAAATTTTGAGAACAGGATCGATTTGTTCGATATGATTGGTGGAATTTGCCACCGGTTGGATCGAATCTTGCGAAATCTAACAATCTTGCGGTGTGATGTGATTGGTGGAATTTGGCACCATACTACAACGAGAACTTTTTTGGTAACACGATGTTTGCTAAATACCTACTCTTACTGTCGCTTTTGGTGCGTAGCTTAAAATTTTCATGGTCTTAAAACTTTCCAACAACACTTTCACTTATCTGATTCAATTTTAATTAAAAAGCTTCCTACTAACGTACCTACTATCAAGGTTTCTGAAGTGATGATTAAACTTAAACCATAATAATATCGTTTCTTCTAGGTTTATGACTGTCTTCAACTGCCCTCTAATTTGGGTGTCGACTATGGAGGTCCATAGTCTTGCGTTGTCCGCTATGGGAGAGGATTCGAACCCAGCATATGTGATCAGCTTCCTGTCGACAACGGCTCCGCCTTTCGACTTCATGCAGCGGATAGAAGGACTCTGGACGTCTTTGGCTATTAATTATTATAAATGGTGAGTAAGTATCCGCATGAACAACTATTTCATACAGTGAAGAAACTAACTCGTCATGTAGGTACCTATCTATTTGCGGTCAGGAGAAAGTATGGGGAAATAACGTTTCGAAAACATTACCCATACAAATCCGGAAACGTTCGTGAAATACGCGTCTATATTAAGTATAATGAATAATAATTGCTATCATATTTCATCATAATTTTTCAGGCAAACATCCGGAAAGGTAGCTCTAATATACGAAGCTGCTTTCTCTCCAGCAACTGCGCTCAGAGGTCATCGACTGCCCTCGTACGTCGAGGCCCAGTACAACGGCTCCCTAATGTTCGGCAACTCGCATGTGTCAGTAGGGAATGCAGTCAGTTTGCCGCAGAACTATGTGCCCATCGCTGGCTTCCACATCGATGAGAACGTCAAGGCTTTACCTCAGGTAGCAAATGCACCCCCAATAAGGGTCGGTGAGCATACCCTGTGGTGTTCGCTGATGATAACGAATGATTTCACGCCTTACTGTCGGCCTAGTGTTAAATCATTTGTGCACCGAAAATCCCGGGGTATGGTGATGAGCTACTGTCGGCTTCACCCGTTATGCGGCTATTACACTTTGCATCTGCATCCCAGCAATATGTGAGACACGTATGGAGATAACTCCATCTCACTCCTTCATATTGCTGCATCCCTCTCGTCAGTGGCTAATTAGGAAAGTGTAATAGCTGCATTAGGTACGCCTAGCTAGCCGCCGATGACTTGGTAACACTGACTGGTTAATTATTTATTCGCCAATATTTTCAGGATCTTCAAAACGTTATGGACAACGCAAAGGATGGCGTAATTTTCTTTAGCATGGGTTCCATATTGCGCAGCAAATCTATGCCCATAGAACTGAAACGGGGTTTGCTAAAAATCTTCAGCCAATTGAAGCAAACAGTGATTTGGAAGCTGGAGGAGACGATGGAAAACCTGCCGAAAAATGTCCATTTAGTT
This sequence comes from Apotomis capreana, assembly GCA_947623375.1. Lineage (NCBI taxonomy): Eukaryota > Metazoa > Arthropoda > Insecta > Lepidoptera > Tortricidae > Apotomis > Apotomis capreana. Next base: position 40,021,791 of record OX392499.1, read on the forward strand.
GCTTTTGCACCGCAACAGAGTATACTCGGTAAGTTTGGTGCATTAAAACAACCTCTAAAGGTGCCTATTTATATAGTTGGTTGGTGTGGCCAACAACAGGTATTTGTATCATATTTGCTCAAATTTAGTAAATTCTCAAATAGCACCTCAGATCGTAGGTAATTGGCAAACTGCGATCTAAGTTGGTCAACCGTTAACTACTAAATAGAGAACTCTTGGTACTTATTGCATAGTTTGTTGTCCTTTTAAAAAAGCTATTCTTGCTATATAAGCTCTTCCTGATGATAGTGACAAAATTTTCCAGCTCATCCAAACTGCATCCTCTTTGTCACGCATGGCGGTCTGCTTTCGAACATCGAGGCTGTCAACTTTGGCGTACCCATCATCGGCATTCCTGTCTTCATGGACCAGTACCTCAACGTAGACAGGGCCGTCCAAAAAGGCTACGCGAAAAGACTAAACTTGGATCATGATTTGCCTAATAAATTGAAAGAAGCTATTGAAGACATGCTTCGAAAGCCAAGGTAGGTACTTAAATATTTACTAGTGTGGATTATCCCAAAGTACAGTCCGCGCGTGAGCTCCGAGAAATGATAAAAAATGACGACGTTATCGCTATGAGCTAGATTTGTCCTTTATAACCTCAGCCCCCGATTCCTCAGTGCTCTCGCGCGGACTGTAAATTAAATTTATCTTCTTGTCAAAGTATATACACTTACTATGACGAAGTTATTTTTGAATGACCACGAGGACTGAGATGATGAGAGCACAATTAGTCACGCAAACCAAAAGCTGAAAGCGATTTGCATGTTACGACTCGATTATCAAGGGAATAAGGCTTACAAGCCAGGTCATTGAGAGCATGTTAGTTGCGTTATTTTGCTACTAGATGTGTGTATCACACAGGATAAAGCAGGCAGTGTGATGGTGTAACAAAATGTTTTGTGTTGTCAGTTACCGCGCGCGAGTGCAGGAGCTGTCTTGGGTGTACCACGCGCGCGCTGTGAAACCGGCGCACGAGTTGCTACACTGGGTGGAGCACGTGGTGCGCACGCGCGGCGCGCCGCACCTGCGCCACCCGGCGCTGCTGCTGGCCTGGTACCAGAAGATGTACCTCGACCTGCTGGCAGTAGCTTTGCTTATTATTGGGATCGTTCATTCACTATTGAAATGTACTTTATCGCGTAAAAACGTCAACATAAAGGAGAAAAATAATTGAAAGCATATTGGTAAACTTATAAATGAAATAAGTACTTGCTAATATACTAGTTTGTAAAAATACTTAACAAATTATTTATTAAACGTTTTTCTTTACTCGATTTTGGCGGACTAACCTGCTTTATATAACACGACAACACATTAAGCTACGGCTTAATATTACACGTTAATGACACGGAGTACACTCGCGAAAAAAGTTATCTACCAGAGCGTTTCATTTGTTTTCCCCACCTATTGAGTACCTACAAGGTTACCTTTAATAAACCAGTGGCTAATCCGCGAAATCAATATAGATTATTTTACGCATCAATATCATTATATTTACTCCAATATGATTATTTCAAGTGTGCGATATTAGAAGATAAAGTTAGAAAAGTTCCTAATTAAAATTAGGCCACTTCAACCCTATATAAAAGCGTGAAAGCGGACCAAAATATACCATTCAATAACATCAGCTTATTATTTGAATCACAAGTATTCAAAAAAAATTGAATTATGAAAACCTTTTTGGTGCTTTGTTGTGTTCTTTCTATAGTTTACGCAAGAAGTTTGCTGAGCAACCAGCTAGCCATTAAAAATCATAAATGTAAGTACTTAATACCTGAGCTTTCTAGTATACCTACCTACCAGTGGACACGCTGAGTGTCCGCAACCCCATTCACACCGGCTTGCCCCCTTCAGGACTATTGAATGGTGCTCAATCGTTTTCATTGCTACTAAAGAAAATGTAAGCGATATCTGGCGTAGGTAGATTTCGCTTAAATTGCCCTGACCTGAATATTTGTTAGACGTCACGCCAATAGTCGTTATAAAAATCTGGACGTTTAAGCAGTAGGGACTAGAGCCTACTGCTTAAACATCCAGATTTTTATAACGACTATTAGATACGTATTGGGTTGTGTTTGTTTTTTTCCTCGCATGATACAAAGTGAAGACAAGGTTTATGATAAACACACGCATATCGAGGAGATGCTTGTTCGCTTTAGTCTTTAAAAAGAATAATAGAAATCATTTTTGCTCTTATAAGATGTCTTTTACTTACATAACGAAACTCCGCTATCTATTGATATATTTTTCCCTTAATTACGTACGTTTTTCAGGCAGTGTCATGTTATTGTTATATGTTATGTCATAAACAAACGTAGGTACTAAGCAACAAATAGTTGGACAAAATGCCTTCGGTTGTGGATGTCAGCAATAACTGTTTCGAAAGTGGTCGACTCTGGATTTTGCTGATAGTCGGTTTGCATGGTGGTAAACACACACCGCAAATAATATCCCTGAGTGAAGATTGAAGTAACTTTAAACTTATCACAAAATGTTTCTATATCGTAATGGTTTTTCTTTTGCAACACAGATGGCTACGGACTGAAACGGTGCGTCAACATGTGGGATGACGGTTGTGTCAATGGTCAACTCGGCGGATCAGGTACGACGGGACTGGTTTTTTTTGTTGATACGAACATAATATATAATTTATTAAAAACTGACATTGGCAAAAGCCACGAGGTGCCATTTCTGGATTAATATATGATACAGGTACGACGGTTCCGAAAGTTTGGCTCACACAAAGCTCCTTGTTACTTTCTCCTTCCGTGCACGATGCACGTAGGTACATGGAAGGTACAGAGGACCATTATTTCCTTACCATACAGTTGGGAATAATTACATAGCGGTGAAACGCTGCACGCTGTCGTCAGAAAGATAACTTACTACAGGAGATTTTTTTTTATGAAATCGTGTAAACCATTTGGCACATTTTTACCTAAAATAGTATATTTATAGGTAACGACGATTATTACCTTGGAGGAAGCTTCAACCCCGGCAAGCGCTGCGTCAACATGTGGGACGACGGCTGCACTAATGGTCAGCTCGGCGGGTCGGGTAAGTTTCATCCCCTATTTTACCTACTCCGAATCGGAATCGGAATTTTCTTAAACATCTGTCCTAATTGTCGTCTCTACAATTTAAAAAATAAAAGCCTCTCGCTGGATTGGAGCTTTCGCTCGGTCTTTTTTTTTAAGTCTTTATGTTCTTTTTTACAAGTGACTAACTGAGCTATTTCATTCCACAATCCACTAACTCACAATTTCACCCCCTTTCCCCCTTTTCCTCTCCCTGATCACGGAAAATCTAGGACTCTATCTGTAGGTACCCTAACTTTTCGGCAAATGACAAAATAATACCGACAGGTTATGGGCCCTGCAAGTGGGAAGGCCCCGATTTTCAATGTGATATTTAATTCAAGTTGTTCTCACTACAGCTTTAATTGTAAACGCTGACAGCTACACTATAATTACAGGAAGCGATAACTATTACCTCGGAGGAGGCTTCAACCCCGGCAAGCGTTGCGTCAACATGTGGGACGACGGCTGTACCAACGGTCAGCTCGGCGGCTCAGGTACCGGATTATAACTAGGGGAAGTCCCCTAACGCCGGACGGCACCTAACGCCGGACACTCGAACTATCTCGTACTTCCCCCTATGTCGTACCTATAACCATCGACTTTAAATAATATTTACGGCAAAAAATCCCGTAGGTGGGTAAGGACCAAATTCTTTGCAAATACTGTCATACATTAATGTCCACCTCATCTCAAACTAAAAATAGAACATTTATCGTTAATTTGTAGAGTAGAAAAACACGCCAAATAACAGTTCCTATTAACCCAATCATCAATAAACGAATTGATTTTCAGAATAGTTAATAAAAAAATTATTCAGAAATATACTTTTTTATCTTTATTATATTTCCCATACAAAATGAATATGTCCGTACTCTGCTTTCTCGAGAATATATTGATTTAGTTTTAAAGTACGAACGCCTTAACTTATACAGTTTATTTGTATGTATAGTCTTAGGTTTTGTTAAGACGCAGGTATAGTTTAATATTCGATATCCTTCATCATTTTAAATTTTGCGGCTATTTTATGCATGTCCCAAATATTCTTCCATTGTGCAACCTCCAGTTGTGCGACGACATTACACGGAACTTACAACGCTATTCCAGTAGATTCTTCAATTATTTTAATGGAACACTGACTCCGAACTTGCAAGCTTGACTTCGATAGTGCTGCCATGTTGTTATTTCTGGTTAGGTCGTGAAGTATTTTGCCTCCATTGTGCGACAAGGGACACAACCATTGTGCTACGTGTCACAACGGAAATTCGTCGAAGCGAAGACAACGTTACCAATTGTGCTTACAAGCTTTTATTTAGTTTCACCTGTCCCGATGTTTATTTATTATTCATCTTCAAACCTTGTACATGTACATTTACAATTTTATACTACTTTTTATGCTACTTTTTTTCCGGTGTGACACATTCCATTGTGATTTCCGTTGTCCAACGATGCAAAGAATTTGGTCCTTACCCAGGTACACACATTAAAAGTATTTCTCAAAGGACATAATAAATACCACAGCGGGCCTATGTCACGCGACAAAGAAGTGACAAAGCATCCATCACGTTTTGACAAAATGCAAGTGAGAGTGACAGATGCTTTGTCGCTTATTTATCAATAGTGATAAACACAACCATCATAGGCCTCCAGAAGGTCCACTCCCTTGATCTGCGCAAAAGCAATCTGCGTGCGATGCGTGCCCACGGCAACTGCTGGATTTAAGCGCGGCCATTTTACCCGAACGAACGCGGTAGGCGGAGTACAGCTGTTAGGGCGGCTCTTGGTGAGTCCCTCTTGATCAGTGTTCCGCGGCATACTGGCGTGCCTCAGAAAAATAAGGACATCTCATAAAGTAAAAAAAATACTGACTGATAAACATAGCTGCAAATTACGTACTCAAAATTTATCGATATCTTAGAGGTGTACCTTGGATAGAAAAATATTGCGGAACACTGGTCTGGATCAGTTAGACAGTTACTAATACTAACTCTTGTGGTGGGTCAAAATGCTACACCACGACCACCATGTAACTAAAGTAATACGTTATTAACTGAACAATTTATTTCAGGTGGTGACGACTACTACTTGAACGGCGGCTTCAATCCCGGCCGCATGTAGTCGCTCTTGTTTCTAGTTCATCGCAAGTACCACACTGGCTTCATACGTTCCGTGCCTCAAGATTTATTTCATTTCATTTGTGTTTAGGTTTTTTTGCAGATGTTTGTTGTTGTGGTGTAGCATTGTGTTTCTAATAAATATTTTTTAAACCTCCCAGACTTCGTTTCGTTATTTAATCTTTCCGTGGCTCCCATCACCACCACCTACGGCGCCGCTGTACCCCAGTCTTACGTCTAGCATAACTATAAATAAAATAAATAATAAATATTAAGGGACAATACACAAATCGACCTAGTCCTAAACTAAGCAAAGCTTGTACTATGGGTACTATACGACGATATATATATATAATATATAATTATGACACGTGACTCTTTGTCGCGCGACCAGGACAGGTGATGCTAAGTCGCGCGACAACCGAAGTTGCGGCAAGACACAGTCTGACCAAAAAGAGTAGAAATTAAAAAATGGCAATACTGTAGTGTCGTCCCCGTTTTTTCTTAGATTGATTAGAAAGGGACGACAGTACAGTATTGCTACTTTTTAATTTCTACTCTTTTTGGTCAGACTGTGTGCTTGCTCTGCAGGGCCCCAGCAGCTCAGTAGACCAGCGCAGCGGTCTTTATGATAACTACTTACAAGAAGTCCGCAGACTGGAGGCAACCCAGTAAGCGTGGGTGTTTATATAATTCGAATCTAATTAATATATATATGACCTAAATTAAAAAATTAAAACACCCCTGACACAAAGAAGCTGGTCATCGTGAGACCCTCATTTAAAATGGGTGATATAGAAAATGCTTCCAAAACTGAACTTTGAAATTCTTAGCTTCAATATTGGCCGAGATCTTGTCACTTGTTTCAATTAAAGCTGAAAATATTGGAAACGACTGGTCCTATTTCCACCAAATCTTTCGTCGCTTCACCCCTCTTTTTTCGTCGGGGGTTTATAAAAAGGAAGTTACAGGATATATTGTAATGAAAACATGCAAGTGCTAATCGAAATTTATTAGTTACAAATACTTTCGTGCCTTCAGCACATTTTTACATAAACAACGTATAAAAATATTTAAAATTTCTTCATAATCTTGTAGCTGATTTTGCAATTCAATTGCTACAATATTTACCAATTCTATAATGTAATAATTACAGCTAAAATATTCTTTAGAAATAATGCTTATTCCGATTGGTCATTATTGTTTAAGGTTAATTGCTTGGCAAGTATTCAAAAAGGCTGTAGGTTATGGGCAAAGAAATGGGGAGAAATATGTACCTAGCTAGTAGTACACTCAGCCGCGCTAATATCTAATAAATTTAACGTATTGATAAATACCTACCTATTTTGATGCAAACTAGCTTACCCAAAGGGAGCGAGCATTCCCCTGTAGGTGATGTAACAAAAAATGACATAACAGTGAGTACACCTCCATATTATTATAGAAACGGTTTAAACAAACGTAAAAAATTGTTAAGAACGGTCCCACATGTTTCGAATTCATATGGAGCTCATTATCAGCGACAGCTATCCGTGCTGCTACGCGACTCACCTTTAATAATTATATAACCCGTTTTTATAATTATTAAAGATGTCTCACGAGTTTTAATAATATTACGCCCCGATATTTATGAATACGTCTATTACTTAGACACTTTTGCAGCTAACTGTACCTTTCTACACCATACCAATAACAGAAGATTTATTATACTTCATATAATAGGCTTTTCATGAAATAATTATTGCTATTAAATAATTCAATACCAATAATAACACGGGTACATATTTCTTCCGCAGTTGCTTCCCATCAGTGTACAATTAAGAACAGAAAGTAATAGCAAAGTTATACAGAAAGATTTTCACGAAAAAATATAATTGATAAGGCAAGATACAATTTAGTATCATAAAGTATTTTGTTTTTCCACCGTAAAAAAATATTTACACATACATAGATATTAGGCATTATGATTATGAGTTAAACTATAACATAAGAAAAAAATTGGTTGAAATAAAATGATTTTACCATTCCCAGTCTTAATTTCGCAATACATATACTTAATAAAATGTGATAGTGAGTATTTTTTATTTAATTATTTTGAATAATAATTTTATGCCTAGATAAAATAGAGATGAAGGGTACACTGGATTAAAAACATACTGGTTACATGATGACAACGTTACAGCAAGATATGCGAGCACGGACCACAACCCCTGGCCCTGGCAGACACACATCGTCCAGTCTCTCAATAGATATAAACGATAGGAAATGGTCGAGCCAATGGGACTTCACCCACATCTAGATTCATCTGCCTTAGGGTGTATGTACATCGCCTGTAAATGTTATAAAAAACAAATGAGATTTCATTTTTTTTATCATACTGTACCATCATCCTCCTAGCCTTTGTCCCATTTTTTGAGAATGAATTCTCAATCGGGGTCGGCTACCTAAATCCCAAGATGTGGCGTAGGCACTAGTTTTTACGAAAGCGACTGCCATCTGCCCTTCCAACCCAGAGGGGAAACTAGGCCTTATTGGGCTTAGGTGGTTTCCTCACGATGTTTTTCTTCACCGAAAAGCGAGTGGTAAATATCAAATGACATTCCGTACATAAGTTCTGAAAAAACTCATTGGTACGGGCCGGGTTTGAACCCGCGACCTCCGGATTGAAAGTCGCATGCGCTAACCACTAGGCTACCACCTCTTCTCTCTTTTATCATACTGTACCATTGTTACAATAATCAAAGCACAAAGAAAATTGCGTAACCTGGCGGAACAAAGCATAAGGAAAAATTCGAAAGGTTATCTGGCGTTAGCGCCCACCCTCACGCCAGGAGAGGTTAACACGCCCATTTAAATTTCTCTTTGTGCTTTGATTTTTGTAACAATGATACCTACAGTATAATAAAAAAAATATGTTTCATAAATTTATCAAATCTCATTTGTTTTTTGTTACATTTACAGGCGATATACATACACCCTAAGGCAGATGAATCTAGATGTGGGTGAAGTCCCATTGGCTCGCTTTGTGGAGCATCCTTTATGCCACTGGACTGCACAATCCGATTCTTTGTCACTTTTACCAAATTTTCATAAGTAACATAGCATCTGATTCAAAATCAATGTATTTTTAGTAGTTGATGCAGTTTTAAACCAAATTTCATTAAAGTCAATTAGTCCAAGAGTTGTCAAGTCCGTGCTTTGATGATTAGTCAGTTTTATCACAAGTTAAGGCAATTTAAGTTATACGCCCTCATATTCTCCTTAAGCGGTGGGTTTTAGCATTGCACTTATATAAACAACAGATTAAGAAAAGCATATTGTTTTTATATCATTTTCTACTAGACTATCTTCAGAAAGAATAAACCCTAAAATTCCAAAGTGACGTTATCACTTACATAATTGTGACAAAATAAATAAATTACAGGTTACCTACGAGTCCATTATCTAATCGAATTTATTGTCATTGCTAAACATTGAAATATTGCTATCACAGTCCCATCTGTCAATATCATGTAGACTGATAAAATGCAAATATTTTGTACATTGTAACATCTTCAGTCTCCGATAAGCCTGGCTCGTGCGAAACTGCCATTGATCGTACAGCGCCACCAACTTATCCGTTCAGGCGACAATATTAAGAACTAAATATGATGAATTAATGATACCTCAAAGCACGTAGATGCTAGCGCCGCCACCGACTGAACGGATAAGTTTGTGACATGATACCTAACAAGGTATATTTTATTTATAAGGCACCACATACAAGTTGCGCGATAGTGCACTAAAGTATAACATCAAACTCAATTTTGTCAGACTACAAGTATATAGTAACGATATTTGTTTCATGTAGCAACATCCACCCGAAATAATGAACCGGACAGTATCTGTCTTATCACTTGAGTGTGTGAACATAGCGACATGATTTTGCAATAGTATCTACGCGAATTAAATCCCTTATTTAAGGGGCTCCCCGCTCTCAATGACCTTCGATCTGTTGCGATAGATTTTCCCATATTATAAATAGCTAATCATAATAACATAGTTTTTCCACAACAAAATACCGTATCAAGTACCTTTCACATGTCACTGACTTTGAGATACAGGCCGTCAAAGTTTACGATTTTTTCGGGGAAAAAGTTGTGGAAACGGTTTTTTGCGTTTTTCTCGAAAAGTATTGAGAAAAATATAAAAAGCTTCACAACAAATTTTGTGGAATATGGTTTAGTTAGAACAATAAAATGTAAGATATTTTCTACATATACACCGGGGATAAAAGTAGAAACGAGATTAGTGTATTTTTGGTCCTTCACCGAATATTTTTTTATAAAATACTTACACAGTTGTTAAATCAAAATTCGGGTCACTACAAAGTGTTAAGCATAGACCATACTACAATATATATTAAATAGGACATTATAACTCTATAATCCACAAACTAGATACGATGTAAAAATCATCAAATTGGCTGATTTCTGTAGGGAGCCCCTTAACTAAGCGCTTCTTTATCTGGTTCAAAGCACTTTAAAAAAAAAAATAAGTTTACCAATCATAATTATTAGGTTATTAGATTTAAAAAATGCTAATTGTATTAATGATTAGGAATCTCTAATGCTTACTGTGGCAGTACCTGCAAATTTGTTGTAATCTACTTCTCCAATGCACATCTGACATTCTTACAATGTAAGGATTGCATAACAGTAAAGTTTTTTTTATCTCCTAATAATTTCTACCAGCTACCTATAAGAGTAAGTTTTATGATTGACAGACAGCTTATAGTTAACATTTCCAGTTAGATTACCATTAGTGATTTAATCTTATAATTGGAGAAAATATCACATTGGCACAGGCTAGTAGTTTGTACCTTTTGATGTTATCACTTATCAACCTCTAGTGGCTTATATAACAAACAAATAATTCTCGGACATTGTAACATGGACATGGTTTTAAAGGTTGTATTTGGGCACGGACACCAAAACGTAAGCATCTATTTACAGAGATCGGGATCATTAACCTAATTGGCATTAAATTAACATATATTGTAAGTACAGACTAACAACTAAAATTAACTTCCATTGAGTGAACACAATACACCATTGTAAAATTATTTCATTAAAACTCCATAGATTTAAAAATAAATTGACAAGATAGTTTAAACTAATGTTCCAATCACTACATAGTATAAAACAAAGTCGCTTTCTCTGTCCCTATGTCCCTTTGTATACTTAAATCTTTAAAACTACGCAACGGATTTTGATGCGGTTTTTTTTTATAGATAGAATGATTCAAGAGGAAGGTTTATATGTATAATAAATACATGCATAATTTATCAGCATTGCACCCATGCGAAGCCGGGGCGGGTCGCTAGTTAATAATATATTAATAATTAAAATAAATAATGCTAGCCACAGTTGAGTACAAGTAATATCAGATGAAATGTCTATGTAAAATTCTTTCAAACAGTACAACTTGTACAGTTTGTGTGTTATTGGTCTCTGATAAATTTTAAAATGATATCACATCTTTTTCACAATTTCAATTCCATTTATAACCAAAATTTTACTGAGCTTTATGGCTAGCTAAAGATAATAAAAGCCACTGTATTTAATTGGTCTGTCCCTGCCAATGCTCCTGGGCATACTGCGGTAACTCCATAGGCAACTTATTGTACCCAGAATGTAATGGTGCAGGTTGAGTCTTTAGCGGACCAGCTTGCCGAAACTTAGTGGAGTATTTATAGAAATCAGACATTTCAAAAGGCTTAGTTTCTTCCCTGTAGGGTATGCATTTACCCTGTTCAATAACTGTTAGGTTCTTTGGAGATTCAAGAGTTGATGAAGATGGTGATAATATTGATGGACTGTGCGATTGGTTTGGACTTTGCATAGCTGAATGGCGCCCTGTAGATATCATTATCTCATAAGTTTGTGAGTTACCTATACTTGAAGTCCGTTTCAGGCTGGAACTCTTCTTGAGCAAAGGAGTCTCGGCTTTAGTGGGAGAATCCAATGAAGTTTCATACCATTGCTTTTCTCTTACCTTTGAATCTTGAGACAAAGGTGAGAATTTATTCATACTGACAGAGTCAAAATTCCCTTGTGAATAGCCTGATAATTGGCTGACTGGACTCAATGCATCGGGGTAGCCTCTTCTTTCGTGGATGTAATCATCTGTAGACACTTGCAAAGGCACATGCATTGCATTTTGTATTGGTCTGGCATTCCGTTCACGTAAAGGTAATGTGTTCGGTACAGCAGGCCTTTCTGTAGGGACATGTATTCTATCTGTAGGTTGCTCTTGAATATCAGGCTGCGATCGGTGTTGATACATTGGTAAAGGGGGTCTATGGGCATCCATTATGTTCTCTAAATGTTGATTGTAGTCACTATGTGATGTTAAGTGGTAAGTTTGTGTCCTCTGCAAAGTATTTCTACGAGCGCCCTCAGGTCTTCTCTTAGATTGCACTTGCATTTGATGATGATGAGAGAGAGCACCTAAATGTTGACTTTGGGCTTTAAGATGGGATGCATACTGGTATAAGAGAGCATTGTTTCTCATCCCATTCTGTTGCGGCATTGGTTGAGGTGCGGCTGAGGTGTGAGTATAGTGGGTAGTAATATCGGGATGGCTGGAGCTGAAGTGGGTCTCTCTCAGGCGAGTTACATTATGAGCTTCGGGAGCATTGTTATAGTAGATTTTATTCATATACTCACTGGTCATCATGTGGTGTCTATATACAGGGGCTTGATTTATATCATTGTGCATATTTTCAGTCATAGGTTCATGCCGCCCTGCTAAAGCTGGATACGTATGAGAGGTATGTATAGAAAACGTTTCTGGATTCCTTTCCTGCGGCGGGGATGGAAAGAAATTAGAACAGCTTGTCTCTGGGCGTCGTATATGTCTCGGATGTGCACTTTTCGTCGACATACCAGATATCGAGGGCGTAGACAATCTGTGCGTGAGGTTTTTGCGTAGATTTTGGTCGGACTCGTGCAAACGCTCACCTGGAGCTATTCTAAGACGCCTCGAATTGTTATCAGAACCGTCTTGAACGTCATTGCCATCGGTTGACCTATCAGCACTACGTACGCTATTTAGTCTTTCTCTCGGCACTTCGGGGCTTAAAGGCGCCTCGGGCGGCATGATCCCCGTTAATTGAACTTCTTGTACACATAATTGATACAAATCCTCGTTCTTTGTTGCTAAAAGTTGCTCCAATTCCTTCTTTCTCGCTTGCAGTTTCAACAACTTGTCCTGCTTATCAGAGTGTAGGTCGCTACCCATCGTGCTTGTACCCATATTCAAAACGTAAATTCACACACATAAAACATTAGTGAAGTTATATTTCAACATAGAAATCAACTAAAATCACTGATTAAATTAAAATAAACAAAGAAAAACGTAAATTCTAATGCAATGACACAACACGCGTAGCCATGTTGACACACAGATAAACTCAAAAATCAACTCAACTCTCAAAGTTAAGAACTCAACTCAAACCGAACGAACTTATGTTATGATACGGTTTTTTAACATGAAAATTTATATTTCCAATTATTCAATGTATTGGTTAATATTTTGAAAGTCGTTTATTGTTAATTATTATATTTTTCTTGATTTGTAGAAAATGAGAATTTTAGATCTTGTTGTAAAATGTTAATTCAATTCAATTTTTATATAAAAAAAAAATTTGATTGTAAAGTCGGTTTACGGACGATGGTTTAACGTGACAACGTCATAACAAAACATTGATGAAATGATTGCATACGTTAATGAATTAAATTGAATCATTTTTATTGAATTATCACTATTTTGTATGGATACAAAGAAGGAGTGGAATGAAATCTACAATAATAATAATCTTAAATATTTTTCAACGTTGGTTAAAATTCTCCCACATTTTAAAGATTGAGAATCTGTGAACAGCATGATGACGTAGGCTTGTGTCAGTCACGTGGTTCCCCTTCCCTTCCACGGCGCTACAACATTGCTACAATGAGTCATGTTTTTTCGTATGCGCGGCCGGCGTTCATCAATTTATTAGACGTTGTCACGTCAAAAAAATGGCTACTAAAATGTTGTAAATGCTAAACCATAGATATAGTATAGTTGCTAAACGCAATATGACAGCACAGCACAGACAATGACAACTACGAAACGTCATTCTTATCATTTCAAGGCAGTCTAACGCAACTAGGAACAAAAAAACTTTTGTATGGACTTTACATGGCAAACTATAGCCACAATACTCCATCAGTATAGTTCTTAGTATCTAATCAATAAAGTACTCTGTGATCTAATCTGTGGTCATCCCTCGTCAGCCATATTGTTTTGTTTGACTGCGTTTCGTCTATTTTGTTTGATTATTTGTGTGCATTTCTAATTGTTTTGGTCTTAATTTGTAATTGAAAGTAGTGAAATGTGATCGAACACTAGTTAGTGAATATATTTTGTGACAATGCCACCGAAAAGACGGTTTATAACTTGTGAAATTTGTGTAAGTCAAACTAGTCGTGAAAATTTCAATAAACGGATGTTTATGGCGAAAGGACATTGGGTACTTTCTTCCCCAGTAACGGACACAAACGAAACCAATTAAAGTTTTTAGATAATGTTACGGGCTTTACCACTGTGTACTTTTTTTTCCCATAACTAATGGGAAAGCTGAGAAAATGAGATTTTTATACTTACCACAGCAATAAGGTTTTCATTGGGTACTTTCTTCCCCACTAACGGACACACACGAAACCAATAGATAATGTTACGGGCTTTACCACTGTGTATTTTTTTTCCCATAACTAATGGGAAAGCTGAGAAAATGAGATTTTTATACTTACCACGCAATAAGGTTTTCATTGGGTACTTTCTTCCCCACTAACGGACACAAAGGAAACCAATAGATAATGTTACGGGCTTTACCACTGTGTATTTTTTTTCCATAACTAATGGCAATAAGGTTTTCATTGTGGTATAAACAATGAAAACCTTATTGCTCGCGGCGAACGATGAGTCCTATGATACCTGTCATCTCAGTAGGTACATTTTTCCGATTATAGGTTATAAAAGTTTCTGAGAGGGGTATACAAACATCGAAAGCTTCCTGCCGCTGGTAGCTACTGAAGTTGCTTTCTGGCGGTTATTGGAGGACTTCTCGCTGAAGATCGGCGTCGATACTTCCGCTTTGTCTTCCAGGGCATCGGTGAACTCCTCTAAGTCAATTGGGACTCCGCGAGGAAGGCTGATTTTTCCGGTGGCTAGTTGTGAACCAGCTAAATCATAACTACCCACATGACGAGTTCAAGGTATACAAATGGGTATACCACTCAAATGCCTTATGAAGACAACGAAAGGGCTCAAGAATAAATCAATATAATAAGAGAAAAACTAAATGTGGAAAATGATTTCACGAATTACATTATAAATAATAATATTAACCGCCAAAGAGCTGTTTTTATAAGAATGGAAGCGGACCATCCTAACCTAGGTGATTACCCCAGATTGACATTCGAAGAACTTTTGAACGTAACCTTGGGAATCTATCATTTAAAACTGGCCCGTTCCTATTGCCATGAGCATTTAAGAAATACCAATGTTTATTCAATTGAAGTGCATCGACATCCAGAAATGATAGAAAATAACACTCTCATAAGAGGCCGGATCCAATCAAGACATGTGCGTTTGTGACAATACTATACATATATTTTAATTGATCCCACGTGAAATGGATACGAAGGATTGCAGGGATACTATTGCTCGTGTATTCATGGACGGCGAACAGTAGGTTGTTGTGCACATATCGCAAGCATGATATATTATCTCTCTTGGGCTAGACACGAAGAAAATGTTAACCTTATGCCAGCTGCCTTTTTGGATGATATTATAATAATAGATTATGACCAATAATAAACTACCATTTTTGTTTATCTTCTTTCAATTGTTTATGTCCTCTTTGAGTGCTGCAGAGCACGCGCATATTAAGGCGGGCCGCAACATATAAAATACTCGACGGCGATTTCTGCGCTGGGGGCCGGCCCGTAGGAGCCCGCCCAAAATGTGCGCGTCCTCTAACTTGACAAGACTATAAACCACAAGCTCTTGAGTCTGCCACTTCGACTGCTATATCTATACCAAGCTAGTCATCAAATAACACTAAATATATATCTACATACAAAACTAAACATTTACATTCAGTACAATATTAAAGTAATACGATCACCGGACCTGAATTATTAATGTAATTATATTTCGGTATTCCCATACGCCACAATAATGCCCCTTTGCTTATCAAATCTAGAAGATTAAAGCTTTCAATTGAGGTATGTTTCAGCTTTGTCCGCCGTGGGGAAATTTTTCATAGTAAAGTACCCAATGTCCTTTCCCTTATACGAAGACCGGTAAGTATTGATATAGCAATTTTTGACGTGACAACGTCTTAAATAAGGTTGCGGCTCGGAGTCACTCATGAAAAAGTGTAAAGCCCGCTCACGTCTGTTACGAGGGCCGGTTGTCCCGCTAAAACTCGAGAACGGCTGAACCGATTTGGCTAATTTTAGTATTGAAATATTCGTGGAAGTCAAGGGAAGGTTTAAACGGTGAGAAAATATTGTTATAAATGAGTGGAAAATAATAAAAACGATAATTTTATATTCCCATACAAATACAAACTGTTCGTACTTACCTGTCAAACATATGATGTTTGTTCCGTCGGTTCGGTATTTTTAGAATAATTACATGTAGATCTAGACTAAATAAGGGTTTGGAATCGACAACATACATGCATAATAGTCTGATTTTCGCATATTTCGATTTAAAACATGTAAAATAATGACACTATAATGACATTAATGACACATGTGATGGGTGCGTTCAGAAAGTAACACTTAAAATGTTGTTAGGGAAATTGTGAATGGATATGATACAAATAAATATTCTACCGAGAAAAAGACGTTGTCACGTAAAATCTTCCTTCGCCCGTAAAACCGACTTTACAGGCAACCATTTTTAGCCATATTTAAGTGCAGCAGGTTATAAACATGCTAAATTAGATACATTTTATTTTCATTTTTATTATTTACAGAGATGTTTTTATTTTATGGAAATAAAATAAGAAATCAAATCAGCGTAATTGACTATGTGTTTTATTGATGAGAATATTTTTCAGTAGCTGACAGTTAGTATAAAAAGGTAAAGACCAACCAATCACAGTTATGTTGGCAGTACTGTATTAATCTAGATAATAATAATCTTGCCAACATCATAAAATAATCTAACACTCCTCCTCGATTGTAGATGTGATATTCAAACTTTGCAAAAACATTTACAATCGCATTACAAACAAATTATACAAAAGAACATAGAATGAAATTAATGACATTCGCTAAAGCAATAAATAACATTAAATTAAATAAGTATCATTCGCTAATGCAATCAATCAAGTAACATTATGTCAAATAAAATTCGCTCATGCACATTATTTGCACTGACTCCTTCTTAATTATCAAACTAATATTCATTTAAAAATACTCAAGATTAATATTACTAGTATACACATAACAGATCTCTATTATGAGTAAACTTATCTAATGACAATATTTTAGTAAAAATGTCAGCTGCATTGTTATAAGAGTCGACATGGTATAGAGTGATTATCTTTTTTCTGATCAAATCTTTAACAAAGTGATATTTAATATCGATGTGTTTTGCACGTTTGCTATTTTCATAGCTGTTGGACATTGATATAGCTCCCATATTGTCTACATAAATTTCAGGTGTTAAACACTCACCAAAATCCTTGGCTAACCCTTTGATATTAATGACTTCGCTGCACGCTGTAGCTAGTGCGACATATTCAGCCTCCGCTGTAGAAAGTGCCACGCAGCTTTGTTTTCTAGAGAACCATCCGATAACATTACCATAATACATGATGACACATCCACTCATGCTTTTTCTATCAGTCTTTTGCCCTGCCCAATCGGCATCTGAATAGGCATTAATAGTGCAGTTATCATTCTGCCTTTTGTAGTTTAGTCCATACTCCTTCGTTTGCTTTATGTATCTGATTATTCTTTTCGCTTGTTTCCAACATTGGATATCAGGCTTGTCCAAAAATTGACTTAGATATGAGACCGCATAACTTATGTCTGGTCTTGTGACGGTCGCCAAAAACATTAAACTTCCAATTATTTCTCTATACGGTACGTCTATTTTATCATTAGTTGCTTTTATTTGTAAATCCTTTTCCATTGGCGTTTTTACTCCATTGCAGTCAGTCATATTAAACTTCTGTAACATTTTTTCAATTTGTTGGCTTTGATTTATTTTCATTCCTTCTTCATTTCTGGTAATTTCCATACCTAGAAATTTATTGATTTTTCCCAATCTTTTGCATTAAATTCCTTATGCAGCATCTCTGTTACTTTATTTAATCGCTTCGACTTCACCTGTTAGTAGAATGTCGTCTACAAACACTAAAAACCAAACTTTACAATTGTAGTACAAGCAAAAATCATGTTGAGACCGCTTTAATCCGACGGTTTTTGTTAAGAAATCATTAAGCCTTTCATTCCAGCACTTGGGGCTTTCTTTCAATCCATATAGACTTCTTTTTAATTTTAATACTTTGTTCTTCTCAACCTTCACTCCTTTCGGTACTTTAATATAAACTTCATTTTCTAAAAATCCATTTGAAAAGGCTGTGGGAATATCAAATTGACTTATTTCATAATCATTTCTTACTGCATGTGCTAAAAACATTCTAATTGTATTCATCAGCTACCGGTGAATAATTATTCCCAAAATAACTTTCTTTCTGCTGAAAACCTTTTGCTACTAATCTAGCCTTCTTTAAATCATTGTCTTTAGTTTTAAATACCCATTTCGTATCAATTGCCTTTTTGCCTTTAGCATCAACTACTTCCCAAGTTTCCAACTTTTCTAATGAATTTATTTCTTTCGCAATTGCTTCTTCCCATTCTTTGTCTTTAATCGCTTCTTCATAATGTATTGGGTCTTCCGAGGATATTAAACAGTATGCCATGTATATTTCATAATCATTTAAGTGTTTTGGCTTATTTATTTGTCTTCCTGCTCTGGTATTCATGGTTACATCATTTGGACAATTTTGATAAGCTTCCATTTCTTCTTCTGCTTCATCATAGCTGGTATCATTTTCTTCAATTTCTTCTTCATTTTGTCTACTTTCTTTATTTTCAGTGACTTTTTCAGTTACAATCTTGTCATTTTCTTTCTCATGTACTATTTTATTTCCTTCGTATATTTCAATTTCTTCTTCTTCATCATTATGAACATAAGGTCTAAATATTTTTGCATTTTCGTCTTTCTCTTCATTTTTAAATACGATTTCATTTTCATTAAACTTTACGTCTGTTGATATTACAATTTTATTTTCTTTGGGATCAATAAGTCTGTATCCCGAACCACAATATCCGACCATTATCAATTTCTTAGCTCTTGGCTCTAATTTTCTTGGTTTAGGCAATGTTACAGCCCATGCTTGGCTGCCGAAGACTCTTAGCTTCGTCAAATTGTTGTTGCCATACCATAACATTGATGGTGTTTTTCCATTTAATGCTGTCGTTGGACTTCTATTTATCTCATACGCAGATGTCATCACTGCTTCGCTCCACAGTTCTTTTGGTAATTTTGTCTCAATCAACTTTGTCCGTACTTTATTTATTAATGTGCGATTCATTCGTTCTGAAGTTCCGTTTTGCTGTGGCGTATATGGTGCTGTGTATTCAATTCGTATTCCCTTGTCCGTACAGTATCTTTTAAATTTGTTGGAACTGAATTCGCCACCATTATCGAGTCTTAAGATCTTTGTTTTAAATCCAAATTGGGTTTTAATATATCTTATAAAATTTATTATATTACCCTCTGCTTCATCTTTCGTTTTCAGTAAAAGGACTACCAGGTAGTGTGAGTAGTCGTCAATAAGTACTTGAAAGTATCGAAATCCATAAATACTTATAGGCTCTATGGGTCCGCAAATGTCTGAATGTATTAAATCTCCAATTTGTTTACTATTGCTTTTCTGGTAGTAGAAGCTTCTTCGTGTGCTCTTTCCCTCAATACATGTGTCGCAGATCTTGTCAGGTGTAGGTAAGTTTAATAGTTTTAAATCATTATAGTTTATATGGCCAAGTCTTTTGTGCCATAAGTCGCTGTTCTCGCTTGCCACATAAGCATTTTCAATGTTGACATCAAGTTTTAATATGTACAAATTGTTCGATTTGTTTCCTTTAATACAAACGTTGTCTTTTCTTATCAATACACCATCGTTGGTGAATGTGATGTTGAAACCTTTTTCTGTCAACTTGTTAATTGATAATAAGTTATGTCGTAATCCTTCTACCAATAATACTTCCATATCGATTTGTATTGTACGTGAGCTTTGATAATCGGCTGTCAAAATGCCTTTTCTTCTTGCTGTCAGAACCTGTCCATTGGCAATTTGTATCTTAATTGGTGTTGACAGTTCTGTTATATTTGTAATAAACTTCTCGCATTCCTTTTTGACCATGTGGTTCGTTGCGCCAGAATCGAGAATGAAATGGTCTGTATTTTCGATTGCAGCCAGTGCAATGAATGATAACTTATCTTTTGAATGATGTGGGCTTTGACTTTGTTCTCTAAATGTACCTCTGTTACTTCTACCTCTAAATGAACTTCTGCCTCTGTAAGAGTTTTGGCCTCGGTACATAGTTCGGCCTCTTTGTTGGTTAAAATTATTGTTGTAGTTACTAAAACAATCTGTGGCCTTGTGGCCTCTCTTACCACCATTGAGGTATTATTTATAATAGAGCCACAGATCCGAACAAAATTGTCGAAAAAAGTGGCACTGCTGTCGTGTTCAAGTAGATGCCAATAACGCTTATTTATAATTTACAACAACATAATTACTTCGTACAAAATAACTCTTTATTCAAACGTTTAAGTGTCAAATTGGCTTACATACTTATTACCACAAATATTTTTCGAGTAAATTAACTTTTTTAGCGTATTCTGACTCATGTCTCTTGTCAAACTTTGAACATGGCACGAATGAAGCAGATTTTAATAGTTTTACATACTAAACATATTTTTATTATTATTTTATTTAGGTATTAAAATATATTTGTTGTTTGAACTAAATAAACTCGTAAATTGTTAATAACAAATTAAGTTACGTTTTTATTTAACAACTGCATAAAAGGGTCCCGACACTGCATAGAAGGGAACAATAATAATGACATTATGATTTCTCAACGGGTGCCCCTTGAAATCTCGACAAACTTTTCATCGAATTTCATTTCATCGAAAACGATTCACAGAATATTCAGTATAAATATTATCTCTTGGAGTATTATGGCTTCATCGACTATTCATTACATATTATAACAATTATTAGAGCTATGTTATAAGGAATTTTAAATGCTTAAAATTACATTTAATAGATTATTTTAAAGACAGAAAATCAAATAATTTATATTATTTCATCGAGGTATTATTATACAACTCATTCATTTCAGGTTAGGTTAGGGTTATTTTTTTTTTGATGACCCCAAAAACGAAACGGCTCGCAGACATAGGTTGGTTAGGTTAGGGTTTTTTTTTGATGACCCCAAAAACGAAACGGCTCGCAGACATAGGTTGGTTAGGTTAGGTTAGGGTTATTTTTTTTTATGACCCCAAAAACGAAACGGCTCGCAGCCATAGGTTGGCTAGGTTAGGTTAGGGTTATTTTTTTTTGATGACCCCAAAAACGAAACGGCTCGCAGACATAGGTTGGTTAGGTTAGGGTTATTTTTTTTTGGGTACTATTTAAACAGGCTTCTTTTTAATAGCATTATTCGCCTCAGAAAATATAAGTTACCTTCTAAATTACTAAGTCAGCCACAACCAACGCGCGTCTGAATAATAATATCTCAGCCACTAGTTATCTTCTTTGTAAGCCACTGTAATTGTAACTTAGCATGGTGATTATTTTTTAGCATCTAAATTTGAGGCATGCATTCAAATAGCAAACTTCTAAAATATTATTATATGACACCAAAATAGTAACTGTATTAGCTTCTAATTTTATAACTTAGTATGTTTAAAATGTAAGTCATCCTACATTAATCGATCGTAAAATTTACCTAAAATTATCATCAAATAGTATATTAAAGCCACTATTATTACATATGAACTATTGAGGAGAGAACAAAACAAAATACTTAAATCTCATTTTAGGTTAGGGTCGCAGTTCAACCTAACACTCCTTCTCGCTTCGCTCGTCGTCGTACCTAACCTAAGCCAAGTCGGACCTGCCTTAGAACTAGATTAATGGGTTACATACCGTTATGAAATATGTTTTTTTTTATTATTTTTTTTTAAGGGTCGCAGTTGAACCTAACACTCCTCGCTTCGCTCGTCGTCGTACCTAACCTAAGCCAAGTCGGACCTGCCTTAGAACTAGATTAGAGAGAACGCAGATGAACCTATTGCAATATGAACGAACGAATGACAATAAACAAACACGGGCGGGTCGGTCGGTACAAGAATCGAATGGCGCTGTCTGATTGGTGCAAATGGCCGTGGCTGACATGGCGCGCACTCGCGCCAAATCGTTCCTACAGTGGCTATTTTCATGATAAAATAATATGAAGTATTATTTTAGATGTTAAGTTATAATATATGATGCTGTCTATTGAAGCTCGAATATATAATTTTTGAGGAGCTTGTATTGAAGCTGTAAAACGAAAAATGATGATGAGTTGCAAATTCCGTGGCTGAGTTAGTAAATTAGATGGCAATGTATAAATCAGAAGGACAAGTAATTATAATTGTTGATTATGACTTGATGCTTTCTTTAACATTTTTAGATGGCGTTGTAAAGAAGATGAATTAGTTTATTAGAGGCTATCTCATATTCCCGATGCTTAGTTATTAAATAAGAAGTTCGACCAAGTGGTCAAAAAATAAAATTGCGGCCGGATTTATTATTTCCCTTTTTTTTATGACCCCAAAAACGCAACGGCTCGCAGACATAGGTAGGTTAGGTTAGGTTAGGGTTATTTTTTTTGGCTCGCATACATAAAACATAATATCTACCCACATCCGTCCGCGAGCGCATTGCGTTTAGTTCCTCACATAATTCATTGAAGTTGTAGAATGATAAATACTGAAATGATTTTCTACAATGTAAAATTTTTAAACAAAATAATAAAATATGGAATAATAAAATATGAATTAAAGAACTGCGAAATAAAGTATATAATAAATAATATTTGTATAGATTAAAAATCGGTGTTATAAAAATACACCATTTAATTGTTAGATTTAGATGTAATGAATATTCGATCAAATGAAAAAATGCGTACCGTTGACTTTGAACTGAAATTCGATTAAACGTTTGTCGAAATTTCAAGGGTAAACCTTTCTCAACTCATCTTGTTCTAGTATGTGAAATGAGAGTATGGCAAGTGCAAAATATTAACATTTTTAACCCTTTCAAGTTTGATGGCGTGGCGTGAAAGTCGGTGGCGTAGTATGCACGGCAGCACACATTTTTTAGGTGTTCTTGGCGTTCAAAGGTTTAAACTGACAGTGTCTAGACTCTGAGACAAAATAAAACAATGACAACAGAGCAATTTTTTTATTAATTTATTAATGTAAGCTGTAGGATCTGCCTGTAAAAGGTATATGTTCATAACACTGGCTCACTCGCCGCCGCACACATAGCAGCGTCATGCGTCCACTCTCGCCCTCGGCTCGCGTGTAACTAAAAAACGCAGCATCCTATGTCCTATATGACGTGCGCCTGAGACAGTGTATATCTATTTATGTATAAATACCTACTACCACAAACACTACATCACCATTTTACGCTTCTTTTGTATACATGGTCATTTTTTTACGTTTTTATTGAGATATTAAAGCTGTGTTGAGTGAAAGACTTTTACGCTTCTTTTGATTAAACATAAAAAAAACATATATGATCATGCCGAACGAACACACGAGAGACGAATTATTTGGCTGAAATTATTCTTGACGTCTGTCTCTTACTAAACGTGACCTCAATTTCTCACGTTGTTTAGGATCGCGTGGGAATCTTTAATAAAAAAATAGGATAATTATTTATTGCACTCCTTTATTAATTTATAAAATATAAAACTATAGCGACTCCTTAGATTTTTTGTTCTGTGATGAGGTGCATTTTGTAGGGACAAAGTTAATAATTCGAATCTAAAATATGCTATGATTTTACATAGGATTCGTTAATTAATCAATAGAATCTGCGTAAAAAAGAATATTCCGGCCTTTTCTTTATTTTATAGCTGTTATTTCTGCAAATTTTCACAAAATTTAAGTCATTTTTGAGACCCGTCACGTGTCATGGTCTAAACGAGACTGATCGCCCAACTAATGCGATTTGTGATTTTGCATTAGTTGTGAGGGTGCCATTTTTTCCGTCGGATTGTGTGTCCATGTAATTAATACGTCAATGCTTACCACACTTAAAGCAGGCCATAAATGTTAATTCGGGCATTGTTTCTTTGCCACTATTCTTCAGTTCAGCATCTAATAATCGGGATTTTACAAAATCTTCGCATAATTCTTTTTCTACACTCATAGTTTCAAGAGTTGTAATAACAGTTTCGTATGAATCAGGTAAAGTAAGTAATAAATGTGCTACCTTGTCACTTTCGTCCAGCTTGCAGCCCGCGGCTTCCATCTCACTTATGATCGAGTCAAATTTCAAGAAATGGTCTTGTAAATTACCCGTACATCTTAAGGATAACAGTTTCTTCTTTAGGTGTAATTTATTGAACACGCTTTTTCTTTCAAATATTTCTTCTAGCTTTTTAATCATTTGTTTACTCGTCTCTGCCTTTTTAATAATATCTAAGTATTTATCTGATACGTATTGTACGATCGTCGACTTCGCTTTCGCGTCTTTAAGCATAAAAATTGCATACTTATCTTTTTCAACAGGCGGATCATCCTTTAAAACATTTGAGACGTCTTTTTCGTTCAATAAAATCTGTATCCTAAATTTCCAATTCGAAAAATTTTGTTTCTCATCAAGTTGGGGCATTACCATGGAAGCCATTTTTTTCTAAATTTGAAATTATTTTTATTACCTGAAAAAATCTTAAAATACCCGGACTAATTTACTATGCCATCTGGCTGACTAATTTTCCTTTTTATTTTCCATTTACAAGTCGCCCATAACCTTTTATTTTATGGAAATAAAATAAGAAATCAAATCAGCGTAATTGACTATGTGTTTTATTGATGAGAATATTTTTCAGTAGCTGACAGTTAGTATAAAAAGGTAAAGACCAACCAATCACAGTTATGTTGGCAGTACTGTATTAATCTAGATAATAATAATCTTGCCAACATCATAAAACAATCTAACAGATGTACTGTATCTATCGATAACTATATGCAGGCTTATTTGTTTATCAGTGCAAATAATTACGTAAAGTCGAATTGTGTGAGGACTAGCATGAAATATGACCACAAAAATACTGATTATTTTATGATGTCCATTCAGCTTATACCTGATGCGTGCAAATCAATGTCCACTTGTTTTACAGTAATAAAAAAAAATTGGCAGTTTTTAAACGAATTGTTATGAGTTTGATTTTAATCTTAGATATAAGAAATTATAACTCTGCTTTAATTATAAAATATTTTCAGATGCAGGCAGTGGGTCGAGTTAGTGGGAAAAGAAGACTTGATAATAAAATACAAATTTAAGAATGTGTAACAATAAATAATTAATAAAAGTTTTTAATTATATTTCGGGTCTACATTTAAGTCGAATCTTGTATAAGATAATTCTGATATGAGATATTATATCATTATTATTATGCACTGTACAACATACGACTTAAATGTGGAGTCAAAACTAACCTAATTTCGAGAAAAGAAATAGTTAACGTATTAGCCTATATTTCAACCCTACCTATTCATTTCATCGATATCGATAAAAACCGAGCGTATAGGCCGCTACACTATTTTAGTCTGTTAGGTTGGTACTACTGCTGTTTGTTGGTTCTTTGACGTACATTATAGTATATATGGTATCGGTTTGCCATGCAAACAGATTCTTGACTGATTCTATTCGCTAGTATGAGAGTCCCGTCTCTTAAAACGTAGTCATTATCATTATATTCTCTTTGTTCGACTGAAGGACATTGATTATTGATTCCATGGTCATGAAATAAATTAAAAAAAAAATATTCTCTTTGTTTCATTTCAAGGTTTCTCCACGCCCTCCACGGCCAATTGATGAGGTGATCATGTAAATTCCTTCCCAGTACAAAATAGAACGTAATTTCCTGATCCCGTTCCCACCGCACACTCCCAAATCAAATTACTAAAATAAATAATCGCCCGAGATGTCCAAGGTGTATAAAATTATTATCACTACGTGCGACAGATTCGTTCCGAACAGCCTACGTCCGTTGTGGAACCATGAAGCTGGTAAGTTATTAAGATAATTTAAACGTGGATTAGCATATATTTTTGGAATTAGGTAGTAATCTTACTTTACTTTCCTCTTTTTAGGACCTAAAACAATTTTCTTCTGGGCTCCTGCCTTCAAATGGGTAAGTAATGCGGATATATTCAAGGTTGTCTATTAATATTCCATAACCTTCTATAGGGGCAGATAATACATAGCCCACATATCTATATAGGTTTGTTTGTCTGTCTATAAACAATGACACCATATCCTATGCCATCAACAGCTTTGTGAACATACTCTGATATTTAAGGATGCTGGATTCAGATGATATCACATTTGTATCTTATTTTGTCACTGGAAAATCATTGGATTCTTTCATTATTATGAATAATTGGATGTGTTTTATCCTGTTATTTCTTGTTAAAATCATTTTACCTTTACTTTACTTTCTGTCAACAATTTGAGTGATTATCATACTTAGTATAGCATTTTGTTGTTTTTTGGAAACATTTTGCATGTCAAACAAAATCATCATGAATAATTTGGTATAATTCATTATTATGAGGTTCAATGGGCTGCCGAATTGCATGGTCCTGCATGGTGGTCATTCATAAATGGGTTACGCATTTGTGCAGCCCATAGTACATACTAAAATAGCATTAAAAATCACTGCTGACTGATTAAGATGCTTGAGAATTTTAAATTGTTGTTATTTTTAAATTTAAATTAAAGTAATTCAGAATGAAGCCATTGCTCAAAAAATATTTATTAGCCTGTTTACATCTGTCAACAATTTTGAGTTTATACACAATAATGAAGCTGCCATGCATACAAATAATTCACATAATAGCCTGTTTTTCTTATGTGTAATGTGTGGATGTAATGTAAGGGTGCTCCCCCATAAGTGTTTTATGTCATTGTATGGCCAACTAAATT
Organism: Apotomis capreana; assembly: GCA_947623375.1. Classification (NCBI taxonomy): domain Eukaryota; kingdom Metazoa; phylum Arthropoda; class Insecta; order Lepidoptera; family Tortricidae; genus Apotomis; species Apotomis capreana. The sequence continues at coordinate 40,048,427 of OX392499.1, forward strand.
AAAACACGTGCAAATCTCAACAAACCTAAGTCATTTGTTCAATGAGTCCTACAAGCAGTGAAGAAATTAAGATGAGAATGTGGTTACACATTAGAAAAAACATCCAAAAAAGATGCAAGCCACCAGACATTAAGAAAAATTAAACACAATGCGACGCTTAAGAATCAATATTGTCTAAGCAACAAAAATACAATTTTACAGGAAGCGTAAAAAACGATTTAAAAATTTGAATTTCAAATTATTGATATGTTTTAAAAACGATTAAAATTATAAAAATGTACTAAAACTATTGTTATACGAGGCACCTCTGTAACATTGCCCTGAACAAAGATATTGTAATTGGTATTGCAAAGGTGGTATTGCTTACAAAGGAAACTTATATTTTTTTATAATTTGTAAGATGAGTGGTTAGAGTAAAAAAAATCAAAAACATGTTTTTATTAACGCTACACAATATTAATATAAGAAAACCTTGATAAAAATACTTTTAAGTATACCAAATTTAAAGGATCACTGCTGTAGCAATATAACCGTACAAAAAGTTTGTGTAAGTTTGGTGGTATTGGTTTAATTATAGTACTGTTTTTATTAAGTTGGTAAGATAAGTGGCTGTCACGAAATAATAAATCCTTAGCTTAATTTAACTTATAAAAAAAGTATTTATACAAATAACAAGTCTTTGCAAAATATTTTGAAATACCGTTAATGGCACAATAGGTGTAGCATTGCCCTACACAAAGTTTTTGTAAGTTAGACAGTATTGGCTTCAATATTTTGTACTTGTATGTATTTTAATTTTAATGTAAAGATAACCTGGATTAAATCAAACAATTGAATGAAATATAAATATAGACCTCAGGCCTTGGTACAAACAGTTCAACATTTCTACTGCAACAAAATTACCAAAAATATAACTACATTAAGCCGTTTGATAACAAATTGTATGTAATATTGACAGAATTTCACTAAGTGTTTATCACGGTTCTTCTGGAAAGATTGTCTATCTCAATTTTCAAATATACCTAACGGCTACTTTTTTTGTAGAAATACACGAAATTAAGAAATATAATCATGCGTTAATTATAAAATACACCAAAACATACCTTATACGGCTTAAGAAGTCACAAAAAATTATGAATTTATCACATTTTACTATTTTTTCACTAGAAAATTAACGTTACGCACTTGCAAAAACTTGAAATACTAATAACACTGTCGTCGTCACGGGATAGCTGAGCCGCGCTCTATTGGTCTCTTTCACACGCGCACAGTACCTGCTGACCGCAGCGCCAATGTTTCGGCATTTTCGGCACCGCTCGCGGTGGCAGTCGCACACTTCAATCGCGGGATTCGCGGGCAAGCAACAGCGGAGTATAGACGTTCGTCAGAGCACATAGATGGTATTGGCAGAAAAGTAAACGCGTTTAATAGTTAGATGATATTTCCATAGCGGATTGCTCATCCATTTCATGAAATAAAATTTAGACGATTTTGGCATGCCATGCGTTTTTTTTTTCTGAACCTAACTGTATTAAAAAGTGATAAACGTCAAAATGTTAGTTAGCCGGTATTGATTCTTAAGCGTCGAATGCATAATATTTTCTTAATTTTTTTTCGTAAGTACCTATGTTATTTTACTCTACACATATTTTTTTTATTTCCCAGAACTTTAAAGTGTTAGATCGAATATAATGTTTATTTCTTTAAAACTAACATGCACTATTTACTTCAATAAATCATGACCAATTAGCTAGTCTAAAAGGTCCTTAATGTACGCAATATTAAAGTTTCTTTTAATCTAATGTTGTTAATCAAATGACAAATACAAATCAGTTCAAGCTGGGATGCCATTATCAGGACGCAATGACTTGATATGAAACTGACAAAGCATGGTTCAATATTTCTTCACTGCATGTAGAACTCATCCCGTTATTGTCTTGTCTCATATCTAATCATCCTTTCAGGGCTTGGTGTTGGCTGGAATAGGTGACCTCAATCGGCCTGTGGAAAACTTGTCTATACCTCAATCCGTATCCTTAGCAGCCACGGGCCTCACCTGGTCCCGGTTCTCCCTCGTGATCATCCCTAAAAACTATAGCTTGTTTGCTGTCAATGTGATTGTCGCCAGTACGAATCTGTACCAACTCAGTAGGGCTATCATACATCACCAGGAGCAGAACAAACTTAAAGAGAAGAAAAAGTAGTTCTGAAAGAACAGCCAATTGTCCCCATGAAATGTAATAACGTAAACCCTAATTTAAAACTGTACTGGGAAGGAAGTCTGTAAAAATATCTTAGTCATATTTATTTTAGTTTATAAACATTATGGGGGCCTAGGGTGGTTAAGTGGAACAGGTTTCACCTTTCAGTTCTGATGTCACTTGTTTCTGTAACGTAATATTGTACAACTTGTTGTTGACATTCCTCTGACATTGCTTTTCGATAAACTTTATTATTTATCTATAAAAGGTGTTAAGCAACAAAATGCGCGATTGTGGTCTTTGTGGCTATTTTAATAAAGCTTATAGGCTAAATAGACAGAGAATGCGAATATAATATTGATGTAAAGTTCCAATATTATGTCTATTGATACAAATACAATGGGACCTATCATAGATTGTGACGAATATTTCTGTGAAAGTCGCCTGTGCCAAATACTAGATACATGTCATCCCTCAATGAAAGATGCAAAAGTGTTGTTTTTCAAGCTGTTTTTCAGAATTAAATGGTGGTTCTTTAGTTAGTAAATCAATATAAATCTCAGTGGTTATTTATTAAATAAATTTATTTATTTTCTTATTGATGTATACGCTCAAGTAATATTTCCTTGAGTTTAGAATTAGCTTAAACGATTCTTTACAAACTTGAATGAAACTTGGTGACCTTATTATAATTAGGTGCTTTTGCCTAGAAATTTACCTGTCACATTTTTAAAACACTTGTTATTAATAAACTAAATTTAGTAAACAGGGTTTCAATTAAAAATACCTTTAAAATTACATAACATTATCACCACAATTATAAGTGATGATATTGTTGGTAGGTAGTTTAGAGATCTTTCTTGCCCTAATCAATTGTAGTGGGACAATTAAACCCCTTTTCGAATTGTATAGTTGACAGCACTCTTTATAGATAAAATGTTAAATCTTTTCACGACCGTCGATCTTGTGTCTGCATACTTGGTTACCTGTATGTTATTAGACTTGTTATTATTGTCATTATTTTTGTGCCCCGTTTTTATTGGGCTAGCCGTAAAATAAAAATAAATAAAACTTTCGTCAAACCACGGGCGGTAATTCGTAAAGCCACAGATTGCATACCAGCAGTCTGGGACATTACATGATTATATCAATTTATCCAAGGGGTTACTTGAACCTGTGATAATGATGGTAGGAACGCTGTGTTATGCATTCGATATACAATGTTGAAATACAAGTCATATTACATGTGTAAAACCTGTGGATCATTAAACAGTTTTGTATGATGTTGTGTATTTTTGTATCGCCTTTAATGGATAATACAATTTTATGTTTTAATGTTCTTTTACTTGTTTCTCAACTATTTTTCAACTAACCTTGTGTTAGCGTTTTATTGTCATGTCGTGTCGGTTATACCACGAAATTTAGTTCTTAATTTTGATAGCAAGAAAAATAAAGGATACTAAACTTTGGTATGCCAATTTATAAAATTTTTGACTAGCCACTATTCTCCCCTGGTAACTGGCTCTGAACCTGCTTTTCTTCATACATCTAAGACAGTTTTCCACGAGAATTAGTAGCTGTATGGTTATGGTGGTTATGGTTATGGGATCCGCTTTCCGCACTTAGCCCGTGTATGTTCGGGCCATTGTGCGTACAGATTTGCCAGCTAATAGTCTAGCCAGCCTAACTCCGTCCAGAAGCCCAGGATTCTCCTGGTGTCTCCACAGGCTTCACGAAGTGACCTCGGTGCTTTGAGGATTTCAGCCCGTTGCGTAGCTACTACGGCAGCGCATTCCAGGATCACGTGGGTAGCTGTTTCTTCGGCCGACAGGCATCCCCTACACAGGGGGCTATCGGTCATTCCTAGAACATATAAGTGCTTGTTAAGTGTGCAGTGTCCAGCCAGTGATAGTGCCTACTACTACTCGCAGGGCGGGCCTGCTTAGCGATAACAACAGGCGCTTTGTCAGGCGTTTGTCTGGGTATGGGACTGTTTCCCGGGACTGCCTGCATGTACTGGTTTCTGCCCATTGATCGGCGTGTTGTGATCGTGTTCTGATTAAACGCCAAGGGGAGCAGAGCATAGGATCTGGGCCAATTGCCAAGTCATCGGATCCTCTCCTTGCCAGCTGGTCGGCTGCATCGTTACCTAGAGAGCCACTGTGCTCTTTAATCCATTGCAACGTGATCCGATTATTCATGCCGATCGTTTGCAATGCTGAGTGACACTCTAGTATGAGCCCGGATTTGATTGTTTTATTCTCCAGAGCTCGTAAAACTGCAGCGCTGTCGTAAACAATACGTATCTTTTGGTCTTTGATACCTCGCGTAGCAACTGCCTTGGCAGCCTGTGTGATGGCAAGACATTCACATTGGAAGATGGAGCTATATTTGCCTAAGGCTATTGATATGGCTGTCTTATAGTCTCGCAAATACCTTATAATCGATATTTGATTGAAAAGAAGCTGAACAATATGGTAAAAAATATTACAAATCAGTTTCAGTACTGCAATTTTCTGCAATGCAATTACGAGAACTGGGTATATCATCAGAAAATATTGTTCTTAAAAAACTTGGGAGAACATTTGATGCATAAAATAGCATGCAGTCTAATGGGTAGTTCTCACGAAATCACGAAATTCGGTTCCGATAAAAACCAATTAAAATAGTATGATCATTTCGGATTTTTTGATATGGATTTTGTAGTAGTCATGATATTAAATTTAGGATATATAGTGGTCCCTAAAATAAGCGCTTTTTTTAAGAATTACAAGCCTGTTAAAAAAATGAAATGAGGAAATGATGACTTTAGAAGGAATGAGTTTAATAAGCAATGATGTACAATTTCAAATAAAAATGCATAATTATTGTGTTAAATTTATTTTGTATTGCAATGTTTACTATATTAATTGACATTATTAGGAACTATTGTCCAGAAAATCACAAATTTATTGCAGTCTGCAGCTGCCACGAATAATTAACAACAAAGTTTAAAAATTGTTATAGCACTTGTCTTAATCATGATGGCAGTACCTATAGAAAACAAACAAAAAATCTTTACTTGCTTAAAAAATAACTTAGAAATAAATTCAAAGTTAATAACAGTCTTGACTAAAAAAGAAAACAGGAAAAATTAACGAAATAATATTCATTTTCTTAGAACTAATCAAACTGGCAATTCGACTTAAATTCTTTTTCCTGCCTATTCAATCTGGAAGATAAAATGTATCAGTCTCAGCTCTCTAGTTAATCGATCTCTTTTACAGAATAACACCCTCTTTTGATCAGTGTCGGGGGTTTCATCTTCTGCAAAGCTGTTCGTCCTTAACGGCTGGTCATTTGCAAATTTGGTTCCTTCTCATTTAGCTTCCTCTTCACTAATTTTCTTTTTTCTTGCCATTATTGTGCCCTAAAAAGATATTACAGGTAAATTCAAGGGTTTGCTACAACATGCGACAGTAAAAAAGAATTCTAACACAGTCAAAATCATTTCCTCCTTAGTCGTCATTCCCTCACTGTAAATTTATTACTGTATAATATATCCCATCAAAAACATAAATGTAAAATGAGAGCCAAGTTCAATATCGCGTGCACTTCGCCGACAAAAGAATTGAGATCTGCAAGGGCGCCAAGTTCTTTGCCCTAAAATTTTAAGATACAAGGACATGCGACATACTCGATGCATTTATTTTACTTGGGGTGTAATTCAATATCAAGATTTGACTTGGCTAGTTTTCACAAACTAACTAAATTTTATAAAAGAAACATAGTCATAGTTCATTATCAAGCTAACAGTAGGTATAAGTAACAAGACGTACACTAACTTGCGTACTTACCTTTACGAAAATAGGTTAATGATTTGATTGATTTTGATTTATAATATAAATTTATATTTTAAAACTAGCCAAGTCAAGTCTTGATATTGAATTACACCCCAAGTAAAATAAATGCATCGAGTATGTCGCATGTCCTTGTATCTTAAAATTTTAGGGCAAAGAACTTGGCGCCCTTGCAGATCTCAATTCTTTTGTCGGCGAAGTGCACGCGATATTGAACTTGGCTCTCATTTTACATTTATGTTTTTGATGGGATATCATTACTTTTTGTACAGAAATTATTATGATGTGTAAATTACTTAATTATTATTTGTTAATTAGTTCTGTGTGCTATTCTAGTACATCTTTTGAAAGTTTTGAATAAACAAAGAATTTTCCAAAACGGTTAGTACGTATTGGATTTTTATGTGCATGTATGTGTGTGTGCGTGTGAGTGTATAGGTATGCTATTCTAGTATATCTTTCAAACAAAAAAAGAATTTTCCAAATCGGTTTATAAATGACAGAGTTCTGAGGCAACAACCATCAATAATAATAATAATAAAAAAAATTAAAAAATCACTGTTTTAGATTTTTATATGTATACACACACAATTACTAAGCTGGATGCCAAATTTCACCTTTCTAGGTCACCTGGAAGTGGGTTAGGTTTTTGATTACTAGTGAGTCAGTCAGTCAGTGATAAAAATACCGTTTTTTGGACTTTAATATCTCAATAACTATTTAATCTATATTAATGAAAAAATAAAAGTAGAGTCAAATTAGAATCAACAGGCTGCAGCTTCCCAGTGAAGAGAGGGGTGAGACAAGGCGACCCACTGTCCCCGAAAATATTTATCGGTGTTTTGGAACATGCTATGCGAAAGCTCGATTGGAAAAAACACGGTCTAAGGATTGGGGAGAGATACCTAAGCCACCTAAGATTCGCAGACGACCTCGTATTACTATCCGAAACTGGAAACAACTTGCAATATATGATAGAATCTCTCAATGCAGCTAGCAAACAAGTAGGCCTAGAGATAAACTTAACGAAAACTAAAATTATGACAAACAGCATTAGAAAGCCCGTTGCCATAGAAAACGAAGCTGTGGAATACGTCGATCAGTATGTATATCTCGGAAAACAGATCGGATTCGAGAATATTAGCAACGAGCTAGAGGTAGAACGAAGAATAAGAATCGCGTGGAATAGGTACTGGAGTTATAAAGAAATATTTAAGAGCAATATGCCAGTAGAGCTAAAAAAGAAAATAATGGACTCTTGTATTCTTCCAAGCCTAACATACGCGTCCCAGACATGGAAATTTACCAGCAAAATAAAGAAAAAAATAATTACGTGCCAGAGAAGTATGGAACGCAGCATGCTAAAAATAAAAAAAATACATAAGATCCGACACACAAAAATACGAAGCGTCACCAAGAGTATAGATGCCCTAAGCTATGCACAAAAATTAAAGTTTAGATGGGCCGGGCATGTAGCGCGACTCGCAGATGGCAGGTGGACACACGAGGTTACCACATGGAATGGCCCTCCCGGCAAGCGCCGGGTGGGTAGACCATACACAAGATGGGAGGAAGATATAAAAACGATCGCTGGAACACGCTGGATGAAAGTAGCAAAAGACAGAGACAAGTGGAGATCTTTGGAGGAGGCCTTTACCTGAGAGGAGGGTCCATGTAAAATTTATAATTAAAGTATAAAATACCGAATAAAAATTGAACAATATATATTTATATATTACTTAAAAATAATCATACTATATAAATGTAAATACAAAATGAAATATGCAACAATTAAAAAAAAAGTTACACCTCGATTTATATAATGAAATTAATACAATAAAATCTAAATAATACCTACTAACGTAAAGCTAGTAATTAAAATAAATATGAATATTATAATAAATTATTGAAAAATTAAATTATTGAATAGTTGCATGATGGAATAATTGGAATGATATCTTTGTAATGAGTTTTAGTTTGCATGGAATAAAAGGCTTTTTTATTTTTATTTTATTTATTAATGAAATTTGGGGTTCTACTTGTTCTAAAGGATCTTAATACATAAGCCAAATTTCATTTTTTTATGTTAAATAGATTTGGAGTTATGGGGGGGTCAAAAGTGGCTCCAAACGGTTCGTGTAATATAACACACGGCTGCTGCTCGCCAGTTCCTGCGGTGAACTTGGCTGGACACGCTGCCGCGTGTCTAGATGAGGTAATGACGATGAGGGAATGACGAAACGAAACAAAACCTAAAAATACTAGTGATACGACCGTGCTTTAAACAAGGTTATTTGTGTAAGTGAACTACTCCCAAAACCCTACTTCATTATGTAATTAATATTTTTTATAGTACTTACCTTCCTTTTTTCTGGGACGTGATGTAATGACGAACACAAAAGTAATTTTCAAAAATTATGTATTCTACCGTTTTTTAACAAAGCCTCGAACGCGTACTCAATCAATTCGCCATATTGGTAAATCGTCAGTGTTGCCAGCTATCAAAAACAAACGGTAGTGTCCACGTTTGATTGAAACAGCGTTCATAAATTGACTGTTACTAAAGTTGTGAGGAAATGATTTAATTTTATTGGACACATGGTTTCAATTTTTTTTCAAATTCATTATTGGCTTTTTTATCCCAATGAAGAATACATTCACAAGTCCATTGTTTTAAGAATAGGTTAATGAAACTTTCATCGCTTTTACTTTATTAACTTTTTAGTTACAAATTTAAAAGTAATTGAAAATGGGACTTGGGACATAGTGAGGAAATGATTTTAACGACGTTACATGTACTAATTTTTTTTTATTTACCTATGTGGCTCAGAAATTATAACTAATACGCTTAGCGACGATGGTGTTTATTGCAAGGAAGTAATACTTACCACTATATATTCACTAGTTGTTTTTGAAAACATGAGGGACAAATATTTCGAGATTTCGTGAGAACTACCCCTATACAATTCTACGTACCTGTACCAATTGGTCCATAAAAACACCCCAACTGAAGACTCGCCGGCTCCAGCTAAGGCATCCACGCAACCACCAAATGACGTGCCAGACAAAAGTAAGCCAACAATATCCACATCGGCCCCTAAGGAGTTTTTTCGTCGGCGATCCTTGTAATCCATGTATAGGTATATTTCACCAAAATATTTCTGGGGCATTAAGCAAGCAAGAACTTTTATATGATGCAATAAGCACTCTTAAAAAAAGGGGAACTCAAATAGATATTGTCTGTCTTAGTGAAACAAATATGCTCCGAGGTACAGAGTCAAATTTGAAACTGAGCAACTATAAAGTAGCGGCGTCATATTCAAGGAAAACGTCCAAGCGAGGAGGGGTGGCGATACTCGTGAATAAAGATCTTGAGTACAGAGTTATACAGGAAGCTGAACAGTTTTCACACCGACTGGTATTCGAATGTTGTGCAGTGAAAATAACCCAATACGATATAGTTGTGATATGTATCTACACGAACAGAACACCTACATCACCATCTTCAGTGTTTTTCTATAAACTTAACGATCTCTTACATTTAATATGCAAACATAAAAAGAGTAAATACGTAATATGTGGTGATTTCAATGTGGACCTCCTGAAATCAACGAATATATCAAATGAACTGAAGAGGATCCTAGAGAGATACAATATTAGGTAAACATGTAATACTGGAACCCACAAGAATTACAACTCAGTCTAAAATTTGCATTGATCACATTGCGACCAGCGTGGAAGGCAGAGATGCACGGATTCACCACTTAGGACTATCGGATCATACTGCGCAGTCTTATCACGTACCAGTCAAACGCTATAACGCTCCCGTGAGATGGTGGTACATCTATAGACGGGACTACAGCAACGATAATATAGAACTCTTAGTAAGATATCTGTCATCTCTATCCTTCTCAGAAGTGCTTTCGGAAATTGACGCTACTAAATCTTTCTGTTCTTTTTACAATTTATATGTTCTTTTCTATCACTTCGTAAGTGAAAGAGCAGTGAAGTTCCTATCGATGCTTATTAGGATGACGACGAAGTGACCAACATCTGTGTTCTCTTTGTTTAAGAGTAAACCTTATTTCGTTTGACTTAAAGACTAATTTAGTGTAATAGTACATTACATCAGAGGCCGGGAAAATGAGGATTTCCGGCCAAGTAGGTTTATACGAGGCCGGGAATCCGTTTTCACGACGAGGCATGTATAGTGCTTTTCTCAAACATAAAATGAAATAAAAAAAAAATATACTACAAAGAACAACATTTTATTAATTGACAAATAGTCTAACAATTATAAAAATCAAAGCACTAGATATTGGATAACAATTTATTTTTATATTGAACTAGAACAAATTATCGATCTCATAAAAGAATCAGTGACAACTAACTCTGCCAGGCGCCAATCTCGCTGTCAGTTGCCTGTGTTGCCAGCGCCATCAAGTAGGTACGTTCCGTTTTTAACAGTCGGCCATCCTGGTATAGGTAGACCTTAGCAGCTGGTTTTACTACAATTTGATACCCTATGGGCTGGGTGTAGGTAGATCAAATAATATGCGTTGGGTCCAGCCCTCAGTCTTGAGCGATTCACCACACTAATATTATAAAGGCGAAAGTTTGTGAGTATTTTATGTGTATTGTTTGTTACTTCTTCACGCACAAACGGCTGGCCCAATTTTGACAAATTTTGGTATGAACCTAGACAGTTAGGGTTTTTTTTTTATGAGCCGAAAAACGAAACTGCTCCCAGGGATAGGCAGGTTAGGGTTTTTTTTGTGACCCGTAAAACGAAACTGCTCCCAGAGTATGCCTAGGAATTTCTTGATCTGCCTAAACGTCACTGGTGGGTGTTACTTAGCCAAATCATGAAATGGCGGCCATTCATGATATGCCGCGGAATTTCATGATCTGCCCAAACGTCATTGGGCAAATCGTTAAACGTTATGGTTTGAACGATATGGCGGATGTCATTTAGCCAAATCATGAAATGGCGGCGCTTCACGATATGCCTAGGAATTTCGTAATCTGCCGAATTTTACGATCGGCCGCCGACATACATACAGATGAGAAACAATACACATCCAAATACGCTACATTGAGGGATTGAAATATCAAATGTAGATAATGGAAGGTTGATTAAAATACTGTAGTTTTCTCAGATGTTTTATTTCCACGTATTGCAATGTATGACAAATTTGATCTCATCCAGATTAAAACATTTCCGCGTATGCCAATTTCATTTAGTTTTTGTAAACGCTATGCTATGTGAAACTCTGTTAAGAATCAGCGTGAACAGCGATGATGCAGACGACAGGGCCGTGGAACCGTCCCGTGTACGGGCTCCTCGTTGACGGAGCTCCTCACTTCACCCAGCAGCTCAGCACGGCCCGTGCATAGCGCACCTATGGATGACGCGCTTTTCGACAATGTCCGAATATCGAAGTTGTTGACGAGGTGGGATCTGAAAACAATAAAGCCAGGAATTGTACTTCGACACCATACTACATTCCGCCATTTGGAGAACACTACAGAACCAAGAAGTAGGTACATTCACCTACATAACAATATTAACATCGGCCCTTTCTTTACTTTAATTTCTGTAATAGAATTACTTTTCAGGAAGTTGGATTGTAAAACCCATGGTATAAAATATGAACGGGAGAAATCTGTACACATCTCAGATTTGCTAATCTGGCTATAAGTATTTGCAAATGCAGTTCCAATCTAGAATACATGATGAACACATTGAATGTTGAGAGCAAAACGATGGGTCTAGTTTAGGAAAACAAATAAGAAGAATAAAAAACACTGAATAAGTACTGAGATTTAAAAGAAATCCTAAAATGTAACCTTCCTTTCCGTCTCCAAAAGAAAGTCAGACATGTGTTTACTCCCCATAATTACCTATGAATGCCAAACTTGGAAAGGGGAATGGAGAGGAGTATTTTAATGGTCAGTTCACACTGCGTGCACATTTTAATAGAGTGACTCAAAATATACTTAACCACACTAAAAGGTACACATTTTATTGTGAGAATTCAGTATCAGTATGCACTTATATGATTACTTATATAATTAATGATTGCTAGCAAAAAGATAATTTCGAAAGAAAGAACATTCTCAGGAACATTTCCCATACAAGTCAGGAAGTGATCTTGACAATGGCACATCTCTAATTTCAACAGAGTTTTTGTATAAGCATGCATGGTTAAATAAGCTAAATATGGAGCCCACATTTACATTATGTTAACTGCTACTAAGTCTTGACTTTGTCAGTACAATATAGAAATAAATTTTAAGTAAATAGGTATTTCATTTGGATGTTATAGAATGTTTGTTGTTGTGCAGGTGTTGTAAAGTGCCAATTACCAATATTATTTGGACTAATATGAATTTAAATTAAATTATAACTTACCTACCTCTTCTGATGTTGATATTATTGATAACCATTGCCCCCAATAGCATTGCATTGACAGAAGGCGGCAGTGTAGCGTGGAAGAAGCCAGAGGTGTTGAGGGAGATCGAAAGGTTCTATGGGCAGTTATATACCTCAGTTGCCAAACCTATTGATAACTTGGCCAAAGACCCGAGAGCCAAGCTGACCCGACACTATACCGAAGATATCCCGGACATCAGCCTGTACGAGATTAGAATGGCCCTAAAACAGCTCAAGAATAACAAGGCGCCGGGTGATGACGGAATCACTTCAGAGCTTCTGAAAGCGGGTGGAACACCGGTACTTAAGGTCCTTCAGAAGCTCTTCAATTCCGTATTGCCCGAGGGCATCACGCCAGAGGCATGGAACAGGAGTGTGGTGGTGCTTTTCTTTAAGAAAGGTGATAAAACACTGCTCAAGAATTATAGACCCATCTCGCTTCTGAGCCATGTCTACAAGCTCTTTTCTAGGGTCATCACGAATCGTCTCTCAAGCAGGTTCGATGAATTCCAGCCTCCCGAACAAGCCGGGTTTCGAAAAGGCTTCAGTACCATAGACCACATACACACGCTGCGGCAAGTTGTAGCGATTCACATGTTCACGTCATGTGCTCGCCATCATATTATAATCATATATCGCCATCGTAAGACTCACATCATCATTGTCATCATCACGTTCCCGATTATAGCATCATATTTCGCCGGCTAATACTAAAATCATCATTGAATAGTTATAATTTATAATACAATACAAATGCCTAATAGAAGTAACTGTATTAATGTTTACGAAAGCAAGTAAAAATATTCCAATAACTAAGCACCCTACCTTTTTAAAATAGCAAGTTACTTCACAAAATTTTCCAACGGAAGAATTGAGCTTTATTTTAGACTGAATAAGGATCAAAATTTAGTGGGAGGAGTCTCATCGGTCACGTGCGCGTGACGCATCTGAAATGTCCAGAATGACCAGGAAGGGGACACAGTGTTTTAACAGTACAGTAGGTAGGCAGTCATGAAACAGACAGTAGGGTTGTTTACGGGGATAGTTACGAAGGTCAGGGGATATTTGGTATAAATACGGAAGAGCGTTGTAGGAATTCATTCATTCTTACTTGCGACTCCGACTGGGTAACACTATTGTTTGGCAATAAGGTATTAAATTTAATTCTAAGGGGAATTTCTGTTGGGATTACATTAATGTTTCTGATCTATAATTACTTATTGAAATGTTGTGGGATTTTGTTGTTTTATGGCTATCAAGCTTAATTACATGCCAGAAATAGTGTTTTGGTACATGGTTGCCAGATGAAAGATATTTAACCTTGCGGCTGTTAAACGAATATCTTTCAGACTCTTTAGTTTTTATCTGGGCTAGGCGACCCGGACACTTGCCATTTACAAGCGCAGTGATAAGCCTACAGATCTATAGTGCTTTGTCTGGTGAATGCAAGGTCCACACGTTGGGCATGTGGGATATCCACACTTGTTGAAATCAGATGGACCTCCAGGTTTGGTCTCATAAACGTATATATTTATATATTTGCAATATCTACACATATTAGGGCGGGTTACTCTGCGTTTCCGGCGTCTCGTTAGCCACGCAAGGGGGGACCCACTTACACCGATTCTAGTCCAACCTCGGGTTAATCTCCCGAATTTATAGTTTAGCTTACCTAGGTCCCATACACGTTTAAATGTAAATATGAGAGTTAGGCCTCTAGTGTTTTGTACTAGCTAGGGAACAGGGTATAGAGATAGGTACACTTTAATAGGAATATTAGGATAGGTTTCTTTATCTTCCGAGCAATCGGCCATTCATCATTAACTAACATAACATCTATTCAAATTATTTTAATCTCATCAGATACAGTAAATGCAGATGTTAACCTACTGTTTTATTAGTGTTTATGGCTCGGGTTGTCTGTAGTAAAAAAACAAAATCTTGTAACAGTTTATAAAGAAAGGGAATAGAGAAACCTGTTATTTAAACCAATCAGATATTTAAAACCTTTAATTTGACATCAATATTTATAAAACAATTAGTTAAAACTACCGATTATGATTTAAGGTAATGTACATTAGTTATAGCCTTAGTGTTAGAATGGCAACACTAAAGTTAAGTAGAATCAGCTGACAGATGACATTCGCTTTTCAATGAACAAAAATAATTTTATATATTGTTATAATTTTGACAAGGAAATTGTGGATTGTTGTATAGTATGGAAATACAAAGCATTCCTAAGACTGGATGTGGAGTATCTGAAGTGTAAATTGCTAAAAGAAAAGCCGGGGACTTATGGATAGCAATAATGAAAGTTATTCGTTCTCGTATTTACATCACAGATCTCAGAACTTAATTAATTAATATCACAAGGGTTGTGATGAATTTCCTTTATCAGAATGAGTCAAGTTCGCGAGTTGAAAGAGACTTCAAATTGACAACAATGAGTTATTATGTTTCAGGGATGAATGACATGTTTTTGAGTATAGTTAAACGAAAACCCAAGTTATACAAATCTATTGTTTGTAATGAATGAAGTGAGAATTCATTTAGTTCACGAGTGAAGAAAATTCGTGTTGTTTAATAACAAATATAGATAGTAAAGATTCATAGATTCTAGATAGATCCGGGAGAGATCTTTACTCTGAAAGAGCCCGAAGGCCAATAAAAGATCAAATCTGGCAATCATACGGCATCCAGAGAACATGGGTTTGGTGATATTTAAAATAACACACCAAACAGATTTAACAGAAATTTGTTTTATTTTCCGAGGAACGATTTTCCCTCAATATGTACACATGAAGTAACCATGTTTTTTACCCGATTGCCCATGTCATTAGACATGATGGTAGCCGACATTTTTTTAAACAAAACTAAATATTTTTGGGAGAATGAGATGATAGCATTACAATATAACACAGTCTAATGATAATATTTTGTATGCGGTCAAAGCATTTCAATAAAACTCAGAATTCTATTCACCAACCAATTACTTCTTGTTTAGACCTAGTCTACTTTAGAATATCATACTGGAACTTACTAAAAGTATGAAATCCATACCATTATTCCATATTAATTTATCATACTAAAATTATTTAATTTGGTCGAACATGAAAACTTAAGATTCATTAAATTTGTAATAAAACCTTATATTTTCAGTAACTTCAATCTATTTATAGATTAATTATGAAGTGTAGTTTCATATTGTACAACATTACTTGTCTACTAAACATTCTTGGAACAGACATGCAATTCCATGAAAACATTATCTCTCATCTTAGAATTCTAATAATATTTGGTTTTGATTCATATATTTATCTTTATAGTTACATAGAGTAATTTAATATATCTATAGCTTACTTGTGGACTGAATGAGTTTATATTTCATATAGAAATAATATAAATAATATTTAATAAGAGTAGAATATCCCATATTGAATCATGTTATAAGAACTGTAGATATTTTTGAAGGTTAGACTACACAGGAAACAATATATTTATATTTTGAGGATAAATAACATTAAGTTAAGTTAGAATACCATTAGTATAAAGAACTAAGTTAGCAGAAGGATAGAAGCTAGGGTTAAAAAAGAAACAGATTACAATTTTATTAGGTTCAATTAACAAAAATACTTAGTAGCACAGTATATAGGTATGGCGGCACTCAGCAACACATCACGGTTAAATATCCCTTAAAGATACTGAGTTACTACTTCAACGTAGGTTCCTACCATCTAGACGTTCACTACGGTTATACCGATCACTTTTTTTGGCCATTAATTATAAGAAATGTTCAGCTCAACTGTATAAAGATCCTTTCATATCTAGGTTTGGTTAGTTGTAGGTTCTGGAAGGCTAGGTAGTCGTTGAAGGGTTTCCTAGGGTTTCGTTGTAGGAGTAGAGTCTGGAGGCGAAGGTGAAGGAGGCGTAGGACCTGTACCTTTAGTTAGGGCTTAGCATACATTACGATTGGTGGTCCCATGACTCAGGATAACTCTAGAGTTGAAGTACCTCCGCGTAAATATTACAAAGTTATACAGAAAACCGAAGAGTATAATCTGCCACTCTGCTTAGCGTTTGTGGACTATGAGAAGGCCTTTGATTCCGTCGAGACATGGGCAGTACTACAGTCCCTCCAGCGATGCCGAATTGACCATCGGTATGTCGAGGTGCTCAGGAGTGTGTACAACAAGTACAACAACGCCACTATGTCAGTCCGAGTACAAGACCAGTGTACGGAGGCGATTCCATTGCAGAGAGGTGTGAGACAAGGAGATGTAATATCTCCGAAGCTCTTCGCCAACACAATGGAAGACGCCTTCAAGCTCTTGGAATGGCAAGGACTTGGCATCAACATAAATGGCGAGTACATCACGCACCTTCGGTTTGCTGACGATATCGTGGTCATGGCGGAGACGCTGGAGGATCTCGGTATAATGCTGGATGATCTCAACCGAGTATCCCAACAGGTAGGCCTTAAGATGAACATGGACAAGACGAAGATCATGTCGAATGTCCATGTAGCACCCACCCCAGTATTGGTTGGGAACTCGGTCCTCGAAGTTGTCGACGGATACGTCTATCTAGGTCAGACGATCCAATTAGGCAGGTCCAACTTCGAGAAAGAGATCAATCGACGGATTCAACTCGGATGGGCAGCGCTCGGGAAACTGCGAAGTGTTTTCTCGTCCAAGATACCTCAGTGCTTGAAGACAAAAGTCTTCAACCAGTGCGTGTTACCGGTGATGACCTACGGAGCCGAGACGTGGTCTCTAACTATGGGCCTCTTAAGGAAGCTCAGAGTCACTCAGCGAGCTATGGAAAGGGCTATGCTCGGGATCTCTCTACGTGATCGAATCAGAAATGATGAGATTCGTAGACCTAATGTCACCGACATAGCAAACAGGGTTAGCAAACTGAAGTGGCAATGGGCAGGGCACATAGCTCGAAGAACCGATGCATGGCCGTTGGGGCAGAAAGGTTCTCGAGTGGAGACCACGTACCGGCAAGCGCAGCGTAGGACGGCCACCCGCAAGGTGGTCGGACGACCTGGTCAGGGTTGCGGGGACTCGCTGGATGCGGGTCGCTTCTATCCGGCCCATGTGGAAGTCAATTGAGGAGGCCTGTGTCCAGCAGTGGACGTCCTATGGCTGAAAATGATGATGATGATGATGATTGCCCCCAATTCATCAGTAAGGACTGCTGTTAAATCACCCATAGTCACCTACAAAAACAAACAATCAGATAACATAATAACTAAAAATATTTATATTTATATGCAATTAATCCATGTAGGTTTCAGTTTGCAATATAGGTGTAAGTAATGATTTTTAGCTTGTAGGCATATCAAATTAATTTCTTCATTAATACAATTATTCATCACACCACATTGTAGAACAAACAAGTTTGGAAATGAAGTAGAATGTACTATAAAAGTAATACGTAGGTATTAAATGCATGTAATTATAGTATCTATTATTTAGTTAAGTACTCTGTATTTTAATGGCTTATTATTTTCGCGGCGACAGAAAAATTTAAAGAGCAGCAAACTATTTGCAACTAAAATAATCCCACCAAAAACATTTCATGTAAAATTGGCGACGCTTTCGCTGTAAAAAAGTGGTCAGATCCCTCGAAAAGCCAAGCCCCTAAGCCCTGAGTTTACTAATCCTACACCTTGGCTTCAAAAGTATGGCTTGGCCGTTTCATAGAGTAACGTAAATAAGTCCAACGAACCGTCTGGCCCATACGATACGGTATCAAGAAATTAAGTTTATGTCTTCATGATAAAATATATTAAACTTAATTCCTTACCATATAGGCCGGACAGTCCGTTAAACTTATTTACGGTACTTTATGAAACGGCCAAGCCATACTTTTGAAGCCAAGGTGTAGGATTAGTAAACTCAGGCCTTAGGGGTTGGCTTTTCGAGGGATCTGACCACTTTTTTTTACAGCGAAAGCGTTATGAGCATTTGAGTCTTGGCCGCCAATTTTACATGAAATGTTTTTGGTGGGATCTCATTTCTTTTTGTAAGGTAATTTTTAATTTATATGCTTTTTTTTGTGCTGAAGTGTTTCTAAGTAAGTAGTAATAATAATTGTGTATTTAAGAAATACTTACGTTTAGCCCCATATATATATATATATATATATATACACTTTTATCCCCCATTATGGAAAGCCCATACAAACTTTCATCCCCTTAATTTAAGGGTGGGGGGTTATTTTCTAAAAATCCTAGAATGTGTATTTTATTTATAACAATGAGCCCAAAAGGTATAAATTTTTAGATCTTATCTAGTATCGAAATTTGCGAAAGTCTCATACAAACTTTCATCCCCTAGTTTAAGGAGTTGGGGGGTAAAAGTTCCAAGTTTCAGAATTATTCTATTGTTTGTGTACTAAACCTAGCTTACATACCAAATTTCAGCTTTCTAGGTCATCGGGAAGTACCCCAGAGGTTTTGATACGTCAGTGAGTGAGTGGCAAAACCGGCGAATTTTAGATACCAATAAAACCTAAAATATAAAAGCTAGATCAATGAAATTTAGTACATTTCATATGTTCCCTAACTGCATCTTACGACGCTGTCGACGCTCGTTTTCACTGTTATCCATAGAGTAAATTATATATACTGAGATAGAGTCATCAGCTCCCTTTGTGTACTAGCGCCATCTATTGAGTGAGTCTCGAGTTATCTGAGTCATGTACATATGTATACATAGCAATCGCTATGCACTGTACTGTAGGTACTTTCAATACATATTATATGATTCATCTGTACCTCACACTTAACATAATAAGTGGGCTTTAAAACTAGTTATGTTTGTAGGAAGGTATAAAAAAGACACATTTATAATTAATTATTTTTATTTCATTAATTTTGGGGAACATAATTAGAACAAACGCTTACCACAGGTAGACACACACAACATTTTTTACTGCTACCATGACTTTAAAATAGTTTAAAACGCGGCAATCGTGATCCATTACACAAAGCCGGGATCGAAATCCTTCCTGGAACTTCTGTCGTCGGAATCCAAGTTAGCGTAAAGGTCAACGACGTAGAACAGATTCGCTAATATCCATAAAGCACAGCCGAAGTAAATTTCTTATACCCGTTTGAATATCCACCAGAAAACAAACTTGCTTGTCCCTTGTCCATAAAGTAAGCTGTCAAACAGCACTACGCTACGCGTTCCTCTACACCGAATTGTATTAAGAAGTCTTTTAGTTTTCTTTCTACTATTGTTTTTAAACATTAAAAAAAAATATGCATTTATTAATTTCCATTTTTTTATTGATATAAAATTATTGTGACTGTCATCATATAACTGCTTAATATATAATAGGTGAAATCTAAAAAATAAATGAGTGGAATGGAACGGGGATCTAATCTTAAGCCGTAATGTTGCCTGTAATGATAAATTAAAATAATGCTTCATGATCTTTCACAATAACTTATAATTATGTTTTTATTATATGTTTATTTATGGATAAAATAATAACACAAAAACAGATTTCATTTTAATAACACTAATTCAAATATTGAATTTAGCTCCATCTATCGAGCGAGTCTCGTACTAAACACACGCAAGTTTTAATGTATGAAATCTGTAAAGTACTGAGTGAAATGCCCCTCGATGTCGTTATCAGTGCATCGCAACATCGCAACGCAACACCAGGCCACAGTCAACAGTCAACACCTTTGTTGCATTTTTGCTAAAAACCGATTATGTCTTGAGTTAGTGACTGAACAACACTAGAAAGTTTTGACAGTTCACTGAAACAAAAAATTGTCTCTGGTTTTGGCTTCGGAAAAACGTGGCCGAGCAATACATGTTCAGGGCAGTTTTTCGAAGCCAATGTACACGGAAAACATGGCCGTACAAAACAGGGCCGGACAATACGACCCTGTACAAAACTGGCTTCGAAAAACATCCCCGAACAAATATTGCTCGGCCACGTTTTGCCCAGCCGTGTTTTGTACAGCCATGTTTTCCGAGTCCATATGGACTCGGAAAACGTGGCTGTACAAAACGTGGCTGGACAATACATGGCTGTACAAAACGGGTTCCCCAATGACACAACACGCGTAGCCATGTTGACACACAGATAAACTCAAAACTCAACTCAACTTCAACTCTCAAAAGTCAAGAACAACCAAGGAGCTTTTATATAAGACAACAGGAGTGCGAACTCAGAATAAGTGTTCACGCAAAATTAAACCTTAGCATTAAAACATAAAGTATATTTTACAGGTGAAGGGGTCACGATCAGACAGAGACAGCTCGCACATAGGTAGTGTGTCCCTTTCTAATATTGCCAGTCACAAAAAATAGTAATAATTAGTAGTTTTCAAATAAAATGGTATGTATTAGTAGTTTAAATTTTTCTTTAAATTAACACTATTCACTTCAAATAATTAAATATTTTATTCGCTAAACTTTCTTACGCGTCACCAAAGAAACTAACGGAAAAATTTATGAACGTTATACAATCCGTTATTATATAATAATACTTTTATCTTAGGGCAGGATTACCTTTAAATTTGAAATCTTATTAATATAATTGAAAATTGTCAGCATTTTTGACAGTGCTTAATGATGTCTTTTCTAGTTATTTAAAAAAATACATACTTATATTTGCATCATGGTAAGAAAGTGCTGAATTAAAGGTTGCAAAAGGAAATCTTTTGGTAGCTGTAGTATATTTTTTCAGGTAAGATATGGTATATATGAATTTTGATAAAGTACAAATAGAGTGACAATGATTTCACAAAATTACCGGATAATTCCGATCTATGTTTTACTTTTTAGGGAAGAGAGTTGGTTGTAGAGAAACTCCGTTTGTAGTGTGATTTGAGATGATTTATTTACTTACAGAAAAATTGCTTATTATATGTACAATATTTACAATGGACTTAGACTATGTAGCACCCAGCATGATGCTACCTGGTGGGGATACAATATTTGTACTCCGACAAAATGTCTTCCAAGATGGCGCGTTACGTAACACTCTGAGCTTGTGTGCGCGCGATCGCGCGCCTATAAATTAATGTGAGCAATAGCGCGCCACCTTTTTCGTCGCCGGCGCTCGTCGTGTTCAGTCGTCCCAGCGTGTCTCCTGTGCTTCAGCTCGAAGACTCGAAACTTGAAGATCGAAGATAGAAGATGATGCTGACTGAAGATATATTTATACAACTGTCTTTTTCAAGACAAATCAACCTGCTCTTTTCAGAGCAAACGCTCAGGCGTCAATCTCGCTGTTTCTATGGAAACAACGTCAATCACCTTCACCTACATGCTTCCCCTCCTAGTGAAAACGTATCGGCAGGCGGATAGTACGTCCACGGCGGGTTGTTTGGTTTTCTTTGGTAGGTGTTGAGTTGGTTTCTGTTTGTTGTTTCAGGTTCTTTTCTGAGTTTTGTTTCAGGTTATTTTTGTCTGAGTACTGGTTGCTTTTGTCGTTCTTGCTCTTCTCTTTGTTGCAGGCACTCGGCGTCGTTGTATCTTGTACGGTGTTATTATTCTGCGTCGGTGTATTTTTCTCGGTCGTAGTGTTGTTACAGGAACTCGGTGTAAACTGCGTTGATGTAGATGTATTCTGTTTGACGGTAGCGTTGTTACAGGAACTCTGCGTAGTCTGCGTTGATGTAGGTTCTTGTAATTCTTGCTCGATGATAGTGTATGCGGGTTTTAGACGGTCTATTGATATGTTGGCTTGTCGGTTAGGTAGTTGCAGCGTGAAAACCTTTCCATTTCGTTTTAGCACGCGATACGGTCCGTCGTAAGGTGCTTGTAGCGGCTTCTTTACGGCGTCGACTCGTACAAAAACGTTGTCGCATGTTTGAAGGTCACGGTGTACGAAGATAGGTCTTTTGTTGCTATGTGATTGGTTCGGCATAGGTCTCAATTTCCTTATTACTTCGCGCAATCGTTCCACGAATTCGGCGTCCATGTTGAATTCGGCGACAAGGTCGCCGCGCGGCGTCGATTCCAGGAATTCGCCCGGTAGTCGTACACTGCAGCCGTAAGTTAGTTGTGCAGCGCTGACGTTTGTGTCGCTTCTCATCGCGGTGCGAACTCCTAGTAAGACTGTAGGTATTTCGTCGATCCAACTTCTTGTTGTTTGTAGTCTTGCTTTTAGTGCGGCCTTGAGTGTTGTGTGCCAGCGTTCGACGATGGCGTTAGATTGCGGATGGTACGGTGTTGTCCGGGTTCTTTCGATGCCGAGTAAGCGTGAAAGGGACGCAAATACTCGACTTTCGAATTGCCTTCCTTGATCCGTAGTGATTGTAGTGGGACATCCGAAACGCGATATCCATCCGTCGTAAACTGTCTTGGCGACGTCTTCTGCTGTTATTTCGCATAACGGGAATGCTTCGGGCCATCGGGTTGCTCTGTCTATCATCGTCAGTAGGTATTTGTGTCCACTTGCTGCTGTACTCAGTGGACTGACGATGTCAATATGGACGTGCTGAAAGCGGTTGGTTGGCGGGAAAGTGGACAACGGACTCGATGTATGTCGAACGATTTTCGCACGTTGGCAGTGTAAGCACGCTCGTCCCCACTCCGCGATTTGCCGGTTCATCGTTTCCAAAAGTATCGCTGCGTTATTAGCTTGCGAGTAGTTTTGACTCCAGGATGACTTATGTTGTGAATAGAGTTGAATGCGATGCGGCGATATTATTCTGGTAGGTATGGACGTAGGTAATCTGTTGATGTTTCGCAGTGTAGTTTTGTGCTTGATCCGGGCAATGTTATTTTTTTGATTGATAGATTTTCTTGTTGTGCGAGTGTTTCGATGATATTGCTGTCTCTTTCTTGTGCTTCGGCGAGTTGTTCGTAGTCGATTGCCGATGGGCAGGAAATTGTTTCTATGCGTGATAGAGCGTCGGCGGCTGCATTCAGCGATCCACTGATGTGTCGTATATCCGTGGTAAATTCGGATATGTATAGTAGTTGACGTGTCCGACGTGGCAATTCGTTGCTTGTGTTCGTCTTGGTGAATGCGAACGTGAGCGGTCGATGATCGGTGTAGATAATTATTTCTCTTCCCTCGAACATCTTGCGGAAATGCTTTGTTGCCATATATATTGCTGTCAACTCGCGGTCGAATGTGGAGTAGCGTGTCTGTGCGTCGGTGAATTTCTTCGAAAAGTAGCCGAGTGGTTGCCATGCGTTGTTCACGAATTGATTAAGCGCGGCTCCTGCTGTTTTGTCGCTAGCATCGCTGAAGATCGCCAATGCCGCATGGTGCGAAGGATGGGCGAGTAAAGCTGCGTTTTGATGCTGACTTTACATGCCTCAAATGCTTGGTTTGCTTCAGCGGTCCAGTCGATTTTTGTTTTATCTCGCTTCTTGACGTTGTGTAGGTATGCGTGTAGTGGAGCTTGAATAGTTGCGGCGTCCTTGATATTTTCTCGGTAGAAATTTAGCATGCCGAGAAAACGTCGTAGCTCTTCGACTGTTTGTGGTTTCGGGAAGTTGTTAATTGCTTCGACTTTTTCTTCGGGTGGTTGGATTCCTTGTTGAGAGACTTGATAGCCGAGGAATTTGACAGATGGTTGGCCGAAGACGCATTTTGATGGGTTAATGGTGATGCCATATTCTTCCAGTCGTTGCAGTACTGTGCGTAGGTGTTGTTGGTGCTCATCTTCGTTGGTCGAAGCTATGAGGATGTCATCGACGAATGGGAAAACGTAGCTGAGGTCACGTAGAACTTCGTGGATGAAGCGTTGAAACGTTTGTCCCCCATTTTTGAGTCCTGCGCAGATCCGAGGAAACTCATACAGACCGAATGGCGTGATGATGGCGGTCTTCTCAACATCTTGTTCGCTGACAGGTATCTGCTGGTATGCGCGGTTTAGGTCGAGAGTTGAGAATATTTGCTTCCCGGCGAGTTGGTATGTGAAGTCGCGCCTGCGCGGTATGGGGTAGCGGTCGGGCTTGGTAATTGCGTTTAGCCTTCGGTAATCTCCACATACTCGTATTTCCCCATTCTTTTTAGGTACGACGTGTAGTGGTGATGCCCAAGGACTTTTGCTTGGTCTGCAGAGGCCCTGTGCCATCATGTTTGAAAATTCTTTCTTCACAAGCTCGTAGCGGTGGGGAGCGATGGGGCGTGGTCTGCAGTGGAGGGGCGGACCGGTTGTCTCGATGAAATGTTCGACGCTGTGTTTTGGACTGAGTTTCATTGATGTAATTCTTGTTATTCCGGGGAAATCAGCGAGTATGTTGTGATATGATTGTTGCACGTCTATGCTGCGAACGGTTGGGATGTCCGCAGAACAGATTTGTGCGTTTGTTGTGAGTAGCGTCTTGCCGTCGATGAGTCTGCGGTTTTTGATGTCCACGATGAGATTGTGGTACTTCAGAAAATCGGCTCCCAGGATAGGCTTCGATACGGCTGCGATGATAAATTTCCACTTGAATGAACGTCGGAGGTTGAGATCGAGATCGAGTGTTTTCTCGCCGTATGTAGGTATGACGGTGTTGTTTGCGGCGTACAGTTGAAACGGTAGTGGTTGCTCTTGCGTGCCTTTCGTTCTCGGGAGTACGGAAATATTTGCACCCGTGTCTACCAAGAACGTGAGCTTCGTTTGCTTGTCTGTCACGAAGAGGCGGTGAGAGGTTTCGTAAACGCCAGCGTCCGCCACAGCTAGCGTTATTTTTAGTTTTCCGGCTGCGGGGCGGTGATGGGCTTGAAGCTGCACGGCGGCGTGCATTTCTTCGCGTCCATGCCGAAACGGTGGTGGTAATAACAGTACGGCATGGGCGAACTGTTGCGGCTGCGGCTCTGTGACGCGTTTCTTGAGCGTGATTGGAAACGGCGGCGTGGTCGGCTATCTCGCTGGTTTTCATACGAACGTGGATTTTCGTACGGTCGCGATAGAGAGTTCAGCGATTTCCAGGGACAATCTTCTTATTTCAGTGATGAGGTATTGCGGGTCGAATGGTGGATGCGGTTGGTAGGTTGGTTGTTGTGGCAGCGGCGGCGGCGGCGGTTGTAGAGGTGCGGGCATGGCGGGTGCGGTCGTGGGCGCGGGCGTCGCTATTGCGGCGATGTGCGATGACGACGTGTGTGACACCTCCATCATTCTGTCGGCGAGGAGAGCCAGATCGTCGAGCGTGGTCTTGATTTGGAATGCCTCGCTGACAGTGAGCACGGAGCGGACGTGGGGCGGTAGATGGTCCAGCCACATCATGTGTATAGTGCTCTCAGGAAACTTTTCTCGGTTGAGATTTTGCATCCGGCGTAGGAGTTGGCTCGGTTTTTGGTCGCCTAACTCGACTTGCGACAACAACTTTTTCGTCTGTGTGCTGCTTGATTCCTCGTACAATGAGATAAGACGCTCTTTAATGGCCTTGTAGTAGTCTTTTTCCGGCGGCGAGTAGATGAGATTGGAGATGTTTTGTATGTCCTGCTTCTCGAGTTGGGCGATAACCATCTGCGCGAGTTGCGCCTGGCTTCGTTTCAGTTCGGCAGTAGCGGCTTCGAAACTGCAGAACCACAGTCGCGGTTGATCCCGCCAAAACGGCGGTACGCGAAGCGACAGTGATATGCCGGAGACTTCGTGCGACGACGGTGCTTGCAAATCAGACGGCGCGGTTGGCTGCGTGCAGGAGCTTCGTTGTTCATGATGTTTCTTGATTTTCTTCCTTTGTAGTTCTTGAGTCGCGGGTCACCACTTTAGGGTCACCACTTTAGGGAAGAGAGTTGGTTGTAGAGAAACTCCGTTTGTAGTGTGATTTGAGATGATTTATTTACAGAAAAATTGCTTATTATATGTACAATATTTACAATGGACTTAGACTATGTAGCACCCAGCATGATGCTACCTGGTGGGGATACAATATTTGTACTCCGACAAAATGTCTTCCAAGATGGCGCGTTACGTAACACTCTGAGCTTGTGTGCGCGCGATCGCGCGCCTTTAAATTAATGTGAGCAATAGCGCGCCACCTTTTTCGTCGCCGGCGCTCGTCGTGTTCAGTCGTCCCAGCGTGTCTCCTGTGCTTCAGCTCGAAGACTCGAAACTTGAAGATCGAAGATAGAAGATGATGCTGACTGAAGATATATTTATACAACTGTCTTTTTCAAGACAAATCAACCTGCTCTTTTCAGAGCAAACGCTCAGGCGTCAATCTCGCTGTTTCTATGGAAACAACGTCAATCACCTTCACCTACAACTTCGACAAATATTATTCGTACTAAAAACAACCCGAGCAAAAATTTATTGCAGTAATGTCGTTTTCAATATACTACGATAATCCTCCGCTATCTAAGGGTGGTTTAGGTTTCCAACCAGCATTGTATACCCCCGTGAGTTCGTTCTTGTAAGCGTATGAGTGAATGTGCGAATAGGCGCCGTATCTTTTAAACAACGCGTGACTCGTACGAGCGTAGACGCGAGATTTTACCCTATGTCATATAAGTAAGTGCGAGCAGCAAAAGATGTAGTTCTAGCGAACATAAACTTTGTACGCTCGTCCGGTTTTTTCAAAGATCGCGTGGAAGCGCCTACGGCCAAAACGACCTCAGTTTTAAATATCGGTGTAATATACAAACGAGCACACAGTTAACTATACACCCACACGCCTTAACCGTTGCAATTGACGACGCGTTTGGCTTGGTTTGTAGACACCTGCCTACTGAGTCGGCGGTCCCGGGTTCGAATCCCGGCCGGGGCAAATATTTGTGCAAATATTTGTTCTTGGGTCATGAATGTTATCTATATATGTATTTATATATTATGTATATCGTCGTCTAGTACCCATAGTACAAGCTTTGCTTAGTTTGGGACTAGGTCGATTTGTGTATAATTGTCCCTTAATATTTATTTATTTATTTAATAAGGTTTAAATTCGTTTACAAATGTACAATTAAGTATCAGTGTCTTTTATAGTAGCAACAATCAACATTACACAATGATGTTACTGGAGTGTTTTAGACTTATTTTATTTATTTGACCTTTATTGCACAAAAGCAAAATTACTTTAATCGTACAAAAGGTGGTAATTTTTCTTTAATGCATAGACTTATTCAAAGCAGAAAACTAATAGAGTGACAATGAATTTACAGTTAACACTTAAGTAAGGCAAAGCAGAAAATATTTAGCAGGTGCTGACTTTCACATAAGTAACAAAATAAACATTTAAATTGTTGTATAATTGTTGTGTTTTTGGAGTAGTAGGGCCTCGTGCAGGGTCCGTCCGGATTATTACTACCGTCTTGCCTGCTAACCCACCGCCAAACAGCAATGTTCGCATTGTTGTGTTCCGGTGTGGGGGTAAGATAGCCGGTGAAATTACTAGCATAGAGGCATTCTATCTTCGTCCTCCGGGTAGGCAAGCACTTGTGACTCCTCTGGTGTTGCAGGTGTTTATGGGCGACGGTTATCGCTTTCCATCAGGCGATACGTTTGCTCGTTTGCCCCCTATGACATAAAAAAAAAAAAAAAAAAAATTATCGGCTTTGTAACATTCATAACGAGTACAGAAAGTATAGGTTGATAATTTTATGAACGTTTTCAACTCGCTTGTTTTGCTGTTACGTCCTGTTTTTCAACGAGTTCAAAAACATGAGGTTCTCAGTTTGACCTGTAAGTATGTATGTATGTTTGTCCGCGATTATCTCGCGTTTGGCTGAACCGATTTTGATGCGGTTTTAAGAAAAGTATTATTTAAACTTAAGAGAAGGTTTTAGTGTTTTATCCTCCTTCAAAAAAGAGATTCTCACTGTTGACCCGCATATATTGTATGTCTGTCCGCGATTACGAAGTTGTCCATGAACAACTTTATAATCTTGCACAACCTTATCTTGAATGAACAACGTTTTAATTTGCGCCTGATAGTCATCATCTTCCGATGGTTAACTCCTTAGCGGTTAGGAGTTAGGGGATAACTCAAACGAGATGCATGCCTTCAAGACCTCCCAGATCACCCCGCCATAGGTATTTTACATGAATCACTAGGTATAAAGCAAAAAAATAATAATTATATAATATAAAAATACAGCGTGTATATTTGATATAACCGCAAACTTTACGGGTAAGTCTTAGTATAGGCATTTAATAATATATTGCACCGTAAATTATTAAAAATTCTAACTTTTTTTTCATATAAAATAATTCAGCACGCAATGTATTTGTTTATTGTTTTTTTTTTTTTTTTTTTATTGTGGCTTTCACCTTCTTGCTGAGCAAGTGGTATTTCGCCAATGACTCGTTACAAATCGCACACGGCGACAAGATTGAGAATTAATATCACGTTGTACGGTGAGGTGTGCTTTTTGTAAAGTGATAGCGATTTACAAAAAACCACGCGGTCTATCGGGCCTTGATCCAAGAAGGGCTATGTACGCTTCAAGTTGAATTCTTCATTAACCATTCACTAATACGTTAGTTCACTGCACAATAAGCTATCAATACTACACATTGAACAACCAAAATGAATAAATAATGAACACGAAACTTAAAGGCATGCGGCCATCTTGAGTCATGAACCGGAAGTTGTTTATTGTTGTTTTTTGACACTTAACATCGTGATGTGACAACTGTCACTAGTAATAACTACGCCATACATTGCTGCTAAGAAAATTTTCAAAAATCAATTATGCTATGGCAGTCAACACTAATTTAATAATTGTTATAAATATCAGATTATAGCACTAAAATCTCCGTCTGGCTTCAATTTGCGGTTATATCAAATATACACGCTGTATAATAAAATAATGGAGCGCTTTGGCACCGACTTCAAATGGTTGTTCAAATGTTATTTGTACTTAAACGGGTTATTTTTGGCTCTTTAGTTTTTTTGAAGTCAGTTCTTTTTGCTTTTATTCCGCCATAGGCTTAGTAACCGTTAGTACTGTAATAAAAAGTAGTGCGCAGTCTTGCTTTCGTAAACAGAGTTATGTATAGGTAGTTTATAAAATAACGGTACTCACAGTCTTACCTACGTAACTAATTTATGCTAGCCATTTCAGACCGCTGGCACCGATCTCTAAGTACCGTGCTGGGCTGGCTTAGAGCACGGGTAAGCGTTGCGATCATACGTGCAACTAGCATGTGCATTCGTGGCACACGTTACAGGTTCAAGCCATTAGTGAAATGGCTAGGATTCGACGACGGTGCTGCCCTCTCACACATCGACTGAATGTTTTTTCTTTTTTTTTTACGATATTTTTTGTTCCCCTGTGCATTGTATCCACTTTATTGAATAAATTGAGAAAGTTTTTATTTATGCTAACCTACATAACCACTTATTTTCTGAATATCCTCATTAAATGAACACATTTAATGAGGATATTCCAAAAATAACATTAGTATCAGAATATTTTTTTGTTTTTAAATATGAAAAATATTAAGTTACCTAGTCTTAACGAAGTTTGTCATGTATCAAATCAAATTAACAATTACGGGTTTGCTGCGTTCTGTTAAAATAACGGATGCCAAAAGTGTGTTTTGCTGGCTTAGTAGCTAACATTAAATTTATTTATTTACAAGTAGCCAGTGCCAGCCAACACATATTTTTAGACTTATAATAAAACGGAGTAATGATTAGTCCCTCTTTATTGCTAAATATTTGGTTACCCTAGCAGAGTGGGACAAACTGCACCTTTGGTCGCTTTCTCACTTGGACCGTTCGAACGAAGCAATGAGCAGTCCAGGTATACTAATAGTACATGCTAGGTCCATGAGAACAACTCAAACCGAACGAACTTATGATACGGTTTTTTAACATGAAAATTTATATTTCCAATTATTCAATGTATTGGTTAGCATTTTGAAAGTCGTTTATTGTTAATTATATTTTTCTTGATTTGTAGAAAATGAGAATTTTAGATCTTGTTGTAAAATGTTGTAAATGCTAAACGCAATATGACAGCACAGACAATGACAACTACGAAATGTCATTCTCATAGATAAGAATGTAATTATCATTTCATTTCAAGGTTTCTCCACGGCCAATTGAGGTGATCATGTAAATTCCTTCCCAGTACAAAATAGAACGTAATTTCCTGATCCCGTTCCCACCGCACACTCCCAAATCAAATTACTAAAATAAATAATCGCCCAAGATGTCCAAGGTGTATAAAACTGTTATCACTGCGTGCGACAGATTCGTTCCGAACAGCCTACGTCCGATGTGGAACCATGAAGCTGGTAAGTTATTAACATAATTTAAACGTGGATTAGCATATATTTTTGGAATTAGGTCGTAATCTTACTTTACTTTCCTCTTTTTAGGACCTAAAACAATTTTCTTCTGGGCCCCTGCTTTCAAATGGGTAAGTAATGCGGATATATTCAAGGTTGTCTATTAATATTCCGTAACCTTCTATAGGGGCAGATAATACATAGCCCACATATCTATATAGGTTTGTTTGTCTGTCTATAAACAATGACACCATATCCTATGCTATCAACAGCTTTGTAAACATACTCTGATAATTAAAGATGCTGGATTCAGATGATATCACATTTGTATCTGTATAATATCTTATGTACATTCTCTTATTATGTGTATTATGTAACTTATTTTGTCACTGGAAAATCATTGGATTCTTTCATTATTATGAATCATTGGATGTGTTTTATCCTGTTATTTTTTGTTTAAATCATCTTACCTTTACTTTCTGTCACCAATACCTACAATTTGAGTGATTATCATATTATAGCATTTTGTTGTTTTTTGGAAACATTTTGCATGTCAAACAAAATCATCATTAATAATTTGGTATAATTCATTATTATGAGGTTCAATTGGCTGCCGAATTGCATGGTCCTTTTATGAATAAATTCATTCATAAATGGGTTACGCATTTGTGCAGCCCATGATGATGATGATGGTATCCTGTTATCCCTCATCAGGGACATAGGGCTCTCAGAAGGATTTTCCATTGACGCCGATCCTGCGCTGCTTCCTCGAGTTTCTTCCAGTCGAGGCCGGTTGACGCCGCCTCTTTGTTGACTGTGCGTCTCCAAGTGGTGCGAGGACGACCGAGTCTTCTTCTACCGGACACTTGCCACGTCAGACCTTGTTTGGAAAGATGGTTGTCAGGTCTTCGCAGTACGTGACCTATCCAGCGCCACTTCAGAAGAAGTATTTCCTTAGCGATAGAATTTTGGCCGCTCAGCTCCCATAACCTTATGTTAGAGATGGTCCGTGGCCAGTAGATTCCCAGAATCCTTCGCAAGCATTTGTTAACAAACACCTGGAGTCTATTTGTGATAGCGTTTTTTACGGGCCACGTCTCACATCCATACAGGAGGACCGACTTGACGTTCGAGTTTTTTATTTATTTAAGCCTTATATCAGATATACAAAATTAAGATACATTATATATATATTTTTTTTATATTAAGTAACCGAATCTGTGTGCCTTTGGGCAAAGGCCTCCCCCATTCTTCTCCACTCCTCCCTGTCATACACCAGTCTGGGCCAGGTTTTGGTTCTTCCTGCCATGAGTTCAATCTCATCGGCCCACCTCTTGAATTGCCTGCCTCGGTTTCTTTTATGGCCTCTAGGGTGCCATAATGTTGTTACTCTGCTCCACTTGTCTCCTCCTCTAATGGTATGTCCTGCCCACTTCCATTTTAGTTGTTTTATTTTATATGTAACATCAGTTAACCCTGTCCTTTCTCTTAGGTTCTTATTACTTATCTTGTCCATTCTTCTTTTCTTTAACATGCTTCTTTCCATGGCCCTCTGAGTTATGCTTAGTCTTTTACACTGTTCTTTGGTGAGCGCCCATGTTTGGCAGCCGTATGTCAAGATTGGTAGGATGCATGTGTTAAAAAGTTTTTTCTTGATGTGTATACTTATTTGGTTATTTTTCATAATCTCTTTCAGAGACCAATATCTCTTCCAAGCATTTCCTATTCTTCTGTCTATTTCTTTTGTTGTAGGGTCATGGTTGGATATTAGTTGGCCTAAATAGATATACTCTGTTACATACTCAATATTGTTGTCATCTATTTTTATCTCCTTGGCATCTGCACCATTAGTCATGACTTTCGTTTTCTGCAGATTCATTGAGAGCCCAACTTCTTTACTAGCTGTATTTAGTTCTATAAGCATCTGTTGTAATTCTTCTACTGTATTGGCAAAGACCACTATATCGTCTGCAAATCTCAAATGTGTTAATTTCTCGCCGTTTATGTTCAAGCCGTTCTCTGTCCAATCTAATTTCTTAAATACTTCCTCTAGAACTGCTGTGAACAGTTTGGGTGATAGAGGGTCACCCTGCCTAACCCCTCTTAATATATTTATGTCACAGCCTTCCTTTTCCAATTTGATTTTTGCTGTAGTACCTGTGTAGATGTTCCTAATTATCCTTATGTACTTTTGCTGAATGCCTTGGTTTAGCAGCGCTTTCCAAATTTGTGAGTGGTCAAGTGAATCAAACGCCTTACAGTAGTCGTTCGAGTTAAAAATTCTTAATTTTGTATGGCGAGTGATAACTGGGGACGTCCATACGGGCTTCAGCTGCGCATATGCGGCACGGGCTTTATTGATGCGCGCTTCAACATCCGCTTCTGCTCCCCCCAGTGGATCCACGACGCTTCCCAGATATGTGAACTTGTCCACCTGTTCATAGGCTTAGTAACCGTTAGTACTGTAATAAAAAGTAGTGCGCAGTCTTGCTTTCGTAAACAGAGTTATGTATAGGTAGTTTATAAAATAACGGTACTCACAGTCTTACCTACGTAACTAATTTATGCTAGCCATTTCAGACCGCTGGCACCGATCTCTAAGTACCGTGCTGGGCTGGCTTAGAGCACGGGTAAGCGTTGCGATCATACGTGCAACTAGCATGTGCATTCGTGGCACACGTTACAGGTTCAAGCCATTAGTGAAATGGCTAGGATTCGACGACGGTGCTGCCCTCTCACACATCGACTGAATGTTTTTTTTTTTTTTTTTACGATATTTTTTGTTCCCCTGTGCATTGTATCCACTTTATTGAATAAATTGAGAAAGTTTTTATTTATGCTAACCTACATAACCACTTATTTTCTGAATATCCTCATTAAATGAACACATTTAATGAGGATATTCCAAAAATAACATTAGTATCAGAATATTTTTTTGTTTTTAAATATGAAAAATATTAAGTTACCTAGTCTTAACGAAGTTTGTCATGTATCAAATCAAATTAACAATTACGGGTTTGCTGCGTTCTGTTAAAATAACGGATGCCAAAAGTGTGTTTTGCTGGCTTAGTAGCTAACATTAAATTTATTTATTTACAAGTAGCCAGTGCCAGCCAACACATATTTTTAGACTTATAATAAAACGGAGTAATGATTAGTCCCTCTTTATTGCTAAATATTTGGTTACCCTAGCAGAGTGGGACAAACTGCACCTTTGGTCGCTTTCTCACTTGGACCGTTCGAACGAAGCAATGAGCAGTCCAGGTATACTAATAGTACATGCTAGGTCCATGAGAACAACTCAAACCGAACGAACTTATGATACGGTTTTTTAACATGAAAATTTATATTTCCAATTATTCAATGTATTGGTTAGCATTTTGAAAGTCGTTTATTGTTAATTATATTTTTCTTGATTTGTAGAAAATGAGAATTTTAGATCTTGTTGTAAAATGTTGTAAATGCTAAACGCAATATGACAGCACAGACAATGACAACTACGAAATGTCATTCTCATAGATAAGAATGTAATTATCATTTCATTTCAAGGTTTCTCCACGGCCAATTGAGGTGATCATGTAAATTCCTTCCCAGTACAAAATAGAACGTAATTTCCTGATCCCGTTCCCACCGCACACTCCCAAATCAAATTACTAAAATAAATAATCGCCCAAGATGTCCAAGGTGTATAAAACTGTTATCACTGCGTGCGACAGATTCGTTCCGAACAGCCTACGTCCGATGTGGAACCATGAAGCTGGTAAGTTATTAACATAATTTAAACGTGGATTAGCATATATTTTTGGAATTAGGTCGTAATCTTACTTTACTTTCCTCTTTTTAGGACCTAAAACAATTTTCTTCTGGGCCCCTGCTTTCAAATGGGTAAGTAATGCGGATATATTCAAGGTTGTCTATTAATATTCCGTAACCTTCTATAGGGGCAGATAATACATAGCCCACATATCTATATAGGTTTGTTTGTCTGTCTATAAACAATGACACCATATCCTATGCTATCAACAGCTTTGTAAACATACTCTGATAATTAAAGATGCTGGATTCAGATGATATCACATTTGTATCTGTATAATATCTTATGTACATTCTCTTATTATGTGTATTATGTAACTTATTTTGTCACTGGAAAATCATTGGATTCTTTCATTATTATGAATCATTGGATGTGTTTTATCCTGTTATTTTTTGTTTAAATCATCTTACCTTTACTTTCTGTCACCAATACCTACAATTTGAGTGATTATCATATTATAGCATTTTGTTGTTTTTTGGAAACATTTTGCATGTCAAACAAAATCATCATTAATAATTTGGTATAATTCATTATTATGAGGTTCAATTGGCTGCCGAATTGCATGGTCCTTTTATGAATAAATTCATTCATAAATGGGTTACGCATTTGTGCAGCCCATGATGATGATGATGGTATCCTGTTATCCCTCATCAGGGACATAGGGCTCTCAGAAGGATTTTCCATTGACGCCGATCCTGCGCTGCTTCCTCGAGTTTCTTCCAGTCGAGGCCGGTTGACGCCGCCTCTTTGTTGACTGTGCGTCTCCAAGTGGTGCGAGGACGACCGAGTCTTCTTCTACCGGACACTTGCCACGTCAGACCTTGTTTGGAAAGATGGTTGTCAGGTCTTCGCAGTACGTGACCTATCCAGCGCCACTTCAGAAGAAGTATTTCCTTAGCGATAGAATTTTGGCCGCTCAGCTCCCATAACCTTATGTTAGAGATGGTCCGTGGCCAGTAGATTCCCAGAATCCTTCGCAAGCATTTGTTAACAAACACCTGGAGTCTATTTGTGATAGCGTTTTTTACGGGCCACGTCTCACATCCATACAGGAGGACCGACTTGACGTTCGAGTTTTTTATTTATTTAAGCCTTATATCAGATATACAAAATTAAGATACATTATATATATATTTTTTTTATATTAAGTAACCGAATCTGTGTGCCTTTGGGCAAAGGCCTCCCCCATTCTTCTCCACTCCTCCCTGTCATACACCAGTCTGGGCCAGGTTTTGGTTCTTCCTGCCATGAGTTCAATCTCATCGGCCCACCTCTTGAATTGCCTGCCTCGGTTTCTTTTATGGCCTCTAGGGTGCCATAATGTTGTTACTCTGCTCCACTTGTCTCCTCCTCTAATGGTATGTCCTGCCCACTTCCATTTTAGTTGTTTTATTTTATATGTAACATCAGTTAACCCTGTCCTTTCTCTTAGGTTCTTATTACTTATCTTGTCCATTCTTCTTTTCTTTAACATGCTTCTTTCCATGGCCCTCTGAGTTATGCTTAGTCTTTTACACTGTTCTTTGGTGAGCGCCCATGTTTGGCAGCCGTATGTCAAGATTGGTAGGATGCATGTGTTAAAAAGTTTTTTCTTGATGTGTATACTTATTTGGTTATTTTTCATAATCTCTTTCAGAGACCAATATCTCTTCCAAGCATTTCCTATTCTTCTGTCTATTTCTTTTGTTGTAGGGTCATGGTTGGATATTAGTTGGCCTAAATAGATATACTCTGTTACATACTCAATATTGTTGTCATCTATTTTTATCTCCTTGGCATCTGCACCATTAGTCATGACTTTCGTTTTCTGCAGATTCATTGAGAGCCCAACTTCATTACTAGCTGTATTTAGTTCTATAAGCATCTGTTGTAATTCTTCTACTGTATTGGCAAAGACCACTATATCGTCTGCAAATCTCAAATGTGTTAATTTCTCGCCGTTTATGTTCAAGCCGTTCTCTGTCCAATCTAATTTCTTAAATACTTCCTCTAGAACTGCTGTGAACAGTTTGGGTGATAGAGGGTCACCCTGCCTAACCCCTCTTAATATATTTATGTCACAGCCTTCCTTTTCCAATTTGATTTTTGCTGTAGTACCTGTGTAGATGTTCCTAATTATCCTTATGTACTTTTGCTGAATGCCTTGGTTTAGCAGCGCTTTCCAAATTTGTGAGTGGTCAAGTGAATCAAACGCCTTACAGTAGTCGTTCGAGTTAAAAATTCTTAATTTTGTATGGCGAGTGATAACTGGGGACGTCCATACGGGCTTCAGCTGCGCATATGCGGCACGGGCTTTATTGATGCGCGCTTCAACATCCGCTTCTGCTCCCCCCAGTGGATCCACGACGCTTCCCAGATATGTGAACTTGTCCACCTGTTCGACCGGCTCTCCATTCACATGCACGGACGTTGCGTTTTGTGTATTTAGGCGCATGTCCTTGGTTTTCGCACAGTTAATGCGCAGGCCCTCTTTCGCAGCGACATTAGAAAGGTCATCGGCTTTCGATTGCATGTGTTCTCGTGATGTTGCGAGTAAGCACAGGTCATCTGCGAAGTCAATGTCTTCAAGGGTACTTCCATTTACCCATGGCAAGCCCCTTTCTCCTTGGCTAGTTACTCTGCGCATCACTTCGTCCAACACAATCAGAAACAGCAGCGGTGACAGCAGGCAGCCCTGTTTGACTCCAGCTGTGACGGGAATCGGATCGGACAGCAAGCCTTTGTGCATTACTCGGCAGGTAGATCCCTCATACAGGCACTTAATAATTTCTATGACCTTGACCGGTATTCCCCTTACCTTCAGAATTCCTCATATGCTTGACCACTTTACCGTGTCGAATGCCTTCTCAAAGTCTACGAACAGAGCATAAAGTTCATTTTGCATTTCATTGCATTGTTCCAGTATCATCCGCAAGACGTTAATCTGGTCCGTGCACGATCGCCGCTCTGAAACCGCTCTGCTCGTTCCTTAGTTTGCAGTCAACAGCACCCGTCATTCTTTTAAGCAAAACTTTGCACAACACCTTAGAGCACACAGGCAGCAAGTTAATCCCACGCCAGTTCGAGCACTGGGACAGGTCTCCTTTCTTGGGCAGCTTAATTATAATCCCCTCTTTCCAGCTTTCAGGTACTCGACCCGTCTCCCAAATGGCTGTCATTAAAGGGTGTAACATAGAAGCCATTACATTCGGGTTAGCCTGCAATGCTTCAACCGGGATACCATCGTTGCCTGGGGCCTTGCCACTTTTCAAGCTTTTTATAGCACTCGTGATTTCGTCGATGTCTGGAGGGTCGCTATTGATATCCAAGACTTCCACTGTAGCGACTGTCTCTTCCACTTCTTGTTCGTCACCCAAAGCGTGGAAGACTTCAGTGAAATGCTCATGCCACCTGCGCATCTGATCTTCCAGCGTCGTAAGCATCTTCCCTGTTTTATCAACAATCGGTCGCGTCGTTGGTTTTTTGTTGCAAAGCTCCCTACCAGCACGATATAGCTCTCTAGTGTTTCCGGTACTGGCCACCGACTCCGCTTTCCGGGCTATCGATGCCGCTCTTCTCCTCTTGTCTTTCTTTGCACTACGTTTAACATCGCTCTCACACAGGAAGTACTCATAAGCTAGTGTTTCTTTAGTGCTTTGGTCTTTTGCAGCGTTTAGTTTTTCTTTAATTGATTTCCGGTGTAGTATTTTGTCCCAGGTCTCGTCAGAAATCCAGTCCTTCCTGTCAGAGCTCCTGTATCCCAAAAACGAGTCGCAACACTTGTGGATCGTGCTTTTAAATAGTTTCCAGTGATCCTCCACAGATCCACCTTCAGATTTCTGCGAGTGGTATTGGTTGTGAACCTCTACGCTAAATTTTTGTCTGGTCTCCGAATTTTGCAGCCTAGTGACATCAAATCGCCGAGATGATGTGGTTGTTTTACTATGAACCTTTGCTATCTTCAAGCGTATTTTGGCCACAATGAGGTGGTGGTCACTGTTCACATCTGCCCCTCTCCGGTTGCGGACATCCAGCAGTGAATGTCTCCATTTCCTACTAATCATGACATGGTCTATCTGGTTTTCCGTTTTCCTGTCTGGGGAGATCCAAGACACTTTGTGACAGTTTTTGTGTGGAAAAATGGAGCCTCCGAGCACAAGATCATATTCACAACAAAAGTCCACAAGCATGTTGCCATTTTCGGTTCTGTTGCCCAATGCGTGGTTCCCTAACCATGGTTCTATGCCTTGATTTTCTCTTCCTACCTGGGCATTATAGTCGCCTAAACATATTATTATATCGCCTTTTGGAATATTTCGCATTAAAGCGCTAAGCTGGTTATAAAAAGCTTCTTTCTGGGTCAAATCCGTGTGCAGCCCATAGTACATACTAAAATAACATTAAAAAATTGGGCAAGAGCGAGTCCAACTGTTATAGCGGCAATAGAAATACATCATCTGTGAAAATTTCAACTGTCTAGCTATCACCGTTCTTGAGATACAGCCTGGTGAAAGACGGACGGACGGACTGCGAAGTCTCAGTAATAGGGTCCCGTTTTTACCCTTTGGGTACGGAACCCTAAAAATTACTTAATTTAAAAATTATTAACTGCCGACTGATTAACATGCATGAGAATTTTAAATTGTTGTTATTTTTAAATTTAAATTTAAATTATGCAGAATGAGGACATTGCTCAAAAATAATTTATTAGCCTGTTTACATCTGTCAACAATTTTGAGTTTATACACAATAATGAAGCTGCCATACATACAAA
Source organism: Apotomis capreana (assembly GCA_947623375.1). Lineage (NCBI taxonomy): Eukaryota > Metazoa > Arthropoda > Insecta > Lepidoptera > Tortricidae > Apotomis > Apotomis capreana. The sequence goes on from OX392499.1 coordinate 40,087,639, forward strand.
TAATTCACATATAGCCTGTTTTTCTTATGTGTGGATGTAATGTAAGGGTGCTCCCCCATAAGTGTTTTATGTCATTGTATGGCCAACTAAATTAAAACACGTGCAAATCTCAACTAACCTAAGTCATTTATTCAATGAGTCCTACAAGCAGTGAAGAAATTAAGATGAGAATGTGGTTACACATTAGAAAAAACATCCAAAAAAGATGCAAGCCACCAGACATTAAGAAAAATCAAACACAATGCATAATATATTCTTCAATTTTTTTCGTATGCTATTTTACTCTACACATATTTTTTTTATTTCCTAGAACTTTAAAGTGTTAGATCAAATATAATGTTTATTTCTTTAAAACTAACATGCACTATTTACTTCAAAATCATGACCAATTAGCTAGTCTACAAGGCCCTTAATGTATGCAATATTAAAGTTTCTTTTAATCTAATGTTGTTAATCAAATGACAAATACAAATCAGTTCAAGCTGGGATGCCATTATCAGGACGCAATGACTTGATATGAAACTCACAAAGCTTGGTTCAATATTTCTTCACTGCATGTAGAACTCATCCCGTCATTGTCTTGTCTCATATCTAATCATCCTTTCAGGGCTTGGTGTTGGCTGGAATAGGTGACCTCACTCGGCCTGCTGAGAACTTGTCTATACCTCAATCCGTATCCTTAGCAGCCACGGGCCTCGTTTGGTCCCGGTACTCCCTCGTGATCATCCCCAAAAACTATAGCTTGTTTGCTGTCAATGTGTTTGTTGCCATCACGAATCTGTACCAACTCAGTAGGGCTATCAGATATCAACAGGAGCAGAACAAACTTAAAGAGAAGAAAAAGTTGTTCTGATAAAACAGCCAATAGTCCCCATGAAGCGTAATAACGTAAACCTAATTTAAAACTGTACTGGGAAGGAAGTCTGTAAAAATATCTTAGTCATATTTATTTTTGTTTATAAACATTATGGGGGCCTAGGGTGGTTAAGTGGAACAGGTTGCACCATTCAGTTCTGATGTCACTTGTTTCTGTAACGTAATATTGCACAACTTGTTGTTGACATTCCTCTGACATTGCTTCGATAAACTTTATTATTTATCTATAAAAGGTGTTAAGCGACAAGTTGCGCGCCTGTGGTCTTTGTGGCTATTGTAATAAAGCTTAGGCTAAATAGACAGAGAATGTGAATATAATATTGATGTAAAGTTCCAATATTATGTCTATTGATAGATACAAATACAATGGGACCTATCATCGATTGTGACGAATATTTCTGTGAAAGTCGCCTGTGCCAAATACTAGATACATGTCATCCCTCAATGAAAGATGCAAAAGTGTTGTTTTTCAAGCTGTTTTTCAGAATTGAATGGTGGTTCTTTAGTTAGTAAATCAATCTCAGTGGTTATTTATTAAATAAATTTATTTATTTTCTTATTGATGTATAACGCTCAAGTAATATTTTCTTGAGTTTAGAATTAGCTTAAACGATTCTTTACAAACTTGAGTGTAACTTGGTGACCTTATTATAATTAGGTGCTTTTGCCTAGAAATTTACCTGTCACATTGTTAAAACACTTGTTATTAATAAACTTAATTTAGTAAACAGATTTCAATTAAAAATACCTTTAAAATTACATAACATCATCACCACAATTATAAGTGATGATAATGTTGGTAGGTAGTCTATAGATCTCTCTTGCCCTAATCAATTGTAGTGGGACAATTAAACCCCTTTTCGAATTGTATAGTTGACAGCACTCTTTATAGATAAAATGTTAAATCTTTTCACGACCGTCGATCTTGTGTCTGCATACTTGGTTACCTGTTACCTGTACGTTATTAGACTTGTTATTATTGTCATTATTTTTGTGCCCCGTTTTTATTGGACTAGCCGTAAAATAAAAATAAATAAAACTTTGGACAAACGACGGGCGGTAATTCGTAATGCCACAGATTGCATACCAGCAGTCTGGGACATTACATGATTATATCAATTTATCCAAGGGGTTACTTGAACCTGTGATAGTGATGGTAGGAACGCTGTGTTATGCATTCGATATACAATGTTGAAATACATATCATTACATGTGTAAAACCTATGTGGATCATTAAACAGTTTTGTATGATGTTGTGTATTTTTGTATCGCCTTTAATGGATAATACAATTTTATGTTTTAATGTTCTTTTACTTGTTTCTCAACTATTTTTCAACTAATCTTGTGTTAGCGTTTTATTGTCATGACGTGTCGGTTATACCACGAAATTTAGTTCTTAATTCTGATAGCTAAAGCATACTAAACTTTGGTGTGCCAATTTATACAATTTTTGACTAGCCACTATTCTCCCCTGGTAACTGGCTCTAAAGCTGCTTTTCTTCATACATCTAAGACAGTTTTCCACGAGAATTAGTAGCTGTTTGCGAGGAGAAATTGTGGAAATAAAATTATTTAGCGTCGCTCGGCGCAGTTCTGTATTGCTGTTTTTTTTTTAACTTCTAGCGGAAAGCTGTGTTAAGAGGTACCTATAGTGGACGTATAGGACGTAGAACGGTCGTTAGGGAATTCCTAAAACGTAGGAGCTATAAGGAAAAAGATTCGTACCTATGCTTTTACGGTCAAATTACATTTGAACTGTCCCTATATTTTCTTGTTTCAAAGTACAGGTTTTAATATTATTTTCAATGACAGTTCAAAATATGTTTTTTTTTTTAAATTCGTACTGCCAGTTTAGATTTTTGGGAGGTATAGGTACGTTAGAGTAAACAGCGGCTACAAGCTAAGGCACTCAGAACGAGAGGACTGTAAGTACAACAATATTCTACTAAAGAGGTATAGGTACGTTAGAGTAAACAGCGGCTACAAGCTAAGGCACTCAGAACGAGAGGACTGTAAGTACAACAATATTCTACTAAAGAGGTATAGGTACGTTAGAGTAAACAGCGGCTACAAGCTAAGGCACTCAGAACGAGAGGACTGTAAGTACAACAATATTCTACTAAAGCATGCGGCTGAAGTGCATGATGCATGACCGGGGTCACGGTATATGGATAATAAGTATACCTATATATATATATATATATATATATATTTAATATTTATATAGCACCATAAACCCCAACACGATTTAGTGGTGATACTGTTCAAACACCAAATAAAATTGGTTTACTCGCACCGCTGAATAGAAGAAGGCTGTCCGCATGTGGAAACTACAATCGTACCGTCTTTTTTTGAAACGGCATAAAATATGTTGTAAATAAGTAAATTCCTTTCCGTGGATGTAGGTATTTTATTTATTTTGAACTAGTCGAGGAAAAAAAATTATACCTTAGTATTATTCATTATTACCGATAACTAGGTACTTAACGTAATAATAACGTTTCGTCTCCTTGACTTGAATCTACATATAGGTACTTGGGTAGCTACAGCGTATATGATTAAAGCAACAAAGATGGTTTCATAAGATGTAGGTACCAACTATGTGCTGCGCAGCAACTGCTTCATAAATTCGCCTTTACGTTTACCTAGTTAGTTACCTCTGTTTTTATTGCTTTTGAATGTAGATCCTGTGGGGTTATTTGCATAATGGGGGTTTTATCGCCATAATAGTTATTAGTTCTGCATCTACTTTCCCACAGAAATCTAACGAACAGTCGGATACGCTTTGGTTTTCCCATCCTCATGTTAAATGAGGCTACTTGCCAAACGCGGAACTGACTGTATCCCGGGCCTGGTTCAGTTGTAACTCAGGCTATTCTATCTGCTTCGCTTTTATATGAGTGTTAAGGTATTGCCAGCTCTTCTATCCCTGTATAACTACAGCATGATAACAAGGTCTTACAATAGTTATTCACCATACCTTCAAAGTTGTAGTCCTAACGCCGGACTCGCCGCGCCCGACGGGGTGCGCACCGAGTCCCGCCTCCTCACCATGGCGGTCGCCCACGACTTCCCCGCCTGTGGTTAAATAAATCATTGATTCTCACAGTCGAACCTCTAAGTGCCCAAGCCTGTCACCTGTGATAGGTACTATACTGTTAATGATATATAATAAAGATTACTAAATTGGAACTGTTATATGTATATCTCAATGATGTGATCTTTACTGACAAGTTAACTCAATTATCATACTGTTAGACTATACATGAAACTATATGCCCAGTTTAATCATTAGTGTTAAATATCTTACAGTTGGCTTCGTGACAGCAAGTATATATTGTTATTAGTTTGCTCGTTACACGAACCATAATTAGATTACTCATGATAGAAAATTACAATTAAAGTGATACCATGAGTGTTACGTAAACTAATTGGATTGGTTCCTGCTCCAGGAACGTCTGATGATCCTGGGTCAATTAATCCACCCAAGGTTATCAGTCTGGCTCTATTCTCTTATCTCTGGATATTCATAATCATCATACATGGGCTGACATCAACCGACGTCAGCCCGTCGCAAGGTACCATACGACGAGTAGACCGGAGGATCGACTTAAGAGCGAATCATTATCACTTCACGCAAATCCTCCCTTCTCTGGGTGCCTGTCTACCAGGCCACCCGCTGGCTCTCAACACGACTCTCGTGTATGCGTGCACGACTTATGGTTAGTACAAGCTGCTACACAGCGTTCAAGTTTTGGAAGGCTCTTTAACCTATGATTATCGATAGCTAAACAGCTGTCACGAATCGATAACCCGACGTTATTCAGTACAAGGAGTTAAACAACTCATGCCAATCCTGCAGAAGTCAAACGACTCCCCAGGGCTTACAGGCTCTTGCCGCCAACCCCGCAGGAGTTAAACAACTCCCCAGGCTTTACAGGCGGCTGGGCGCATGCGCTATCCATCAGTAATCAAAATACTCGGGTTCAACAACCCAGCGCATGCCCCGCCAGCACATCATGGAGGCAGCATTCATATCGCTGCCTCATTCCGCCTGCAGGCCGGAATATTGGTCTACTCAAGGAGAAATAGTCAAGCCAGGACACCACAAAGTGTGCGTGTCCTCCATGATGCTTATCATCATAAATTACAATTAAAATCATAAAGTTATAATCATCAATACACTGGCATATAATTACATAAAGAAATCAAAGTTGTGTTCATAATGGTCTCTGTGATATTATATTCAGACCAATATAAGAATCATGAGATTCCTAGGGTATGCTGAAAAGTCTGGCCAGCGGTCCCTTAAAGTACCTTCACGTTGCTATATAAATAAAGAGAAAATAAATAAATCAAGATTGTAAAGGCTTAGGCTAGAACACTTAGCTTTCGCAGATCTCTCCGGCTGTTGCACAATAGAATTTCTCGCACTGATTCCAAGCACTTTATTTATCACAAATTACTTTTAAAAACACAAGAAACTTAGTGAAAGAAAATTTGAGCAAGTAGCAACTTGATTCTTACCATAGACAATATGTATTTCTTAGGTGCGTTCCGAAACACGCAAACATCGCGACATTTCGCGACACTCCCGCCTCGCGAAAGTTTTAATTTATGGTAGTCATCAGGTCTCTAGTCCACTTCTGGATTTTCTCCAATGCCTGGACTGCAGCAGCTCTACGTTGTTTCTCTTGTGTCATTGTATTATCTATATCATTGATACTTGGCATCTCGTTATCAGAACCCTCAGTATTCTGTTCTTGTGTCATTTCTGATTCATCAATCATACTTGTATTCTTTAGCTTCTCTCTCGTGTTGTTGGTTGAGTCATGTGTGTCTTGGTCATTAATTTCTATGTTTCTTGGCTCTGGATCAACATCCATACCGCTTAATTCCATCAATGGTACACGAGGTAGATGTTCGTTTTCTATGTGTGTGTTTTCTTGCATGTTTTGCTCATGCATTTCTGTCATGTCATCATGAAATGCATCCTCCTCCGCTTCCAGCGGGTACAAATGAGCAATAGATCGTGTGAAGATATTGTCACCTACTTTCACACGAGCCACTCTACATAAACCGTCTGTACCTTTTATTACTTCAACAATCTTTCCAGCTTTCCAGCCTTCTCGATTCCTCGATTCTCCTTTTATTTGTACTATATCTCCAATCTGAGGAGTACTATGAGCTCTCACCCTAACTTGCTTAGGCGAGTTCCCATACCTTTCTCTCAGGCTCAGTAGATACCGATGGATGAACATATCCCTATATTCTTCCATAATCGTGTTTCCACGTTTCCATCCTTCGATGAGTTGTTGTTTAATGATAGATCCTGAGATCGGTAGTTGTTCAGTGAGCACTTGAACATTCAAACATCTTCCTGGAGTGAGGAAATCGGCAGGTTTTAAAATATGGTCAACACCGGATCCCACGTATGTGAGTGGTCTTGTATTTACTACCGCTTCTACTTCTTTGATAATTGTTGACAGTTGATTATCTTCAAGCATGTGTTTTTCAAGTGTTCTCTTTAAGCAGTGCTTTACAACCGCTACAAGTCTTTCATATGCTCCCCCGTGCCACGGAGCGAGCTGAGGAATGAATTTCCATTTTATCTTCTCTGTTAATGTTCCTTCTTCTGTCATAACTTCAGCTAACAGTCTGAATTGCGGAGCATTGTCAGATAATATAAGTGTGGGTTTTCCTCTTGTAGCTATAAAGCGTCTGAATGCCATTACGCATTTGTCTGTGGTTAAGTCTTCAACCACTTCCAAATGTATTGCTCTGATCACCAGGCATGTGAACAAACAAATCCAACGTTTCTTCGATCCGTTTTCCGATTTAACGTACATTGGGCCGAAATAATCGACTCCTACATAGTTGAATGATGTTGTATAATTTACTCTTTCAGCTGGCAATGCTGGTGTCTTTGGTAATGTGTAAGGTCCTCCTCCATGTTTAACACATTTTGCACATCTGCTTAATATTTTTTGGACTCGCGTCCTCCCTTGAGGAATCCAATACTTTTGGCGTATGAGGCTCAGAGTATGAGGCACTCCTACGTGAAGATTTTTCTCATGGATGTCTTTAATTATTTTATCGGTGAATTCGCTGTTCTTTGGAATTAATATTGGATGTTTCGCGTCGTATGATAAATCTGAATGTGTGATTCGCCCATCACATCTCAGTATTCCTTCATTGTCCATGAATAATCCTAAGTTCCGAGATAACGAAGTTAATTTTCCTTTGCATTCTTCTGGAAATGATATTTTTTGTAGTTCTTTTATTTCTCTCATTTGTGAATCTGAGATATTTGTTTCAAATGTTCTACTTGGTGTCTCTATTTGTGATTGTTCTTCTGTGTCCAACAGACCCTCCCGCGACAGAAAAGAAACTGAACTAGGTAGGTCCGAAGGCCATTTGCTTTGGTCTTTTCGGAGAAATTCAGGACCATATAACCATGTGTTCTTCTCGTCTTCTGACGCGGCAGGACGCGTAGCAACGTCTGCTGGATTTAATTGAGATGGAACGTATTTAATGTTTAAATTTTTATTCTGTTTTATTTCTTCTATTCTTCTGGACACAAATGGTTCAAGTAATTTATCTGAGTTATACCAGTCTATGACTATCTTACTATCAGTCCATAAAGTTATGTGTGTTATGTTCAAGGGTAGGAATTTGCGAACATATTTGATAAGTCGACTTCCTATAAGTACTCCCAACAGTTCTAAGCGTGGAATCTTCAGATTTTCTTGGTCTTTAATAGGTACTAATCGTGATTTACCTATTATAAAATTGACTTTGTCCTTTTGTACTAAATAAATCACCGCAGCATAAGCTATCGATGAAGAATCCGTGAAGCAATGCAATTGAGCATTCTTCTCATCAGGTATAGTGATTTTTCTAGGTAAACATATACTTTCAATTTGCTTCATTTCGTCTAGAATAGTTTTCCAATTTTGGAGTAAGTCCTCTGACAGCACAGTGTCCCACTTAGCTTTAATCTTCCACAGCTGTTGGAGCAGCAACTTAGCTGATAGCAAAGTTGGGGCACTAAATCCACATGGATCGTACACGGATGCTATAGTTCTCAAGATCCCTCTTTTTGTGTATTCATTGTCTCTATTGACTTTAGCCCTTAAATGAAGCATATCGTTGGCTAAAATCCAATTTAAGCCCAATGTCTTTACCGTTGTTTCTTCTGCTGCGTCAGGTATTTGTTTCATGAAGTCTGAAGAATTGGAACTCCATTCGCGTAGATTCATCGAGATTTGTGAGAACATTTCCTTGCCTTCTTTGTAAAGATTTATAGCTTCTGATGCAGTATCCGATCCAGTAAGCACATTATCTACATATATATCATTTGCTAATTGTTTACTATATTTTCCATTTGTATTTTGTAGATGATGTTTTATCGTAGCGTTCAGTAAAAATGGACTTGAAATAATTCCAAAAGGAACACGTTTAAATCTATAATGTAGAAGATTCTCCTCATTAATAGGTTTATTGATATCCTTTAACCATAGGAATCTGGTAACGTCTCTATCTTTATCTTTCAGTCCTATTTGCAGAAAAGCCTTTTCCACATCAGCTGTTAGACCCACAGAATAACATCTAAACCTTATCAGCAATCCTGTTAGATCCTCAAGCATCATTGGACCGCAGTACAAACATTCATTGAGACTCTTTGTATCTTTGGTTCTTGCAGAAGCATCGTACACTATACGAAGAGGTTTCCCTGTTACGATGACACCATGATGAGGTAAGTAATGAACAGGTCCATCCTCCTTGATGTTATCCGGTACTATTTCTATAATTCCTCCTTTTAATTGGTCTTCTAATGTTTTGTTGTAAGAGTTCAAAGCGTCTGTATCTAGTCGTTTCAGCAGTCCTACTAAGCGACCATATGCTAGCCCAAAATTGGTTGGTAATTCTGGTGGATATGTTTTCCAAGGCCAGCTAACGTAGTATCTTCCTTCAATTAACTCGGTATTTTCGTTAAAATGTTTGATGGCTTCTTCTTCTCGGTTAGCCTTTGGAGAGTCAGTGATCCCGATGGATTCCAAGTCCCACAAGACCTTGACGTTTCCCGTGTCCAAGGGTAAGTCTGGCTCTGACAATTTGGTCTCGTATGAAGCTTGAAAATACGTGAGCACTGACGACTCTAGCATAGGTTTCTCCTTTGTTTGTCCCGAAAGTATCCAACCCAGTTCTGAATTTACTAAGTATAAGTTTTCCTGCAATTTTATCTTTTCTGTTGACATTAGTGAATGATAATAGTCGTTTCCTATTAGTATGTCTATTCTGTCTGAAAGAGATCCATCGTCAGCTAATGTAACGTTCTTATTATTCCATTCGACCAGTTCTTCGTTGTATGATGAAATTCCTTGTGTGATGTTCGGTACAACATTAGCGTAGATAGTTTTGTGTTTATTCGTTCTTGTTTGTATGTCAAGTTTCATCAAAGAACTCTTTATTTCTTGAGGTTTTTCTGACCCGAATGTGAATACCATAAGATGATGTTCTTCCAACGTTGGTAGGTTTAATTTCTTGGTCACTTCTTGAGTGATATAGCTTCTTTGACTACCAGAGTCTAGCAATACACGACACTTCAACGTCGAGTGGTCAGGTCCTTTTAAATTAACTATGGCTGTCTGTAACACCGTCGATCCTTTGTCATGTACGTGCATTGTATTAGTAGACTCGGGTTTTCTAAATGTCTTGTTTGGGCATAACGCTTGGTTATGCAAACCTCTGCTCTTGCAGTGAAAACAAGGTTTATCCTTGTTAGGACAAGTGTTGAGATAATGTCCGCTTCGAAGACAAATGTAACATTTGTTTCCTAATATTTGTTTCCTTTCCCTAATTGTTCTAAATTTGTAGCAGGAATTGCTGTAATGTCCTCCATTACAGAATAAACAGGATGGCTTATTTCTTTTTGGACTAAATCTAGGTTGATCTCTGTTTTCTCTGGTATTAAAATTCCTTTTAAGATTGTTGACTTTATTAAATGCTGTAATATTCGGTTTCCATTGTCTAGTTGTATCACTCATATTGTTAGGTTTCCATTGCCTATGTGTATCATTCATTTTGTTTGGTTTCAATTGTCTTTTAGCATCATCCATTTTATTAGGTTTCCTTGTTCTAAACTCTTTTTTGACCTTTGTTCTCACATGAAGAGTTTCAGTTGTGTAACTGATGTTTTCTTTGTTACCCTTTTCAAAAGTTCCTCTTGCATCTTCTCGAGCACACAAGATTACATGAAGCTGCTTTCTTATTTCTTCTATAGTGTTGTTATTCAACTTGAGTTTCAACTCATATATAATATCTTCAGGAAATTTCTCCATAATCATGAACCGCAGATGGTTCTGATCTGTGTTCTCACCAAGAGTACTCAAAACTCTGAGATGTCTCTCAATATCATCAAGCGTTCTCCGACACTCTTCTGGTTTTTCTGCTCTCTTTAGTTTATAAAGTGTTGAATAATGTGCGTCAACAATTTGAGTAGTCTTGCCATATCTGTTGGTCAAGATATCCAAAGCTATCTTATAATTATTATTCGTAGTTTCTAATCCATCTAATATGGTTTTAGCTTCACCTTTCAACGATGCTTTCAAATAAAGCAATTTATCAACATCTCTTAGATCTCTCTGATCAATGTTTGAGCTAAATTGATCCCAAAACTGGTTCCACTGAAGTACATCTCCTGAGAATGTAGGCAGATTTAAATCTGGTAACTTTCCTCTATGTACGTTTGCTTGACTGGAGCTTGAAGTAGTAGCTTTATCTTTCTTAACTTGAATTCGTGCATTTAATTCTGCTAGCACTTCTTCTCCATTCAGCTGTTCCGTTGTCAACATAGAAATTTCATCCGCATTAGGATTCGTTGAGGAGTTGAAGTACTGGTACAAGTCATTGTTAAATCTGGTAAGTACTGCTTGTAATTTAGAAGAAGTAATTTTTGCTTGATCAACATCATCATCAGACCATAGACGTGTGTTGAGTCTATGGTACAAATCACGAGAGCTGTTGGCTAGCCAAGTCTTTAATATTTGACACAATTTTATTTAATCTATTCAGATATATTTCGTCCATAATGATAGTTAACTCACACGTGAATCTGAAATTATCAATGATTATTATTGAAATAAATAGCAATCACTTTGCTTTTACAGTCCACTAACTTCATCAAGTCATCATACAACCAGTTTATTGACTGTCAGTAATCATACTAACATTCACTAAAACTGTCCATTAAATTTCATTTATAAATTTTCACGTTGAGTAAACTATGTTATTTACTAAGTATGTCATACCACCGACACACTTTATAATTCAGTATCAAATAAATCTTAATCTTTCATCACAACATGATCATACAATAAATTTAAATTTCTGTTCTGTTTCAGAAAATGTTGCCTTTTGAAGCTTTCTCATGGAAAAGTAAAGAAATAATAGGAACCCGCCCCCTCAATTGAGTGTATTTCATTTCATTAATATTGTTCAATGAATAACAATTACATAACAGCACATTAATTCAAATAAGTTCTGTCTAAACTATTCGGCCCGCCTCAGTCGACCGGCGCAGTCCACCGACAGGTTGGCCAACCAAATTGTATCTCTACAATTCGTCATGCCAAGTGTCGCTACACAACACCTCATTTTTATGAACCCACTGGTCCTCTCTTTTGAACCTGTCGACGCGACCCACCTGAAGCACTAGACGGCCAGCTGGACCAATTGAGTTGATAAATCTCATATAACTGGTCCCATGTTGTCTCATACTTTGTATATTTTAATTCATAAGGGTGGTTAAAAGCATCAACCATACAGTGTCAACTCACAAATGCATTAACCAATGCATAAGTTATTTCATAATCACTCAACTTTATAATTAATCAGTGAAGTAATAATCATACCAGGCTCACATAACTATGTACCACACAGTAACGCTAGTAAATTGTGTTTGCTTAGTATAATGCCCGAAGCTACTAAGAATGCTTTCCCCTTTTAACAATCATAATTCAAACCAAAATTTTAATTCTTGTACTTCACCTCACACAGTGAGTGGACGGACTCTTTCTACACTTTTCCTTGTCATGATCAAAGTTTAAATTGAACTCACTATGTTCATATAACTATTGTCATATCAAACTATCAACAGAGTAGTCATAACCTGATTTTTCATAAGTGGAAATTGTTGACAGTGACATAAGACTAGATTCACCAAAACAATGTTATATTCTTCATATGATGTGCATATGTAACTACACAAATGTTATACCAATACATTATTGACTATCTATGAACTAGATATCAATTCTTCATCCATATAAATCAATCCTTCATCCACATAAAGTCAGTTCTTTATGTATACGTTTTAGTAGTTAATAATATAACTATACGAATTGTCATGTATATATTTATATATAATGTACATACCAGCTTTCCTTGTGTATTTTATCGAAGTGCTACACCAACGGTACCTCTTATTTATTTAATGCGTTCCTTTGACGTTCCGCCCTATAGAAAGAAATATAAAATTATCTTTCTATAATATGTGAGTGTTTATAGATGAAGCGAAAGAATTTCATCTTGTTGTATCATTGAATTTACTCGCAAACATAATTTTGACTACAATTCTGTGTTTGTACTCTTCTCACATTGGTAGGCAAGTTAATTTTTTCTTGTTTGTCATTCGAATTCCAATAAGTCTTATAAGAAAGACCGTAACTTTCTAATCAGAGGCTAGTTTGTTTGTAAATATATGACCATAATATTTGTGTACACAAACACTCTAATTTCATGATATCCACAAGAATAATACTTGATATCTCACCTGATAACACCTTTCAATTGTTTTTTCACTTTTAACTTTTCATTTCACAGCTTTCTTTCACATAAACAATTGATTTTCACTCTCAAGATCACACAGCGTCTGTTTTTGTTCGACAGTTGTCAAAGGATTTCGGCCATTTTGATTTTGCGTAATAGCGTCGGAAGTTATTTCCTCCACTTCCGCTTCTCGCTAAAAGATAATTAAGAGTGTAATTATCTTTTACCCTTACCAAGTCGTAATATGATGTCACGAATTTATATAAATTCGTAATGTTTAAATATCGATTCTTATTAATAAATTACTGCTTAACCTCAGTGCGAGAAATCATATGAGTTATAATCTATAGAATGCGCCCTCTATTGATCGATAGCCGTATTACCGACGACCTATCTTTAACGTCTATATATCACCATTTCTATACCGCCCTCTATCAACGGATAGTCAAATCATCATGACGTCAACCATTTCAGTTCGCTTCTCAAGCGAAGCGAAGTATGTAGTTCGGAATGCGCGCCATCTACGCGTGAGTAGTGGCACTTATTTAGTTTGTGAATGCTCGCATAGATGTCACTTGTGTCTATGCATAGAAGTTTTTTGTCATTAATAGTAATATAATGACCTTAGATAAATACTTCTAACCTGAAAACATCAAATACATAAAATGTACAGTATTATCGTGGTACGTATGTGCCATACGTGCCATATGTGAATGAAATGTATTCACTCTTTTCAATGATGTATCATTGAAGTTTCACTCTTAGTTTTCCTATTTGCCCACAGATACCGCCACTTTCCTGTTCGCCCACAATCTAAATTTCAACTTCTGTATAGTGACTAACCGTTGTAGACCTTCTTGTTTTTAATAATAATTTTTAATCAAATGACAGAATGTTTTAATTAACTTTGTTTAGATCTGTATGAGCGAGCAATGCTAAAATTATTATCCCTTGTACACTCACTACCATTGATCCCAGCATCTCCACCATTTTGTGGGGTTATTTGCATAATGGGGGTTTTATCGCCATAATAGTTATTAGTTCTGCATCTACTTTCCCACAGAAATCTAACGAACAGTCGGATACGCTTTGGTTTTCCCATCCTCATGTTAAATGAGGCTACTTGCCAAACGCGGAACTGACTGTATCCCGGGCCTGGTTCAGTTGTAACTCAGGCTATTCTATCTGCTTCGCTTTTATATGAGTGTTAAGGTATTGCCAGCTCTTCTATCCCTGTATAACTACAGCATGATAACAAGGTCTTACAATAGTTATTCACCATACCTTCAAAGTTGTAGTCCTAACGCCGGACTCGCCGCGCCCGACGGGGTGCGCACCGAGTCCCGCCTCCTCACCATGGCGGTCGCCCACGACTTCCCCGCCTGTGGTTAAATAAATCATTGATTCTCACAGTCGAACCTCTAAGTGCCCAAGCCTGTCACCTGTGATAGGTACTATACTGTTAATGATATATAATAAAGATTACTAAATTGGAACTGTTATATGTATATCTCAATGATGTGATCTTTACTGACAAGTTAACTCAATTATCATACTGTTAGACTATACATGAAACTATATGCCCAGTTTAATCATTAGTGTTAAATATCTTACAGTTGGCTTCGTGACAGCAAGTATATATTGTTATTAGTTTGCTCGTTACACGAACCATAATTAGATTACTCATGATAGAAAATTACAATTAAAGTGATACCATGAGTGTTACGTAAACTAATTGGATTGGTTCCTGCTCCAGGAACGTCTGATGATCCTGGGTCAATTAATCCACCCAAGGTTATCAGTCTGGCTCTATTCTCTTATCTCTGGATATTCATAATCATCATACATGGGCTGACATCAACCGACGTCAGCCCGTCGCAAGGTACCATACGACGAGTAGACCGGAGGATCGACTTAAGAGCGAATCATTATCACTTCACGCAAATCCTCCCTTCTCTGGGTGCCTGTCTACCAGGCCACCCGCTGGCTCTCAACACGACTCTCGTGTATGCGTGCACGACTTATGGTTAGTACAAGCTGCTACACAGCGTTCAAGTTTTGGAAGGCTCTTTAACCTATGATTATCGATAGCTAAACAGCTGTCACGAATCGATAACCCGACGTTATTCAGTACAAGGAGTTAAACAACTCATGCCAATCCTGCAGAAGTCAAACGACTCCCCAGGGCTTACAGGCTCTTGCCGCCAACCCCGCAGGAGTTAAACAACTCCCCAGGCTTTACAGGCGGCTGGGCGCATGCGCTATCCATCAGTAATCAAAATACTCGGGTTCAACAACCCAGCGCATGCCCCGCCAGCACATCATGGAGGCAGCATTCATATCGCTGCCTCATTCCGCCTGCAGGCCGGAATATTGGTCTACTCAAGGAGAAATAGTCAAGCCAGGACACCACAAAGTGTGCGTGTCCTCCATGATGCTTATCATCATAAATTACAATTAAAATCATAAAGTTATAATCATCAATACACTGGCATATAATTACATAAAGAAATCAAAGTTGTGTTCATAATGGTCTCTGTGATATTATATTCAGACCAATATAAGAATCATGAGATTCCTAGGGTATGCTGAAAAGTCTGGCCAGCGGTCCCTTAAAGTACCTTCACGTTGCTATATAAATAAAGAGAAAATAAATAAATCAAGATTGTAAAGGCTTAGGCTAGAACACTTAGCTTTCGCAGATCTCTCCGGCTGTTGCACAATAGAATTTCTCGCACTGATTCCAAGCACTTTATTTATCACAAATTACTTTTAAAAACACAAGAAACTTAGTGAAAGAAAATTTGAGCAAGTAGCAACTTGATTCTTACCATAGACAATATGTATTTCTTAGGTGCGTTCCGAAACACGCAAACATCGCGACATTTCGCGACAGATCCCACATGCGGCCCGCTGTGTTCCATCGATGGGCTCTCGCCTGAAGTAGTCGGATTTTAGTAGCTATTGTAGTTAATCTTTTTGTAAACCTTTGACCGTAGTAATTGGTAGTGAGTTATGCTAATGAGGTAAATTAGAGGTTTGGAAAACTTTGAAAATGGTATGAAAACCATGTTGAAAGTGGTTGATCATTTTAACGCAGAAAATATGAAAATTTAACACAATACTACAACAATAATTTAAAACTTGCGTAGTGGGTATTGAAATACCTAACAAACGTACTTACCGACCAGAGGAGTGGCGTCAAGATCTCTCTAGGTAGGTAACTAAGCCGGAGCAGAATAGCCTTACGTATTTTTTATGAATAACAGAGAAAAGAGCTAACACGCCCAGAAATGAGCAAGCCGGTGGGAATCGGGTTCTACCTACGCTACGCCACTGGTACCTACTTAAGTGGTACCAGCTCTGCAGTGGTATATTTTCTGCACCTACTGTTCTTTATACTTCATACCTCGTGACACATTATGAGGACACGCCTCTGCACTATGGCATTATAATTAAAAAATAATGTGACAAATTAATCAGCCCTTTTGACTACAATAATACCTAAACCTAGTTACTGGCAACCGATTAGAACCATAACAGCCTATCGCGTAGCAAGCATCGCGCGACCAGTGGGAGCGTGCGGTCCGAACGCGCTGTCTCGTTTATTCCTATGGCCGCCGCTCGCCGCTCCGCTGGTGGCGTGAAGCCGTGGCCGGGCTACTGCTACTGTATCCTCTAAGGCACTGAGCAAGGCAGGCATCGTCAACGCATTCCTCATGTTCTTAGTGAGACAATGGTTCTATTAACAAATATGATAGTGTGGAGGGCACTTCGCTGCAGAAACTCATACTTCGGCCAACTTCGCCTCAGTCAACTGCGAGCCCGGGAGATCTATTCAACAGCCTGTGCTTACCGTACCCTACTGTTTAGCTTTAACCCATTCACGGCCAAGCGCCGTCGACCGTAGGTACACTATACGCCAGGCCACCATACAACCATTTTTTTGCTAAAACAAGTGACTTTAACGTATGGGTCATGAGACCGGCGCGAACGCTAAATAGACCGCCGCTTCTGAAGCCAGGTAGGTATTATACTAATACTATTAAGTCATAGTAAGATTCCTTTTTTTTTAATTTGGAGTTTGTCATGACTCACATGCAAGTCACTGGCCCTGCGCGACTGTTTGAGCATGACCCATACGCTGAGTCACTGGCACTGAATGGGCATTTATTTCAGAGTCAAAGTAGGTAATTTTGTTAAATTAGTTATTACTACCCATTTCCCACTAGTACCTAGATAAACCATTTATTTACTTAATAGCTACATAATTTATAATTCCTTCACGTAGTTTGGTAGTTAAATAATGTAGTGTTTGTAGATTAGAGATAACACGTCGAGTAGTTTAGTTTCAAACTGATTTAATACGTAGTTGTAGATAACAAATTGCAACCTTGCTGTAGAGACTGGCTTGTGGTAGATACCACCTAAAAGGGCGAATCTCCGATTTTGAACCGCGCGGTTAACCATTAAAGATACCGGGTTCGAATCCCGGTGTGAACCACGTATGTGAGCGCAATTTAATTTTCCTTTGTTTTGATCTTTGTATTTATGATAATATCACTTGATTTTAGTTACACATAAGTATAAACTTACAAGTAAAGCTAAACGCGCGTGTTTTGTTGTATGTAAAACATCAATATAACTCTGCTAACTATGACGACTATATAAATAAACGCTTCAGAAACGCCGCAGATTCGCCCAATAAGTAATTCAAGAAACCTGCCAATACCTGATGTACAAACTCCGTACCACCAAACGAATGTAGATGGCGCCACCGTAGCGAGGTCCTTGTCCTATACATCTGCAGGTTCCTAAATTAGCACGTTTCATGAATTGGTCTATGTATGTAAGTCGCCATCAGATATATCGCAGCATATAAGGCGTTCACAAATATCTGAACATGTACTGTAACACCCAGTCAATAAGAGTCGTGTTCACATACTTATGAACGCCTTATATGCTGCGATATATCTGATGGCGACTGTACAGTACCTACGTGAGCTGACAGAATGTGATTCGAGTTTTACACCTGTCTCGCTCGCTCTTGTGCGATCGAGATAAGAACTTCTCCGATTTCACCCGAATCCCAATCTAAGACCTCACGGACTGTATCTACTTTTATGCCACATGCAAAATCCTAAGGGATAATCAGTTCGTTTTTCCATTCCTTTCGGATTATGCAAGTGAAGTATATGTGTAATATCAAAGTAATAAGCATTTTACTAATACCAAAAGCCCAGAGGAACAATACGTAGATATCGTCACTTTCATAAAAGCTTTTGTGTCTGAAACCAACCTCGAGAAAAAGGTAGTAAGGGCTCACTAGCGTCATATACGTTTACTACGTTTTTCGTTGGCCAAAATGAGATGAGTTATTTTCAAAGTCGTGACGATATGCTACGCTAATTATCCACCGCTATTACACAATTTTAAGCAGTGGCACGTGTCGTGTACAATCGGTTTCAGTAAATAAAAAATACGTCATGTTCCCCTGGGCTGTTTCCATTGCCTCCTCTCAACCGTCAACTCTTCCAGGCTCTAGTTCTCACGTCAGTGGACGAGTTCCGGCGCCCGATCGAGAAGGTGTCCCCCACCACGTCGGCCTCGCTCGCGGCTACCGGCATCATCTGGACTCGGTACTGCTTGGTCATCAGGCCGATCAACTACTCGCTGTCCCTGTGCAACTTCTGCCTGGGTTTGGCTAATAGCGTCCAATGCTTCAGAGCCTATAGGTACCAGACAAGCAAACCTGTGGAGGTCACTGCAGTTGAAGGGGTCCGAGGTTAAAGAGGTTACTGTAATGCCTGTGCTCACCGGGACTGAGCGAGACTCGTAAGGTATTTGAGGAGATTCTTGGATACAAGTTTCTTGCTGAATAATCATGTAATAATAATATTTCGTAAATTCTCCTTCTGTAGGGAAGATAAGGTTTTTCGAAACTTTTTCGACCACTTTTTACCCTAGCGCTACACTACTCGCGAAGTTGACCGAGGTTCGACGAATATAGTGTGGTGTACTTCGCTGCAGCCGCTTCGCCTCGGTCAACTTTGCGATAGAGAGGGAGAGCCCTTCAGCCAAAGAAATAGCCAACTGTCATGTCGAAAATTGAAAATTATTTCGGTCAAACCATGGTGAGAACTCAAGAGTTACCGTTTGTAGATCCTTTATTTACCCTATCGAAGAGTGCGGCAGATATACGTGTCTCACTCAGTCTCGGTGCTGCAGCTAGGGTGAGAACATCGTCACAGATTCGGAACTTGAACAAACTTAACTATTCTTAAGATAAACGAATTAATTATGTCTGAAGAGAATGCAACCTATCCCATTGAAAAATACTTAATAAGAGATTAGTTTAAACCAATAGATAAGACTCACTGTGTCAGAAATACAACTCATATTTTGTATGACATAAAGATCAAATCACTGAACAATATAATTGTATGTTTTAAGGTTCGATTCAACCAAACTGGAATACGACTTACTTGGAGATTAAGAGGCAAAATGTTATATAAACTTGACATTAATTCCAAGAATTAACCTTTATCTATAGTGGTCAAATCGAACCTAAAGGGGCTTCTAAACGAGCCATGTTTTGCTGCAATTTGTGGCCTGCCATTATTTGCATCTTGCTCTAGCGTAGGGTGTCAGAGAAGGACGGCCATAGTTGCCGGCCACTAAGTGCAGTAAAATATGGCTCGTTTAGAAGCCCCATTAGTCTAATACTGGTATCCTATGTCAACTCCGAAACATTGTTTCCCATCAGTAACGTTTCGCCAAATTTTCATCTGTCCGAAAGTATTTTTCCTGAAACCTATAATATTATAAGGATTTTATAAACATCGTTTTAAAAAACCTTTTAGTAGACGACGCGGTTGGCGCAGTGGTTAAGCAAAGCAACTGCCTACTGAGCCAACGGTCCTGGGTTCGAATCCCGGCAAGGGCAAATATTTGTGCGATGAACTCGAATATTTGTGCCTGGGTCATGGATGTTATTTGTATTTAAGTATGTATTTATCTATATTAGTATGTTTATCGTCGTCTAGTGTCCATAACACAAGCCTACTAGAGCTTACTGTGGGACTAGATTGGTTTGTGTGAGGTTGTCCGATATTGTCCGATATATAGAATAGAATAGAATACTCTTTATTGCACACCTCAAGAAGAAAAAATACAAATACAAATGACACTTAACATATATTAGGTTACGTTACGTTTGTTTTATAACCACTCAATTGCTTCGAATTTTGAGTTGGACTCTATTTATATAATAAAATAAGAGCGGTGACAGGTAGCCGTAGTTAACCAAATATTCTGAAATATTAACAGTTTCGGAAAAAATGGTTTTCGGACAAAAGAAAATTTGACGAAACCATACAGATGGGAATCAAAAATATTAGTGTTTCAGATAGGTAGCCGCTATACTATTATAAAATTGTAAACGTGAAATCATGATCCTGTCATAATGCCTAAACGGTTGGTTATTTCGAAAATGTTTGGACGAGTTGTCCATCCGTAGATTGTTAATAGGATACTTTTACCCGACAACGGACAATCAAAAAAATCATAACCCTTTTTGTTTCTGCGCGGACGCAGTTGCCCCCTTTTAGTACCATTAATATTATACTCATACTAACACACCTATATTTTGACTGAGTGTCTGCACCGTACTTACTTACATTTAAGTTACTTTTCGAATATATTTGGGTCAATCAATTTTTCCTTGTTACTTGTTGCCATGGTGATGTTCTCTGGTCGACTCTTTAAAAATACGATTTTCAGCCGCAATATTTAACAAAAACTTTGTAATTGCAGCAGTTATAAGTCCATTCTTATTTAGATCATCTCTTGAAAATAGCAATATTATAAATTATCAATTTTTCTAAGAAGTTTAATCACCAAAGAAGAAGAAGTTTAGTCCCTTGGGTGACGGGACAGAATAACAACAAGAAAAATTTATCCACCCATTTACTCCACTATATCATCGAATTTATTACGACGAATTTTATAGATTATAATTTTTTTTTATATGTTATTGTTGTGACGATGAGACTAAACAAATATTTGTTCTACCTGAAAAAATACTTGCCACCGATTATTCTGGCCATTTAAATCGTTTAACATACTAGGCGGGTAATCAGTGCAGTGGTTTCTGGAGAACCCGATTCCTGTTTGCCCACTTTAGAAGGAGCACCACTCTATTGCTGCTTAAAAATAAGTAAGCGCATTTCGCCCAGCTTTTATGACACCGCGCCATTGCACTGTAGGTAAAATACCTCAAAAGTTGCCATTTAGAGTTAAGGCCGCCACTTTCTCACCATTTGTATTGTAAGTTTTAATTACTCCGATTCTATACATACTAATGTTACAGGATAGAACAATGTATAATATATAACCAAGTACTAGCCACAATAAAGATTTTTGCTACAAATACAACCAGTGCCGCAACTCGAATCCAATTGATACTCAGTATTTCTATAGCTGTAATATTTGGAAGTATTTCTGTCTGTACTGCAATCTTTATGAAACCCAGTCACAACTACAAATCTCTAACACGATTTATCATCGATACTGTTTCGAAAGAACTGTCACAAACTGAATCGATTCAAGTTGTACCTAGTCACAAACCAATGCAAATGTTTTTAAGGCATATCTGCATAAAACGCATAGTTGTTTCATGGCAAGCTCATATTATAATATCAATGTACGAATTTATCTTTAGCTCTTATAATTATATTTTTTGAATATTTACATACTTAGTATTCGAAAATTATTCTCCAGTTAATATTTTAGATTTATAATTTACTTACTCCACTTATTATTTGTTGATTTATTTGTTACAGCAATGTTGTTTATTAGTAAATTTTGCACTGTACTCTGTTTTTATTACATCCTCGCCTCTCCTATATTGAAGCTAGTACAAACTTTCCTATGGTGAAGTCTAAAGGTGAGTGAAAAAAACTATCATCCGAAAATGTATTGCTCACTTGTATTACTTTTATTCGTCACTTAAATAACTTGGTACTTAAAACAATTAAATATTATCGTCTAACCTAAATCTAATTAAATATAAAAAAGTCGGTTTCTGGATTAGTTTGTCGTTGACTTTTGTATATACTGCTCAATTGAATTTAAGGGTCACTTGAAGCTTGAAAACTACAAATTTGCAATGTTTATATACAATACAACCTTCTAATTAACTGTGAAAAGGAACATGACACTAGTGAGTAACACTAATTTCAAATCATTGTATTAGCCTTAAAACTTTCGTGAGACATGTTTAATACATCCGCGCGGTAACTGTGTCACTGTAAGGGTAGCGGTCCCTGATGAAGAGCTCCATAAGAGTTCGAAACATGGAGGGCTGTTCCTGTCAATTTCTCGTAAGTGTAAACCGCTTAATTCCATAATTAAATAAGTCTAACGAAAGTTTTAATAAGATTGATAATTTTTTCCTTTTTCCTCACTGTATTTTTTTAAAATTTAATAACAATGAAAAAAGACATGGTTACATAATATAGGGGATGTAACTTTCCATTAAGCACGCTATTGCCTAACAGATACAAAGGATAAATGAGAAGCCAAAATTGTATGCAATCCACTGAAGTTCAAGTGAAACTCGAACTCACGACCTCCGTTTAATCGGAATATTGCTCGTACGAACGTTTTGAACGTGCGTTGAAAATGCGTGCGTTCGTGAGCTTGGTGAATGCGCTTAGCATTGTAACTCTAAAAACACGGAGGGCGCGGATAAGAAGGCATTATTTCGTGTTATTCTAATAGTGGTCCAGTAGCTCAGATTGTAGAGCAATGTTCCGGGTTAAACAGAGGTCACGAACTCATGACCTCTTGGATTGCAGTGGATTGCATATGGCTTCTTAATTTACCTTTTGTATCTATATACCAAATAAGAAAAGTGGTATAACCACAAAAATAGGATCAAAAATACTGTTCGTCGTTATTGCCTGTGTAGGGAGGCACCGCGTCCGACTATTTTTATTGATTGTAAAATCAGCATCAAAAAAGTGGCCATCATTTTTTTAGCAGTATATATAATGCATTTGCCGTATTGCGGTCGCTCACAATGGGCCTCATAAGAAGGCTCTAAGTTACTCAAAGGGCAAAGGAGCGAGCTATGCTCGGAGTTTCCGTGACGGAATCCAAAATGATGAGATACGCAAGATAACCAAGGGCGACTGTCTGAGCGATATCTACATAGCTCAAACAGTCGCCAAACTTAAGCGGCAGTGGGCGGGGCAAATTGCTCGCAGAACCGATGTCCGTTGGGGCAGAAAGGTTCTTGAGTGGCGATCCTGGACCAGAAGATGGCCCTAACATCGTCAGATCTGGTTAGGATCGTGGGCAGAAATTGGATGACAGCGGTGCACGACCGATCGTGGTGGAGAGCTCTGGGGGAGGGCTTTGTCCAGCAGTGGACGTGTGCCGGCTGATATGAAGATACAGAGAGTGTCACTCCTCGGCCATGGCCAGCAGCCTGTCCAGCCCGACGGGCTCGAAGCTGCGGCCGTCGCCGGAGTACATGACGACGTTCCTGATGACGTAGCACTGCATGGCGGCGCCGAGCCGGTACAGCGGCCGGCCCTCGCGCGCCTGGCCCGGGATATATGATGGTACAGGGAGTGTCACTCCTCGGCCATGGCCAGCAGCCTGTCCAGCCCGACGGGCTCGAAGCTGCGGCCGTCGCCGGAGTACATGACGACGTTCCTGATGACGTAGCACTGCATGGCGGCGCCGAGCCGGTACAGCGGCCGGCCCTCGCGCGCCTGGCCCGGGATATATGATGGTACAGGGAGTGTCACTCCTCGGCCATGGCCAGCAGCCTGTCCAGCCCGACGGGCTCGAAGCTGCGGCCGTCGCCGGAGTACATGACGACGTTCCTGATGACGTAGCACTGCATGGCGGCGCCGAGCCGGTACAGCGGCCGGCCCTCGCGCGCCTGGCCCGGGATATATGATGGTACAGGGAGTGTCACTCCTCGGCCATGGCCAGCAGCCTGTCCAGCCCGACGGGCTCGAAGCTGCGGCCGTCGCCGGAGTACATGACGACGTTCCTGATGACGTAGCACTGCATGCCGGCGCCGAGCCGGTACAGCGGCCGGCCCTCGCGCGCCTGGCCCGGGATATATGATGGTACAGGGAGTGTCACTCCTCGGCCATGGCCAGCAGCCTGTCCAGCCCGACGGGCTCGAAGCTGCGGCCGTCGCCGGAGTACATGACGACGTTCCTGATGACGTAGCACTGCATGGCGGCGCCGAGCCGGTACAGCGGCCGGCCCTCGCGCGCCTGGCCCGGGATATATGATGGTACAGGGAGTGTCACTCCTCGGCCATGGCCAGCAGCCTGTCCAGCCCGACGGGCTCGAAGCTGCGGCCGTCGCCGGAGTACATGACGACGTTCCTGATGACGTAGCACTGCATGGCGGCGCCGAGCCGGTACAGCGGCCGGCCCTCGCGCGCCTGGCCCGGGATATATGATGGTACAGGGAGTGTCACTCCTCGGCCATGGCCAGCAGCCTGTCCAGCCCGACGGGCTCGAAGCTGCGGCCGTCGCCGGAGTACATGACGACGTTCCTGATGACGTAGCACTGCATGGCGGCGCCGAGCCGGTACAGCGGCCGGCCCTCGCGCGTCTTGCCCGCTATAGGCACCAGCGTGATGCCGCGCTCCGTGCACCGGGATTCCAATAACTCTGAAAGTCAAATTATTAATATTGTCAATAAGCTTATGAATGGTACATTGAGGTCATTATACATTACTGCAGACGCCGGGAAAGAAGAGCTTGCAAGGTGAGAACGTATAGATAGACGGATAGTGATACGAAGCCGGCAAGCCTTCTGCCCGGCCTTCAATTTTGTGCGAAATTCCTTTACAGTTCTCTCGAGTTGTTTAGCCTGAAACGTGATGCTTCGAAGCCTGTTATGACGCACCAGCGCCATCACAAGTTAGGAGGCATTATTATTATTATTTTCACTTGGGCCATTTGTGTGCCGCATCGACCATAGTTGATCTATTGTGGCAGTCCTGTCTTAAAGCACACTGCTGAGGCCCGTTGAGTCCAGGAATTCCCAGATTCTTTGGGCAGTGAGATGTTGTATCTCCTCTGGGGGCACAAAGTGTTGCCCTAAGTGGATACTTCTTTTGTGCATAAGTAGTCCACAGGAGCAGAGGATATGCATAGCTGTCTCCTCTGACTCTTGGCGGAACCTGCACGTTGCGTCCTGTTCCATACCCATTAGGGACAGGTGTTTTTCCAGCTTGCAGTGACCGGTCAGAGTTCTAGTCACCGCACAGACTTTTGAGCTGTAGTAACTCTTTAGATAACAAAGCATTTTATAAGGGTTTTCGAGTGATTTTGTCCTTTCACAGCCACCCACATCTCGATCGCCTTAGATTTGTGTAAGCATACCTGAGAAGGACTTCTGCTGCGTGGTGGAGGCGAGCGCGTCAGCCAGCTTGGAGACGTCCTTGTCCTGAGCGAGGCGCGGCGGCGGCGGCGGCGGCGGCGCGTCCATGTCGGCCGAGCGGTTCATCATGTCCAGCGCCTTGCGGAACGCGTCGCGCACGCCCGGCTCCTTTAACACCTCGTCTGGGAAGATTTTCTGTGGAAGTTACGGTAACGTAAGTAATTATTGAAAATCGGCAACGGATTATTGGAATCATTTTAAACAGACTAAGTTATTATAGATTACTGATTCCGCCAGACACAAATTGAATTTCCCACGGGCCCATGTGATGGAAAATTATCAAAACAATCTTGCCTAGCGCGAAACAATGGGACGCGATACGCGCCCTATGTACTTAACCTAACTTGATCTACGTTGCTAACCTGGATGTCAGCCGAATCTCTTCCCGGCCGCAAGTATGTGTTTCTGCTTTGTGTAACGTGTATGTATGTTTTACTTGCAACCATAAACGACGTCCCGGTCTGCGCCGCCGCCGCTCCGATCTCGTCAGCAAAACACCAAACACAGTTCACACTGTAGTAGTCCTTATATCACTCTAAATAACAATCCTTGGGGCGCCCGAAGCAGCCCACCGTACAAGGAATTGCACCGTATCTCCGTTAAAGCGTAAACCTTCCAAAAAATCGCCCGAAACCACGGAGGTTATAATGTTCAAGACCCGTCACGTTAATAGCAATGGCGCCGGCAGCGTCCGCCGGCGACAGCGCGCGCGCTCGAAGCGCCACGGAATAAAAGTGAACTAACTGGTTGTGTGGCCAGTGGATAAAAACTATCGGTTCTCAACAATCACCCGCCCCGGACCGACCCGTCGTCGGTCCGCTCAAACTCCCGGTAGTCGGGATAACGTTGAAACCGCCCGTCTAAGGATCGAGTCCCTCACTTGTACATCTGCGATCCGTGGAGACCCATCCTTGCCCGCTATCAAGTTAACGATGCGCCCCCGTCGCCAGCACAACGGTGATAGGTTAGCATCCTTAACCAGTACGAGGTCTCCAACGCACGGTGGGGTCGTCCTGTCCGTCCACTTAACGTGTTGCTGAAGAATGTGCAAATACTCAAGCGACCATCGCTTCCAAAAATTTTGAGTCATTTGCTGCAGCATCTGATACCGTGACAACCTATACAACTTAACATCCGTATACGGATACTCCGGCAAGGCGTTGAGTGGTTGGCCAATCAAAAAATGACCTGGGGTAATGGCCTCCAGGTCATTCGGGTCAGCGCTCAACGGACACAAGGGGCGCGAATTTAAAACTGCCTCAATTTTGCAAAACACCGTTGACAACTCCTCGAAAGAGAGGATCGTTGAGCCGATGACCCGATACAAATGAGTCTTGGCAGACTTAACCACTGCCTCAAATATTCCACCCCAGTGGGGGCATCCAGGTGGACTGAAATACCACGAAATGCCCCGACTGGCGATGGCCGTGCCGATCTCTCGCTCATTTTGACTTAAAAATAATACAATTTCCTTTAGACAACGATCGGCGCCCTTGAAGTTGGTACCACAATCCGATCGTATCAAGGCCGGTATCACCCGTCGAGAAACGAATCGGTCCAGCGCTGCCAAAAAGGCCTCCGTAGAGAGATCAGCTACCATTTCCAAATGAACGGCCTTGGTCGCCAGACACACGAAGACGCACAAATATGCCTTAACCGACTTCGCATTGCGAAGGCGTGATGTCTTGACCATGAAAGGCCCCGCGAAGTCTGTCCCCACACCAGCAAACGGCCGAGCTTCCGTAACTCGGTCGGGCGGGAGATCTCCCATTTGTGGCTGCATTGTGGCTGCCTTGAGCCGGTAACAAGGCAAGCAACGAAACACAACGCTCCGTATCACTCTCCGTGCCGACAAAATCCAGAACTCCCGCTGCAAAATGCCCAGCAGAGTGTTGCAGCCTGCATGTGAATTCCTGATGTGACGGTCCCAAACCAACAGCTCCACCAGAGCTCCCTTCTTGGGAAGAATTAAAGGATGCCGCGCTGAATAGGGCAATTCGGCATTCCGTAGTTGGCCTCCCACCCGGAGCATTCCGTGCTCATCAATAAACGGGTTGAGGCGGACAAGGCTCTTCTTCATTCTGCCCACGCCAGTCCGCAAAATCCTAAGTTCATCCTGGAACTCATTCCCCTGAATGACCCCCACCCAACGTGAGAGAGCCCTTTGCTGCTCCTCAGGTCCCATTACAGGTGACAGGTTGCGCTGTGCAGCAGGGCTTCGACAATTATGGAAAAACCGCATTATCCATCCCGTGACTCGAAGTAGCTTCCCTAGTGAGCTATACCGTTCCAAAAGAGTGTGGTCCACTGCCACAGACTCCACTGTAGTCACATTGACTCTCAGACCCTGATCAGGGGGTAGTGGCTGGCGTCCGCAGTCATTGAAAGGCCACTCCGTATGTGGCCGCTCCAGCCATTGAGGCCCCCACCAGAGAGAATGCTCAACCAGAGCAGGCGCCGGGCAGCCGCGACTCGAGCAGTCTGCCGGGTTAACTTCACCTGGAACATGTCTCCAGACCAGAGGAGTCTCCGAGTTATTTATCTGTGACACTCGGTTGGCCACAAATACCTCAAGCGTATGGACCGAAGCCTGCAGCCAGCACAACACGATCTGGCTGTCCGTCCATGCGTAAACCGTGTCATTCAGATCCACCGTGCCACGCAAGTTCTGCGCCACATGGTTCAGGAGGCGGGTCAGGAGCGCGGCACCCGCCAATTCCATCTTCGGAATCGTCCACCGGGTCCGAACAGGCGCAACCTTGCTCTTGGCCATGACCAAGCGTACAACGCCTTCGCCAGCGGTCTCACCTGTTCTCAGGTAGACCGCAGCCGCGTACCCTTTCTCAGACGCATCGCAGAACCCATGCAGGGTCACCCTGGCTCCCGCCTGAGGGAGCAGTTTGCGCGGGATCTCAATTTCTTTAATATGCGGCAATGTGGTCACGAATGCCGTCCACTCGTGCAGCAGCTCGTCCGTGAGCTGCTCATCCCAGCCTAGTTGGGCCAACCAAAGCTTCTGCATGAAGAACTTTGCCATGAACGTGACCGGAGAGATCCAACCATTTGGGTCGAACGTTCGTGCGATAGTCGAAAGGACTGATCGCTTGGTCCAGGTCTTCGACAGCAATTCGGCCTCACAATTGTATGTGAAGACATCCTGAGTCGGTCGGTACTGGACCCCCAAAATTGCCAACGCATGAGGATTATCCGAGTCCTCAAACAAATGCGGGTCTTGTTGGTGCTCAACTGGTAGTCCTGCCAGCACCTCTGGGCAGTTTGACAGCCACTTCCTGAGTTCATAGCCACCGGAGGCCATGAGCGCCACCAATTCATCCCTTAGGATGAGCGCCTGCTCAATGCTGTCCGTGCCCGTACAAATGTCATCCACGTAGACATCCCGGTCGATGACTGCAGCTGCGCGAGGGAACCGCAGCCGTTCCTGGTCAGCCAGCTCTCGTAGCGTCCGCATCGCTACATACGGGCTGGGCTTTAATCCGTACGTGTTCGTGTTCAGCTCATACGTGATCATCGGTTCTTCTGGGCTCTCTCGCCACAATATCAGCTGGAACCGACGGTCATCCGCATGGATCTCCGTTTGGCGAAACATCATCCTCACATCCGTAACGAAGACAACTTGGTGTCTCCTGAAGTCCGTTAGAATGTCTGCAATGTCTCTGGTCAACTTAGGACCAGCGTGCAGGCATTGATTCAGAGACACCCCGTTAGATGTCGCCGCGCTCCCGTCGAACACGACCCTGATCTTGGAGTCAGGTGTCTTCAGGACTGCATGATGAGGCAATACGTAGTGCTCCTCACAACGCCAGTCTACCCTGGATACTGACATGTGACCCAAAGCCAAATATTCACGCATGAACTCAACATACTTTCGCCGAAAGTTGGAGTCCCGTTTCATGCGCCTTTCCATGGCCATCATCCGTTTCTCAGCCAGGCCCCTGGAGCTCCCCAGCGGAGGTCGCGTCGATAGAAACGGTAGCCGTGTCATAAATCTGCCCGACGGGAGGCGCACCGTGTTGCACTGATAAAATGTCTCGCACTCCTCGTCCAGTGGGTTTGTCCTGGGAGCTGTGGGTGGCTCTTCTGTTGCCCAGAACCTTTGCAGGACCTCCGATAACACGCTGCCGTAGTATATGTTGCTATAATCCGTTGCGTCCTGTGGTCCCCGTACTGGGCCCAATAATGCGTACCCACCTGCGGTACACACGGCCACCAACCCGTTTGGTTGCAGCTCCCGCTTACCGCTCCGCAGCAGCTTCCCGAGGACGTCAGTTCCAAGTAAGACGTCCACCCGTCCGGGAATCGCGAAGTGAGGGTCGGCCAACTCCAATCCATTGGTCAGCTCCTTTACCGCCGGCGGTAACCGTACCGAAGGAAGAACCCCGACCACTTCATCCAAAACAATAGCCGTGGCCTTCACCCGCGTGATCGATGCCGAGTCACCCATCTCAAACAGGAGGTCCGTCTGACCCCTGATGTGAGGCACCTGATTGCCACCTATACCTATTGCGCCATCCCGTGATGGCTCCAACCTGAGGCCCAGCCTGGCCACTAGGCGGCTGGACACGATACAACCTTGTGCCCCCGAATCCAGTAGTGCCCTCACTGGCACTGGCTGTCCATCCGTGCCCCTGACGGTAATCACGGCCGTCGGTAATAATACCGTCACTGGCGGGGTGGGCACGACGGATGAACAGACTGCTAATTGCTAGCAGGGGGCACCTCCCTCCCCTTCTGCTGGAGGGGGAGAGGGCCCCTGGCCCAGGTATGGGTCCCACCCCGGGTAGTACACCCCTCGACCCATCGGTGCCATGCGCGCCGGCTGGTAATAACCCATCGGCATCCGTCCCATCTGCGGCGGACGCGCCATCAAACGTGGGCGCTCTGCGAGGGGTGGGGAGAAGCGATTACTCGGGGGCGGCAACCTGCCCCCCAGCGCGGCCGAGTAAGTCGCGTAGCCCGACTCCCCATGGGTCATCTCCGGGCACCCGCCCGTATCTCGGCGCCGATCCCCCCCCCCGCGGAGGAGACTGCGGCATCCGGCGGTACTCCGGAGTCCCCGGTGACCCCCCACCCCGGGAGGGGGGCGACCGCTGGTCTCTGGGTGACCCCCCTCCCCGGTGGGGGGGCGACCGTCCACCCAAGGCTGGCTTAGGAGAGGGGGGATGGCCTCCCGATGAGGCCCCGTACCGCTCCCCACTCTCAGCCAGGCAGAGAAGTTCATGATGGGCTCCTCCGCATACTCGGCAGTTGGTGGTCTTACTGCATTCACGCACATAGTGTGCGCCTAGGCAGCGGAAGCACAAGTTTCGCTGCTTGACCACCCCCCTGCGCCTCTGCACCCGCTGTGCTCCAAAATCCGCGCACGCGGTGATCGCGTGTCCCCCCTTCCGGCAGAAGGGGCACACCTCCGATTGGAGGGCGTTGTACCGCTGTCCTCCCCGACGGGGCTCCACCGGTTCATCAAATGTTGGGAGGTGATTCGATGAATCACCCCCATGTGACTGCTCAAACCGCGCCACCACCTCGCTAGGTAACTTGCGCAAAACCCAGTTCACAACAATGTACTTGTTGTCCCCTAGTGACAACTTGAGTCGCTCCAGCGTATTCACCGCCACCGTGACGGGATTAAGGATTTTCGACCTTATTTCGTGTACATTAGTGACCTTCGATATACTAAATATTTTTTCGATGAGCCCATCAATAATTAATCGCCGATTATCATATCGGTCAATTAATAGGCCCCATGCCGTCTCGTAACTGGAATCCGTAATCTCCAAATGAGTCAAAATATCATGAGGCTCACCGCGTAATCTCCCCATCAACTGCGCCATTTTATACGCGGGGGTCAAATCCGTGCGCGAGTGCACCACGCTGTTAAAGATGTCGCGAAACCTCGGCCAGTCGGCATATTCACCACAAAATTCCGGGACATTCACCGGTGGCAACGGCGCCATTAGTGCCACACTACTGGGTGCACGCCTTACCCCAACATCCCCTTTTCGGGCGCGCTCGATATCCGCTGCCGCTTGGATGATACTCATCACCATATCACCGCACTGGTCTACATTGCGTTGCACCACTTCAACAGCCTGGGTCCGACTTTCCCCAGTCTCCTCTTCGTCAATACGGGCCAAATATTCGGCATGCAATTTCAATACCGCGTCATACCTTTCATCTACCTGTCGCGCGCGCGACAACAATGCGTCCTCGCGATCCGTACGACCAATTAACGTAACGACTAATGAAAACCATCTTAATTCCGATTCGACCCTTGACGCGACCGTTTTAACTACTGAGGGAGCCATGGTACCAACCTCGATAACGCGGATCAATAAAATAATATAACCCGAAAACAAATTAATTAATTAATTAATTTGGGTGAATAATTTTGTCCGTGGAACCCCGATTTTCGACAATAACAATCCGTTTTCGTACCAAACGCGACAACTTCAAAGTTATTCACCCAACACCAATATATTACGCAAAGGAAAATAACACTAAATGTATTTAAATTAAATGTATTTTGAGTGAATAATAGTTCAGCGAAACCCCAATTATTAATTACTTATTAATACGTTTCTCCGTATCGAAACGCAACTATATTTACTTTATTCACTCAACTAACATTTAATTGAAAGTAATAACTAATATTCTTATAATTTAGTTACTCTTAATTACGCAAATGCAACTTAACGTTAATAGATTGGAATGCGAACCAAGCGCAATCCACCCTCAGATTTCAATTATGATTTTGATGCTAACTAAATTACTTATTCGAACGTAAATGAATCAAATATCTTTTCTGTGGATATGAACCACGCTTTTGCTACCAAAATTTGATTCCGCCAGACACAAATTGAATTTCCCACGGGCCCATGTGATGGAAAATTATCAAAACAATCTTGCCTAGCGCGAAACAATGGGACGCGATACGCGCCCTATGTACTTAACCTAACTTGATCTACGTTGCTAACCTGGATGTCAGCCGAATCTCTTCCCGGCCGCAAGTATGTGTTTCTGCTTTGTGTAACGTGTATGTATGTTTTACTTGCAACCATAAACGACGTCCCGGTCTGCGCCGCCGCCGCTCCGATCTCGTCAGCAAAACACCAAACACAGTTCACACTGTAGTAGTCCTTATATCACTCTAAATAACAATCCTTGGGGCGCCCGAAGCAGCCCACCGTACAAGGAATTGCACCGTATCTCCGTTAAAGCGTAAACCTTCCAAAAAATCGCCCGAAACCACGGAGGTTATAATGTTCAAGACCCGTCACGTTAATAGCAATGGCGCCGGCAGCGTCCGCCGGCGACAGCGCGCGCGCTCGAAGCGCCACGGAATAAAAGTGAACTAACTGGTTGTGTGGCCAGTGGATAAAAACTATCGGTTCTCAACATTACACAACAAAAAATAATTAACGAAGAGAAAATAAGGCAACAACAAACAAAACCATAAACTAAGAACTATGTCAGTAGACACGCAGATAGGTAATCAATAATTAGGATGTAATAATCGGGACATTATTCTGCCCGAAGTTTAGTGGACCACAGGACAGGGGCTCAAGGGCCCACAGGTAAGGGCACTGACCTTGAACTGCGTGTAGCTGTTGAGCACGGCCGCGTGTGTGGGCGCGCTGTTGAGCCAGGCCGCCAGCGCCGCCAGCCAGCGCGGCAGCAGCGCGCGCGCCGCGATGGCCGCTGACAACAACATATAACTACACCACTGACCTTGAACTGCGTGTAGCTGTTGAGCACGGCCGCGTGTGTGGGCGCGCTGTTGAGCCAGGCCGCCAGCGCCGCCAGCCAGCGCGGCAGCAGCGCGCGCGCCGCGATGGCCGCTGACAACAACATATAACTACACCACTGACCTTGAACTGCGTGTAGCTGTTGAGCACGGCCGCGTGTGTGGGCGCGCTGTTGAGCCAGGCCGCCAGCGCCGCCAGCCAGCGCGGCAGCAGCGCGCGCGCCGCGATGGCCGCTGACAACAACATATAACTACACCACTGACCTTGAACTGCGTGTAGCTGTTGAGCACGGCCGCGTGTGTGGGCGCGCTGTTGAGCCAGGCCGCCAGCGCCGCCAGCCAGCGCGGCAGCAGCGCGCGCGCCGCGATGGCCGCTGACAACAACATATAACTACACCACTGACCTTGAACTGCGTGTAGCTGTTGAGCACGGCCGCGTGTGTGGGCGCGCTGTTGAGCCAGGCCGCCAGCGCCGCCAGCCAGCGCGGCAGCAGCGCGCGCGCCGCGATGGCCGCTGACAACAACATATAACTACAC
Source organism: Apotomis capreana (assembly GCA_947623375.1). Classification (NCBI taxonomy): domain Eukaryota; kingdom Metazoa; phylum Arthropoda; class Insecta; order Lepidoptera; family Tortricidae; genus Apotomis; species Apotomis capreana. The sequence continues at coordinate 40,121,129 of OX392499.1, forward strand.
CACTGACCTTGAACTGCGTGTAGCTGTTGAGCACGGCCGCGTGTGTGGGCGCGCTGTTGAGCCAGGCCGCCAGCGCCGCCAGCCAGCGCGGCAGCAGCGCGCGCGCCGCGATGGCCGCTGACAACAACATATAACTACACCACTGACCTTGAACTGCGTGTAGCTGTTGAGCACGGCCGCGTGTGTGGGCGCGCTGTTGAGCCAGGCCGCCAGCGCCGCCAGCCAGCGCGGCAGCAGCGCGCGCGCCGCGATGGCCGCTGACAACAACATATAACTACACCACTGACCTTGAACTGCGTGTAGCTGTTGAGCACGGCCGCGTGTGTGGGCGCGCTGTTGAGCCAGGCCGCCAGCGCCGCCAGCCAGCGCGGCAGCAGCGCGCGCGCCGCGATGGCCGCCACGGTCGGCGCGCCCAGCAGCTCCAGCCAGTCCACGCACCACAGCCACGCCGCTGACAACAACATTACCGCGTTACTACCGTCATCCAACAAACAGAGTCAAACACTCTGGTTACCGATACTTGTTTACTTTTGTTTATGTCAAGAAATAAAGCATTATATTCCGTCAAAGGGCCCTCTGTACTACTTTTTGTTTTATAAATGTGAAACGCATTCACCAAACTTCTAGAATGTGCGTTTACGTAACGTCCTAATGATCGGTCGTAAAGTACAGTATACTGTCTCCGAGGTCGCTCCCAGAAGTCTTTGGCAACATCAAGGGACTGCTAGGCTTTCTGGTGGAGTTGGGTTGGCAAGAGTAGTGTCAGCAACAAGTGCGGAAAACCAGCCCGCGATAACCTATACGCTAAAGTATATGTAGCTAGGCTCACTGTTCTCCCTGCCCAGCAGATGCACGGGCGCGTGCTGCAGACAGTGCTCCAGCTTGGGCACGATGTGCTGGTGCAGCATGGCGGTGAGCGCGGGCCCCCAGGCGCCGGCCCAGGCGGCCAGCAGCGGCCGCGCCGACCCGTCCGCCGGGTGCCACGCCGCCAGCGCCGCCGCCAGCCGCGACCGGATCAGCGGGTACACCGACGTCGCCAGCGCCTCACCTGCACACAACTCATATCGTTGTACATGATGCTACTGGCACATAGTGAGAGTAAAACACGAGTGTCAACACAGTGAGTCAGTCAGTCCGCGGACCAGAGGAATAAATGAGGCGACCTCGCACCGTGGCCGAATATATAGTAATGACACGTTAGTAACAAGGTCCTCACCGGCTAGTTCATGCCACGGCAGCACCCAGTGATGCAGCGGCTGCGTGTCGCCCGTGGGGTCCCAGCCTCGGACGGCGGTCAGCAACACGGGCGCCACCACGTTGGCGGCCACGGACGCCAGCAGCCACGCCGGGCACGCCGGCTGCCACGACTCCAGCGCCGCCACCATGCCGTCCGGCACGCGCGGGTTCCACGAGCTGGACAAACAAATTGTACATTACATACCTAGGGCGGAGAATTCGTGAATGTGCCAGATAGCAGGGTTTTAATTAAATCAGAAGCTTTGCAAATTACTGCCTGTGATTTGTCTAAAGTTTTACGTCTTGCCTTGGCCATAAGATATGTGTAACAGTACTGACTCTGCGGCAGCTTTGATGGCGGGCGCGTAGTGCTGCCACAGCAGGCTGTTGTAGGCCTCCTCGGCGAGCAGCGCGCGCCACTTGAGGAGCACGGGCACGGGCGCGGCTCCCACTGACCATAAGATATGTGTGACAGTACTGACTCTGCGGCAGCTTTGATGGCGGGCGCGTAGTGCTGCCACAGCAGGCTGTTGTAGGCCTCCTCGGCGAGCAGCGCGCGCCACTTGAGGAGCACGGGCACGGGCGCGGCTCCCACTGACCATAAGATATGTGTGACAGTACTGACTCGGCGGCAGCTTTGATGGCGGGCGCGTAGTGCTGCCACAGCAGGCTGTTGTAGGCCTCCTCGGCGAGCAGCGCGCGCCACTTGAGGAGCACGGGCACGGGCGCGGCTCCCACTGACCATAAGATATGTGTAACAGTACTGACTCGGCGGCAGCTTTGATGGCGGGCGCGTAGTGCTGCCACAGCAGGCTGTTGTAGGCCTCCTCGGCGAGCAGCGCGCGCCACTTGAGGAGCACGGGCACGGGCGCGGCTCCCACTGACCATAAGATATGTGTGACAGTACTGACTCTGCGGCAGCTTTGATGGCGGGCGCGTAGTGCTGCCACAGCAGGCTGTTGTAGGCCTCCTCGGCGAGCAGCGCGCGCCACTTGAGGAGCACGGGCACGGGCGCGGCTCCCACTGACCATAAGATATGTGTGACAGTACTGACTCTGCGGCAGCTTTGATGGCGGGCGCGTAGTGCTGCCACAGCAGGCTGTTGTAGGCCTCCTCGGCGAGCAGCGCGCGCCACTTGAGGAGCACGGGCACGGGCGCGGCTCCCACTGACCATAAGATATGTGTGACAGTACTGACTCTGCGGCAGCTTTGATGGCGGGCGCGTAGTGCTGCCACAGCAGGCTGTTGTAGGCCTCCTCGGCGAGCAGCGCGCGCCACTTGAGGAGCACGGGCACGGGCGCGGCGGGCGCGGCCAGCGGCTCCCACTGCGCCAGCAGCGCGCTCAGCAGCGGGCTCACCGTGTGGCCCGCGATCGTGCCGATGCCAAACATCTCGTACTCCAGCGGATGCGCCGCCTGACCGTACAAACGATACACTTCAAAAATGCTGATTGTTTTAGACATTTTACTAAATTTTTGTTACGTATGAACGTTTATGTGTGCGTGGCTGCGGCAACCACGATCTGTATACGTGAATAAACAGAGCATCGCTAGCTATCGGCTGTTTCACTTTGTGCCCCTTGGCCGCCGATCTAACAGTGGCGACGAGGATGCGATTTTAATTTAAACATGACTATTGTTTAATTTAAGAATTCTCATGTAATATTTTTCTTGTTGGTGTGCAATAAAGTATTGTTGTATTGTATTGTATGACTTAAACTTTATCAGGGCTGTTTAGCTCTCACTACCAGTAAGTCGGGCTATGTGTGGGAGTATCTATAACCCACTAATAGGATTATCTCCGCGCCACAAGAGTGATTTGGGAGGAAGTGACGCGGGCGCACTGTGCGCATGGACTGCGTCATGAATAGACTGAAACGGGGCAGCCTGACTTAGGGCGGGAGGAGAGGGAAAAGAGAAACGGGCTATGATGCAGAGATTTTTCTCAATAATCAAACATGTATCTTTACATATTATCAATGTCACTACTTAGAACATGGCTATTGAGATTTATTGGTATATATTTGAAACCTACAGTTTGAATTTTTCATTGATAACTTTTGGTTTAAAAACTTCTCGAAATTTACAAAATTCACGCATGAAACTGATTTTTCCAACTTATTTTCGACTGCACGCATTGAAAGCATGAAATAGCTATGTTACTTTCTCGAAAGGAAGCATGGCGTCGATTTTAGGTTGAATAAAAATGGTATTCTATTTTTTATTTGCTCTCATACATAGGCGGGGATTTTACCTGGTCAACATCCTGTAACTAATCGTTACACAGATTATGACCGCATCTAACACCGGGTTATGAATAAAATAAAAAAAAAAAACATAGGCTACTTTTATCCCGAAAAATAAAAAACATGATTCCCATAGGCTAGTGATTATGTTTCGTCGCGAGCGGGAAAAGCTACGATGTAATAAAGTTGGTAGTATCTTAAATAATGTAATCTCCGGGAAAAGTCAAATCTTCCCGCACCGCACCAAATCCCTACTTATATTATAAATGCGAAAGTGTGTCTGTCTGTCTGTTACCTCTTCACGCTTAAACCGCTGAACCGACTTAGACGAAATTTGAAATGGAGATAGTTTGAGACCCGGAAAGGACATAGGATAGGTACTTTTCATACCGAATAAATTTAGTGTTCCCGTGGGATGAGCGGGTAACACTGCGGGGCACAGCTAGTTTTATTATAAACTAAGAGGTGCCCCCAACTTCGTCCGCGTATTTTGTTTCTTTACCGTAGACGGGTAAAAAGCATCCTATAACCATCTATGAATGTCCAGCTATCCCTGTTCTGAAATTGGTTAAAATTTGTGCAGCCGTTTCCGCGTGATGAGAGGACAATGGAAATTATGACCAGCAGATGGCGCCAGGTTGGCATAGCGCCGCGCGCCCATACAAAACAAATGACGATCCTGCATCACGCTATTAATATTTTTCCTGAAATCATGACCCCTCCATAGAAAATTGATTTTCAATTACAAATCTAGAATTTTATAATAGTACTAGCTTTTGCCCGCGACTACGTGCGCGTGGAACTTGATAAAAGGGATTATTAAAAGCGCCTAAGCAAATGTAAGAGCAATTGAGCTTTTGGTCTAATAATTACATTTCCTACAGGGTCACCGCACCCCAACAGAAATGTTCACTCACTTTTCAATCTTTTTATGTATAATTTCTAGGATGAAAACTATCCTATGTCTTTCCTCGTATCTTAAACTATCTCTATGCCAAATTTCATCAAAATAAATTCAGCGGTTTAAGCGTGAAGCGGTAACAGACAGACAGACACACTTTTGCATCCATACTAATATTATAAATGCGAAAGTGTGTCTGTCTGTTACCTCTTCACGCTTAAACCGCTGAATCGATTTTGATGAAATTTGGCATGCAGATAGTTTAAGATCCGAGGAAGGACATAGGATAGTTTTCATCCTGGAAATTATCCCTAAAAAGATTGCAAAGTGAGTAAGTAATTCATGATGACATTGATGACCCTGTAGGAAATTTAATTATTAGACCAAAAGCCCAATTGCTCTTACATTTGCTTAGGCGCTTTTATAATGCCTTTTATTAATTAAGGTGATTAGGTGGATATGGATATCTATCGTGTTGTATGAGGTTGCTTCGATACTTCAAAGTTCCACGCGGGCGTAGTTGCGGGCAAAAGCTAGTTTATAATATTAGTATGGATAGTATGGATAGATGACAGTAACCTCACCTTCAAATCCGCGACGACCTCGTACGCTGTCTCGAGCGAGAGGTCGGGCTGGCTCAGCCGCGCCACTCTACGCTTTATGTCGCGCACTTTGTCGATGATGTCGTCCTGCTCTACCAGCTTGTCGTCGCACTCCCTCAGGTCCCGCTCGAGGACCACTATCTCGTCCTCGGCTTGTTGGAGCTCGCGGGCGTTTTGGATTATATCCTGTTAAAAGAAAATTCTTTGGAAAATCTGTCGATTGATGAAATCATTTCACGGACTTTCTTTGGCGGTACACCCTTGCCAGAGTGGTCGTGGCCGTCACGTCGTTGATTTAGTGGCCTGCTTCACAATGCGACGAAAAAAAAAAAACTTTTTGAACAAATGGCGGATCTGCGCATGTACATTTGTACGTAAATCGGCTACTGCGCAGTCAAGGTTATGCACTAAAAGTTTGCCGGCAGCTGTAACTGACGTTGAAAGTCTTTGAATGTCACTGATGTAATGAAAGAGGAAACAGGACTTAAGAGTCCGCAGCAAGGTCCGCTCAACTCCGCGTTGAGATCGCGCGCTTACGCTTTAAAATGTTGTTGTTTCACCTAGAGGAAGACAGGGCGCTAGCAGTAAAGCGAGAGCGCGCTAGCGGGGGGCGGTGCTTACCGCCGCCCCCCCGGACCGTTCCCCGCGCTAGAGTAATTCGCTGCAGTTTCGCAACAATTTTTTGTAATTTATTTTAAGGTTTTCGTAGTTACGCTCTCATTTTAAAACTACGAGATCAATTTTGATAAATCTTTTTTCTTATCAAACTGCATAGTTTAATCGACACCGGAAATAGGTTTTGACTTCAATCTAAACTATATTTTGGTCGTAGTATGCCGCCAAACTGAACAACTTTTTGGGGTCTAAAAATGCAAAACTTGTACTCGCTCTATTTTCTTTCTATTAACATTTCAAGAGTCATAAACTAGTTTTAGCCCTAGATATATCTTATCTCATTATATTTAGAGAATTTCATGATAATGTGACATGTTATATTAAAATAAGGACGTAACTACGTTTGTATGAAGAATCGAGCTTGCTGCGGACTCTTAATATTCCGCAAAGTTCAAGTATTTTTTGCATAATAAAGCCAAAACTATTCACAGTGATGAAAGTCAAGTTTTTTTCAACAGTATTCGAAATTTATTTTAGGTTTACAATTAGGTAAACAATGTTTTGAATTTGGTTAATGACAAATCGCTATTGACGTTTAATAAAGCAAATATATGACGTATACCCATTATTGCTATATGAAAGCTGTTTGAAGCGCCAATATCCCTGATTCGAACCTACACTTGCCAGGCTATACCATGACACTGACCTGTTCGCAGCACTCGACCATGACCTCCAGGTTGTGCGCGGAGAAGTTGGTGCACTTCCTCCGAGGCTCGTGGTAGCCGCTTAGCACGCGTTTCTTGAATACGGTATCTGCTGACTAATGACTTATACCATGACACTTAGTAGCAGCCCTTCAAGAGGTCAGGTGGCCAGGCTAGGGAGAATGTGTTACGGACGATGGTAATTGGAGGATCCTCAAAAATGCTGAAATACAGGAACTGGTAGCCGAACCGAATATCATTGGTGAGACCAAGGCCCATCATCTTCGCTGGCTCGGCCACCTTGAGCGAATGGGAGAGGATCGGCAGGTGAAGGTCGGTCGGCCAAAGTACCGCTGGATAGATCTGATAGAGAAGGATCTGCGTGAGCTCGGAGCCACAAACTGGCGAGAGATAAAGTGGCCAGCTCTTGTGTCGGAGGCCAAGACTAATTTTGGGTCGCTGAGCCATCGCAGTTAGCTAGTTATGACACTGACCTGTTCGCAGCACTCGACCATGACCTCCAGGTTGTGGACTAGCTGCGGCGCGGAGAAGTTGGTGCACTTCCTCCGCGGCTCGTGGTAGCCGCTTAGCACGCGTTTCTTGAATACGGTTTTTGCTGACTAATGACTTATACCATGACACTGACCTGTTCGCAGCACTCGACCATGACCTCCAGGTTGTGGACTAGCTGCGGCGCGGAGAAGTTGGTGCACTTCCTCCGCGGCTCGTGGTAGCCGCTTAGCACGCGTTTCTTGAATACGGTTTTTGCTGACTAATGACTTATACCATGACACTGACCTGTTCGCAGCACTCGACCATGACCTCCAGGTTGTGGACTAGCTGCGGCGCGGAGAAGTTGGTGCACTTTCTCCGCGGCTCGTGGTAGCCGCTTAGCACGCGTTTCTTGAATACGGTTTTTGCTGACTAATGACTTATACCATGACACTGACCTGTTCGCAGCACTCGACCATGACCTCCAGGTTGTGGACTAGCTGCGGCGCGGAGAAGTTGGTGCACTTCCTCCGCGGCTCGTGGTAGCCGCTTAGCACGCGTTTCTTGAATACGGTATCTGCTGACTAATGACTTATACCATGACACTTAGTAGCAGCCCTTCAAGAGGTCAGGTGGCCAGGCTAGGGAGAATGTGTTACGGACGATGGTAATTGGATCCTCAAAAATGCTGAAATACAGGAACCCGAATATCATCGGTGAGACCAAGGCCCATCATCTTCGCTGGCTCGGCCACCTTGAGCGAATGGGAGAGGATCGGCAGGTGAAGGTCGGTCGGCCAAAGTACCGCTGGATAGATCTGGTAGAGAAGGATCTGCGTGAGCTCGGAGCCACAAACTGGCGAGAGATAAAGTGGCCAGCTCTTGTGTCGGAGGCCAAGACTAATTTTGGGTCGCTGAGCCATCGCAGTTAGCTAGTTATGACACTGACCTGTTCGCAGCACTCGACCATGACCTCCAGGTTGTGGACTAGCTGCGGCGCGGAGAAGTTGGTGCACTTCCTCCGCGGCTCGTGCTCGAAGCGCGGCGCGACGGCGCGCAGCGCGTGGTAGCCGCTCAGCACGCGCTTCTCTTTGCCGGTCATGTCGATCACTGGCACGCGAGATAGCTCACTGCTGTGGGGAAAGAATAAATATTAAAAGGCCTTATTCCTTTTAAAATGTTGATTGTTTTCGACTTTTTTCTCTATGATCAAACACGTTTCTTAACATATTATTGATATTACTACCTAGAACAGGGCTATTGGGATTTATAGGTATATATTTCAAACCTACAGTTTTAATTTTACATTGATAATTTTTGTTTCAAAAACTACTCGAAATTGACAAAATTCACGCGGAAAAATAGTTTTTTCAACTTATTTTCGACTGCACGCAATGAAAGCATGAAATATCTGTGTTACTACCTAGAACACGGGGACTTATTATTCACTTCAAAAAGTTGGTTGAAATTACTTATCAATATATTTGTCGTAATATGAAAAAAATAAAATTTTAAAAGGAATAAGGCCTCTTTAGACACAATCTTCCACAAATCAACCTAGTCCCAAACGCATAGCTTGTAGTATGGGTACTAGACGATGATATACATAATATATAGATATAACATCCATGAGACAGGAACAAATATTCGAGTTCATCACAAAAATGTTTGCCCAGGCCGGGATTCGAACCCAGGACCGCCGGCTCAGTAGGCAGCTGCGCTACAAACCGAGCTAACCGCGTCGTAAGTTGATGTATGATGGTTGCGTTCAATAAATAAGTGACAAAGCGTCATGTCACTCAAACTCGCATTCTGCCAAAACGTGACGGATGCTTTGTCATTTATTTTTCTCGTGATACACGCAACCATCACAAGCCCCATGTACGGTAAAATTGCACTTTTATTCGGATTTTACCAAATTTTACATATTGAACTAAGCAAAAATTACTGCAATATTACTGTTTTGTGTAGTGTTGCCAGGCGTCCGCATAAAGACGGACATAGGCTTTTTGATGCGTGTCCGGCCAAAATAAACGCCGTCGGCTTGTCCGGCTAAGTGTTAGACTTTTTACATTTCGCAAACGAGCAAGCGCCGAGCGCGGCTTGTTTTCACATACAATTTTTTTGGCGTAACTATTAATACGGACACACAAAATACTCAATAATGCAGGGTGTCCGGCCTTTTTACTCAAATGTCCGGCCAAACTGCCTGGACTGTCATTAGGTTTGGCGACTTGGCAAACATAGTTCTGTGTATATATTTGAACATTTTTTTAAATGGTATTGTTATTAATTTATATTGACATTATTAGGAAACAAGCAAGGAGATATTTTCATGTTTTTACTACAGCAGTGCTGTATTTTTTTTTCTATATGGTTAAATCTCAATGGAATACCTGCTGATAGTGTGCATGGAAGGTTTACCCTCTTGTATGACGTCGGCGGCGTCGCGGTAGAAATACCGGCCCTTGTGAGACTTCTTCCAGTGGTACGACTTCTCCGGCCCTTTCTCATCTTCCTTCTCTTTCAGGCGACGTTCCTCTTCTTTCTTCGCTTTTTGCTAGAGTTATAAAAAAAGTATTGATGATTTTTTATGTAATTCATGACGTTTTATTACCGATTTACCCGGAAGATCCAAATATTTCCAAACTGAATTTATCCGAAAGCAGCATTATGCCGAATATTCATATTACCGAAAACGCTATCACGCCAAACATATGTACAGATCTAATTAAAGGTATTATACATCTTTATATTATCATACTTCATAGTTCATAGTTCATAGTTATTTATTCAAAAAAAACAATATACATTGTGTTTGAATGTGATAAATTGACAATACCATATTAAATTAAATTAAAATTAAAATCGACATAATAACAACAAAAATTATTTACCTATATCTACGTCCAAATTACTAAAATTACTAACAATTAATTAAATGTCAATCTAATTCTAAGTCATACGTTCATAACATTAAAAATCTGGTCCCTTAATAATTATTAAAATCCTGAATTAATGGCATTACAAAATTCTTCAATAGAATAAAAGCACCCCTTCAGCAAAAAAGCTTTGAGCTTATTTTTAAACATGTTACTGCTTGAGATCAACTTCATTTCAACGGGCAATTTGTTAAAGAGAATAATTCCCTGGTAGCCTGCCGAATGTTTCACTACATTAAGCCTTGCAAGGGTGGATAGTGGCAGATCCTTTCTCCTAGTTTCCAAGCGCCGTTTTCTCTCTTCAGCCGTTTCAAAGTCTGATATATTCTTAATTAAGTCACTGAGAACTACAAGAATATATAGACTGGGCACAGTGAGTATTTGGAAGTCTAAGAAGAAACCCCTGCATGACGTTTGTTGAGGTATTCTGGCCATAATCCTAATGGCCCTCTTCTGAGCTGTAAAAGCCGCCTTGACATTGTATTGATGACTATTTCCCCAGAATTTTATACTATATCTAATTCTAGATTCTACCAAGGCAAAATATACTATTTTTAAACTTATATTATAAAGGCAGAGGCTTGTGAGTGTGTTTGTTTGTATGTTTGTAATTTCTTCACGTTTATATAGCTGGACCAATTCTGATAAAATTTCATATGGAGGTAGGTAGCTCGCACTGTGGATCAACACAGTCTACTTTTCGTCAAGAAAATATTAGTGTTCCCGTGAGATATGCAAGTAAAAACGGGGGCGCAGAAAAAAAAATATTAAAGAACAATTCTTTAAAATCATATTTGCTGTGGATGTTCGATGGGTTACAATTTATAATTAAGATATACAAAAAAAAACATCAGAACATGGTCTTTGGAATAGTGAAACTGATAAGCGATTGTTTAGTCTTATGCATAAACTATTTATTGATAAACTCTATTGTCATTTTTTTATGTATCTCATAACTCTATTGTTTTATTCAGTTTCAAAATCTTTGGAACTACTCACGTGGTTGCTTCATAAAATTTACTTCATAAATTATCATAATTAATAATAATAATAATAGCCTTTATTTTCAGACTCGTCATAAGTATAATCTCGTTTAATTAACAATTCCACTATTTCCCATCTTTTAAATTTTGTTCTGCCTGTTTGCCCTTCGGCAAAGGCCTCCTCTATTCATCGCGGTCCTGTGCAACTCTGCATCATAATTAGGTATGTTATTTGTAGGTTATTTTAGTATTTCGTCAGTCGATAAATGAGCTCTGTCACGATTGATATACTCACTGCAGATTTCTCGGGGCCGTACGCGCCGATGGCGCCGCGTCCCTTCCGCAGCGTGGCCTCGACGGGCGCCGATATGCCCTGCAGGTCCTTGCCCAGCCCGCGCCCCGGCTGGTAGCCCATCTGTCAACATAATATACACTCTGTAGATATGTTTGGATTCAAGTTTGAGGACTGACTGTTAGCCCCCAAGTAGGGAATGCCTGTCGGCCGAAGAAACAACTACCCACATGAACCTGGAATACGTTGCCGTAGCTAAAGAACAGGCGGAAATCCTCAAAGCAATGCGGTCACTCGGAGAAGCCTGCAGTGACCCCAGGTGAATCCTGCGCTTCTGGACGGAGTTAGGCTGGCTAGACCCTTAGATGGCAAATAAAGGTATGCACAATGGCCTGAATATACAGGAGCTAAGTGCAGAAAACAGAGTCTATAACCATACCATAACCATATTTTTTTCTGGGATGTGGCATATGTATAAGTTGATGGTGTTGGGTAGCCACAGATGCTTTATAGACAAATGTTTCATCAAATTTTCATTTCATCAAAAACATTTTTTCCTGAATTCTTAAAAGATTTTGGTGAGTTATAACACAAACCTAACCTAACCTAAACGAATCTATAAGTTAATATTTTTAAGATTTCTGAAGAATATATGACTTCCAAGGAAAAGTTTGTCTATTAAAATGAAAATTGTGTGAAATGTTTATGAGAAAGATCGAGGCTCAGTGACTAAAAATATACCTGTAGCAACAGTTTAGCTCCAATTCCCTTGGTGTGCTTCTCCCATGTGCCCATGTTGCCACCGAGGTTGGCAGAGCGCATGCCCTGGCCCAGCCTCCGGATGCCTGCCGTCTCCGACTCATCTGGTACTGTGGGTGCAGGCTCCTCATCTGAACTGTCAGCTATGGGCGGCCGGGATCTCTCTGCTGGTTCCAACTCTGGCAAGCAAAATGTTTATTTTTACCATTATATTTATTTAAATGTGATTCATAGGTACTATTTGCATTTATCCAAAACCAATCTCTAGTTTCAATATCTATGACCATAGTTGTAGTACCCTCAGGTACCTCAGTGAATGTTTTGGTTTCCTATTTTTATTTGATTTGTAAAAGCAAATTTTTGGTGCTCAAGTAGATTATAAAATACATATTTTGTTTATAGCAAATATTGTATCATATGCATCTTAAGTAAAGATTATTTTTTATTGTTGTGGTATTTTCTGTTCTTCAATAAATATATCAATGCAAAATACAGATGGTTTAATACTTTATTAACATACAACACAAAAGCAAATCTAAGTCAGTTGGTAAAGAACTCCTTTGATCAATTGAGCATAACAAAGCTCAATTGATCAAAGGAGTTCTTTACCAAAGGAGTCCTAGCTTGCCTTTAGGATAGATTTTACTATACCTTGCTTGGGCTCCTTTTTCTTGCTCGCTTGCTGCACGCCACCCGCCACAAACCCAATTGGCGCCGCATAGTCCTTCTGCTTGCGGCTTCTCTGCCGCACATTATCTTCGTTATCGTCTTCGTCACTATCTTTCGCCCACACACCTGTAAGTATCAACCGTTAAGTTAGTATAAAAGCTCTAAGTTAGCTCCTCAATTTGCTAAGTCAATGTAAAACAGTAAATTTCATCTGGTTATGAAATTGGAAAGTTACTAACCGTAAATTTGTTGCTCCTTTTTTGCTCTCCCTCTTCTGTTTATGTTGAACTCGTTGTCCAAATCATAATCGGTGATCTCGAAGCGTATCACCTCGTCGTCTGACATTATTTGTAAACTAAATTAGAAACTACTTTAAAGAAACAAAACCCGATTTTGTATAGAACCCGAGAGGATTTCGATTTTTTACAAGAGGTGTTATTAAATTGGTTATTAGTCAATTGTCACTGATCGAGAAGAAATCTGAAATATATTATCTTAAGGAAAACGCGTACGCGTTCCTAATGAAATCACATCACAGCCATACACACATGAACATGACACACAACCCAATTCAATCCGAAACGGCAAACAATAATTTATTTGACACTGACACTTGACAGTCACAGGTCAGTAGTGACACTGACAATATAGCGCTGTATTTTCCTATGAAATACAGTTTTTAACCGACTTCAAAAAAAGAAGGGGGTTCTCAGTTCGGCTGTATGTTTTTTTTTTTTTTATGTTTGTTACCTCATAACTCCGTCATTTATGATTCGATTTGGAAAATTCTTTTAAGGTTCCTGAAAAGACATCTCAAGGTTGGTCCCATAAAATTTTGGTGAAGATCGGATGACGAGATCCATGGGGAATCGAAGGAATTGCTGAAATTTTATAGGCACTCATAATATTTTTCATGTATTTTCTAAAACTATTTAAGTATTTGCATATGGTAGTCATCATCTTCCAATGCTGAACTGATGATGGAAGGTACAACTCCTTCAAGACCTCCCTGATCACCCCGCCATAAGTATTTTACATGAATCACTAAAAAGCGAAAAAAAAAAATTTTAACAAAAAAAGAACCGACTTCAGTAAAACTAAAAAGCCAATAATAACCCGTTCAAGTACAGATTACATTTGACTCACCCTTTGAAGTCGGTGCCAAACCTCACGTAAACTTTAATATATAAATATAATAACTGAGTGGTTTGGGATCGATTTCAATTGGTGAGTCAAATGTAATCTGTACTTGAACGGGTTATTATTGGCTTTTTAGTTTTACTGAAGTCGGTTCTTTTTTTTGTTAAAAATTTTATTAATTAAGTTTGAACCAGTCGCAACGTTTTTATTTTACATGTAAAAATGATCTCACTGTGACTGAAATACACTCAAATAGAACAACAGACTTGTGCTGAGTCGATAAAATCGTTCGTTGACGCATGGTATCGTATCGATAAAATATAAAATTGACATTTAGCGTAGCGAAAATTCTATCTTGTTCATGATTTTTATTTGTCCCGATTTTGCTTTGCTCATTTTACGATTTTCAGGGATTTTCAGTGTTTACAATGAGCATTAGCGTTAAACAAAAATAATTGGCTGTTTATAAGCATAGGTGAACGTGTATCTGTGTTGAGTGTGCAATGTTATAACTGTAAACATCAGTGTGATAGTTATTTACTATTTAGTAAGATGTTAAGCAGATTTTCCGATGTCCTGCAGACAGCGGCAGACGTCGTAAGTAATAAAAAATAAGTCGGCATTTGAATACTACTGAAGGCCGAAGCCATTTACCTCTATAATTCTGTAGCGAATAGCTTATAACCATGTTAACGTATTTAAACCATCATTTGCATAATAAGTAGCTGTTATTCGTCTCGGTACTTAGTTTTTCTTGACCCATATACTATTATTAGTATTCACACAAATAAAGTTTAAAATATATTTTCTTATTTACTAAAGCATATTTGTTTTATCTAGTTGGCTCCTCCGGCCACCCGTTTGGAGGACTTTGAATATCATTGGAAGATGATCATAAACTTCTACCAGAACTATGATGACAGTGCTAAAGTGCACATTGAAGACACCAGGATTCCACACCACCTACATCAAATGTTGCAGGTTAGTTGTGTTCAAAATTATATAAGCGTATGAACCTGGGAACAGTAAGTTCCGATATTAATTGTAGGTGATACACTATTGCAATAGCCCAATAACCAATCCATCCAGACTACACGTAATAGCCGGGTTCTCTATTACAAATGAATGAAATCTAATATGACCTGTTCATGGACATATCACCTTGTTGATATGATCAGGAATGGGTGCCAGCAGGGCTACAGCTACATCAAACTTCTCGAAGGGGCCTCTGTGTGTTGGATCCATATCCAACTGTTCCAAAAATCTGTGATATATGCACCCCAGACTCAAAGTCAAGAAACACATACATTAGGGTGTCCCTTATTTTTCGACCTAATTTTTTTTTGACGCATACCCTCTAAGTTTGTTCGATATGTACTAAAATGCTCCCAAAATGAAAATTAGCTTGATCTACGAACGGGAACCCGTGCCGACTTGCAGGTGAATCTTGTCCATACAAACTGCTTAGACCGCTCGACGCGTACCGCGTAATTACTTAATGTAGTGACAGTTAATTTTATCTGAGTCGTATTAGTTTGGTTTTGTAAAATAGATAATGAATTAAGAAGTTCCAAGAAGGATATTTTCTTAGTTGGTTATATAAAACATCAGATAACAGGTTCGAAATTGCCTTCAAATAGGCAGGTATTAGCAGTTTTGTTTTATAATAGAATAGAATAGAATACTCTTTATTGCACACCTCAAGAAGAAAGAAATACAAATACAGATAGCACATGACTACAATGGAGGTAAACAATAGGTGATGCTCTTCAAACGATAAATGTAGAAGAAGATAGAGTATTTTTTAGAGCAACAGAGAGAACCGGGGCGTCAGGGGTGTTTAGCTGCAGTCAACCAAAAATTGGCAGAAAAGGAAGAGCGAGCCCGCCAACGGAAGATAGATAAAGAGAAAAGAAGACTAAAAAACACATCCATCGCTGAACCTTCCTCGTCATGAGATTATTCGCTGACTCAGAGATTGATGATTTTGTGTCCACAAAGAGCAAAAATTTGTTTACACGCTTGCAAATTGACAATAGTTTTTTGCGTGTTCCTGTTTTATTGACGCCCGAAAATTATGCCTATTTGAATGCTAAATCTTAAATCTCAACCTTTAAGAGCTGTAGGCAAACGATACAGCAGAAAGGGCAGTTAAGCTGATGCAAGACTTTTACGGATTGATAACGGCGGACGAAGAGCAGAAACAATTTCTACTACGTTGTGTTTAGGAACACAGAAAACTTTATCCTGATTGTAAAAAAGCTACTCTGCGAAATAAGTATCACAAGCGAGATACTAATAACATAGTATAACTAGAGGCCCGTTGCGGCGTCGAACCGCCGCTAGAATATGGAAATCCGGTAGTGTTACAGAAAATAACTACTTTATCGAAAAGAAGTTTTTGGCGAACGAAGAATAAATACTGTAAAAAAACACGTTAAAATGATGTTTTAAAAACGTTGAAACATGCCAGGCTAGAGCTAGGCCTGATAGCCAACTGCCAGTTTCATCGTGACAACTTTTTCAACTCTTTTGTAAAAATAACTTGTGCATTAATGACATGTGATCTGCTGATCTGTTCCACAAATAAAATGTATATTATTTTTTATGGAAAAATTTAATTCATAAAAATAATCCCATATCTTGAAAAAAATATTGACATATTTTCATAGGACCGAAGATTGGTAGAATTTTAATTTGTTGTTCTTTCTTCAGGAAAGAAGAATTTATCGATTTGATCGATTTCTATCAATTTCCAGAAAAAGCACATGAATCGAAACGACAGATTTGGGCACTCACTACGCAGGTTTTAAAAAGGAAATCATGTAGTGCGTAACTGTTTATGTATTCATTTATAATAGCTCGTCCACAATGCCAACTCGTCCACATTTCCAACTCATCCGTATTCCCACCTCGTCCACAATGCCAAGTCGTCCACATTACCAACTCGTCCATACACCCAACTCATCTACATTGCCAACTCGCATTCATTTCCAACTCATCAACAATGCCAACTCGTCCATATTGCTAACTCGTCCACAAATACAACTGGTCCACATTTCCAACTTGTCCATAGGCCCAACTCGTTCACAATTCCAAGTCGTCCACATTTCCAACTCGTCCATATTCCCAACTCGACGATACACCCAACTCGTCTATAGAAACTCGTCCTTATTATCAGCCCGTCTTTATTGCCAACTCGTCCATATTCCCAACTTGTTCATTTTGCCAACTCATCCACATTCCCAACTCGTCCATATTCTCAACTCGTCCGTATTACCAAGTCGTCTTCATTGCCCACTCGTCCGTGTTCCCAACTTGTTCATTTTGCCAACTCATCCACATTCCCAACTCTTCCATATTCCCAACTCATTCACATTGACAACTCGTCCATATTACCAACTTGTCCGTATTACCAACTCGTCTTCATTGCCAACTCGTCCATAATGCGAACTCGTCCACAGGTGTGCAGGTGTCTATGGGCGACGGTAATCGGTTTCCATCAGGCGATTCGTTTGCTCGTTTTCACCCTATGACATAAAAAAAAACTGCCCACTTTTCCATGTTCCCAACTTGTCAATTTTACCAACTCATCCACATTGCCAACTCATCCACATTTCCAACTCGTCCATATTCCCAACTCGACGATACACCCAACTCGTCTACAATACCAACTTGTCCTTATTATCAGCTCGTCTTTATTGCCAAATCTTCCATATCACCAACTTGTCCGTATTACCAAGTCGTCTTCATTGCCAACTCGTCCATATTCTCAACTCGACCACATTTCCAACTCGTCCATTTTACCAACTCATCCATATTGCCAATGTAGATACATTCCCAACTAAGCTACTTTGTCAAGTCGTCCATATTCTCAACTCGACCTCATTTCCAACTCGTCCATTTTACCAACTCATCCATATTACCAATGTAGATAAATTCCCAACTTAGCTACATTGTCAACTCGTCCATATTCTCAACTCGACCACATTTCCCATCCCGTCGACATTCAAGCGGAAGGACTTAGTTTTTTCTAGTAAAATACTATTTAATTTACCATAACTCATGCTATTTGCTTTGGTTTCTTTTTTGATGGACTTATATAATCATATTTAAAATAATCTATCATAAATTTACTTATTTGAATGACGTTTAGTTGTACTTACTACATTTTTTCTGCTTTGATTTATTGTAAAACTCGCTTATAAAAATAATCTATTCTTGAATGACGGTCAGTTTTTCTGGTCTTGCGAGCACCAGTCCAACTCGCACTTAACCGGGTTTTTTCCTCCACATTTTTAACATGCGAAAAAAGTTTCCATATCAACATTTTAAAAAGAAAAACAACCTGGCAATTTAGATCATTGACATTATAGCCCCCAATAAAAAATACATTAAAAGTTGTCAGAATATGATTACTGTCATTCATTGTCAACAAACTGTAAAATTATTTTTGCATATTCGTACATGTTTTAAGTGTTGCGGATATTATGTTGCCGACTCAAAAATAATATTTCATCATACTGAACAACTTACTACAGGTTTGTGAGCAAATCATGCTTATTATTATTTGGTCATCTTAAGTCAAAATAGGGATCACAGGTCACGTGGTCAATGTCACGTGGTTAGCGCACAGTAGTTTTTTCAAATCCATTTTTCAGTACTTTTTCGGGAAAAAATTAAAAATCCAAGAGTTTTATGCACATCTCCAGCATGGGACGAATCTAATGACATATCATTTATCAAAATCGGACCATAACTGTAGATCTGATGGGATGTACAAAAATCGGCCTCGCGTAATATATATATAGATACAGTATATTATGATGATGATTAATAAGTTGATTTCTGCTTATTTTTCTATTTCTTTCGGTCGTTTGGGAATAAATCCGAATTATTAGTATATTTGCCTACTAAAATAACATACAAAACTTTGAAGCTAAGTCGGCACGGGTTCCCGTTATCACAGATTGCTGAAATTTTGCAAGTATGTTTGTTTTAGCATTTCTAAAAAAGTTGCTGGGTATGCGTTTCAAAAAAATACAAAAAAAAATTTTTGCTCATATAAGGGACACCCTAACATACATCAATCAATCATCCATAATAATAATAAAAATAAATTTAATAATAATAATAATGACATTTATTCATTGTTTCTGTATATTTTTGGTTATGGCTTAAACATGTATAGCAGTGTTGTATAGTATGAAGAGGTAGATTGCTCGGCTAATGCCAGTGCCCTAAGCCAATATGACTCTTGGTCACCAACACTGTTATTATGTCACCGCCATGACTTAATAACTAAATACATATAAGTATTAATATTAGCTAAATTGCACAAAAAATTCAGAATACATGTGTCACACTTAATACCAAGTTATATTCTCTACCAGTCAGCAGTTAATAATAATAATAAGACATAATAATATGAATAAGAAACTTTTGTGAGACATTTAATTACTGTATTAAGCGATTATACTCACTCATATGAATGTCTGATGGAAAGCTCCATATGAGTTTAAGACATGTCGGGCCGTTCCTGTCAATTTCATGCGAGTGTAACCACTTAATACAACATTTATTTACTGTTTGCATACTTATATTAGCAGCGCACAGAAGGCAGAGGCAGGCAGGAGTGAACTATAAGCTGACGATAGTTGCAATGAAAAGATTAAATCCCCTAAAAACATTTTACGTTATTCCCAAATACATACAGACTCTGATGTTATAAATTACAATTGAGCATGCTTAAGCTGCAGTTTAAATTTGAGACAAATGAAAGCATTAATTATCTGAGTTATGAAATTAAACATAAACAAACCCAGATGAAAGCAAATTAGAAAAAGATGTGACTAATAGTTACCTCCTCTTTTTAATATCTTTTAGTAATTAGTAATTTGCTGACATGATAATAAATCAGATTAATGTATCAACTTTCTATTCTACACTTATTGTTGTGGAATGTATTTTAAAATAATCATTTATGCACTAAAATAATTTGTTTAATATTCCTGAAACAATTAATTAATTTTGTTATTTGATTTATTATCTTCAGATTAATAAAAATGTACCCATTATGTACATGTTGACCTATGTATGTTTCTAAATAATCCCACTTTTCTTGTTTATTAATTATTCAATAGATGTAATCATATAAACTTGACTGATAATTCATTTCAAACTTAATGAGTATTGAAAAAAGAGTCACAATATCTTATCAGTTCAATTAATGAATGGTAAACATGCAACCTTGATGTAGTCCTACATATGTGCAGTTTGATTTGTATGTGGCCTGTTAATCTCGAGCGAATGCCTTATCAGGCAGTGGAAGATAGCAAACAGTTGAATGTAACCTAACTATGTATTAACTGTAACTATAAATGTATATTTAAAGTAGTTAGGCATTAGAAAAAATAATTATTGGTTATCAGTGATTAGATGTTAATGTTACACACTGTTTTTTATTTATCTACTGGACAAAATTTAAACCTGAGTTTAGGTTTATTGGCTGATATGTATGTTCTCTGTAGCCCAACTCGCAATCAACCGCTTCTTTTTTTGTATGTTTGACCACAACCACAATGTCTTATAAGAGCTCTGCAGACATCTAGACACACTTCTAAGAATAACAATCACACTATTATTATAAAGGTGAAAGTTTGTTTGTATGTTTGTTATTTCTTCACGCTCAAATGGCTGGATCAATTTTAATACATTTTAGTATGAAGGTAGCTGACACCCTGGATTAACACATAGGCTACTTTTTATCTTCCCGTGGGATGAGGGAGTAACACCGCGCGACGCAGCTAGTTATGAATAAGATTGGAAATTTCAGCTCATAGTGGACGAAGAAAAAGAACAGCAAGGCGGCACAGTAGGGCCCTGTCTCGAGGCGATCGTGCAGCGCTCGATATGTTTGCTGGACGCGCTGGCAGCCCTGGCGGCGGCGGACCGGCCCCCCGGCGCGCGGGCGCTCGCGCTGGCGGCCGGCTCCGCACTGCTGCGCCGCACGCGGCAGCCCTGCGTCAACAGTGTGCACGTGTACCGTCCGTTACAGGTGAGTTGTCCTCTACAACGGTAATTGGGTCACTGTCCACAGACCTAGCGCAAACGGCCGCCCATTGCAGGTAAACTAGCCCTCAGAAACTCTAACTAAGATCTCATTACGTTCCAACTGTTGGACGGAACATTTGCAAGAAAAAAGGTAGGAAAAACATTACGATTAACCTTAATAATTGCGTCATCGGCGCTTAGGCACAGTTATCAGTATCACCCGTCAGAGAAACTTACTACTTACTATAGGTTTTTTTGTGAAGATTACATAAAATACTTAAAATTAAAAACAAAAGAAATGTTTCTCGTTTATTTTCTGCATATCAATATATTTTCATTTCAGCGGATGCTAATACAATGCAACGAGAACCCCGCCTCTCCAACTGAGAAAGAAGAGGTGGAGTTGCTCCTAACGCTCTGCGGTCTGGTCCGCAAAGAGCCCGGTCTAGCCAACATCTTCACCACCCCCTTCGTCGAAGACAAAGCCAGCCTCCTCAGCATACCCGAAGACATACAGAAATTAATACCAATCAAAAGCAAAGTTCAAACCCCAAAGAAGAATCCCTTGTTCGAAGTGGAGCTGCCCCCAAATCCTCTAAGAAACGTGTCCATCATTAGGACGAATGGGGATTGCAATAGCAGTTGTTCGGCGGACGACAACGCGTCGTGCAAGAGCCACAAGACGGTGTACGATGATAACGACAAGTTCTTGTTGATTGACCTGTTGCTCTCGTATTTGAATAGTGCTGTAAGTATACTTGCTGGAAAATATAGAATAGCAAAGCTTCGTTCGTTCTTTCTTGCATCTTCTATTCTATTTTGCTTTATAAAATATGGTTCGGAAGAAAAGTCACAATCCTTTTTTTTATTCACTAATAGGCGTAATGTATTTAGCCGCATCATCATTTAGTATTTAGTAAGAAAGAAATAGATATACCTACAAAAATAATATGAAATAAAAAATAACTAAGATGCTGTTTTACATTCTGTTGTTAAATAGTCTTTTGAATATTCATTTTGTTCGTAGGATAACCAAGTGGTCCTCAGAGCGTGCGAAGGCATAATGATAGTGTCGTCTCTCCCGGACGACGACATTGCCAGCCTCGTGACGACTTGTAGTCCGGCCTGCGAGCTCATCGTCGACAAACTGGCGGAAAAATACAAGGCGATACCGGCCAATGTCGACCCCAACGACGTCGACCATCTGAACATCACCTGGGCGTGAGTATCACAGATGTCAACTACACTAACATCGCCAGCCTCGCGACGACTTGTAGTCCGGCCTGCGAGCTCATCGTCGACAAACTGGCGGAAAAATACAAGGCGATACCGGCCAATGTCGACCCCAACGACGTCGACCATCTGAACATCACCTGGGCGTGAGTATCACAGATGTCAACTACACTAACATCGCCAGCCTCGCGACGACTTGTAGTCCGGCCTGCGAGCTCATCGTCGACAAACTGGCGGAAAAATACAAGGCGATACCGGCCAATGTCGACCCCAACGACGTCGACCATCTGAACATCACCTGGGCGTGAGTATCACAGATGTCAACTACACTAACATCGCCAGCCTCGCGACGACTTGTAGTCCGGCCTGCGAGCTCATCGTCGACAAACTGGCGGAAAAATACAAGGCGATACCGGCCAATGTCGACCCCAACGACGTCGACCATCTGAACATCACCTGGGCGTGAGTATCACAGATGTCAACTACACTAACATCGCCAGCCTCGCGACGACTTGTAGTCCGGCCTGCGAGCTCATCGTCGACAAACTGGCGGAAAAATACAAGGCGATACCGGCCAATGTCGACCCCAACGACGTCGACCATCTGAACATCACCTGGGCGTGAGTATCACAGATGTCAACTACACTAACATCGCCAGCCTCGCGACGACTTGTAGTCCGGCCTGCGAGCTCATCGTCGACAAACTGGCGGAAAAATACAAGGCGATACCGGCCAATGTCGACCCCAACGACGTCGACCATCTGAACATCACCTGGGCGTGAGTATCACAGATGTCAACTACACTAACATCGCCAGCCTCGCGACGACTTGTAGTCCGGCCTGCGAGCTCATCGTCGACAAACTGGCGGAAAAATACAAGGCGATACCGGCCAATGTCGACCCCAACGACGTCGACCATCTGAACATCACCTGGGCGTGAGTATCACAGATGTCAACTACACTAACATCGCCAGCCTCGCGACGACTTGTAGTCCGGGCTGCGAGCTCATCGTCGACAAACTGGCGGAAAAATACAAGGCGATACCGGCCAATGTCGACCCCAACGACGTCGACCATCTGAACATCACCTGGGCGTGAGTATCACAGATGTCAACTACACTAACATCGCCAGCCTCGCGACGACTTGTAGTCCGGCCTGCGAGCTCATCGTCGACAAACTAGAGGTGCTGAATAGCTAGTCTGATTAGATTTGGAATAGTTCATTTCATATATACCAAGGCCCGATTCCACTTGAAACTACACAATAAGGACATGTACTGAATCAACCAATCACGCGTTTAATCTCTTATCTTATACTTTTATGTAAGGTATGGTATGTTTTAAAATCAGTCAGTTACATTGGGTTTTATTTTATATTGTTACAGGTACGTTGCACAAGACTTCGGTGACAAGGACTACAACAAATTCCATGGTTACAGAGAACTTACAAGTTTTTTCTCCTGGCTCGATTACTGTGATACTTTAATGAAGGTACAGGTGTTGATCAGTTTGTTCACTACTGTTCTGCATCACTCATTAAAATTTACCTTTGTTAAAGGTCATACATTTTTCTTTACCACGGTTTTTCGGAAATGTTTTTTAAATTGTCAGTTCTTAATCATCGTGGCTGAAAGGATCTTTGCCATCAAAACTTATTAAAAAAAGCTAGTTGTCAATGTCAAAACTTCAATGGCTTGACATTGACATGTGCTAACCATGAACAATTTTTTTTTTTTTTTCGAAGGCAAAGATCCCTTTTACTTTATGTTTATAGGAATGTCATCCCACGATATCAGCGCACCTGGCCCGCACGTTCCGGCAGAACTTTCTAGAAGGAGCCGCCGAGGCGGGCCTGCAGCACGCGCACCACGCGCTGCGCGTCACCGCCGTGCTCAGCAAGTGCCTGAAGCTCGTCGACTCCACCGACCTGGCCCTGGGTAACACACTACCATATCAACAGAACGTTCTAGAAGGAGCCGCCGAGGCGGGCCTGCAGCACGCGCACCACGTCACCGCCGTGCTCAGCAAGTGCCTGAAGCTCGTCGACTCCACCGACCTGGCCCTGGGTAACACACTACCATATCAACAGAACGTTCTAGAAGGAGCCGCCGAGGCGGGCCTGCAGCACGCGCACCACGTCACCGCCGTGCTCAGCAAGTGCCTGAAGCTCGTCGACTCCACCGACCTGGCCCTGGGTAACACACTACCATATCAACAGAACGTTCTAGAAGGAGCCGCCGAGGCGGGCCTGCAGCACGCGCACCACGTCACCGCCGTGCTCAGCAAGTGCCTGAAGCTCGTCGACTCCACCGACCTGGCCCTGGGTAACACACTACCATATCAACAGAACGTTCTAGAAGGAGCCGCCGAGGCGGGCCTGCAGCACGCGCACCACGCGCTGCGCGTCACCGCCGTGCTCAGCAAGTGCCTGAAGCTCGTCGACTCCACCGACCTGGCCCTGGGTAACACACTACCATATCAACAGAACGTTCTAGAAGGAGCCGCCGAGGCGGGCCTGCAGCACGCGCACCACGTCACCGCCGTGCTCAGCAAGTGCCTGAAGCTCGTCGACTCCACCGACCTGGCCCTGGGTAACACACTACCATATCAACAGAACGTTCTAGAAGGAGCCGCCGAGGCGGGCCTGCAGCACGCGCACCACGTCACCGCCGTGCTCAGCAAGTGCCTGAAGCTCGTCGACTCCACCGACCTGGCCCTGGGTAACACACTACTATATCAACAGAACGTTCTAGAAGGAGCCGCCGAGGCGGGCCTGCAGCACGCGCACCACGTCACCGCCGTGCTCAGCAAGTGCCTGAAGCTCGTCGACTCCACCGACCTGGCCCTGGGTAACACACTACTATATCAACAGAACGTTCTAGAAGGAGCCGCCGAGGCGGGCCTGCAGCACGCGCACCACGCGCTGCGCGTCACCGCCGTGCTCAGCAAGTGCCTGAAGCTCGTCGACTCCACCGACCTGGCCCTGGGTAACACACTACTATATTAACAGAACGTTCTAGAAGGAGCCGCCGAGGTGGGCTTAGGTACGCTACGAGATTAAGTCCTGAACTCCTAAAAATAACGGAGATTCAAATTGTAGAAAGATTTAAATATAGATGGAGCTGCCGAGGCGGATTTACTAGACGCGACTTAGGAAGTGCCGCAAGCTCATCGACTCCACCGACCTGTCCCTAGGTAACACATTGCTGTAGGTCTTAGACCACTATATCAACAGAACGTTCTAGCTGGAGGCGCCAATGCGTTGCCCGTCGACTAAATCAATCTGCAACGATGTTGACGCACATATCCTATTCATGTCTAAAAATATGTATTAACTTCTCAAATTATGTTTGAGATGTTCAAAACTGTGTGCATATTTTCAGATATAGGTAACCGTATTGACCGAAGTATATTCGTGATTACAACTAAAATGAAAACTTGATTTCAACTTGTGTGTCAGGTATTTCGAAAACGCTTCCGAAAATGTGTGAAAAAATACGAAGGAATCTTAATAAGTGGTTACTGCTTGAGGATGACGTGATACTAAAAGTCAATAGACAAAGTGAAAATCAATCGTAATCGCATTCTTAGAGAATACTAATTAGTTTCGCTATTCATTATCAGTTGTAAAAATGTGTAAAATTGTAAACATTATCGGATTTAAGCACCGTAACAACGACGCACTGAAAAGATTCCGACAAATTAATTTCTCAGATACGATATAAACAATTTAATGAGTCTAAGACTTAATAACAATAATAATAACCTTTATTAATTTTGCGATTGGACGAAGATTTTACTTTAATAGAGACGGAATTCGCTAACCGAGATTTCTATGAACGGCCCTTTTAAACACTCTTGTTCAACTTTTATTGCGAATTAAACATCATAGTCTAAGAACAGTCAAATATTTAGATAAAATATCAGTTTCCTGTATCGGACATTGTTGTTTGCGGGCAGAGTTCTCCAACTGGCTGGTGGGCGACGGCGACATCTCGGAGTGGCCGCTGCTGCACGCGCTCATCAGCAACTGCCTCACCGACAACCACGACCTCACGCTCGAAACTTTGAGGTTCTTCGAGGTGAGCATGTTATGGAAGCTCTACGTCTGTCAGCAGAGTTATGGAATTGTAACCGGTCATAATTATAACGGTTGTATCGCGATATTTCTTATTTAGTTTCATTATCTAACTAGTTGCAAACCCATCCATTTTATCTAGACACGCGGCAGCGTGTCCAGCCAAGTTCACCGCAGGAACTGGCGAGCAGCAGCCGTGTGTTATATTACACGAACCGTTTGGAGCCACTTTTGACCCCCCAATAACTCCAAATCTATTGACCATAAAAAAATGAAATTTGGCTTATGTATTAAGATCCTTTAGAACAAGTAGAACCCCAAATTTCATTAATATAGGTTAAATAGTTATTGAGATATTAAAGTCCAAAAAACGGTATTTTTATCACTGACTGACTGACTCACTAGTAATCAAAAACCTAACCCACTTCCAGGTGACCTAGAAAGGTGAAATTTGGCATCTAGCTTAGTAATTGTGTGTGTGTACATATAAAAATCTTAAACAGTGATTTTTTTATGTTTTTTTATTATTATTATTATTGATGGTTGTTGCCTCAGAACTCTGTCATTTATAAACCGATTTGGAAAATTCTTTTTTTGTTTGAAAGATATACTAGAATAGCATATACATTCACACGCACACACTTACACATACATGCACATTAAAATCCAATACGTACTAACCGTTTTGGAAAATTCTTTGTTTGTTCAAAACTTTCAAAAGATGTACTAGAATAGCACACAGAACTAATTAACAAATAATAATCAAGTAATTTACACATCATAATAATTTCTGTACAAAAAGTAATGATATCCCATCAAAAACATAAATGTAAAATGAGAGCCAAGTTCAATATCGCGTGCACTTCGCCGACAAAAGAATTGAGATCTGCAAGGGCGCCAAGTTCTTTGCCCTAAAATTTTTAGATACAAGGACATGCGACATACTCAATGCATTTATTTTACTTGGGGTGTAATTCAATATCAAGACGTGACTTGGCTAGTTTTAAAATATAAATTTATATTTTAAATCAAAATCAATCAAATCATTACCTATTTTCGTAAAGGTAAGTACGCAAGTTAGTGTACGTCTTGTATCTAACAGTATAAGTATACTGTTAGCTTGATAATGAACTATGACTATGACTATGTTACTTTTATAAAATTTAGTTAGTTTGTGAAAACTAGCCAAGTCAAATCTTGATATTGAATTACTCCCCAAGTAAAATAAATGCATTGAGTATGTCGCATGTCCTTGTATCTAAAAATTTTAGGGCAAAGAACTTGGCGCCCTTGCAGATCTCAATTCTTTTGTCGGCGAAGTGCACGCGATATTGAACTTGGCTCTCATTTTACATTTATGTTTTTGATGGGATTACACAATTCGTCGGGTGATACATGTGGCCGATATCTCCAGTAACAACTCGATGTTTCACCAGTATATCTGATCACGGCGTATGCAACTACACAGACACATTACATAATTAAGGTACATTTTAAGGTTAAATAACATCATTAAGTACACTGTTACAACATATGTAAAGCTACTGAAATATAATATTTGACGACGCGTTTGGCTCGGTTGGTAGACACCTGCCTACTGAGTCGGCGGTCCTGGGTTCAAAATCCCGGCCGGGGCAAATATTTGTGCAAAATATTTGTTCTTGGGTCATGCATGTGTTATCTATATATGTATTTATATATTATGTATATCGTCGTCTAGTACCCATAGTACAAGTTTTGCTTAGTTTGGGACTAGGTCGATTTGTGTATGATTGTCCCTTAATATTTATTTATTATTTATTTATTTTATCTAACACATTTAAAAATAGAATTCATTCCAATCGTCAATCCATTTGACTTCCAATATTATTTGTCCGCAGACAATAGTAGAAAAGGGCACAGAGCACAGCATCCACAGGCTGGTGCTGTCGCGCGTGTGCTCGCGCGGCTACGTCGCGCCGCCGCCGCCCGACGACGACGAGCGCGACAGGCTCAACGACGTGTCGCTCTGGCAAGAGCGAGAGAGGAATAAGTGAGTCATACTTTGTAATAAATAATACCCTTGATAAAATTGTGTAAAAATATTAGTAATAATTAATTACTGACTTACTCAAAGCTTTCGACCGGGTAGAGCCTTATATTCACACTTAAAAAAGAAATGCTATATCTGTGTTACAAACGCAATAAACTCTTTTCATTTCTATTTTATCAAAGTCAAAAAAAAAATGAGAAGTACAACGTCAATAAAATTAATTTTGTACTTTAGAAACTTGGGTGTTCCACAGGGTTCAATTTTAGGACCATACAATTTTAACCTTACGACTTCGTAAATTTTGGAATATTGTTCCAGAGAGGCGATGAAGCAGCTGCAGCACGAGGACCACGTGAACGAGCAGATCAACGACATCCTGCAGCACGAGGGCCTGGACTCGCGCGCCTCCGCCGACAACATACACCGGCTCATCAACAGGTACGTGCACTTGACTTATAGCATGTACTCGTATTTGGTGGAACTATCGTGTTCAAAGGATTAGCCGTCCAGTGGTTAAACTGAACGTTGCCCAGGGTGCGCCAGACGCTGTGACGAACGGGATGTCGTCGGAAAGCTTCGAAATGCGTCGTACGGGGAGGCTCCTTTCATGCACCCCTTGACTTATAGCGAAGCATGCCGATCACTTACGTGTATAGTACACAAATGCATTCAGGTGTACGATTTGATATAGGTCGATTCACTAAAGCTGGCGTGAATGGATTGAATGAAAGTTATGTCACTTGTCACTTCGAGTGTTAGTGTGAGTGCTGTTCTTATACAGGGGCCTCCTAATATTTTGTAAACAACAACAAAATGGGTTTTTGTTATTCAAAAAAATTAAAATTATTAGGTATAATATAAGCATAATCTGCACAATATTTAGACTAAACAAGTAATACGAGGGTGGATCAAATAGTACCCGTGTTTGATGGCAAGTGCCGTTACTTAGGAAAGTTGGCATTACCATCGTGTAGTATTGACCTTATCAAATAATAAAATGAAAACTATCACTTGTTTATGGTTCAGTTTTTTTCTGGCGGCATATTTTGTAAGACTTGTTTTGTTTTTCGTACAAGATGGAGAAAGAGCAATATTGTTCCGTAATTAGCTTCTTATTTTTGGATGGATAAACATGCGAACAAAAAAAAGTTATAATAGATGCTGTCTACGGAGGCCTTTCGTCGTCTATGACAACCGTGAGATAATGATTTAGTGAGTTTGAAGGAGGTCGTACATCTGTTTTCGACGAGGACCTCTCAGGGCGCCCGGCAGAAGTGGTTACCGAAGAAGTCGTGCGACAGGTATAAAAATAATAGTCACCGATCGACGTACCAAAGTGCATGAATTAGCAGAGGTTGTAGGGGTATCGTACGGAACAGCAATTAATATAATACACGATAAATTAAATATGAAAAAAGTGTCCGCTCGATGGGTGCCGCGATTGCTCACGGATGAAAATAAGCGGTTACGGCTGTCAATGTCGAAGAAGTCTTTGGGCTTGTTTATGAAATCTGCAGGATTTTTTCCGTCGTGCCGTTACTGTTGGTGAAACCTGGATCTATTAGTATACACCTGAGACCAAGCGGCAGTTTAAACAATAGATTTTTCTAACGAATCTGTCCCAAAGAGGGTGGAGACGGTCCCATCAGCCGGAAAAGTCATTGCCACGATTTTTCGGGATAGTAAGGGAATAATCCTTATAGATTTCTTACAAAAGGGGAAAACTATCGCAGGGCTGTACTATGGTCAGTTATTGGACCGGTAAAAAAAAAAGATAGGAGCCACGGGCCCATTTGGCAAAGAAGAAAATGTTGTTCCATCATGACAACGCACCAGTACATTTATCCAAAATTGCCACTGCCAAATTAACCCAAGTACGTTACGAATTGCTGCCACAGCCGCCTTACTCACCGGATCTGACTCCCTGTGACTTTTTTCTGTTCTCCAACATGAAAAAATGGCTCGGGGGAAAGAAATTCAGCTCAAACGAGGAGGCTATAGCTGAGACAGAAGCGTATTTTGAAGAGTTTGACAAATCCTATTTTTTGAAGGGGTTAAAGAAGTGACCGGAAAGCTGGGAAAAGTGTAAGGACCTAGAAGGAGATTATGTTCAAAAATAAAATAATTTTTTTTTTAAATATAAGCCTCTTCATTTCCAACACAGGTACTTTTTGATCCACCCTCGTATATATGTCCGAAAGGTATATTTAACTGTTTGATACAAAAATATTTTACTATCATGGTGTTTTATGCAGACGCTAGTTTTTTGACATACTTTAGATTTTGATTGTTGTAAGGCAGTGTAATTGTACGGCCTGGTAAAGGGTTAATGTCAAGAATTAATAGGTGACGGACGACTAGTTCGAATTATAAAAAACCGGCCAAGAGCATGTCGGGCCACGCTCAGTGTAGGGTCCCGTAGTTGCCCGTCCTTCACAATAGACGAAAATTACGAGAAAGATTTCAAGCCCTATAAAAAGTCGTAAATGCCAAGAAACAGTAATTACTTATTATCTTTTGGAAGTTATCTATTATACGCGACAGATTGAGCGAAATGTTTTATTATAGTTTGGCACTTAACCAATATGTGTAACGTTCGAAGTGTAGGGACACCGCGCGGCACTTACGTCATTTTAAAGAAAATTATGAAATTTTGTAATAACTCAAAAACGGCTCGACCGATTTTATTAAATATAGTTTTCATTGAAAGTACTAACTATCCGAGGCTAAGACCCATTTGATTCAATAAGTTATGCTCAGAAATGGCTCGGCCCTCCGTCGAGCTAAGATTACTAAATTTTGTTTGTCCGATATTATCCGAATTTGACCGAATATTCAAAATCCGATTTCATATTCTGAGTCGGAGGACCCAAAAGCCCCCCAATACCGAGTTTCAGCCCCCTCGGACTAATTTGAAATTTTCGAAAAAAAAAAGTCGTCATTTTGATTTTTTTTTCCACGACTGTACTCGGGTGGGGATCCTCTATGATATTTGTTTAAGCATCCCCCTACCCATCTCCAGCCGTTTACGAAATACGGGACTCTTGAAAAAAAATCTCCATACATATCTTGGTTTTTTCGATATTTTCCGACTTTGACCGAATTTTCGGACACCGATTTCAGATTCATATTTGTGAGCCCCAAATGCCCCCTGATACCGAGTTTCAGCTTCCTAGCATCAATTTGAAATTTTGGAAAAAAGCCATTCGTCATTTTGAATTTAATTTGGTTCGATAATATTTTGTAGTATTCTTTATACTGCTGAATTTGGGCGGTTATGCGTCTAGTTTGTCTACAAATACGTTTTCAATAATCACTTATTGTATCAACCTGTATGTAATCATTTTGTGACGCACACATAAATATTATCATTCACTCATTCATTCCATTCGCGCCAGCTTTAGTGAATCGACCTATAACAAATTCATTCTGTTTTACTTACTACTTCTATTGTATTGATATCGGTCAGTTAATCGTGAATTAACGAGACTACTCACTTGATACTAATTAAAATCTACGACGAGCAATATTTTCGATATTAAAGCAACATTGTTGGAAATACGGCAAAATGTTCGCTTGAGCTCGCTTTGGTGTTGGTTGCAATTGATACTCTGCGCTTCTCTGAACCAGAAAATTAGACAATCAGCCTTCAATAGATATACACCTTATGTATGACTTACAATATCAAATATGATCACATATACATTTTTTATTATTATTTCCCCCCGCTTATCTTAAAATAAGTTCTAAATGTCTTCGTCCCACTGTAACGGTGGCTCTTGGAAATGTTTGATTATAATTAAAAATAATTTATAAAATATTATCTTTTTCTTCTAATTAATGACGATATAAAGGAATACGTAAATCCCTATTCCACTTTCATCAAGAAAATATTACAAGTTAACGTATCCACGTTAGGTACTTTTTGTAACAACTATAGATAAAACACATGACAGTGACAGAAACCAGTCGGATCACCATTGTTGCTTGGTTGAGTAAAATTAGATAAAAATATGTCATTGTGTGCGATCTTTGTTCGATGTTGGCAACAAGACAACAAAATTGGTAAAAGACAATGTCGTTGCTCCATTTTTTTTCTGAATAGCTCATACAAATCTTCCTTAGCCAAGTGCCTCCGTGATTAGTCTAAGCATGCTTCCGCGACACCATACTGACCTACGCTTGCTTTTTAGGCGGCTCGAACTACTCAAAGCGCAGGTAGAGGAAGCGATGGCGAGCGAGGACATTCCCATTCCCACCAACACGCCCACTGACTCATAAGGCTAGCGATTCAATAACATTAGGGCGGGGCCTCACCCCGCATTCGCCCGTAATGAAAAACAAAGGAGATTTTTATATAATTTTGTTACATTACAGAGCCGAATGCTTGCGGTGAGGGAGCATCCTCATTCAATATTATAAAGCTAAAATAAGATTACGGTAACACTGTTACATTGCTCATTATATTTATGTTGGGCCTATTAAATAGTGGTGCTAGTTTTTTGCAGCGCAATAGAACAGTAAGAATAATTGCCACATATATTTTATACCAAATGATAGTTCAAAAGTACGTAATTAACAAATCCATGCACTAAAAGTGTTCAGTGTTTGTTTTGTCATTTAGAGTACATTGGTGTTTTGTGCAACTAGCTCTTAGCTTTATAATATTGATCCACATAGGAATTGACTGTTGAACGGAAAGTTGATTTCCTTTTTAGAAAATTAAATGTAACTTTTTTGGAAATTCATCTTTCACCTATCTAGGCCGAAAAGGCCTATTTATACTTGTAAATAGTTTTATGGTCAGTTTTGTATATAAGAAAAATGTAAATATTGGGTTTTAAAGGGATGGTTCTATTTAATTTAAGTTTTAGCTGTCGCGTACACAATCCTTAGTAATACCTAGTAGAAATCAACGAAACTACATAACATGGTATATATTTTAAATAAATAAATTATTTTGATTTGATTTGGTATGTAGTTCTTTGCATGCCCAGATTGCCCAGTGCCACCAATGCAGTGTTTGCATCCTCAATAGTTGAATTTCAATCGATTTAATTGAATAGCTATATGTTTGTTACATATGTCCCTAAAAGGTTGGTTTCTAAAAATATGCTAAAATCTGGATTTAAAATTAAATATACCTATCCTAACCTTAATTTTTTTTTTATATTTTTGTTACGGAACCTATAATTTCGACAAAGAAAAAAATAAGTAAATAAAATAGATACAATGATGATCATGACAGACGATTCGGGTGTACAAAATATCCGAGCGCGAGTTATAAAAACAAAAAAAAAACAAGAACTTTATATTTTATACCCATCATATTGTATTCTTCATAATAAATAGGTTACTTTTAGTACTGCACTATATGTTTAGGATTGTGTACTCGATCGCTCCAGCCAACAGCGTGCCTTTTCTTTTGAATTTATTACTTTATTACATAAACATAAATGAATTATATCTTATACAAAGATTAAATATTTTATTTTGATTTATAAGTTATTGATATATAATTTTGTTTTTTTATTACGAGGAACAGATCTGTGATTGAAATTTAATTTTATTTGATGAAATCTCTAAAGTATTCGTTTTTTATTACTTGTTTACAAAGTATTTTGTATAATTTGGCCCTAAAGCACGCATATACGCTAGGGTGTTGGTTATTTTTACGTTTTTATTTCTATTTTTGAGTGTAGAGAATCTGAGAATAAGCAACACCCTAATATACGCACTGTCGTTGCAATGATAATTCCACTGTCTCCCGTGTTATTAAAACCTGACCAGAAATATATGAGTGCCAAAAGGGCGCTATTTATAAGATTTATATGGCACCAATTTTGCAACCAATAGCAACCCACTATAATGACATTTAGTTTTAAATACCTGTCAGTTCCACTATGTTAACCTCGTAATATCATTTAATGGAATGCACTTTTTCCTGGCTGCTTTTTGTGTAGTAAACACATGTACACTTTATTTATAATCTTACGTTCACGACTGTGAATGGTTTTCGGCATTTTCCTTGGACGATTTTAAATATCTGCCTTATAAAGAAATCACCACGAATGACATTGACATTGTTGACAAACCATCATAAAATCATTGCCAGAGTGTAATAAATTAGTTCCAGTGAAATTCCGCAATATGGTGCATCCTCATAGATTTCTGGTCAGGCTTTACTTTTTAACAACATATCTTATTTAGGGTATTTATCATACCCCGTGGTCTTCGATGTACGAATGATTGGACGCCTACTGTCTGTCTAGTGTTAAATAATTCGTGCACCATAAACCCCGGGGTATCGTAATGATATACGTAAGCAAATTCCTACGTGATTCGTATTCTTATATAAATAAGTACTTCATTGAAGTGATGAAACGAGCCATATTCAATATACCTGGTTATATTAATGTAAATATGGCCGGCATCAAATATATCGCAGCGATAAACTTAATGCTTCTAATAACAAAATTAAACCTGCTTTAACACATTCACTCTTTGCTTCCTAGGCTACTTCGCCTATTACCACTCTCGGTTGTGTTACGGAATCATAATGTGGGGTAAGTTTGGTTCAGTTTACTAATTCAAAATGACGCATTACTCGCCAAAGCTGCAATACATTTGATGCCGGCTTCAAAGGGTCATATTTAGTCTCCTGTGATTGTAATGCCATTAAATGTGTTGTTTGAGCCCGGTGGTTTTATTGTCCCCTTTCTTGCAGCTTCCTGCTGCTGCTCCCGCGCGCGATCCTGTCGGACCCGGTCGGCGCCGACTATGAGCATTACATACACGATGCGCATAGGCATTACCAGGTAAACGAGAGTCTACCTACTTAGATACTTGCCTAGTCTCAAAAGACACAAAAACATAGGTTCTATTATACCATAGTGTGTTTTGTAAGAAAACACTGAATCGTCAATGCGGCTGACCTTTCTTTAACACACGGATTTATACAGGAGTTAATAATCTTAATAAGTTAGTTAGTGTTACAGAAAAAAGCTAAAATGCACTAATAATCGCATTTATTACCCATTATTACCAGTCTATAAGTCTTAACATCAGTAGTTATCATAGGATTCCCACAGTAATACACAAATAATTGTTGCCTTCAATGCTTAAACTAAGATCTTAGTAAAATATGGAGATGAAGCTTGTTGATAAAGAATATCACACATGGCCCGCCGATTTTGTAGGTATGTTAGGCATTATTTACCTGCTGGTTGGGTAAGTTAAATTTATGGAGTTCTTTGATTTGCGACATCGCACTAAGGTAAGTAAACAAATTATTAATAATATGATTTTAAATGATATATGAATAACTACCACTCGCCGAGGCAATCGGACGACGATAGGACTAGACTAAGTGCAGTGCAAAAGCAGTGAAATCAGAAAATGAATCGTTGTTCCGTAGATTGTTAATAGTCAAACCTATTTATAACAAGTAATTGCATATTTCGTCGCAATTAACTAGATTTCTTGTTATTTTTTGTGTTCTTCCCTTACTTCTCTGACGGAACTCGAAATTTATTTCAGTTCTGGCTGGACGTAACCTCCACATACAACTGGCCGACGGAAACCTTCATCGACACCACGGCCAGCTCCACGCACAGCTACGACAGCCGGCCCGAGGCGGACTTACACCTCGACGACGTCTTCGAGAAAAATCCCAAGCCGTGCCAGAAGTGCGACGTGCAAACCAAGTGCAACACCGACTGCTTCACGCAGAGACTCATCCTAAGGAGTCAGGACTTGAACCTGAACGAAGAAGAGGAATTCGACGAAGGACCCTTCTTCAGGATGCTGTTCAAACTGCTCTCAAACATGCCCAATCAGCCTTACCAAGTCAATCTGCACCTCACGTCGATAATCTCCAAGCTGGCTTTGCTGCCGCACCCAAACTTGCACGAGTATTTGTTGAACCCGATGCTCCCGACGTCGAAGAAGACGGTGACGCTGTTTAAGACCCTCCAGGAGCTGGCGAAGAGGCTGACAATGGAGATACCAAGGTTGAGGAACTATAAGAAGGTTATCGAGAACACTCGGTTGCATTTGATGAGCGAGGACCCGATATTTGATGAAAGGTACGTACGCAAATACTAATTAGCTCTGAAAATAGGCAAGATCAGCGAACGAATAAAACATAGAACACGAGCTTCATACAAAATTACAATCAAAAACCGGCCCAACACTCGAAATGCGCATGCTCACCGGTGTACCAATCACAGCCACTCAAATGTTTTCAATTACGCATAACAACTAAATGTGATTCGTCAATTTCCGAATGGCCAGCTGTGATTCGACAAAACGCATGACATTTGTCTATGGTAATATGGCGGTGACAGTGAAAACTCATAATTGGTGAATCGTTAATGCAGTAAAGAGCCATTTTTGTTTCCTTCATTATAAATCTTGAATGTTAAGGTTACGAATTAAAAAAAAAAAAACATCTTTTAAGGAATCCTTGTTTGTTCCTTGTTGTTACTAATATTTTGAATGATTATTATTAATGCGTGCTGTAAGTGCTGTATATATTATTATTTCTCCTTCTTTGTAATAACTAATATTTTACATGTAAAGTCGATACAATCTTTGTAGTGAATAAATATCAAACATAATTAGGAACTTATACGTTTTCATACCGGACTGACAGAAAACCCTTTTAGGGACGGTCTTATACAAGCACAAAAGCCCGGCTTGCCCTAGTAATATTAAAAAACAATAAAAAAATATTTACTTGAACCATTTAAAATTGCGCGTAGTGACGTGTTTCATAATTTCAAATTTTGTCGACGCCGCGTGGTTCAAAATTAGTCCGCGCTCAGTCCGCGCCGCGCTCGCTGATGGCTCGTCGCTGTTCTATGTCACCGCTAGTCATCTCCCTCGCACGCGTTGGCTTGCAATCGGGCTTTATACCGCCTACTCTTACACATGGAAGTAACCTATGTATCAACATAACTATACGTGGCTTCAAGTGAAGTGAAGTGAAGTTAGATACGGTACGGATCGGCCACTTGCAAATTTCGCGTAAACAGGAGTGTTAACTTCACGTTGTTTAGAAATATTTAGTTAGTGTAGTGTTTGTTTGAGCGTAGTAATAAGTAGAAGTAGGTAATATTATAGATAGTGATCATGTTTTGATTTTGTTTGTTGTTGTGATTACTGTGGCTTTAAACAATGGAAGGAGTTGTTCCGTGCGATTGTGATGAGTTAAAGTGTGCAGGTATTTTAATAGGCGAAGGAAAGGTAGGCACTAACTTTCGCACAGAAAAAACAGCTCATATTTTCTCCAAAACCCACGCCCAACCTGTGTATTATTGAAATTGTACTTTGAACAGTAATGCGGCAGTAAAATGGATTTACCCATAAGCCTAGGCACGCCACTGATTGCATTACTTTTTTCAAACATCGTATATAAATTAGTCATATGGCATAACACCATCCCTATACAAAATCTGTTCCGTAAAATAAATTAAATTAATATGTGTACGGCTTTATTTACGTATGAAAACTGATACCATCTTTTTTTTTGTGTTTTTCTGAGTGATTAATACACCATTTCACTGAACATTATGGCATATTTTGTTACTTTGAGACTTCATATATGTCACGTAATGCAACTGTTCGGCTGCGTCGCCATTTGCAAACTAGACAGCCGTTTGACACAAAATTTACGCCCCGCCTTAACTGACACAAAATCCGTGGGGCCATTTTCCGACGCTAGTTAGGCTTCTATGTTTTATTCGTTCGCTGGGCAAGATACCATGACGCTTATAAGAGTTGTAAGGCTTCTTATTAAACCAGAACATATACACAATAAATTACTGTTCCAAATTTAATGGTTACAAAGAGATTTCATACTTTAATAACCTATTACGGGCAGTAACACACTTTTATTAGTCTACACATATTTGACACACATATAAAAGGGTACACGAAAAGTAAAAGCCTAACTTGTTTTTAAAACGAGATTTATATCTCAAAATACAGAGCACTCAATGAACTACCACACAGTTACATATACAAATATAAACTTGACTTTTTTAATTACTTTGAAAAATATGTATATACGAAAATTAATTACATCGTTTAAAATTTTAATACAGCGATAACTCAATAAGTTGCTTAGGTGACTAGACATGTTCTTTCCTGTACCCTTCATTTGTATACACATAATGTGTAGTGTAGGTATGCCATAGTATAGGATAATGTGAAATTTTAAAGAAGTAGGTTCTTCTGTCATGCTTTAAAGACAAAATAATTTACATGTCAAAAATAAATTAATTCCTTTCAGCTGTGACCATAACCAACTGGTGGAAAGCCTGATAGTCCTGGAGGAGTTCTGCAAGGAGCTGGCGGCCATCGCGTTCGTCAAGTACCAGCACTCCGCGCACCTCAACAGATAAGACTGAGAGCGTATCTCCAATACTCGCTGTCCGTCTGTGAACGCATGCCTTTTATTCATGGACCACTGATCATAAGCCGCTGATTACGCTTAGGACGAC
This sequence comes from Apotomis capreana, assembly GCA_947623375.1. Taxonomy (NCBI): domain Eukaryota; kingdom Metazoa; phylum Arthropoda; class Insecta; order Lepidoptera; family Tortricidae; genus Apotomis; species Apotomis capreana. The sequence continues at coordinate 40,159,612 of OX392499.1, forward strand.
TTGGTAGCTGTTGCACAAACATACAGCCACAATTTATATCACATTATATTTACGTCTTAAAGATATAATAGGCGCGTTGAGTAGTGGACTACCAGCCCGCGATAATCTATGAACGTACGTATTAAAAGTGATAGCATGCATTTTAGGTGGCATTTAAAAATGTCTGCACTATTAATCAACTAAGTGATGTTCATACTAGACAGTGAAGCTTGGACACTGACCCTTAGAGGAAAGTCAGCTCCTGGTAGCAGAACGCAAAGTGCTTCGGAAGATCCTGGGGCCTACTAAGCGGAATGATGGTACGTGGCGGATCCGAACTAACGCCGAAATTGAGGAGCTGGCCGAGCCGAACATTATCGGAGAGACAAAGTCCCATAGACTTCGCTGGCTCGGTCACCTACAAAGAATGGAAGAGAATCGCGCGGCGAAAAGAGCATATTTGGGGCAACCAACCCGTCGACGACCGGTTGGTCGTCCCAGGTACCGCTGGGGAGACGTGGTGGAGGTGGATCTGCGTAAGCTTCAAGCCGAAAACTGGCAAGAAACTGCACAGGATCGGGACAAGTGGCGTACTCTCGTTTCGGAGGCTAAGATCCTGTTTGGGTCACTGAGCCAAAATAGTTAGACAGTAGGCGTCAAATCATTCGTGCATCGAAAACCACGGGGGATGGTGATATCGGATATGATATTAGTAAAAAAAATCACGAGGTGAGCGGTTATGTGGTTCGGATGTTCGGCTCGACGAATATGGATATTCTCGGAACGTCAAAAGGATAACTTGGTTGCGTAACAAATCCCCGAATAATCGCTGGTCCTACCGACTGCGCCTATACACCTGAGAACCAAAAAGGCACAATGCGACGTATTACCACAATATGGCGTCGTATCGTGGACTATATTTTATCCAAAACCTTATTCTGTCTAATAACATTTAAAATCAACTTAAAGTTTCTAGGTTTACGACGTCGCATTGCGCCACGACTCGTCATAATATTGTGTATTCATGTTAAAGCTCCAACTTAGTCAAGTCGATTTTCCTTTTTACTATATACATACCCTCAAGAATGTCCTAATTGACGGCTTATTGTCTAAAAAGGCGTGAACAATGTAGACCTGTGGAAGCGAGGTGTGACTGACATTTATCTGTGTTAAAATGTCTAGATACATCAGGAATTTGTTAAGTATTTGTATTAGATATATTATTTATTTTGTTAAATCAAGTCATAGTCTTGTTTTAGTTAAGTTTGGCTTTTATTACGCTTATTAAGAATTTTATTTTTAACAATTCAATAGTATTAGATTACTAGTCTTAGCTAATTTTCGTTGTTGTACAGAAAATTAGGAGATGAAAAAAGATCCAATATGCTACTATATTCTACCACCATTAAAAGTTGCACAATCCATATTTTTGAGAACATTGTTCTTTAGCTGATATTTTAGCTTTAGCATTGTGAAATGATATTCATTAAAGTTCACTTAAGATATGTTAATGCTGTTTGAATCTTTCAACTTTTTGATTTGTCACAACTTCTCAAGTTGTAGATGTGCATGAATTTCTTAATTATTTTGTTTTTATCCGCCAATTAAAGCAAATAAGCATACAGGGTTCTTTCTTGTTTATGTCAAATAATGATTGTTTGGTGTGTTCGTTTGCAAAGTATTTATAAAATAGCCAAAAGTGTGTAAATGTAACGATTACCAGCGATGATTCAACCCTGAGATTAAGTTTTTAATTTTAGTTAAAACAGTTGTTTGACCATTGACGACAATTATACCTTATTAGCCTTACAAGTTGCTGTGTTGCCCTCTTGCTAGAGTAGTGGCGCTAATAAACAGCTTTCATATGGCAACCAAATCCAAAAAATTGTATACCCGCATAGCTTGCTGCCTTTTCTTCCAAATAAATACTGAATAGTTTAAAAATAATACTTTACTTTCATCACTGTTGATAGTTTTGGGCTATATTATGCGAAAGTACGAGTAGCTTGAAATTTGTGGAATATTTGGTTCTGTTTTCTCTCTGTTTATATCACTGACTTGCAACGAGCGGCAATTACACTTCGTTGTTCGCCGCATGCTGCATGCGGCGACCGCAAAAGTGTAAAGAACACGTTAGTCGACCGCAGTCGGCGATCGACAGCTGCCAACGCTTATAAGGTGACCGAAGCAGTGTAAAGAGGACATCTGTCCGCCTTATTAGGTCACCGACAGCGGCGACCGCAGATCATTTGATAAAGTAAAACCTAGTATTATTATATAAATAAAATTCGGGTGTCTGTCTGTAGTTATTCGGTTTCTCATGATTGTTTTTATGAGAAGATTTTTATGTACCTAACTTAGGTGAAAATTGTTTTAGGTCAAACGTTCTTAAAAATCAACGTTTTTAAAGTATAGTATTGGTAATATTGTAAACCCGTCTAATAAATACTCAAAATAGGGTTTATCCATTCTATGATTTTTTTAAATTGCACATCGCACAGGTCATCACACAAAGTTGCTGTTGCTCCATAGGCGTAACGCTGTGCATATACGAGGGCTGCTACTTATGTATCCGGAATAGAAAAAATAAACAAACGTATATGGCTAAATATGGTTTTATTGTTTTTCAAAGTATTCTCCGCGATGATCGATGCACTTTTGCATTCGTTGAAACCAATTTTTAAAGCACCTTTTCCACTCCGATTGAGGTATCTCCAAAACGTGCTGTTTGAACGCATCGACGGCATCTTCACGGGTCGAAAATCGTTGACCACGTAATTTATTCTTTACATTTGGGAATAAATAAAAATCATTGGGTGCCAAATCAGGGCTGTATGGTGGATGACCCGTCAATTCTATTTTTTGACCTTCCAAAAATGTAGTTGTTTCGCGTGATGTATGACAACTGGCATTGTCATGGTGAAGTATGATTCTGCGTCGCTGGTTGTTTTTGCGTATTTCCTCAAATACTTCCGGCAAACAAATGGTCGTGTACCAGTCCGAATTAACCGTTTTACGATTTTCCAGTGGAATTGTAGCCACATGGCCATTAATACCAAAAAAGCAGGCCACCATTTGCTTTAAGGTGCTTTTTGCACGAGTCACTTTTGTAGGGTTCGACTCATTTTGAAACACCCACACTGTTGATTGTTGTTTAGTTTCGGGATCGTATGCATAGATCCAGGATTCGTCACCTGTGTAGATATTATAAACAGATTTTGATTCACCTCGGTTAATTTTTTTTAACGTTTTCTTGCACCATTCGACGCGAGCTTCTTTTTGATCCTGAGTTAAGTTGTGCGGGATCCAACGCGAACAAATTTTTTTTACAGACAAATATTCATGTAATATCTTATGAATGCTCGTCATACATATGCCCTGAGTGGCCTCTATCTCGCGATACGTAACATGACGGTCTTGCATTATAAGTTTTCGCACAGCTTCAATATTTTGTGGCACAACGACCGATTTCGGGCGACCTTCCTTAACTTCGTCCATGAGCTTACTCCGTCCACGATTAAATTCACTAAACCAGTGATACACACTGGTTTTCGATGGAGCTTCATCACCAAAAGTCGAAGTTAATTGATTTACGCACTGTTGTTGCGTTAAACCACGTCGAAAATCGTAATAAATCATAGCACGAATATTTTCACGAGTGAGTTCCATCATTTCAGCGATATGACATTTTAAACCCAACAAAAACAAAACACTAGCGTACATAAGAAAAAAAAATGCGGCCATTATTAAAAAAAAAATACAAATTTTACCATGGAGGTGAGACATTGCGTTTAAAAATGTTGGAATCCCAGATTCCGGATACATAAGTAGCAGCCCTCGTATCTTCCGAATCCAGTATCTTCGTTTCTTTCTTATTGATCTTAATAATATTTCCTGTATTATTAAGCAAACTAATAAAGTAGCTTTCCTAAGCACAAGCTTTGAAATCGCGACAGCTCTGAGATCTGATGGATGACTTTGTACGTCAGCCGCCGCATTCGGCCACCGCATGCGGCCACCGCATTAGGCGGACAGACTAGTGTAAGGACGACGTTCGTTGAACGAATCCATTCGAGAGTCATGCGGTCGCCGTAGTAGGCGGACAGACTAATGTGAAGGCGACGTTTGTTGGCCCTAGTAGTTTAAAATGAATTCGGCGACCGCATGCGGCGAACAACGAAGTGTAATTGCCGCTGTTACCAAAAATGTGTCTATGCCAGTTTAATAAATGAATACTACTAAAATCCGCAATATAGCGTGGGCTAAAACCAGCTTGTTGGACTTTACAAAGTTTTTTTCCCTACTTTATGCTATTGTAGCTTCTATTTATGACGTGACAAAATAGGTAGTGCATTATACGAGATCTTTTTTTGACGTCACAGTGCTTTTGTATGTATTAAAAGGTTTTTCTCAAACATCCAAGGAAATGTCGTTCTTATGATCGTGGTAATAGAAAGCGAAATACGTCTTTGTATAGCAATTGTTGAAAATTCGTTCTAATTTCAAATTAGAGGTCAATAAAGGAATTTCCTACAACATTATTGGCCGTGGCCAACAAAGAGATTGTCTTTTGTTTCAGTGGGGTTTATTTCTTTTATTGATGATCTATGGCATGCCAATAAAAAAAAGTTGTTTGTGCATGCATATTTACATTTTATTTCTTATATTTAACTAGATTATTCAATTAGATTAAAACAGATATTCAACAAAATAAACAAGGAATCACGTTTATTGTAAAAAAAATATAACAATATCTAATTAAATAAGGTGTTGTCATTTTTTAATAAATAGAATTATCTTAACATTTGGTGGGTAAAAACATGAACCCGAACGGGAATAGTAAAAATATATGAATATATAAGTTGAACATTTGTATTATTTCCTTGGATTTATTTGAGAAAAGCACTATACAAGCCTCGGCGCGAACAGGGATTGTCGGCCTCGTATCTCTAGATGGCCTCGTTATCACTCGGCCATCTATTACTACTCTGCCAACAATTCCCTATTTCGCGGCCTCTGCAGTAATGAGTACGTAATAGTAATTACGTGCATCGAACAGTAACCTAATCGAGGTGATATTTTTTCGAGTTGGCAGGGGGCGCTGCCGTGCTCCTAGATAATTAAATTGCAAGTACTAAGCAAATGTGACTGTTTATATAATTTTCCTTAATTATATTATCTAAATAGATATCTAGGAACATAGAAGCACCCCTGCCAAAGGGTTACCTATAAACAAAAATTCAGTTTTTTATTTTTATTGCATCCATTCCCCGTTACGCGGCGATATTTTTATTCTGGTCAATAAATAAGTGTATGTAACTATACATAATTAGGCATTAAAACACTCGTGTGATGTTATTATGAAACTCGCCTTCGGCTCATAAACCCACACTCGTGTTTAATACCCTTCATTATGTACAGTCACATAAACTACTAATTTATCATTATTACATTCCCTATTTACTTGTATCGCGGTATTATATACGGTATTTCCGCAGTACTTGATAATCGGTGCACAGCATTGCTGTCTGTTTCGCCTGTTGAATGAAACGCATTGAAAACCATTACTGTTGTTTTATTTCTCCTTTGAGGTCTTAGTTGTAAGTTCTGCATCGTACGCAAAATGCTGAGGTACCGGGTTCGACTCCCGGTCTCTTCCGTCAGGTTATGCATTTAAATTTTTCTTTGAGCTTTGATCTTTGTATCAGTGGTAATATTAACACTTTCAACACCTGACAATTTTTTTACCCAACCCCAGGAACCGGCGTGGCGTGTAGGTTTATAGCTACTGCCCGCCTGGCGGGCTTAGCCGGCATCTGAGCAAACATTACGATTGCCTACCAGGCGGGTTCCCGGTCTTGAAAGTGTTAATATTTTTTTATAGCGTGGGGCGTTAAAAAGGCTGATTTTCTGATTATGCAACCGAAGTACTTAAAACAGTTAAGTAGGCCATTGTCAGATTTAGGTGCGCGTCTTTCCGGTGGACATTTGCGAAATTAAGGATTCCAGGGCCTAATTTTGTGATTCAATGCCTGTGAGAATAAAGAACATTCCCTCTTGTATGATCCGATGTAATAGCCACATAACCTAGATTCATACAAGCTCTTAACTTTTGACCACCGAAGGGACGAATTTTGTTTTTTGAACTGACAATGACCCAAGTGCTACCAGCTCTAGGGGAAACAAATTAAGCTCCAATTTAATGTATACGAGGACTCAACCCACTTGAAATAAAACGACAATATTAAAATGCAATGATGATTATATTTTTCTCCAAAATTAAATAATGCATATAAACATGAAATAACCATGGAACAAAAACTTTAAAACTATGTACAGGTGATATTTGTAGACTTTGTATGGGAAGAAAACAAGTTTACCCTTGAACTCGAACAGTATAGAGGACCAGCCTCTGACGCCGACTACCAAGTTTTGATGGTCAGTCGCATTTTCTATTATAAAAGTATTGTATGTGGTGTTATACATTCAGCTTGATTAGTGCCAGCTAACTCTTTCCCGCTATGAAAATCTGCACTGTTCTAAATATACAATAGATATACTTTTGAGTAAAATCAATTTCCTCCCCACAGCACACCTCAAGGTAACATATTGCCATTTAGTTCATCGATAAGCTGAATGATATATCGCCTGTTCTGCTGTGTTACGGTAAAAGGTCGTATCTTTATATGGATGTCATAGTAAGATACGTCGTTTTACCGTAGCATGGTAGTGATCACAACCAAAACTCACTAAGTAACAAATACCTACTTAAAACAAAGCCTCGTATCTTAGTGTTTAGCTACTTACTAAGATACGATGTTATGAAGAGCAGTGACAGAAATGTTAGTGAGTTTTGGTTCTCACCAGGCGATATTATCTTAAGATTTTCACAGGGAACTACTGAAATCAATATATCCAAGGAGGATCATATTCCCGTGCTGTGATTGGTCGATATTGTCACCCGATGAACTAAGTACCAACTAACGTTACCGTTACCGCAGACACACTCACACGACCGTTTACACGTAACATATTTTATATCAGTTTCCATCTAACTAATCGATTATTTCATAAAATGTTTGTATGAACAACGGGCACACAGTATCAGAAGTAAGACTGAAGTGTTGTACCATCAAATACACCGCTTACTGTCCATTTTTAAAGGATATATGGCGTTTTACAATTTGAATAGTATATGATAGTACAGATATAGTGCATAATGTTTTCCATCGTTTTTTATCTGAAAAGTTCGTTTTAGCATGTTCTCTCTATCAACTTCGATGAAAAAGTTAAGATGGCAATATTAAAACGAGCTTACCCAATAAAATACGATGGAAAACTATTAATCATTTGTACAAGGATGTGTCAGTATATTCATCACTGCATCAACGCACTGACAAATAAAATAACAGGAATACAAGCGTTGGTAACATTGACAAAGTTAAGAAACATTTACATGTTGAGTAATATTCACGACTACTCTCAACAGAGCCGATTAAGGAGTCTTTAATATATTCTGTACTTCTGATAGTGTGCGTCCGTCGAACGACTATTAATAACTAACTACAGTTTAACGGTTGATCTCATCGCCATTCCCTTGTACAAAACTTCTACCGGAACTGAGAAGGTTGGAGTTGGACGGGTGCGTGCAAAATATGTTCGAACTACTAATATTTAAAATGATTTTGTTATAACACAATCGCCCTGTTTTCATAGCTGTGGTATGTACGACTGTTGTACCAGTAATAGGCGTTCCGCTTTTTAACCCTTTGACCGCCAAAGACGGCAAATCACGTCATCGGGAATTCGTGCCACTGACGCCAACGACGCCTATTGACGTCAAAAATTTCAATGGTCAAAAACATGTTAATTCAAACCACTATCTGTGTTTTTCAATCCCTGTTGATTTTGGAGCACTTTTTTTTTTGTTTGTCGTCAGTGGCACGGTGAATTGCTTTGCCGCTTAAAAAAACAGTCACAAAAGTGATACTGAAGGTTTAACATTCTCATACTATTACAATGCGTAACGATGTCAGTAGTTTTAAGTACGATTCCTACAAGTTTCATAAAGGTCAATAATCACATAATCTCCTGCACGTCTAGCATAAGTGTGACACGCGACAAATGCTACCTGTCACTTTCCTTTTAATAGAGTGCGAGCAAGACAGGTGACGCCGAGTCGCGCGCTAAGCTAAGATATGCTAATCCCGCTGGATTGTTCATTTTGTTATTGCGAAATAAATGATGCAGAAAACAGTTGAAGATGCTGCTTCAAACAAAGCTAAATATTTTCCACGCAACCGTCCAGCTTGTAAAGTTGTACTAAATTAGAATTGTATAGTCTGTCCGATTTCTAAGATCAAATAAAGTCATTTTGGCACAAGGTACAAACAACCGCATACACGTAAATTTAAGGTAGTTTCTCACTTGTGCCAGTTTGACATAATTTGACCTTAGAACGCCGGATAGACTATAATGAATTAGGATTCACGATGCGAGAGGCACTTGATCGCTTTACCGCGTAATTCAACTACAATATAATTGATGAAGTCCAGTCGGAGATGTAGAAATCTTAATCTACTGTTTAAACGACGGACAGAAATATGTGAGCAGTTGAGCACTTAGGTGTTACTACCTAAACATTTTCGTATTTTCTGTTCGCGTATTCCAGGGTTCCCCAAACTGTGCGCCGAGATAGTAAAGACTACGCTTCTGTTTATTCTTCGAAAACTATACTTAGACACCGTGTAGGGGTACTATGATGTCCGTCTAAGGCGCAGATACGAAATAGTAAACCTGTAGGGGCGCCAATAACTAGAAAAGTTTGGGAACCTCTGGCGTATTCTATTGCTGATATTGAATTTTTGGAAGATTGTGATTTCACAGGGCGCGAAACTACCAAAATGTCATAAGCAAAGTGGCTCACACAGTTCTGTCAAAGGGTACAACGTTGTAACAATGGAACAAAAGTCATAATATTGAATAACACATTTTGTACTATGAGCTATGACCGAGTACGGAAATAAATAGGCAAGCCATAGACAAACGTTAACAAATACTTACTCTAGAACTAAAACACGACACACTATCGTATGACACAAGCAATAATTAAACAATTTTTGAACTGTCGATTTCTATATAGGTATATTATAACGCCAGAGCATTGGCTAATTCAGAAACGTAGAAACTAAAAGCCATGGTACTAACAGTGTTCTTCTTTCTCTGAAGCGTTTTAAGTAGAAATAGCGGACTTTTTTTTCTAATTAAAAAGATACACACATTTTTTGTACAGAAGAATATGCCCCAATTCTCGGTGCACGGGACGTTTGAAATTATTTAATAAGTTTTCGCTAAGCCCTTACCTAGCAAAATGTCATAATTATTGCATATATCATACTATAGGATGTTAACAAAAATAATATACAATTTACAAATCTGTTTAAAATTTAGCTGTATGTTTTGTGATTACCGATTACCTAACATCTAGTTTTCTAATTTAGTCAAATAAGTTACATGTTCCCTATATTACGCGGATAATTTCAAAATTGATTTCTAGATAACATGTCAGTAGTTAATATGTTTAAGGATGTTTAGAATCTACAAGGTTCAGCTTTTGCAAATCCGTTTAGTCATTCCATTCTAGTCATCAATAAAGACTAAGACATATCAAGTTTTATATCAAAAAGTGATACAGGAAACAATAAAAAGTGTGGAGCTATTTAACACTTTCACGATCAAAAACCCGCCTGGTGGGTGCTCGTAACCTCAACTCAGCTGTCGACCCGGCTACCGGGCGTTTGTATTATACAAGCGCCCGCCGCCCACGCGGGTTCTGTCGGTTTCTGGGGTAGTTTAATTTTTCTACCTATCTGTCGTGAAAGTGATATATCCAAAAACCATGTATAGCAGGTGCATAGCTATCTCTGGATCGACTGTATCTACCTTAAATCTTTCTTTTATGGCTATTATGATTTGATACAACATTTTCTTTCACAATTAACGTAAACGAATCCGCGAAAACTATACCTTTACACGTCTGGAGTTTGGTCTAGCGAATTACTAGTTATAGTTTAATAGGAAAGTTGAATATAAAAAAAATCTGAAAACATTCGACTAGTTTTGGTCTGAGCTCGACCCTTAACTTAGCACAGTCGAGTTCATAAATAAGGATAACGTCATTTTTATCAAGATAAATTAAAAATGTACATTAATTTATGACGGCTGATTAAAAACAAATGTTTAAAATTAGGGACTGCTGATTAAAACAAGGAAAGTTTGTACTAAACTACTGTCAAAAGTAGAAATTTCAGTTTGTTTTCTTTTTCATCAATCCAAGTTAGTAATCCAACAATATCAATATTCGCCCAGTCTAGGGGAATGCAAACTCCGGTTATTTTGTCGTAGTAAACCCGGTTAGTTGTAGGGTCAAATAACCGGGTTTGCATTCCCTAGCACAGTCTCACTGCGTGTGCACGGTGGTAGGTAATTGCGTCTGTTGTACGACCAAGCCGTATTTGATTTATTCGTTTCTTCAAGACTTCGGTCTAGACAAGTTAAAACATCATCAGGCAAAAATATGAAGCATGTGTCCAACTGTTCAAAAAGCAGATTATAATTAGTTCAACGGGAACGGTTAATGGTTAATTATTAGGCGTAAAGTTGTATAACGACGTATCTAAAATAGTCGGATTACTAACTGGAATTAAACCAATCTTAGACATATTTATGGTATAAAATTGAAATTGAGTTGCATCTAGTGATCCGTAATTTTTAATATAAATCATTCATAATTTGTTAAATAATAGCTGCGCGATGAAAATGTATGTTTACAAAATATTTGTATTATTATAGTTTCATTCAGTATCGTAGCTACATGTCTATCAAAACAATAAATTAATAATGTATATTTAAATAAAAAAATACAAAAGCAAAATATAGTTTCTTACAAAATATGAAAGTAAATAAAGAAAATGACATGACATGACATGACGCTTTGAATAAAACAACAATAAGTAAATATTTGATAAGCACTATTTATTAACTTTTGGAAAGAATGTGCTGTAAGCACTGCCTTTAAATAGAAATTGAGATTTTTGTATAAAACCATAGGAACAAGTAAATCTCTTCTATCTGATTACAATTAATGAAGAATTTGCTTGTTATATTAAGACACAACACTGATCAGTGTTGAACTAAATACGAGTAACGCCAATATAGCTTTTATTATATTTAAGTAGTTTTTAAATTAAAGCATAAAATTAAGTTATAAATCCAGCAGTACCTAATTACTTAAAATGCGCTAATATACATTAATACATACATACATACAATTCGTTTTACTAATAACTTCACCGCATACTATCACCATTTTGTAGGTCTGCAACAGAAAAAAAATACATTTAAGTGATACAGAAACAAAAAATATGGATACCTTCTACTGTTAGTTTATTGTTGGCGGATGGGAGGAATAAGCTATCGGGATGTTTTCTGACAGATCAAATCGGCAACTTCTTGTGAAATATATGAAATTTATAACAAAAACACGAACTAACTCACCGACTTGTAAGGTATAAAAATGGCTTCCTTTTAATTGGTTTTTGCTTATTTTAATAGCCAAAAATTCCAGCATCATAATTCTTTCATGCATATTTTTTAAGGCATGTATTTAAATCGATATCTGTATATTCCCTTTTTTCGATCAAAATATTTGAAAGTGTCACCAAAAATACTGACTTGCACACTAATTATGCACACTAAACTAAATAATGCGAATTCAATATACTATTTAAAGTTATTTGCCAGCCTCGCGCAACTCTCAAGGTAAAAAACGATCGACAACGGCTGTATGAAACGGGGGTGAATTTTTTACCTATCTAAGTTTGAAAGAACGTTGAAACCTACAAAGCATTAGATAATTGGCGACAATCGAATTTAGGCGGGTTGTACTTCAGCCGCCATTTTTGTCCGCCATGCCATGTTAGATGACGTTTCTATTTTGTTGTGTAGTCGGCTTCTGTCAAGGTTCTGCGATCTTTTCAAATAATTCAAATTTCACAAATAATCTAATAATTTGCATTCTTTGGGTGTAGTGGTCGTCTAGAAGGTACACAAGACAATCACAATTGCAAAAATGAGTAGATTGAAAAGGAAAAAGTGCGAAATATGCAGAATGAAAACGTGTCGAATGGACGGTCAAAAAAGACTATTCATGGCAAGATTTCCACCGTTCGAAGATCGGTAAGTAAAAAATATACTTAATTACTGCGTGTTATAACCATGTTAATCGTAAGTTTCATTGAAAACTTGGTATTTCGGGTAAAATAATACATACCCTTATACGTATGTAAACAATAGTGCTGTATGTAAGTTTTATCGATAATTTTCATTTGAAGTGAAAAATACCTGGGTAAACACGGAATATCTTTCTTCAAGCAAAAGCCTATTGGTATGTGTACTTATACAAAAGTGTGCACTTTAATACAGCTGTTAAAGCCGTCTCAGATGAGAGGATAAGACATTATTATCACTACTTTTTATGCCAGTTTGAGTTAGATTATGGTCACAGATTTTACGAAAAATCTTCAATGGACTATGAATGGTACGGTTTCATCTGGACAAACAGATTCATTTTTACTCTGTAATTTTCTGTTTACCCTGTATTATTTGTGTTGCAGAACTTCCAACCTGGAGCACAGACTGGAGTGATGAAACGGCTTTTTTCGTCTATGTTTATCAGCAAGCCAAGCAAAGTTTGAACGAAATAAAATTATTTGCACACTATTGTTTTTTTTTATGAAGTCAGTAACCTAAAGTAAACCAAATGTTTACATTGAAGCGAAATATTTAATGATTTAAATTACCGGAAAGCCGTTGGAGACGCGGGTGCGAATGCGAACCCCGCCTGAACCATTTTTTTTAAATACCGATATCGATAATTCGATAATTTGTGTAACATGTGACATCCCTACTTTGTTCTTGATGTTGGCATTATGTCATGAGTTGACACTGACACTGATATTGTTTGCGGCTTCATATTGGCAGTATGTTTCGCCCCCGTTTCATACTAATGCGAGTTCACGCTTTTTGTATGGCACTCCCGTCTCTTAAAACGTAGTGATTACATACTCTTTGGTATTTGCAAAACTGTTTTACTGGATATAAAAAAAAAAACTAACCTAACCTAACCCGGCCGAGTCGGATCTTAGTGTGCAGTGCGAGGATAATTAGTGTGCAAGTCAGTATTTTTGGTGAAACTTTCAAATATATCTGATGTACCATATTTTTGGTGTGAATTCGGTTAAAAAGGCCATCTCGTTTTGTATGATGTTTAAGTTTTTTTTTGTAGGACATGTTCAGTTAATCAATTGTTTTTTTTGCACAGCATTAGTTTTTATGGTATGCATTCAGTTAATTAGTGGAGTTACCAACCTAGTGTACTGAAAAATTATACAGATGTGCATTTAAATATATCCCATTTTTTAATAGTTGATATTTATTTAATATATTGATGTCAGAGAACTAGCCCACTTGTGTGGAACATATAATTAGGCCAGTAAGGGTTACCATCAATTGATTTCTTTTATACAAAATATTGATCGCAATTAGACATAGGATTAAGGCACTAGAAATGCTTGAATTCGATCGCAAGAAACACTAATTGCTTGCTCTTAAATGTTTAATAGCTTTCACGCTGGGGCGTAAGTGGGATTTTCTGCCCGCTACGGAAAGAAAATCTCACTTCCTGGCCAAAGCAAGTCGTAAAACTTTAGACAAAACACGGGCGGTAATTCGTAATCGCAGGGGAATTCACACACCTGGGATCTGGGACATTCACGATTTCACCGCCCTATTGTACTATTTTATCACGTATATGATACCACTTAAGTGTGAAAGTGTTTTGCTATGATTCATAAGCCTAGGGGATTCGTTGCAAGAATGATTTGACAGACCGACAATAGGTATCAAATTATTCGTGCCCTGAAAACCGAGGGGTATGTTCAAAACTTATGATCATTATGGTAGGTCCGTGTAAACGCGAAGAAATGATGAATGAATATTAGGTAAAAGAAGGTTGGCACTCACCGCTACCACCAGGAGAAGAAGGGCGACTTGTGCTGGAAGCGCTGCTGGAACGAGTCGAAGAACCGCGACGACGTCGACCCGCTCTTGGACCTGCGCACACACACTCCGTCAGAACAGTTAGAACGTTCACAATTCCTCAGAACACATACCATTATACAGACGGTAGAAAACATACAAGGGGACAAAGTCGCTCCTCAGAGGGTCGATTCCGTCTGTGAGTTTAGGATTGTCAAGTATCCGCACAGACCGGCTTTGTACCGAGTCTAAAGTGCCCAGCTGATGTGCGAGCTCCTGCCCAGAGCTGTCTGCGGCATTCCGTGTGGGTCGGACTTGCGCTTTATACCAGCAGCCTTTGCCCAGGAGTGAAGATTTTTAAATGCCAGCTTTGCCTTATCCTCTAAATGAAATCGGAACTGAACGTCACTGGAGATGTCAACCCTAAGGATCCCAATATTCTTTGAGATGTTGATGGGTGTGTTCTGGAAATGCGGGCCACAGTAAACTGAGTTTTCTTAGCGGTGAACGCGCAAACTTGTGTCCTAGATCCCCAGATAGCCCGACCAGGTGTTATAACACCGCTCATTTTTTTTTGATAATCTATTCTAATGCTTGTTGCGATTTCAGATATCGCAAAATTTACCCAGGTTCCAAAAAGTTCGTTTAGGTAAAAGTGGGTTAAACCGGACCAAGTTATCCTGCCCCCAATCGGAGACTACTAGATAGAGTACTTTTCGATTTTAGACACAAGTTGCTCGCGGCTTTCTTCCACAACGCAACGAGGGATGTTCGCACGGCCCGTGTAGTGTAGAATGCATCTCCAGTGCTGTCGTACTGAATGGACTTATAATTGTTTCAATTACAAAGTATTAGTAAATATAACCGCCGAAAATCGTAATTTTAAAGAGTGACCCAGGTGACGAGTATTAGGGTCGTGTCCGTGTTTCGTGTACCCGTAGCCGGATCCCCGTTCCCGGGTAACACGGCAACGGAGATCTGGACTGATCGGCATGTGTAAATAGGCTCCGTGTAATTAAGATACGTAGCTCCGTGTTACACGGAGATGCGTTTCGTTTCTTAATTACACGCGGATCTGATCCGTCCGTGACGTTGTCGGTTCGACAAGCTTTCATTCAATACCCGAGCGGAGCCGAGATCCGCCGATCCGTAGCCGAACGCAGACGCGGCTACGTATCTTGGACGTGTCCGTGTAGTACGGGGATCTTACGACCGCCGGTGCTGAGAACACGGAGCTACGGTTCCGCGTGTAACACGTATATCAGAAGCCCTAGTCAGTATACGGTACCTCTCCACGATGACGGCCGGCATCTGCACGAGCTGCACGGGGCTCTTGTTGTCCTTGTCGAACCCTTGTCTTGCTGTCACATGATACAGCAGTATACGGTACCTCTCCACGATGACGGCCGGCATCTGCACGAGCTGCACGGGGCTCTTGTTGTCCTTGTCGAACCCTTGTCTTGCTGTCACATGATACAGCAGTATACGGTACCTCTCCACGATGACGGCCGGCATCTGCACGAGCTGCACGGGGCTCTTGTTGTCCTTGTCGAACCCTTGTCTTGCTGTCACATGATACAGCAGTATACGGTACCTCTCCACGATGACGGCCGGCATCTGCACGAGCTGCACGGGGCTCTTGTTGTCCTTGTCGAACCCTTGTCTTGCTGTCACATGATACAGCAGTATACGGTACCTCTCCACGATGACGGCCGGCATCTGCACGAGCTGCACGGGGCTCTTGTTGTCCTTGTCGAACCCTTGTCTTGCTGTCACATGATACAGCAGTATACGGTACCTCTCCACGATGACGGCCGGCATCTGCACGAGCTGCACGGGGCTCTTGTTGTCCTTGTCGAACCCTTGTCTTGCTGTCACATGATACAGCAGTATACGGTACCTCTCCACGATGACGGCCGGCATCTGCACGAGCTGCACGGGGCTCTTGTTGTCCTTGTCGAACCCTTGTCTTGCTGTCACATGATACAGCAGTATACGGTACCTCTCCACGATGACGGCCGGCATCTGCACGAGCTGCACGGGGCTCTTGTTGTCCTTGTCGAACCCTTGTCTTGCTGTCACATGATACAGCAGTATACGGTACCTCTCCACGATGACGGCCGGCATCTGCACGAGCTGCACGGGGCTCTTGTTGTCCTTGTCGAACCCTTGTCTTGCTGTCACATGATACAGCAGTATACGGTACCTCTCCACGATGACGGCCGGCATCTGCACGAGCTGCACGGGGCTCTTGTTGTCCTTGTCGAACCCTTGTCTTGCTGTCACATGATACAGCAGTATACGGTACCTCTCCACGATGACGGCCGGCATCTGCACGAGCTGCACGGGGCTCTTGTTGTCCTTGTCGAACCCTTGTCTTGCTGTCACATGATACAGCAGTATACGGTACCTCTCCACGATGACGGCCGGCATCTGCACGAGCTGCACGGGGCTCTTGTTGTCCTTGAGCGCCTGCGTCAGGTTCAGCACCTGCCCGCGCATCACCGACATCTGCCGCTCGAACAGCCCCTTGTCGAACCCTTTGTCTTGCTGTCGATTACATATTTCATTACATTGACAATAGATTATTTATATATCAATACAAAGGATAAATAAGAAGCCGAAATTTTAAGTAATCCATTGAAGCAAGTGGGTCTCGAACCCACGCTCGGAGTAGCGCTCTCAGCAAGGAGCCGTAGGTCCGCTGCGCGGATAGTATGATATTATGCCTTTTATTCCGCTTTTTTTAAACGCCTTCTTTATTTTAATCTATTTCTTATTTTTTTCTTTATTTTAATCTATTTCTTTTTTATTAGTGGTATCACCACAAAAATAAGAACAACATTGATTCTATTTAATATTAACAATAGCTTAAAAAAAAAGCAAAACAATCTTGAAGACACCGTACAAAAGGAACTAATCACACTAACAGCTTGCTAGTGTCAATTACACATAAATTTTCTCCATTGACTATTATCGAGATTATACCGTTTAGCGTTTAAAGGTTCGCACAAATGGGTTGGTTATACGACCGCAGATTAGCAATAGAATTGGTTACTTACTTTAAATAGTATGTGTAATTCATCACATAACTCCTGGACGAAGTTCATGTCTGACAACAACGGAAGTACTAGCTCTCTGAAACAATAAAACAGTCCTTAAGTTAGGTTAAAGTTAAAAGAACCAAGATACTAGGTAGTACTTAAATAAACGAGGAAATGAAGGTCAACAAAGCAAGGCCCGTCTCCCAAACCAAGGTTCAGGGTACTCCAAAAAAATCCGTAAGTTTTTTTTAATTTTTATTTTACGCTAAAACTTCGGAGTCTCTTGTAAAACAGAAATAAATAAAATAGTTTTCCAAACAATACAACTGCTTGTCGGGAATACATTCCAACATTTGTTAAATCGTGGCCTGGGTGCCGAATTAGTTTAATCGCCTCATCGTTCATCGTGTTCTGGATTGCCCTTTTGTCATTTAAACATTTTGTCGTTCCGTTCTGACCGCTCACCCCGCTACTTCAAAATAGGACACGGGTGATCAACAGCGGATAAACCCTTATATCATCATACGCATACAGCAATTTATTTCTGAAATTATTTAAATAAGAATCTAATCTCAGAACTGAAACTTTGTGACTCAATTTGACAAACTCTGGAAATGGTGTAAAGTTGATTTCAATTTATGTAATTTCAGATGTTGACTTCATGCATTTCAGGGTTAAATATCGGGGTTTGGTCAGATGGTGTGGATGCCCGAGCTCCTGCCACAGTGCTGCCTGTCGCTGGCACGTACTTGGTCTCCTGCGTGAACGGCAGCTTGGCCTGCGGCAGCCAGGCCCAGTGGTAGGGGTAGGCGCGCCACGAGTCGGGTGCTTGAACATGTGGCACCTAGTTGGTCTCCTGCGTGAACGGCAGCTTGGCCTGCGGCAGCCAGGCCCAGTGGTAGGGGTAGGCGCGCCACGAGTCGGGTGCTTGAGCGTGTGGTACCTACTTGGTCTCCTGCGTGAACGGCAGCTTGGCCTGCGGCAGCCAGGCCCAGTGGTAGGGGTAGGCGCGCCACGAGTCGGGTGCTTGAGCGTGTGGTACCTACTTGGTCTCCTGCGTGAACGGCAGCTTGGCCTGCGGCAGCCAGGCCCAGTGGTAGGGGTAGGCGCGCCACGAGTCGGGTGCTTGAGCGTGTGGTACCTACTTGGTCTCCTGCGTGAACGGCAGCTTGGCCTGCGGCAGCCAGGCCCAGTGGTAGGGGTAGGCGCGCCACGAGTCGGGTGCTGGAACGTGTGGTACCTACTTGGTCTCCTGCGTGAACGGCAGCTTGGCCTGCGGCAGCCAGGCCCAGTGGTAGGGGTAGGCGCGCCACGAGTCGGGTGCTGGAACGTGTGGTACCTACTTGGTCTCCTGCGTGAACGGCAGCTTGGCCTGCGGCAGCCAGGCCCAGTGGTAGGGGTAGGCGCGCCACGAGTCGGGTGCTGGAACGTGTGGTACCTACTTGGTCTCCTGCGTGAACGGCAGCTTGGCCTGCGGCAGCCAGGCCCAGTGGTAGGGGTAGGCGCGCCACGAGTCGGGTGCTGGAACGTGTGGTACCTACTTGGTCTCCTGCGTGAACGGCAGCTTGGCCTGCGGCAGCCAGGCCCAGTGGTAGGGGTAGGCGCGCCACGAGTCGGGTGCTGGAACGTGTGGTACCTACTTGGTCTCCTGCGTGAACGGCAGCTTGGCCTGCGGCAGCCAGGCCCAGTGGTAGGGGTAGGCGCGCCACGAGTCGGGGTGCTGGAACGTGTGGTACCTACTTGGTCTCCTGCGTGAACGGCAGCTTGGCCTGCGGCAGCCAGGCCCAGTGGTAGGGGTAGGCGCGCCACGAGTCGGGGTGCTTGAACGGGAACGCCAGCCCGTTGTCGATGGCCGCGATCGTCACCTCCGGGGACGACCGCCACTCCTGCAACAAGACACACACATGTGTAAGTTTTTGGCGTTTTTATAATAAGGTACAGTAGTGTAGGCTAGACTAGACTAGACTCACGCTGGGGTCGGTCATGTCCAGCGAGTCGCCGCGCGGCGCGGCCTGCGGCGCGTCGTACTTGATGAGCCAGTTGTCGTTGCCGCGGTCCGTGTTGCGGATGATGTAGTCCAGTACTACCAGCCGCTCGAATTGTAACTGGAACCTGCAATAGGCGTACGCACATTGTTTTTTTGAGGATGTTAATCAATTTTATTTATTTTGGGATCTAATGTCTATAAGGGCCTACCTACACTTAGAACACTTTAAAAGTCAAAAATGGGCGTCAAAGTTCAACATTCCTACAGAGCACTAAAAACGCGCCATACAAACGGCCTACCTACATATGATGTCATGTGTATCTCAAGAGATAGTTATGACATCATAAATTTCAACTGTCTAGCTATCACGCTTCATGAACAATTTTCACAGATAATGTATTTCTGTTGCCGCTATGATGATAACAAATACTAAAAAAAAGAATTATTCTTCCATGCAACAAACGTGATTTTTGTGGCGATTTTTGCTCGATACTGTCGCCAAGCTGTATCTCATGACTCATGAACCGTGATAGCTAGACAGTTGAAATTTTCACAGATTATGTCTGTTTCCACTATAACAATAAATACAGAAAAGAAAAGATTTTTTTTCTTTTCTCGATGCGATGTGCGAATCCAACACGCACGTAGCCGGTTTTTTTAAATAGGTTTTATACACAATTACTGACTTTCTCATGACGTGCGCGGGCGGCGGGTCCTGCTCGAAGCGCCGCAGCCAGTAGTCCGCGTCCTTGTAACCCTCCACGAACAGCTGGAACGACCCCGCCTGAACACACACACAGTATAAGTTAACACAACAGTCAAAAAAGTCGTTTTGTTCGTGGGCATTAACATATATGTCACTATGGCAATGGGTCACGTTTCTTTGCAGCTGTACATGCCACATACAGAATGAGTCAATTTTAGATTTAATAGAAACTGTTTTTTTTTTCATAAATCTCATACATAACCGGGAATTGAACCTGTTATATATGAACAACCTACAAATTCTGTAAGTAATCGCATATCGCATCGCATTGTAACATTCTTCACAGCAGTTTCGACCGGGCTATGTATGACATTATGTATGAGATTTATAAAAAAAAAAACAGGTTTTACTTATTGAATTTAAAGTCGACGCCATAGTTCCTAAGATTAGATTTCCCTATCTCTTAGTTTCTGACTTCTTCCTACTGACTCATTTCGATTGATCACCCGGTATAAACATTTCAGAAATTCATTAAAGATATTAAACTGAAAACATACGATACTTTTCTACATTTATGACATTCAGTAAGTTTTTTTACATTAAACATTTGAATGTTATCATACAATTTTTAATATCCCAGGCATATCCAGTCACGTGATACCTACAGCGCGATGTGTAGTAGATTAGCATGAAAAACATCTGGATTTAAATTTTTGAGCAGCATTTCGACCTAGGCCAGTCTAGGATTACTTATCGTGTCGTTTTCCCGTATTCCGTATATCGGCGCTATATATAACTCATCCATCCTCCTAGCCTTTGTCCCATTTTTTTGAGAATGAATTCTCAATCGGGGTCTGCTACCTAAATCCCAAGATGTGGCGTAGGCACTAGTTTTTACGCAAGCGACTGCCATCTGACCTTCCAACCCAGAGGGGAAACTAGGCCTTATTGGGCTTAGGCTTAGGTGGTTTCCTCACGATGTTTTCCTTCACCGAAAAGCGAGTGGTAAATATCAAATGACATTCCGTACATAAATTCCGAAAAACTCATTGGTACGGGCCGGGTTCGAACCCGCGACCTCCAGATTGAAAGTCGCATGCCCTAACCACTAGGCTACCACCGCTTTACGGCGCTATATATAATTATAAGATAAGATAAGATATTTATTGAATAATAACTTATTATACAGTAATAATAACTATAGCCTAAGACATTCTATTTGCAAAAAATGACATGCGCCTGAACTAGGATTCCCTGTGTTTCAGGCATATAGAGGACTAACTTATTAACAATTTCTTAAATAAATAATCATAAACACATCAAAAAATCATTTAGTTCTTATTAAATAGTTTGATAAATTATAGATCGGATACAAAAATATTAAATTAGAATGAATACATGAAAATCAACTTAGAACAATCAGTAACTTCTCTGTATCTTCGTATGACATATTTTGTAGCGCTTCTTGGAGTGTTTTCTTACATTTCTCGTAGCTGAGCGGATATATATCCAGCTTCGTATTAAGCCTACTGTACAGAAGAGGACCCAGCGAAACAAAAAATCTAAAACAGAAGTGACTTCTTCGAATAGTTTTAGAGCAAACAATATCCTTTCGCCGTTTATTAGTATAATCTGTGCTATAAGGGATTGCAGCGTGCTGTTTCAGGACCGTGCTTAGTATAAATAGTTGCCGAACGGTTAGTACTTCACAAGACTTATAAAGAAGATTAGTAGGGTAGAGGAAAGGACGGGAAGTGGATACCTTTAGAATTGCTCTTTGAGCTCTTTCTAAGTTTATTAATGTAGTTTTGGCCAGCCCGCCCCATGAGGAAATGCAGTACGTTAAAATCGATTGACATAGGGCAAAATAGACTTGTTTGATTAAATGTGAGTCCGCAAATGAACGCAGGTTTTTGAACACAAATATCAACTTACGTGCTCTATTGCATAAAGCTGCGATGTGATATTTAAAAGAGAGAGTATCATCAATTATGATTCCTAAATACTTAATTTGGGTAACTGCGGCTATATCTGGACATTTGCATTGTGTTTCATTGGGGTCCTTACAGTTGTGCGAGTAGAGTTTGGGGTTATTTGGTGTTAAATTAGATTTGCGCATGGAAAATTTTATGTAGTTCGTTTTGTCCGAATTAAGTGTAAGTAGATGCTGTTGAAGCCAGTTATTAACAGTGTTAAGCCTCGTTGCGCATACGTATAAACTTCCTCTATTGTTTTTGCAGAAAAAAGTAGAACAGTGTCATCCGCGTAGGAAATAATTTTGCCGCTATCCACTTTCAAATCACAGAGAACATTGATATAAATTAAAAACAGTGTAGGGCCTAGTATACTTCCTTGGGGAACCCCAAAACAAGTGTTTTTCAGGTCAGAGCTGACAACATTGTCTATTTTTATGCATTGAGTGCGCTCATCGAGATAGTTTGCGAATAGTTTGAGTTGGGTGCCTCTTACGCCTATTGCTTCAAGCTTGTGTAGTAGAATGGAAACAGAGACGGTATCAAAAGCTTTAGCAAGGTCCAGAAATATACCTATTGTCTGGTTGCCCCTGTCAAGTTCCTGAACTACGTGGTCAGTCAATTCATGGACCGCATCGGCAGTTGACAATTTAGAGCAAAAACCAAATTGGGTTTTTGACAAGATAGAATGTTTCTCCAAATATTGGACAAGTCTATTATTGATAATTTTTTCGAGGATTTTAGATGTCGATGGTAGAAGAGATATGGGTCTATATTTCGTTATTTCATCTTTAGCGCCGGATTTGTATACAGGAACAATGACAGCTTTTTCAGACACTTAGGAAAGATTCCTTCTGAGAGGCATTTTCGAAAGACCTGCGTGAGTGGTGGAACCAGGATGTGCTTGGTTCCAATTATCTTGTAAATCATATTTTTAGGGTTCCGTAGTCAACTAGGAACCCTTATAGTTTCGCCATGTCCGTCTGTCTGTCTGTCCGTCCGCGGCTTAGCTCCGTGATCATTACTACTAGAAAGCTGAAATTTGGTATGAGTATGTGTATGTATTACGCCGACAAAACGGTAAAATTAAAACTAAAAAAAAAAAAAACCGTTACCTCCCGCACACTTAGTGGGGGTTATTTTTTTTTCGTTCCAACACTAGTGTGTGGGGTGTCTTTGAATAGGTCTTTTAAAAATAATAGGGGTCTCCGAACAGTTTTTGATAGTCAGTAGTTTTGTAAATATTCGCTCCGAAAATAAAAAATATAGTGTCCCCCCCCTCTAACTTTTCAACCACGGGTCAAAAAATTATGGAAAAATTCATGAAAATCAGGCCTTATAAGTACATTCAATGAAAACTATATTGAATAAAATCGGTCCAGCCGTTTTTGAGTTATCGCAAAAATTCATAATTTTCTTTAAAATGACGTAAGTGCCGCTCGGTGTCCCTACACTTCGAACGTTACACATATTGGTTAAGTGCATTATATTAATACATTTCGCTCAATCTGGCGCGTATAATCGATAACTTCCAGAAGGTAATAAGTAATTACTGTTACTTTGGCGTTTACGACCTTTTTATAGAGCTTGAAATCTTTCTCGTAATTTAAATCTTTCTCGTAATTTTCGTCTGTTGTGAAGAATGGGCTACTACGGAACCCTACACTGAGCGTGGCCCGACATGCTCTTGGCCGGTTTTTTTATTAAAGCAGTAAGTCTGCTAGCGTTACCCAAATGTTTATATTGAAGCGAATAATTAAAGAATGTTATGCTTTAAAGCAACTGGTTGAAAATTTAGATGGTTAAGCTAGTGGCTTTGATAGAACAATTGGTAGTTCATCCGTCTGGCCCGGAAGGCCGTGGAGACTTGTATTCAAATTCAAAGCATACTATGTCTCAATTCAATATAAACATCCTGCAAATAATATATGCTTTAGCAACAATGAATCAATGTTTACTAATTTACTGAAAAAACATATGAGAAGTGTCTTCAAAAGGGCTTACTTTTGTATGGCTTCCATTCAGAAATGTCCTTTTGAAAGACATTCCTCATATAAGCCCTTGAAGACATTGTCCCTATTGTATGGCTTCCATAGAGAAATGTCCTTTTGAAAGACACTCCTCATATAAGCCCTTGAAGAGATTTTCCCTATGAGTTTCAGGCTTACCTTTGGCGGCAGGCCCATCCTGTTGAAGCGCAGGTTCGGGAACTGTTCCGTGATGGCCCGCTTGAGCCGCGAGCGCTCGCGGTCTATCCGCAGGTAGTTAAATGTCTCCGATACCAACTTCACCACCTGCAACAGAACAGTACATGACGTAAATGATATGTAAGAGTACATAAACATACCCATTCACCTATTACGCACCATACACAATAAATATACCCATGCACCTATTGACATTTTGTAAGTCTTTAGTTATTTTAATTTTAAGAGCTTCATGACGACATAGTTACTTATTTATTTGCACTATGTAATGATAATGACGACGATAGACTTGCAATGTACCTATTTATATATGTTTAATTTGTGAATTCATCATGATTCCCACATCTCATTTCTTGGTATGTTCTCGAAAATTATGTGATATTTGCATGCTTATTTTAGCAGGTTATGGTTGACCAAAATTTTTTATACCACCTATGTACTTTATACCCATAATCAGCAAATAAATTGATTTTATTTCATTTCATTACCGTTTAAAAGGCGTTAATATAAATATGGTCCATGAAAAAGTTCACGAAGGGAAACCTTCCACTGTCTCTGAAACGGAAGCGCATCGACATGTGTATTCTGCCTGTACTAAACTACGGTGCCCAAACATGGCCTCTTACTAAGTACCAAAAGTACAAATTGAAGGTTTGCCAACGAGCCATGGAGCGCAACATTTTAGGGGTGAAAAGGACGGATCGTGTCTGAAACAGCACGCTGCCCTCCAAAACACGCATAACTGACGTAGGCAACAAACAGCCAATGGCTACACACATTTTATGGATCATGTAACGTCTTATTTTTTTAATTTGGGTACACACCACAATTTTTATATTAAACTATTGATATAAAGAGCATAGCTAAAAGAAGAATTGATATGTGGAACCTGATGGAAAGAGACCAGGATCGAACGCGGTACCTTTGGATTACCGGTCCAGCGTGTTAACGTAAAATTACACTTAAGATTTCGGAACAATCCTGAGAGTTTTTATTGACAACTAGAAGGTACTCAGGCAGGCAGTTTAATTCGCGTATTTTTACCGTAGACGGATAAAAAGTATCCATGATGATGATGATGTTCAGCTCCACCTGTGCCAAAATTGTTTAAAATTTGTCCAGCCATTTCGACGTGATGAGAAAGGAAATTTTGCCCAACAGATAGCGCCAGGTTTGCACGGTACCGCGCGCCCATTTAAAACAAAAGAAGATCATGCATCACGCTATTAAGATTGTTCCTGAAATCATGACCCCTCTCCATAGAAAATAGATTTTCAATTCTAATCTAGAATTCTATAAATATTTAGAATAGAATTTATTTATATATATTTTAATAATAGATATTTACATTTTTGCTTGTGTCATTTCAGTAACGTGTAAAAATATAAGGGCTAAATCCGGCCCTACTAAGGCTGCGTTTCCACCCGAGATGTGTAGCAAGGAATGTGTTTTTAATATTATTAAAAATGTGTTTTGTTAACCAATAGAATCAGCTGCGCTGAGCGAGGATTAGTAAATTATGTTATTCCATTGGTTAACAAAAACACATTCCCCCGCTACACATCTCTGGTGGAAACGCAGCCTAAATCTGCCGCTTTGCCCAGACATGTTAGTGGCCACTCGCAACTCGCAACACGCTGATAAATACGGTGGTGCACAGATTGGGCGTTATCGGGCCGGCCGATAAGCGATATAAACAATGGATGTATCGATCCGTAGTTCTGATTGCATGGTCGAGTACGCGTCCAAACATGTGACGCAACGTGTGCGTCATCCGACGGTAATCCGACTGTTATTCTATAATGAGACAGATGTAAACAATGTAAGTATGAAATCATAATCATCATATCAACCAATAGACTCGCTCCCACCGTGTGTATTTCCAAAAAAATACAATTTAGGTATCTTCAAGGTAAGAGTGAATAGGCTATTACTGAACCGGCGAGCTACATCCTCGACCCCGTAGTCACTTTCCATCAGGTGATACTGAGGTCAATCGCCGGTCAGTCTGTGAATAAAAAAAAAAAGACGTCCACTTCTGGACAGAAGTTCTCCACAACGATCGGTCTTGCGCCACCTGCATCCAATTTCTGCCCGTGATCCTTACCAGGTCGTTGGTCCACCTTGTCTTCCGGTCCGCGGTCGCCACTCAACAACCTTACTGCCCCCGACGGCCATTGGCCGTAATATATAATGTATAATTTGGCGTTTTTGCAGCTTTATCATCCAATGCCAAATATAAAATATAACTTCTAGTAGGTATATTAAAAATGAAAAAAAAAAAAGAATAAGGAAGTATACCCGGAACTCTAAGATCAAATTATATCAAACTCGCACAAGTCAAAAACGACCTTTATAGGGTCGTTTGTAACTTGTGCTAAAGTTACTTGAAAATGGCGGAGATATCGACGTTGAAAACGTAAGAAAATTCAGCAATTCCAAACAAAATCCGGAGGTCTACAGCTCCCAGAGCCATTAGTAGTCAGTCATTCTTTAGATATTTCTACACTAATATTATAGAGGTGAACATTTGTGTATTATGTTTATTACTTCTTCACGCTCAAACGGCTGGACCAATTTTGATAAATTTTGGTATGAAAGTAGTTGACACCTTAGATTAACACATAAGCTACTTTTTATCCCGAAAAATCTAGTGTTCCCGTGGGATGAGCGGGTAACACCGCGCGGCGCAGCTAGTTAACAAATAAGTGGGACAAGTTTCACACGCGCAAGCAAAACTAGATTTGTAGCTGTCATACGTCCGGGTTTCCCCGGATTTGTCCTAGTTTGGATGCCGTCCGGGGGGGGGGGGGGGGGACACTTTTTATATGAATGAAAAATAAAGCGTTTTTTTTTTCAATAATATTATATTTTCGGCCACGTCCGGAGAAAAAATACGATTTACGCATAATATCCGGGTTTTTTTAAGTCTTCGTCCGGGGGTCGGCGAATTTAGAGATGGCAGCCCTATTTGTAGCTATAGTGACAGCAAAACTCGGTGTAAAGCGACACGGTGCGACATAAAACCGGCCGGGAAGCCGGAGCACGAAGAAACCCACTCGATTACAAACCGCAGGCGGTCGTGTTACAAACAGCGCCGGAAATCAGCCAAGTTACTTAGCTATTCTAAAACACGATCTCTACTGGGTTCTAAAAATCCTCTGTAATCGTAACTTGTAGAGTATAGAAAATCTTTTTTTCTTCTACGGGATAAGAACTGTAAAAACCATATACAGATCCTGAGTCTGCGTGAGGTTTGGGCGAAAACTGAGAGGTTCGTATCTGGATCGCGTAGGAGCGAGCGAGACAGGTATAAAATGCGAATCGCTTTCTGACAGCTCATGCACACCTGGCCCGTTAAAATTTGCAAAACATACCACTACTTAAGCTCTATGTGCGTTCACAGCGTTGACAACCAAATTTCAAGCATCCTATGGTCATATTGAGTAGGTTTATGTTATGATTCAGTAGTGAATTTGATTGGTTTGCAGTAAACTTTTCATTGTAGGTACTTTATAAGGTGACTAGATTGAGATCTTAGTTATGAATCA
Source organism: Apotomis capreana (assembly GCA_947623375.1). NCBI lineage: Eukaryota > Metazoa > Arthropoda > Insecta > Lepidoptera > Tortricidae > Apotomis > Apotomis capreana. Next base: position 40,187,156 of record OX392499.1, read on the forward strand.
CAATATCCATTTAGTTAGATTCGATGTCAAATATGGTACAGACGAAGCAATATGTTTCTGTCACTGTACCAATAATTGAGATAGATTTTTATTAATTTTCTTGTGTGTGTTAAGTGACACCGCTGTCACCATGGTCTGTGCCTGTAATATAATCAGGTCAAATTGAGATTTCATATCAGTGGCGTGCCGGTAGTAAGTTGTCGCGGCGGGCGACTGTATTAACGATAACTACGCAAATAAGACTGTCACAATTCTCATAATAGGTTAGGAAGCCGTGCAACGTATATCGTAACATAATAAGACCTCCCGTGTTGTATTTCCATGTCGTTTTTAGGGTTCCGTAGCCAAATGGCAAAAAACGGAACCCTTATAGATTCGTCATGTCTGTCTGTCTGTCTGTCTGTCTGTCCGTCTGTCCGTCCGTATGTCACAGCCATTTTTTTCCGAAACTATAAGAGCTATACTGTTGAAACTTGGTAGGTAGATGTATTCTGTGAACCGCATTAAGATTTTGATGCAAAAATAAAAAAATAATAATAAATATTGGGGGCTCCCCATACTTAAAACTGAAACTCAAAAATTTTTTTTTCATCAAACATATACGTGTGGGGTATCTATGGATAGGTCTTCAAAAATGATATCGAGGTTTCTAAAATATATTTTTTCTAAACCGAATAGTTTGCGTGACAGACGCTTCCAAAGTGGAAAAAAGTTGGTCCCCCCCCCTCTAACTTCTAAAATAAGAAAATGAAAAATCTAAAAAAAACATATGATGTACATTACTATAAAAACTACCAACGAAAATTGTTTTGAACGAGATCTAGTAAGTAGTTTTTTTTTAATACCTAACTTTGCAAGTTTGCACCTAATTTATATGGGGCGCTATACATACCAGGTGCAAACTTAACTTAAACACTTAGGGATGGAAAGTGTTTGTACGGAACCCTCGGTGCGCGAGTCCGACTCGCACTTGGCCGGTTTTTTTCGTATTCGACTCATGACAGCCAGTCGTGAGGAACTTAGAATAAAATAATCGTCACAACAACCATCAAAAACGGAAATATTTACTTTTAAATTTCCGTACATAACACCTTTTTGCCTTGTCTAACAACTATCATGTGTGGACTAAGTCTACGGGCTGAATTGCTCGATTAGGTGGGTCGAGTTGCCCGCAAAGTAATCAAAGTGGACAACGGAACCCGCGGGCTGAATGGTCTGTTGGCTCAGTTGACCCCGAAGGGGTCATATCGGCGTGATCTACGCGTTTACCCTTAAATGCATGATGATGTATATTTACACGTCACTGAAATGACACCAGTCAAAATCTGAATATTGTCAATAAAGACTTTGTCAAGATTGCCCCGAAATCTCAAACTAACGTGGATTTCCTTGCTAATTACGTAATTTCAGAAATAAAATTAGTGTAATTGTATGCATTAAGGGTTAAAGCTTGATCAGCAGATCATCACAAGTCGAGAGTACAAGGAAATTAAATTGTATTTAGCATGTATATTTAGATGGGATCTCCATTGTATCTTATGAGCTTGGCCATTGAAAGTAGTCAAGATATTGGCTTTTAAGGAGCAATCATAGCACATATACAATGTTCTACTCACCCTAGTCTTTGGCACGATCTTGAGGCCGATCTTGGAGTCGACGAGGCTGGCGCCCGCCTCGGACAGGTAGCCCTGGTTGGGGATGAGGCACGAGCGCCCGAAGCAGCACGGGCAGCACAGCTTGTGCATCCATTTCGTCCATTTCGGATTGAGGCGCCCGTACGGCTCCTCGTCTTTCGGTTTGAATACTCCTATTATTTTCTGGAAGAGGAAGCAATGATTTAAACATTTGTTAAAAGAACCGAAGCGTTTCGATTCGCGATATATAATCATTAACACGAATCTCAAGATCAAGTTACATATCGTCGGGGATAGTGCAATGCCGCGTAAATAACAGCTATCGATAAAGTTCTCATTTCAATAAAATACTTATCATTTGTTTGAATATTGATTCGTATCTACACTTGTTACTTACGCGGTATTGCACTGACGATATTACGTAGGTGTTAGAAGTTTAGGTAAATTTTGCCCGACTTATACATAACCATAATACTTTTTCATTACGAATATCGATGCAATACACAGATATCTCGATCAATTCCGACAGTTGACCCACTGAACTACAGCCTCCCTTATCTTCCAAAAGCTATTTTTAAACCCCGACAAAAAAAGCAGTGTTATAAGTTTAACATGTATATCTGTGTATTTGTGTTTCTGTGTGTCTGTCTGTGGCGTAGCTCCCAAACGGAAAGACATGTCCGTCGCGATGGTTCTTAGCTATGTTTGGTGGAAATAGGACCAGCTGTTCCCCAGATATTCAGCTTTAATTGGAACAAGTGACAAGCTCTCAGCCAATGTTGAAGCTAAGAATTCCAAATTTTGTAGTTATGTTCAGTTTTAGTAGCATTTTCTATATCACTCATTGAATGAGGGTCTCATGATGACCAGCTACTTGTGGTTTTTAATTTAGGTTATCTATAGAAGTAATTTCAATACTAAGTAGACATTATTAATAAAACGATTGATGCACTATTACGTCCTTAGTTGTAATTGTTACTTAATCTAATCATCGATTCACTATCCAAGGTATTACGCAGTAAGACGAAATGACGACGCGTTTTGCGTTTGCGTTGCGCGTTTACGTTATTCATTATCGAAAGAGGTCACGACACGAGACACGACACCTCTGTTCTTTACAAGAAGGCATTTACATATGTATAGATTTATTATTTATAAACGTAAGGTTTGAATATTACCTATATAACGTATTATTAATCTGGTATCTCTTTTTCTTGATACAGAAATTCAAGAAATGGTCACATCTTCGATGCCCTCATGACAGAGACCGGACGGATGGGCGTTATACACGGTGTCCTGTATTTAATGGACAGCCTTCTAACGTCCTATAGAACAGCTTAGAACAGTCCAGAGAATATGCCTCTTATTTAGCGTTATTAAAAGTCCCATGTTTTTAAAGAAAATAGGACTAACACATATGTTTTCTTTAATGATTGGGATCATTTTTCACTCTAATGACCGTCTAGGCCGCAGATGAAGACATATTTTTGTTCTTATTTAATTTTTTATTCCTTAATACTGATGATAACTTGTGTGTAAGTATTAGACCTTTGTGGTACCCAGAACATTTTTTAAACAGGTGTTAAATAATGAATCCGTTTTTGTCTAACATAATTTTTTAAAAAGTTTGATCACTTGTAGTGAAGAAGTAATTAAATAAATGGAACCAGACCAGAGTGGTCAAGTTTCTTTTTTGTGGTTAGTTTATCTTAAAATATTCGTTTGGTTAGAAGGTCCATTAAATACAGGACACCGTGTACAGTCTGACCAAAAAGAGTACAAATTAAAAAGTGGCAAGAATCGGCGTGGATATCAACACCCCCACTTGAGCTTGGACAGAGAGGCGCTAACCTACCTTTAAAAATTAGAGAAATGATAAACCAAAAAAGAAAATTGCGTCGTCGTTGGCAATTAAGTCGAAACCACAATGACAAGACAGCTCTAAATAAGGCAAAGAAAACGTTAAAAGACATGATAGCACAACATGAAAATGACACACTGCAGGACCGACTCCTATCACTATCACCAACAAAATCAAACAAACATTCTCTATGGAAGTTTACCAAGAGCTACCGAAGGCCACAACCAATAAATCACCCTATAAAATTGGCCAATGGGAGTTGGGCCAAAAGCTCTCAAGAGAAAGCCGACGTATTCAGTGAATTCCTCGCTAAAACATTCAAACCAAATAACCCTTGTACTGGCACTGTAGAGGCTGACATTGACGACATCCTACTGCAAGACCATCAAATGTCCCTCCCTATTAAACCTACAACACCCAGGGAAATTTCTAGAGAAATCAGAAACTTAAAAGACAAAAAAGCACCAGGATTCGATTTAATCACTGCTGAAGTACTGAAACGTCTACCCAGGAGAGCTATAAAATTCTTAACAATCCTCTTTAATAGCATACTCAGACTACAATATTACCCAAAGTTATGGAAAGTCTCGACAATTAGCATGGTACTAAAACCTGGTAAACCGGCAAATGAAGTCTCATCTTACCGCCCGATAAGCCTACTACCCGTCTTGTCGAAACTTTTTGAAAAAAACTTTATTAAAAAGACTTCACCCAATCCTGGAAGAGAGAAAAACTGTCCCAGACCACCAGTTCGGTTTTCGCTCATTCCATCGAACAGGTACACAGGGTCGCTCACAAAATAAGAGAAGCCTTGGAAAAGAAGGAATATTGCTCTGCAGTATTTTTAGATGTACAGCAAGCATTTGATAAAGTCTGGCACAAGGGACTGAACTGCAAGCTCAAGATTAACCTGCCTCATAATTTCTACACATTATTGAAATCATACCTCGAGAATAGAATTTTCCAAGTGTGCCATGGCAATTGCACGTCTAAACTGTGTACTATAGAAGCTGGTGTACCCCAAGGATCTGTCTTAGGACCAGTTCTTTACTCCATATTTACATCAGATATCCCTCAAAGTGAAGAAACCTTAACAGCGACATATGCAGACGACACTGCAATCCTAGCCAACCATAAGAACCCCATTGAAGCCTCTGTAAAACTACAAAGGCACTTGGATGAAGTCGACAAGTGGTTTAAGAGATGGAGAATTCAAGCAAGCCCGGCAAAGTCAAATCATATCACATTTGCTCTCAGGAAAGGTGACTGCCCTCCGGTAGAAATGGGAAGTGAAACTCTACCCCACAAATCATGCGTCAAATACCTTGGAATGCATTTAGACCGAAGGCTTACCTGGAAAGAACATATCAACTCTAAACGTATAGAAGCAAACTTAAAATTCAAAGATATGTACTGGCTAATTGGAAGACAGTCAAAGCTATCCCTAGAAAATAAAACGTTAATTTATAAATCAATCCTGAAACCGATATGGAGCTATGGAATTGAGCTGTGGGGAACAGCAAGTCACTCTAACGTCGAAATTCTACAACGCTTCCAAAACAAAGTCTTGAAAACCATAACTAACTCACCATGGTTCATAAGAAACAATGAAGTACATGAATACCTCGGAATGGAGACTGTCAAAGAGACTATAAGAAAAAGAAGCCTGAAATATAAAGAACGGCTCAATAGACATGTGAATGTGCTGGCACATGATCTCACTGATACCACAAGCAATACTAACCGCCTTAAGAGGGCGCACATCATGAACCTGGACAAAACACAATAAAAGTAAAAAACAAAAAAAAAGGAACCAATAATGGGCAGTATATCAGTGGATCTACTTCCCTCCATGTAATCATTACACATCCACAGTTCTGATTATGGCCTGTATGGCTGATTACAGAAAGATAAATTAAAAAAAAAAAAAAAAAAAGTGGCAATACTGTAGGGTCGTCCCCGTTTTCTTAGATTGATTAGAAAGGGACACTGCAGTATTGCCACTTTTGAATTTCTACTCTTTTTGGTCAGACTGTACAATGACGCCCATTTGTCCGATCTTTCGTTCGATCCCTGCTCATGAGTCACAACGTGTGGGTTGTGATGCCCCTTTTGCCGAGTAATCATGTAGAAAGTGTTTCGCCACTTTTATCTGCCCTTAGCGTTAAATTTATTTGTAAACTAGCTGCGCCGCGGCTTGTTTAACATTACATTTTTCGGCATAAAATGTAGCCTATATGTTAATCCAGGGTGTCAGCTATCTTCATACCAAAATTTATCAAAATTGGTCCAGCCGCTTGAGCTTGAAGAAGTAACAAACATACACATAAACACACTCACAAACTATCGCCTTTTTAATATTAGTGGGAAGAATATGTACAGTCAGCCAATAAAATGTTATATCACTATTGGACCTTAATACTCATGAAATCGAAAAGTGGTAGACCCATTTTTTAGCTGACAAAGCATGTCTGAACACGATAAAAGTGGACAAACGGAGCAGAAGCTACTCAAACACATCATGTGACAGTGACACACATGTATCCGACGCACCAAATAAGGAAACCAACCTCGAAGTTTCCTTAACCCCGCGCAGGATTATTTCTGTATGCTCTTTGTTATTGTCAAATCTGGTACGTACCAGATCTGTACAGTAAGGATATGAGCAAATTATGTTTTCTCAAACACGCAATGAAATGTCGTCATAACGTGCGTTATAACAGGCTTCGAAGTATCACGTTTAGGTCGGAATAACTCGAGATAACTGTGAAGGAATATCATACAAAATTGAAGGCCTAGGCCGGGAAGTATTTATTTTTAAACATGGCGTCTGTGTTCATGACAAGCTGCTGTCTATTTTTATCTAACAACTGAATTATATAATTTTTGAGGGACTTCCGGTTCTTGTCTCAAGATGGCCGCATGCGTTTAGGTTTAGTCGTTCATTATTTTATTCATTTTAGTTGTTCAATGTGTAGTATTGATAGCGTATTGTGCAGTGATCTAACGTATAAGTGAATAGCTAATGAAGAATTCAACTTGAAGCGTTCATAGCCCTTCCTGGGTCAAGGCCCGATAGTCCGCGTGGTTTTTTGTAAATCGCTATCACTTTACAAAAAGCACGATTTTACAACTCACCGTACAACGTGGTATCAATCCTCTATCTAGTCGCCTAGTGCGATTGGCAACGAGACATTGGCAGTAATGGTCGCTTAACTGTGACCGGTTGCCATTTAAAAAAAAAATAGAATAGAATAGAATAATTTTTGAGTGGTTTATTTTTTATTTCATTGCATATGTTTGAGAAAAGCACTATAGGTACATGGCTTAGCCGAGAAAAGGGCTTGCCAGCTTCGTATCACTATCCGTCTATACTTGGTCTATACCAACTCAACCGGCAAGCCCTTCTTTCCTGGCGTCTGCAGTAATGTACTAATATTATGAATTCTGTCGAGGAGCCGAAATTAGAGTTTCATGATCACCAGCTAATTGTATCGGTCTTTTTTAATTTATTTTGAACTTACGTTAATTTGGATTAAGTATGTTTAGAATTAACCCCCCTGCGACCAAGAATTTCCCCACATTTTCTTTCACCTTGGCTAATATGACGCAGAGAGAACTTTGGACACCTGTCTCTAATTAAATATGTGCTACACTCGTCACCCGCATGCACCAAGGCGTTGTCCAAGTATAGCGTATGTATTGTATGCAAAACAAATACATCCAATAACGCAACAGATTCGAGACTATTCCAGACCTATAGATTGATAAACAGATCCGTCACACAGCCTTGAGATCTACCGCCACGGATCTAAAGTAACAAGTTAGTTTTTTCTACACAAATTAAGTAACCGAGATGCGATATCGCAACCTTGGTCGCGTTCATTTGTTTCATTAATCATTGTCAAGACGAACATCGGCGGATTCAGCTAACGGCTACTACACCATCCTAAATAAGTCACTGACGAGAGGGATGCAGCAATATGTGAGGCACGTATGGAGATAACTCCATCTCACTCCTTCGTATTGCTGCATCCCTCTCATCAGTGACTAATTCAGCAGAGTGTAATAGTCGCAATAATAAAGATTCGCGTGACGTCTAAATTAGATTATGTTTTTTATAATATAAACTACCTTCAACTTAGATGAGCTACACTGCGTCACTTGGCTGATATTATCAATATTTTTGTCACAATCAATTACACAATTACCAAAACATTTAGTTTTATCGCCTTTGACGTCTGACTTAAAAATAATGATTTTAGGACCAGTTTTAAGAATAGAAACCTGTTATCTAATTAGATTCTAGGCGCCTCTACTTTAATAATTGGAGTGGATTAAAAGTTTACTTAAATTAATAAAGTAGTATACGATTAAATGTATTTAGATCATCAATATCATTAAGAAACTGGTATGTAATGTATTCATTCAATAAGCAGCCCGTTGAGTAACCAAACAAATGCCGTAAGTATGACTAGGAAATATTATATTTAATTTTAAGGAAATACACGTGGCTAATTCAAGGGATGGGGACGTCGCCCTACCATTTTCAATGTAAGGATGGATCTAGGTGTTCCAAAAAAAATCAAAAAAATGTCGTAATAAAATCCGTGGGCCTAAGATTTTTTTAGGGACCATAAAAGGTAGCTAGTGAGCCCTTATATCCCCCATTTTAATTTGGCAAACGATGTAGCAAACACCCTGTATTATATATACCTACATCAAATTCAAGATCCGCCCCTGACCTACTTCAATAAACGAGCTATTTATATTTCCTTAGAAAACAAAACTTTTCGTCTTTACTGCAGTATTAGTATGTAGCTCTATAAATTAGGATTATTCACTCACCCCACCAGGGTTCTTGACGAAGTAGGAACCACTGGAGCCCTGGTAAATCCTCTCCGGGAATATGTTGTTGTCGATGGCCACCTCTGCCTGCCATACCAACTCGCTGAACTGCGGATCATCTGTCAACAAACTTGGAAGTTTTAGCTTGATTCAATATAATGTAACTAATAAGTGTTTTATTTATCCTTATTTAACTTCATAAAATAAAAACCTCTCCCACCACGGCTCGTCACCGAGGGAGAAAATGACCATCACCCTCTAGCATAGAAGCTGGAGGAGGCTCTTGCCAAAAGGCACGCTGAATTGTACTGATTTACCAATCATCAAACAACCATCAATTTCCAATTCAGAATAAAGGGGCTTATTATTATTATTATTATTATAACTTCATAAAATCATAATTGAAGAAAAGAGAGAGAAAGACAGAAATAATCTAGATAAAGTTAAACTGCTCAAAAGAAAATAAGGCCGGCTTGAATTTTACATACCAGTGAAAGGGAACAGAACAACATAATAGTGTGTGATTTAAAATAATTTCAAATCCCAAATTTATCTCTTTCCTATAATGGTGTATTAAAACACTTTCACAACCAGGAAAAAAATTTAAACTACCACAGAAACCGACAGAACCCGCTAGGCGGGCGCAACCTCGCCCTAGACGCCGACAGAGCCCGCCAGGTGGGCGCTTTTATAGTACTATCGCCCAGCGATCTGGGTCGGCAGCTGAGTAAAAGTTACGAGCACCCACCAGGCGGGTTATTGTTTGTGAAAGTGTTTAAGTTAAATGTTGTTATCTAAAGTAGTCACATCGTAGTAAGTAGTATCACAGAGATGCCACGACTTTGCGCACCAGCGGTGTAGGTACGTGTGTCTTGCTCACTCGTCTGTGTCTCCTAGTTAAGAGCAACCCTAACCACTTCGTCAATCGTTCTGAAACTACGGCAAGATATACAAGAGCCCAATATAGAAATCTTTTGTACCAGCCTCCTTGCAAAACAGCTATTTATAAGAAAAACTGTTACAACATGTGTATATTGCTGTATAACCACTTACCTGATGACATTAAATTAGAACATAAGACCCTGTTTAAAAAGAAATTGACTAACTGGCTGCATGATAAGTGTTTTTATAGCATCAATGGTTATTTGACATAGGATATTTTTAGTTTTTTTTAATTTTTTTTATTTGATATTGGGCCAAATAAAGGACTTGTAATGTAATATACATAGATAATTAAGAATGAATTGTAATTAATTATAATAATATTAAATTTGTAACATAATTGGAAAATTTTGCACACCTGCATGAAGGTCGAATATGCACGTACAGAATTATACCTTGTGAGACCTTGTGTTTTTACCATATTCTGGCAAATAAAGAGATTTTGATTTTGATTTGATTCGTATGGCCGTTGCCCGCGGATCTCTCGCTCAACCGCTCACCGCGCCGCCGGTCGCGAAAACTCGCGGCATCTCTGTTACAGGTTCATATTGTATTACTCATTGAATTATTATCAGTAACAACTAGCAAATAGCAAAACCATATTAACAGGAAACAGTTAATGTAATTAATTGTTATTCAAATATACCTACCTAACAATTATTTAATTCAATTATAGATTTCCTAACAACCAAACAATGTCTAAAAGTTGATTCACTCATCATTTATAAACAGGTTTCATCACTTTGCTTAAAGATTAATACCAATTAAATGTAACAAGTTCAAAACACAAGCCATTACTATGGTTAATTATACCCTCATTAATGCAGTCATTATCATTCAAGTGCTTTAATATATAAAAAATAAAATACTTAAATTTCCTGGTTGCTTCACTGATTGACAGTTCAACAGAGCTAGTTTTTAAGTAATACACATTTTGTGGAACCAGTTTATCAGAGACTAGTGAAATTAGCATATTTATCTATGGTTAACATATAAGGGAGAATGTTCTATGTCAACTTCAATGACACCCAATATTGCATCATATTATTTGTATAAATACACCTGGAATGAGTCTTCAGTCAACATATTTGCAAAAGATGAAGCCGGTTTTGGTTTTATGTGCGTATGTCTATGAACCAATCATAGACATGTTTTGCTTGTGACATTGATGTTGGGACAGATGTGTACAAGCACGAAGCTAAGCATGTGACGGGTTGTAGTTTACCAAAATTGGCTTCACTTTCAAGTGCTGACTAGGTTTGTAGGTGTATTTAAAGATCAAATTGTTTTCTGCTTTTGTGAATAGTTTTATAGAAGCAAATATAACAGGAGCCTGCACAGCTACTGTTATAATATTATCATAATTTTTTATTCATATCTTCAGTGTTTTATCCCATTTAAAATTGTCCTTTAATATTTATTTACATAAGATGAATACATAATCTCTTTTAGTTACAAACACAATTTAGTTAGATTTATATTTAATTGTATTGACAAAGAAACTGTGAAACAATGTGAACCTCTCTGTTAAGTTTGTATCAAGTTGTCTTGCTAACTAAAACATTTTACAACTTAGAGAACTGGGCTTGTCAAAGTATGAATTTGAAATATGGGGTAGACAGTAGACCCCCAAGCAGAATGGAAAGACTGCTTACTATAACCCAATAATCACACCATAATAATTATCGTGCACCAAGAACTATGTATAGGTATGATGATAACAGGAAATAACTCACAAACTGTTTTAAATCTGATTTCAAATAGACACTGAATAATTAAACATCAACTTTCACTTGCAACAAAACAGTGATTTGAGGAATAATATAAGAAAAAACTCATCTGCGGTGGTTGATGAAATGCTTTATATATGATACAACCTAATAATACTAATATAGGTTGTATCTAACAATATGGAATAAAATCAATAACAGTGTTCCTTCAACAAGCCTTCTTACATTTTACTGTGACCTGCAAAGCCTTAAGGCGTAGCATATGGCAGCCTTTAATTATGATTAAATATGATAAAACAGATATTTAATAATATAATATTAAAGAATGCTTTAAAAAGGTTCGATTTTTCAACTTACCACAGTGAAATGGTTGATCCATATTAAATAAATTTAAGAATAACAATACCAAAAACGGTAAAGACAATCTACAATTGTTACAGTTGGCTGAAATTTGACATTGTACTTTTCCTGTAGCTATATTCACTCAAGTTACTTCAGAATACATTATTTTTCTAATGAATTAACATTCAGTCTGAAGTTGAAGATGTAATTATGCAAAAGTCAGTAGCAAAACAATGCCAAATTATAATCACCTTGTAATCAGGGATGTATACAGAGCATCAAGGTCAATTTTACAATTTATTCACCAATGTCATTGGATCATAAAATAAACAGACTGTTTGGAAGCCATACAAGGGCCACAGGGAAGTCAGACAAGTCTTTTAACAAAAGAAACCGAGCATAATCGATATAAATTAAGGGTGATTATTTTTCCATATGCTCTGAAAGCGCAAATTCATGTTTATTGTACATAAATAGGCGGATACATGACTCAGTGATAAATAATAACACGTAATTACCTGGGAAATGGTTGTAGGATATTTCGAAGTCACCACGGCCGCCTAGGAGCGGCTGTGACTCCCTGTTCACCCCTGGGGAATCCACGTTGCCCTCGAAACCGACGTCTGGCACTAAACAAATCTCCTCAGCACTACTGGATAGAGATACCACGCCGTCATCCGGCAGCGTAATTGGACTGTGCGGCTTGTCGAAATCGAGGTTCAACAGAGTCTCTTCCGTACTCATGAGTAATCTTAAACAGCAACACTCTGCCGAGCCTCATTTAATTCGTCTTGCAAATTCTTTGTTCCACAATCATTTACACAAACACGACCACTTCATTCATTGCAGCTGATCACAGACTATAGAGCAGGAGCAGTGACAAATTCGCAACTGACAGATGACGAAATTTCCATAGATAGCAACGAATAAGTTTTTTCCGACTAGTGTAGTAAAGCGAATCGGTATGTTAATCTAATAATTCGTTTTTCTACTCCAGTACTTTTTTCTGTCATTATTATAGTTACTAACTCTAAAGACATAAATTATGAAAGTCTAAAAGTCTATACTCTACTGCCCAAAAAACCACTGCGATGTTATGATGTCGCCAAATAAACATCACTTAGTACCACAGATTACAAGATAAACAGCTGCATTCACACAATTTGCAATAAAAAAAAACTTATTGTACTAAGGCATTGCTGCCAACTTAAAAAAAAGTTTATCTTCAGTGCATGGTTGTTTAGTATAGTATAGTGAACGTATACCTTTATGTATAAGTTTATATTTTTTGACAGATGTTTAGTATAGTGAACATATACCTTTATATATAGGTTCATTTTTTTTTGACAGATGGACGCATAGATTACCTTAGGCTCCGTCCACACTTGTATCATTTCGCCGATCCGATCCCCGTCGCGTATCTTCACCGCGTATCATGAACGGTAAGTGTGGACGTCGCGCCGTCGTGATCATGCAACGCTCGCGCGAAATCCATGTTGATACGCGTATCTTCAGTACCCCGCACACTCGCGATCACGAAAGCATTGCATGATCGCGACGGCGTGACGTCCACACTTTCGTTCATGATACGCGGTGAGGATACGGGGTGAGGATCGGCCGTGATCCATCTCGAGTGGGTTTTTGCCCGATCATCAAAGGCGCTATTTGAGTCATCGATCCTCGCTGCGGTCATTGGTTTTTAATCCTTAATCTTTACGATAATTAAAAAATACCATACCACTGATGGACTGTCTACTTTGATAGGCCTTTCCATGCGGCGTCTTTCGGCACGCGGTTTACACTCGAGAACCTTTCTGCCGCATGCCATAAAACAAACACAGTCATACGAAGGCCATGTCTCCGTGAGCCTTAATCGAAGGCCTCCCCACGCGGCGTCTTCCAGCACGCGGTTTCCACTCGAGAACCTTTCTGCCGCATTATGTATTATAAAAACTCCATGAGCAGATGACAAAAATGAAGGTCTCCCTCGCTGCGACTTCTGGTACACGGCCCCCACTCAAGATTATTTCTGTCCCAAGGTTCAGTGAGCGATCTCAGTGGGCGACATTTTTAAATGGGACGCAACTCCGCACAGAACAATGATCACAAACGAAATGAAATCATGAAATGTTTGACGAAAACGAAATGCCAAAATGATCGGGGCGGTGATACGGTGCTACGATACGGATAGCGTCCAAACTACTGCACACCGAAATGATCGTTGCGGCGATACGCGACGAGGATACGATACGGCAAGTGTGGACGCGTTTCTTCGCGCGACGGCGCAACTGATACGGAGTGCCCGCAGTGAGCGTCCAAACAACACGATACGCGGTGGAGATACGCAACGGGGATCGGATCGGCGAAATGATACAAGTGTGGACGCACCTTTACTCTAAGGATGGACGTCAATAAAAAAAAAAGTTTATCAGAGACTATTTTTTTTTAATTTTGTTGATTCCGAGCGGGAACATGCAATTAACCTCGGTGAATATCCTGAATTATCGACTCTGTGCCCACTACTCAAGACCCACTCGCCAAGGAGGAGGAACATGCATATACGCCAAATCCAACATCCTAACCATGGAACGGACTGAAGTTAGGGGTGCCCCCCATCTGTACCGTGGGAACCCAGAACGATACCTACACGTCGCCTGTCGTGGCCGACACGCTTAGCCAGTCGGTTGCCACACGCGCTCACGGCCGGACGCCGCGCCGGTCGCGCTATAAAATCACCAAAAAAATGGCTTCGTCGCGAATGAGACCAACGCGCTGCAGTGTTGCGGGGTGTAAAAACATAAAAGCAACAGACATTTATCCTTTTTTTCTTTGCCGACAAACGATGAAATGTTACTAAAAATTCTTAGAACTTAATAAGCACCTACCTAGAAACGCATTGCATACACTGATATAATAGATACATGTAATGTTGAATAAATAAACCTACCTACTTAATATACCTAAATTCATAGAAAACATCCACTACTTATATCAACAAGTGACAATAATTTACTCACTTAGATTTACCAAATCAGTTTAGTGTGGCGGGAGAGTGCATTGCACGGCCTAAAAAGGGCGTAAACGTCGGCGTTGTTCTTGACACTTAAGACCTTTTGCAAGGAATGCATTCGCAAAGATGAAACGCGTGATCAGATTATTATAAAACAACTTGTACCTAGTGACTGTTTCGAAGCTTGTAATGCTAGTATTATACAATATGTAACACATTATATATAGGCACCTACCAAACTTTATTTAGTAAATACCTACTGTCATCGGGATATATTTAGGTTACTTAGGTACCTACACAGAGAGTTGTTTTTGTTTCAGGTTTCTGGTATGTTCAGATAGAATAGGTAGGTAAGATTCCGATATACCTACTCGGAAATTAAAACGATTTTGATGGTGTGCCACAGCGCATGTGAATACCTATTTCTAGTAGGTACCTAATGATAATTAAATTTGACTAATATATGTAAATAAATCGATCGTATTTTCATTTATCTTGACTTTTTATAAAATCATTTCTAAGCGGTGTCAACCCTAGCCTCGTTTTGCCGGCACGTGCGGCCAACGACCCGCGCGTTCAAGGTCGCTCCATTGTTAAATTGAGTAGGCATGAAAAGCAGTAGGTATTTGCCTTTTTATTCAGACATGGGTATCTGTTCGAAGAACTATTATATTAATCTGTGGTTAGGGAACTATCGGTTGAAATGCACTTCGAATGCTGCGCTGTTGAATGCATTGGCTTAGATCTTATTATAGTGTGTGTATACAGACCCCCGGGCTGTGATGTGTCATTGTATTTATCTAGATTGGATCAATTGTTAAATCTGCAAGCTATTTATAAAACATTACAATGTCATACTGCTGGGTGATATCAACATAGATTTACTTACAAAATGCAGCAATGTAACGCGCTTATTAACTACCTACGCTAAAACAATCTGGTTTCAGGGCACTCATAAACACCCCTACAAGAATATCAAATTCGTCAGAAACTTGTATTGACCATGCCTATACAAACATGCCTAAACAAAATATAAAAGACGTAGGTTGTCTAAATCTGCATATCTCTGACCATCTATGTATAAACGTGGCCATATGTGTACAGAAATCCGAGTGTAAAAATCAACACATATTGAAACGAGTGTTTACGGCTCAAACTATATATAATTTCACTTCTAGCCTCGACTTTCACGACTGGGATAATCTATTAAGTAAAAGTAAGTGTCCCGGCGAAACAATTGAACTGGTACTAAATGTTATTAAATACTATTTTGAGGTACACTTTCCCGTAAAGAAACTGCCCTTAAAGAGCAATATAGACACTTGGGTCAATGACACATTAAAAAAATTACGTAAGGACATCAGATCGACAAAGAACAAATTAGCACGAAACCCTGACGACCTTGAATTGCGCACTGATCTGTTACATATCGAGCGGTCCTACTGGGAGATGCTGGCAGATGCACGCAGGTGTTACGTGAATAGTATGATTGAAAACGGAGGCGATAACATATGTCGCAATGTTTGGCGCGTAATATCGTCTGAGACCGGTAAAAATAATAAAAATAAAAATGGAGCGCTAAACATGCTCGCCGGCAAGTCACCGGGCAACTGTGAGGCAGATCGCGCGGCGTCCGCCGCTGCACTGCTAAACCGGTACTACATTGACACAAATGTGAACAACAACCCAAAACCATGCATCCGCGCCGCGCTAGAATATCTTGATAAATACCTACAGACATCACCTCCCGTTTGCCAATCCAGACCCTTTACCCTCGGTGAAATGATAAATGCGCTAAAAAGTATTAAACGTAAATGATATGTCGACTCGCGTTCTCGACTATCTTCCTCCTATCGTTATCTCACTTCTGTTAATGTTATTTAATAAATGTGTAGCCGCAGGGATCTACCCCGATGCACTAAAGTTAGTTAAAGTTCAGCCTGTTTATAAAGGCAAGGGTGATATGCACTTGCCCAAACACTATAGACCAATTTCGTTGATCCCTATTATATCAAAAGTTTTCGAATGCCTGATGAGCGCTAGAATTATAAAACATGTCACCTCAAACAATTTGTTCAATGAACATCAATACGCATACCAACGAGGTCGGTCGACCACGGACGCGCTGCGTGAAGTGGTGCGGCGGGTGCTGACGCAGCTCGAAGATGGGCGACAGGTCGCCGCCGTTTTTTGCGATCTGTCGCGTGCCTTTGAGATGATCGACCATTCCCTTCTTCTTAAAAAACTAACGTGCTACGGTTTTAACGGTGACTTTCATAAAGCTATAGCCTCATTCCTAGAAAACCGAAAACAGAGTACCTATGTTCTTAACGCCAGATCAGACCTAGAAGTGATAGGTACCAGCGCGGTGCCCCAGGGATCTAGCATAGGAAATAACCTTTTTCTTATGCTCGTAAACGACATCACCGTCGCATGTCCGGGATCAGAGTATATAGTCTACCGCTGACGACACCTGCATCATCGTCCATGCCGATAATTTTAGTGCCCTTAAAACGAAACTGAGTCAGGTGATGTGCCAAATAAATAAGTGGTTTTCCGCAAACGGGATGCTCCTGAATGTGGAGAAAACTAACATTATTCACTTTCAGTTGAAGAATTCACATACAAGCGTACTCAATGTCACGATGAACGATGAACCTGTACCACAAGTAAAAGAGACAAAATACCTGGGTTTCACAATAGACTCTGGGCTAACATGGTCCCCGCATATTGATTCTTTGTGTGACTCCCTCTCTTCGGCGTGTTTTGCACTGTCAAGACTGGCACCTAGCCTCTCTATTGTTAATTTAAAAAAGGCATATTACGGGTACTTTCATTCCATTCTTACCCAAGGTGTTGATCTCTGGGGCACTGCCGCCAACCGCGAAAGGGCATTTAAAATGCAAAAACGGGCAATAAGAATAATTGACCGGAAGCCACTTGATCACCCAGCAAAAAACTTGTTTAGAAAATATAAGATACTCACACTGCCGGCGGTGTATATACAGATCGCTTGTCAATATGTAAGATCCAACATTGGAAACTATAAAACGAATAACTGTAAAAATAATAACCGAAGACAGCCCTTGTTGTTAGCTCCAAAACGACGACTTGCGAAGGTTCAAAGGTCACTTGAAGTTATCGGGCCTAAAATTTACAATAAGGTACCAAGCCATATAAAACTTTCTGCAAGCGACAATATATTTGAAACCAAGCTCAAATCGTGGCTTGTTGATCTAGCTTGTTACAGTGTGGACGAGTTTATACAAGGAAATTGTTGACCTTTGCCATGTTATTATAATTATTTTGCAATAATAATGTAATTATGCGATATTTTGATGGTAAATTAAATTAAATGTAGACCTAAGGCTAAAATGTTTAAAATTGTAATAATTAAATTGACCTGTAAAATTGTAATTGAATTAATTGACTTGTAAAATGACTATTTTATTAATAAATAAATCTAATCTAAATCTAATCTCGAGTTATCTGAGTCATGTACATTTGTATATACATAGCAATCGCTATGTGCACTGTACTATATTTGTACAAAACTATCTCGATTTGCTTATGCCCTTAGAAACATCAGAAAGACCACAGATTTAAAAACTGCAATAAGTGCCTATTACGCTTTTACACAAACCTGGATTCAATACGGGATCATTTTATGGGGTAATAGTACAGACTGGTCAGACCTATTTTTACTGCAAAAAAGATGCATCAGAATTCTCTCAAATATAAAAAAATATGATAGCTGCAGACAATATTTTAAAAAATTGAACATTTTAACCTTGCCATCCCTGTACATATTAGAAGCCTGTAAGTTTATCCGAAGACACCCATCTTTATACACTAAAGCGGACGAACGTTACACAACTTGTACATTAAACCTACGCCACAAAAATAAAATAGCGATACCTGCAAGTAATCTTCAAATGAGCAATAAAAGTCCCCATGCCATGACAATTCGAATTTACAATAGTTTACCGAAAGAAATAGCAGGAGAAATTAAGTATAACACATTTACACTAAAATTGAAGAAATATCTTATTGAACACAGCTTTTATAATGTTCAGGAATACCTGGAAGAAAATAAATATTATAAATAATATACCTGGTATTTGTTTCGTGTAAATATGAATATGTAAATATAGTTTTATTGTTTTATTGTTAAGTTTTTCTTTTTAGTTAAGTAAATACTACTACATTGTTTATATAAAGTGGTAAAGTTTCACGTTGTATTTCATTAATATTAAGGTATTAAGTTTAAAAAAAAAATTGCATGTGTATTTTTATCTTGATTTTGTGTAGCATAGTTTTTATTAAATATTAAGCTGATTCTGCAAAACATTGCATGAAGATTGCAATGCCCTTACAGGGTGTCATGTTAGGTATAGATACTCTTTAGAATTAAGACATCTGTACACTATATGAAAGCAATAAAGTTCTATCTATCTATCTTATACCCGTTCAGGGGCATTTCACTCAGTACTTTACAGATTTCATACATTAAAACTTGCGTGCGGTTAGACTCGAGACTCGCTCGATAGATGGAGCTAAATTCAATATTTGAATTAGTGTTATTAAAATGAAATCTGTTTTTATGTTATTATTTTATCCATAAATAAACATATAATAAAAACATAATTATAAGTTATCGTGAAAGATTATGAAGCATTATTTTAATTTTACCCACCCTTCGAAGTCGGTGCCAAACCTCACGTAAACTATAATATAACTATAAATATAAGAACTGAGTGGTTTGGGATCGACTTCGAAGGGTGAGTCAAATGTAATCTGTACTTGAACGGGTTATTTTTGTTTTTATATTACCACATAAAAAATATGAATCGATAAAAAGATTCTATACAAATATTTTGGGTTATTTTTGGTTTTTTAGTTTTACTGAAGTCGGTTCTTTTTTTTGTTAAAAATTATGTTTAGTTTATGTATGAGAAATGAGAATGTGTGATGTCTGGAATTCAGCAGTAGGTGGCACAATTATTTCATGAATTAGGTAGGTAATGTGTTATTTTAACATAGTTTTATTAATATTCAATGGCACTTAGATAGTGTACAAAATTTCATGCTACTTTCTACTTTCTTACTTACTTAATGGCTCTGAGCGTCCCAAAGCGAGTCTTGGCCTCCGAAACGAGTTTGCGCCACTTTTCCCCATCTCGCACCGTTTCCCGCCAGTTACCGGCCTGAAGTTCAGTTCACGCAGATCTGACTCGACGACATCGATCCAGCGATGCCTGGGACGGCCAACCAGCTAGGTACCTTCTATATCTATAGGTAATACAACTACTATGAGCTTGAATGCTGGCTAGTCACTGAATGTCGACGCAAGGCCTATATACCATCCTTCGGTCAAAAATGTTTTTTTTTGCCAAACAAGTTTGAAAAACATTTTTGTGACAAGCTTTTACACATATAATTGCTGACCTGAGTCCAGAAACTTGGGTTATTTTATTACAGAGTTCCTATGATCACCTTTTGGCTTCACCATCACCCCAACTTCATGGCGTAAGTTTCTGTGTCAATAGGAGAACTGAATTCACGTATCAGTAGGTATCACTGTGGCTGCTGCCATTAATCACTGTGGCTGAAATATTCTTGGACATTGGTATCATATGACGTCATTATTTATTACGCCTAGCGGTCTGTCGCATTCGAGCTAGGTCCACAGATTTTATTAGAGGGTTATAGGTAGATACGTTGACTGCACTTTTACATTTATTAATTTTTATAAACATTCAATGATTCAACAACACAATTTAATTAAAAACGTATTTTTTTTTTAAACATTTACCTACTTTCATAATCTGATAACACAACAAACATATAAGTACCTAACTAAGTATGCATTGCAAAAAATATACAAATAATTAATTTACCTATTCTTTTTATTATTAAAGCAGTAGGTAACGTCATGCTAGCGTAAACCAAATGTTTAAATTAGGTAACCCTGCTTTAGGCATTAATTTTTTCAAAGTTTCGCTTCATTGGAACATTTAATTAATTACAATAGTTAGTGAATTAAATGTAAATTAAAACGCAATTCTAATAAAACATTTTTATATAATAAGTCCTACATATTGCCCACTAATTCGATTTCACTCACAGTTAAGTATTTCACTATAACGAAACCTTTCGCTCGTTTTACATTATTTCATCAGCTGTCACTAGAATATTTTGTATCAAAACCTTGAGAATCTCCATAACCTTCAAATTCCTTCTGAAATGTTCCCTTATCAGAATATCCTTGTTTTCCGTACACTCCTTTCTTCCTGTTATGGTGGATATGCCCTTTATTAAAACCAGCCCCTGCACTCAGGCGGTAGCCCCGACCCTTGGCGCCATCTTTGTTGATGGATCCTTTAGTTTCATCATCTTCGTAAAACAATTTGTCTTTCTTATATTCGTCCTTGTGATGGACGTGATGGAACCCTCTTGTTTTGGTACCCTTTCTGTAAGTCCTATCTTCTTTTCCTTTGATACCAACTGCTTCAGCCGCTGCACCTTCAGTTAAGGCGTAAGAAGCATCATCATCGTAGAAGCCGTCGTCCTTTGCTCCAACGCCTTTGAAGAATTTCTTCAAATCATTGACTTCCTTCTTCCCTTTCACACCTTTGGTAGCCGAATTCGTCTTCTTATAACCTGTAGTTTTCGCTGTAGCCTTTTTCTCGTCCTCTGCTTCGTCTAGAAGTTTGGAGTAATCGTCCAAATCTTCCTCTTCCACCTCGTAACTCAAATCGGAGAGGTCAGTGTCAAGGTTGTCAAATTGTAACGTGCCTAAACTGACCGGCGACGAATCCGCGAAGCAAAAAACTAATATCAATGGCAGAATTTTTCGCATTGTCACGCTTTTGTCTTGCGCAATCGAACTGGGTTGCGACACTGACATACATGAATACCAGCGGCGTTTTATAGTATTTCTAAGCCAAGGATGTTTTTTTCCTGAGATGGACTTCTGGTTTCGGACGATTAGACCCGTAATCGATATGGCGAATGGAGGCAGCGATTTGGATCGGTCAAGGCTTTGTGTGATTATTTCTATACGGTCGGGCACACGCTGAGCCCTATCTGGTGTAAAATCTGGATGGTTCCGTAGTTCGTAATAAATTAATCTTCAACGGATACTTAATCTGGGTGAGGCTATGTTATCCTGATCAATGACATAACAAATGAGCTCGATAAAGCTAGCGGTATGCCTACTTTAGACGGCACGTGAACACGCGGGCCAGTTTCATTACATTGCGGGATTACTTATGTAGACCTAGAGACTGAACTCGTCGTACGTCACCTCTGAAACGCACTTCACGTCCTGTCTAAATGCGCCGTAGAGTATCCAAGATATCGCTAGACTGATGAAAGTGATGAAATCCAGAAGGATCTCAGGGACCTTGGCATTCGTATCTGGCGTGGGCTGGATTTCGAACCATATATGCCATGGAATGCTATCGGATGCCATGATCCACTATGGTATGGGTTGTTGCGCTCTAATAGTTAGCTATTCCCGGCGTGTCTGGTTACCTAATCAAATCTTGCAAGTTAAATTTGATCCACTTGACGACGCGGCTGGCGCAGTGGTTAAGCAACTGCCTACTGAGCCGGCGGTCCTGGGTTCGAATCCCGGCAAGGGCAAATATTTGTGTGATGAGCTCGAATATTTGTGTCTGGGTCTTGGATGTTATTTGTATTTTTTTAAGTATGTATTTATCTATATAAGTATGTTTGTCGTCGTCTAGTGTCCATAACACAAGCCTACTACTAGAGCTTACTGTGGAGATTGATTTGTGTGAGGTTGTCCGATATTTATTTATTTGTTTATTTATTTACTTTCCGGTATTGAATTAATGTGAAATTTTACATACATACGATAATGCAATATTGTTACATGGAGATTTGATGCTGGAACTAGTGGAACCGGAAGGTGGACATGAAGAACTCTGTTATAAGTAAAATGACGCAACCCCCATCGAGTTTGGGCTCGTTTCATTTGTCTTATGACGGCGACAATAAATTGGGAATATTAAGAAGTTTTCTAGAGGTGTTAATAATCTTATATTTTTTATCTCAAATATCATAAACCCTCCATGATGCGTTCAAGAACCGCACAGTATGACCACCATAAAAATAGTCTATTTTGTTAGATACTCTCCACACATTTGGAAATATCCCTTTATTGCTCTTACGGTCTAGGTACGTTCATATTAACTAGGTCGATGCAGAGTCAGCCACCGGCTAAGCTTGCACCATAGTTGGAGCGGAGTTTTTTTTTTTTTTCGAAATTTCCTCTTCGTCACGACCTAGCGAAATTTAATTTGTGCATTTTAAAACAAAAAATTCTAAAATTGGTTGAGAACTCGCTGAGATCTGCGCATTGTTACAAAGTCCATTCGAGTCGATCCATGGGAGCTTCGCTCGCTTCGCTCGCTCCGCTCCAATCAAACCTTAAAGTGTGTGTATGCAGAGTCAGCCACCGGCTAAGCTTGCACCATAGTTGGAGCGGAGTTTTTTTTTTTTTCGAAATTTCCTCTTCGTCACGACCTAGCGAAATTTAATTTGTGCATTTTAAAACAAAAAATTCTAAAATTGGTTGAGAACTCGCTGAGATCTGCGCATTGTTACAAAGTCCATTCGAGTCGATCCATGGGAGCTTCGCTCGCTTCGCTCGCTCCGCTCCAATCAAACCTTAAAGTGTGATTTAGTCTTGAATTGCCTTGCTTTCAGATCAAGTTTTTAGGTGTATGTTTGTTTAATAAGGACATGTGTTAACGCCTAGTATGTGTGCGTTCATCGACGCGACCACGCACACACACGTACGACATAGAAGACAGCATCTGAGAGCGGCGATCTCGCCTCTCGCCTCTCACTCGCCAATCGACTCGCGAACCCACCATACGTCTACAATCTTTTTTGTTATATTTTATACATTGGTTATTAAACCAAATTGTTTTCAGAATCCGAGTCTTAATTATTCCACCCGTCATAGACTACGTGAAGCAAAGTACCGGCGTTCCCAACATGTAATTATTTAATTTTTAAGTTTGTCTTATTAATATCCTCCTCGCGCTGGGCCTCACGGCGTAGAGGGGCGTCCCCTGGCCGGCGGATGGGGGGATGGTCGGTAGTACAGCCTAGCTAGCTACCGGCTAAGTCCGATGGACTCGCTGACCAAAGTAGGATGGGGTCCTCCAACATTTCGGGGGTTACGCGGTGGGTCAACGCCCCACCCGTGTAAAAAACTTTGTTACGAAACCGACAACAGAAGAAAACCGATCCGATCTCAAAGACAACTCTAGGCGAGGAAATAAGGACTTTCGATTTGCTTCATGGAATGTACGTAGTTTGGCTAGGATAGGTGCCGTGTATCAACTGAATAAAGAATTACTAAGATACAAAGTTGACATCGCAGCGCTGCAAGAAGTCCGGTGGCCAGGAAAAGGGGAATGCGATATAGATGGTACAGCAATATTGTTTTACAGTGGTGACGACAACGGAAAACATCATAACGGCACCGGTTTTATAGTCAATAAGAAAGTAATGAGTAACGTTTTAAAATTTGAGGCTGTTTCCGACAGAATTAGTATATTGCGGGTAAAGACCAATTTCTTCAACATCACAATGGTCAATGCCTATGCTCCGACGGAAGTATCAGACGAAGAGGCGAAGGATCGCTTCTACGAAGACCTAGAGGTAGTGTTCGATCAGATTCCTGAGTATGATGCTAAGATTGTGATCGGAGATTTTAATGCCAAAGTCGGTCAAGAGGAGATTTTCTTACCCACTATCGGCCTCCATAGCAAACACCAGGTAACTAACGAAAATGGCCTCCGACTGATTATTTTTGCCGCAGCCAAGTCGATGGTGGTTAAAAGCACAATGTTTCCCCATAGGAATATATACAAAGGCACCTGGAAATCACCCGATGGAGTCACAGTTAATCAAATTGACCACGTGTTGATCGACTGCAGGCATAAAAACATTATTGAGGATATAAGAACTTTCCGTGGGGCAGATTGCGACAGCGACCATTATATGGTCGGTGTTAAAATCAGAGCCAAAATTAAAACCACCCGCAAGCCTAATAGTCTGAAAGAGCCTTTTGTAGATACAGAAATATTGAAAGACAAATCCAAACGTAGACAATATCAGATAGAATTAAGCAATAGATTCGAGGGATTAGAATTACAGGATAATATCGATGAAATGTGGAAGGAAACAAAAGACATTGTAACAGAAGTTAGTTTACAAATATTAGGAAAAAGAAAATGTAGTAAAAACGGAAGTGGTGGACAACGGAGTGCGAAAAAACCTTGGAAGAACGGAGAAACTTTAAGCTACTGGCTCTTCAAGATGCCAAATGGAGTAAAAAATACCAAGAAGCACGAAAGAGACTCCGCAGACTAGTAAGAGAAGCGAAGCGACATGAAATGGAGAGGAGACTTGCCGCCATGGAAGCACTTACAAAAACGAGTGAAACCCGCAAATTCTACAAAGAACTCAAAACGTTTAGAAAAGATTATAAGCCCAACGTTCAGTTACTTGAGGACAGTGAGGGTAAACTCATCTCGGACCCAGAAGAGCTCAAATCTGAATGGCGCAATTATTTTAAGGACCTGCTTAACTGCCCACCTATTGACGGCAATAATATATTGGTATCTGGTGAAGGCTGCGAGGAAGAAGTAGAGGCACCTAGCTTTGATGAGGTCAGGAAAGCCATAATGAAATTAAAAAACAACAAGTGCCCGGGTGTTGATGGTATACAGGAGAACTATGGAAATATGGCGGAGGAGCTGTACAATCAAGGCTCTATGAAATTATTAATAAGATCTGGCACGAGGAAAAGCAACCATCTGAGTGGAATGTGGGTATCATTTGCCCTATACACAAGAAAGGCTGCCGAAGAAAATGTACCAACTATCGAGGAATTGCTCTGCTTCCTACGGCATACAAAACTCTTTCCTACGTTCTTCTGGGCCGATTGGAGCCCATTGCTGAAAAGGTACTAGGGGATTATCAGTGTGGCTTTCGGCGTAATCGCAGTACATCTGACCAGCTATTCCTCTTAAAGCAACATATGGAGAAGAAGTGGGAGTACGCACAGAGTATTCATTCTCTCTTCGTGGACTTCACCAAGGCATACGATAGTGTGGACAGGGATACTCTTTATGCAGTGCTGAGATCCTTTCAAGTACCACAGAAGTTAGTCAGGATGATCGAAGTTGCGACCAAATTTAGCAGGATGAGGGTTAGGGTAGGTTCAAGCGTGACTGAAGAATTTGACGTGGTAACAGGCCTTAAACAGGGAGACGCGCTGTCACCTATACTATTTAACTTAATACTCGAACACGTCATTAGAAAGGTGCTGATTGTTAATGGCGGAGTGCAGTTGAATGGTACTCACAAGATCATAGGATACGCCGACGATCTGGCTTTGCTTGGACAGCGTGATAGTGAGGTGAAAGCCATGGCAGAGGTCTTAGATTCAGAAGGAAAAAAGGTTGGTCTCAGAATTAACCATGAGAAGACGGAATACTTTCACATGAAACGATACAAGAACACAAAAGATAAAAGGAAAGACCTACATGTGAAAGATGCCGTCTTCAAAGGCGTCCCTAAATTTAAATATTTAAGTTGCACGGTAACAGACGCTAATCAAAGGGAAGAGGAGATCAACATCCGTATCCAAAATGCCCTCAGATGTACAGCCGGTCTCCACAAGGTTCTGGTGTCCAAAATAATACGCAGGAGTACTAAGATCAGAGTCTACAAAACCGTTATTAGACCAATCTTAACTTACGGTTGCGAAGCTTGGACTCTGACCTTGAAGGAAGAAAGTAAGCTATTAGTGGCGGAAAGGAGGATCTTGCGGAAGATTCTGGGCCCGACCCGAAGAGAAGATGGAAGCTGGAGACTGAAAAAAAGAATAAAGAGATCGAAG
The DNA here is from genome assembly GCA_947623375.1 of Apotomis capreana. Classification (NCBI taxonomy): domain Eukaryota; kingdom Metazoa; phylum Arthropoda; class Insecta; order Lepidoptera; family Tortricidae; genus Apotomis; species Apotomis capreana. Next base: position 40,213,476 of record OX392499.1, read on the forward strand.
ATCTAGTGCGGGAGCCTAATATTATAGGAGAGACCAAGGCGTCCAGACTCCGCTGGCTCGGGCACGTTGAGAGAATGGGAGAGGATCGCGCCGCAAAAACCGCTTATTTGGGACGACCGAGTGGTCGCAGACCCGTAGGCCGGCCTAGATATCGCTGGAGTGATGAAGTCCAAAAAGATCTCAGGGACCTAGGCATCCTTAACTGGCGAGAGCTGGCTCAGGATCGTGGAGCGTGGCGTGATCTGGTGTCGGAGGCCAAGATCCACTTCGGGTTGTTGCGCTCAGTTAGTTAGTTAGTTAGTCTTATTAATATCCTGAGAAAGGGTATTTCTTTGGATAAAGGCTGCTGGGTGCTGTGATTTTTCAACCTTTTGTGGGCTATCCATTTTGCATGAATAAACAAAAGCTTTTTTAAACATCTCTTATCTTATAACTACAGCAGTAATCTTTGCAATCATATTACTTTGTCCACCGATAGTTGACAACTTAAACTTCTTGTTCGTGTATAAATTTAATACCTAGGATGTAGTAGCACTCCACAATGCCTGTAATTCGGAACCCACTTTCGCACGCCATTTCTAGGGCAGACATAATTTCAATGAAGTTTTCAAATGGTATATATTATGTACCTATTCAATTGATAAGCCTGATATTTTATGTTTTTTTAGTGTATATGATTACATTATGTATATAAAGCAACAGATAAGCCTTTAAACTGTAAATTTTTCTATTTTATTCGAAAATAAAAGTTAAATTTCGGTACCCACGTACAGTTATATTATACTAGTGTATGGTCGTAATTTTAAGTAGTAGCTAGAAAATTAAATAAAGGGCATAAAAATAACAAACTATAGACATGTATCATTGTAAAAAACGGAATAAATCGTAATTTTCCAGTTGCATCTGGACCTGGGAACCCTGTCTGTGGAGCAGACCCCACAGGCTGCCACAGATGAGGGGGAGCGGCCATATTAATCTCCCACAGCTGAGGGGATAATTAGGTAGGCATTAAAACACTCGTGTGATGTTATTATGAAACTTGCCTTCGGCTCGTTTCATAAACCCACACTCGTGTTTACTACCCTTCATTATGTACAGTCACATAAACTACTACCTATTCTCGGTAGTAGGTATACATACCTAGGTAATGTGGACTCAGAACCCGCGGAAAATTTATTTTTAAGGCATAATGCTTTTCTGATATGTTTTTTTATAAATCCTTGATCTGGGTTTATCATCAAACACTCACTTCGTCGAATTTCACTTCAAAGTCAACGTTTTATGTATTTTCATGTAGTCGATAATTCAGTTCGTGGAATGATACAACAACAGACAAGTAGGTATAGTTGGATTTTTCTAAGCTGAGCTAATCCACTTAAGAACTGAATACCATTGAACAAACCACAACTGGTAAACCGCAAATTAAGATAACGAGCTCGTAGTAAAAGCAGATTGTAACCACCTTGGAAGGTTAATATAGATTATCGACTCTATTTCCTTGGACGTTAGACTACAAAATGCACTAACAGAATAATGGTGATCATAACTTTTTGGAATTTTACAACCGTCTGACCCTGCTCAAGAACGTATTCTCTTGAAAAAGGACTATGATCTCTCGTCAACAAACATTTTAAACCTATTCAACAAAGAATAAGGCTGAAAATCCAATATCCACGCAATGTAGTTCTAACCTTTTTTTGTAAGTAACTGGTTGGCGCCAGGTTCGCGTTTATGAGAACAAAAGCAGATAGGATTGTATTAGACACAATGCTATTGTGAATGCAGGTAAGTGGATTAGCTCAGCTTCGATTACTTTAACTATAATTTTAAATCGTGTATTTGTACTTGTCGGATAATTCATTACATAGTTGTATTATATCATGAAAAACTTGTTATTAAATCGTCAAATATATTGATTGGCGAAGTTTTATTTCCCACTCGATATAAACCTCCGCGGCTCGCTCGCTTCACTCGCTCTTTACGGTCGCAGTTAAATACTATTATATAGGTAGCCTAACAAGTGTTGAGAGATAGTGTCGCTACAAACAGGTTTCATATGGCAATAATGAGCATACGTCATATATTCGCATTATTAACCGTCAGTAGTGATTTGTCAAGGAAATTCAAAACATTGTTTACCGGAGCTGCGTAATCCTTTTCGTTCTTCTTGCAAAATAAATATTGAATCCTATTGACAAAAACTCGACTTTCATCACTTCAATTCATTTTGGAGGGCACCCCCTAGTACAAATATATTTTTTCCATATAATGGGCTATTTGAGAGCTAAATATGGACAAAACAACATTTTGTTCATTCGTATGAATGTCCCCCAACCTAAGAAAAATTACCCAATTATTGTTGACTTTTTAGGAGGTTAAGTCTACTCTTCAAACCGTTTGAGCTGTGGTGAGAAGCCGCTTCCCCAACTACAAAAGGTTGCTCAAATGGTGAATCCCATATTCACCCGAAGATGAAAAAAAAAGTTACCAACTTTAGTGACCAATACAGTTAAAAACTAGTAGCTCAGTGATGTGAGCCGTAGACCTCGCGAATTTGTTTTGAAATTGGTAATTTCTTACGTTTTCAACCCATATCTCCAACCCAGAATGAATCGATAAAAAAATCTATATACTTACCGAATCTACTCAGAAATTTTAATGAGAATCGGTTGAGAAATGTGGCCTGTAGGTGAGAACCGCCGGAAATCCTAACATTCGTACATACAAATGAAATTTTGGCGCAGCTGAAACAGAAGCTTCGCTCGGTCGATCAACATTTATTTTTTAGATGGTGACCATCCGGTGAATGAATGAACGAGAATGTTTTTAGCTAAATCATCAATAGGTACTTGATATCAGTTTTGAAGTTCAGCTGTTGGAGACTTATTCTGGTCGTAGATTTCCTGTCGTTTCAGCGATTACATTTCTTTACGTTGCCGTTTACTGTCGTCAATCATTCTCAATCAAATAGTAGTTTTAAGACTTTTAAGGTAGCTAATGAGTAATGAGGATAATTGCGTATGGGTAAACAAAACTATCAGTGACATTAGTTTTCAAGCGTTTATATCAGCATTATTATAAAAGTATTCACAGCTTCGTTCGTACAAAACATAACAATAGAAATGAACAATTAGTTAACAAATATTTACATCGTTTCCATCGGTTATTCGAGGTCATCATCATCGTCGTCATCGTCAGCAAAGCCGTACTCTTTCTCATGTCCGCTGCCTCCTTTCTTTCCGTGTTCCGCGCTGTTGTAGTAGTGGCTCTCGTCGCCTTCTTCAGCTGAATGACTGTCATCGCTTTCATCGTGGTGTCCTTTAGCATGGAACCCCGCTTTCCCAAATGCACCCTTATCAAAACCAGCATCAGAGTGTCCACCTTCTTTATGGCCGCCTTCTTCAGAACCGTGATGCCCCTTCTCATTGCCGTACTTATTGGAATGACCACTGTTGTCGGCAACGTCGTAGAAATCGTGATCCTTCTTGAACTCATCCTTGTGGAAGACTTTGTGGTATCCGGTTACATCTTCGCCCTTGCTGAAGTGCTTCTTATGTCCGCCATCGGAGCCCTCGTAGCTGGAGCCGGCTTCATGGTGTTTCCCGTGAGCGTCGGCCTCGTTGTGGTGGGCACCTTTCTCGCCTTCAGATTCGCCGAAATGACCCTCCTTGTGTTCCTTACCGTAGTGCCCAGACTCGCCCGCGGCGTGATGGTCCTTGGAGCTGTATCCCTTGCTGCCCTTTTCTCCATGGGCCGCATGATGTTCTTCCCCATAGTCACTGCCTGCTCCCCTTTCGTAAGCATGGCCATGGCCGAGGCCGATCAGATCCCCGTATACTTTTGATGCTTCATGTTCTTCGCTATCATCATCGTCGTCGTCATCATCATCTTCTTCGACGATATGATCGGCGAGCTGTGATGCTTCACCTTGGAATATTAATGGCGCTTCAGGCTGTTCGTAAACTTCGGGTCCTTGTATAGGTAGGGCCAGAGGCTGTGCTAAGGGCAGAGGTGGCGCGAAGGCGGCCGGCTGCTGGTACTGCTGCGCGCCCAGCTGGATGAGGCTAGCGGGGCCCCCGTTGTCGCTCCTGTAGATGTATCCGGTAGCGACGGGGGCTACGTAAGAGACGTGCACCGCCGACGCCGCGGTGACTGCGAGCAAAACACAGATTGCGTTCGCCATGGTGGAGATGTTTGCGCTGCTGTGACCTGTGCTATAATAATTTGATAAGCCTGTTGCCCAATATTTATATCTCGAGTAGAGACAAAGGAAGGACTCTCCGGACCTTTCTAGTAGCCATGTAACAATTTGCTTATCATAGCGAGGCTGTGTGACAAAGACATTGGCAATGAAAAAACGTTGTGCAACTGTTTGCGGTCGATGGCATGACAAATTGGCGTGAAATGCTTGGAGCCCACGAGACGCAAAAAGGTTTCATTCATCGGTTTAGGTGCGTGACTCAGGCGCCTCACTCGCGGCCAATTACGCTTACTTTAGTTAAATTACGTGGTACTTAATCTTAAGGTAACATATATCATATATTCTGTCGGGACCTCATAATTTTTAATGTGTAATAAAGTTAACAAAACTATACTAAGTCGGCACAAAGACTAATGAAATAAAAACAAAGAAATAACTCCTCAATTTCCCATGCTATTTCGCATGAAGACGCACGAAAGGTAGGTCAATCTTTTCTGGTAAGATTTGGTATTTCATTTTTATTGTGGATTCAAAAGTAGCGTGAAAAACGCGGCTAGTGGACGAGAACGGCTGGAAATCCGGACATTCCGGACATACGCAAAATGTTTGGCCAAGCTGAAAAGGAGACGCCTCGCTCGCTCGGTCAATAAGAACTTTCACGTGATGATGGGATTGCATAAATGCATGTGAACACTCATATGTATTATGTATACTTTTTGACGTATTTCATATAAGCTCGTGAATTAATACAGGATGATCAATCCAAATGGCTGGGGCGCCGATTTTAGATTTAATAGAAACAACAGTTTTTTTTTATAATCTCATACATAACCGGGAATTGAACGGTTTAAATTCTGTAAGTAATCGCATGTCGTATTGTAATCCTTTACAGCGATTTGACCGGATCATGTATGAAATGATGTATGAGATTTATAAAAAAAACGGCCAAGTGCGAGTCTAACCCGCGCGCCGAGGGTTCCGTACAAATTCAGTTAAGTAAGTTAAGTTTGCACCTGGTATGTATGGCCCCGGTTACACATGAGGTGCAAAGTTAACGCAACCGATCACGTTAGTTGTATGCCCCCTTAACCCTTAAATGCATAGGTAAATTAAAAAAATATATATTATAAAATATTATTTTATTTAAAATAAATGTTTCTAGTTTTCAACCAGTAATCCATTTGTGTTTATGTAAGTTGCATCTTATTATTTTAATGCATAGTGTATGCATTTAAGGGTTAAATATTAATTTTATTCTGTTATTTAGTATTTGTTGTTATAGCGGCAAAAGAAATACATCATCTGTGAAAATTTAGGTTCATGAGATACATCCCGGTGACAGACGGACAGGGGAGGCTTAGTAATGGGTCCCGTTTTTACCCTTTGGGTACGGAACCCTGAAAAAGAATAATGTGCTTTTTATTAAATCCAAAATCGACGCCATGGTTCCTTAGAACAGACTTCCCTATCTCCTATAGTTTGCGATTTCTCCCTACTGACCCAGTTGGATTGATCACCTGGTATAATGTTGGAAGGGACTTTTTATGAGCGAGATGGACCACAGGTACCCACTGTCGTCTGAGTGCCCCCTCGCCACAGACAACCCCCACTAGACGGAGCATGTAAGGCGACCCGCGCGCACCAACGATATGGTACGGCAGAACATTAAAGTATGAACACGGCGGCCACCGTTTAGTTGCGTCCTTGTTTATGATCCATGCGTACGTCAACGAAAAAAGAAATTAAATAAATAACATGGTGAATTGTAGTGTTAAGTGGTGTAGAGAGACCTCATAAACATGAACGCAACTAAACGGTGGCCGCCGTGTTCATACTTTAATGTTCTGCCGTACCATATCGTTGGTGCGCGCGGGTCGCCTACGGGTCGCCTTACATTCGCTCCGTCTAGTGGGGGTGGTCTGTGCCCCTCGCCTAAGGTTCTACCACTTCTGCCTGCATTCGTCCTGCGTGTCTGTACAGCATTTAGAAATTAAGTTATCTAGGACTTCGATAATAACAACTTACTAAAATTTCTGTCACTAAGGTACTTTTCAAAACTTCGTATCTAGAATGTAGTAGGTATTTGTTACTTGGGGTCGATTGCAGAAAAAATTGTACATAGTTAAAAGCTTAGTTAACACGATCGCTTCCTTTGTGTGACGAAAGTTAGTCATACAAAATGTATGGGTAACTTTCGTCTCACAAAGGAATCATTAGTTTTAATTAAAGCCCTTAACTATGCACATTTTTTTTGCAATCGACCCACTTAGTGAGGTTTGGTTGTCAACAGACTACAGCACCGATTTTAGATCGATTAGTAAATTTTAAATGCAATTAAGGAAAGTCTGGGCCCGAACTGCCGATTATTTTATTTCTATCTTCTGTTTGAAAGAAACGGTGTGGTTCCTTCTTATCTAAGAATATTAATGTTAAAGATTTGATTACATACTTTCTCATAAGCGATTCGATCCTCGTACGGAGGACCTAGCTAAATATTTGAGCCATGAACATTAATAATGAAATAATGAACTTAATTCTGCAAGTAGGCCACATAAGGGCACTTATACATGTCCGAGTCTACCGGCATTTCACAAGAGACCACTGTTGAGAAGAAACGCCGAAAGAAACTCAACAGTCAGTATTTTCCTCATTGAACATCAGCGCCTCTAGTACAACTGTCACACGCGACTATTTCTCGCGCGAGTTGATTACCTGTCTCTTTCTGAGCAGTCGTGTGAGAGAGGAACGGGTAGCGCTATGTCAGGTGACAGAAGTCACGAAGTATATACAGTGCGACCAAAAAGAGTAGAAATTAAAAAGTGGCAATACTGTAGTGTCGTCCCCGTTTTCTTATATTGATTAGAAAGGGAGGACACTACAGTATTGCCACTTTTTAATATCTACTCTTTTTTTGGACGGACTGTATCACTCGTAGTTGCGCTAGACGGGCTGGATTTGTACAAATGTAATTTGTACAAATGTACCTAATGTAATTTTCACAAAAGCATTTTTTTATAGTAGAAAATTATCACATCGCGTTTTTTCATGATCGCCCATTTTATTATTCGTCTTTCCTCGTGTAGCAATTTTTCATGAGGGGTTTTATAATGTTCGCATTATTTTTTTTCGCTTATTTAACCAGTAGTTTTTTTTGCAGTCGCATTATTTTCAGCAGCATTAGCCAACATACGTCTTATGGTGGGGCTCCTATTTCTGGGCGGTCTGCCTTTCAGACATCTGTAGATACCTAACGAACCTAACCTACCTATAGTACCTATTAATATGTAATAATGTTTATTTTTTTGTAGTTAATTTTTGTGGCTTAATGTTGTTTTGCATCACCTACTCAATTCTAACGACTCTTGTTGATCTACTCCGCTACCTAAAGGTTGCCTGGAAGAGATCGCTATTTAGCGATAAGACCGCCTGTTGTTAACCTCTGTTTATTTTTTACTGTTTATCTGTCATGTTTTGTATCCCTGCAGTGTATTTGAGGTGTGCAATAAAGTGGATTTGTATTGTATTGTATTATAATGTGGACACTAAGGAGGTAACGATTTGTTAGAATAATGTTTTCGAGAAAAACTATATTATACTGATAATATTTTGCGAATAATAAAATAATGTACTGGTAAAATAAGAAAAAAAATAAAAGTGAATATTATTAAACGCATCATATGGCTTCATGAAAAATCGCTACGCGATGTCAAAATTCGATACTATGAAAAAATGCTTTTGTGAAAATTATCAAACAAACCTCAATTACTGGCCAAGGCAAGACAAACCTTAGACAAACCACGTGCGGTAATTCGTAAACAACAAACACTTTTTTAGTTTTTATCTGGGACATTCACGAATTCACCGCTCTAAGGGCCAAAACACAATACAGTGTTTGACTATTATAGTGAATATAAATTGTGGCATTAAAACCACTAAGCACACATTAAAAAATATGCGGAATCAAAGAAACTATCACTAACTTTTGGACATTATGTATATTTTTAATTGTACAATAACTAAAAAGAAGACGTGTTTTGACTACTGCTTTTTATGACGTCACATGCCTGTATCATCATAGAAGCTTCATACTAACAGATCGTTTTTGAGCTTTTATAAAGAGTAGCTGATTTGAGCTCTGTCACCGCATCGTCATAGGACGCGACATCGTGCCACGATGCGATGTCGTGATCGAAATCCATAATGATATAATGAACTTTATCTTCATGTGACAAGATGCAACATTAAAATTTATTTTACAATCTCACGAACGTCGCAACGTGGCACGATATCGCGTCGTACGACAATGCGATGTCGTGTTTTGGCCCTTAGTTTGTTATGTACTAAGTAAAAATTATGAATTCACTAAAATTTACTGTGTCTGAGGTAACATTATGCACAAGTACGGTCGGCAGAAGTGGGAAATAGTTTAGTATGGCCATCAGCAATTTCTGTAATTTTCCGTGGAATTCAATCCACAAGTTTAACAAGCATGGAGGCCATGATACTGAGAAGGTGCTAGGTAAATATAGGTACTTATTATTGAATAATTACGCTTCGATTTGAGTGTCTGAAATGAATAAGTAGAAAAACAACGGCTCCGTTAGAATATTGCTTATCTTTAGTTTTTACCTACAAAATATACATATTTACAAAAATCAACAAAACAACAACAATCTTTAACAATCTCTCAGTGTTTGACTTTGTAGCCATAGACCTTGCCAGCGTATTGCCCCCCTGTAACCGCTCCTTCCCCTGAATGCTGGTGGGAGGACTCTCCACTACCTTCGGAAGAATAGGAGGCTCCGTGTTCGTCATCAGACTGCTTCTCTCCATAACCACCTTCTCCTGCGTGTGTTTCGTCATGCCCTGAGTCATGAGAAGCTCCCTTTTTGAATGCTCCGGCGCCTGACCCGTGATGTTCGTGTCCATCTCCGTACTTATCGAATCCACCTTTAACACCTTCTGCGTCATAGAAGTCATGGTCTTTTTTGTACTCGTTTTTGTCGAGAACCTTGTGGTAACCGTCGAGGGCTCCTTCTTCGCTGTGGCCGGAATTGTGTCCGTGGTCTCCGCCTGAATACTTATTACCTTCGTCGAAATGTTTTCCGAAGGCGTCGGCATCTCCATAGTGGTTTTTGTGGCTTCCCTCTTTTGATACTGAGTAGCTCTCATATTTCTCCGTATGATAGTCTCCTTCGCCCCCTTTTCCATAGGCGTGGCTGGAGGCATACCCTTTTTGTCCCTTATCACCGTGTGCATGATGCCCTTTGGACCCATAATCACTCCCCCCTCCATCACCATGGTAAATGCCTAGATCGTAGTGCCCTAAACTGTGCAAGTAGTCAGCAAAATCGCTGTTGTAATTGCCAGAGATCGATGCGTAATCCTTGAAGAATTTTCCATAATCATCTTCATCCGCAATGCCATCGATGTGATCATTTTTATCGTGGGCTTCTTCAGTCTTCTCTACTACTGGAATGACGTAGGCTTCACTGGCGTGCGAGGCCGCTTTGCTCTCATCTTCTTTAGCATAAAACGGCCCAGCTGCAACTGGGATTGGCGCAGCAAACGCTTGAGGCTGCTCGTACACCGGGAGCTTCGATAAATGTTCCATGACGTCACTAGCTTCCATTTTGATAACGCTCGCAGGGCCATCATTGTCTTTCTTGTAAATGAATCCTGTAGCAGCCGGTTGGAGGTCGGAGCCGGTCGTTCTGACCATGACCATCCTCTCCACCGTCTCGTGCATCTCCATGCAGGAGCCGCACACGGCCAGGAACAGTAAACTGAGTCTCCGCGCCATCGTGCCGGCGACTCGTGCAGCAATGACGACAAAGGTCAACTCGGGCAGTTATATAGGGTTGTTATGCTAGAACATTGACATTCATAATGGCCCGATTTGCGCTACATTGGCCAATGCACTTCTGTGTCAATGATAATAAAAACTGTTAATTTATTCTGTGCATAGCTGCGCGTTCCGCGTGAACGAGACATGCTCCCGCCGCCGCGATCAAGGACTCCACGAGCTTGTGATTGTGAAATATGTAGATATATGTATCACCGGCAAATACATAAATTTCACGTATACATACAGTTATTATATATTATATTATATTGAGCCCGTAATATCCCACTGCTGGGCAAAGGCCTCCCCCCTTTTCTTCCAGTGATCTCGGCTTAAGGCAATTTCTGACCAATCCTTCAGGAAGAAATCCAAGTCGTCCCGCCACCGCCGGCGAGATCTGCCACGTTTCCGTTTTGAGTTTTTAGGCTTCCACTCCGTAGTGGTCTTGGCCCACAACTCATCCGGCATACGGCAAACGTGACCAGCCCATTCCCACTTTAACTTGGCCGCTTTCCGAGCTACGTCAACAATTTGGGTCTGGGAGCGTAGAGTGGTATACATACAGTTACAAAAATAAAAAGAATATAAAAAAAATTAAAAGCCTCTAATTTACTGTTCTATTATTTAGCTACGTTCAATAAAGTACTTGCCTAATTCGTCACTCCACTTGCCGTGTCGATAGTTGGAGGAGACCGCAGGCATTTTTTAACCGACTTCCAAAAAAGGAGGAGGTTCTATGTTTCACTGTATGTATTTATTTATAAAGTAGTAAAACAGCCTGTTCCTTCCAAAGCTTGTTTGGAAGAAACCCGCTTGTTGTTTACCTGTACCAACTTGGATTTCAGATTATATATTTTCTTAGATTATTGCCAAGGTAGATAGGTGCAATAAGTTTTTTGGGAAGAAAAATATATTTGGACAGCCACGGATGCTTATAATAATATTGTACATTATCGTTATTAAAAAAATGAGGCGCAATTCCGCGATTATCTCGCGGTCGTCTGAACCGATATTGATGCGGTTTTCAGAAAAGTATTTTTTACACTTCGGAGGTTTCGGTATTTTAACAGACTTCAAAAAAAGAGGTTCTCACAGTTTGACCCGTATATATGTATGTATGTCCGCAGTTATAAAGTTGTTCATGAACATACACAACCCAATCTTGAGCAACTTTTTTAATTTGCGTCTGATAGTCATCATCTTCCTATGCTGAGCTGATGATGGGAGGTATAACTCCTTAACGGTTAGGAGTTAGGGATAATTCAAACGAGATGCATGCAAACAAGACTTCCCCGATCACCCCGCTATATGTATTTTATTTGACTCACTATAAAGAAAAAAAAAAAAACCGATAAAAAAAACTGAAAATCCAAAAATAACCCGTTGATCTAAAGATTAAATTTGAATCACCTTTTGAAGTCGGTGCCAAACCTCACGTAAACTTCTTTATCAATTAAGTAAGTAATCATTAAAGGTTTCATGCGCGGCATCTGGTTTTAATAGTACATAATAATTGAGTGGTTTGGCACCGACTTCAAAAGGTGATTCAAATGTAATGTTTAGATGAACCGGTTATTTTTGGCTTTCCGGGTTTTTTTAAAGTCGGTTCTTTTTTTGTTATTAATACAAATATATTGATGTTCTCTTTATGTTTTTTTTTCTTTATTATTCTATAGCCATATATTTAGATGTGCAGCTATCCTTGTACTAAAACTCCAGTAGTTACGGCGTGATGAGAGGTGATTTTTTTTTTTACCAACAGAGTGCGCCGCGCGCTTATAGCTCCATAGAAAAGTGATTTTCCAGACATTTTTAGAATTTTATAATCAACAGTATAATAGATTACATTTCAGTAGAGGAGTACATCAGTGGAGACATTACAAATATTTCAATATATGAGTATAAAAAATATATACAGGCAAACATTATTGATACCTATAATTAAGAAAATTAATTGACTAGTCACACTAATGTAGCTTTTTAATTTTTTTTACATTTATAGGACAAAATGTTGTATGAGTCTTGGCTAGGGCTCATCCGTCGGCTCCACGATGAACCTCAGCACGGCCGCCAGAGCCCAGTCCGGCGACTTGCGGATCCGGCTCCCGCGCATGGGCCCTATGATCACCATCGGCCTCTTCACCGGTTTCTGCCTCACACCCTTGGCCTTGGCTGTCCATTCTTTCGCATTTGGCGGGGGGCTCGTCGGCATCGCTTCCCGCGTCTTTGGCGCGTTGCTTTCACGTTGTGGCTTTTCGACCCAAGGGAGCTTCCGAATCTTCTTAATGTTCGTGGCCGGTTTGCTGGTTTTCGGTTGCGGTACTTGCGACTGTGGTTGGAGCAGAGCTCGTACCCGTACCTCGGATGACGTCGCGCCGCCGTAGGGGACTGAAAAAGAGCCGATTTTAAAATAGGAATTGAGCAGATCGTTGGCTCCCCTGATTAACTTCCTTTGTATTTTCCCGTGGTCCACGTAATCCCTGCTGCTCGGGAAGTTGCTGCCGCTGAACCGTTTGGGACTATTGTTGAACCCGTAGTGCCTGTACGACGAGGCTAAGTAATTTAGGTACATCACTGTACATATTTGAAATATGATCTTCATCTTCCAATGTTTTTCTCAGACTGAATGTATCACTCGTCGGTTGCTACTTTTAAACTAACTGTATGTTTATTCATAGGCCAGTTTGCATTGTTGTTTAGTAAACAGGCATTTTCTCATTGCAACAGTGACTGAGACTTGTTTGTATTTGTTTAACAATATGTATACATATTAGACACTATAGAAGCTTAATGAAAATATTTACCTAAACCAGTGCGGTAAGTATCGGGATTCCATAGACCCCTCGCCACAGGTAAGTAGATATTTATCTAAACTCTGGTATGCCCAATTAGTATTTAATTAAAACACTGCTCGTATGTCAGCATCACTGTTCAAACTACATATGAGTTTTGAAGAGTAGTGACAGACATTTTAGTGAGTTTTGGTTGTCACCAACCCATATGTAAATTTTATCTAAATGCCTACTACGGTACTAGGCAACCATTACATGTCCAGTGCGCCTAAAAAAAACAAATGCTATTCCCAAATGCGTCGAGTTTCAACGATTCTTCATGGATTCTATGATAAGATCTGAATTGCGGGCAGTATGGGGCAATGGAGGGTTTAAGATTAACACGGAAATGGTTTGAGGACACGTTAAGATCTGCTCAGGCACGCATACAGGGGAGAGGCAAAGGAAACAGACTCTTTACCACCAAAACAAAACATTAAAAAATTACTTCTTTGTGAATGTTTGTTGACATAGGTAAATGTACCTATATCACGCCAGATTATAGTAACAGCTCTTAATGCTTATAGTATCTACTAAGACGCTCTAAGGTAAGCCGCGAAGGGGCAGACAAACTTGTTTAAACTATACTGTAAAAAAAGATCCTAATTGACAACATTTAATTTTTTTAACCTTTTCCGATACAATCAAATAAAGGATACAAAATTAAAAATATGACTACATTTTTACCTTTTCGAAAATATCCCAATTACTGATTAAAAAATCCATTTGAAAACTTCCTCATTCTAATAGAGCGTAGTTAAAAAAACATTCTTGTCATCAGCTATACCTATAATGTGTAACCGAATTAGCACTACCTTAATATACCTTAGATTAACTGATATAAAGGAACCTATACGTTGTGTGTATTTCCTCAAAATATAGTAGCCAGAATTACGTTTGTGTGATCGTCTAGTTTATATTTCTCATATTATCACTCACCGACTCATCTTGTACCTATCATGTTCTCTTCGCTCGTAAGCGACGCTCTCGGCGCCAACTCGTACGAAGTACAGCGCTTCAGCGCCTGCGACGCGTCTCGGCGCCTCAGCGCTCCGCGAGCGCGTGTGCAGCGTCACGACGCTCTTACCATGAGTTTACAGTGACTGTAGTCGCTATCGATAGCGAAAAAGATTTGTATTGAGAATTGTAGTTCTACAAAGTAACCGCCAGCACAGATTATATAATACTATACCGCCAGGGACGCTTTACTATTGCCCATACCAATTGTTTACGGTGACGCTAGCGAGTACGTCACGTTACTTATGGCAGGGGTACTGTTTCTCAAAACTTGCTCGTTCGATAGTCTGAATCGTCACGCCACTTAGTTAATTTCCTAACGCTTATTTTTACTACGGTAACTTATGGTTATGGCGTGGAACAACGACTTGTCGCTCGCTTGCTAAACCAATACAAGAAACTCGACTAAACGAGAAGCTTAAAAATTACGTAAAATATCAAGAATAAAATCACAGCGTTTATTCTGATTTAGTCTGAATATTAATCTACCGGCATTTCCCAAGAGATCGCTGTTAAAAAAAGCTCAAGAAACTCAACAGTAATAATGTTATTAAAACTATCGTGAGACATCTTTAATAATTATAAAAAAAAAACCCCTGATGAAATACCAAATGAGTTCGAAACATGTCGGGCCGTTCCTGACATTTTTACGTGAGTTTAAACAGTTTTTTTTTATAATTATTAAACTCAACAGTAAGTAATTTTTTCGTCATTGGTACTTAAAACTATTACAATGTACGATATAACACTTAAAACTAATGAAATAAAACTTAAACTGTGACTATTGAGTCTAAACGGGGTTATTTGTATTACCTAACGATTCGTTTGGTAAACACAAACTCTCAAAAACTCGCCTTATTTTGAACCCCGCGTAAATTTGAGGAAAATGCCTTCTGTCTAGATAACGCGACGGACAAATGCCGAAAAAAGCTGATTTAGCTAAGTTTCACACCGTCACTCAACACACGCCGATGTCTCTCATGAATATCTCTCTTCTCTTTAGTTCTGCACCAGTATGGCATTATGGTGAAATTATAACCCTTATTTAGGAAAGGAATCACATAGCGATACCAACCGCACGCACTGTAGCAATTCGACAACAAGAGCACAGTCATCATCAAGCCACGAATCCAGAGTCCTAAAAGGAGGAAAACGACGCCAAATTGCACGCTTCATGTCAGTGGCTTCGACACGCGAGCACAATCCTGCCGTATCCTATAGCAGTATTTGAATATGAGTAGATACTGGTGTGTAACTTGCTGTCGCGCTTAACTATTTTTCCTAACATTCAACGAAAATACCGTGTGATGTCCGCTCTGATGCTGCTCCGCTCCGCTACTGCTCCGACTCATAATAATCAAAGTAAATAGGTAATGAGGAACGTAGTTTATCGCCCTCAGCTTCAATGCCTCCACTAGACTAGCAAAAATAATGTTAGTATACTTAGCTTAATTACTCGTAACGGAAGTAAAACTACACAGTCTATTAAAGTGTCCTTCGAAATTGTAAACGCTCACTGAAGTTAAAGGTCTTCTTGTATATTAACCACTTAATTCACTAATTGCCCATATGTATAAGCTTAACGCTTCACTGAATTTAATTTCAATTTACACTTCTGTAATGCTGAACTTAAAACAATCACACTGTACGTACGCGGGCCGATATTATCTCGAGGTCAGTTCAGAGTTACCGTCCCCTTCGGAAACTCAACCTTGACTGACCGTCATCCCCTTATCCCCACTCACACGCAATTCGTAATAATCCCCGATTTCATCGATATAATTAGCGCCACGACGCTGCGCTCGCGCTCGCAGAGCACTGCTGAGGCGCCACGCCGAGACGCGTCGCAGGCGCTGAAGCGCTGTACTTCGTACGAGTTGGCGCCGGGAGCGTCGCTTACGAGTGAAGATGATACAAGACGAGTCAGTGAGTGATCATATGAGAAATAGAAGACGATCACACAAACGTTATTCTGTCCACTATTATTTCGAGGAAATACACACAACGTATGGGGTCCTTTATATCAGTTAATTCACAAATCGCCCATATGTATAAGCTTAACGCTTCACTGAATTTAATTTCAATTTACACTGAACTTAGAACAATCACACTGTACGTACGTGGGCCGATATTATCTCGTGGTCAGTTCAGAGTTACCGTCCCCTTCGGAAACCAAACCTTCAAGGTTTAGTTTCCGAAGGTATAAAGTAAGAAGGTAAGGTTGACTGCGTCATCCCCTTATCCCCACTCTCACGCAATTCGTAAAAATCCCCGATTTCATCGCCTCTAAAAGTCCCACGGCTAATTCCTTACTGATTTTTTTTATGGTGCCGGAATTCGGCCGATATACTCGTAGGACTGCACTTGTAAGACAAACAAGTCGTAAAATTATATTGTTCTGATATCCGCGCCGTGCTGTGCGCAATATGTGCAAGTTATTTCTACGTAAAGGCCAATAAATTCGAACTTAAACAATTAAGTAAAGTCTTGCAATAGTTTCTTATTTCTCGTTGTCCGTCAAATGTTTCAAAATATTAGGGCCTGTTGTTTAATTTATTGCTTCCTGCTCAATTCCAAAATGTGTTTTAGTGGAACTCAACGAGTGGTAACTGTAGTTGTACTTATATACCTACATGGGTATAGCCCTGCAAGGGGTTTTACAACCCACGCCATATTGCGGATTTTTAGTGGTACTAAATTATTTTACTGGCAACGACAAATTTTTGGTAACTGCCGTTGAAAGTCTGTGAATGTCACTGATCTAAACAAAGAGGAAACAGAACTAAATATTCCGCAAATGTCAAGTATTTTTGGCATAATAAAGCCAAAACTATCCAGAGTGATGAAAGTCAAGTTTTTTCAATAGGAGTCAGTATTTATTTCGCAACAATGATTTGGATTTTGATAATGACAAATCCTTAGACTGACGTTTAATAATGCAAATATGACGTATACACATTATTGCCATACAAAAGCTGTTTGTAGCGCCACTATCGCTGGGTCAGCCCGACGCATGCTAGACTATATATAGGGTACCTAATGGTAGCATTCGTTACAATAGGCGACAGTTAATTGGTCACAGAGCATTAAGTCGGACTATTGCTAAGACGTATTTAGTGTGGAAATTGTACCACTGTTCTTTTTGTAAGTTGCGACTGTCTATTTTTCCACAAGGTGATGTCATTAAACTGCTGATTCTTAGACGGCGCTGCTTAAATCTTTTTTTTTTTCAAAACTAGTCCGAACAACCAAATAAAAATAATAGTTTTTGGTTCTGCGAATAAAGTACTTCCCTGATTAAACTAGTTTAAATTAAATACTATTTGAAATGTTGTCAATTGAACTCCCCAACGCTCCCTCATTGCTGAGAGTCGCGGTCATTTTCACGGAAGTCTTTTTTCGAATGATACGCCGACTTTATTCCCATTAGCATCCGTGTGTTTAATTTAACTACGGAACCCTACGAAGGACAAAATTGTACCGAGTCGAATTTTCATTGACACCTAAATGTTTAACTAGCCTAATGAACGTGTTTATTTTAGTATACATACAATCAATAGCATGCTGTAATCATTTGCTTGTTTATTCTTACAATACACAATTGGAATAATGTTTTTGTTAACATTAGATAACCGGACTCTGGCTGTGTGAATAGTGGCTCAGTTAGCCACTGGGCTCGGTAGACATGCGACCTAAAATTAGATTATTTCGTCTCTTTATATTTGGCGGCTGCTTTTTATTATCGAAGGCACGCGTGCTGGAAAAACGCAATTTCATAAAAACGGCCACGCCCGAGCCGGGTATCGTGAAATCATCACAATATAGCCACTCCGAAAGGTATTTTCATGGACCAGTCATTCACATTGCCAATAACTCTAGCGGACCAAGCAAGATATCGTCCACTGTCATATACAATTCCAAAGTACCGTCCAAAAGAAAGTTCCGCCGGCGGCGAGATTCCCCAGATAGAGCACCGAGATTCTATGATTTATCTACAGGTATGGAGGGAAACTCGGAATCGGAGGACGAATATGATAACCTTTTAGAAACATGGTTGGGGGGGAAACCCAGTGATTTGGATGGAATGGATTTAGAATCGGAAGATGAGTCAAATTATTATGAGGAAGATGACAAAGATGACTATCATTTAACAGGTAAACTAATTACACTTCTTTCTGAAATTGAAGAAAGCACTAAATCAATACCTGAATCTACCACAGAATACAGGTATACTATTGATGAGGCAGACAAAATTACGACAAACACGCCAGAACCAGAACTGAAGGTAACACTTAACGAAACGCCAGAACTGAAGGTAACGCTAACCAAGACTAACGAAGTCCAAGTTACGCTTCCCAACATTGGCAGCACAGAAGACGTTGGAAAAATATTAGATCGAAAAAAGTATATAATTTTAGGAGGTTCTCCAAAGTTTAGCGACTTCCTTGCACCGTGGTGGTGACTACGTACAATTATTGAATAAAAGTATTCAATCCCGATACTTTCCGGCAGTACTTAATTTATATTTGTGGTTTATCAAGTGATGTGAAGTGATAAAAGTCGTCTTACAATTATCGTGTGACTGTTTAAGGTGAAACGATAATTGAATACGAGTAATATGCAACGTATCGTGTACTGCAGAGGCTGGCCACTGGTAGTTAGTAGTGACGGGTGTAATTCAAATCCGAACACTGGAATAAGTACATAATCTTGAAGCGTCTAAGTGTGCCTCTATTATTAAGTAATTTTGTTAAAAATAAAACCTTTTCCCGATAAAATCTTTCATCAATTTTATTTCAAATATAACTTAAAAAACTCAGTACAAAAACAATTAGGTACCTAGTATTACATTTCCAAATACCTAAAGTAAACTTAATTCTACACACATCATGCACTGGGGCTCAGCAGGCTTGTTGTGCTGGGAGTCATTAAAGTCTAAGGGTTCGAATCCGAAATGAGGTGGTTCGAAAATAAAACCAAAGTCACAATGCACTGAGCTGAAGTGGTAATTGGCCGACCACATTTGTCGCAGAAACATCAACCGTTGAAGTAAATGTGTTCTTGAGTGAATATCGCGAACGTAGTGTAGGTCGTAGACAGAGTCTGAGTCTCAGCTAGACTACATATATACTTAGGTGGAATGATGGTAGTTGGCAAGAGCTGGTTGAAATCGGGCGCGCTTTGCACGGTCTCAGTGACCTAAACTTGAAAGAAAGATCTATGCCGAACAGTGGATAAAAAAAGACTGATCATGATGATCTTCACTTTATGAGCCAGTTAATTTTCTGAATAAAGCAAGTTGCAAGATTCTGGTCCGGCCATATGAAAGGACTGTGTTTTCATTTCAAATGTTTTTAATATATCTTTAAATTATCAAAGTTTCGAGTTTATCGAAATTAGAAAATCAGTAAGCAGTCACTAGATTCCACAGAAGTGGAAAAGCCGCATTCCACATAGTGTCACTATTAAATTCTCATCTTATCTTAGGGGTAAAGATAAACATTGTCACGATCTGCAGTCTTTTGGACAACATCCCTGTACCGATTGAAATCACGGTCTAGCCCTTTTTTCGCATCGTGTCCCTTATGATTGTTTTCGAACTGATTTTTTTTCGTATTCTCTATGTCGTTAAAAGCATTAGCTTTATTTCCCGCAGCTGCAGCGGCATGGGATTGTATAGCAGCTGTTGAACCACCTAAATGAGCAGTAGAACTGCCACCGTCTTCGGCTTTAGCACTGTTGTTAGTGTTGTCATAAAACTCATTGTCTTCTTGATATTCATCTTTGTGGTACACACGGCGAAAACCTTTCTTTTTTTCACCATTATCACTATTTCTTTTAAAAGCAAAAGCGGAATGTCGCTTGTGATCTTCACCTCCGAACCTATTCGCAAATTGGTCTACTACATCCTTGTAAGCTGATTCGTTGTTCTCAGATTGGGCTTTATGAGTATTGTGATTATGATTCTTTGAATCGCCGCTTTCATGTTTATCAAATTCATGTTTCTTTTCGTAGCCCTGCTCGTGATTTGAATCGCCTAACGCTGTTTTAGAAGCATCACTTTTGGTACCAATGTGTTGATCATTCAAATTTAAATGACTATGATCATCAAGGCGTCTGTTTCGTTTTCCTGTATTCTGTCCAACATCGTCGTTTGCGTCGAATACACTTTTCCAGTTTAGTTCTAAGGGATCGCTATCATAATTATTACCCAAATCTTTTAAATCATAGGAGACGTATCCTTGATTTCCCGCTTCTGAATGATGGCTTCTGTCACGAATTCCTGTGTTTCTGTCGTACTGAGGTTCGATATGCCGTGGACCATAAACATGCGAGTAATCTTCCTCACGCTCGTGAACTGGTATTATCCTTTCTGCCGATGCAATTGCGTAGCGTTTTTCTTTAGCTTTCTGTATATTCGAGTCCATTTTAATACTCTCGTATTCGTATGGACTGTGTAAAAAATATGGCCACCATTCTAACGTAGTTCCTGACAAGGTCTTGACATCATCGTCGTCTATATGGAATTCCCTGTTAAAGTCGTATACAGGTTCGATATTTGCGGTAGTATCCACCGGAGCGCTGTACTTATGCTCAATTTTTGCCATGTTGTCTTTCATATAATCTTTATCAGCTTTGATTGACATTATAGGATCCAAACCATACTTTGATTTAGCTTTAGCGATTTCATAATCTATAGAATGTTTTCCCCACGACTTGGTCGCGAACGGCGTACTTTCTGTCACTCCTGTAAACACTAAATTTCCAACGGTTGATAACATTGTAAATGGCGGGTCCCTGTGCATTGCTGGCATGTCGGTGAACTTGCCCAACAAGGACTTCCTGTACGGGTCCGATTCGCCGCTTTGAACTCGTGTGTTGCCGATATCACTATGTACTTTCACTGTTCCATCAGTAATTGCTGCCGGGGCACCGGGATGATTCGCCAAAGATTGGAAAGTAGCTGGTTTATTGTCCATCCGACTGAAAACGTAGCCGGTTTGTGTGGGCACGGCATTGTCCCTGGATTGCCTGGAGACGTAGTATTCTTGCTGGAACGTTTTCGGTTCTGGCACGACCCGAGCCACGAACAGAAGTATAAGGATTAACTGATACATTGTTTATGTTTACATTTATCGACGGGTTACCAGTAGCTGGGTTCAGGAATGACTGGCAGGGCCCGTCGCTAATCTTGTTTATATCTGTGTTTATTATTTGTGCAACAAAGCTGTGTTTTAGGCACAATGCGGCGCCGGTGGTCCGAATGTTGAAATATCCCTGCATTGTGCTATCGGGCGACCATAATCGAAGTAAAGTTCATTGTTATTGCCCGAAATCAATGGTTCCAAATAGTTTATACATATAGAAATGTAGATATGAGTTTGTGTGCTGTCAGGAGTATCAACATGTTATAAAAACCAAGTAAGTATTCGCACCGCCTGCCAACTTTCATTTCGGTCGTATTGTTTGCACTGAACTGTGACTGGGCCCATAACCTGCAACCCATGTCAGATGCACTAATCACTAAACGAAAATATACTATCTTAACCTTTCGATATAAATGTTATAAATATAACTTATAAATACAAACTTTTTGTCGTAACGGCAATTATTTATTTATTATAACGGCTAATATAATATTCTAGAAATAGCTGAAGTCTGAAAAAGTAGTCTGCAGTACTCGTACTCCATAAAAAAATGAGGATTCATTATAAATTAGAGGAAACTAGGTTCCTTCGTCTTTTTTACAGTGTAGTGTCTTATCACCTATGTTTTCAGAGATTATTTTCTATGGAATCTGGACAGGGTTTGCTACCGCTATATCAACCGTAGCTGTATCAATGATATCTATGATCATGATGAATGTCAGGCTTCAGGAGCCCTGACAACCCCGACATGGCTTTTCCGCAGTCGACTCTAGAAGTTATACAAAACAATGGCCTAGCCACGCTGCGTTATCCGGTACACGGTCGCTACTCGAACCTTTGCATCTCCTCGCTGCCACGTTCTAGCAATGTCTCAAGGCATCTAGTAATTGAGCCTGGAATGTGCCAGACGTAGGGTCACCACATATCTGTGTCACCTTGAATTTGTCGCGGTCGTGTCGCAACCTTTTGTCCGCCGCCGGCGATTGATTTCTGCTCCATTGTTGCCGTTAATGAAAAACGTCCAATTCTCAATTATGAGTGACACAGTGTCAAAAGTCCGTCGTGATACTAGATTTTATTTATCATAAACCTTTAGGTCGCCAATCGACTCAGTGAAGTGCATGTCATAAGTGCTAACTGCTATGTCAAGCGTTTTCTAATTCATATAGGTAACCCACCATCTCCTTTTCGGCTTGGTTCTGCTTCGGTAGAGAGAGACAAGATTTCCCAAAAACTTCGTTCTTCGTCAACATGATTTACTGTATTTGGCACTGTTTCGTTTAATCGTGTTTTGACCATGATTTAGCAGCAAATACTAAAAAAAACGGATGTTAATTAAAATATACTGCCAGTATAGTCTGCAGTTGCAGCAACCAAAGTAGCCAAATATATCCGAACATATCTTTATTTACATAGCAATAATAATGTGTTACGATATATTTGGTCACTTTGGCTGCCATTAACTACATATATGATGCTGATTATATAAGTTAGAACTTCATTTTAGCCAGGATCTTTTAAATAGTTATCCGATGGTTTTGTAGCACGACGGATTTTGAATTTAACACTACCTTTGTAATACTGGATCCGTTACGAGTATGCACGGGAGTGATCTAGGTATCCGTTGCAGAGCACATCTAGGTCATAGCTCAACTTCCATTTATGTACACAGGATGAGATCCTGCCGAGTGAACTGCAGTTTAATCCTTAAATGCATGATGATGTAGTTTTACACGTTACTGAAAAGACACAAGTCAAAATCTGAATAATGTCAATGAAGACTTGTCATGATTGTCCCGAAATCTGAAACTGACGTGACGTGACTTCATTGCTAATTACATCATTTCAGAAATAAACGGAGTGTAATTGTATGCATTTAACCCTTATGCCGCGTCCACTTGCTTGGTAAACAACGGCAAACCTACAGGACGCAGTTATATGTTAGAGCGAGCACGGCGTAGTTCCATCTCACTCTAACGTATAACTGCGTCCTGTAGGTTTGCCGTTGTTTGCCAAGCATGTGGAATTGTGGAGCCGGCATTAAACCCTTAAATGTATGTATAGCTTTCGAAATAAAACCACAAACTTGGTCAATCAGACAATATTTATTATACGTAATAATAATATCATTTCAGAATAACTTTTCGATATTACAAAAATATCATTTTCTGCTTTTGTACAAACGGGTCGCATCGATGACATACATAAATAACTCCATTATCTTATTTTACGTGTTTCACTGTATTTCTCGCGCAAAATAGTTACCAGTCTCTTTCTGTCCAGTAATGTGAGGTGAGAGTCAGAATGGCGGGTGTACCATCACGGATTCGCAAAACAATTATACCAAAAAAATGTACTCAAAATGTACTATTTTGTACCTACTTTAAAAAAAATTGTACCTCTCCGTACAAAAAGTTATTACAATGTTTAGGTACACCCGCCATTCTGACTCTCACAATGTGAGAAAGTGACGGGTAGCGCTATCTCGCGCGACATGAGTCGCGAAGCATAGTTGTGCTAGACGGGCAGTTGGAAAAGAAGATTCCACGGAAATAACTGAGCCCGCCTCTATGTTCCGTTGTGTTCAAATGGCTGCCTCTCATTTTTATTCTCTACCTAGAAGACACAGACACATACGGAATCTATTTTGTATAGAGATAACATGGTACCTCAAATTTGCCGAATATATGAAGAAAGAGACTAGTTGGTATGACGTCTGATGTTAAATTGTACAGCATACTCTAGTTATATGAATAAAATTAGCTCAATATGTTATGAAACGAAGAAAAAAAAATATTTAGAAATTTTGTTCTTTTTTTTTATCCAAAATACATTTTTAAATTGTTTTCAGAATCCTCATGATTTAGTAAAATAATAATTGTATGAGAACCATGAAATTAAACGCACTTTTTGATGCTGGTAATGACAAATTCACGATTAGGTGGCCATTTGTATGCAGCGTTTTTAGCGCTTCGTAGGAATGTTGAACTTTAACGGTAATTTCTGACTTTTAGAGCAGTCTAAGTGTAGCTAGTCCCACATAGACATCCTCAAACATATTTCGTCATGCCAATTGTTGATAGCAAGTAGGTACAAAAACACCGTTAATTGTTAATGCAGTTGAATTACAAAATTATGACGTCATATTTTTTATTAGCGAATTAGAACAAACCAGCAAATACGCTGAACGTTTGTGCTCCAGTGTATAAAAATGATGCGATGAAACATAACACATTCGTTTTAGCAAAAACATGTAACTACTCAGTAACTTGCTCAGGAATTTCCATGGAATACTTACAATGCAATAATAACAAAACGGACGGCTGATTGTAAAATAAATCGTATGTTTACATGCTATATTGCACATTTATTTTGTTGTGTAGAATTTACAAGACTTGAAGCAATTTCAGGTAAATTTATATGGACCGAATATACCCGAGCTAAACATATTAATTTTGGGTGTCATTGTTTTACGCACCGGCCAGACAAATTATCCTGACTACTTAGAATAAATACGCCAAGAAACGAGAGTCTTTATAACTCCAGCAGATTTGCGGAAGATGAAGCTGGTTTTGGTTTTATGTGTGCGTGTCTACGAACTAATCATACCTAGAGACGTTTTACTTGCAACATTGACGTTGTGACAGATACGTACACGAAAAAAAAAGGCCCGCGACGGGCCATGGCTTACTAAAATAAGAATATATCGCAAATCTTTACGTCACAAAATAAACTGACAAGTAATACAAAGCTTGGCTGTAACTTTTACCCAGACAACATGCATTTTGGATTCTTGACATTAGTACTAGGAATCATCTTCATTAATACATTATCAATATCGCCCAATGTATAGGCACATTTCATATATTAGAACTGTAAAAAGAAACATTCAATCGGTGCATTTCATTGCAAATCAATAATTATCAGATCTTTGGTCATGTCTGCTGGTAACCGTTTTTTTTTAATATTGTGACAGTATTTAATGTCAAATTGAAACATTATCCAATAAACTAGGAGATCAAATTACTCACAATGTTAAAAGTCGAGTTTTAGGTTAAACCGACTAGGATTTGGACCGGAGATTTGTTTCACCAGCACATTTTGCTTAGAGTACAATATGCGAGTACCGATTTCTTATCTCTTTGTTGGATGAGAGAAAACACATCTTATTCATAGAAACAAAAATCCTCGAACAAAGGACTTTTCTCTATAAAAACAAGACAATAGATGTAAAAGTATATATTTTTACTAACAGGGGTGTTCTATCCCAGTTTAATCCTATTTATAAGGAAACATTGATCTTAAACAGTCGTAAATCACGCTTCAACATTTAAAACTACGATATGACTATTTATTTTCCTCTTCATTATAGTAGAATAATGAACGTCACAATCACAACATATGCTTAACTAAACACCTCGATCAGTTGACAAAGAAGAATGTCAGTCCTGGTAAATAACTTGAAACTTTGCCTACATGGTTAGAAATACACTAGTTTTTGTTTCGTTTAAAACAAGCGAATAGTTTTGAAGTTATGATATTGTAAATTTCGCACGGTGAGCCATGCCAGTGTGACGTCATAAGACTAATACTCATAGTATCATCATACGTTGAGCGAATTCGTCAAGTGGCGTCACCACCCTTGCGCCTTGAAATTTCGGAAAATATAAGGCGTATCTAAAAAACACCCATTCATTTATTTTTCTAGCATAATCTAGGGTAAAAATCAAAATTTGGTGACATTCTTCGTTGTTGTCGCTATATGCTACGAAGAGTTTTTCGTTCTATTCTAAATTCGAGAAGAATTCTGACAGTTCGACTACCTTTAAGATTTAATCCTCAAGATCAAAAGAAGTTCTTTAAGTCTAGTCTTGACGTGTCATATGGGACCAATTTGTAAATAAATATTTGTTATATTATGTTATAATAAAAGGTGCAGGATTAACCAAGCATTCCTTTAAAAGCAACCAGCCTGCACTTAGATAGACAGCGTCTGAATTCGTTATTCCACTATAATCGTTCCTTCATTATAATTATATAATATATTCTCTAATATGTCTATTAGTTAAACGCCAAGAGGTTTAGGCCTTTGTTACATACAACCAGACTAGATACAAAAGGCACGAAACTCACAACGAAATATCGAAAGGTTCAGTACCATACCACAACCGGGGTACTGGGCGATTATTTGAGCGTTTAAACCGTCTCATTAATATGTCCGATTCATAAAAGCAATCAACATAATTTTGATAAGAATTGTAAAAATCCGCGACTTCTATAAGACAACCGAAAATGGCGCCTCAGTTCATACGGAGGTCGTTGATATTGCGGACATATAAATGAGGTGGTTAAACGGCTCAATTAATCACCCTACTACTGTACAGTTAGCAGCAGAAGTTACGCACGGCAAGTACTCAAAATGATATGCACACACAGACTCTATATATCAAGAGAACAAGTGTTAAATAACGCCATCTCTCTCGCAGTTCTAACACTTGCTGGAAAGCGGTGGGACAGAATACGTACGTCGAAAATCGTGCGTGTTGGAGCTTGGTGAATGCGCTTAGTAGCATTTTAAAACATACAATACAGATGGCGCTCTAAAAAATCGGAAGAGAAAGGCATTATGGACCAGAAAGTGTCTCTGTCTGTCTGTCATATGGCGATGTCTCGCTTGCTGACGTCATTCCGTACGAAAACCGAACGAAAATTCCGAACGTCTGTGGC
This sequence comes from Apotomis capreana, assembly GCA_947623375.1. Taxonomy (NCBI): domain Eukaryota; kingdom Metazoa; phylum Arthropoda; class Insecta; order Lepidoptera; family Tortricidae; genus Apotomis; species Apotomis capreana. Next base: position 40,240,245 of record OX392499.1, read on the forward strand.
GGCCCTATTTTATGCGGTTAAACAGAGGTCGTGTGTTCGAGTCCCACTTGAACGGCAGAGGATCGCATACAAATTGGGCTTCTTATTTATCCTTTCTTTCTATAAACAGATCATTGTGAGCGTATTGTTCTGCTTAGTTACTTCCGCTGCTGACTGTACGGGATCACTGTACAGGATTGCGCGAATTCATCAGTTCGTCACATACGTCTAGTTCATAAGAAAACAATGTATTCACTTTGATACACTCCAAAACCGACTTGACTGACCAAGACTGTTTTAATAGTCACTGAAAGGATCATACAGTCGATTAAGTATACATTTCAATTCGATTCAGTACTTTTCATGATAGGTATTAATTATCATAATCAGTCATCTGAAATATTTTGATGAATTAGACTTGGAACTGGATTGATCGGGTATCATTTTATTTTGATATGTATTCGCATTCGAAAATTCATTCTCATTAAAACTTGCCCCTTATAGTGAGGTGGCCACTGAACCGATAAAACGAATATTAATTTAATTACATTAATTCTAAAAGAGTTATTATGCTAATAAACTTAATAGATACTAATATTTGGTGTAAACAATACTATACAATAAAATAGTTGTATAAGGTAGTACATTATTGCTTCAGACTACTCAGAGATATCATACATATATTCACATTTATCATAATTTTAATGCGTAGTTTTTGTCTTCATACCTATAACAAACTGACATAAGTAATGTATTCTGACGAATCGTAGGATTCGGAAACCTTATTAAAAAAACCTCTTAAAACGAGCATAATGTTAATGCAATGAATGTTCCAAATATTTCATAATAATAGATGGATTAGAGATAATAATCCCTTGCAGTAGTGTTATCGTAAATCGTAGCACGAGTTAAAGCTGAGAACACAGGCTATCAATTAGGATAGACGTAGTAAATACATTAGAATCTGAAAACCGGCTGTCGATAGAGCGAACGTTTGCACCAAATTTTGTTATGTTGCGAAAACCCTTATGGTTGAAATAAATACATGATAAGATAAATAAGTAACTTAATATGTGTTTTATATTATTAATAATTTATTTTCTCTTGGATGGACAGAAATAAAGACCATAATACCAAGCTAAATTGCGTTTAATTTTCACGGGAACTCACGTGGAACCACTTGAAAACACTTTGAAAATAGTGTAATTTTCCGGGTAGCCCGGGAAGCCCCATTAATAGTGCCGGATTAGTGAGACTACTGTATACGCCAAGTTGACTAATTTTAAAGTTATCGTGTCGTAATGTTTTAAACTCAAAAATGAATAGATCTCATTTGAATATGGTTTTAAAGTTAACTAAGTACATTTGCCGTGTCTATCCTAATCTAGTCTGTGATAAAAAATATAGCATAACAATAAAATATATAGAACAGCACTACAAGTATACATAAAAACAACACATGACAGTCCATACTAAGTCTTACACGGGAAGCACACGGCATCGAGACAGAAGATAACGTTACACATAAACCTTATGACACATAAACAAGGCCAAAACCTCTTGAGCGTGATTCTAAAATCTCTAACATCGTTTTAAAAAAATAACTATCTCTATATACTAGTAACGGTACACAGAATTTACCTAATTGAGAGCTCGTTCTTCTAAGTAGAGGAAGTGTTCGGATTCTGACTTCGGCCGCCATCTGGAATGAGAAATGCTTGTTTTTAAAGTGTGGGATCTTCACGTATTTTGGAGATTATTGAAAGATTTGTTGAATTCAAAAATTAACTCTGTTGAACGTCCTTACCCATATAATAAATGTCAGGCGCGTTTCATTTATCTTGTCTACACACAACAACGAAGTAATATGTTTTTCCTATATATTTTTTTAATAAGCGAATCCCGTAGACGTGAAAAAACGCATTTTGCATTTTTTAGAACACCCTTGACACTTCTTCTTTCGTGTCGAGGTTCCTCAAATATTTGATGCCCAAAGGCAGCAGGCACTGAAACGGAAAGTACCGCTTGCCGTGTCCAAATTACCATATTCGAAAGAGAAAGAAAGAGATGCTATTGCAATTTCAACCTTGCGACATAAAAAAAGATTAGATTTTAAATTCAGCTTATCTATTCAATTTAGACAATGGTTTTGTGCGGCAATATTTACGAGATAAGCTCTCATGTGGTAAACGGGCAGCTTACAAAATTGCAACTACATGTGTTGTTGTTCATTGTATCCTCAACACGACAGAACGACTGGACAAGGACAGCTGAATTTGCAAGTATATCCGACTATTATAAAGGATTAGAGGGTTACGCTATCTTCTTCCCCGCGGACGACATTGCAAGCAACCTTCCAGCACTACATAAAAAGGTCCCGATACATATTTTGGGCGAGGAACTCTATAAATGGCAATGCATTCCTGTTCTTGGCCATAGACATACATAGAAAATATCCATGAGTCTGGAACAAATATTCGATTTCATCACACAAATATTTTCCCTCACCGGGATTCGAACCCAAGAACGCCGTCTCAGTAGGCAGCTGCGCTACCACTGCGTCATCATAAAAAAGTGACAGATGCTTTGTCATTTGTTTATCGCATGATAAACGCAGTATCCTACGCCCATCGAATCGGGTGATGGTGATAACCAGCAGGCACGGTCGCTATATCCGCGCCGTCGCTAATTTCGCACAGTCTCTGCACCGTTACCTCACGTGTCGGCGACAGACTGGTTCGCCAGCGAGCCGTCCCACGCCGCCTCCTTGTGCAGCGCGGCTTGCCGCTTTTTCTCTGTAACACGACATCATCCCCATTACTTATACATAAAACAAACACAAAGGAAACATAAACAATAGATTGCCATACAAAGCATAAGTAAATTCGGGTTATCTAGGCGTTAGGGTGGTGGAGGGGTTAACACGCTGGACTGGTAATCAGAGGTACCGGGTTCGATTCCCGGCCTCTTCCGCCAGGTTACGGATTTAAATTTTTCTTTGTGCTTTGATTTTATCAATGGTTTAATATAAAAATTGTGGAGTGTACCCACATAAAAAATTGTGGGACATTACATGTTTCGTAAAATAAAGGACACATATTTAAAAGATACATTCTACAATAAATAAATAAAGCTCAGTCCAAACTTGGCGTCCAAATTAATAGATTGAATTCAAGAAAAGAAGACAAGATCCGAATTGTCAATGATACAGATTATTGCTACATACGTGAAAATCATGCCGAAAGAAAAACTGTTTAGATCTAGTAATAAAATTACTCAAGCCTTGCCAAAAGTATTCAGCCAAAATTGTTTTTCATAAGAGATTTAATATATTTTCAAAAAGTTTGTAATACGATTTCCGACCGAATCTCACTGCACTTAAAGTCTGATCCTCGCGCATAATCATAATCATAATCTTGGTCTAGTGATAGATGTCTATTCTCCTTCACCTATTTGCTCTTGAGTAATTAAAAAACCCAGTTTGGTGATTTTTTTTATGTCGAGGATGAGGAAGAAAATTATGAAATCTGGATTTCACGACAAATTTTAAGACCTTATTCCTTTTAATTTCTTTTTTAATAATATGACAACTTTTTGGATAATACTTTTCCCTGATAGTTGCTAAGCCGCGAAATTGTGCGCATCGGGTTACAAGCATGAAATTTCTACCACACATAGAGCGTTCCGAGGTGATTATTTTTAGATGTGGAGGGAAGTCAGATTCCTCCCCTTCGTGGCGGGAGAGCGGGGTGAAGAGGACCAAGTACTGCTCCTTTTCTTTTTTTTATTACTAATCAGTTAAGGCTATTAGGGCTTGTGTGGCATCGTTTTCGTGTAAAACAGATATCAGCAATTCATTTTTTATGTTATTTATAAGAATAGTTTGGTATAAAAATTTGGGTACAATGCCGAAAAGGTAAAAATCACCTAAAGTTTTTTTTATTCAGAACGATAAGTTAGTTATATATCCTGAATATTGACAATTTAAAAAAATATCACTAAATAGCAAATTTAATCTTGTTTTTAAAAATGTATACATATTGGGCACATCTCATACAAAAAGTACCGTGAAAAAAATATTGATGTTAAGCTTAGCCTGCGTGCTCTAGTACATTTTGCTAAGTCACGAAATTGTGTGCATCGGGATACAGCCACGAAATTTATACCACAGATAGAGTATTCTGCGGTGATTACTTTCAGATGTGGAAGGAAGTCAGATTCGTCCCCTGTGCGGCGGGAAAGCGGGGTGAATAGGACAAAGGAGTCCTCTTTTTCTTTTTTTATTACTGATCAGTTAACGCTACTAGGGCTTATGTGGTATCGTTTTCGTATAAAACAGATACCAGAAATTTATCTTTTATGTTATTTATTCATAGTACCATATAAAAATATAGGTGTATTTCCGAAATGGTAAAAATCACAACAAGGTTTTTTCATTCAGGGAGATAAATTAGTTATATTTCCTTAATATTTACAACTAACAAAAATATTGCAGAACAGCAAATTTAATCTAGTTTTTAAATCTATATACATGTTGGGCACTCTTCATACAAACAGTAACTTAAATAAATTGTTGATGTTGAGATTAGCCCGTGTGCTCGAGATACACCAGCAATAAAAAAAAAAAATTAATTACACAAATTTGTTTTTCCAGGACTTATTTGGTAAATATTGTATGTAAAAGCTTGTTTATAATCATTATTTAATGTATTTAATGAAGCGAAATAGAATGCGTTCGGAGATTTACGTTGGTTACGCCGACTTAAACATATATTTTAAGCTACTATTTGTATGAGAAATGCCCAACATGCATATATTTTTAGAAACTAGATTAAATAAGAATTTTAAAATAATAATTAAAATTTGAAAATGTTAACGAAATTTAACTAATTTACCTCACTGAATAAAAAAAACTTGTTTAGATTTTCACCTTTTCGGCCATACACCCATATTTTTATATAGAACTATACAAAAATAACATAAAAAATGAAATTCTGATATCCGTTTTACACGGAAACGATACCAGACAAGTCCTAGTAGACTTAACTGACCAGCAATAAAGAAAGAAAAGAGGTATACTTGGTCCTATTCACTCCGCTCTCACGCCTCACAGGGGATGAATCTGACTTCCCTCCACATCTGAAAATAATCACCAAGGAACACTCTATCTGTGGTAGAAATTTCATGCTTGTAACCCGATGCGCACAATTATGTTAGAAAACAGCGGACTAACAACTCTACTATGAGTTCTAGATAGTAACTAGCTATTTCATATAGCATAGCAAGTTGTAAAAACCAGTTTTCTGCGTGAATTTTGAAAATTACAGGTAGTTTTGGACACAAAACTAATAAATAAAAAATTCAAACTGTAAGTTTCAAATATATACCCATAAATCGCAATGGCCCTGTTCTAAGTAGTAACATTGATAATATGTTCAGAAACATGTTTGATCATAGAGAAAAATGTCTAAAACAATCAGCATTTTTGCAGGGATAAGGAGCCTTAAACGGCAGTATCATTCCAGGGTGATGTCGATGTGTATAGTACCTCTGGCGAGGGTGATGAGGCGGCGCTCCTCGGGTGCTGAGCTTGACGCCGAGCGCGCCCGACACCAGCCGCCGCGTGTGTGCTAGAGGTGCGGGGTGATGTCGATGTGTATAGTACCTCTGGCGAGGGTGATGAGGCGGCGCTCCTCGGGTGCTGAGCTTGACGCCGAGCGCGCCCGACACCAGCCGCCGCGTGTGTGCTAGAGGTGCGGGGTGATGTCGATGTGTATAGTACCTCTGGCGAGGGTGATGAGGCGGCGCTCCTCGGGTGCTGAGCTTGACGCCGAGCGCGCCCGACACCAGCCGCCGCGTGTGTGCTAGAGGTGCGGGGTGATGTCGATGTGTATAGTACCTCTGGCGAGGGTGATGAGGCGGCGCTCCTCGGGTGCTGAGCTTGACGCCGAGCGCGCCCGACACCAGCCGCCGCGTGTGTGCTAGAGGTGCGGGGTGATGTCGATGTGTATAGTACCTCTGGCGAGGGTGATGAGGCGGCGCTCCTCGGGTGCTGAGCTTGACGCCGAGCGCGCCCGACACCAGCCGCCGCGTGTGTGCTAGAGGTGCGGGGTGATGTCGATGTGTATAGTACCTCTGGCGAGGGTGATGAGGCGGCGCTCCTCGGGTGCTGAGCTTGACGCCGAGCGCGCCCGACACCAGCCGCCGCGTGTGTGCTAGAGGTGCGGGGTGATGTCGATGTGTATAGTACCTCTGGCGAGGGTGATGAGGCGGCGCTCCTCGGGTGCTGAGCTTGACGCCGAGCGCGCCCGACACCAGCCGCCGCGTGTGTGCTAGAGGTGCGGGGTGATGTCGATGTGTATAGTACCTCTGGCGAGGGTGATGAGGCGGCGCTCCTCGGGTGCTGAGCTTGACGCCGAGCGCGCCCGACACCAGCCGCCGCGTGTGTGCTAGAGGTGCGGGGTGATGTCGATGTGTATAGTACCTCTGGCGAGGGTGATGAGGCGGCGCTCCTCGGCGCGCTCCTGGCGCGCGGTGCTGAGCTTGACGCCGAGCGCGCCCGACACCAGCCGCCGCGTGTGTGCTAGAGGTGCGGGGTGATGTCGATGTGTATAGTACCTCTGGCGAGGGTGATGAGGCGGCGCTCCTCGGCGCGCTCCTGGCGCGCGGTGCTGAGCTTGACGCCGAGCGCGCCCGACACCAGCCGCCGCGTGTGTGCTAGAGGTGCGGGGTGATGTCGATGTGTATAGTACCTCTGGCGAGGGTGATGAGGCGGCGCTCCTCGGCGCGCTCCTGGCGCGCGGTGCTGAGCTTGACGCCGAGCGCGCCCGACACCAGCCGCCGCGTGTGTGCTAGAGGTGCGGGGTGATGTCGATGTGTATAGTACCTCTGGCGAGGGTGATGAGGCGGCGCTCCTCGGCGCGCTCCTGGCGCGCGGTGCTGAGCTTGACGCCGAGCGCGCCCGACACCAGCCGCCGCGCCAGCGCCGTGCACGTCTCCGGACGTTGTCTGCAACCGAAACGCACGATACGTTGCTGCTATTCAATCATGGTGCACGTAATGTGAAGATAAAGTTTTCGGTAGTCGTTCCGTACCATGAGTTTACAGCGACGGTTCTCGCTAGCGACAGCATAAACGATTTGTATGGAGAATTGTAAGTAGTTCTACAAAGTAACCGCTAGGCGCGTTATCGCTATCGCTAGCGAGAACGGTTATCTCATGGTAAGGGTACAGAGCCAATAAGTGATGACTATGAGCACGAGTAGACATACCTACTTGTTTGTGCCATTTATATATTTTTACGACTTAAATCCTCAGAAAAATCTCTAGATCTTTTGAATAATCTTTTAGAATCCTAAAGAATTAGATGGAGGAATAAATGGATTTCAGTTGTAGACACCTATTCGTATCGAGAGTTTTTATACATATAATACTTTTTTTTTGGTTTTATTTTTGGAAGCTTATCCCTTATGTTCTGATCTTGCCACTAAGTGATCTCTATCACGTTGTGACGAGAAGTCTAGCTAGGAAGACGGATTCGTTTGTTCCACTATCCTTCCACACCCTTTTTAGCTAGCGTGAAGGCAAGAAGCAGTTGGTGTCATCTACTCGAGTCCCGCTTGACCGATGTTTTATAATATAAGCGTTTCCAAACAGATTTTGACCGTGTGACATTATTAACAGTTATGTTGGGGTCGTCAAATTTCAATGCTGACTTGGAATTCCTCTCTTTGTTGCATTCGAGTATGATCTCATGTATTCAACGGCACCGTACTCCGAGTTCTCTAACACTGTTCATTGAATACAATACGGATAGATTCAAACCTGTACGGCTGCAGGAACTCGGCACACTTCTTAGCCTTGTTTCGGGACTCAAGTGTGGCCTCCTGTAGGGGACGACACCGCACTAGCTGCCGCTGCGTTCTGAGCACCTCTGCAGCTGAAATAGAGATAATATCACCGTCAATAAAGGCTGATTCGGGGCGTTATGGTAACAGGAACCACTTTACATAGTTTTAAAGCTAAATTCAGCATTTAAATTAAGTCTACAATATGACACTTTCCGAAGAGCGAAATGGATAAAACATGTACTACCTAAGCCGGGGCCCTATGATGGTTGCGTTTTTCACGTAATAAATAAGTGACAAAGCATCTGGCACTCACACTCGCATTTAGTCAAAACGTGACGAATGCTTTGTCACTTATTTATCGCCTTATAAAAGCAACCATCGTAGGCCCCCAGATATCGAAGTTATAAGGAAAAATTCGAAAGGTTATCTGGGCGTTAGGGTGGCGGAAAGGTTAAAGCGCTGGACCGGTAATCCAGAGGTGCCGGGTTCGATTCCCGGTCTCGTCCACCAGATTGCGCATTTCAATTTTGCTTTGATCTTTGTATCAATGGTTTACATACAATTTACACGGCGCTTTTCGCTTAAATTAAAGATAGAGGAAGTTGCTTGTTCTGTTGCCATTTTGATTAGGCGACCACATATTATATTGCACACATGCGTTACGCACGCGGTACAAATCAATATACACATCAACATCACGTATTAGACTTTAACGGTACTGTACTGGAACACTCGCTACATATTTATGAATGTGTGGCATGCGATCAAATTGTATAAATAACTGATGCCCGTCAAACCGGCCGGGGGCAGCGGCCGACATGGACAAACACAAAAAAAAGTCTAGTGAGGTAAACACGCTTTCTTCGCGGGGATAATGGATTTTGTCTACATCTGCCTGTCTAGTATTGCTCTCTACCCTAGGCATAGCTTTGGAAAGGCGACACAATAACGAAGCGACATTGTGAAGTTTCCGTTTTACTCAGGATCCCATATGAACAAAGAAATGATAATCTTGCGGTTGATCGATGTGTCTGCCTGAAGAAGTATTTTTCGTAAAAAAAATGCATTTATGTAACAAGCAAACTAGGGACTACTTTAAAGAAGGGGTCTAGAACGACATTAAGCATGTCGTGAGACATGACGAAGATATTATCTTACCAGACTTTTATATATATGATGTTACTAAATGTACGGGTGTGATGTCGGGTGGTTGTAATGGCTTCAAGTATGCAGGTTATTACTACATAACATTACAAAAGAGTAATAAAGGTAATTTAATGTTGGCAATCAAGAAGCCGGTAGAGGTCAACCAGCGCGCTAGACGGACTGAATTCTTTTACATCTGCCCGTCTAGCAGAACCATTCTTCGCAACACTTGTTGCGTGACACAGTGCTACCTCGTCACCCTCTCACATTACTGCAAAAAAAGGGACAGGCAAGTATCTCGCGCGAGAAATAGTCGCTTGTGAGCTTGTGATAGTTGCCCTAGAGGTGCAGGCTTAGCCACAACCTTGTTCGTTCGTTCATGTCCAACAAACTAAAGAGAATTCAGACTTGAGTCACGTGCTATATACGCGCTAGGAGTTTACAGGATTGATCTGATCTGAGTATAATTCAGAGAACTTGTATTAAATCACTCTCTTTCTCTTAGTTAAAGCTTAAAACATACATCAACCTATCTACCTGTAAATGTAACAGACCTGGCACTGGCAAGCAACCAAAAACTCTATTAAGTCGAAATTGTTCTATTCAAATTACAAACGAACGTACTGATGGGTTAACTGATGGGTAAACAAATTGAGGTCGAAATTGGCATAAGTCCACTGTGAATTAGGCAGTTGATATCGTTTAGTGACTTTCCGAGTCGCCGTAAAAACGATTATAGACGTTCCAAGAGCTTTATTTCTTGGATGCAAAATAGTATAATTTCTAAAGTATATCGTGTAAAGACCACGGCGTGTGAAACATGTGAAATGGCAAATTGATTGTATTTATAATTAAGTAGGCTACATTACCGTTTCTTCGGTGATTTATATATACGATCTAGCAATCGTGGGTGGGTCTTCGACTATTTTAGAAATAGGTCATTCATAAATTGCTATTAACTTATTCTAAAACAACTTTTACATAAAAGTTGACTAACATACGATGATAACATAGATGGGTCATTGTCAGTTCAAAACAAAAGTCGTCCCTCTGGTGGTCAAAAGTTAAGAGCTTGTATGAATGGTATGAATGTAGGTTATATTGCTATTACATCGGATTCTAGAAGAGGGAACATTCTTTATTCTCATACGAGTTTTATCAGGTAATTAGGCCCTGGAGTCCGTTATTTCGCATATGTCGACCGGAAAGACTCGAAGCTAATTCTGACAATGACCCAGATGTAAAGTTTGCTCAAAATAATCTTTTTTCGCAGTAGGCATTAGCACCGGATGGATCTAAATATTCTAAAATACGTATTACCATCACTGTAAGCATACTATAATTTATTTATTTTTGAAGTAGAATTAATAGTAATCCCTGTAACTGGACTATTCTACAATTCTGAAAATAGAATTTGCCCTTCATCGTCGTTTGATGATCACAAATGCCAGCCATACGAGCTACGACGAGGCGCAAAACTACCTAACCAACTAATTCAGCCGGTGGACGTGCAAAACTCAAAATGTGGGCTATTATTATCATATCCCAGGGCTTTCGGTGCACAAATGATTCGACGACTACTGCCATTAAATCATTTATTTATTTAAACTTTGTTGCACAGATCAAACTAGTACAAATGGCGGACTTAATGCCACAAGGCATTCTCTACCAGTCAACCATAGGGCTAAACAGAAACATTGATTTCGTGCAGGGTCTACGAGTATAACGTTCGGAGACTATTTAAGAAAATTGGGCAAGTGCGAGTCCGAGTCGCGCATGAAGGGTTCCGTACCATAAAACAAGTTTGTTGTATGGGAGCCCCCCTTAAATATTTATTTTATTTTATTTTTAGTATTTGTTGTTATAGCGGCAATAGAAATAACATCATCTGTGAAAATTTCAACTGTCTAGCTATCACCGTTCTTGAGATACAGCCTGGTGACAGACGGACGGACGGACAGCGAAGTCTCAGTAATAGGGTCCCGTTTTTACCCTTTGGGTACGGAACCCTAAAAACAAATTTAAATAAAATATAATATACATATATGTTAGCGCCTCTCCAACTACAATGAACTAACAATTTCTATTACTTTAATTTATTTCGTAAAATCTTTAGTATTACTTTGTGGGTAGACCAATAATGATTTGCATGCCAATGTTCATTATAAATACAATTAATATTAAAATAAATTATATTAGATTTGTTAATACATGAAATTAAACTACGATTAATTGCTTTACAATCAATTAATTTAGCTATTAAGTAAAACTAAATGTTCAATTGGTCATTTGACTCAAGAGTGCAGGTGCATCTTGTTGACATTACCTTATAAAAGGCTGCAACATCGTTAAGCCCGCATTCTTGGTCAGACACTCGAAGAAGAAGGTCGTTAAATACAGTTTGTCCATGACGTGATTGTCTTATTTAAAAACCAGTATGGATCCCCCGCCAACATCAGAAGCCGGTACACAACCCTACGCTCCACAATTTCGGGACGACAAGAACAACACACGTTCGTCCTCCATCTCATATTCTTCTGTTCTCGGCAACCACCGTAATAATGAGTGAAGAAAATAAATTAACCCTTCCACGTCGGCAAGTGAAATTGATTGCTTCAAGTGAGGAACAGTGGACACGTCGCCAGCCATTGTACCAGTAAAGGCAACGCAAAATCGGCGAACACCAAGGAACAACGCATGGCGTGTGCGCCTTGGCCCCGAACGACAGAGATTTTAAAACACAAAGGTCAGTCGTTCACTTTTCACTACGACTTTAGTACAGTGATTAAAAATAATACTGTAGCTTGATTCTGGGGTAGATGTGATAAAACATACTCAGTTTAGAGGGTATTTGTCAATAAAGTGTTACCAGTCAGTGCAAGTAAAAATTTACTATTGCGTTAGTAGTAATTAATAATACAATCGAAATTTTGCTGTACACTTAGCCTGACGTTTATTTCTGCGATGAGATAATATTTCGACTAACATGACCATTAACGTAGTTTACTATTATTCTAAGTCAACAATGGAAACATTGCTGTACCCGTGTTAGAATCAAGTTAACGGCAACGGTAAAAAAATCTACCCTCCATTTATAAGTTTGCAATCGTTGTAGTAGGAATGTGAGTAATTCCTCAGGACCGAAAATCTAAATTTATTGACGTTTTAGATAGTTACCTACTTAATGTAATTCATAAACTATACGCCTTAAAGACTCTCTTAATTATTGATGAGCTTGAGATTCCATGATTGTGACGGCTATAGCTTAATATTTTTTTTTAACTAGAATCTACAATAAGTATTATTAATAAAAAGTCAGAGCAGTAGAGCTTCATTTCATTTATTCAGTGAATATTAAATCAATTAATGCCTTATTAATTACAATAATATACCTTTTATTCGTATAATACTTATAATTAACTTCAATAGATGACGATAAGTAATATTGATAATTTAAACATAAAGTATAATTAATATTCCATTAAAACTTCATAAAAAGGCCTTATAAATTTAAAAATACATTTACTTACTCATATTATGACAAATATATCGATAATTTCAACCAAATTTTTAAAGTGAATAATACTTTTCCCTGAGTTCTAGATAGTTACAGTTAGCAAAAAAATGCTTAATTTTTTTTGTACCTACCTACATTTGAAATAGCTTATTCGGTTCTTGTTATTTTCATAAAATTTTGGGCTCATTCTTATAACTACAGTAAATTGTAGAATTCAACATCAGTTTTCTCTATTGTTCTTTTGTTGTGAATTTGCTTTTATGAGATATGTTCAGTATTGAGTTTGTCTGTAAATCTCTGAGATCCGAAAAATAGTAAGGTACTTAATTTAATATAATTTAACTATCAGTCTGTCTTCAATAAATTATTTAAGATTAGCTTAAAAATTTCGACTTTCGTTTAGAAGGTTACCTAAGGAATAAGGTCTCAAAACTTGCGACATTTAAATCGCGAAGTAATAATATTAATAATGAAGTCTGATGTCGGGGTTCTTCAGTAGAATAGTCTTAGTGAGCGTACAAATAAATGTACTTGCCTACGTTTGTCACAAAAACATTATTCGAAACTTACTGCGCTTTTTTTTTTAAATTTCTTCCTTCTGCTTAGAATAGACTTAAGTAGAGCTCTAATATTCTAGAAAGTTGTAGATTAGATAAAATACGATCAGCATAATTTAAATATGGCTTAATCAGTGACCCATTTTCATTTTTGAGAATTATAATAAGGCATGCTTTTATTAGTTTTACTTGTACTAGGTCAGGAGTGACCGAGCTTTGTGATACTGTGCTTGGAGTTTTTGTTTCAGATGATTAACGGAACAAGTGCTCCATCAGAAGATCACAGGAGCGCCTTCTTGAACCAGTTTTGGTGCGCTCGACAGAGTCTTGATTTATTCGAGCAACTGGGCAATATTGAAATATAATAAACAGGAGAATAATCCTCGATAAGGATCGAATGCTTCGCAAGGCTATTGAAATCAAAGAATATCCCATCTTCAATACCACTGGCTTGGGATCCTGTTGTACATCTTATCAAGGATCAAGCAAGACACAAGACTTGACCTTGGGCCTCGAACGGTGTGAAGCAAATTAGTGTTAAAAGTAGTATATTTGTAGAGTATTTGTTTAAAAGTTTATCATAGTTATAAAATAAGGCAATCTGGGAGTTTTCTTCCGGCGGTTCTTTCTCCTCAGTAAGCCTTATAGTGAACCGCTGGTAGATATTTTAAATCTGTCTTTACACATTAGGCCCATCTGGCATGAATGAAAACATTTAATTTTAATTAATATTTATAAAATGGGTAGTTTGCACAAATGTAACTATGACAGAAATTGTGTTTTTCTCAGTCAACCTTTGACAACGGTATCTGTAAAGGTACCGAAACGTCGTATAATTAATATACGCGACATAATCCGTTTCAATTGATTTATTTAAACATCAATGATAAGTATGAAATCAAAAATCTTCGGACAGGTTATAAAAACATTGTTATCCCTCATAAGCATCTAAGGCCAATTCCAACACCAAAACTATAATTGAGAATTCTCGTGAACAGACCGTGTTAGCGACATTTAAAGTCAACGGCCTGAAGCGCGGCCGTACCAGTTACAAACTCGTAATCTTATTTTTGTTTAACAAGTGCCACAAAAGAGCACAACATGTGCCACAAACAAAAGAGCACACACAGGTGCCACAAACAAAAGAGCACACACAGGTGCCACAAACAAAAGAGCACATATTAAGTGCCACAAACAAAATAGCACATATTAAGTGCCAGAAATAAAAGAGCGCAATTTGTGTGCCAAACAATGTGTCCGATTTGCTTACACCACCAGAATTATTACTTTTGATTACAAAAATTAAACACGCTCAGAGCACGAGCTTTGGATCAGAATGGCCGTGTTAGCGCCTCTCCAACTACAATGAACTAACAATTTCTATTACTTTAATTTATTTCGTAAAATCTTTAGTATTACTTTGTGGGTAGACCAATAATGATTTGCATGCCAATGTTCATTATAAATACAATTAATATTAAAATAAATTATATTAGATTTGTTAATACATGAAATTAAACTACGATTAATTGCTTTACAATCAATTAATTTAGCTATTAAGTAAAACTAAATGTTCAATTGGTCATTTGACTCAAGAGTGCAGGTGCATCTTGTTGACATTACCTTATAAAAGGCTGCAACATCGTTAAGCCCGCATTCTTGGTCAGACACTCGAAGAAGAAGGTCGTTAAATACAGTTTGTCCATGACGTGATTGTCTTATTTAAAAACCAGTATGGATCCCCCGCCAACATATATACTTAAACTTGCACAAATAAATAATTATAATATACTACATACATATAGATTCATGTACCCAGTGATCATTCATGATTCGTGCACCGAAGACCCGGGGTATGGTTATTTATTTATTTATTTTATTTATTTAAACTTTATTGCACAAAATACAAAAGTAAGAGTACAAATGGCGGACTTAATGCCCTAAGGCATTCTCTACCAGTCAACCATAGGGCCAAACAGAAACTAGCAGTTGGTGCAGGATCATAAAAAGCCGTGGCTAAAAACCTAAAACGAGACAAAATTCAATAAGTTTAACAATATACATACATATTTACACACATATGCAATACAATACACATACATAAATACAAATATATACATACATATTTACACACATATGCAATACAATACACATACATAAATACAAATATATGGTTATTATAGTCAATAACCGGCGCACGGTTGACCGGCCGCGGCGGTTGCGTCACTGGGTCGATGAACCTCCTTGCGAGGTTGCGGCAAGTGGGTTGCCGAGATTGCTGTTGTTGCTAACACAAGTGGCACACGTGATGCATAAGCTTATGCAGCACTTATCCAACTTATTACCGCTGTGAAGATGTCTGAACCTGGCATATCAATATCTAGAATCTCACACTTCTTGATATATTTTTATCAAGAGCTGTGCTCATATTCTAAAAAAAATGAGATGCTAACTTCACACTACCCCGATCACCATCTCAGCACTTTTTGATTGCTAGACCATAAATAAACTGCATAGTTCTATCGCCTGGTGCTAACAAAACAATAGTTCCGAAAAAAAATAAAATAAATTGATGCTAACTTCACGTTACACCCATTAACATCGCAGCAGTTCTCGATGACTAGGTCACAAATACTTCTGAACCTGTATACTATACAGTTTATACTATCACTTGGAAGCAACACAATAATAGTTCAACCAAAAAAAGAAAAAAAAAACCATGATAAATTATGTTACATCTACGCTATATCAGACGAAAAGGCCAATTATGTGATATATATGATACATTTATGAGGCAATTCTGCATAGCATGTGTAAGGGCTGTGAAAGCGCTTATGAGTAATTAAAAAAAAAACATGTACATGGTTAAGGTCTTTAATTAAAACAAAACTTAATTGACTCTTTTGTATGAGGGAACTTTAATACCTAACATAAAAGACGCGATCGTAATTTTGTTTTTATACAGCATTTATGTAAATGTTTACAAATGAAGCGAAAATTGAAAAATTTAATGATTCGGACAGGATTCGAACCTGCGTTTCCAACGGCTTTCCGGGCCAACACTGGCGTCCTCCCAATTGGACCACCGAATCAGATGTCAGAGTCATTGAATTTTTCAACCAGTTGCTTCGACATGCCTTAGGGTGGCATCGTAGCGCCATCTACCGTAAAGATTTAGACTGTATCGTCAGCACCATCGTCTCAAATTTGTTGAGAATCGATAGTAACGATGTGCTATACCCAAATTACTTATTTTTTATTAAAGCAGTAACGTCTGCTAACGTAAACTAAATGTTAACAAATGAAGCGAAAATTGAAAAATTTAATGATTCGGACAGGATTCGAACCTGCGTTTCCAACGGCTTTCCGGGCCAACACTGGCGTCCTCCCAATTGGACCACCGAATCAGATGTCAGAGTCATTGAATTTTTCAACCAGTTGCTTCGACATGCCTTAGGGTGGCATTTGTAAACATTTAGTTTACGTTAGCAGACGGTACTGCTTTAATAAAAAATAAGCATTTATGTACGTGTTTTTTGAAAATGACTTCTTATACAGCCTGTGTGCTACTTGGGAAGGTGCTGAGGCCAGATAATTAGTGCGAGTAAATTGACGTTTACGAGCGCACTCGATAACGATAAGGGCCTTATCACACTTGCGATTTGCGGGCGTATTTTCTATACAAATAAGCGACGCGGCGAATGCGCTGCGCGATCGCCTTCATACAAAATACGCTCGCAAATCGCAAGTGTGATAAGGCTCTAACAGAAACCATTAATACAAAGATCAAACCTTAAAGGAAAATTGAAAAGGAGCTACCTGGTGGAAGAGACCGGGAAGCGAACCCGGTACCTCTGGATTACCGGTCCAGCGCGTTAACCACCTCGCTACCCTAGCTCCAGGTAGACCTGACGAATTTTTCCTTATGCTTTGTGTGTCGATCTTTGCATTGTTTATTTGAAAGGTTTTTACACCTTAGCGACGATAACAGATTGGTCTCCTCTTGTGAAATGCCGATAGACTCAGAGATGTATAAGTGCCCCTGCGGTCTTCTTACAGAATAAAGTTAATTATTTAATTATTATTGACCGTAGAGGTGTAAAGGGATGATTGATATTTGATTTGTTTCAATAATGCTTAATATGACTATACATAGGGTAATTCTACAGGCCTTTCAACCTCGTCAGTCCGCTGTCATCTATAGATACTGTAGTGTTCACTAGGGTTTCCTATTGGGATACTTCAGGAAACACATTAATCGGGCTTTCAGTAAACCTGCAGTGCGTCCGCCACCGGTGACGTCTGTCACTGTAATGACCGGTAGCTGGCGGATCGAGGGTACATTTATAATCTATAAATGTCTACGAACTACAGATACTATTAGAAAATTCTAGATTTGTATTGCAAATCTGTTTTCTATGGAGTAGGGTCATGATTTCAGTAGTATGTAGGATCGTCATTTGTTTTGTATGAGCGCGCGGCGCCGTGCCAGTCTGGCGCCATCTGTTGGGCATAATTTCCTTTGTGCTCTCATCACGCCGAAACGGCTGGACAAATTTTAACCAATTATGGTACAGGGATAGCTGGACATCCAAAGATGGTTATAGGATACTTTTTACCCGTCTACGCTAAAGAAAAAAATACGCGGACGAAATTGCGGGCGCCCACTATAAAATTTATGATAATTTCATGCACCGGCATATGGAAATCCGTTCCAATTTATAAAATGTGACTTATGAATATTGAATATGACTGATATGTGATATACTTTGATATACTTTTCACCCGTCTAAGCTAAAGAAAAAAATACGCGGACAAAATTGCGGGCGCCCACTATAAAAATTATGATAATTTCACCGGCATATGGAAATCCGTTCCAATTTATAAAATGTAACTTATGACTATGACTGCCTAGCCCAGCATATTACCTCATAAGAGTATAATAACGGTACATCTCTTGAATAATTGGACTCTCGCCACGACGAGAGTTTTAATTCCTTCGTGCTGAGAGTTCCGACGGACCAACTAGCGACCTTCACAAAGGAAGAGTACTGGCCGAAGGGTGTCATGTTCCGGCGTTTCCGTGGACGGCTACCTGACACCTCGAACACGCGTAACACGTCGCTATTGAAAAGTGTGACCTAGTTTAGTTACGAGTAGTTATGTTTTTATTATTTTGTGTTTGATATATTATGTATGTTAGTTTTAAGGTATGTACCTATGGGCCACAGTTGCCTGAAATAAATGTTTTAATATAACATAACACAGGTTCGTGCCACTATGCTATTTAGTGTGGCGGTTACATTATTGACACCACACATGCAAACTCTTCACGATAACTATACCAATATCCAACCACGAATTACGAAATTTGTTTTACGTTTAAGATTAATTTACTTTGTATTAATAGATAATTGACGACATACATCCATCCATACGAATAAGTCGGACATGTTATTTTCTATAATTTTACGCCGCATGGTTCGAAGTTTTTCCTCCACATACTTTGAACAAGGAATTGAATCACAACCAACCGCAACTTATTTATTTAAAGGCAAATCTTAAAAGAGTCGGCGGAAATAATAGGAGTAATAAAAAAAATTGCCTCAAATTTTTATATTGACTAAGATGGTCTTACTATTGATTGCGTAACTCCATACCTAAGTACGATCAACATCGAAAGCAGTTGACAGTTTTACTACCTCAGGCTAATGACAAATTGCATACTAAAATACTGTATTCGATGACACCTCAAATCAGCTACTCTTAATGAAATGTCAAAAAGATCTGTTAGTATGAAGCTTCTATGAAGATACTTGCTTGTGACGTCATGAAAATCAGTAGTCAAACCACGTCTCCTTTTTAGTTTTTATCGATTTAAAAATAGAATAACGCCCAGAAGTCAGTGGCACAGGTGGATTGTTGACCTTTCGTATTTTAACAACGCATGTCAATTTCATTTTGTCTTGGTTATCTGCGAGACAGGCTGTGCCTAATATTTATAAGCATAATGTATAAGCGCTTGTTTAGTCGTACTTACCTAATCCCTTTTCGATGTATCAGTTTTGCATAATCATTGTAACTTTTCATGTTCTTGGTATAGAAGTAATTCTTTTGGCTGAGCGAATCCACTTAGCTTTGTACCCGATGAACAAAATCATTGTCTTATAAGCATTGAAACGAGCTTCACTGCTCTTTCACTTACGAAGTGACCAACATCTGTGTTCTCTTTGTTTAAGAGTAAACCTTATTTCGTTTGACTTAAAGACTAATTTAGTGTAAAAGTAATTTGCACTTATAACGCCTTACATTTTGAAGTGGCAGTTGTGGCCGCAGCTAACAATACAGATAATGGTATTTGGTCATCGGGTACAAAGCTAATGGGATTCGCTTACCAAATGTGATTAGAACTATAATAAACTTACTTACTTACATTATTTGCTTCCGTGTAGTTTTTAATGTGATTTTAGTGTTTTCAATGATACAATTTATTCGAACTACAGTCTAATGCCGTATTGTCATCTATTTTGATGCTGACTGTACTAAAACCGATTACGTTCTATAAGATCTAATAAGCGATAATGATAACCTTTTTGTGCGAATGCATTCGAAATTAGTGGCGTCGCAGTTTCCGTATTTCCTACTTCTTAAGATGGCGGAGATTGCATTGTTTTCGTGGGATTTTTTGAACAAATAATGGAACTAATGGAAGCGTTATGTGTTTAACAGAACGTTTTGTCGGTGTCTTTGTTTCCGGAGTTATTACGTTGTTAACTGTTTTATATTGATGAAAATATATTTAATTACGCTTTGACTACGACAATTGGTTCTCTGTACTACTTCTAGATATATGTTTATAGGTAGTTACAGTGAGATACGGCATCAGCAAAAGTAGTTGACATTACAGTATTTGACCATCATCATCATCATCATCATTTCAGCCATAGGACGTCCACTGCTGGACACAGGCCTCCTCAATTGACTTCCACATGGGCCGGATAGAAGCGACCCGCATCCAGCGAGTCCCCGCAACCCTGACCAGGTCGTCCGACCACGTTGCGGGTGGCCGTCCTACGCTGCGCTTGCCAGTACGTGGTCTCCACTCAAGAACCTTTCTGCCCCAACGGCCATCGGTTCTTCGAGCTATGTGCCCTGCCCATTGCCACTTCAGTTTGCTAACCCTGTTTGCTATGTCGGTGACGTTAGTTCGTCTACGAAGCTCATCATCTCTGATTCGATCACGTAGAGAGATCCCGAGCATAGCCCTTTCCATAGCTCGCTGAGTGACTCTGAGCTTCCTTAAGAGGCCCATAGTTAGAGACCACGTCTCGGCTCCGTAGGTCATCACCGGTAATACGCACTGGTTAAAGAACATAGCGAAAATTAATTATGTCATAGAAACCACTAAACATACATAAAAAAATACACGATCCAAATTAAGTACCAGTAACTTTTGGTCATTTTACTATTTTAAATTGGACAAAAACTAAAAAGAAGACGTGTTTCGACTACTGATTTTTATGACGTCACAAGCCAGTAAATTCATAGAACTTCATACTAGCCAATTATTGACATTTCATTAAGAGTAGCAGATTTGAGCTGTCAACAAATACCGTGTATGCAATTTGACATAACCCAGTAATGAAATTGACAGCTACTTTTGATGCTAACTGTACACAATAAAGGTACATTTTAATGAATGATCAAAACATATTTATCTTACTTACACATTCTTCTTTGACTAATTCTCAAAAGTATTCTTTCAAGGTTTGCCAGGGGACAATAAAGTGTAGGATCTTGGGAATCTAATTCGCAGATCGTAGACGAGAAATACCATCTTGCGCTCCAAAACCCAAGTAGCCAACACAGCCGCTAACCTTAAATGGGACTGGGCTGGACACGTTTGCCGCATGTCAAACGAACTGTGGGCTAAGAATACCACTGACTGGATCCCACCTAATAGAGTACGGCGTCGCGGCAGACCACGACGGAGATGGCGGGATGACTTAGACACGTTCCGAAAATATTGGCCTTAAACAGAGACTACTGGAAGAAAGATAGGGTTGTCTGCCTAGCAGTGGGACAGCATAGGCTAAAAAATAAAAATAATAAGCTAAGAATACCACTGACTGGATCCCACCTAATAGAGTACGGCGTCGCGGCAGACCACGACGGAGATGGCGGGATGACTTAGACACGTTCCGAAAATATTGGCCTTAAACAGAGACTACTGGAAGAAAGATAGGGTTGTCTGCCTAGCAGTGGGACAGCATAGGCTAAAAAATAAAAATAATAAAGTAAAGATTTGTTTAATAGATAGGGCTGTAAACAAAGCTTCTCAGGTTTTGTCAGTTAAGCAGTTCTAATACTTATACATCAATACCTAGATAAACTAGACCATTAATAACAAGAATAGAACTGGAACATTAGACCGTTTAGAAGCTATGTACGTGCTAAACTCAATTTGCAAAATAAAGCGCTATAGAAGATCCGTTCAAAGCGTACCGAAAGAAACCCAAGTTCAAGGCGCCCGTGGTTCGTGCGCGGAATGAAGGCGCTTTGTGAAAAATGGAACGCCCGATGAAATCGAAAGTGGTGTGCGGCGCGGAGAGAAAGAATAAGCGGTTTTCATATTTTTAAACAGCGGGGTATATCTTGACGCGACTTCGCTTGTCACGCGACTTAGCGTCACCTGTCTTGCTCGCACATTATTGATAGGTAAGTGATAGATAGTATTTGTCGCGTGTCACAGTTATGCGAGACGTGCTAAGCCTAAGGCTGCGTTTCCACCAATGCGAGGATGCGTAGCGAAAGCGAGGGATGTCTGTTTGTAAACCAATAGAATCAGCTGTGCTGAGCGAAGATAAGTAAATGAAGTTATTCCATTGGTTAACAAATACATATCCCTCGCTACGCATCCTCGCACATCTCTGGTGGAAACGCAGCCTAAGACTAGAGTGACCGTTAGGTTAGGACCAATCAAACGAATCCAAAGACGATGGGTTTATCATGTGCAAAAACTACACTTCACTGTCTTTTTGAACGGCAAGCGGTGGGGCAGTTCTCCGTGCCACTGGTGCCATAGCAAAAATAAAGGTGTGCTCCAAAATGAACAGAAATCGAAAAACAATTGCAGGGGTTTGAATTACAAAGTATCACTGAAATTTGGTCGTCACTAGGCGATGTTGGCGTCAGTTGCATAATTTTCCGAAGTCGTGACTGTGGCGTTCAAAAGGTCAAGTAGTCCTTTCGACCACGTTCAGCTCCATTATCGGACCCTGGATACCATCTAAGATCGTACAAGATTCTAAGAAGCCCAAACGCGATGCGCTTGTGTTAAGTACATTATTGAGGAGTTACTATGGCCACCTTCCATCTCCAGTATCAGACCAGCAAGATAGAAGTATTCAATAGCACGTTCACCAAACTAACATAAGTGTGCAAAATGTTTATTAAACTCCGGGAAGCAGGTCAAATATAACTTACAACTTACAAGGTTTGATTAGAGGCAGAGGGACATGAGGGACACTGACTAAAAGCTAGTAAACAACTGAAGCTAGTGTTGAATTTATAATAAGTATAGCCTTTTGTCTGTTACGTCAAGTTGTACAATCGGAGCCGAGATGCAACTGCTTGCCAATTATAAGTTTTATAACTTTATTGATGCTAAAGCATCCATCACTTTCCTACATCATACAAGGGTTTAATGACGGACGCTTTTCTATTTAATTGTGGCGGTAATCACGGAAATCATAGGTCCGTTGGTATCGGAAATGTTTAACTGTCAATCCGCTACCTCTTGTCCCTTATATCTAAGTAGATTAGTAGACCTATCGCCGGTACGTGACTTGCAATAACCCGAGCCGATCACAAACTACAGCTTTTGTCCGTTACGACAAGTTGTACAATCGGACCCGAGATGCAACTGGTTGCCAAATTAGTCTAGTTTTATAAGTTTGTTGGTGATTAAGCAATGTTTAAGTAGAGCGTAGTTAGTAACGTACCGAGGTGTAAACAGTTTTATTGATGTAATACGATATTTTAATGCTTACTTTAGAGCTATTTAGTTTAGGGGGAAGTCCCCTAACGCCGGACGGCACTTAACGCCGGACACTCGAACTATCTCGGCAACTAGCAACGCGAGCGAATCAAGACAAGTGGAAACGGCACGGGGGTCCCCCGCGCCCCTTCCACTTGCCGAGTTGCCGTTGCCGAGCTTCCAGTTGCCGAGATAGTTCGAGTGTCCGGCGTTAGGTGCCGTCCGGCGTTAGGGGACTTCCCCCTATTGCATTATTGCGTTCAATAATTATAGTTTTGAATCTTAATTGCAGAAGCAGAAGACATTGCGCGGTGCACGATGTTTAGTTTATACTTCTCAGAATTTGTAATTATGAGTATTTTTCTGATCACCAGATAAAAGTCACCTTTAATGTAATCATATATCACAAAACATTCAAAAAGTAGTAATTAGAAATAGTCCTTCTAATAAATCCTATACTAGCCCTAGTATGTACGTATATCAAGTCTCTGTACGTGTGTTACTTTCAACGAATGCTATGTGAAGACGCGCTTGCTTAAAACTGGAAAGACGAGTGCTATGCGGAAGAACCTTTTTACTCTTCATGAAGGCTGACAATGTAAGTTCTTAGGTACTTAGCTAAAGTAAAATATTTAAACACCAAGCGATATTAATTCCAAGTTTTAAAAGGAATACTACACCTCTTACGATACATTGCGACGATTGCCCGAATTAAGTGCTATTGGATAGGTCAGTCTTATTGCTCAAAGTAATGTTAAATTTTATGGTATATAGGCCGCGTAGATAGAGGTTGCGGGATGACGAAGGGGTATCCAAAATCTACTAACTTTGCAGGCCTCTAAAACCGCAAAAATATACCAAATATTCAGGTTGACTTATATAAAAGCTTGTATAAAAAGCAATCGCATCTTCTCTAGTGACCACAATACTCGCGATATATTGATTGCGTATTCTTATGCGATATACATGAGCGTCTACCTAATGTTATGGATGCAATAGCGACATGAACAAGGGAAAGTGCCGATTAGAAGATCACGGTGTCAAACAACTTAATATTAGGACAAAGGTGAGCCGACGGCAGAGGGCCTGCACTTTGCCCCATAGCGCGTTATGACATTCCTACCTCAAGTTCCATTCTCTAAGTTTGAAAGAGTACGTTATATATACAGAAATAGAGACAAGCTTAGACAAACGGGCATGGTTTGACTGTGCAACTTTTGTATATACCTACATATCTATTTCATTAGGTAAATACAATGCCCAAACATGGTATTGTTTCGATGATGTTTTTCAGTTCATAATCAACTGAAAAAAAAAAACAATGGAATCAGCTCATGAAGCCATTCACATGATAGGATTCAGAACAACAAATATGTCAAACTCCCATACAAAACATTTATGGCGTCATAAATTCATTCCTACACTAAAAATAAAGACGGCTCTCCTTCTTAAAATGTTCTTTAGATTCAGAAGGTTCGTTCCACTAAAGGAGAACTCCCCATCATCAAATGCCGTGTACACTTTTATGTCGTGAACGCCGTGCACTATATTCATAGATCAGTGTTTACTTTAGACTGACAAAGTAAGTATATGGTGCAGGGGTGCAGGGTCATGTCAGAAGGGTGCATGCCGAAAGTTCGCTGAATGCCATGGACCTTTGAGTATTTATTTAGACAGGAGATGCCATGCATGGGCGACCCCCTCCGGCAAAATAATTGGTCAAATGGTCAAGCACGTTATATAAAACTACTTAAAGTCACTTCACTGTCATTTTGCATCATTCCGTGTCGCGTGACATTTCTCTTCAAAAATGGTGAATTGTGCAGTATTTTAGTGTAAAAGACGATCCAACACCTCAAATTCGCCACAAGATCGCGTTTCCTATCACAGGTAAGTGTTTTTATTAACTATTAAATGTGTATTGAAGTAAAATCTCCATTGAAAGAAAAAACCGTTGCGATACGTAAACGACAGAAAAATGTGTACGTCAAAACAGTGGTACGGGGGCGAGGGATGTGGCAAAATGAAAACAGCGACTCAACATTTGAATGAATCATTCATTCATTCGATCACTGCAGTTCGTTTAATAGTTAGTGTTTTATTATATACTTGCGGCCCTCCCGGCTTGGGTGCAAAGCTAATATATAATGCATGTATTATACATATTATAAACCTTCCACTTGAAACAACTCTATCTATAAAAAAAAACTGCATCAAAATCCGTTGCGTAGTTCTAAAGATCTAAGCATACATAGGGACAGACAGACAAACAGGCAGACAGCAAGAAGCGACTTTGTTCTATACTATGTAGTGATTGAATTTAATAATAGGTACCTATAGATGTATGTTATTTTTAAATCTTGTAAGATGAATTAGAAATATTACCTTTCTCTAGACATACGATGTTGAAATTTAATATGAAAATGAAAATAATTGTTGGCTAAAAGTATATCTAGGTAAAAGGAACATTTAGTGCTGGGCTATGAGTATATGCGTTATACATATACTATTATTTATAGACTTTATTTCATATTCTTTCCATCTTCACTGCTTCCTCCTTATTTCCTTATTCTTCTTTTCTTTTATAGAATGAGAAATGAGGATATGCCGCAGAAGAACCAAGGTAACCGGCATAGCTCACAGGACTGCACGATTGAAGTGGCTATGAGCAAGCCATGTAGCCCGGAGAATCGATGGCCGTTAGGTCAGCAAAGTGCTAGAGTGGCGACCACGTATAAGAAAGCGCAGCCTAGCGAGCGTTGTGACGATTCTTGGGGAGGCCTATGTTCAGCAGTTGACGTCTGTAGCTGATAGATAGATGAATATATTTACTTAATTATATCTTTTTTATTTTATTTTTATATGTGGTAATTCTAATTAATTAGTAACAATTTGTTTTATTGTTTTCTCTTTACTCATTCTTTACTCGTATCTTTAAATCACTTTATATGTGGTTTCATATAATAACCTTTATAAAATAAATTAGTTAAAAAAAACAAAGTCCGATAAAATCAAATAAAGCATAAGAAATTATTTAAGCAACTGCAAGAAGAGTTACTAGTAAGTTGCTGGGTTTTAGATGGGCGTACGTTCCTTTGTTGAAGGTTATATTCACTGACATCTAAACTACAAGCACGTTGGACTAAATATTCCATAGGGAATGACAGTTGTTTTCAGTGCCCATTCAAAGCATCCTGCGTGAACGTCTACTAAAATTGCCAATTCATGCAAACGGTTCTTTGATCTGTGACGATCTGTGAATCTCTAATATTAGATCCATGGACGTTCACACAACTTGCACATAGCTATCAGCGCCAAAATGGCGAAAATGAAGTGGTTTCATTTTAGCAACGACAATATGAAGTCGAGTGTACTTCTTTTAGAAGTCAGTGATTGTTTAAGCCCGAAACAACCGCGGGCGACAGTTTTATTTCACAGTTTAGTTATGCGAGAGTGTTAAGGACACAATAAATATAGACAGATATACATAGAAACAAATATATTTATTGGATAACATCTTCAATATACTTACACAATTTACACTTTTCAAATTTCATAATAAATAGTACCTATAAGACAAATCAGTTCATTCATTCAAATGATTTGACTCATTCTTCAGATGTGTCCCATCACTATGTTGTTCGTATGTATGCTGCACAGTTACGTGAAAACTGTATTTGTGTGCATGTCATTTTTGATGTGTTGAATTTTGCTGTAGTGTGCGTTTATCGCAACAGCAAAATTTGTGTCTGTTGAGTTATTCTTCTTTTGGTGGTGTGCTGTACGTGTTTACCTCGCCCTCCGCTAAAATTGGCGAAAAAATTTGTTCGAAGAGTTTACGTTATGACACCTCCATTATCTATAAATACTCAAAGCCATGGACGGATAACGAACCACCATTTATATTTTATCAATTATTTTGAAACAAACAGGATCTCTTTCACAGTATATGACTCTAGAAGTCTAGAGCATATGGAAAACGATGCATTCA
Source organism: Apotomis capreana (assembly GCA_947623375.1). Taxonomy (NCBI): domain Eukaryota; kingdom Metazoa; phylum Arthropoda; class Insecta; order Lepidoptera; family Tortricidae; genus Apotomis; species Apotomis capreana. The sequence continues at coordinate 40,267,324 of OX392499.1, forward strand.
TTCATGCACACCAGAGAAATTTTATTTTGGCAGTCTTTGACGAACTTGGTGTTGACCTAGACTTCAACTCGAGAAAATCACATAGTACGAAATATCACGTTGTTTCATATTGACAACTCGATGCCGCGAAGTGGAACGTAATGCAATACTGCAATTTTTAAGTCAAGACAATTTGCAACATACAACCCAACCCGTACATTTTGCAACATTTGTTCACGCATGGGCTGTTGGTTTGTAATTTGTATCATACGTAATCTAATAATAATACCTACTACTTATTTAAAACCTTATGTTTTGCGAATTTATCTCTGACCAATTTTTTTTCTCCCAGAAATCGGATTGAGCTAAGATAAGAGACACGGCATAATATGCATGTCAAACATCTGGCTCATTCACAGACAACCCCCACTAGACGGAGCATGTAAGGCGACCCGCGCGCACCAACGATATGGTACGGCAGAACATTAAAGTATCAACACGGCGGTCACCGTTTAGTTGCGTCCTTGTTTCTGATCCATGCGTACGTAGAACGAAAAAAGAAATTAAATAAATAACATGGTAAATTGTAGTGTTAAGTGGTGTATAGAGACCTCATAAACATGGACGCAACTAAACGGTGGCCGCCGTGTTCATACTTTAATGTTCTGCCGTACCATATCGTTGGTGCGCGCGGGTTGCCTTACATGTGCCTTACATGCTCCGTCTAGTGGGGGTTGTCTGTGGGCTCATTACAAGATTCTGTTTAACTTGAAAACAAAAAATTACATAGCTAGTAACACGGATTCTATTTTTAACTACGCTGAAAATTACCTGTAATTTTGTGCCAGTGAAATGCAAGTCAGGCTCCCATAACTTGAAGAGTATACGACTAAAAGGCAATATGATGGATTAGCATTAGTCGTACTTTCAGTGTACATGTAAAATAAGAAATATTCATGGACCGTACACTGTTATAACACATTCCACGCGAAACGCGATTAACCTAGTAATATTAAATTGATTATTGTCTCGCGTTACAAGAACAATCAGCCAAAAAACTATATTTCGTGGCAACAGTTTAGCCTATTCGAAGTTTCCGACGCGCGATGCACGCGGTGCAATTTTCTTGTCACTACAGCGATTGGCAATGTACGTCGGTTCAACAATCAAGGAGGTTTTGCAACGAACACACGCTACGTTTAGCGCTGTTATCAAGCGCGTTACATAACGCCTTTTGGATTTTCGTGTCAGGGCCAGACTGTAAGTGCTAATGTTGGATTGTTACAAACAATGGTGGTTAAGATGTAAATGTGTAAAAACCATGTAGGTGTTCTCAATTTAGCCCAGTAACTGCAGGAGTATGGTCCGCGAAGAATGCGGGATCGCGCGGAGGGGAGGAATATGTTTACATTTGATCCTTGCGAACAGCTAAGAAACAGAAGTGGTCCCTGACAAGAAAACCACTGATCTAACCTAATGATAAATAACGGCAAGTCAATGATGATACACTAAATAGTAATCAAAGAAGAAAGTAAAGATTCAAATTATACACTTAGAAAGGGGTTTACTGAAAGCTGTTGAAGTGGGTATATAGTTCGTAACATCCATAGCGTATTTTAATCATCATAAAATGTTTCTTTACACTGTAACTGATTCTAAATTGTTTACCCATAATATAGTGATAATAAGTACATTGTATTCTATTAGCAAAACATTTCGTATCTTCTTTACCGTATGTTTGCTAAGTTTACTATCACGCCTAGCAAGTTTTGCCTTCCTACGTAGGTACATAATACCTAAAAGGTTAGTTGCCCGCTTCCTAGACATTTCCACAGGCAACGTAACCATTCGTGCCTGTAAGTAGGATGGTTCGGTAACCGATATGTCTGCTTAACCGACTTAACCGTAAATATAGCAGCGCCATTATTAAATTTAATTGATTTCAGCTGGCTATAATTGCGAAACCAGTTCTCATTAATTTTATTGACGATATTGTATTGGAAGTAGACTACCAATATGTCGTGTGTCCCAATGCCAGAAGCCAACGAGACGAGAAAACCAGGCAGACATTTTCATGCTTTTGTAGGTATGAGACAGGGGACTGTGGCGTGTAGCGTAGGTACCTACCGTACGCACACATACTCATCTCTCTTCCCATATTTAATCCATACTAATATTATAAATACGAAAGTGTGTCTGTCTGTCTGTTACCTCTTCACGCTTCAACCGCTGAACCGACTTAGATGAAATTTTGTATGGAGATAGGTTGAGACCCGGGAAAGGACAGGATACTTTTCATCCCGAATAAATTTAGTGTTCCCGTGGGATGAGCGGGTAACACCGCGGGGCACAGCTAGTAAAGAATATTTATTTAGATTTAAGTCAGTATTAAATAATCCGCAAGTTTGATCATGTGTCTCAATACCGCGCTCAACTTAAATGGCTTCCGATCCGTCAGCGTAGGGACTTGCACGTTCTTTGTCTTTTGTATAATGTCCTTTTCATTCCTTCTTCACCTCCTTACCTGGCAGAGAAGTTCTCTTACATGGCGGATGGTAGTGGCCATCGCCTGCGGTCAAGTGCGAATCTGACTTTATCTATCCCACCGCATAAATCTCACGTTTACGATATGTCTTTTGCTGTGCGCGCCGTGAAATTATGGAATAAATTGTCTCCCGCCCTAAGGCAGTCCGTAGCATCGCTCAAGGGGAAGTTAAAGGAATTGTGGCTGTCGAACGAATGATTAGGTTGCTGTTTTTGTTATAATTATAATTTTATTTATGTTGAATATTATGTATATGTATTTATATAGATATTATGTAATATGTATTATATTGACTGTTACCTATCTCTCTCTCTGTTGGTTTTTGCATTTTCATGTGTATTATTCATTGAGGTATTATTTATAATAGAGCCACAGACCCGAACAAAATTGTCGAAAAAAGTGGCACTGCTGTCATGTTCAAGTAGATGCCAATAACGCTTATTTATAATTTACAACAACATAATTACTTCGTACAAAATAACTCTTTACTCAAACGTTTAAGTGTCAAATTGGCTTACGTACTTATTACCACAAATATTTTTCGTGTAAATTAACTTTTTTAGCGGTGTCTGACTCATGTCTCTTGTCAAACTTAGAACATGGCACGAATGGAGCAGATTTTAATATTTTTACATACTAAAAATATTTTCATTATTATTTTATTTAGGTATTAAAATATATTTGTTGTTTGAACTAAATAATCTCGTAAATTGTTAATAACAAATTAAGTTACGTTTTTATTTAACAACTGCATAAAAGGGTCCCGACACTGCATAGAAGGGATCAGTAGGTAATAATGACATTATGATTTCTCAACTCATCTTGTTCTAGTACGTGAAATGAGAGTAAGGCAAGTGCAAAATATTAACATTTTTAACCCTTTAAAGTTTGATGGCGTGGCGTGAAAGTCGGTGGCGTAGTATGCACGGCAGCACACATTGTCTTTAGGTGTTCTTGGCGTTCAAAGGTTTAAACTGACAGTGTCTAGACTCTGAGACAAAATAAAACAATGACAACAGAGCAAATTTTTTATTAATTTATTAATGTAACCTGTAGGATCTGCCTGTAAAAGGCATATGTTCATAACACTGGCTCACTCGCCGCCGCACACATAGTACTCATGCGTCCACTCTCGCCCTAAACTCGCGTGTAACTAAACGCAGCATCCTATGTGACGTGCGCCTGAGACAGTGTATATCTATTTATGTATAGATACCTACTACCACAAACACTACATAACCATTTTACGCTTATTTTATATACATTGACATTTTTTTACGTTTTTATTGAGATATTAAAGCTGTGTTGAGTGAAAGACTTTTACGCCTCGTTTGATTAAACATAAAAAAATGTATATATGAATATGCCGAACGAACACACGAGAGACGAATTATTTGGCTGAAATTATTCTTGACGTCTGTCTCTTACTAAACGTGACCTCAATTTTTCACGTTGTGTAAGATCCCGTGGGAATTTTAATAAAAAAAATAGGATAATTATTTATTGCACTCCCTTATTAATTAATAAAATATATAACTATAGCGACTCCTTAGATTTTTGTTCTGTGATGAGGTGCATTTTGTAGGGACAAAGTTAATAATTCTAATCTAAAATATGCTATGATTTTACATAGGATTCGTTAATTAATCAATAGAATCTGCGTAAAAAAGAATATTCCGACCTTTTTCTTTATTTTATAGCTGTTATTTCTGCAATTTTTCACTGAAAATTAAGTCATTTTTGAGACCCGTCACGTGTCATGGTCTAAACGAGACTGATCGCCCAACTAATGCGATTTCTGATTTTGCATTAGTTGGGAGGGTGCCATTTTTTCCGTCGGATTGTGTGTCCATGTAATTAATACGTCAATGGTATTATTGTATAGTTATAGTTACTCCTTTGTGTTGTACATGTTGCTTGGTTTGTCTACCATTTACATTTGTTTAGCACTCATTTGCTCAAAGGTTAACTGGAAGAGATCCCTTAAAGGGATAAGTTCGCCTTTGTACATGCTTATTTCTTTGTAATGTGTTTTCTTGTTTTTATGTACAATAAAGTGTTTACATACATACATAATATATTCCACTAAGCTGTTGTCTTACTAAGCTCGATCCTTACGGAACGTACGGCGGCGATACAAGGCAGACATTTTCATGCTTCTGTGGGGGACAGTGGTGTGTAGCGCACCAAACGTACACATACTCATCTCTTTTCCCATGTTAGGTATATTGGGTGTGGGCCAGGTGATGCACGGCGATAAAGAAAGTCTCATAGGTTGTGCATGTTTATTGCTACACTACACACCGTCGGTGCAGGTGCTGGAAAAATGTTTTAACATCGTATTTTGTAAAAGTTACTTTAGAATGCATCTCTATTCACTACGGTGAAACAGTTGAGATAGAAATATAAAAACGAGCTTTATGCACAGATCTGAACATCTACACAACAGCGTCACGCAACTATGTGTTAAAAATAACGATGCGTTATAATTTGAGGAATATGTAAAAGCGCACTATATTGGGTACATACCTAAGGTTTAGAATCAAACTTAAATACTTTATAAAAGTATTGTTAAGATAAACTGTCCTATTTTTATTTTTCGCACATAACTCAAACAAGCGATCAATAAATATTGGCGATCACGCTTCACGGTTTACTTCGCAAACAATACTACACAAATACGGCGTGTTCGTTAGCATAACGGGCACAGGAGAGCGTGATAATCGCACTAATGTCATATATCTAGTTGTAAAACTTGTAACAATCTTAGAACTCCATCTACCAAAAGTTTCGTTTCAAAAGCTGTTGTTTCAATAAATGTTATTTATTTACTTATATGTAGCACGGTAAGACTTTAGAGAGCTATGGATCCATATACAATTCATACTCATACTCAATAGTGAATTTCATTCGCAATTTTAATTTTATAGTCAAGGACAAAATCATGCCTACTTATGTGTTAGGTACTGTTATTTTGATATCATATTTTTCGTGTACCCAAAAGAAGCGAGAAAAATGATACCCGATTTAGCATATCAGCTTTTTTCCCCTTGGAGTGAATTGCAATGAGATTGTAGCACATAAGATTTCCGAATGGCCTCCATATATTTTTATTAAACAATTTTCTGAGCTTTGATGAGCTGTACCTGTAAATTGTCACTTATGAATAAACATAAGCAACTAACTAACTGTAACATAGCAAATAGCTTGTCCAACGCCTAGGTCAAACCAGCCCTAAGACGTAGGGCCAAGAGCGCTGCTAGCTATTGCTCTAACTTCAGTTCCCTGCTTAGTGCTTGCGCAACGTTTTATGAAACGCTTCATGTTATTCTGTTATTAACAATATTCGAGGGGTTTTCCAATATTTCCACGTTGCGCAACGAGCGTGCTCCAACAGCAACACCAATGTGTGCCGTACTAATCAGCGTGTACTGTTTTAAGTTCTGGTACGGAACTGTTTGTCTGTTTACGGAAATAAATGGGAAAGCGTTTGCTAGTTTTTGACGTGACAACGTCTTAATTTAAGTTGCGCTCGGAGTCACACATGAAAAAATGTAACGCCCGCTCACGTCTGATGAGTGAGAGAGACAAAATATATTTCTATAGTTAAAATTTGTGCAATTCTTATTTTTTCATCTAATCAAATGGCAATAACAACTTGATTCTTTTAAGTCTGAATAACGAAAAGTGACGAAGTGACATTGAAAGTCAGATTAGCGCAGAGATTGAGGAAGATGGTGAATTTTAGAAATATTGAATACTAGCATTAACCCGCGGCTTCGCCCGCGTTCCTATACAATATACATTATCCTACGGGAACAATGCTCTTTTTTCAGGATAAAAAGTAGGCTATTGTCAAAGTTAGGGTATAATCTGCTTATCCCTCATGCATATCCGTCTAGCCGTTTTAATGTTGAAAAGCTTGAATGCATTTATTACGGCTGTAGTTTATTACCCGATGACTACTCCTCCAGTCCCGCCGCGCCACCCGCACTGGCCTTGACGACAATCGAGATGGCACCAAATACAAATTCAAACATCTATTGGGATAACGGGTCTCATTCCATACCTCAAAAGTAAAAATAGAACCCTTATAGGATCACGTGTAGCTGTCTGTGAGTCCGTCTGTTACAACCGATTTTCTGCAAAACTACTACACCGATTGAATTGCAATTAGGCACAAATGCTTTCAAGAATTTTCATATCCACAATATTAAATTTCAAATATGATGCCATTTCGCAATTAACGGCCCAAAAAACCATGAAAATGAACACCCATATTCATATCACCCACAATCATAACGTCATCGCACCCCCACAGGGAAATGGTATTTCACATCCGCTACGTTGAATTTTAAAATAATTGTTGTACCTAATCGTAATCAGCGACCCGATAAATAATTAAAATAATACCCATGTTGATTTTCAGACTTTGTCAACACATTTCCCCCTTTTAGGGGTTGAATTCTTGAAAGGCCTGAAACGCGTGTTTACTCCTCACTCTACTCATAAAAACATAAAAACCATCTCGTCCCTCTTCCCTCTTCCCTTTTCCCCATACAAACTTTGAATCCCCATTTCACCCCCTTAGGGGGAAATTTTGAAAAATCCTTTCTTAGTACACTTCAACACCTTATAAGGAACCTACGTGCCAAATTTGGACTCTCTAGAACCAGCGGTTTAGTATTAAGACATTTCAACCCCATCTCACCCCAACAGGGGAGATGGTAATTCACGTCTGCCATGTTGGATTTTAAAATCTTTGCGGCTTTCGTAATCAGCGACCCGATAAACCATAAAAACAATACCCATGTTGATTTTCAGACTTTGTCACCACATTTCTCCCTTTTAGGGGTTGAATTTTCAAAAACCTGAAACACGTATTTACTCATTTATTGTTAGAAATACTTCTGTGAAGTTTCAAATAATAACTAATCTTGTTTCCCCATACAAACTTTGGACCCCCATTTCACCCCTTTAGGGGATGAATTTTGAAAAATCCTTTCTTAGTGCACCCCTACACTTTATAAGGAACCTACGTGCCAAATTTGAACTCTCTAGAACCAGCGGTTTGGGCTGTGCGTTGATATGTCAGTCAGTCAGTCAGTTTCTTCTTTTATATATTTAGATTATTAAAAGGAAATAAAAATATTACAGGTACGGAATCCTGTTTTTGTTGCAGTTTGACATCGTTTTTCATCGTCAAATTATCACTCTATGGATTGAAAAATTTGCGAACATTGGTTACATTATTAATCGTGAAACATTTTGCCGTGTTATTCTAGCTAAGTAATGTTGTGTATTGATTTAATTTATTAGAAAAAGAGACGGGCAATTAAAAACTACGTTTGCCACAGCCTTTATTACTGAGTGAAAAAGATATCGCCTGGTGACAACCCAGACTCACTAAAATTTGTCACTAATACTCCTCTAAACCTCGTATCTAGTAAGTAGATTGACATTGAGATACGAGCTTTGTTTTAAGTAAGTATTTGTTACTTAGTGAGTTTTGGTTGTCAAAAGATGATATTTTGGTGTCAAATGCAAAAAAGAATGAAAACTTACCAATTTTAGCGCTGCTGAAGACAATCAACGCATGGGTATCGTCCACCCACTTGATTTCGAACCCGGTGTCCTTGTATTCACTGAACACTGAGAACAGATCGTTCGTCTTAAACTCACTAGGAAAGTCATACACTTCCACCACATGCCCGAAGGTCTCGTCGTATGGACCATTGAACAACGCCTGACCCTTGGTCTGGTATTGGTCATAACTGTTCTTCGCTTTGCTAATGTGCACCTTCCCGACTGTAGACGTCAGCTCTTCCAGCAACGAGGGGTCGAGGCATTCCCCGCTGTCATCGAACACTGCGTCCCAATCGTTTTCTTCGCGTTTCAGAGACACCTTTGCTTCTAATTGAGGCTTTAGCTTCTTCGGTTCAGGCTCCTTTTTCTCTTCCTCTATTATCGGTTCGCTCGTACGTTTTTCTTTCTCGCCATCTGGCTCTACGGGATCGGATATAACCAGAACGTCCGAATCGAAGCTCTGTTTGATGATCCTCTTGTTGCTTCTATTTATTTCTTGAGAGGCTCTCTTCAACTCTTTTTGTTCGACATCCTCGTCCTTATCGTATAAATATCCGTTGTCTATAATATTGCTCTGGTTCGTTTCAGGTACAGCCATGTTTACATCGGACTCATTAGTCCTCCAGTCGTTGTCGTCGGTCGGATACACTCTGACAAAATCGTTATTTAAATAATAGTCGGGCGCGTAGAGCCCGAGCTGCCCGTTGGCAAAATAATCTCCTATATAAAAACTACTATCGTCTATCTCGTTAAAACTATTATCACTGTACGATATTGCACTATCACTATTTGGCACTTGGCAGACTGAAGGCACGGAGTCGGTCGCGGCGCGGTCTATGCTGGGTGCCGTGGATCTGGAGTTGCGGAGGTGAGGGGGCGTGTACACGTTGCAGTAGGTCTTGTCGATGGAGCGGCGCGGGGTGGAGGGCTGCGACTTGTCCCTGGGTGGCGGCGACTTGTCCCTGGGTGGCGGGGACTTGTCCCTGGGTGGCGGGGATTTGGACGCCTTGAGCGCGGGTAGAGCTCCCGCGGCCCGCTTGTCCGGCTTGTCCTCGGAGCCGCTGTCGGCGTTGCGCAGCGCGCGGGGCACGTACACCGCGCGGTCGGGGCGACGGGGCTTCGTGGATCTGTTGATGAAAATCATCTCTGTATAACGTTTCTGATTATCAACTGATTAAAAAAAAAGTATCTCCTCTAAAGTAGTCCTCTTAATCGTAGCTTAAATATTCCGCTTAATTCGCAAATCTACACAACTATGCATTAATAACAAGTTCATGGGCAGCATCTAATAAAGTGCAGCATTTACGAAGATGGCCGGATGCTTGGATAGCCCGATATGACATTAATAACAACTTACATTTCAAATTACTCAAACATCATATCACCTATACACCACCTTTAAATAAACAACCCAAAGGAAGGCAATACTTCAGTCGTCTCCAATCACAATAACATCGTAAACAAATTCCCCATCAAAGCTGTTACGGCGTCACGTCCCCACGAGTTACCACTCGGAGAAACGCTCACGTAACGCAACGCAAGGAGGGCAAGGTCGGAATATTTCGACTGCGGCACACTTTTCGCTTGCAGCACCGTTTCGCTGCGCGAGTTTGTTTTGTTTGTGCTGAGCGTGGTCAAAGGGGTGAATGGATTATGCTGATTTGAGCCATTTGTTTGAGTTAATCTTTTAAGAAGAAAGAAACGATTTTTACTGAATAGCTTAGCGTTGGCGGAATTTAAAGAAGTCTGTGCAAGTGGCAAACAGTCAAATTCAAGGGTGCTCTGTAGTTTTGCAATTGGAAGAGCAGTTTTTAGAGCTTCTATCAAAAGATGCTTTGATCTTTGTAGAGCATAATGGTATCTCCAGTTTGAAGCCATACCATGTCACCACATATACAACGATAACTTATTTAGAGTAAGGCTCAGAGATGGTCATCAGCAAGTCAATCCTCGAAGTTATCAAGCTGATCTCCATTGTTCGAGTGTGGTAGGTACAAAATGGAATGCTATACACAGATGGATTCCGATAACCTCGAGCGTTGCTCCTTCGTTGTTTTGTTATGTTGAATTCTTGAAATTAGCACGACAATAAGAGGCGTACGTAAGGTTATCGTTAGATTTTCATTAAATTTGTTAACTTTTTAAATATTTGTTGAGTGTAATCTAATTTCCAACCGATGATACACAACTCTAGAAGGATTTAAATTCAGGACCGTAAGCACACGCGAGATTGAAGTTAATTATCGTCAGATCATTTTTAGGGTTCCGTACCCAAAGGGTAAAAACGGGACCCTATTACTGAGACTTCGCTGTCCGTCCGTCCGTCCGTCCGTCCGTCTGTCACCAGGCTGTATCTCAAGAACGGTGATAGCTAGACAGTTCAAATTTTCACAGATGATGTATTTCTATTGCCGCTATAACAACAAATACTAAAAATAAAATAAAATAAATATTTAAGGGGGGCTCCCATACAACAAACTTGTTACTTATAGATTATATATATGTATAGGTACGGAACCCTTCATGCGCGAGTCGGGCTCGCACTTGCCCAATTTTTTTATATGTTGTCCCATACAATTTTGTATTACTTCGAGCAGTCAAGAATTAATAATGGATTAGACATTGTCAGTGCTTTGACCGATCGCCAACGCACAATTTGTCATGATCGTACCGGCTGTATCTCTCATCGTGACATTTAAACGATTGCTAGCGTTCATACCGATCTGATATAACCGGTAATTAATTGCTTAATGACTGGCCTAGTTATTGTGCGCAAGTATAATTTTGGAACTGTTATATGTAGCCTGCAATGTTCTAATCTAACGTAACATGCCAGTCACAGTTCTAAGGTATATTATATATTCGATGAATAATGCATTAAGATAACCAATAACCATCGCGTGCCTATTAAAAATTTCAAATCAACATAAATGCGGCGTAAGAACTGAATAATACATAATGATTTAGATAATTTATTTATTCGACGACGCGATTGGCGCTGTTTGTAGTGCGGTCCTGGGTTCAAATCCCGGCCAGGGCCAATTTTGTGTGATGAACTCGAATATTTGTTCCTGGGTCATGGATGTATATGTATTTATATATTATGCATATCGTCGTCTAGTACCCATACCCGTACCAATAGTACCTACAAGCTTTGCTTAGTTTGGGACTAGGTCGATTTGTGTAGGATTGTCTCTTACCTAATATTTATTTATTTGATGCTGAAAATATCTTGCTAAGTGCTAACTGTAAGATAATTAAAACCGAAACATGTGAAATTCGTACGATTTTGATGCTTCGTAACAATAGCCTATTATTTAGGCGAAAAGCAAACAATTTTAATAAAGCAATTATCACATCACAGACGCATCGCGCATTACATCCAATTTTGCAACCAATGCCTAGGGTCAGTAACAATCTCTTGGTATTTAGACAGCTTGGTGAGTCAAACTCCTTTCTTACTCAATAGCGTCACTGCAAAAGCAAACTGCTCTACGCCGAATAAAGTACACATTTGAATACAATGTAAAAACGAGATAAGATGATGAAAGCATTGGAGTTGGTATTGGTATTTGGTGTTGGTGTTCTTGTCCGCTATCGAGGTCTGCGTGAGGTCAGCGAGTGACTATAGTTATGTCACCGGTGTTGACAGGCTTGTAATGGTTTGTAACAGTTGCTATCAATAGTATTACAATGACACAATTAAACAAATGTTTTGACGTCAATATTCGAGGTGGTGCAGTCAAGGGCATTTTCAAGCGCTTAGGTCAACTTCATCCATATACCTATTTTGTCAACATTCCTAATTCGTCCCTTGTCCTTGTCCACATTGAATTCCCAAATCGTCCACTTCCTATCTCGTCTACATTGCCATGATGTCTGCATTCCCATGCCGTCCGCATTCCCGTGTCGTCCACATTCCCATAAAGGTAAAACACATTAAAGAAATACATATTTGCTATCCGTAACATCAGATATGCTTAATGATCTAATTTACGAACGCAAAGTGCCCTAAACGCTAATTGTGCAATTGGAATTGAGAATGTGGACGACATGGGAATGTGGGTGAGTTGGGAATGTGGAATGAGATGGGAATGTGGACGAGATGGGAATGTGGGCGAGTTGGGAATGTGGAATGAGATGAGAACGTGGACGAGATGGGAATGTGGGCGAGTTGGAAATGTGGAATGAGATGATTATGTGGACGAGTTGGGAATGTGGAGGAGTTCGGATTCTAGACGAGGTGGGAATTTGGACGAAATAGGAATGCTGACAAAATTTAAATATGGACGAAGGAGTGAACCTAAACGCTTTTAACTGTTAGTCAGTGTCAAAATTCACTAATCACGACACAGGATTTTAACAATTATTATTAAGTAAACCTGACGCTGCAGTCGCACCCAGCACCAGCGACTCTTTGTCACGCGGCTAATATTGTCTGGAGGGTTCCTCCAATGATAAAAATTCGAACTTCGTATCGTGTCGTCCCGCTCATTCAAATATTGTTTGACACGAGATCAAGACTTCAAGAGGGCACGGAACTTTGAACTTCGGATTAGCCCTTCTGTCTCTTTCCGTTCATTATACTTACTTCAATATACATGAAAGACGGGGGATTCTATCTCGCGTGGTAAGCGAACTCACGGTTAAATAGTTGCACTAAGACTGGCAGCTGATGACTGAATTTAGAAAACTCCCATTGGATTGGAGTCACACCTGTATCCTAGAACTACAAATTGGTACCGTTCTTGTTAGAAGGGATGTGATGGAGGCATGGTATTGTGATTTAGTTATGTCTTTGTGTAAATAAATTAGTTATATGATGGCTTTACATAGTGCGACACTATCACTATCCTTGCTAACAACATCCAATTTTATTGATGCACTTTATACTGGCACTGTTTATATAAATACATTAGAAGTTAAGTTCAATGTATAAGAGCCGACCTAATTTCGATCGAAGTTCGAAACGAACTGTTGAATTATCAATAGTATCTACTCGAAGTACCTTTATCGGTCGAATACTGATTAAAGGATAAAGACTTTACGATAGTTAAGCCGTGATATCTACCGTAATAATGTTAGACATATATATGTTCCTTTACAAATATACGACGAAGAATAATAAGTATCCCAGACATACAACATTATGATAAAGGCTACAATTAAATTTAACACAACAAAATTAAAAAAATAAACGTTATATAGATAGGTCGACAAACAATTCAACATGATGACTCATTGATCACTACGACGACGTTAACAAAAGTATTAGTTATAACGACTTACTAGTTTTTATAAACAGGGCCTTTAAAACTGATCAACTCGGCCTTTCGTATCCCTTCACTTTAAACCCTCGAGTATGAACAGTACGCGTCACCAGCCAGTCGTACACTGCAGTCGATATTATTGTGAAATAATTGCTATGTGAACACAATGCTGGTTTTTCCCTATTCTTGCTAATGACGCATTATAAAGGCTTATTCCATTTGCGTAAACAATTCAACTTTTTTTTTTTTTTTTTTTATGTCATAGGGGGGGCAAACGAGCAAACGTATCGCCTGATGGAAAGCGATTACCGTCGCCCATAAACACCTGCAACACCAGAGGTGTCACAAGTGCTTGCCTACCCGGAGGACGAAGATAGAATGCCTCTATGCTAGTAATTTCACCGGCTATCTTACCCCCACACCGGAACACAACAATGCGAACATTGCTGTTTGGCGGTGGGTTAGTAGGCAAGACGGTAGTAACAATCCGGACGGACCCTGCACGAGGCCCTACTACTCCAAAAACCTAAACCTACTTTATATGTAGGGCAAAATTCAAATGTTTTTCTAAGTTTTAAGTGAATTGTATTATCCCTGTTGATAAATAAATGTTTTGAACCTTTAAAACATTTGCTGAAATTATTTATATGTTCTTAGGTACTATTTATGTAAACGTTATCGCACAAAACAAGTCGGTGCAAATAGTGAACTTAATACCAAATGACATTCTCTACCAGTCAAGTTATACTTATTTTATGTACTTTACTTACTTAGTTAGCAGTCGCAATAACTGTATTAAACATACTTATACCTAAGTAAATTTGTGAATATCCCACATCCAAGGTGTTTGTGGCCCGAATCGAGGGTGAGGGTTTTACGAATTACCGCCCGTGGTTTGTCTCAAGTTTTACGTCTTGCCTTGGCCAGGATGTGATATTTTCTCCCCGTAGTGCGTAGCGGGCAGAAAATCCCACTTACGGCCTAGGATGACGTAAGATTTTACGTCATTGAAATGATCCTAGTAATAGTGATACAATGTTCTTGTTCCCTTCAAGTCCTCAGGGAGCATATAAAGCTTCGGCTACAGCCTTCTCATGCTTCTATGATATTTACAAAATACGTTAATTATGAATGTTGTACTGAACATTTTAGCTACAGAATATAATAGTAAAATTGGGCAAGTGCGAGTCCGACTCGCGCATGAAGGGTTCCGTACCTATATATATATATATATATATATATATATATATATATATAATCTATAACAAGTTTGTTGTATGGGAGCCCCCCTTAAATATTTATTTTATTTTATTTTTAGTATTTGTTGTTATAGCGGCAATAGAAATACATCATCTGTGAAAATTTCAACTGTCTAGCTATCACCGTTCTTGAGATACAGCCTGGTGACAGACGGACGGACGGACGGACGGACGGACGGACGGACGGACGGACAGCGAAGTCTCAGTAATAGGGTCCCGTTTGTACCCTTTGGGTACGGAACCCTAAAAAAAGACAATATCAATCCATTATTTGTATATTAATTATATACGTATTAAACTTGTTCTGTACATCGTAATTAATTACGCATCTGCACAGACTCCATTGTACTAACACGACTTAACAAAGGAATCCCGTTATCTGCCACTAATATAGCCATGATTACTAAACCAACCAACCATCAAACATCATTTAATACTTAAAGAGTCATTAATGAGGCTTCATAATAACAAACCCTTCAGCACTCATCATCATCATTGATGGCTATCAATCTTACAATATCGAACAAATAGCCCAATCCAATCACACAAAAACGTCAAATAGGCTTTCAATCAAAATCAAAATCCATTTGGAATTATTATATATGTGGGACTGATGGCTGGCTGATGAATCTGATGATGAATGACAGAGGTTAGTACTTGGAATAAGAATAGGAAGAATGAAGGTGTCAGAGCAGAGAGCGACGTATGTCAGTTTATACTCAATGCTGGAAGACGACCGTTGTTAGTGTGTTTTTTCTGTATATTTCTGATACTTTTACGTTTCCTATCCTAAAATATACTTATATTACATATAGCCGGTGTTTTCTCTAACCCTCCCAGCTGTATTTATATACATTGTAATAATCTAAATAAAACAATAACTCACTGTGTTTCAATCAATCCAACAAAAGACATCCAGTGTCCAAACTCAAAAGCACCAAACAAAACACAACTCACTGTTTTATCAAATAAAACAATTAACAATCAGTCAACACATCAAACTGACACCCAAGTGTCACAACCTCGCGGCCACAACAGCGTATCAAAACAACTCACGGGCAGCCGATCGCCAAGGCCGTCATGCGTAATCGTCGATAAGATAGTACACGTCCGCGCGCGGCGCGGTGCGGAGTACAATTGGAGGAAGTACCTGATCTTTCCTTGAGGCTGCGCCTGCGCCGTCTTGCACCCCACCGCCGCGTCTGCAACGTTCCATAAAGTTACCATCATTCTGCAAGACACTACAAATGTTTCTAAAGCAGGCAGTTGCGTAGTTGGGTTATGGTTTTTTTTTTTTCAATAAATAGTTTTCTTATAAAAAAGAAATTGGTTATACATACATGTTGATATGATATGTTACATGATAGAAATATGGGAAAGTCACATCGAACATAACTGAACTAGGCTAAATTCAACATAGGATAAATTAAATTTCTAGGATGACTGTAAATGTATATCATCAATTCATCACATGTCCACTTAATCTCCGTTAGGTATTAAGCCTCATTCCAGTTTGGTTTAATATTTTTAATTAGATGTAGTAAATTCACAGTAACGGGAGTATATTGGATGTGATTACTGCATTACGATTACATACTCTTTATCAATAAAAGTTATAATACAACATACATGGGACTTAACTGGCGCGCCGCTAAGTAAAAATACGACTAGGTATGCAGAAGATTCTGGGTGTGTATTCTAAAAAACGAGTTAAATAGACATCCTAGGTAATAAAGAAGAAGTTTCAGACATATTTATTAGGGTTTTATTGCACGACGTACTTCTCAGTGCAAAGTGTTTGATGATGATGGTAAGTACAGTTAGCAGTAATTTATCCAACAGTTTATTTGGTTAAATTGGCCGTATAGTTGAATAACCTTGAGCACTTTTCTCTAAACTTTGTGTGATTAGAATGGTAAACGAACGTTACAGATTTTGATACAAAGTTTTTGCAGCCTAAAAGAAAAAAATAATCGAGTCGCTATATTCTTAAACCACGTATAAACGTTCACAGTTAAAGATGTAATTAAATAACGTTTAATTTGATGCATCAATCGAAAGTCAGGAAGATATTCACAAAATCCTTCAGCCTTAACACTAGAAATTTGGAGCGATGGTCAGGCGAAGATGATACAGCAAAAAAATGATCCCTGGTACAAATTTTCAAAGCAGGCAGCTGCTGAAGGAAATATTAATGTACCGAGTGCTTTAATAAATATACATGTATAGACATCTTCATATAATAAAGTGTCCTCGCCGCCTGCCCGAAATCGCCATTACTATGACAGAAGCCAACGGGAGCGTACAGGTCGTGGTCCACAGTAAACCCGTTACGATTTGTTTTATCGATACTATTCCCGCAAGGAAACCCTCAGAACTAGTCGTCCAGGGTTTATGGGTCTATTACTGAAAAGGCTGTAAATTACTGAAAAAACCTATGGGCGCTATTTCACCATATGACTTTCGCTATAATTAAATAAATCCTTTTGACTATTTTCAATCTTTGACGTCACATATACCAATCACAAGGTGGATGACCTTATGAAATCGAGGAAGTCAAACCATTTCAAATGATCAAGTTTTTACCATTATAGGTTAGGGTGTTTCATATTTCAAAAAGTTTGATTTTCATGTGACTTTGCTCAAATCCTTGATCGCACTTACCTAAAAGGCCTCTGTGCCAAATTTCAGCTTAATTGAACATTATTTAGAGGTTGCGCAACATTGTGGAATTTAAGAAATACGTAAATTCTTGAGCAATATTCAAATAAGGATTTCAGCATTTTTGGGTTAGTAAATTAAAAAAAAACTTATCTGGCATCAAAAAGCGATAACGTACAACAAATTTAACGTTCAGTAAAGCTTCTTTTAATGAATTTCTATAAACAATGGCTCTTTCAAAGAAAAGTATAGTTTAAGTATACACTCATTATGACTTAAAAATTAATGAAAATAATATCATACAATTATATGTCAAGATCTGCTAAGAACTTAAAGAAGAAAGGATGTGCAATATTTCTGTATAGAAAGATAAACACAAAAGTACATTTTTCAGTTTAAGGTGGTTGCAGAGGAAACAAAACTAGACATTCCACGCTAGATGGCGCTGAAAAGCAAGATTTGTAGTTTTTGTGTATTATTTCGTATGTTACTTTAGTTTGAAGTAAAATTTGTATCTTGGCGAGTCCGCGTATTTGTCTTTTATTCATGTAGTATTAGTAGCACGTCATAAATTGTCTTATTCTCCCATGTGTTGGCAATTTGTGAAAAATCAGCAAGTACTCACACTAATAGACACTAATTGTGACTGTGTGCGGGTGATTCATTCATTAAAGGGTCGCGTATCATCTGTCAGTTTGATAGTAAGCGCTGAATAAATAAGCAGGCATGATATTTGATTTTGACGATGAAGTAAAGATGCACCTCTAGCACAACTGTGACTCGCAACTCTTTCTCGCGCGAAAAATATTTCCTATCTCTTTCTTTGCGGTACTGTAGGAGATTGACGGGCGATGCTATGTCGCGTGACAAGAATCGTGAAGCCTAGTTGTATTAGACGGGCTGGATTGTCAAAATAAATAATACGAAGAAATTACAAATCTTTGGCAGTTCTATATTTTTTAAGTATGTGGTGAAATTGAATGAGTATATTTGTTGGGTTTCTGTTCTGATATATTGTGATTCTGATTTGTGATGTTATTGAGTTTGTCCTAAGTTTTTCTGAATTATAGATTGGGGTACAGCAAAAAGGGCCCAATTTTAGGACACATATTTTGTTGAAAAATATTTTTCTCATTTTTGTTACTATTTGATTAGAACTAAAGAATACATTAAAATAAGTATCTTTTATAAATTACAATTGTTTGATTAACTTGCCCGTTTAAGAACTAGAGTGGTCCTAAATTAACATAGAATTACTACGTAGCCTGGGACTACTTGTACTATCATCCATTCTGTGCTGGGACTTAGAAATTTATTGAAAAAAAACACAAGTATACTTCTGTTTTTTATTACTTAATGACAAGATCGGGCCCTTTTTGCTATACTCTGACCTGATATACAAAAAAACGACATCAAGTATAGTTGGTACTGATTAGGGTTGGGATTTTCGTGGTTCTAAATCGTGGTTCCATGGAGTCTCTAATTGTAAAAATGTTCAGTCTAAAAATATATAACTACTAGAACTACTACTAACTGAGCGCAGCACCAGTTGTTTGCGCCACGACCCCGAGCTAGCTCGCGCCATATAAAAATATATGACAATATATTGTTATTATGTACATATATGGATTTTAGAACCACCAACCACTAAATAAAATAAATCATTTTTTGTTACGTGTAGGTTTTATTATAATACTAGTGTTTGCGTGAGTTGTAGACGTCGCTTTAATTCGAAATGGTGTATACGTTGTAATATTATTTTAGGCAACACGCATGTTTTGTAGAAAATTATAAGTTTCTGCAGATTTTCTTGGATGAAGCCTTCATCTGTTTGAACTTTAATTGACATTATTTTTGTGGATAATTCAATGAAGGAAATCATCTTGCAGTGATCCCTTTTGATGAAGCTCTAAGCTGGCCTTGAATCTGTAATGAAATTATTTATTACGCCACAAAAGTGCCGGCAATGGAAACGGCTGTATGCATGTCCTATCTTACAGGGAGTTACGGTAATTAGTGTTATTACAGGTATCCTTCAAGGAGGAAACTTAGTCACTGAATCGATAATTCCCAAAAGGATTTGGTTTCCCACACCTATTGAAAAACATGGGTAGGTCTTGGTATCAATTCAGTCAGAGAGAAGAAACTACCTATATGAACCCACTATGAACAGATTTGTTTTTTTTTCATCACCCAAAGCGAGCGATTGCGTTCAGTTTTTGTGGTTGGTTACGGTTGTCATCACGCCATGCTTGTCTTCGTCTAAAAAGAAAATAGCGCGAGACACCTCTTTCACGGCAGGACGCTTCGATTTGTCATGATTTCAAACACAATACTATCCCCGCAATTTCTAACCCATGATATCGCAATATCGTTTAGGGATCACTATGTCCTGAGTACACATGTTTATTGGAGCGGAGCGAGCGAAGCGAGCGAAGCTCCCATGGATCGACTCGAATGGACTTTGTAACAATGCGCAGATCTCAGCGAGTTCTCAACCAATTTTAGAAATTTTTGTTTTAAAATGCACAAATTAAATTTCGCTAGGTCGTGACGAAGAGAAAATTTCGAAAAAAAAAAAAATCTCCGCTCCAATCTATGGTGCAAGCTTAGCCGGTCGCTGACTCTGCATCGACCTAGTTATTATTATATGCACGTTTCATTATTCACACTGCATAAAGTAAACACTCACGAAACAAAAAAAATGTAAAGTTGTAAACCAAACATGATTCATTGTATACGAATTTCCACAATTGACATGACAGTATTGACATAATTTATTATTTCATTCACAAGATTTAGTGCGTTCTAAATCTGTTCCACTTTATTGTTATGAGCAAATAAACACAATAGGTATCTTTAAAATCCAAATGTTTCCAATTATTTGTTACATGTTTAATGAAAGCTGTAATCATTTAAAAATAAACTGTTATGCATTCATATCGAAACATCAATTTAAATTTATTATCCTAAATCATAAGTTAAGTAGTATTATATTTCAGAACGCACTGTTCATGAATAGCTTTACGTGAGCTTACGTTTGTATGTTGTGTAAAAGCAACGCACACATACATATATGGACAATATTTCAACGGGTTTTAAAGCTTTAATAACTTTGTAATTGTATGATTTATAGCAAAACTGATTTCCTTGGCGAGTATAAGATCGCTTAAAGATTTTTTTAAGAATGTTTAATAACCTAAAGCCATAACTGCCTAAGTGTGTATTGATCAAACGATTTGTATGAAAGTGACATCTCTGCAACCACCTTAATTTTTGAGTGCAAGTACGATACGCGGATTGCTCATAATATAGAGCCATTATCACTTTGGGACATGAAGAATTATGTTATTTCTGTATAGTATGCTATAGTGAAATGCATTACATATTGATAAACAATAGCAAATTATACAAATACATATATTTTCAGGCCACTTAACTTTTTTATTTTTTGTCTATAGATTCAGAGCTCCAAAACTCTACGATTTTGCTTTTTTGTAGGTTATTTATTCTATATTTTTGTAAAACATGTTGTGAATTATCTCCCATCATATTAAAAATAATAGACTTCTTCTATATTCTAAGTGATATCGAAAACGCTGATATATCTGCTCTAGAAAGCGTTTGCTGTATTTTTTCCCTTTTTTCTATAAATGGTAAAATTACACGTTTCTCTTGAAGGCTCTGACTTTATAGAAATTGAACAATAGTTTAATTACTTACATTTAAACTTCTCTACGGGTAATACTCTTTACTTCCAAACAGAGATATTTATGATTAACATCTTATAAAATATAAAATCAGTACTTCAGAACTATTACGAATTATAACATTTGTTGCAAAAGTGGTCAGTTTGCGCAACCTCTAAACGTCCTCAAATTTTCTTGAAATTTGGAATAAACATTTACTTTATTATAGAGACTCGATCCCCAAGCAAAGTCATAAAAAAATACACAGTTTATTTTTTCCCATACAAAGATGAAACACCCTATTATAGGTTTTTACCGGGATCCTCTTCTTTTATAGATAAACACTTCATTGAATGCTTCATTTCATAAAATTTTGATTTCATAGACAATTTTTTTCCCGGAGTTCATCAATATTTCAGAAATCTTGAAAATGACAGCCTTTAGATTATATTAGGTTAGGTCAGGTTTGTGTTATCACATTCCAAAATATTATATGGTTTCAGAAAAAAATGCTTTCGATGAAATTACATTTCTCTGTTAAAATTCTTAGAAACGTTTTTCTATAAAACAAGGTTAAACCGTTTTTGCCATATTTAAATAAGTTTGCTCTGAATACAATCTATGAGATGTAGAAGATGAAAAGGAAGACAGTACAGGGTAGACAGGCGTCGTGACTAGGAAACGTGCGCACACTAGTATTACATCAGTGCAGTGAACGTTCCCAGCCTGCAATCGCTGTTGCATTAGACGGGCTTACAGCTGTGTTGTAATTTCTATGTGGGTTACACCGGCAGATACTATCCGATAGACAATAACTTAACGCAGACATGCCCGGGCGATTCGTGGTAGCAGAAATTACTCAATCCTTGAGTAAAGTATCAGTAACTAGGTATGTGTTATTTGTTATTTGACAAAAATGCGCTCCCGGTTGGTACCTGGCGTACCAGCATATTCCTTTGGGAATACTGCCTTTTCGCAGAATTATTTTTGGTCGAATCTTTCATTTCGCCGAATTTTTACTTCGCAGTAATTTTATTCCTCTTCGTCAGTCATAAATTTTTCATAGTTCTTGCAAATATCATCCTATTCATTAGGTTAGGTTAAGTTTGTTTTATAACAATCCCAATAGTTGACGGTTTCAGAAAAAATGCTTTCTACTTAATGAAACATTCGGCGAAAAATAATTGGTTCTCACCATAGTTAATAGATAAGTGAACATTGGAATGTATCTACAAAAACTTAAATTGCTGGCAAATATAAATGTTGCAACAAATTTTAATGCAGATTCCAAAATGAACAAGAATGCTAAATCAAACGACCCGACCGCACTTCTTCGCAATCAAAACATATCTAGGGCGGTGAATTCGTTAATGCCCCTGATCCCAGGTGTTTGTGGCCCAAACCGAAGGCGAGGGCCATAAATATGCGATTTGGGGCTTTACGAATTACCGCCCGTGGTTTGTATTAAATTTTACGACTTCCATTGACCAGGGAGTGAGGTTTTCTCCCCAGAAAATCCCAGTTACGGCCTAGGATGACGTAAAAGATTATCTATTCTCGCAAATTGCTATGAAATAAAAAATAGCAACCCCATACCTATTTTATATACAGTGTGGGTCCTAGAAGCGTTTAAGCCGCCCCATTCCTAGGGAATACATAGCTCGAGCTAATCATCGCAAAATAAGAGTTAAGGAAATAAAGTTATGGAAATACTCACAAACTGTTGGGCAATTTTGGGTTTCTTTATTGGGTTGATTTATATATCAATATATAAATAATATTTATATTTATAAATGGCCAATGACCAATTTTGGCCAAAATTTTGTGTGTTTCCATTATATATTTTTTTCTTTACTCTTGTTTTGCGATGATTAGTCCGACCTTATGGTTATATATTTTTATTGAAGTGAGGTGGCGTTAATTGGTGATCTCACAACAGAACGCTCGATGAGAGTTATGACGGACTTCAAAAATAAAGTTATAATTCGTCAAAATTGTGCAACACCCAGGAAGGACGGCCGATAAGCGCCTGAGCCACCTCCAGTCCTCCATATGCAATCATGTATAAAATCAAAGCCAATCGCAATGTGTAATTCTTAAGCACTAAAAAATTTGCATCGCATTTCTAAGACTCCATCTTGTATCATAATCATAAGCTCATAAAAACGGTATAGATATACCTCATTATGGCCTCAGCTAGTCTGAACTGAGCTTCCTCGGATCGTTAACCAGCCATCGTGACGCAACAATAATATGCATTTCCTGTTCTACAAACGACCTTGCAGATTAAACCACTCAATAATTAATACTAGACTTGGAACCTGATTGTTAAACTAGTGGTTTAGTGGTGTAGGGTGTACAAGGTAAACAACTGGAAATGTTTTGATCTTAGTAACATCTAGTACAAAATATAGATTGAAATAATTTGCACTTGTATCGACAACTTCTCATATTTACCGTCTAACATATCAACACAAATTAATTACATACATCTAAATGCATATGTGTGTAATCGACCGAGAGACCGGAGCCCAAGACGCTGGTCTGACCAGATCTCAGAGCAGACCAACGGACCACCACTAAACTACACCAGGCAGCTGACCGTAACCGACGGAGGCATGCAGTTGACAAAGCGGAGTCACGACCCTCAGCAATGAGGAAGCGATGAAGAAGAACGCATGTACTACTATGAACTGCAGAATTGCACGGCCTATTATGAACGAATTCGTTCATAAACAGGCCATGAAATTGTGCAGTAGTAGATATGAACTATCAATCACTCATACTAGTCATACATCTCAATAGCGAACTTTATTATTGAATTAATTCGAATGTGTACGTGTGTCGATGAATTTTCAAGGATATAAAATCAGTAATTCGGCTTCTATACTGCTTAAAAGAATATAAAAGCCTCTTAAATTTCACACACTTTACAGATTTGTCATCCTACAATCTTCTAAATAACACTGAAAGAGAACAATCACAATAGAGAGTAAAAACTACTTAATTTCAAATCCCAAATGAAAGCTTTTTCTCATTTAAGGAGTATAAAATCGGCATCGAATTTCGTTGCCCTTATTGACACCACGCCACGGTAGTAAATACAAGAGGCTCAGAGCCGAGTTATTTCAATTATTCAGTGAACAACTGTAGGAATTCGGTGACAAATGTATTTTGGTTATCGATCACTTGTAAATCATGCGGGACAAAAGATAGTCTGTGCCATACATTTTGTGTACAAAAAATCGCATCGACTTAATTAATTAAGGAAAAGACTAGATACACATTTGGCCACAAATACGAATATTGCAATCTTGGTTAACGCGAGCAGAAACGGGGTTAAAGTAATAATGCAATAAGCAGCGAGCTCGAGTCCCAACGATAATGATATAATGCTTTAATACATGCATTTAGACAAGTAAACCAGGCGCTTGCACGAACTTGCCGCCAGGAACTCCGTCCTCAATAATACAGCAATCATATGTACTTATTTTAAGGTATTTCTTCACCCCGCTCAGCCCTATTTGTCAATACCAACATGTACAAAGAATGTGTCATATAAGGCCACGAATAGTAAAATGAACAATACGGTATTAGATGACAGCTCAAATCAGCTACTCTTTATGAAATGTCAGAAACGATCTGTTAGTATTAAGTTTCTATGAACTTACTGACTTGTGACGTTATTAAAATCAGTAGTCAAACCACGTCCACTTTTTTGTTTTTGTCTATTAAAAATAGTATAATGTCCAAATGTTAGTCGTAGTTTATTTGGTACCGTTTATTTTTGAATGTGTGTTTAGTGGTTTTCAATGATATAATTTATTTCCAGTATAGTCCAATAGCATATTGAGAATGTGACGAAAAAAGACGACTAGCGTAAGACTCTGCGAGTAATAACTAAAGGACTACGGTGACAAATATCGAGTACTTCATGATAAATGAACGAGTACTAATACTTAAGTGACCAACCAAAACGCAGAGGATTTGCAAATATAATAAATAGATGAACTACCAGAACGAAGAAAGAAAAACACGTCAAACGAATAGGATGAGACGCATAAGAAATAGATTGACTAAAATATATATATATATATTTACATCTTTATTAATTAAAAAGGGGATCGTAAAAAGATATACGAACGTAGAAGGATAGATGAATGTGTGTCAAGCAAGTTGTTTTGAATATTTTATCCACTACCAGTTTAATTTCAATTTTTCGCTTACTCACTATCCTACCCTAAGGTTATCTGGAGGAGGAGTCAAGAGATCGCTTTTTAGCGATAAGACCTAATGTAAAGATTTTTGTTAATTTTGTGTTTTCCTTCTTATTATTTTGTAATGCCTATGAAGAGTATTTATTTTAACTAATACACAAATAATTATCTAACGATATAACTTCAATTACGGGAAAATATTTTAACCGTACAAATGTACAATCTAAAATGCGGTATAGGTTACGTAAAGATATCGAAATCGGTTCCTCATACGCCATATTCGTCGTGTGGTTTAATACCAGTCAAAACAACCTAGAAAGTTCTTCAGTATCCAACACGACATCAGGAAAACGTAACACAGACAGAAAAACCCGCCCAAGTAGGGTTGCCAGGTCGCCCAGCCCAATAGCCGGACAGACCAGTTTGGCCGGACATTTGGGTAAAAAGGCTAGACATCTTACATTATTGAGGATTTTGAGTCTCAGTATTGAATACGAAAAAAATATTCTATGTAAAATCACGTCACGCTCGACGCTCGCTCGTTTGCGAAATGTAAAAAGTCTAACTAAAGCCGAACAATCCGGACACCGTTTATTTTGGACGGACACGCAATCAAAAACCTAACTATGTCCGGCTTTATCCGGACGCCTGGCAACGCTACGTTCAAGCTAATATCGGCGACACACTGACATTCCTTGCAAGCGATATCCGCCTTAAATAAACTGCGAATAGGGAAGTAACTCGTTTTCTAGTGGAGGACTTACATGATGAAAATATTTTAACGGAAGCGTTGAGGAATAAGTGGAAATGGAATGAAGTTCTTATGGAATCTGCTGCATTATCGAAGAGAAACGATTTATCATATTGGATACCATATTGTCGAGCAAATATGGCTTTAATAGTTCCGAAAACGATATTCATAATTATGCGGTCACACTTCATGAACGAGTTGCACTTATAGTCCATTGAATGAGTCCCTCCAAGGGGGGTCTAGAGTGCGTGAGTTAGTAACGTAAGATGTTTCTTCGGAAACATGTCAAGAGTCCCTAGGTAATAAACATACTAAAACCCCGGGACACTAGGAGGAGCCCCGGAGTGGGGGGAGGGGGGAAAGGGTCCATTTTTTCATTTTTCGCTTAAATCTCAAAAACGGTACATGTTAGAGAAAAACTTTCAAGAAAAAGTTGAAAGGCCATAAAATTATCTACAAATTGTACCTAAATATTTTGGTTTTTGTTTAGTTGGTTTACTGCTTCCGCGGTACGTCTTGGGACTGTGTTATTAGAAAAGGATTTAGGGCTCTCGATCGAGTATAAAGTTTAACTTTTGTTAGTTTAACGTTTAAGTTTGCCTTTTACAGTCAACATATCTATCGACGAGATTTTTCAGATAAAAGAAATAGTTTATGTATCTTAGAGATAAAAACGGGCGAGGATTTTGCCACCACTGCGGAGCTTAAAAAGTGAACGTTTGTGGATGCACGATGGCTATGTGTCCTATACTGACAATGTCTACCAAGACCTCAGCACAGGGACGGCCGGCAGACACTTGCTGCAGTGCAGTGTAATGACGAAATATGCCGCACCTGCGTGCAAATGCATTCTGAAGTAGTTTAATTTGAACCACACAATATGATATAACCAAACTAGATTGCCGAAACAGTTAACGGATCGCCTCAAACAGAGCAGTTTCCGCGGCCCAATTCGATCCAATCTCTATCAGCCCTGCCAACCTTTATCCGACCACTTTATAACCGATAGAGTTTAGCAAGTATCTCAAATCTAGCCGGCCGGTCTACTTTCTCTTTCCGCGTCCCACATTGGCAGCCCGATCATTCCACTTAACCGACCTCGCTTGCATCACGGTTATGTCACCGGAATTTAGTATGGACCGCCCGTTTGGTACCGATTCAATGATGCGCTCTGAAGGACGGAGACTGTTGCAATTTAGGATTAATGCCACCTTTGTCACGACTCATTATTTGCATATTAAGGCTCCAGATCCGTTCAAAAATGCTGATTGTTTTAGACATTTTTTTCTATGATCAAACATGTTTCTTAACATATTATCAATGTTATACTACTTACTTAGAACAGGGCCATAGCGATAAAACTACTCGAAATGTTTTTTTATACTTAGATTCGACTTCACTCAATGAAAGCATGAAATGGCTATGTTACCATCTAGAAATCAGAGAAAAGTAAGTACATCAAAAAGTTAGTTAAAATTATCAATATATTTGTCATATGAAAAAAAAAGAAATTTAAAGGAGTAAGGCCTCTTAAGTACCTATAATATTGAAAGTGCATTCGGATAGATTAGTAAATGGCATGTAAAGCATAGCGGTAAATGTGACCTCCATAATCAAATAGGAATCATAGTCAAAGGAAACAGGGAAAAGGCACTAAGAAATGAACAACATGAAGCCACAAGGAACTGTGAACAATCGGACATTACTGTTTATTTACGTATTGACGTCAGTTCCAATAATTGAGATGTGGTTGTCAGTCATAAAATAAAACTGTTGTTATTATAGTTTACATACTAATAAGAATAACACTGGTTAAGAATCAGGTCCGTTGTTGAATATAGGTTAGTTACGTCATGTACAAACTTTTATTTCACTCCAATCGAAGTTTAGGCGCATTAGAAATAAACTTTGCCCTATGTACCTATGCCATCCGTCCACCATACGATCAAACAAGTGCTACCCGTTACATCAATATAAATTTGATTGTTAAGCCTTACTCCTTTTAAATTTTATTATTTTAATATTATGACAAACATGTTGATAATTTCAACCAACTTTTTAAAGTGATAATATTTTTTTCTGTGTTCTAGAAAGTAACATAGCTATTTCATGCATTCATTGCGTGCAGTCGAAACTTAATCGAAAAAACTAGTTAACTGCATAAATTTTGTATATTTCGAGTAGTTTTTGAAACAAAAATTCAAACTCTAGGTTTCAAATATATACCAATAAATCTCAATAGCCCTGTTCTAACATTGATAATATGTTAAAAACGTGTTTGATCATAGAGAAAAATGTCTGAAACAATCAGCATCTTTGAACGGATAAGGAGCCTTGATATTGATAGACGTCTATAAATGATTAATGTTTAGACACGTTCATTTATATCAGTTACAATAACGTGCAAGAGAAGTTACTAATGTGAAATCTCATGAGCCATTTCGTACCGATTTAACGGTGCGTTTGAAGGACTCGTGTTGCAATTTGAAAGGCGTCCGGCGACCTTTATTGCGACAGGGAGTGCGGCTCTTTGTTGGATCACGTCTAGGAAGCGACTCGCAGCCGTGGTCTTAAGAATTGCAAGCACTAATGGAAATACACTGCCGGATGAGCGTGATTATGAATACATCTCATTTGTTTATTGACTTGAGTAAGTATTTTATTTTCTTGGGTTACCGCCGGGCTAGCACAAATTGCAGCGACTTGGCTTGCTTGCACAACGTTGAAAGGACAGAGACCGGTAAAATTTGTGTGCTTTATTAGTGCTAGTGATGCCGTAGTGTCATGAAGTACAGTCAACAGCAGTAGCTGTTAAAGCTAAAACACTATATTATGCTATATATATAAGAGAACAAGGCTTGTACATATCTTATTCCACGTAGCTACTTTTGCTGAATGTACAATCGAGTTCATTTACATCTACACACTTACGAGAACAAAAATATCTGAATACGACCCTATTGTCAGGAGCATAAAATCGTGTTCAGATATTTTTGTTCTCGTAAGTGTGTAGATGTAAATGAACTCGACTGTACACTGCGAACGTGTCATCAGGGTTAACCCTTCACTTAAGATGGGGTACTTTCGCGCAGGCACTATGGATAAGGTGCAATGGGTTCGGTTCACCGTTTTATTCATCGGTATACATAATGTGGTAAGGTATTCTTTATCATCATCATATCGGCCGATAGACGTCCACTGCTGGACCAAAACCGCCCCCAAATGTATTCTTTATACCTTTCTGAATTCATTCAAGAGAGTCACTGTATAAGTTTCGAATAGCATATCTTTGTCGATATTCCCTCCGCACCACGCCAGTACGGATAACATATGTGTGTAAGTCCTTCATTGAAACAGTTTGCAAAACTCTAATGCGTCCATTAAAAACTGCCACAACATCCAGTAGAACGAATTAACTCTCAACAATTTCAACTAAACCCAACTCGTGTTATTACGAGCTTATTTCATATTATAATGCATAAACTTAGAAAGACATTAAATAAATTACCAGAAAACCTATTATAAAAAGCAAGATTTCACAAAGCAAATGAGGCAAGAACTTTAATAACGGCGTAATATTGAGATAATGTCTCGGAAGATTCTCGGAGTTGCGCAAGAGAGGTTTACGACGCTTCCTTAGCGCATATTTTCAGATCGGTCACGGTCATTTTACGCGTTTTGAATTCTTTCATCGGATGCAGTTTGTTATAAAAAATCGTTGTTAGGTCATCGTCACAGAAATTTACAATAATACAGCAATTTGCATGTCAATTAAAATTGAGAGGGGTACCTGTTCATTTTCAGTGGTTAGCTAAAGCCCTAAATCTAATGTATGAATCACTTTTACCGAAAATCCAGAGCAGGGAATCATTCATCATAATGCCCGTAAAACTACCACCGAGACGTCATCTCTTGTATCGCTCCGGAGCGTACAATAGGCACATTATTTAATGTTCCATGTATACGTTCATATTTTCGTACTTATTACCACATTAGTTCCCATGGCCAATTTGATTCTAAACAAAAGCCATTGGAGACACCATTATGGAACCGACTCGTAACCCAGAACAAACGACATTCGCACATAACAAAAGAACTCGATATAAGCCGTGAATAAGACGCGTTACATTTTATCTTTTCAGTTTATCAACCACGTATCTATATTTTGTGTTATTTTGAAATGCACCTAAGGATCATAGTTGAAGGCCGCTTATGAGTAAACAATTAAAATAGATAGGAGCTTTGCCGAGTAAGTGCTGTATTTGCATAATCATTGCACTGAATTGGTGTACATTAGAACGTTCAGTTCTTTTGAGTTATGTGTTACGATTAGCTAATATACAGAATTTTCACAAGGTCTTATGCCGGCTGCGTATTACTTGCAAATTGATACTTATAATAATCAAGGCCTAAATTCACTAACTTCTTATTGTACACAGCCTTTTTTTTGCAAACTGAAACTTTAGTGAGCGTATGCTTATACGCGATTAAAATGCAGTAATAAAATACAATTTACGGCTTATTTCGTTCGGATAAGAATATATAACATTTACGAGTATAACGTTTTATGCACCTAGCTGAAATTATTTCTATCCCATTGTCGTAACAAAAAGAAACTTTTATTATGACCTCGAAATCTTCGCTAATGTCACTCAAATTACTTTGAAGTCTCAAATAAAAATCCGTCTGCGGTTTATAAATACAACAGCGTAAAGAGTTTATAATGATGAGCGTCTAAATCCGGACAGCATTTGCGATTATTTCAATGGCTGAGTAAGCGCTGCGTGGGGGCAACTCCGTAAAAAGAAGTTTCGAGCACATGACGAAACGAGCATGTAGTTGTGGATTACAAGAGGACATGAAACGGTTCTTCATCTAGTTATGAACAAATATGAAACGTAATCATCGTTACATCGAGTATATTATATAGTATATTTCTTTCCACATTTGGCTAGGAGTGGCGAACATGAGGGTACAGCATTTTTAGCATTACGATCAAGGTGGAAATGAGGAAGGCCAGAGTTAGGACATTGTTGACATGTCTGAGGTACTGCGAGGCGATGGATGATAGACTGATAGTAGAGTATCATAGCATGTATATACCTGTCTTTGTCTTTTATTTCATGTAAACCTCAATAATGCAGCGCTTTGGTTCTGTACTGTAAAGCTGTATATATTTTGTTTATAATAATAATAAATAAATAAATAATAATAAATAATTGTTGAATTGAATACTTAAGTAATGTAGTCTGAATGTTTCGCCTAACAAGCTTATTTGTAGCAATGCTTTAGTGTTCTATAGGAATAACCTCGGTTTTCATTCAG
Source organism: Apotomis capreana (assembly GCA_947623375.1). Lineage (NCBI taxonomy): Eukaryota > Metazoa > Arthropoda > Insecta > Lepidoptera > Tortricidae > Apotomis > Apotomis capreana. Next base: position 40,298,606 of record OX392499.1, read on the forward strand.
TAAAATGAATGGAAGAACTCTAATGAAGAATAAGATGAACTTAAAAAAGCCGTTAAAAAATAATTTATTAATAATAAAGACTCAATTATTTTACGTCACCCTAGGCCGTAAGTGGGAGGGATGCATTGTGTCGCCACTTCTGTTTAACGTGTATACCGAGCTGATAATGCGGATAACTCTAGAGAACTGGACAGATGGCGTCACAATCGGAGACTACAGGATCGCAAATCTGCGCTATGCAGATGACACCACCTTATTTACGTCTAGTCCGCATCATATGGAAGAACTACTTCTGAAGATGAAACGCGTGAGCCTTGAGTTTGGTTTAAAGATAAACCGCAAAAAGACCAAAGTAATGATAATAGACCGCGCCAATAACAATTCGCCTGAATTGCGAATTGCGACGTGGTGCAATCCTACATTTACCTTGGAGCTTTAATAACTAACAATGGCGGCTGCGTAGATGAAGTAAAGCGACGTATGGGGATAACTAGAACGGCAATGGACAAGCTGAAGAAAGTATGGGGGAACAGACACATCACAAGGACCACGAAAATCTGGCTCGTGCAAACCCTTATATTCCCCATATTTTTATACGCTGCAGAGACGTGGACGCTTCGAGACATTGAGAAGAAAAAGATAGATGCTTTAGAAATGCGGTGTTGGAGACGAATGCTGGGAATATCATGGACAGAATTTCGGACCAATGTCTCCATCCGTGAAGAACTCCGCGTCAAGCAGCATTTGTCCGCTTTGGTCCAGTCACGTATTCTCAAATTTTTCGGCCACGTTTCAAGGCGAAACAATAACTCCAGAGAGCGTCTCGTTGTCCAGGGCAAAGTGGAGGGAACCAGATGACGTGGAAGATCACCCATGCGATGGACCGACCAGATCAAATCGGCTGTGGGCGGACCTTTGCATGAGTGCACCAGAATGTCTGTGAATCGCGTGAAATGGCGTAAAATCATACAGCGAACAATATCTGCCTCTAATAGTACTACCAGTTGATCACGACCGCTCTGTAAAGAGAGAAACGACTGAGAAGAAGATGCCGTAAGTGAGATTTTCTGCCCACTACGCGGGAAAAAATCTCACTTCCTGGCCGGTAATTCGAAAATGAATGAATGAAAACATTTATTTCAGGCAACTGTGGCACCAGATCGCATATTCATGGCTCTCACCTTCGGTTCGGGCCACCAACACCTGGGATCTGGGGCAATCGCGAATTCACCGCCGGTATCTAATGTAATGTACCTACTATTTCAGTAGTAGGTAACATTTACTACATTAAATCGTAGGGTTATCTTTTGTAAATTATCGTGAATTTATTTTGTGAAATCAGGGTGATGATCATAAACAATGTATTAAGATGAAACATAAATAAATCAGATCATGCATAAAATTCAACGAACTATTTCGCAGCGAATTAAGAGAAACTGCAGACAAATGCTAGTAAATCAATAATGTAAAGTGACTTACCGGAGTGTGATATGCTGGCATCTTCGCGCTCTGTTTGCGTCAGTCCCATGGCGGGCAGAGCACAAGCTTCATCACTGCAAACAATACTTAAGCTAAAGTCATCGCCACCCAACAGGAATGCATCAAGATGAAGATATTTATATAGAAGCGAAAAATTGAAAAATTTATGCTTTGAGCGGGATTTGAACTCACGTTCCCACGGCTTTCTTGGCCAGACGGGTGCATTACCAATTATATGCTATCAAAGCCCTAGCCAAAGCATCGATTTTGTCAACCATTTGCTTCATTTCTACATGCCTAAGAGCGACATTGTAGCGACATCTGCCGTAAACCACTCAAAACATACATTTTTCAATTTTTCGCTTCTATAATAAATATTTAGTTTACGCTGGCAAACGTTACTGCTTTAATAAAAATTGAAGATGAAGATAGATTTTTTTTTAAGTAATATTACAGCCGGTCAGCTTCCGGAGCCTTGAGATTAGCCTAGATGTCGATAACTCAATTTGAACTTTTCATTACGTATTTTTATATAGATTTTATGAAATATTACTAACACATTAAATAAATAATTCATTATTGCCACTTAATTGGTAGTAAACAAAACGCCTTGAAAGCTATGGAAAAATAACATCTTTACGATGCCGACTGTGCCCAGATCATGTAGCAGTGGCGTGGCGTTCATAAAACACGATTCCCACAGGTTTGACCACTTCAGGACGATTGATCATCATTCTCTAATGCTAATGAACATAACGCAAGCGAAATCACGCTTACCCTGAGTTTGTTGTTTGACACTACACTAGTGCTTAGATATTATAAATTGCAACTATGTAAATGTAACATACTGCCATTTTAGTCCAAAAAGCCACATTATTGACACACAACACTCAGCACCGCATTGCAGCTGCGTAGTTAAAATGGCGTGAAGTCACTGGCGTAACTTGTGACAAGAAGATGCCTTTCCGTCTTAAAGGCGTTGTCTACAAGACAATAATACGGCCAGTACTTATGTACGGCAGTGAAACCTGGGCATTAACACAGGGGCATGTCCATGCCATCCATGTTGCAGAGATGCAGATGCTAAGGTGGATGTGCGGAGTTACCAGGCTGGACAAGATCCGCAATGAATATGTGCGAGGTCTGGGAGTCCGTGACAACGCCGATAAGCTGCAGGAAAGCAGGATGAGGTGGTATGGACATGTCAAAAGGAGGCCACCCGATTACGTCGGCAACGTTGTACTTGATTTGTCCGTCCCGGAAAAAGACCTAGAGGGAGACCTAAGACCACCTGGATAAATGTGTTGCTGACAGATCTGAAAGAATGCGATGTTTCCGAAGACGACATCAGGGATAGGGCGAAGTGGAGGAGGAAGATAAGGAAGGCTGACCCCACCACCATGTGGGATACATAGTCGGGAAGAGAGAGAGAGAGAGGGAGAGAGAGAGAGAGAGAGAGAGAGAGAGAGAGGGAGAGAGAGAGGGAGAGAGAGAGAGAGAGAGAGAGAGAGAGAGAGAGAGAGAGAGAGAGAGAGAGAGAGAGAGAGAGAGAGAGAGAGAGAGAGAGAGAGAGAGAGAGAGAGAGAGAGAGAGAGATTGAGAAATTTGAAAACACTCCAACAATTTCAGCTTGCTAATCTAGGAAAAAAAAAACATTAATTTGAATTGCCAATCATGTGACAGTGGTGTCGCAACGCATGTAACATTGAAGGACATCATGGAAATGACATTCATTTCATCTATATGACCAGAACAATTTTTGGGACTCATATTAACTTCAATTCATTTGTTTATTGCTCATGAAAATTTGTACAGCTAAATAATGAAAATGTTGCAATCTTGTACCTACACCTACTGTAGCTATGTGAAAGTAATGTAGGTAGGCCCCCCACAGCACAGGTTGGTGATAAATCATTCGTGCACCGATCACCCCGTGGTATGATAATAATCTACTACAATTGGCGACGATGTGGCCCGCGACAGTGGTTAAACTGAGCCGGCGGTGGCCGAACTGAGCCAATCGGACGTGATAGCAGCCGACGGTTGTCGGCGGTGGCCGAATTGAGCCAATCGGACGTGATAGCAGCCGACGGTTGTCGGCGGTGGCCGAATTGAGCCAATCGGACGTGTAGCAGCCGACGGTTGTCCGCGGTGGCCGAATTGAGCCAATGGGACGTGATAGCAGCCGACGGTTGTCCGCGGTGGCCGAATTGAGCCAATCGGACGTGATAGCAGCCGACGGTTGTCCGCGGTGGCCGAATTGAGCCAATCGGACGTGATAGCAGCCGACGGTTGTCGGCGGTGGCCGAATTGAGCCAATCGGACGTGTAGCAGCCGACGGTTGTCCGCGGTGGCCGAATTGAGCCAATCGGACGTGTAGCAGCCGACGGTTGTCCGCGGTGGCCGAATTGAGCCAATGGGACGTGATAGCAGCCGACGGTTGTCCGCGGTGGCCGAATTGAGCCAATCGGACGTGATAGCAGCCGACGGTTGTCGGCGGTGGCCGAACTGAGCCAATCGGACGTGATAGCAGCCGACGGTTGTCGGCGGTAGCCGAACTGAGCCAATCGGACGTGATAGCAGCCAACGGCTGTCGGCGGTGGCCGAATGGAGGGGTGCAAATGCGGCCACAGCCGAGCACCGCCATCTGAGCCCGTGAGGAGCCGATTTATCAGTAACAGTTCATTCAAATTTTAGATATTACCACTGTACAGATGTTCTAAATTTCTTTAACAACTAGTAAAACGCGCTTAGTTGCGCTTCGACTTAGCCCAATCAGTGAGAGTCGTATGTTACAGCACATTCACGACAATTAGGTATGAGATTACTTTAATACTATCTCAGAGCTTTCTCAAAGAGAATTATTTTCATAAAAAAGCTACAAAATTGCTGTGAATTAAAGAGAATGTGTTAAAAGCTGTAGGAACATGTTAATTAAAGAGCCATACCTGAGCAACTTCTCCCTGTAACAGAGCACCGTCCGTCGCTCGTCGCTGACGCCGATGGAGAAGGTGGCTAGCTCAGGATGGCGCAGCTCCTCCACACAGCGGTGGATCAGGAAGCGCCGGTAGTTGCTCACCGGTGGGAACACTAGCACACTGAAATCAGTCATTATGTCAGGGTAACCAATTCGCAAAAGCTGTTGCCACGTGGGCACTTTCATTTATTAGGCACGATAACAATGATGATGCCAATTGGTATATTTATAAACAAATCAATCATTTATTTATTTGTGCAAACAAGTGTACAATTAGATATTATAATTTAATAAAAGCTTTTAAAAAAGGCCATTTCTTGTTTTACCATTATATGGCATACAAATATTAAATTGTGAAGCAGAAACATGCCCAAACCAAGGAAACAATACAATAGAATTAATAATACAATTCTTATTGATATAATTATCAATAATTAAATCTACTCAATGTCAATAATAAAAATCAACTACAGAAATAAATTATTAAAATCTGTTTTGTCACTCTTTTCAATACTAGTTTTATTCATTTGCTCAAACATGTGTGGCTATTTTGAAGAGTCATTATAATGAAACTGAAATTAAGTTTAGGTATATTGTGAAAATTATTAGAATACATTACAGAGAATTTTTGTATTGACAGTACACATGTTCACATTCATTCAAATAAATTTTTAAGGGAAGAGGATTTCCTATTAAGTGCTTAGTAGGACTGTTTATTACAGATAATGTCATCATTCCAACTTCAAATCTGCTACCCAATAGTACAATACTCTGTTTGATGTCAAACTTTCCCAGACTGACAACCCGGGTGTGATTCTTATTAAGTAATCTTTAATTCAGTGAGGTGCATAGGTCTTTCAATAAATATAGCATTAAAGTTATACCATATAGTATAACATACTGTAACAAAATGCTAATACAACCAGTAAACAAGATTAAAAGTAATTCAATTGGGCTAATTAGAACTCTCCCAATTGATCCCTTGACCTCATTCTTGACGAAGCTTCTTGTTAACTGGAGCAGGTATTTTTAGAATCTACCGGTGAAGACACTGTGCTACATGGAAACTGATATAATAGTTTTAATTTTGTTACAAGCTATTTAATTATAAAACAATAAATTAAAACAAACTTCTTACATATGGATGCCAAACGTGGACATACAATACTAAAACAAAAACTAAACTAGTAGTGTGCCAGAAAGCAATGGAGAGAAGTGTACTAAAATTAAGAAGAATACAAAAAGTAAAAAGTGAAAAAATAAGACGAAAAACGAAAGTTATAGACGCCTTACAATATGCCCTAAAACAAAAGTGGCAGTGGGCAGGACATGTAGCAAGATGCACAGACAAAAGATGGACACTAGAGTCAACTATATGGAAGGGACCGAAAGGAAAAAGGAAAAGAGGGCGCCCTCGAAAGAGGTGGATAGATGATATACAAGGGATAGCAGGAAGTAAATGGAGAGAGAAAGCTATGGATAGAGAGGGCTGGAAGAAGCTGGAGGAGGCCTTTACCCGAGAAGGGGTTCCAATCAATGATACTGAAGAAAGTAATGATAGCAAGTAAAAGAAAAAAGAAAACAATTTTTTTTTATACATACACACATTTTTTTTATATTTGTAATATATATATATAAAAAAAAAAAAAAAAAAACGTAACAATTACAGATTGGAAATAAACGGGCTTTATTATTATTATTATTATAAATTAAAACAAAAAATAATAAAGATGACAAATACCCAGGAATTGATACGCGCATTGCTAGCTAGCCAGTGGTAAATGGTAATTAATAAACATGTATAAAAAAAACTATAAATACCATAATAATACTAATTGTTCATAGGTATATTATTGTGGACATTTAATGTATTGTATCCATCTTATATACATTTTATTTTATTGTATGTCCAATCATATACATTTTATTTTATTGTATGTCCAATATTTAAGTGGATAATATGGTTCAGTTTGAAATTCATCGAAGTGCTAAAAGAATTCGTTATATCGCGAAGAAAAAAACGCGCTAGCGTGTCTGCACGGAAACCCGTATATGATGATTCGAGCAATTTTATAGATCATTTATGAATATTTATTAGCGTCCGCTCCCCTGTCTCGCTCCATATAATCCACGACCTACGTACATCTTTGACTCGGTTTAACCTTGAAAATAATAATCGGATAACGAAATGTACATATACCGAAAGTAAATGAGACAAACATATCTAATAAGCCGTATCATGACACTTGTAAAAGTATAAGAATTCCAAAGAATACAAAAAAAGCTCAGATAATATACCGAAAATAACAATACAGCTAAAATTGTTTACCTGTCAACTCTTTTTTCGGCAATAAAACATTTTAGATCGTCCTTTACATCTTCCACAAAATTGTCGTCCGCTAGGCTCAGAAACCTATCCACCGTTTTGGCACCCAGCTTGATGGTGGCTTGTTTATCCCAACGAAAATAAAAACTAAACGATCTAATTCACGTGCCAAACAGGAAAATTCAGCCGACCATTTTCAATTTTTTTGTTTGTTAGATACCTTTTTTAAATTGCCTTTAGCTAAGGCAAGGCTATGAAATTGCCCATACAGCCATGCCGGAAAACTAAGACAGTGTTCTCTCCTATTTTACGGTTTTTTTTTACCGATGAAGATGTAATTGGATCGAAATAATACAATTTCAACTAGAAACTACTACGTTTACGTTAAGTCCTTGAATCATTCATAATGCATTGAAAATAAATGTGTAAGTTGAATTAGTTAAGGATATTGCTTTTAATAGTCGATAATCGAATATACGGATAGAATCGATTAGTCTCATCGCTAGAGGCGTCATGGCGTTTAGTTATTAGTAATGCAAATTGCATTACTGAATTGTTTTGCATTACAACTAACTGAAAAGAATACAGTTATCCAAAAACATGATAATTGTCAAGTAAGAGTACTTTATCAATTAGTTACATTTCTTAAGTTTATATTAATTAGAATCACATTTTTCGTTTTTTCCAAGCCTGTAAACAAAACGCATGTGAAGTGTTGAGTTGACTGATCTCAGATATTCGCGTTTATGTTCTAATTTTTTTGTTTTCGTATAATTTAAGTTAGTTTAATAAATGTTTTTAGCATAGTAGTAGTCTTAGGATGACCATGGAAAGGAGGATCAAGCTGAAAACCCTTAACAGCCACATAACTTGCAAGATTTGCCGCGGATACTTCATAGATGCTACCACAGTCACCGAATGCTTACATACGTGTTAGTATTTTCTCGAATTATCCCTTATGTACCACTGTTATTTCTTACCAAACTTACCATAACACTCTTACTGCGATCTTTTCTGCCCTTTTCGTAGCCCACACTCTCGAAGAAACTCAATTTGGACAACTTAAGTAATTTTCAGACCCCCTAGTTTCATTGTAGCTATTTTACTTATTACAAAGAAGTTCAATAGTCTGCCAGTTACAGTAGGTCAATGTTAAGGTTTTAATACAATCTCAATCTACCTTTCAGTCTGCAAAAGCTGCCTAGTGAAACATTTAGAGGAAAATAACACATGCCCAACATGCGAGATCGTGATACACCAGTCGCACCCCCTGCAGTACATCAGCTTCGACCGCACCATGCAGGACATAGTGTACAAACTTGTGCCCGACTTACAGGACAGTGAGTATATACCTATTACACATTTTTACCTCAATGGTAAACTTACAAATCTGCCTTCTCACAGCAAAAAAATGTAACCACAAAACTGCCATTTAGGGATTTTTCTTTTTTTTATTGTTGTTTTTAACATATTTCAACTGTTTGCGTTGCTTAAAACTGTAAGATTATATACCTAAAAATATATATTTGGTGGTCTATTTGGCAGATTTATTACTTACAACAAAATAACATTACCAAGGCAGGAATATGGTAGCGGTAACAAATCTATCATATTTGTTTATTTTGTATGAAAACAACCACACATTTACAATTGCAGATGGTTTGAGAACAAAATATCAACCAGCAATTTCACTTTCAGCAATCAAAACATCAGTTTTTCTATCCAAATATAAATAAATAAATAACCTAATATTTCTGGATTTTGGTGAATCTATCCTAATAGTTACTTAAAACATTTATTTGACATTCAGTACTATTTGGAAGTTCCAAGTAAAATAATAATTGGAACTGAACTAAAAAATATATTATTTAAGTATATGACAGTATTGGTAATTTTCATTTGGCTCCTATTCTGGTAGATATTCTTGTGCAGTCGGAGTTTAAATCTGTATAGATTTTCATTTAATTTCCAAGTTAGTGAAATTTCGGATTGGTAAGTTAAGCATGGGAGCATAAATAAGTCACAATTGAGCGCGCGCCGACTCCGCCCAGTCAATGGGAATCCATTGACCGGGCGGAGTCGGCGCGCGCTCAAGCGCATCTAAATAGTTGCCGAAGGAATGTAGAGCTTCTGTACAACAGTCAGATCCCATATTCAAATGTTATTGGCGCCGCTGCCGGCCGATCGGGCGCTTGCGAACGCGGACGGGGGTGCTCGGCTGTCGTCGCGTGTAAGCGGCTCCGTTCGGTCACCGCCGCGCGCCATCGGCTCCGTTCAGTTACCGCCGCGCGCCATCGGCTCCGTTCAGTTACCGCCGCGCGCCATCGGCTCCGTTCAGTTACCGCCGCGCGCCATCGGCTCCGTTCAGTTACCGCCGCGCGCCATCGGCTCCGTTCGGTTACCGCCGCGCGCCATCGGCTCCGTTCAGTTACCGCCGCGCGCCATCGGCTCCGTTCGGTTACCGCCGCGCGCCATCGGCTCCGTTCAGTTACCGCCGCGCGCCATCGGCTCCGTTCGGTTACCGCCGCGCGCCATCGGCTCCGTTCAGTTACCGCCGCGCGCCATCGGCTCCGTTCGGTTACCGCCGCGCGCCATCGGCTCCGTTCAGTTACCGCCGCGCGCCATCGGCTCCGTTCGGTTACCGCCGCGCGCCATCGGCTCCGTTCGGTTACCGACGCGCGCCATCGGCTCCGTTCGGTTACCGCCGCGCGCCATCGGCTCCGTTCGGTTACCGCCGCGCGCCATCGGCTCCGTTCAGTTACCGACGCGCGCCATCGGCTCCGTTCGGTTACCGCCGCGCGCCATCGGCTCCGTTCGGTTACCGCCGCGCGCCATCGGCTCCGTTCGGTTACCGCCGCGCGCCATCGGCTCCGTTCCCTCGTTCGTCACCCTAGAATTTGATCGCTCGGACGGACGCAGTCGGCTGCCGCCGGGCGCTCCAGCGTCCGCTGGAACGTGGCGGCAGCCGAACCCGCCCGACCTGGTCAGTGGACGCGGTCGGCCGCTGCCGGCTGCCAGAACGCCCGTTGCGACGCGGCGGCAGCCGACCCGGCCCGGCCCGATCAGTGTGAATCGTACATTATGTCCCATTCCTAATTTTTAGGTCTACTTACCATCCAGCAAAAGCCTTGTCTAATCTCTTATATTCCTTTCAAAGTACTCTTCTGCTCCAAGTCACTACAAACTTTTTTAAATGGTTTGCTAAGTTCAGCCTTTCATGCTGACTCAAGATCTGCGTCAGACCTGCCATGTTTCACATTCGTATGGTGCTCTTCATTACATTTATAAACAATGTCTCACAATAGTTTTAATAAGATCATTGCAAATCTTCAGATGAGCTTAAGCGGGAGCGGGACTTCTACCGCGTCCGCAACCTGCCGTGCCCGAAGGACGCCGCGCTCGCGCTGGGCGACAAGGGCGGCGCCGGCGAGGAGCCCGAGCAGCCCGACAACACCGACAACCATCGCAAGGACGAGCAGGTGAGTGTTGTACACATATTATTATATATTTTATTTTATTTGTGCAACATCTAAAGCTATACCATAAGGTTGGGGTACTACCTACGTGGTTATTTACCCACCTATAGAAACCTATTTAAACCGAGTTAATCGCGTTCCAAAAATGTTTTTTTTTAGGGTTCCGTACCCTATTACTGAGACTTCGCTGTCCGTCCGTCTGTCACCAGGCTGTATCTCAAGAACGGTGATAGCTAGACACTTGAAATTTTCACAGATGATGTATTTCTATTGCCGCTATAACAACAAATACTAAAAATGAAAAAAAAAAATATTTAAGGGGGGCTCCCATACAACAAACTTGTTATACCTATATATACATATATATAGGTACGGAACCCTTCATGCGCGAGTCGGACTCGCACTTGCCCAATTTTTTAAAGTCCTGTTTTGTTATAATATTGTGTTACAAATTGAAAATAGTTAGGGAGGCTCAGGATTAATCGTGGAGAGCTTTGAGGGAGGTCTTTGTCCAGCAGTGGATGTCTGTCGGCTGATATAATGATGATGATACTGAGTGCTTACAAAGGCAGATTAATCACATGATGTTGTTTCATAATTCCATAAAAATAGTCTTATGGGTGAACAAAGTAACTTTTATAGGACAACAACAAGTTAATTTTATACAACAAAGTTGTCTAAATGTGTTAATGTTTGACTGTAGGTTAAATACTGTATAGAAATAATCCTTTTGCTTGAGCGAATCCACTTAGCTTTGTACCCGATGAACAATACTCATTATCTGTATTGTTAGCTGTGGCCACAACTGCCACTTCAAAATGTAAGGCGTTATAAGTGCAAGTTACTTTTACACTAAATTAGTCTTTAAGTCAAACGAAATAAGGTTTACTCTTAAACAAAGAAAACAGAGATGTTGGTCACTTCATTGTCATTATAAGCATCGATAGAAAGACTAATTTAGTGTAAAAGTAAATTGCACTTATAACGCCTTACATTTCGAAGTGGCAGCTGTGGCCACAGTTAACAATACAGATAATGAGTATTGTTCATCGGGTACAAAGCTAATGGGATTCGCTTAAGAAATGGGCTTCGAACTATAAGAAGGTTCACACCTTTACAATGCCTAAATTTTTAGTTAATAACCAGACTGAATGTATTGATGGTAATATGTATAACTATGATCGCATTCCAGGTGAACGTGTGCTTGGAGTGCATCTCAACGTCGCTGCGCACGCTCAAGCGCAGCTTCATCCGCTGCTCGGCGCAGGCCACCATCACGCACCTCAAGAAGTTCATCGCCAAGAAAGTGCTCAGTGGCATGGACAAGTATAGAGATGTGAGTAAATACACTTTGATTCTGATAAACCTAGTGGAATAGCTAAGTAATTATTATTTTCTTCGGTTTCCGCGACTGTCACACATTTAAATAAAACAATTTAAACGGATTATATCGCGTATATTAATTATTTGAGCCTCCCTGACGTTTGAGTCGACCTTTGACAACGGTATCTGTAAAGGTACTGAAACGTCAGGGAGGCTCAAATAATTAATATACGCGATATAATCCGTTTAAATTGTTTTATTTAAATAAGTAATTATTTATAAGACTAATTTAAATCAATAACATTCACCAAGAAACACAATATCCTTCCCACTGTTTATACTCTTAGTGGAGCCGCTCTTGATAAAGTAACACTAATAAGGGACCTTGGTGTATATCTTGATTCCAAACTTCATTGTAGGCGACAACCGCGTCCGTCGATAAACGATAGGCCCACCCAAGCAGCACATTAGTGAATTTTGCAGCTTATCTTATAGCTTTAAGTTCTAAATGAGTGGTTTAACAGTGTTTGATACAACTTATAGCTTTAAACACCACTCAAAACTGTATATGAGTTCATCCTATCACTTGTAGTTGCATAGGAACGTTTTTTGTTTCTACTTTATTACTTATGGTGGGATAAAGTCGATTTTAATACTTAAAGTTGCATGCAGGTTCAAATTGTCACTCAATAAGAAGCAATAGTGCTATATAAGGCCTTAAAATCACTTATAAGCAACTTTTACATATAAGTGGGAACATACCCTTATTTGGAACTAAAAGTTCCAAATGACTAGTACAATAGCGAATTATATCACCAATAGTGGCTAAAGGGATAATTTTACGGCTCTTTTGGAACCAAAAAATATTGCAACTTTAAGGCCTAAGAAGTACCTTATTGCCACTCCAACGCATAAATAGGTGTCAGTAGGAGGTTCTTGGAACCAAAAGCAGTTATTTTCACTTATTTCGAACCACTAACGAACTAAAAGTTCTATTATTGTTCCTATTTGCGCCTTGTCAAAATATATTTAATAGTCTTGCTTGTTTAATAGTCTACAAAAGAGCAAATAATTACTATTGGTAATATCATTCACTGCTTTGCCACTCGCAAGATACAAATAAGTGATTATTAGACTTGATAGTTCCAAATAAGGAACAAATAAGTGAAAATAAACACTGTAGGATCTTTTTTAGGGTTCCGTAGTCAACTAGGAACCCTTATAGTTTCGCCATGTCCGTCTGTCCGTCCGCGGCTTAGCTCCGTGATCATAAGTGCTAGAAAGCTGAAGTTTGGTATGTGTATGTATCACGCCGACATAACGGTAAAATAAAAACTAAAAAAATAACTTTTTTTCGGGTACCTCCCATACACCTAAAGTGGGGGTGATTTTTTTTTTCGTTCTAACACTAGCGTGTGGGGTGTCGTTGAATAGGTCTTTTAAAAACAATAGGGGCCTTCAAAGATCATTTTTTGATAAAGTCAGCAGTTTTGTAAATATTCGCTCGGTAAATCCAAAAAATAGTGTCCCCCCCCTCTAACTTCTCAACCACGGGTCAAAAAATTATGGAAAAATTCATGAAAATAAGGCCCTATTAGTACTTTCAATGAAAACTATATTGATAAAATCGGTCGAGCCGTTTTTGAGTTATCGCAAAAATTCATAATTTTCTTTTAAATGACGTAAGTGCCCCGCGGTGTTCTTATACTTCGAACGTTACACATATTAGTTAAGTGCCATACTGCATTAAAACATTTCGCTCAATCTGGTGCGTATAATCGATAACTTCTAGAAGGTAATAAGTAATTACAGTTACTTTGGCGTTTACGACCTTTTATAGAGCTTGAAATCTTTCTCGTAATTTAAATTCGATTTAATTGTCTATTGTGAAGGATGGCCAACTACGGAACCCTACACTGAGCGTGGCCCGACATGCTCTTGGACGGTTTTTGTTTCGCCATGTTTACAAATGGAAGCCTATGAAAATTGATTATTTTAACCAGAATTTTATCACACTGACGCATAATCACAGACTTTTGATAGTTGTGACGATGTTACTTTAACATTGTACGTAACCTACAATCATTAGGTCAGGTTTTTAACAGTTTTATTTCTTATCAGTATCTATTCCTTATTTAATTAGGCACTCTCTTTTTTAATATTCCTGATCAAATGAAGGGCGCGTCGAAATTTACAAAGAAAACATACTATAGTTTCACAGTAAAAAAAAAATTCGCAAGAATTTCGTGCTTATTTCGATGCTTGTATAACGTAAAGTTTTAATCACTCATCAAACAGACATATAAATCCAAAATGAATATGGCAGATCACGTATTACTTCAATTTGACAGTTGCCTCGCCACTCAAAGATAATTTTGGCGACTCATTTATCACTCATTGACCGAACTGAAATGTTTTCATTCGTTCACTGCGCATAACTTTTACCCTTAGTTCTAATTGCCACTTAAGGTTATTGTGAGATCTCTTATGGACGCATAACTTTCACCCATAGTTCTAATTTCCACTTAAGGTTATTGTGAGATCTCTTATGGATTCTATTTAGCACCAAAAATAGGCTGCAATTTTTCTCCTTTTGGTTCTGTACTGGTGGCATAAGGGTTCTTGCCACCTATATAGCACTTAGTCATGGTGGTAAATTTCACTTAAGCATCTAATTAGATATGATATACGAGCTATTTAGACCCAATTGTGCTACTTGGGCAGGGTGCATAAAACAGGATTTAGGAAGGCCCCCTACGGTGAGCACAGAATTCAGATCGCTGATCGCAGCAGCGAAATCCTTAAGACCTTTGTTCAGCCCAGGAGTGGATGTTTTGATATAATGATGATTTTGTAACTTCCAGATTGACATTCTTTGCAACGACGAGCTTCTCGGCAAGGACCACACACTCAAGTTCGTGTACGTGACGCGCTGGCGGTTCCGCGACCCGCCGCTGCGGCTGCAGTACCGCCCCAAGATAGACCTGTAGGCTAAGTGTTGTCTGGTGTACGATGTACATAGTGTGATCCTAGAGACTGCGCCAGTAAGACCTGAGGATTGCGAGAGCAGACATTTGCCACACCAAGACAAATCTGTAGGCTAAGTGTTGTCGGGTGTACAATGTACATAGTGTGATCCTAGAGACTGCGCCAATAAGACCTGAGGATTGCGAGAGCAGACATTTGCCTCACCAAGACAGATCTGTAGGCTAAGTGTTGTCGGGTGTACAATGTACATAGTGTGATCCTAGAGACTGCGCCAATAAGACCTGAGGATTGCGAGAGCAGACATTTGCCTCACCAAGACAGATCTGTAGGCTAAGTGTTGTCCGGTGTACAATGTACATAGTGTGATCCTAGAGACTGCGCCAGTAAGACCTGAGGATTGCGAGAGCTGGCATTTGCCTCACCAAGACAGATCTATAGGCTAAGTGTTGTCTGGTGTAAAATGTACATAGTGTGATCCTAGAGACTGCGCCAATAAGACCTGAGGATTGCGAGAGCTGACATTTGCCTCACCAAGACAGATCTATAGGCTAAGTGTTGTCTGGTGTAAAATGTACATAGTTTGATCCTAGAGACTGCGCCAATAAGACCTGAGGATTGCGAGAGCTGGCATTTGCCTCACCAAGACAGATCTGTAGGCTAATGTTGTCTGGTGTGCAATGTACATAGTGTGATCCTAGAGACTGCGCCAATAAGACCTGAGGATTGCGAGAGCTGGCATTTGCCTCACCAAGACAGATCTGTAGGCTAAGTGTTGTCTGGTGTACAATGTACATAGTGTGATCCTAGAGACTGCGCCAATAAGACCTGAGGATTGCGAGAGCTGGCATTTGCCTCACCAAGACAGATCTGTAGGCTAAGTGTTGTCTGGTGTACAATGTACATAGTGTGATCCTAGAGACTGCGCCAATAAGACCTGAGGATTGCGAGAGCTGACATTTGCCTCACCAAGACAGATCTATAGGCTAAGTGTTGTCTGGTGTAAAATGTACATAGTGTGATCCTAGAGACTGCGCCAATAAGACCTGAGGATTGCGAGAGCTGACATTTGCCTCACCAAGACAGATCTGTAGGCTAAGTGTTGTCTGGTGTGCAATGTACATAGTGTGATCCTAGAGACTGCGCCAATAAGACCTGAGGATTGCGAGAGCAGACATTTGCCTCACCAATACAGATCTGTAGGCTAAGTGTTGTCTGGTGTGCAATGTACATAGTGTGATCCTAGAGACTGCGCCAATAAGACCTGAGGATTGCGAGAGCTGACATTTGCCTCACCAAGACAGATCTATAGGCTAAGTGTTGTCTGGTGTAAAATTTACATAGTGTGATCCTAGAGACTGCGCCAGTAAGACCTGAGGATGGCGAGAGCTGACATTTGCCTCACCAAGACAGATCTATAGGCTAAGTGTTGTCTGGTGTAAAATGTACATAGTGTGATCCTAGAGACTGCGCCAGTAAGACCTGAGGATTGCGAGAGCTAGCATTTGCCTCACAACAGACCTGTAGGCTAAGTGTTGTCCGGTGTATGTGGCACGATCCTGCGAGAGACTTGTCTCTCCATGGTAGACCTGCGAGATCAGATCTGTGCAGCCCTACTGTAATGGACTCGGGATTCGTTTTGAAAACTATCTCTCAAAGAATCGTGCTATTACCATACCTACTTGTAAGTAGCAATAGAATTTGTACTTTGAAAAAATGCACTCAATTTAAAATAATTGTATTTTTATGAACAAATTTAGTTAGACAATTTTATTATATAATTTGCAAATAAAGTTTTGATTATTGATTAAGCTAAATGAATTAAACCTTTTATGAATTGACACATGAACTAACTATTTACTATTTATTTATGTGAAGTCTGAGTCTGAACACAGTTTTTTCATGTATTATTATATTATTATTTAGTTACCCTTCAATGTTTAATAAAAATAGAATATTTCATAACCACTTGTGCCAGAGAATTTTACCGTTTCGTTTTGTTTGAAATTTGTATTCTATGGTTACAAATAAACCTTCAAATATCTGTTTCCAGTTGGTTGGAAAATACAGATATCAAACAATCATCTCTAAACAAAAAATGCATATAGAAAAAACTGTACGTGTAAGTAGGTATTGTTTTTATTTCAAGTTGTTAATTTCGTTTTAGTTAATCTGTTATGATTTTTATTTTATGACAAGGGATAGAGGTATTTGCTCATATCGACCAGGCTTCGGTAAAGAATACTGACACCGCTTCTGTTCGTCCTAAAAAAGTTGGTTTTAGTTTATAATTGACTTAAAAAAATATATTAATTTGAACCTTCCCCTTAGATTAATTTAGTATTTAAGTAAATGATTTATTGAAACAACAAAGAAGTGTAAACGAATTAATTGAAATATATTTAGTTCGATAATGTTTAATTCTGTTTCATTGACCATACCACGGCACGGCACGTTAAAACAAAGATTTTCGACTTTATCAAAGGTACATTTAAGCTGAAGAAAATACGTTATGTCACAGAAGATGACAATGATATGTCATCCAATTGACATTTCATTCTTTTGACCAGGCTTTTTTTCGAGATAATCAAATAAGCGATAAAACAAATAAACCCACATTTTTACATTTTCGAAAATATACCAATTTATGATTACAAAAGCCATTTGAAAAGTTTCTCATTATAAAAGAGCGTAAGCGACATCGACCAGTAGGTCACAGCGCAGTAAATCATACAGTCGGACTATTACTAAGGCGGATTTAGTATGGAAATTTTACCACTGGTCTTTTCGTAGGCTGCGACTGTCAATTTTCCACAAGGTGTACGTGTGCTTCATTTGAGTGCTGTTTCTTAGACGACGCTGCTTTCACCTTTTTAATATATTTTCAAAGCTAGTCCGTATTATCAAACAAAAATAATATATTTGGGTTTTGTGATGAAAAAGTAATGAAATTAGTTTAAACTTAACACCGTTTGAAATTGCCAAAAAAAACTGCCAATATTTGATTATAGACCAATATCGGTAAACTTAAATAAAAGCTCAAAAAGAACTTAAAGCTAAATGATGAAAACAAGGTTACAGTTATACAAATTTATTTACATTAATTGTAAAACCAAGAGGGTGTTATTGGTAACTAAGCTTAAATTAGGTAAAAATTTACAACACAAACACTTAAGAGGCCTTATTCCTTTTAAAATGCTGATTGTTTAGACATTTTTCTCCATGATCAAACATGTTTCTTAACATATTATTGATGTTACTACCTAGAAAAGGGCTATTGGGATTTATTGGTATATATTTGAAACCTACAGTTTGAATTTTTCATTAATAATTTTATGTTTCAAATACTACTCGAAATTGACAAAATTCACGCGGAAAATTGGTTTTTTCAACTTATTTTCGACTGTACGCAATGAAAGCATGAAATAGCTATGTTACTTTCTAGAGCTCAAGGGTAAATGTTATTCACTTTGAAAAGTTGGTTTAAATTATCAATATAAATGTCATAAAATGAAAAAAAAAAATTTTTTAAGGATTAAGGCCTCTTAATATTATAAATTATTAAATAATAGTTTTTTTATAAATTATGACCAGTTGAGACATCCGTAATTTTCAGTTGGTATGTATGCGTTTGATTAACCCGTAAAAAAATATACCTATACAATTTTGAACGTTGCTTCCCACTTTTTAAGCGTGACCGTAGACTTGTCACTTCCTGATTTACGAAAACAAAAAGAAGATAATTATTTTAATAAATTTGAATTTGTGTCACCAAAAAACAATAGGCGCGCAGCTCATATCGTGACGGACTGTTTAATTTTGGTATGTTTATGAACATAAAACATTTTTCAACTTTTGCTTTAAACTAAAGTCGCCGACTAAAGGTACAAAGTGACAGCACGGCATCAATGGCGGAATTGAATTTAAAGGACCTTTCTGCAATGGGGGGTAATATTACAATACGTAGATGAAAATAAATTTGACAACAAACGATAATAATAACATTCCATTTCGAGGGATTCGTACAACTAAATTCCGATAAAACCATCGAGAAATACGGAATTAGTATCTACGGAGCGCGAATTGAACTCGCTTTCCCGACTGGGCTCACACAAATAATAATATATTGTATAAATACATTTACGATTCAAATTTGAGCATGTACTATCACCATCAGCAAAAGCCAGAGTCGGCAACTGTAAGGCTGCGTTTCCACCAGCGATGTGCGAGGATGTGGCGAGGGATGTGTTTTTGTTAACCAATAGAATCAGCTGTGCTGAGCGACGATAAGTAAATGAAGCTATTCCATTAGTCCAAACACATCTCTCGGTACGCATCCTCGCACATGTCTGGTGGAAAGCTCAGCCATAAACAGTTTTGCTTACAACTAAAGACATTTCAAATCAGCCGCTGTAAGCGAAATACTTTCAAACAGTAAAAATTAAATTCAAATATCTCCAACAAAATCCAAACAAATTAAGAGTCCGCAGCAAGGTCCGCTCAACTCCGCGTTGAGATCGCGCGCTTACGCTTTAAAATGTTGTTGTTTCACCTAGAGGAAGACAGGGCGCTAGCAGTAAAGCGAGAGCGCGCTAGCGGGGGGCGGTGCTTACCGCCGCCCCCCCGGACCGTTCCCCGCGCTAGAGTAATTCGCTGCAGTTTCGCAACAATTTTTTGTAATTTATTTTAAGGTTTTCGTAGTTACGCTCTCATTTTAAAACTACGAGATCAATTTTGATAAATCTTTTTTCTTATCAAACTGCATAGTTTAATCGACACCGGAAATAGGTTTTGACTTCAATCTAAACTATATTTTGGTCGTAGTATGCCGCCAAACTGAACAACTTTCTGGGGTCTAAAAATACAAAACTTGTACTCGCTCTATTTTCTTTCTATTAACATTTCAAGAGTCATAAACTAGTTTTAGCCCTAGATATATCTTATCTCATTATATTTAGAGAATTTCATGATAATGTGACATGTTATATTAAAATAAGGACGTAACTACGTTTGTATGAAGAATCGAGCTTGCTGCGGACTCTTAAAACACATTTAAGAAGTGACTGAGATTTTCATATTAAAATGATTAGACCAATATAATATTAATATCCTATTGTGTACATTCAATCAAATTGAGGTAGTTGACAAGTGAACTATTGGAAAGGGTTTATTTTTCGCTACCCTGTTGTATGAGGAAAGAAGGCTACAGCGCAGTGCCGTAAACTAAGCGATACCCAACCAGTCTTTTAAGACCAAAACTTTTTTTGCAAGGGCGCACCAGGCGCATATTATAAAAAAGCCTAGTTTACTGCACTGCCTTCAGGGTGGAACCTTTAAAAGGGTCAGTAATTCACAAGGACTTGCCGCATTGTGAAAATAGCTTTCACATTTTAAAGTTATCATAGAAAAATATACAATCAGTGACAAATTCTTCAATATTTACAATGGTGAGAAAAGCAACGATTTCAAAAACTTTGTTATACATTTAAAAATTAGAGCAAAATTTAGCGAAGGTAATTATCGCACAGTGGCAACAGTTCCAGTAGCTTCCCCCACTGACCCATTTTAACATTTCACCCCGTACACTTAGCCTTCTCTCCTGTCAACCGTTTAGCTCTGAAATCCCCTACGTCCCCTCACACTTCACCCCCGAATTCACCGAATCAAACACGCCAAATTTATTCTCCTCGTTCGTTATAACCAACTTATAATGGTCCGACGAAGGCAGCGGCATATTAGGTTTCGCGTGATCCCTTTTAAAGTGTCTACTGAGATGTGAAGTTTGCGAGAATTTCCTGTCGCATATCTTGCACTGGTATTTCTTCTCTCCTGTGTGGACGACCCGGTGTTGTTTAAGGGCGGAGGATGTGTAGAAGGTCTTACCGCACTCGCAGTGGTAGTCGCGTTGGCCCTTGTGCCGCTTTACGTGCACGTTGTAGGCGCTGCATGTGACGAAGCCGCGCTGGCATTCTTTGCAGTTGTACCTTGGAGCAATTGATATCGAGAGATGTCGTTTTTCATTCAAGATTGACTGATTTGATATGTATCACTAGTACCTTTACCATGAGTTAATGTGACCGTACTCGCTAGTATGTATGAAGGTACATCGCCCCTATAGGTTGCTCTGTATATAGAACTACAATTCGCTTAAGCAGTCGCTAGCAACTACGGTCACTGTAAACTCATAGTAAGGTTTCTGATGGTGAGTGGCTATGAAATAATGAACTTTATTCTGTACTAGCTGTGCCCCGCGGTGTTACCCGCTCATCCCACGGGAACACTAAATTTATTCGGGATGAAAAGTATCCTATGTCCTTTCCCGGGTCTCAAACTATCTCCATACCAAATTTCATCTAAATCGGTTCAGCGGTTTAAGCGTGAAGAGGTGACAGACAGACAGACACACTTTCGCATTTATAATATTAAGTACTAGCTTTTGCCCGCGACTACGTCCGCGTGGAACTTGGAAGTATGGAAGCAACCTCATACAACACGATAGATATCCACCTAATCACCTTAATTAATAAAAAAGCGCCTAAGCAAATTTAAGAGCAATTGTGCTTTAGGGTTTATCATTACATTTTCTACAGGGTCATCAATGTCATCATGAATTACTTACTCACTTTTCAATATTTTTAGGGACAATTTCCAGGATGAAAACTATCCTATGTCCTTCCTCGGATCTTAAACTATCTCCATACCAAATTTCATCTAAATCGGTTCAGCGGTTTAAGCGTGAAGAGGTAACAGACAGACAGACAGACACACTTTCGCATTTATAATATTAAGTATGGATGTAGGTGAAGAGAGCGAACCTACAGCCATCCTCAAAATTATGGTCAGGAGATCAGGCGCATCGTCGCGCACCTGCGACTCCGATTGCGCCTATCAA
This sequence comes from Apotomis capreana, assembly GCA_947623375.1. Classification (NCBI taxonomy): domain Eukaryota; kingdom Metazoa; phylum Arthropoda; class Insecta; order Lepidoptera; family Tortricidae; genus Apotomis; species Apotomis capreana. Next base: position 40,320,064 of record OX392499.1, read on the forward strand.
CCTGGAAGTGCCTCCCAAGGTTGGAAGAATCTATGATGGCAAGCCCCAGCTTTGGTGTTCAGAGCAAGAGCTCAACCAGACAGAGAGAGAGAATCAGGAGAAACTTTCGGTTGGCCGCCGTAGATACCGCTGGAAAGACGAGGTGCATAAGGATCTGTGCGCCTTAAATACCCTAACTAGCGGAAAAAATGCGTAAAACAGAGAATGGCGTTCTCTTGTGTGAGAGGCCAAGATCCCTTTGGGTCACTTAGCCAGATAAGTAAGTAAGCCACAAGGGCAAATTGACCTCAGACGTGTCAATTCACAAGAGGAGACCATTGTTGAGAAGAAATATGAGCCATGGTTTAACTGCAGCAACAATGTCTACGTCAGCATTATTTCAATTAACATTGTTATTATCACATTATAATAAAGTGGAATATAATGAACAAATTAAAACCAAATGCTCCAATTTATCATTACCAATAATTCTTTAAATGTCACAAACTCACCGGACTTCCTTGTTGTGTATCCTGACGTGAATCGACAAGTTGCCGGAGGTAGCGAAGGTCTTGGTGCAAAGATGGCAGGAGTACGGCTTCTCGCCGTTATGGATCCTCTGGTGCACTTTCAGGTCCGCTTTTATGGGGAACCCTGAAAAATGTACACACATTTCAGTGACACAAACTTCACGACAACAATTCTAGGCTACTATGGTTATGAGTAGTCGTAGCTGCGATAGGGAACTACATTGTGGGGTAAGTTTTATGACCTTAAGTGTGAATCATCATAAGACAACTTAAATGTTACTTTTATGCACGTCAGTTATGATCATCATCATCAGCCGAGAGACGTCCATTGCTAAAAAAGGTCATCCCAAAGATCTCCAATTCTCCACCTTATCATATGCCGTCTGCATCCAACAAAATCACGCGACCTTTAATATCTGTTCACTTTGCTTAGGCTTAAACTATAGGTACAGCTTCTGTTTTATTTTATGGCATAGGGGGGCAAACGAGCAAACGGACCGCCTGATGGAAAGCAAGTAGCATCGCCCATAGACACCTGCAACACCACAGGAGTCGCAAGTGCGTTGGCGGACTGTTCTTCTGGTACATGGTCACCACTAACAACTCATCAGTCCCATTCCATTTTGGCCATCGGTGGCCCTGAAGTCAGTCACACTAAAATTACCTTTTCCGCAGTCCTGGCACAAATATGTCTTGTCCCCCTTGTGCCTCTTCATGTGTATGGAGAGCTGCGCGCTTTGCACGAAGTTCTTGAAGCACACGTCACAGCTGTATAATTTTTCACCTGTATACATTGAGAGATCTATTGAAGAAATGGTCCTTTGAAACCCGATATCAACATTGTTATAAATTTTTGTTTGTATTAAAGCAGTAACGTCTGCTAACGTAATAGTAGTTTATGCAACTGCTACATAAGTAATGAGAGGTGTTAAAATACGAGTGTGGTTTTATGAAACTCGCCTACGGCTCGTTTCCTGATAGGATCACCCGAGTGTTTTAAGACCTTATTATGTACAGTTGCATACACTACTTTATCTACACACATATTCATAATCTATGTGGAGGGAGGTCACCATAATAGACCTCGACCTCGCGGTGGCTGCGGTACTGTTATAAAATTACATCTCTGATTTTGGCCGCTGCCAAGTAATGTAGGTCGTTACCTATATTATCTGAACTTGTTATAGTAATTTAACAAGATGGGTGTAGATAAAACGATTTACGAAACGAGACATTCACATCAACTTTACCCAGTGTCAGTCACGCTCGAAATCGATGTCTGTATAGCTAAGAGAGATGTCACGAACTCTGTATTAGCGGCAAGCGGCACGGCGCGCGCTACGAATGTCTCGCTCACTCGTATGGCCGTCGCGCTCGGATCTCTCGCTCAGCGTCGTGGCATCTCTGTAAACCGGATAATAGTGTGCAGACCTGTGTGCATGCGGATATGGTTGACGAGGCCGGTGCGGCGGCTGAACTGTTTCGGACAGTACTCGCAATGGTACGGCGTCTCTCGAGTGTGCACCTTTTTGTGTTGAAACAGTGCGCTGTATCCTCTGGAAGAAGGCATCAAATCATCACTACATAGCATAAAACAAAGTCGCTTTTTGCTGTCTGTCCCTATGTATGCTTAGATCTTTAAAACTACGCAACGGATTTGTATGCGGCTTTTTAATAGATAGAGTGATTAAAGATAAAGGTTTATATGTATAATACATGCATACTATATTTAGTATTAGCACTGCGTGAAGCCGGGGCGGGTCGCCAGTTATTAACAATTTCAATGTTGTTGAGAGTAGGCACGACGAAATTTTTTTGTTGAGGATTACAATTACAAATCATTTGCTCAAAGGTTAACTGGAAGAGATCCCTTAAAGGGATAAGTTCGCCTTTGTACATGCTTATTCTTTTGTAATGTGTTTTCTTGTTTTTATGTACAATAAAGTGTTTACATACATACATCATCATCATCATATCAGCCTATAGACGTCCACTGCTGGACAAAGGCCTCCCCCAAAGTTCTCCACAACGATCGATCTTGCGCCGCCCTCATCCAATTTCTACCCGCGATCTTAACCAGATCGTCGGTCCACCTTGTTGGAGGCCTTCCAACGCTGCGTCTTCCGGTCCGCGGTCGCCACTCAAGAACCTTTCTGCCCCAACGGCCATCGATTCTACGAGCAATGTGCCCCGCCCACTGCCACTTAAGTTTGGCGACTGTCTGAGCTATGTCTACAACCTTGGTTCTCTTGCGTATCTCATCATTTCGAATTCGATCCCGCAAGGAAATTCCGAGCATAGCTCGCTCCATTGCCCTTTGAGTAACTGTGAGCCTTCTTATGAGGCCCATTGTAAGCGACCACGTTTCAGTGCCGTATGTCAACACACATTGGTTAAAAACCTTCGTCTTAAGACACTGCGGTATTTGGGACGAGAAGACATTCCGCAGCTTCCCGAACGCTGCCCATTCGAGTTGGATTCGACGAGTGACCTCTTTTTCGAAATTCGACCTACCCAACTGGATCGTTTGTCCAAGGTAGATATAGTCGTCTACAGTTTCGAGCGCAGAGTCTCCAACTTTAAGTGGAGTGGGTGCCACATGGGAGTTAAACATAATTTTCGTTTTCTCCATGTTCATTTTAAGACCCACTTGTTGAGAGACCCTACTGAGGTCGTTGAGCATTTTGCCGAGGTCTTCCAGGGTCTCAGCCATGACCACGATATCATCAGCAAAGCGGAGGTTGGTGATGTATTCGCCGTTTATGTTGATGCCAAGTCCGTCCCAATCCAGAAGCTTGAAAACGTCTTCCAATGCAGCTGTGAACAATTTAGGAGATATAACATCTCCTTGCCTCACACCACGCTGCAATTGGATAGGTTTCGAGTCTTGGTTTTGGACGCGGACTGACATAGTGGCATTCTCATACAAACACCTTAGTACCTCAATATACCTGTAGTCAATTTGGCACCGCTGGAGAGACTGCAGCACTGCCCAGGTCTCGACTGAATCGAAAGCCTTCTCATAGTCCACAAACGCTAAGCATAATGGCTGGTTATACTCTTCGGTCTTCTGTATAACCTGCCGCAGCGTATGGATGTGGTCTATGGTACTAAAAGCTTTACGGAAGCCGGCTTGTTCGGGAGGCTGGAAGTCGTCAAACCTGCGTGCGAGACGGTTCGTGATGACTCTCGAAAACAGCTTATAAACATGACTCAGAAGCGAGATGGGCCTGTAGTTCTTTAAAAGAGTCTTATCGCCTTTCTTAAAGAACAGTACCACTACGCTTCTGTGCCATGCCTGTGGCGTTCTCCCCTCGAGTATGACGGAGTTAAATAACTTTTGCAAGGCTTTTAAGACCGGTTTTCCACCTGCTTTTAGAAGCTCTGAGGTAACTCCGTCATCACCCGCCGCCTTATTATTTTTAAGCTGTTTGAGAGCCATACTAATCTCGTACAGGCTGACGTCCGGGATTTCTTCTGTGTAGTGTCGGGTCAACCTAGCTCTTGGATCTTTAGCTAGGTTCATGACAGGTGTCCGCGTTGTCGTGTATAACTGTCCGTAGAACGCCTCGACCTCCCCCAGGAGCTCAGGCCTAGACGACACGATTCTACCATCCCCTGTCTTCAGCTTTGTCAGCTGGCTCTGTCCCATAGACAAATCTCGTGCGAACACTTTGGAGCCTTTGTTCCGCTCAATAGCCTCTTCAATACAATTTGTATTGAATTGGCGCAGGTCGCGAGTCAGAGACTTTGAGATTTGTTTGTTGAGCCTTCGGTACTGAGAAGCATCATCAGGGGAATGCAGAATCATACCGCGCCTCTCCTTCATGAGCTCGAGAGTGTGATCAGAGATCTTTTTGGTTCTTTTTGAACGGTGGGTCTTAAAGAACTTAGATCCCACCGTTAGGACAGTTTCCACAACCCTGTCGTTAAATTCGTCCACGTCTTCGCAATCACCCAGGCATTCGAAGCGATTCTGCAATTCCAGTTGAAAGGGTTCGGGGTTTTGGATTTGTATCGGTGTTGGCCGGAGCATAGACTTCATAAGCCGATAACGTTCGAGCTGAACATTAATGTTTAATGTGCCTCTTACCATCCGGTGGTCGCTCCCGGTTTTAACGGCATTGATCACAGAGACATCATTAAACACTTCTCTCCTAGTCGACATTATGAAGTCTATCTCGTTCTTTGTGACACCATCGGGACTAATCCAGGTCCATTTGCGGTGAAGGCGCTTCTTGAAGAAGGAGTTCATCATATAGAGTCCCTCCTTCTCCATAAAGTCCGCAAGTGTTTGACCCCGTGCGTTCCGATTCCCAAATCCAAAAGGTCCCACTTTCAACTCACCATCGCTTCGTCTGCCCAGTTTTGCGTTGAAGTCCCCCATGACAACGGTGTAGTGAGTTTTGGAGGTATGTATGGCTTTAGAGATATCCTCATACATAACCTCCACCTCATCATCAGGGTGTGTCGATGTTGGTGCGTATACCTGTATGACCTTCAGCGAATACCGTTTGGTGATTCTGAGTATCAGGTACGCTACCCTTGTAGACACACTCTCGATCTTGACAACGTTGTTCACGAGGGACCTGTGGACGATAAACCCGACACCACCTTGGGACTGCTGGTCGCCCTCCCGGAAATAAAGCAGGTTGCCGGACTTCAAGATTATTGAGTCCTCTCCCTCTCTTCGGGCTTCGGATAATCCGACGATATGCCACCGCAACCTACTTAATTCTTCCTCGAGTGCAGTGATCTTCTCGTCAGTACGCAGTGTGCGCGTATTGTATGTTGCCAGGGCCAGAGGTCGTCGGTGGTGGTAGCCAGATCTTTGCCGGAGATTCTTCGCACCCCTGACCCCGCCAGTACCCTGACTGCTACCGTCGCCGGGGCACCGGGGGTCGCCGGAACTCGGGGCCGTGGCTCTATTTTGTTTTTTCATATTGGGGGGTTTTGCCATAATCGCCACGCTTGGCATGCGGGTTGGCGATCGCAGTAATGTCCACCGTACGAAAACAAGGATGCTGCTGCCCATCCTACGGTGGTCTTGGGCGTAGTTTTAGGACATACCCGGGTCCATACATACATACATACATACAATCGATTCTATTTTTTATCGAGATCAAATGTCTCTATTGGACTAACTACACTTAGTCTGCTCCAAAAGTCATAAATGACCGTCAAAGTTCGACATTCCTACGGAGCGCTAAAAATGCTCCATACAAACGGCCACCTTATCGTAATCGTTTATGGGTACCAATATTTGTATGGAGGCAATAAGTAAATAATTTGCCATTTTCACCGGGAAAAAGTGCGTTGAAGCTCATGGTTGTAATAAAATTATAGTTTTGTTAATTATGAGGATTCTGAAAACAATTCAAATTTTTTTTGGACTAAAATACATAACATTTGAGTGGGTAGGTACCTACCTTTGAAGTCACATATTTCAATAAGCATATTTTTTTTGGATCTTGTTTCTTTGTGTCAGGACATATTGAGCTAATTTTATTCATATAACTACATTCTGTAGAATTTAACATCATTCGTCATCCATAGAAATTTTATTATTGCAACTTCAATATTGTGGAGACGTGATTATAAATTAGATTTGTCTAGAACATTTTCAATAAAAAAAAGCTTATTAAAAACATAAACGGGTTTACTCACGTCGTAAAAGTCAAGTAACGTTAACATGTTTCGAATCGGTACGCGATTCATCATCAGGAGAGCCGATCAGTCGCGGCGACGGCCAACCGAACACTGATGATGATGAATCGCGTACCGATTCGAAACATGTCGAGCGTCTTCTACGACGTGAGTAAACCCGTTTAACTATTTTAATATGTCTGAGACTCACGGTTGTTTTTTATGTAAAATAAGTTTCTGTCGAAAATTACATTTTAGTGGCAAGCTTTTATAGCCGACTGTACTTTTCTTTCGATATCCATCAAATGCTCACTGAGACGATTCTAAAGAGCCCAAGCTCGGTAGGCTTGCTTTTTCTATTATAGAGTTCCTAATAGCCACCTTCCGGCTCCATCATCAGATCAGCCCCATGGTACCATATTATTGTATTGTCACCAAAGTCAAGTAAGTATGCAAAATTTCAGCTCAATCGGTTGAAGATATCTGCTTCAAAATTGAGTTGCATGATTTCACCCGAACAAACATACTTAGATACATACATTGCAAGTTAAATACGAGTAAAAGCTTTTAATAAAACAAGCTCACCTGAACGTTGCAGTGCAATCCCCGCACTTGTAGGGCCTGAGCTCGGTGTGGCAGATCTTGTGCGCCTTCAGATTGCTCTTCGTGCTGAGGAACTTGCCGCACACGTCGCACTGGTGGGGCAGCTTGCTTTCCGGCACATGGGGCCCGTCCAACAGATTAACTAAACATTCAAAACATTATAAAATTCTAAAATTGAATTATAGAGGCATAGTCAATTCAATTTTTAAAGAGAAGAATGACATAAGATTTTTTTTAGTACTCACCTTTTTTTTTACGCCCCCTTTTCTTTTTCACTTTTGCTTCTTTATCTGTTTCTGCAAAATAGAAAACCATATAATTTTGAGTTGCGTTGCTACTGCTATCTTATTAATTTTTAACGTTTTGAGCGTCAAAGACGGCAAATCACGTCGACAGAAAGCTGTGCCCCAGGCGCCATGACGTCATTTCCCGCTATACAATGCTATATTATCTGCTGTCAGCTTGGCGTTTGGGAAACAGTTTTCCGTCAACGAGCTGGACTGTCAAGAGGTTAAAGTAACCTATCTGAAACGCTAAATTTTGTTAACCGTCTGTAACGTTTCTTCAAATTATGTTATTTCTTCAAATTATGTTGAGTTATTTTTTTTAATGTGTCTGTTAATTTTTCAGAATAATTATAAAACAAACCTAACCTTTAAAACAATGGGTTTCAGAAAAAAAAAACTTTCGGATGCATAATTTTGCGTGTTAATCTTAAATTTGGTGAAACGTTACAGATGGGGAACAATGTTTCCGAGTTGAGATTGGATACCGTTCCATTATTTACCTTTGCTTTTCTTCTTTAACTGTATATCTCCCAGAAACATGTTGTCGTCATCTGCGTCCCACCCACTGTCGTTACCATTGTCATACTCGCTATAGCTCAATTCTGGAATATCAAAATCAAATGTAGAATATTAAATTACGTACTTATTAATGTATCTTATTATGTCTAGGACTCACGGGAGCTTTCTATACAAATGTAGAATGTTATTTGTAAGTACTTTGCAAGTGTTGCAGAATATATAAGCTTTTTTTTATTCAGGCTTATTGTTAACCTTTTGAACAATGAAGCAATTCACTATGCCTCTGATGCCACAACCAAAAAAATAGGGTTCCAAAATCAACAGAGATAGAAAAGTACATATAGTCATATAGTGGTTTGAATCACGAAGTTTTCATCATTGAAATTTGTACATCATTAGACCAAGACATTTGTATGAGTGGTAGAATATTCCGATGTTGTAATATGACATGTATGGCATTCAAATTTTTAATACCTCGCAACTACTATGCATACGTACCAAGCTTAATATCATCCTTTACGTCATCTCCCGTATCTTCTTTGATATTATCATCATTGTTATTTGCATTATCAGCAGGCACTTCGTCTTTGATTTCTATTTCATCCTCACTTTTCACTTCATCCGTTTCAGTTTTCAAATCTAAACTTTCATCACCACCATTTATTTCAAATTTGTTTTCAATGTCATTGTCTTTCACATCAACACTAATGTTATCCAAATAGTTCCTCAGTTTCGAATCACTCTCCACACATTTCAGGTGGAATGCATAGGAACGCTTTAACTGTCTGCTGCATTCTTTACAGATTAAGCTGGGAAGGCCATCTTCTAGGCTAGGCTGCAAATGTAATACAGTTTAAGCCTTTAATACAAAGATCAAAGCTTAAAGAACCTGGTACCTCTGGATTGCCGGTCCAGCGCGTTAACCATTTCACTGGCAATCCAGAGGTACCGGGTTCGATTCCCGGTCTCTTCCCCCAGGTAGCTCTTTTTAAAATTTTTCTTTAAGCTTTGATCTTTGTATTAAAGTCTTAAATGAAAATTGTGGTGTACCCACATTAAAAAAAACTAGACATTACATATTTCATAAATTTATAATACAGTTGTTAATAGTTCAAAGAGTAAGTCATGTTGTTGTATTCATTTTATTTCATGCTTAGAATAGATACACATAATAAACCAAAACTGGCTTCAGAAATGGCTGTGCAAGTGAAGCCAGTTTTGGTTAGCCACGGTCTAAGTTTTGTCTGTTGGTGCATCCGTCACAATGCAAAATGATTCTCTGTGGACACACACATAAAACCAAAAGTGGCTTTATCTTTCACAAATCTTCTGTATGAAGACTCGTTCTATGCGTATTTATTCTAAGCTTTCATGTATTAACTGATAGTGACATAAATAATTGTCGGAAGAGATCTGAAGATATTGGAGGACGAAAATAGCCCGCCAATCAACTAAACGACTCGCCAATCAAGACACAAACAACTTCGAATTAAGATTTTAAACGTATAGATTATTTAATAGCTATACGTTTAACATAAAAACCACCTCACCTTAAGTTTAGTGCAATGAGACAACATTTCACAATAAAGAGTTCTTCTTTTCGCGTAAAAACTCGTGTAAATATTAAATGTTATTTTGTTTGATTCAAGGCAAATTCTACACATCTGTGTAAAATCCATTGCTCTGATTTTAATTCGAGTTTAATAAATAATTGACGATTATGATTCCATTGCAATTATTTGATTTTATGGAATACAATGTAATTTACAATTAATTATAAATGTTTTTATTCCTCGAAACAAACAGTCTATTTGCATGATCGACGTCAATTTTCGTGACATTTAGTTAGTATGCTTTGACAGTTATAGTGCTTAATTTGTGCCTCTCGCTCAGTAACGGTTTCTGGTAGCGTGTGAGCACAGCTTAAAGTCGATAACACATTTCTTCCAAATAAATGTAAATCGATTTTATAACGATGATGAATTTTACCGTAAAGTAAACTTTGTTACATACGTGCCCATCACTAATTTTGACAATGTCAATTGAGATTGACATATAGTTGTAAAAAATATGCAGTGTTGAATTTGTTATTATTTTGCTTTAATTAAAAAACAAAAAACAAATAAAAGCTTCCTGCATAAATAATTTACTACAAATACTTTTAAATAAAACATTAAATATGTCAGCTTTACAGAAAAGTATAATGAAGAGTAACTTGCCGCCCCGATGCCCGAAATCAGGAAGTGGAAAGTAATTATTTTTCATATATTTTAAATTGAATTTACATTGTAATGTGACTCCGTACCTAACAATGGGTTATTTATAATCAATGCTACATCCATTACGATTGTTATTATGATAGTTTAGGGCCGGTAACTTTCGTTATTGTAATTGGTCTTATCTTATTCCAAAAGCATTCACGAATAAGTAATTTAAAGTGAATACTATTAGTCCTTATAGCTTTAGACTTACACCGCCTAGTTCAGAATGCTTCACATATTGTTATTCCTTCTCAAATATAAAATGCATCTAAACCCAGCAAGAAGGCCTCTTTCAATTGACCATTACCATGGCTTGCTGTTAAAACTTATCATAAGACATTTGCTTCACTATTTAATGGTTAAATACTATTTTAACTGATACTTATCATGCCATTAGTATGTTTTAAGGGTGATATTACTGAAGAATGGTAATTCATCACAGACTATCAATTGATTTATCTTTTGAATTTATTGACACAATTATATGCTTCTGTCAATTGTCCAATTCATAACTGCGAACATATTATATAGAGAATAGTGATCTGCCGTACTATGGTATAAAGCCATATCTTACTATGAATCCCATACAATTTGAGGTTCTTGAGAATGATAAGACACTAATGACATTCCGAATCCAACCAATTAGACTACACATACATATGATTAAAACATAAAAATGATGAAAAAAACTATTGATGGCCAATTTGGGGTCAATGCCAAGACTTTTACTTGTTGGTTTCATTGTCGGCATCGAAAAGGATAAAATTGAACTGAGATGACAGTTGTCACAAGCCTCAATGCTTTGATGAATCTTCTCTGCCCCACCAAATTTACAACTAATGAAAACAAATTTCAGGATAGCCCCCTTTGGTATGGCCCGCCGTAAGGACTACAGCCCAGTATCTTGGCAGCAGTACTTCGAGAAGTATGTGGACGTGGAGACGGAGGGGGGCAGTTTCAGGGTCTACTTGTCCCCGGAGCCAGACCACTCACACCGGCCACGGCTGGTTACTCTGCATGGTGGAGGGTACTCAGGGCTGAGCTGGGCTCTCTTTACAGTTAGTATCGGATTTAAGGTGTTTGTTGGATAAATTAGTTTCAAAAAAATTATAAAGATGAAAATGTCTCTAAATATTTGCCAATATCACACTATGTTATTTATTTATAAAACTAGAATTGTAAACTAACAGTATGTAACCAAAGCGTTTACATTGCAATATTTAAAACTATACTTAAAATACCATTACATAATACACATTATACATAATACACATACATAATTGTTTATATGTGAGTGGTTAAAAATAGTGGAAGGGTTAGTATTTGGTTACATAAAAGTTAATAATATTATAGATTACGTATATATATTATAAAATCCACATGTTGTTTACATGCTCCAATTTAATTGTTTACATATTTTTTTCTTCTTGATTCCATTCTTGGTAGTGATAATTATTAGGAAGGGTTCAGGGTTGTTGATTCCCATTTTGTGTTGTTCACAACTACATTTAGAGCTTTTACCTTATTAATCCTGGATGATATTAGAATATGTGATGTTTATCATAAGAACAAGCTTTGTAAGCATCTTTAAACTGATGGCCTAGCAACGTGTCCTTATGGTAAGCGACGAAGTGGACCCTTTCACTTGAAAACATCATATTTTGTGGCAGCAGATTTGTGATAATATTCATAACTTTCTTTGCAGGAAGAAATAACGAATATGATACACTGCCAAGTGATCTCAATGGATATACGGGGCCATGGCGAGACACAGGCCGTCAACGCGGACGATCTCAGCGCAGACACTTTGGTCAAGTAAGCATGACTATAAATTAATATCGGACAACCTTATTGTCGTATTTAGCTATTGTTTTTTATAGGAAATACGTCCACTGTTGAACTTGGGCATCCCTCAAGGATCTTCATGAGGGTTCGTCTAGCACTTCACATATGCAATGGCTTTCGGCGATTTTCTTACCTATTATTGAGCCACCTCACACCTCATATCCAAACTATTTATTAAATAAATACAATAAAGACATTTATTTAAATTTGGGTTTAGATTTATTTATTTCATAATAAAAAATTACATCATAAATTATCCTAAGTTAATTTACATGAATCTTGATATTATGGTCAATAGCAATATAAAATAATAATCATTCAATTAAGTCAAATACAGCATCATAATATAACTACAACAATAATAATAGAATCATAAAATGCAATGTCAGATAAAACAGAAAATATATGTCAGTATCAGTAAAAAACTAGCTTACACAACTTATAATAGATATACATATCTCCCATGGGATCGTCACAAAAACATTAAATAACTAAATATACAAATGTCATTTTATAATTTTGTATAATGAAATCAACTAAGTGATGTGATATTCCTAAAATGACGTTAGGTGAGCATATTTAAAATTGACCGGGCAGCACATGAAGTGATCAAATAAAATCTAGTGAATAAAGTTGTATATTTCTGTCTATAATCTTTGTCACTTAGGTTATTGAGCGAGTCACCTCAGTATATATCTATCTAGTACGATTGTTATTTCTAACGTGTAATCCTGTTGCAGGGACGTGGAACAAGTGCTGTACAAGCTGTTCGGGTCGGAGCTGCCCCCCATAGTGCTGGTGGGACACTCGATGGGCGGCGCCGTGGCGGTGCGCGCCGCGCTGCAGCCCGCGCTGGAGCCCTACGTGCAGGGCATCGCCGTCATCGACGTGGTCGAGGGTGAGGCTCACGCTGATGCGTGCAATGGGGGTGTAGGAGGAGTGCTGTGCGGGCTGCCACCGTGCTAGTGGCAATCGTTACAGTCATAGGACGAGGCTTATATGCAATGCCCCCAGTGCACTTTATTTACAAATTCAAATTCAAATTATTTATTACTCAAATTGTGGTACATAAAGGTCATGCATAAAAAGTGTCAGAACAGCACAATTTGCCCACATGTGGCATGCAAAAATGTGTGAATCAGCTAGGCTAGATTCATATTCCATATTACATTATTTTATTATTGTTTATAATTATCATTAAATATTAACATGTTCCTTTGACTTCCAAGTTATTATTCTACTTAATTAAAACATCATTTTATACAATTATACTATAAGTAACAATTATCAGGTCGCAAATATTAATCGGTATTGTCATTAAAATATTCCTCAATAGTATACTGATTAAGAAGCTCTTTAAACATTTTTTAAATTCAACTGTGGTATTTAGCTCCGTAACAGCTTTCGGCAGTTTATTAAAAATTTTTGGGGCCATCCCAAGAATGCATTTAGAGAGGAGAGCTGTTTTTGACGGATGTGCAAACAATTTATTCTGTTGCCGTTTACTGTTGAAGCATTGAAACAGTGTTATATTGTTTTTTACGAATATAGCAACTTCATAGACATATACACCGTGGCCGTTAATAACCCGAAAGATTTAAACCACGTATTTTTGACGACAAAACGAGTAAATAATGTTATATCAACAATCAATATATGTTATAACATGGGTCTAATTATGTGTCTTAATTAAATTACTATTTCAGTACAAATTAAATCATATTAATTGCCCACTTCTTTGTGAACAAGTCTTTAGTTGAAGAAGAGTGAGCGAGCATGACACTTCACGAATCGCTCCGAAATCATACGACGGACGGCGAATGCCGTGACTTCTGCTCTATGACAAGAAGTGTCAACTTATCGCTGTCTCAATATTACAGGGTTCTATGTTTCACTTTTGACGAGTTCAAATTTGAACATTGGCATAATGACATGAATTAGGGTGTGTTAGACTGGAGATTTTTTAACTTTTGATTTGTTTTAAATAATTTATATCTCCTTAATTATGAGTTTTTGGACTATATGTTAAATAAGTTTATTTACTCTAATTAGGCTCTAGTATCGTTAGCTTAAATCTTTCGGGTTATTAACGGTCACGGTGTATAAGCATGGCAGCGTTAAGATTTTGTGGCTTATAAAATGCTGTTTACATGATTCGGTGGGCATTAAGCCACATATCGCTCTTAGGCATTTCTTCTGGGCTTTAAATGCAAGACCGCGATTTGTTGAATTACCCCAGAAGATAACCCCATATCGTAGCGTTGAGGACACATACCCATGATAAGCTGATAATACAGCTGGTTTACTCACTATCTTATTTAGCATGTATAGGGCATACGAATACCTATTAAGTTTGTTACATATGCTTTCTATGTGCATTTTCCATGACATAGTACTGTCTAGGATGAGACCTAAAAATTTAGTATCATTTGTTTCTGTGATTGTATGTTCCTTGTACTGTATTTTTACATGTCCTGAATTATTACCTCGTAGCCCAAAGTGCATAATGCAAGTCTTGTTCAAATTAATTTTTAAAGAGTTATTGTTTAGCCATCCAATTACTGCTTCTAAAGTGTCGCTTATTTCATATTCATTATTACAAGTTGTTATGTCATTAAATATAATAGTGCTATCATCTGCAAATAATATCATTGGATGTGTAGTAATTTTAGGCATGTCATTTATGTATACTAGGAATAGCAAAGGTCCCAATATACTTCCCTGTGGAACTCCATATCGCACTGTTTCCAGTTGCGAGGTGTACGTAACTTCATTTTTAGTTTTATTGCACAGTTGAGTAATCTGGGTCATTTACGTAAATTATTAACGATTTACTGCCATAACAATCATATTTTATATAGAGGAAATCCAGTCAGGCTGGATATTTTTAATATCCTATAATCTGTGGTGTTGTATGCAGGCACGGCGATGGACGCGCTGGCCAGCATGCAGAGCTTCCTGCGAGGGCGCCCGACGCACTTCCGTAGTATCGAACACGCCATCGAGTGGTGGTCAGTATCCTGGTCACGGCACCACTGGAAACAAATTTCCGGTCATTTGATAGAACATATTTATTTGAACATTATCTTCCATTACAAAACCTTTTGCACTGGATTCGGCTTCCGGTGACCTTAAGTCAGCTCGTTGGTTCATCAGGTGGGAGGTCGAACTTTACACTCTATCGGTAAATTTTCATCTGCGTGCTTGACCGTGACCTTGGTTTTTTAATACTTGGATTATTTATTTCCAAACTTATTATTAGCAATTTGATTTCAGTAACATAGGGGGCAATTGTTTCGAAGATATCGCTTGCTAGTTCAGTTGTGGATTAAAGATGCTAGCCGGAGTCTTATGTACTTATGATAGATATAAATTTGTAACAACGTATCGTGTCCATAATTTATTTTATATATATATATATATATTTTCAATTTATTTACATATAAAGAAAAAAGATACATTTGTTACCATAAGAGCGGACAAAACCATAAAAGATTTTTTTTTTCAGCGTGAGAAGCGGTCAAGTCAGAAATGTGGACTCTGCCAAGGTGTCAATGCCCAGCCAAATTGTTAAGTAAGTGATGTTTTACTATTATTCGTTTTCGTTATGATCTCATGATGTATTTGAAATTTTATTTATCTACATTCTTCTGCCTTGCTTCCTCATGACTGAGGGTCGTGACCATTTGAGGCCAAAGCTCAACTCCACACGGTTTTCCGCCTTCCGAATTGACGCCTGTAGAGTTTCCTGACAGGCTTCTTTCACGGCATCGGTCCATCGGATCGGTGATCTCCCCCGGGCCCTTTATCCAGGAAAAAGGGCCCAGTCTATACACTGGATATATCTATAATTGTGTAATATTTACTACATCACCTTCACCCATATTGATATTGCAGTTGCCAAACGAACCTGCTGGCCACGAACGAGCTGGACTCGCACAGGCCGGAGACGGAGACGGACTTACCGCCGGTGACGCGCGGCGACAGCATCGCGGAGGAGCCCGAGGACGGGGACGTGCCGGAGCTCAGCGCGCCGCCGCCCCGCGCCGACGGCGACGCTGCCATGAGGTGAGCGGCCACAGACGGAGCGCCCACAGACGGACTTGCCGCCGGTGACGCGCGGCGACAGCATCGCGGAGGAGCCCGAGGACGGGGACGTGCCGGAGCTCAGCGCGCCGCCGCCCCGCGCCGACGGCGACGCTGCCATGAGGTGAGCGGCCACAGACGGAGCGGCCACAGACGGACTCGCCGCCGGTGACGCGCGGCGACAGCATCGCGGAGGAGCCCGAGGACGGGGACGTGCCGGAGCTCAGCGCGCCGCCGCCCCGCGCCGACGGCGACGCTGCCATGAGGTGAGCGGCCACAGACGGAGCGGCCACAGACGGACTCGCCGCCGGTGACGCGCGGCGACAGCATCACACTAATACACCTACACAGGAATACTAGATATAAACGTGACAGCTGGGGAATGTAAACCGGTAAGTTTTTGTATGGAAATTACCGAGTTACTAGTAAATTACCGGTAATAATGATAAAAAACGGTTTACACTCACGTAAAAATTGTCAGGAACCCGACACGTTTCGAACTCATATGGAGCTCTTCATGGCAGCTATCCGTGCTGCTACGCGAACCAAAGAACCACTGCACTGGTTATCGCTCTCCTAGCCACCTGGATCTTTAATAATATAAAATTACCAGTAATTTCCATAAAAAAATCCGTTTTGCATTCACTAGTGACAGCACAGAGGAAACTACGCAACGCGAGCCGGCGGGGCCCAGAGATTGTGGTGACACGACCACAAGGTGAGTGCAAACACGACAGAGGCGTAGATTCCGTATACGCGCAGCGATAGCATCGCTGAGAATGGAGAGGCCTTGGCGTTTTTGCTCCGAGATCCCCTTCTTTTATAGACTACGAAAAAATTACTTACTGTTGAGTTTATTTCGGCTTTATTCTCAACAGCAGTCTCCTCTTGTGAAATGCCGGTAGATTCAGATTCAGACATGTGAAAGTGCCCTTGTGGCCTACTTACAGAATAAACCTTTTGATTTTGATTAACTTTTCATCAAAAGTTTCATTTCATGGTCAAATTATTTCCCCCGAAGTCATAAATTTTTCATAAAACTTGAAAAGTCATCCTATAGATTACGTTACGTTACGTTTAAGTTTGTTTTATTACATACCAAGATATTTTACGATTTCAGGAAGAAATACTCTCGTTGAAATGATACGTCTGTGAAATTAAATCACTATATGAAATGGAATCATTTGTCTTTAAGAGAAGAGTGATCCGTTCGCTCCACCTTCGAGGATTAATGGTGACGTTGCAAAAATATTTGAGCGTTCACGTAATTTCAATTGTAGACGGCCCCTGTCCGAGTATGGATCCTCCTTTCGATATCCTGAATGCAGAGTGTGGCCTCTGAATAACTTTTTCGTGGACTATTTTGCGCCAGCTTACTCTATCCTGGGCTGCGTGGATAGCATCGTAAATTGAGGTCTTGAGGGTAGAGTGGTGTTGACCAACTTCTTCCTCTGGGCCGTCTTCCGCTCAACTTGCCTGTTACAAACAGCTTTTCTAAATTGTCACCTCTCTTTCTAGCAATGTGGCCAATGAACTCGAAACTCCTCATGCATATGCAAGTATGGATACGGACACTTAAGAGGCCTTATTCTTTTTAAAATGCTGATTGTTTTAGACATTTTCTCTACGATCAAACATGTTTCTTAACATATGTATTATTGATATTACTATCCATACTAATATTATAAATGTGAAAGTGTGTCTGTCTGTCTGTTACCTCTTCACGCTTAAACCGCTGAATCGATTTTGATGAGATTTGGCATAGAGATAGTTTAAGATCCGAGGAAGGACATAGGATAGTTTTCATCCTGGACATTATACCTAAAAAGATTGAAAAGTGAGTGAACATTTCTGTTGGCGTGCGGTGACCCTGTAGGAAATGTAATTATTAGACCAAAAACACAATTGCTCTTTCATGTGCTTAGGTGCTTTTAATAATCCCTTTTATCAAGTTCCACGCGTACGTAGTCGCTGGCAAAAGCTAGTATTATTATATTTGAAACCTACAGTAATTTTTCATTGATTAATTTTTGTTTCAAAAACTACTCGATATTGTCCAAATTCACGCGAAAAATTAGTTTTGTTAACTTATTTTCGACTGCACGCAATGAAAGCATAAAATAGCTATGCTACTACCTATAAATCGGGGAAAAGTATTATTCACTTCAAAAAGTTGTTTGAATTTTTCAATATATTTGTCTCTCAATATATTTGTCAAAGGCCTCTTAATTTTACGCCTAAATCTTATCGCGGGTTTCAGATACAAATGGCGCATCGACCTGTCGAAGACGGAGCGCTACTGGTCGGGCTGGTTCCAGGGGCTGTCGGCGCGGTTCCTGTCGGTGCGCGCGCCGCGGCTGCTGCTGCTCGCGTCCATCGACGGGCTGGACCGGGAGCTCACCGTGGGGCAGATGCAAGGTACTGTGTACTTTCACACTGATAAGGTTCTCTCTCAGACTGTGCCACTATAACCTCCATGCTCTGGTCACATTAATAACTGTTGGTAAAACCAGAAGAAGCGAGCACGTGAAATATTTTTTTCTCAAACATGCAATGAAATTTCGTCATAACGTGCGTTATAATATAATAATAATCATTTATTTCAGGTCATAGACCCATACAATTGTTAGTAACAATGGTACTTAATCTATGTTAGCAGTATAATCAGTAATCACAGTTCACAATCTATTAAATATAACGCAAAATTAACATGAATTAATACAATAATTAATATAATAATATAGCAGGCTTCGAAGTATCACGTTTCGGGCGAAACAACTCAAGAGAACTGTAGAGGAATTTCATACAAAATTGAAAGCCTAAGTACCTACTTCCCAGTATTTTTTTTTAACATGGCGTCTGTGTTCATAAACAGGCTAAAGATCCGAATTATATTTTTTGAGTTGGCGTTTTTTTTTTCATCGCATATGTTTGAGAAAAGCACTATACATGCCTTAGCCGTGAAAAGGGCTTGCCGGCTTCGTAGATATCACTGGGTAGTGACCTCTCTCCCTACGGCCGGCCGTCTATACCCTACACCCTGCAGTAATGTACTATAACATTGATACAAAGGTTAATTAGGACTCGAACCCGCGCCCCTACTTTTCCGGGATAGTATGACAATGTTCCAATAAATACTGATTGTGTGGTTTGCAGGCAAGTTCCAGATGCAGGTGCTGGCTCGCTGCGGACACGCCGTGCACGAGGACACGCCGGGCGAGGTCGGCAACTATCATCTTAACCTTTTGAGCGCCAAAGACGGCAAATCACGTCGACGGAAAGCTGTGCCCCAGACGCCACGACGTCATTTGCCGCTATACTATGCCATACTATCTGCTGTCAGCTTGGCGTTTGGGACACAGCTTTCCCTCAACGAGCTGGGCGGTAATGAGGTTAAGACTTTAATACAAAGATCAAAAAAATGTGGTGTACCCACATTAGAATAAATGAGACATTACGTTTCATAAATTTATAATTACCATCTTGTTGAACTATTTCTAGTACATGTTTTTGCGCGATCCGTTATATGGTTTTTTGCTCAATCGTAAATTATACTTTTATGAATATTGATACAGAGGGTAATATAAACACCACGCGATCCACTACATAGCAGGTGGGGACCCACGACCTCTGCTTACCTCTCTGGAGTAGTGCTCTGACCTCTGACTCTGAGCTACCGCGACCTGTACCACTTTTTGTTAATGTTAAGACGAGACAATATCAAGCGAGCCCAATATCGATGGGGTTGTGTTGTTCGACGGAGTTAATTTTAATAAAAAAAAGTGAAATTAAACAGAAATGTACATTCGGATCAATCAACTATTTCTGCCACTCGTTGCCATGATGATGCCCCTGGGTCACTTTTTAAAACTACGATTTTCCATGGTTACATTTAGCAAAAGCTTTGTAATTTAAGCAGTTATAAGCCCATTCTTATGTAGACTCTCCTGACAATACCAGTAATATCAACTATCATCACTTTTCTTAGAGATTTTATCACTATTTTCCCCTGGGTCTCGGACAGAATAACAGCAAGAAATTTGATCCACCCAATTACACGTTTGTTCCACTAGGTGGCGCGCGTGATCGCGGCGTTCGCGCTGCGGCACCAGCTGACGGAGCCCACGGACGAGGGGGAGCACATGAACCTCGCCTCGGCGCCCGGCTGCTAGACCGAGCTCCGCTCGGCGTCGAGACACTTCCGCGACTTCCCGGGCACGGCGAAGGACTCTTCGATGCGTTATTGCTTTACCAGAGCTACATTTACATTACCTCTCTCTCTCTTAATAACTTCCTTCTTTGATTATTTCATAGAATCAATGGATCGGATCATCTAACGGACGCACGTTGCTCCTCCTAGATAGAGAATATTCCTAGACATAGGCATAGGCTAGTTTTATACCCCGAAAATACGAGGTTTCCGAAGCATAAACATAATACGTTGATCATCTGGGCGAAGCCGCAAGAAGCAACTTACTATATTGGTTTATATATGTAAAATAATTTAACTAATCAAGTAAATATGAGTAAATCAAGAATCTGGCGGAATCTGGTATTTGATAATGAAAATGTGCTAAGAGTATGTCGGTAGAGCACCCATCGCCGTGTCTTGCTCACTCTACGTTGTAGTTAGCATTTAGGTACTATAACTACAGTATCAAAAATTTAACTTTTTGACCGTTGCTTGTTAAAAAACGTAACAATATTAGGTACTCTTCTTAATAAATGGTTTTATGTGGTTTCACTGCTACGTGACATGCGTTTTCGGGCAATTTTCTTCGGGGCTGTGAACCTTTATTGTCAGGCAAAACGGTTAAAAAGTTAAATAAATATTTTCTTATAGCTGATATTGATTGGGTTATTCTAACTGTTTTCTTCTCATCTATTTCCAAATGGATAGTGAGTTTTCAGAACTGTTTTTATCTTTTAGATTTAAGATTTTGAGCTGTTTCACGTATTATTATTAATTTAATACGAATTTAATATACCTTCTTAAAATACGTCAAAATGCCAAGATGTTTCATATGGAATTGATAGTTGGACCAAAGGCGAATCTAAGTAAGAATTTCATACAGCTGGCAAGGTCGAAGCATTACTTTGTAACGATTATGATTGCTCTTGATAACAAACGGTGACATTTGTCTCATTCATTGTGTGATGATGATGACTCCCGGCCCGACCCCCATCATATCGAAATACTGATAATGTGCAAAATCCTTATCCAAAATGAATGAGGCCCAAGTTCCCGGACTGTTGGCACAATTTTAAGTGAAAAAATTGTGCAATCCTAAAATCTCTTATGACGTGGTGTTCGGGCCAGGAATCATCACACAATTTATTATCTAATAGTAGGAGATCCGAACCTACATCGACCTTCACCGAGCTGATAATAGAATGAAACATATTTTATAATGAATTTAGTATATTAGAAAATATATTAAAAATGGGATTGCTAAAAATATCGTGGACAGGCTATTTTTAATTATTAAAAAAAAAAATGTTTTTTTTAATTAATGTTGCAACATCGAGATAATAAAATTGTATTCTGAGTTAGCAGCCGCAGCCGTTGGGTTGCCTATTATTTTTTAAGAAGCTTCCTGAGATATATTCGAGGTCCCATCACGTGCGACAGCGATGTTGGGTCCTTTATTATTAGTTATTACACTGTATACTTATCTCGGATCTCTCTGTCACACATTCCCACTCTCGTTAAAATTTAAATCTTTAAAAAATAATTAAAAACAGCCTGTCCAGGATATTTTTAGCAAACCCTTTTTTAATATATTTTCTAATATACTAAATTCATTATAAAATATGTTTCATTCTATTATCAGCTCGGTGAAGATCGATTTAGCTTCGGATCTTAGACTATAATTAGAAGGTAAGGCAACTTTATTCGCGGAACCCTTTTAGGGTTGTCGGGTAAAAAGTATACTATAACCATTTTTGGATGTCGGGCTATCCCTGTATCAAAATTGATAGAAATCCGTCCAGGCGTGACAAGCGGTTTTTTTTTTAATTAATAGTTGGGGCTGTAAGGCCGGCACTGCGCGCCCTCACAAATCCTACATCTCGCTACCAAGATCTTTGTAGAAATAACGACCCCTCTCCATTGAAAACTGGTTTACAATACAATGTTTCTACAGAAATGCGATCAAACAATCAGTGACAAAGTTGCCGCGCCGCTGTACGGGTAACAGTCCCGATGAAGAGCTCCATACGAGTTCGAAACATGTCGGGCCGTTCCTGACAATTTCACGTGAGTGTAAACCACTTAATACAATAATTAAATGTGTCTAACGAAAGTTTTAGTGAGATTACAAAAATACGCTTAGATTCTGCGTGTTATATGGAAATCGTACTAAAATAGTATTCATAAAAGTCTGATCGATCTAAGCGACTGCCTTGGTGTCTTCGATCTAAAAAAAATATTATATTTTTCCTATGACTTTTACCATCAAATACATTAATATTAATACATTTGTTAGTTGTAGATTTATCCATAATGAAAACAGCTTTGTCATACTTTGGCACTCGTTACTCCTGTGGACTTCTGGTAGAAAGTACATTTAGCACTAAATTTTGCAAGTTTTCATATATGTTAGCCATGTTTGAATACAGAGCTCCCTTATTTTGATCCATAATTATGATTCTTTATTTTTAGACAACATTCATAATTAGCAGTCGTATATTATTTTACAATGCATGTGCTCGAAAAGAGCGTATTCTAGGCATTCAAACTGTGCGGAAAGTACTACTTTTCCGCACTAGTGCTTTTTACTTTTCAATTTTTTTTTAATTTATAGCCGTATCTGACAACCTGACACAAAGAGGTTTTATTATTTACAAAAAGTTTGATAAATAAGTCAAATACCGATTATTATCACGTATAAAAGTACAATAAAACCAATATTTCATTAGTTAATTCATTTAACACGTCATTAATTACATTAGATATAAAATTTAATTAATAAACGAACTTTAAATCGTTATTCATTAAATAAATTTGGCTGAATGTACACGCGCTTGTGCCATTTTGGCATAAGACGAATATTAAAAAAATACTTTTGCACATGCGCAGTAGTAGATATGTCGAGCGCGGTTTACAAAATAACTCCGCCATTTTTTATTGATGTCTAGTTTATTTTGAAGTTGTTTTGTGCAAATCTGCTGAAATAAAGGCGAGATAAAGGGACGAATCATGAATTTAAACCCGTAAAATGTTATTGAAGAGGTAACAAATGTGAACGACGGCTTCTTTTTGGATAAATCAAATCAAAATACTTTTTTTCCAATGTAAACAGTCTTTGTGAGTATTAAAGTATTTTCTATTTTCTCGTACATGCATAGTAAAGTTTTGTACGGAACTCGTGTGTAAGATGATTTCCGACTCGTGTTTGTTTAATCTAAAAATCACACTCTTCTGAAATCACCTACCTTCCACACTTGTATCGTAAATAACTATTGTGGTGTATGATTGCGTAACAAACAGATTCAACAATCGGCAACATTTTTTTTTTTATCCAGGCCTTTTTCCGATATAATCAATTAAAGGATAGAAATTAAATATTACCACATTTTTATAATTTTCGAAAATATCCCAATTTATGATTAAAAAAAACAATTTGAAAAGTTTCCCATTCTAAAGAGCGCAGGCGACAAGTTGGTCACAGCGCAGAAAATCATACAGTCGGACTATTACTAAGGAAGGAGGATATAGTGTGGAAATTGTACCACTGTTGGTTGGGGCTGTAAATTTTTCCACAAAGTGATGTCATTTGAGTGCTGATTCTTGACGACGCTGCTTTCACCCTTTTTTTAAGATATTCCGTGTAACGAAATAAAAAAAGTTTTGGGTTCTGTGACTATAGAGTAATGAAATTAGTTTACCTTAACACTACTTGAAAATTTTAAATGTTGTCAATTGTATGAACTGTAAACTGCTAGGATTGTTGTCTGGTTGGCCACAAAGAGTTTAGTATTATTATATATAGCCCAGTCTCAAGATTTTAATATTGTAAGAAACGTCTCAAATATTAATGTGCTGTATATAAATGGAATTAAACTCATATCGTTATTTATTTATTGCGTAAGTACTTAAAGTATGTATTTATTTCTACTTCATGGTCCGTAGAGTAGTTTCCTAAAAGATATTTTAATATGTAAAGTGTTGAGATTATTTGTAAAGCAATATAAACGGACAGACACATCTTGAATTGAAATACATGTGACTTACGTAATTCATTGAACATATGTTTCTTTGTTTGTGCGTTTATGTATGTATATGAATGTTTAAGATTCCGTGAAACATTGATCATCAATAAATGAACGTTGTAAATACGAAGGTGTATTATTTTTAAAATTATACTAGGTTCAACAAATCAACAATTTTCTGACACTCGTTGCCATGGTGATGCCCCTGGGTCACTTTTTAAAACTACGATTTTCCGTGATTATATTTAGAAAAAGCTTTGTAATTTAAGTAGTTATAAGCCCATTCTTATGTAGACTATCTCCTGACAATACCAGTAATGTCAATTATGAA